>JACGAQ010000005.1:0-1305217 GCA_014119065.1 Orius insidiosus
TGATATTTCTAACATTCTGTACAAAAATTCCGTCAAAGTGTCATTTGTTTTCGGTTTAAGTCGTTCATTTTTTCGGTACTATTTTGACGACGAAATTGGGGCAAATTCGGTTATCAAAGCGGCCTGAAATTGTTTCCACGTCTTAAAAGGTCGTTCATATTGATAAAACGGCGTGCCGAATTCGTTAACAAACGTCGTCCGTAAATAAGTTTTTAACCTCCGAGAGTTCGCAAAGTTTTGCCATATCGTTAAAATTTTCAGCCATTGTCGAACGCCCATCGCATCATCTTCACCCGAAAAGTTTTCTACACACGTTTCCATATCGCGAAATGCGATTAAATTTGGGTATCTACGGGAAACGCGCGCTTTTTGATCATCGTTATCATGCACGTCATAAAAATCATCATCATTATCATGCAAATCGTCATCATCATCATCGTCTCTATCATGCAAGTCGTCGTCATCATCGTCTCTATCATCATTTACATCGTCGTCGTTTTTAACATCGGAAACATGCGTTTCATCGTTAGGTTTTGACCTGCGGTCGTTGACCTTTTGTTTTCGTCGTAATTTTTCATCGTTAGCATCGGAATCTATTAAACGTTGAAGTAATTCAAGTTTCGTACCTGTGGTATCGAGATTTCGTTGTTGTAAGATTTCCCGAAGTCCCGCAGCCGTATAAAACTTATAGTCCAACGTCGCCATTTCGATGTATCCCTCGCCGCCAAACAAAATCCACAATTAACGAAAGCGGCCCCCAATTTTGTGGGGTTTGGGGTGAGTAGACACAAAAGAACTGGCTTAATTACACTGTTTTTATTAAAATCGTCATTAAACTTCAAAATACAACTTAATTTAACATCGGACACTCTTTACTGCACGCCTTGTAATCGAAAAACTCTCCCGGCAACCCCTCTCTTCCCACCTTCTCCAAAAACTCTCCCATCGTCCCTTTCGGCACTTCACTCTTATCTCTGACGCTCGCATGACGTCACTTCGACAACCCTACATGTATCATGTTACAGGCATTGAATAACTGCAAATCTGGGCAGTGTAACTTAAAACGGCGGACGTAAGTGTTTTATTTGTTACGTAATTTATAATTAAATACTATCTCAATGAGAAAAAATAAATTACAACTTGACTTTTTCAGTGATGTGGGGGACAGTTTGGATTGTGGCTTCCCTTGCTGTTTTTACAAAAGGAGACTTATACACAGCCCTAGCAGATCTGGAAGATCTGCTAGAAACTGAAGCAGTTTTTATTCAAACTTTAGATTCTTATATTCACCAACAAGAACTACGATTAAAGCAGCTCAAGGAGTAAGTTTTATATTTTATCCGACTGCTTATTTTTTTTTTTTCCGCAGAAAAGCCAATGAATTCAAAAAAGAACATCGAATCGCCAGCGAGGATGTTTCTGAATACTTATCGAACCCTATCAACGCATATTTGCTTGTTAAAAGACTGACTACCGATTGGAAAAATACAGAAGAATTATTGAATGATGAAGTCGCCCAAGGTTTTTGATTAATATTCCTTTTATATTTTATATTTTTTAATTTTTAGATGCAATCAAAAATTTTACGGTTATTAAACAATTTAAAAAGTACCCGACCGATGAAGATTTGGCAGGTGCGGCAACCGCTTTGATTCGCCTCCAGGATACGTATGCGATGGAAACTTCTTCGGTCGCTCGAGGAGAACTCAACGGAGTTCAGTACTCCACACAATTAAGCTGTAAGTATACATTTGAGAAAATAAAAAAGATAAAAAATTTTTTACAGCAAACGATTGTTTTGAACTGGGCAGACAGTCGTACAACAAACAAGATTTCTATCATACAGTTCTTTGGATGAGAGAAGCTTTGACAAGGCATGAAAGGGAATCGAATAAAACAGGGACAACTCGATCTGACATTTTGGAATATCTCGCATACTCCACATACATGCAAGGTATAATTCAGATTTTTGGACACTAAAACCCCATTTTCCTACATCAAAAGAAGAAAAACAATTTGTCAACTCACATAAAAATTTTTTTTAACCAAAAAAAGGTTTCGGCTTACAAAAAAGCCATCTTTAGTTGTTTAAATTTTAGTCGGACATTAAATAAATAATAAAAATAATTTTGACCAACCAGGTCCCAGCATGAGGAATGCCAAACGTTGATTGGTTTAAAAGGATTAAAAGGTTAACCATCCATAACCTTTTCCTAGTTTTTTTTGGCATTTTTTTTCTTTTGGTTTTTGGACTGAGAAACCCCATTTTTGTGCCTCATTTTCATTATTTTTTTAGGAAATCTTCTAAGCGCTTTGGAAATGACGAACGAGCTTTTGGAAATAGTCCCTGACCATCCACGAGCTCTTGGGAACAAAGCTTATTACAAAAACGCCATCGAAAATGGAGAACTGAACAAAGAAAAAGAAAAAGACCCAGTAATTTTAATTTTTTTTTTTTACTTATTAATTGGATTAATTTTTTTTTTATAGGAACAAACTAAAAAAGAAGACCAGTATTATTGGGATAGGGCACTTTATGAAAAGGCGTGCAGGGGTGACGTTTCGCCGTCGTGGAGCATAAAATCCAAACTTAAATGTCGCTACTTGAAAAGCACTCCTTTTCTTAAGTAAATATCAAATTTTTTTAATATTCTGTTAGTATTTATAATATCTCGAGCGACTAACTTTTAATTTTACTTTGACTAACGTAGCGACTTATTTTTCAAAAATTGTTGGCCCTTTATGAGGAAATTCCCCATACTTAGAAATATTTAATTTTTTTATTTTCAGATTAGCTCCATTGAAGGAAGAAGAAGCCTATTTAAAACCAAGATTGGTACTTTTCAGAGAATCTATGTATGATGATGAAATTGAACTTATCAAAAAAATGGCTTACCCAAAGGTATATTTACTTTAAATAGTGCGCTGTAGTTTTAGACCTTTCAATTTTTGGGAAAAGCTTTTTTTATTGGGCCAAAATGTTGTGTCTCATTTTCATAATTGCACTGTAGCAAAAGAAATCTTATGAACAAATTTGCAGCTGAAGAGAGCGACTGTTCAAAATTCAGTGACGGGCGACCTTGAACCTGCACCATACAGAATCTCAAAATCTGCCTGGCTGAAAGATTCGGACCATGAAACTATCGCAAGGATTTCCCGAAGAGTCGAAGACATGACGGGTTTGACTACGAGTACTGCAGAAGAACTCCAAGTCGTCAATTACGGCATCGGCGGACATTACGAACCACATTATGATTTCGCCAGAGTAATTTTCACATTTTAAATTTTTTTTTTAATATATTTTTTTAGAAATTTGAAGAGAAAAATGCTTTCAAATCGTTAGGTACAGGAAACAGAATTGCCACTGTTCTATTTTATGTATGTCTTGATTTTTTGAGATAAAAGACTAACAATTTTTTTAGATGAGTTCTGTTGCTCAAGGTGGCGCTACTGTTTTTCCATCGTTAAACGTCTCATTATGGCCAGAAAAAGGAACAGCGGCCGTCTGGTTTAATCTTCTCCAAGATGGCGAAGGAGATTTAGATACAAGACATGGCGCATGCCCTGTCCTTACTGGCTCAAAATGGGGTAATTTTTAAATCACAAATTATAATAAATTTTACCTTTTTTTTCCAGTTTCTAACAAATGGCTACACATCAGGGGTCAAGAGTTCCTGCGGCCTTGTTCGCTAGAACCCGGCATCTAGCGAAATCAGTCAAAAAATTTAGACTGAATATTTACCAAATTGTGCCAGTTTTTTTTTTCTTTTATTTACCAAATATTATTTATTTGATTTCGTGTGTATATTCATCGTTCCTTGATTTCTTTTTATAAACCAAACGAATTTTAGAAAATTCCAAATGTGAATTTTTCTATTTTTCTCAAAATAATCTTAAAATGTATGAAATAAACTTTTTAAATTCCTCAAAGAAAAGTTATTGTGAAACTCTCAGCCCCAATTTTTTAGTTTTTTAAACATTTTTGGTTATTTTAAAGAAATATGATTTATTTATTTATTAAAAATGAATAGTTTTGTATCTTATAATGTAACGAAAATCGTTTTTTTGACCGATGCATTATTTACTTTCTTTATGATCGGGACAAGCTTGAGAAACGACCCTTTGAAAATCGAACTTTCGCTAGATTTGGCGGAAGAAGAAATTTACGAGCCGATCTTTTTAATCGGATCTTCATTTTCAAGCCTCATCTTCGGTTATTTATCTGACAACTATTTAGGTAAATCGATAACCATTTTACTCAACGTTTTTTCATCTATAGCATATTGTCTATTTTTCATTTTTTCCTATTTTTTCTCAAATTTAAATATTGTTTCAAGATTTTTCTTTTATGTTTATGTCTCATCGGTAAATACAAGAATTGTGCTTTTAATGGACCAGTCTTCTTCAAGAAATTATCATTTTTCTCTTATTTATGTGCGACTTTTCATTTTCTTTTTGTTTAAATTGTTCACCATCGAATGGATTATTCAAATTTCAATAACTTTTGGGGTTTCTATCGCTTATTGTCTATACTTTTTGTTTGGACGATTTTTAACTTATGAAACTGTTCAAGTTGGAATATTTAATCAAATCATTGTTTATCTCTTTTTTAAAAGAACTATCCAGGAGAGCACTGAGTGCATTATAAAAATGTCTTTTACAAATGAAAAATTTACGAGGAATTATCCTAGTTTGGAATCGATCGAAAGTTCTCGCGTCCACCCATTTTTGGCGGAACAAGCGAATTCGTTTATAAAATAATTCCAGTTGTTCTTTCTGGAAGTTTTTTCTCATTATTGAACTACGTTGTTATTATAACTGCAGTTAATCAAAGTCGTTATACGAAAAAATCTGAAAATGTGGATATTACAGTTTATTTTATGGTCATAAAGGTCATCGTTTATCTTCTGGTTGAATTTACAGTCGTTCCAATTTTGATAAAAAGTTAAAAAATGATTTCGACATTTTCATTATAGGATATCTCATTTTAATCTTTTCCTTCGGAGCATCGGCGATTACACAAGCAAATCTTCAAAATCTGAATCTCATCAAATTCAAATCTTTCAGACTTTTTAACTCATTAAATGAATCAATTATCATTCAAAATGGAATTTCTACGATTATAGAACCCAGAGAGCAAAAATTAATCGAATATTCATCAAGTCAATTTCATGTTAAAAACATAACCTATGAAGCTTTTTCAAATGTTTTATATGTGGTCAAAAAAGACGAAATAAAAATGATAAAAGAGCCTAAATTGTATGAAATTTACACTTCGCATTATTACGTTTATATTTTTATTGTGAACGAATGTGGATTGGATGAAATTGTTTTCAAAAGGAAAGAAAAGACGAAAAGATTTAAAATAAAAGATGTCGTACATGTCGAACCGGGAGTTTATAATATTGTTATAAGACATTTTGAAATTGAACAGATAGAACTGAATAGTGGTGTTTTGTATTTTTATTTTTATACGGAAACTGCGAAGGTAAAATATTTAGAAACGAAGGTCCGCTGAATGTCGAAATTGAAGCAGTTTTTATTCAAGTTTTTTTGGAATGTGTGGCTTCTTCGTTGGCGACAATGGCGTTTTTTCGATTTCTATACTTGGAGTCACCGACCAAAATGAGATGTATGACTTTCTCAATAGTAGCTGCTGTCAACTTGACGTTTTTGGCGGTCTTCAACTTTAAAACGCTGGAAACTCTTATAAAACAATTGGATTCCATCGTGTCCGTTTGTTTTATTATGTTACATCTTTTGATTCTTTCTTCGTGTTTATATTTGAGAAATAATTTCTCTTCTGACTTCGCAAATAGAACTTCTGCAAGTTACCCACAAGCACAAGAAGTCAAAACTAGTCAATAAAACACTGTTTTTGCTCTGTAGGTTCTTCGCCAGGAAAGTTACACAAATAAACATGAGTTTTGTAAAAACGAGTATAATTATCCAATTATAACATAATAATTCTTAGTATTAATAATGATAATAATTTAAAGTAAAAGTTAAAAATGTTTTAGTTTGCTTGTATAAAAATATTTAAGGCTTATTCTTCATGCAGTAGTTGACAACTGAACATTTGAAAGGTCGACTTGATAAATCTTGATCTCTCCTGTAGGCTTTACTGTGGCGAAAGTGGTGTCTTGGGATTCGTCATGGAAAAACTCGATTGTACGCGTTTCCCCTGTTCTTGTTAATGTGCATGTGCAAGACAAGAAATTATTAGTTTGCTTCCATTCTTTTAAATTCTCTTCGTTATTGACGATTTCATCGACAAACTTTGAATATGTTTCTTCAGAGAAAACATTCATTTCTGGAATAAATCCTTGTATAATTTCGTCTGTTTCTTCGGATGGAGCATTTTCTTCTGTTTCCCTTGGGAAAATTGTTTCGTTGGAGAAAATCCTTTCAGGAGTTTCATTTCTTGTAACCGATTGGAGAATTTGTCTTTCATAATGGCTTTGAACACTTGGTTCCGATCGAATATCAGGATTTGGATTTGCAATGCGGCATTCGGCAATCTTCTGTTCAATGTATTTTACGAATTTTTCCATAAGTTTGTTCATGTGATTCATACTTCGAATTCGAATTTTTGAAATCAATTCTAAAAAGACTTTAGTCGCTAATTCGCTTAGTTTGAACAAAATAGAATTCAAACGAAAGGTTTGTGTAGAATTCAACTGAGCAACCGGTACGTTACCGACGAGGACATTGCTAGAAGATGCTAATTGAATTCCTCGCCCAGATGGGACAAGTGCGGGAGCATTCGCAGGGGAAGAATTCATTCTAAATCCTGCTGGTTTTATATTCCCAGCCACTGTCCTCCACTTGCTCAAAAATGCGGGGACATTATCGACCTTAGTTAACTCCAGAATCATCTGCTGTTTTCCAGTGGATGTTCCATGCTTGGAGACCAAACTCTCAACCTGTCTATCAATTTTTATTTGATCTCTTTTACCCAAATTTTGTTTAATTGAGTTCAATTTACTAGTTTGCGCTTCGTTAATTATGGAGTTTGCCAATTTCGTTGTGACAGCAGAATGAGTAAATATTAGAACAGACGTTGAAATTTGAAGGAAATCAAAAGCGGTTATGTTTGACCACCCTTTTTTGGAAACGTCGTAAATGTTTACAGCTACTCCAGTCCCAGCAAGGCCGAGAGAAGAAATTGTCAATGTATTGCCGATGACTCTTACAGATTGAGGAATCGCCTTTCCGGCTCCTGCTGCAACGGCTATGCCTTTAGTAACACCGGCTGAAGCGAACGCAAGAGCCCCTGATGATATATTCAACCAACACATTCTAGATTCTGCATCCGAAAGGCTTATGCTTTGTTGGTGAGCGCTCCTGTCAACCAACCTGTGAATCCCGGAGCCCATACCATAAACTCCACTGGGTATTCCAGCCACCATAGATGATGTTAAAACCGTTAATCCTAACGGTGCTGTCGGAGGAAACAATGTCATAGCTGCTCCACCGAGTGCTGTCAAAGCTGACGCTATGCCTGTAACCGCAGATATATTGTTCAATGCATTTACCACTCTTCCTCTATCACTTTGATCGATAAATTGATAGTTATAACAAGTTGAGTAATAACCATTCACAGGAACACAAAGCCATGAAAGATCCCATGTATTTTCTTCTAAATAAGCACCCCAGTTTTTATAAACTCGACCATGGTGATCGATGAAAACATTGTTGGCTAAATCTCGGCTTTCTTGCCTATAATTTGACCTGACTCGAAAAACAGGTACAATCATTGGTCGATTTTCACAAAAAACACAAACGATTATGTATGCAAAATCGTAACTTTTTCCGCCAAATGTGTTTTGTTTTATTAGATCGATGATATTATAGCATTTTTTAATTTGCTCTTTTTTATATAGACTCTCCAAAGAGTGCCAAGAGCTTATATCTCTTCCTTCCTCAGGAACCGGTCCGAATAGAATTCCCAAAATCTTTTGTTTCAACTCGTAAAATTCACCAAACTGAAAGCGATCATATAACCGATTGTTTAAAGCCGTCGAGTGAAGGTCTTGCACCAAAATCGCATCTTTTTCCACTTCTTCAGCTCCATTTTCAACTGTTGAGAAAATCTGAAAAAAATGAGTATTAAACCAACTCAGATGATCTTAAAATCAAAGTTTTGAAATTACATATGGTACTTATTCATAAAGCTAAAATTTTTTGTTGGAAATAAATAATAATAAAGAAAAAATTAACGAAAAACCCTTATAAAAAATTAAATTTAAAAAAAGTTAAGAATTTTATAACAATTAAAATTTGAAACAATTCTAGCGGGCGTTGCTCAACTGCACCGGAAACGACATCAACTGCACCGAAATGTCGAACATATCAACTGCACCCCCGATCAACTGCACCGATATTTGATATTGTGCTGGTGGAAGGAATCGCCGACATCAGGTCCTCTACGAAGGCATCCTCTATTTCGCATACATCCGACAGAGGAAGAGCAAAAACCAGCTGTAGCCACTGGCCAACTTCATTTTCTTTGACCCTCTAGTCGGCAGTCAGTCGAAGCGCCTGAATCTTAAATCTTTCGCCACCACGATTGTGACAGATGAAACCGACAACCGGCGATCTTGGAGGTGGGGAACAAAGCTCTCACGGCTCCTTGAATGGCTTTCTTCAAGCCGAAAATCATTACAGTAAAGATTGAGAAGTGCAGATGATATGCGACCATTACTACCTGATAAAGTAAACAAGTTCAGTCAATACGTTTGTCCTCGGACAGCCAAAGCACCATTGGCGAAGTTTTAACTTGTCAGAATGGCTAAAAGCTAGTTCTGGCAAGTTAAAATGGCATCCTAAATAAGGAAACATTCGCCTTACGTCGGATAGTTCTGTTTTTACAAATTTTTTAAAACTTAAATCGCTCATAACTTTTAACCTGTAAGAGGTGCCACGAATTTTTTCGAGCGAAAAAGTGACTTAGAGTAGAATTTTTCATATTCTTTCCCAGAAGTGGGTAACCCACAAAATCACTCAAAACACAATTTTTGGACCACAAAAAATCTGAAAAAATTGCCATCAACACCTAATTTTTGCCGAATTCTTAAAATTTGGCATTATACGACTTAAAAAATTGGCAAAAATCAGGTGTTGATGCCAATTTTTTTGTAATTTTTTTTGAGGTCCTAGAAGGGTCTTAGAGCTGTCTGAATTTTTTTTAGATTTTTCGTGGTCCAAAAATTGTGTTTTTGGCGATTTTGAGGCTCACCCACCTCTGAGAAAAATATAAAAAAATTATGGTAAAAATTCTATTCTGTATAAGTTACATTTTCGCTCAAAAAAAATGTGTGGCACCTCTAGGTCAAAAGTTAAGTGCATTTTAAGCCTTAAAAACTTCGGAAAAAAATCGGGTAAGTTAATCTTCTGCAGCTGGTTTCTTCCCCCACCCTTCAGCTACTCATTATTAGGTAGATTTCTCTTTTTACGACATTTATGATACTGTATATGAATAATACAACCAATTTTTTATCTTAAAAATAATTAAGTGCCTATCAAAAACGAAAAAAATTAAAAGAACTAACTTAAAAAGGAAAATAACCGAGTTAAAGATAAACGGAGATAAGATCCATAGTTATAATCAATAATTTTTAAGGTTATATCGTACAAATACATATCTACTATAATTTTAAATAATTTACAACAGAAAAGTTAAAAAAGAACCAATAGGTTAATAATAAAGGGTCAAAACAAAGTTAAAGTACCTTAAGAAAGCGAAATTAGAACCTATAACTTACTAGATTATTTTTAGAGCATAAAAGAAGGTTTCTTAATCACTGATTTAAACATAAATACACCAATATTTCCCTTCATCAGAAATCCCCAATTCTCATGAATAAACTAGACTTTTTTTTAAAACACAGGTGGTGCCATGCACCGCAATAGAATCAAGGCCACAGACTACAATAAACTAAATCGTTCGAAAAATCGACAAAACAAAATGAAGGAATCTACGTTTAATGTGTGTCCGTTAGGGTGGAATTCAGCGCTGATGGTAGATCATTGTTGTTGCAAGATGTTGCCACCAGGGAATCTAAAAACTCCGTGCCTATTTTTTTACGTACTTATTTTTCTATGCTAACCAACGGAGTGAAGAAAAAGTAGTATTTTCATCTCTAAATCGACCAATGAAGTCAATATTAGCTTTGTTCCAACCGCATTTTGAAACTTCTGGAGCATGCTCTGAAGGATTTGCACGTCTAATTTGACTTCATATTAGACTGACGAACGATTTGAATGACGTCAAATTTGACGTACAAATCCTTCTGCGCAGGAGTTTCAAATTCGGTTGGAAAAAAGCTATTTGTTAAATAGGACATCTCAAATGAGCCTGTTTTGAGTACATGACCGGTCCGAACTTGCTAGTAAAACTGAAGGAGAAATGGCCATTAAACCTCAAATAGGCTGTAACGAATAAATACATTTTATATAAATAGGTTTATACATAATAGAGAGAAAAAAAGGAGCCGGAAGTCCTCCCTTCATCGGATCGTTCGACCCTACCGACGGCCCGTCTCGAATGACAAATAGGAAGCGCTGGAGACTTGTTTCGCGTCATCAACGCTACCCCAAGGGATCGTCTAGATAATAAAATGCTATCTACATTTTTCATGCTGATTCAATTTATTCTCATCAATCCACATCACGTTTTTTCCCCCGCTTTTCGATTGTGGCTATATGGGGAGGATGCAGCGGACAGATTACCGAATTTCAAACTTTATCATAAAGAACAAATAGTATGAGAAAAAGTACAGCGTTCTTATGATGAAAGACTTCAAAACCCCACTCAGCACGACCTCTTTGATACTATAAAAAAGGTGTCAAATCAGGTCATTGAACCCTTATATTTTAAAATATATGCCAGTATGAAACTGAAGTTTAAAGTAGGTGGATAACAATACAAGGAAAATAAGAGAAGAGGTTTTTAAAAATCACAATAGACTTGATTCATAAAAACGTAGGGAATGAGAGGTGAATCTTCTATAAGTTTCAAGTACGCTCATAAGTGGCTCTCCCATTCTACTCAACCCTTTTGTTCCTTATTTAATCCTATGCAAACCTAGTCGATGAGTGTACCTTATAGACGTCGTTCTATTTTCTAGGAGCGAAAAAAAATGTACATAATTGTTCCAACCGCAGTTTGAAACTATTGGAGCATGCGCAGAAGGATTTGGACGTCGTTCGAATCGTTTTCCAGCCAAATCTGAAGTGATCTGACGTCAATTTTGACGTCAAAATCCTTCTGCGCATTCTCCAATCGTTTCAAACTGCGGTTCGAACGAACCTATGTATTTGGTTTGTATAAAAAGTACATGTTTGAAGAGCTTCCAAAGAAAATTTCCTTAAAGAGAAGTAAAAATATAGTAGGGGGAAGTATAAGGGAGGGGGAGTATTACGGAGGGGGATGTATAAGGGTGGGGAAGTACAACGGAGGGGGAAGTAAGAGGGAGGGGGAAGTATAACGGAGGGGGAGTATAAGGGAGGGGAAGTATAAGGAAGGGGAAGTATAAGAAAGGGGAAGTATAACGGAGGGGAAGTTGTTTTTTTTTCGAAAATTTTTAAAGTTAGTCTTAAAAATTTTCCGAGTTATTTTTTGTCAAGAAATTTTCTAAGTTTTTCTTTTTTCAAAAAATTTTCATAGTTAAAATGGGGGAAGTCAAAGGGTGGGGAAGTACAACGGAGGGGGAAGTATAACGGAGGGGGAGTATAAGGGAGGGGAAGTATAAGGAAGGGGTAAGTATAAGAAAGGGGAAGTATAACGGAGGGGGAAGTTGTTTTTTTCGAAAATTTTTTAAGTTTTCTTAAAAATTTTCCTAGTTATTATTTGTCAAGAATTTTTTTTATTTATTTTTTTTTCAAAAAATTTTCCTAGTTTTTTTTCCAAAAATTTTTAAGTTCGATTTGACCCTCCGGAGTCTGGAAGGGAGGGGGAGTATTACGGAGGGGGAAGTATAAGGGTGGGGAAGTATAAGGGGGGAAGTATAGGGGGGAAGTATAAGGGGGGGGGGAGTATAAGGGAGGGGAAGTATAGGGGGGGGAGTATAAGGGAGGGGAAGTATAAGGGAGGGGAAGTATAAGGAAGGGGAAGTATAAGGAAGAGAAGTATAAGGAAGGGGAAGTATAACGGAGGGGAAGTATAAGGAAAACTCGACGTGGAGGGTATCACAATAACTTCTTTAAGGAAGTTAAAATCTTGTAATTGTTCATTTTTTCGACTTTTAAGGGAATAAAATTTAATTTCATTACTTTAAGGGCCAACTGTTATAAATGTAGGATCGAAAATTTTTAAAGATTTCTTAAAAATTTTCCGAGTTTTTTTTTCAAGAAATTTTCTAATTTTTTTTTCAAAAAATTTTCCTAGGTTTTTTCCAAAAATTATTTAAGTTCGATTTGACCCTCCGGAGTCTGGAAGGGATGGGGAGTATTACGGAGGGGGAAGTATAAGGGTGGGGAAGTATAAGGAAGGGGAAGTATAACGGAGGGGAAGTATAAGGGAAGTATAAGGAAAACTCGACATGGAGGGTATCACATTAACTTCTTTAAGGAAGTTAAAATCTTGTGATTGTTCATTTTTTCGACTTTTAAGGGTAATTCTGTTTTAGACAATTATTTTTAAGGTATTAAGGATATTGATATTTAATTTCATTACTTTAAGGGCCTACTGTTATAAAATGTAAGATCGAAAATTTTTAAAGGTTTCTTAAAAATTTTCCGAGTTTTTTTTTTTTCAAAAAATTTTCCTAGGTTTTTTCCAAAAATTATTTAAGTTCGATTTGACCCTCCGGAGTCTGGGAGGGATGGGGAGTATTACGGAGGGGGAAGTATAAGGGTGGGAAAGTATAAGGAAGGGGAAGTATAACGGAGGGGAAGTATAAGGAAAACTCGACATGGAGGGTATCACAATAACCTCTTTAAGGAAGTTAAAATCTTGTGATTGTTCATTTTTTCGACTTTTAAGGGTAATTCTGTTTTAGACAATTATTATATTGATATTTTAATTTCATTACTTTAAAGGCCAACTATTATAAAAAGTAGGATCAAAAAGCTACAGTGTCAAACATAATTTAGCATTTAATTTCTTCGGAAAATGAATGGCCGGCTTTGGCTGTCCGATACAAAGTGATGGTCGTCGCATTTACGAGGGTGGAGAAAGGTCAGCCGAAGCACTCGAGAAAACTGTTTTTAGATTAAGACAAACAGCTTTTAAGGGTTGTTTAGTCACCGACGAATCCTCCTTTCCACACTTCTCTTCCGGCTATTTTTTAACTTAGGGTCATTTGGTGACTTTTGAATTTTCCCTCGAGACCCTCCACCCTAATGGTCTTTCCGATCCCATACAAATTGATGGACAACGATAATGTATGATCGCATGAATTTATTTGGAATAAAAAATATATAAGGTATATAATCTTTATGATTCTTATTATTCTGTCAGCTCCTTTATTTTATTTTTCTCCATGACCTGTCGTTAGAAGAATGAATCAATCTGCCGGGAAGACATTTCCAGCAATACGGAAGGAGAGGCTAAACCATCAATTGTGAAAAGACGCAGCCATTACTGATGACGGTGGGGGGGGGGGGGGGGGATCGAACCAGACTTGGACCACAAAAAAAACAATACAAATGATACAAAGATTTTTCTTCCCTGCAATACGTTTTTTCTATCCCCCTATCCAACATGTACCTTCCTAGATGATGATTGATGACTTATGCTTCTGGTGAGAATGAAATCTGGATTTATGAAAAATTAATTAAATGTTTATTCATCCATCATTTATACTTAATCATAAATTTAATAATAACAAATAATATTGTATAATAAATTTCGTAACACTTAAATAATTCCACTCTTTACGTCTCTGCTTGGTTCGTTATCTTCTCAACAGATGGCATGGCGTGCTTCATTTATTCACTCTAGTATAAAAGGGGGGAAAATCTATGTAAAATTATTTCAATTATTTAAAGTTTAGCAAACATATGGAGGGTAAAGTAATTTTTAACATAAATTATAATATGAGGGCTTACGTAGGTTTACGACAAACTTCAATCGACAAAATACAACAGAGGATAAGACAAACAATAAATTTCACGACCGGTTTCGGCTTAATAAACCTCATCAGTTGACATTTTTTTCTCTCAATTTTTTCTGAGCACGTTTTTCCGAGTCTGCGGGAAGGTAGGTGGAGACGCTCTTTCCCTTCAACTACCTGACCCTTGCGCGTCTAGTTTTCTTCACGACACCACCTCTTTTTATGGCTAATCTAAAATTTGAGAATAAAGCAATAAACGGAAAATAGTTCACCTGATGAGGCTTCTTAAGCCGAAACCGGTCGTGCAATCTCCTCTCTATTCGCCCCCCCCCCCAAAAAAAAAAGTCAACTCACAAGAACGATCTTATTTATCACCGCAACCGGTTGCGGCTAAATTAAACAGCCAACATAAGGTTGATTTTTGATTCGAACATCAATTTATTAGATGAAATTTTGAAGAAAGGCCATCTTCTTTAACAGAATTGACCAATCAGGTTCAAGTATTACAGAAGTTAAAAGTGATTGGTTTAAAATGAGGGTGAAACGGTTAAAACTGCTTTTAGTTCCTAACCTTAACCCTTTAGAGACCGCTTAACGCTTTAGTTGCCCAGCGGCGCCAGCGGGAAGCCTCTCTAAAAATTTAATACCTTCGCTTCCCGTGGTGCAAAAACTGGCAATCTGTTGGGGAAGAAATGAACTACGTGATGATCACATCACTCGTCGCTTTCTGGTCTTTGCTGGGCGCTGGGAGCGGTCGTGGAGAAGTGAGGGGCAAAGAGAGGGAAAGTGCTGCGCCAGTAGCGCAGAGAATCCGGCGTCAGACGCGTTCTCGAAAGGGTTAAAACTAACCTTAAACCTTAAAGCCTAACCTTAGGAGATTAGGACCTAAAAGCCGTTTCACTTGTCTCTCCCTCATTTTAAACCAATCACTTTTAACTTCTGTAATACTTGAACCTGGTTAGTCATTTCTGTTAAAGAAGAAGGCCTTTCTTAAAAATCTGATGATCAAATAAAAAATCCACCTGATAATGGCAGTTTAATATTGCCGAAACCAGTCGTGGTGATAAATAAAATCGTTTTTGTGAGTTGATATTTATTTCTTTTTTGGCGTCTTCCGTCAGACTCACGATGTCCTCCTCCTCCGTTTGCTCCTCTTTGTAGTTTTTCTCATTCTCTGATGTATTTTCGTCCAAATATTTTTAAAGAAAAGGCAGAAGTTTTTTTGGGAGATAAAACCTTGAAAACCTACTCCAAACCTGAACTTACACTTTTGTACCGTTGTTTTGTGCTGTTATTTTGAATTTTGGGATACAGGCTTCGGGGGAAAAAAAAGCTTTTATTTTTATTTTATTTTATTTTATTTTTTTTTTTTTGCGTTTTACTGTACTCTGCACCTACTTTTCTGAATGAGTTTAACTCGCGTGGTTTTAAAGTATTTACTTCAAACCACTTTAAAATTTAATCTTCTTCACACAGAAGAATCGGTCTCAATTTCCAAATTTTAATGGGTAGGTAGCTAGGTAAAAATTTGAGCAAAGCAGTATTGCTCAAAAAATGATCTTGTCAGGTATATGAATAAACAAGGTGGACGCTAGGCCCCGGAGGACCAAACGCGGAAGGCAGTGGGGATGAAAAGCGAGCCTCTTGCTTACCAAACCGAAAAGGGGTGGGGAGGAATCGACATACAAGTAGGGCGAGTAGGGGGGAAAATTTTCAGGATACAACACCCGAACTAAAACGAGGGGTTGTCAGTTGATCAACATGCCCCTCCGGTGGCGTTTACCCTCAGATGACGAAGCGTCCGATCTCTACAGACGTATCGATCAACTCATCGCCGATCTTTTCAACCTGATCAGGTCCATCATTTTCGGGCCACCTCCCATCGAACAAAACGGTAAGTCATTTTTATTCACTTTTTTAATATAATTGAAAAATTTATAGATGAGGTCCAAGAAAATCAAGAACCCGTCCCCGACCTTCTTGCAAATATTTCCTCTGAAGAATCAAGTAAGTGTTAAAAAACAAAAAATTTCTTATTTTTCGTTTTAGCTTTTTTGAAATATATATCGTGTTTTAGAAGGAGACTTAGACGGCGATCCTCCTCCGAGATAACCAAAAAATATCATCTTATTTTTCATTTTAGTTTGCATTTAGAATTTTTTTTTCCTGTTCTTTTTTAATTTTTTTTTTAAATTTCCACCAAGTTTTTATTTTCAGTTCTCACACAATGATCTCACTAGTCATAGGTACTTTTTAAAAAATCATCAAAGCTATTATTGTGATGATTTTATTTATTTTATATGTGAAAAGTCAATGTGCTTACTGTAATACCAAAATGTGCCGTCATTGTTGTCCGTAAAAAAAATTTTCCTGTATTTTTGTATTTTTTTAGGTAGATTTTTTTTGTAGTTATTAAGTTTTTTTCCCTTTTTTTAACTCTTTATTATTTTTTAACTGTAAGAGTGTGTGATTTATAAACTTAGACGTTGAAAATTAACAAATGGCGCAAAATAACTTTTGTATTACCATTGGTCTTTCATTGAAACAATGTGTTCTATTTATACCTATGTAACTTTAATAAAAAGTTTTTCAATTTTTTATTTTAATTTTTTTCTCAAAAAGAAACTATTTTATTACCCTCCATTTTAAAATACAAAAATTTCTCCATGAAAGGACCTACTCTGCAGAGATGCTTTGGCGGAAAAAAAAATCTTGTTTAAAAACTTTGATTTTGAACTCAAAAAGCAATTTTAAAATACCAAAGCTGACTGAAGAAAGAAGAAATTAAAATAGAAAAAAAATTTTCTGCGACAAAAATATCTAAATAAAAGAGTTAAGTACCTAAAAGCATTTTTAGTCATATATAGTTACTAGGGGGGCAAGCCCCCCTGAGGCCTTCGGCCTCCAACCCCCCTCCGGCTACATCCGGATTTTTGAACGTAATTGTGACGTGCTCTGTTGCGCAGGGAAACCGCAATAAGTTTGAAAGTCGTATGTTTTTAGCAAATAGTAGAAAATTTGCTCTAAGCTGAGGAAGTCCCCAATAAATTTGCTCTTTTGTACGCGGGTGTAGTTGTGCGACTACATTTGGATTTTGGTCCGCATAGAAGACGTGCTCTGTTGCGCAGGGAAACCGCATTAAGTTTGAAAGTCGTATGTTTCTTGCAAATAGTAGAAAATTTGCTGTAAGGTGTGGAAGTCCCCAATAAATTTGCTCTTCTGTACGCGGGGCTATTTGTGCGACTACATTTGGATTTTGGTCCGCAATAGAAGACGTGCTCTGTTGCGTAGGGATACGTAGTCGGTTAGAATGTTAGATATTTTTGGCATGTAGTAGAAAATTTGCTCTGCGTTGCGAGAGTTCCACATTTATATTTGCTCTGCACGCGGATCTTGTTGGGGGGGGGGGGGATGTAGCTTCCTTTCGCCATAACTGTCTGTCTTCTGTTGCCGATGAAAATCGCCCCAACTTTCAACGCTAGACAATTTTTGGAACTCGAGTAATGATTTGTTATGCATTGAGGGAGTTCCACATTTATATTTGCTCATCTCGCTGATCATGTTTAGAGGGGGGGGGGGGGGCGGTTTTAGCCCCTTTCAGTTTAAGGTTTCGTCTTCGTTGCCTTGAAAAACGCCCTATGTTAGCAGGCTCCGTTACTTTTAATTTTACATCGATTTTGGAATTTTTTAGGCAGAAACGGACTTCATTTTCGTGTTCCTCGACCCAAAAAACGTTAGAGACCAAGTTTTGGTCGATATTAAAAAATATTTTTTCCGCCACTAATAACCGGGTCCAAAATGGCGGAAATCGGGTGTCGGAATTTGACTTATAAACTTCAAAAATTCATAACTCAGCTTGTGTTGAAGCCACAGAGCCGCTCTTAGGCTCATTCGAAAGCTTAAAGTCCCCTCTTTTTATATTTTTTGGTCCGGTTCTTCTAAGTCTATTCCTTCTACCTTAAAACCCCGTTTAAACAAAAAAAAATTTCAATCTACTTTTGAATTTTTTAAACCGACTTGGAATTTTATTAGACCTCCACCGATTTTTCTAGCGTTGATTTCAACAGCCTGCACCCCCAAAAAAGTTTCATCGAAATCGGTCCACCCGTTCCCGAGTAATAAAATAAAAACCAAAATTTTATCAAAATCATAAGGGTACCCCTTTCTCAAATCCCGGGAGCGCGGCAGCGTTCCGCACCGGATTTCGACACGGTTTTTTAAAAAATTCGGGAAAAATGTTTAGCGAACTCCGAACCCCAATATAATATACCAAAAAACGCGAAATTTCGTCTACTTTCACGTGGTGTAGTCTGTTTTAAAATATAAAATCATCTGCTATTTTTAAAATGCCGAAAACTCAAGAAAACCGTGAAAAACGGCGTTTTTTTCGGCAACTTTCGAATTAAATATCTCCGGTCCTAATCAAGCTACAGAGCTACGCCGAAACACTTCAGCTGGCTTTTCGGCTAAAGTTTCGAACCTTATTTGTCCGGTGTGTTTTTTACATTAGAGTATATTTTAACCTCACGAAATCTTAAGGGGGTACCCTTAAACGCGGAATACCGAAAAACCCTTTATTTTAATTCCAGTTCGAATCAGGATTTTTTTAGGCAGAAACGGACTTCATTTTCGTGTTCCTCGACCCAAAAAACGTTAGAGACCAAGTTTTGGTCGATATTAAAAAATATTTTTTTCCGCCACTAATAACCGGGTCCAAAATGGCGGAAATCGGGTGTCGGAATTTGACTTATAAACTTCAAAAATTCATAACTCAGCTTGTGTTGAAGCCACAGAGCCGCTCTTAGGCTCATTCGAAAGCTTAAAGTCCCCTCTTTTTATATTTTTGGGTCCGGTTCTTCTAAGTCTATTCCTTCTACCTTAAAACCCCGTTGAAACATAAACCTTTTTCAATCTACTTTCGAATTTTTTAACCCACTTGAAATTTTTTTAGACCTCCACCGATTTTTTCTAGCGTCTATTTCAACAGCCTGCTCCCCCCAAAAAAGTTTCATCGAAATCGGTCCACCCGTTGTCGAGTTATAAAATAAAAACTAAAATTTTATCAAAATCATAAGGGTACCCCCTTACAAAATCCCGGGAGCGCGGCAGCGTTCCGCACCGCATTTTGACACAAATTTTTAAAAAAATCGGGAAAATGGTTAGCGAACTCCGAACCCCGGTATATTATATATCAAAAAACGCGGAATTTTGTCTACTTTCACGTGGTGTAGTCTGTTTTAAAATATAAAAACATCTTATATTTTTAAAATGCCGAAAACCCAGAGAAACCGTGAAAAACGGCGTTTTTTTCGGCAACTTTCGAATTAAATATCTCCGGTCCTAATCAAGCTACAGAGCTGCGCCGAAACACTCCAGCTGGCTTTTCGGCTAAAGTTTCGAACCTTTTTTGTCCGGTGTCTCTATCTGTTATAGTTTTTTTTCGGCGAATTAAAAACCGTGGATTTTATAGCATATCCGTACATTTCGAAAAAAATTTCAAAAATCCAAAAAAAATACTTCCGGATTTTTTAAAAATACGCGACAAAAATTAGGTTAAACTACACACTTAAAAGCACTTAGTAGTATTTTTTTCAAAAAATCTAGATTTTTTCTTGAGGTTTTTAAAAATGGGCGAAGTTGAAAAACCGTGAAAAACGTCAAAAACAGGCCTTTTTTAGCGTTAAACTCGCGAAATAAATTATAAAATGTAATTTTAAAAATAAGCGCTTATTTTTCCCGTGAAATTCAAGCGAAAACACACCTAACGGAAGAAGTCCGGTATTTTTAGGACGATTACAGCGGCGGCAGGACTTTTTGGCGTTTTTTTTTTTTTTTTTCTCCTAGGTCCTCGTTCTAGCGCTATATATACTGACTAGGGGGGCAAGCCCCCCTGAGGCCTTCGGCCTCCAACCCCCCTCCGGCTACATCCGGATTTTTGAACGTAATTGTGACGTGCTCTGTTGCGCAGGGAAACCGCAATAAGTTTGAAAGTCGTATGTTTTTGCAAATAGTAGAAAATTTGCTGAAAGGTGTGGAAGTCCCCATAGAATGTGCTCTTTTGTACGCGGGTGTAGTTGTGCGACTACATTTGGATTTTGGTCCGCATAGAAGACGTGCTCTGTTGCGCAGGGAAACCGCAATAAGTTTGAAAGTCGTATGTTTTTTGAAAGCAATAGAAAGTTTGCTCTAAGCGGAGGAAGTCCCCATAGAATGTGCTCTTTTGTACGCGGGTGTAGTTGTGCGACTACATTTGGATTTTGGTCCGCATAGAAGACGTGCTCTGTTGCGCAGGGAAACCGCAATAAGTTTGAAAGTTTGATATTTTTGGCATCTAATAGAAAATTTACTGAAAGTTAAGGATGTCCCCAATAAATTTGCTCTTTTGTACGCGGGTCTAGTTATGCGACTACATCTGGATTTTGGTCCGCAATTTAATACGTGCTCTGTTGCGCAGGGGAACGTAGTCGGTTAGCATGTTGGATATTTTTTGCATGCAGTAGAAAATTTGCTTAAAGCTGAGGAAATACCTGTAGAATTTGCTCTTCTGTACGCGAGTGTGGTTGTCCACCTACATCAGGATTTTGGTCCATTGTAGTAAACGCCTCCTGTTGTGCAGGGAAACGTAGTCAGTTAACATTTTAGACATTTTTTGCCTACAGTTGAAAATTTGCTCATGAATTGCGTCTTCAGCATATTTAACACCTAAAATATAGATAGTTTCAGTGATGAGGAAATCAGGATAAGTTTGATCATTTACCTGGTCAACCTGGATTGTGCGTGGCATTCTTATGATGGTCTGAAACTTTTTCTAGCTGAGAAGATTATTGTCACTAAGGTAGAACGTGGACATTCCTTGACATCAAATCGCCTATGTAGCAGAACATCAAAAATTATATTATACAAAATTAATATAAGTATAAAAATTTTCCTTCACAATTTACCTGACTTAGGACGGACTATGAAACCATATTCTTCTTGTTCAACTTTAGTGTACAATCATATTTTTAATGACAATAAATAGAATGACACCTAAAACATAAATAGTTTCAGTGATGAGGAAATCAAGAAAAGTTTGGATATTTACCTGGTCACACTGGATTGTGTGTGGCTTTCTTAGGATGGTTAGAAACTCTTTTGTAGCCGAGAAGAATAAGTGTCGCTGAGGTAGAAAGTAGACATTTCTAGACATTATAACACATTTAAATAAAACATCAAAAATTATAAGATAAAGAATTAATCTGGGTTTAAAAATTTTCCTTCACAATTTACCCGACTTAGGACGGGCTATGAAAACATATTCTTTTTGAATAACTTTTAAATGTGATAAACATAGATAAAAAAATTTAAATTTATAACTGAAATTTCTTAAAAATTACAAAACTAAGTTTAGAATATGTTTGCATAGGTTTGTTTAAAAATTTTTACTTCCCATGTTTTGAATTTTAAATGCTCTATACTTTTTTTTTATTGTGGATATGCATATTTGTGTCACATCAACCGTAAAGGGATGTTTTGCTTAACTGTAATGCAAAGCATCGAACCACAGAGGGAAGCATAGTGTCAACCTTAAGGGATGCCGGGCATCAACCGTGGGGGACACCTGGCATCAACCGTGAGGGACACCGGGCATCAACCGTGAGGGACACCGGGCATCAACCGTGAGGGACACCTGGCATCAACCGTGAGGGACACCGGGCATCAACCGTGAGGGACACCGGGCATCAACCGTGAGGGACACCGGGCATCAACCGTGAGGGACACCGGGCATCAACCGTGAGGGACACCGGGCATCAACCGTGAGGGACACCTGGCATCAACCGTGAGGGACACCGGGCATCAACCGTGAGGGACACCGGGCATCAACCGTGAGGGACACCGGGCATCAACCGTGAGGGACACCGGGCATCAACCGTGAGGGACACCGGGCATCAACCGTGAGGGACACCGGGCATCAACCGTGAGGGACACCGGGCATCAACCGTGAGGGACACCGGGCATCAACCGTGAGGGACACCGGGCATCAACCGTGAGGGACACCGGGCATCAACCGTGAGGGACACCGGGCATCAACCGTGAGGGACACCGGGCATCAACCGTGAGGGACACCGGGCATCAACCTCGCTTCAACCAAATAGGGAAGCGTCTGAAAAAAATTATGAAACACATTTAATTTAAAAATGGTTGGTAGACACAATTTTTAGTATGAGCAACCCCATTGATTTTACGGGCCTCTGTGACCAAAACAGCCATATTTTCAGTTAAGCGGACTCTTCCTAATGCAACATAGAGTTGTCCATGAGAGAAGCAGTCACTTCTCAAGTCTAGACCGACTACGTCGAGAGTCTGACCTTGGCTCTTGTTTATGGTCATACCGTAGGCAAGTCTAATTGGAAATTGAACCCGTGTCATTTCTATGCCAGAACGACCAATGGGGAATCGGAATTTAATGCGAGGAATCAATACTACTTCCCCAGTGCTTGCGATACGGGTGTGCAATCTGTACGGGGTTATTTTTTCGACAATAACCTTGGTTCCGTTCACTAAGCCATTTTCAAAGCTTAAATTCCTAATGATCATGCACACGCAATTTTTCTTGAGTTTTAAAACATGTTCTGGGACACCGGGTTCATGACATAAGTGAAGGAAGTCGACTGTCACTTCGCTACTTTCTAAATTTTGGTTTTCGTCATCACCGATGACTTTATCAGCACTGAACAAAGAAACTTCTTCCCCATCTAGAGATTCTAGAATCGTTTTATTAACTTTGTCAATTTCGTCATTAGTCAGTGCGAGGAGGGCCCTTTTTACGCATTCGTCCGGTTTGTTAATAATTTCGGGTGGGAAAACAAATTTAATCAAGTCGTCTAAAGAATCGACACAGGGAATTCCATGAAGCGGAATAACATGTTCGTTTTCGATCACTATTGTAGCGACTTTCCCTTCCCCTATTTTGAGAACAAACTGGGACAATTTTTCGTCCTCTTTTGACCGAACGATTGCGTTTAGTTTATGACTTTGTACTGAAGGCCAAAATTTCGCCCTTTTAAGGCAAACTTCGTAGCTGTCTTGGTTGCCACCGTCCTTAACAATGGGAGGTATCTGGCGGAAATCACCAGCAAAAACTATTGTTTTACCACCGAAAAGCGTTGTGGTTTTCATCAAGTCTTTTAGCAACCTGTCAAGGACGTTGACAACCTCATAAGACGCCATAGAGCATTCGTCGTAAATTATCAAACTCGACGATCTGATAAGTTCCGCTCTTTGAGATTTAAACGAAATCCCACTTACGGAGTCGGCATCTATTTCGAATGGGTATCGAAACATACTGTGAGCGGTCGAACCTCGGCGGTAGTTGAGAGCAGCGATCCCTGTGGTCGCGGTGGCGAGAACAATCCGCTCCATCGACCTCAGTTTCGAGCAGAGCGTGTTAAGGAGGAGAGTTTTACCGGTCCCGGCGGGTCCGTCCAAAAAGAAGCATTTCCTCTCGTCCGTCGAAGGATCTAAAATCGACTTCAGAACACTTTCATAAAACTGCTTCTGCTCGGTGTTCAATTTGCTCTCCCATTCTGAAACAAAATCTGAAAGCTCGTCTATATTATAAGTCAACAGCTCACGGCCGACTTCAGTCTGCGTATCGACAACTTCTTCGAGACCCATTTCGGAGAGAGTCCTGCCATGACGTCTCAACATAACTCCGATATCGCAGAGAGCTCGGATGTGTGCGGCTCTCTTGTTATCGGGATCTGCCCGAAGGAAATCTTCGCTTAATTTGTCACAAAATTTTTCCCACAAAAGTTTGGCCGGAGCTCCAAAAAGGATCATGGTGAAAAACAACTGCCTCAGGTGTCGGGGCATACAGGATTCTACGGACTCTGTCATCGCAATGACGTATTCGTTGTTGTCATGCAACAAACCGAGTTGGGAAGCGGCCTCTTGGAACGTCTCGTACACTGTTCCGTCGACCGTCCTTAAACCCTCAAATGAATAAGAGGGAATGTTGGTGAGAAGAAGTCTCAAGTAAAAGACCTCACCTTGAGTAGGGGACACCCAGTTTATTCGGCAGACGCATTCCCGTCTTTGTCGTTTGTAGACGACATGAGCCCCACTTGGATGAGGGATTGGAGTAACACTCCGAGGAATGGATTTGGATGTCGATGACTCTACAAAGTAATTTTCGTAAAATGCCATGTAAGTCAAGTTTTCCATTTCCGGAAGCTGAGGCCTTTCGAGATACAGAACCAACTTCGAATGGACTTTATCTAAGGCCTCCCGTTCATTGCCTGGGCGGTAAATGATAGCTTCTCTTCCCGGTAAATGGACAGGAAGCGCTTTGACCGTTGGTTGACGTTTAATTATGTTGTACTCGAACATACGCCAATAAGCTTCGGAAGCGGACAGGTATCGCATATTTAGATAGTCATCGACCTCATTGATTGCCGAAGGCGTTTCGCCTTCAACGATGGCTACTGAACTCCTATCGGGGCCTTTGTGGACATATTTCAAGAGATACTTAATCACTCTGGAGCCAGAGGCTATGTCCACATTAATGTGGGAATCGAACATGAGCAAAAGAGTCGGATTGTACGGAACGACCCAGCTGTCATCGACAGTTCGCGTCTTATGACGCATTCCCCTAAGAGGTACTTCAACCTTTTCCTCACATACCCTTTTGTAGACAACGAAACCCAGTGTGTCTGTGTGCGTCACAGGCACAGCTTTTTTGGGAAAGTGTTTCAAACACTTTTTACCATCTTTGTCCATGCAAGGAGAAGTGGGATTTTCATTTCCACACGGGCCATGGATCATGTGCTTCAAAACAGCAGCACGTAACCTTCCGCCTGCCTCGGTCCCGTCAGGGATTGTGGCACGGACGACCTGGTCGATTTCCACACTGCTCGTCGGTGGGTTTTTAACCCTGATAACAATATGGGCATGGGGGAGTCCGCGTTTTTGAAATTCAATGACACGGATAAAATACTCAACTTCCCCAAAAATTTTGCCTGAATTCAAGCATTTTTCAAGGTGTTTTAATTTCTCATGAAAAACCCTAACAGTCAAATCAGGTCGGTCCATTCCCTTTTGGCCTGGTAATAGGCTGTTGTCGATCTCCGGCCAATGGGGGTTGCATGTGACGGTTATAAAATAAGTGGGCTTACCTCTTCTTATAACGATTGCCATCGCATCGAAATAATTTACCCGATAGTAACGGGCCGACTGAGTAAACGATTTCGGAAGGTAGACTCGACCTTCTTGGGCGCCACCTTCGCCCGATATCGTTTCATCAAATTCCCTGTTGAGCTCGTTTCTCTGAGCTATTCTCAATTCGGATTGATGCTGTCGGATAAAAAGAAGCCTCTCTTCCTCTACTCGAGTGAACATGTCGATGACGTACTCTTGGGCAAGCCGGCGAAGTTGAGTGAATCGAGGTTCGCTAAGTAACAGAAAACGGTAATATTTTACCTGGCTTAATTTCTCTGTGCCGCTCAGCATTATGTTCAAGTGCCAACCGGAAGTTCCGTGAGGAAAAATCAAAGGATATTGAAACGGTTCGTACGTCTCATGAAAAATGCTGACGAACTCTGACTTATCCACTCCTTTTTTCCAAATTTTGACCTGCCTGGGTTCCTCTCCGGGGTTGACCAAACCTGCAACTTCATCAAATGCAATATTATCGAAATTCGGTGGATCGGTGAGACGGGATGTTTTACGGAAAACCATAAATGCGTCGTCTCGTTCGATCGAACTGAGCGTTCTCAAGTCCCGAATAATGGGGTTGGTCCCCTCCAGGTAGTCAGCAATGCTCTTCACGATGTCCTGGTCGAGTTCTCGCTCCATCGCACACGTGAGGCGTTCTTTCGGGTCATGGATGTAGAACCGAGAGCTGTTCTTGGTGGAGGTGTTCTCAAGCGAATACACGGTGTGATAAATTCGCCCGTTCAGCTTGAGAAATTCCAACCGGGTCAATCCTCTTCGATTCCCTGGTTGGGCGTACCCTTGGCCAGCAGGATGGTTAACTGCACTAAAAGCAAAAAGGTGATTATATGCCCTCGAGCGATTCAGGAATTTTTCATCTGAATAGAACGATGGGTTCGCTTCGGGGAGATTAGGAATTACCCTTCTTAATTTACCTTTTTGGCAACACCTAGATTGGCTCTCTTCATGAAAGCGCGGTGCATTGCAGTGTGCACACCTAGGAGTTGCCTCAGCTATAAGACTTACCGGCTCTTTTAGTGTGTACAACTTTACCTTATCCAAATCTGCTCCTCTGAGATTACCGAGTGAAGGCAGAGATCTCAGATCAGCTGGCATGTCAACAAAAGGACGTTCCGTCAGGTAATAATCGTCCATGTAGTTTTTGACTTGATCGGAATGCGACTCTATATACTTTTTCTTCTTGCCTTTGACCACATCAGGATGTGAAGCATCATAGATTTCCTGGGATTTTTTAGCCTTATCAGGATGTAAAGCTGGATAGGTTTTTCTAGAAACCTTGACTCGATCAGGATGAGTTTTTCTATACTTGTCCCGTGCAGCTCTATTTTGATCATCAAGTGAAGTACCTTTACGTGGACGGCCTCTTTTCTTTTTTGAATCAGTACTAACTGATGACGCTGATGTTGAAGTACTACTTTCAGAACACAGAGATAGCTGGCTACTATTATCAATGTCCGACTCCCAAGATGTTGAAAGCTCAACACTGACATCGGATTGGGACGTAGCCGATTTGCTGCCTTTGCTTGGTCTTCCAGCTCTGTTTTGCTTTGGAGGACGCCCTCTCCGCTTCTTGTTCACATTGCCATCAGAAGACATCACAGATTCACTTGTGGAACTTGATGTGGTGGACGATTTTGAGGTGTTCCTTCTTTGTGATGTTCTACGTAGAACCGTTGTTGGCTTCAAAAACACATCATCGGTTTTATCCGTGAGGGGTGCACTTGAATTCTCCAACAAATCAGAAACTAATTTCTTGGGCCGTCCTCCACGTTTTTTTTCTGGCTCAGTTGTCATTATACCAATAGCATCTTCTTTTGATTCAAGGGGCTCATTGGCTATTTTTTTAGATGGTCTCCCTCGGCCTTGTTTTTTGGGAGTCGATTCGTCGGAAACGTCCGAAGGTGACCTAGACTTCTTAGATGGTCTGCCGCGGCGACGTGTAGTAGCGGCGGGCAGCTCGGATAGCTGTGGAGCAGGGAGCATCTCACTCACCTTGCAGGGTCTGCCTCGGCTTCTTTTCACTGGCGTTTTTCCCTCTGGGATGACCCCTTCTGATGAAGACGGGCGACTAAGTTGAGCATACGGAGAAAGCTTCACTCGCTCTGGTGTCGACAGATCTCCAACTTTCGTTTTTCGGAACTTCAGGGCAGGTGAAACGAAAGGAGACTTCGTTTCGATGGAGACATTAGACAACTCCGACGTAACCGATTCAACGTCGGTCACGTAATCGTCTACATCCATTTGGATAGACGATAAGCGTGAAGCAAGATCCTCCATTGTGTCGAGACGAAACTTAATTTTAGACAGATCGTAGACGTTGTAACGCTCATCGTTTAGCAAACATCTAGCTAAATCTGCAACACTTTGGCATTCAAAAAGACGTGCCTTGCCATAAGTTTCATCCCATTTCCGATTCTCATCAACATTGTGAGGATCGAACAAAATAAACTTATCGCCGTGACACCAAAAAGATACTGCTTTCGCATTGTAAATAAATACAAACCCCTCATCCGAGCTGCAGTTTTCAAGGCCGACTCGTATTCTAGCCGTCAACTCGTACAGTCTTTCTTGGGGGGTGGAGCCTTTTCCATATTCGTCTTTATCGCCGATGAAATCATGGGAGACCATGTATCCCATTTCTTCATTACCGACCATTTGTACATCGACGATCATAACAGTGTGGTCGCCAGGAATTTTTACCAATCGGTTCAAATCGTCGGTCGAGAGATACCGTGCGCATATGTTTGCAGGAAGGCAGCAGTTGTAATATTTAGAACCTGCAATCAAAATATTGTCGATATTATTTGAATCGAGAGCCGAGTTAGGTAATTTCAAATAATACGCGACTGCGACGACTGAATTGGCAAGGCACGTCTGATTATAGCCTCTCTCGTTCCTAAAACACTGGTCGGCCTGGCTCAAGCATCCCCTTGCAACACATGCAATCGTCATCCTGGAATCTGTACCTATAAAAACAAAAATAGATTGATTAATTAGAGTTTCAAGCCACTTAAATTAAAGAATAATATTTTTTTTTATCGAGAGCAAGTAGATTAAATAGTGAGATTAAAGAGTGATGATTATTAACAATCTAGTTTGAAGTTTAAATGGGGGGGGGGGGGGGAGGTCAGGCCTAAAATTTATTTTCATACGCAAATAATATTAAGAAAGTTGTTGGTGGTGATCATAATAATATTTCTCTTCCATAAACAATATGGGTACCTCATTAAAATGAATTTAAAAAACAAATTTGCTTTAAATATTAAAAAGTTGAGAAATAAAATACATTAAAAACAGTTAATGAAAGAAAAATGAAGCTTTTTATCAATAAAAATGGGGATATCATAGAAAAAAATAAAATTAAATTAAAGGCAACAAAGGTATCATTTTTCAAGTAATAGCAGTAATAAGTAATAAACAATATCGGTACCACATTAAAATAGAATTTAAAAACAAATTTGCTTTAAATATTAAAAAGTTGAGGAAAAAATACATTAAAAAACAGTAATTGAAGGAAAAATGAAACTTTTTATCAATAAAAATGGGGATATCATAGAAAAAAATAAAATTAAAGGCAACAAAGGTATCATTTTTTAAGTAATAGCAGTGATTAGTAATGGTATAAGGGATATTTTCAGTCAAAACAGTCAGTAACACTACTACCAAAACAACTAAAAATTCAAAAATATGCTAAAAGAATGAGATTTCCCAGTATTCGTTTTCAAGTCAGAATCAAAAACTGAACGTTTTCATGCCTTCTGAGAAATCATAACCGTTAGGACAGTGTTACCACCTTACATTTTCGGTCTTCCTTCATGAATTTATTTAAAATTCGGGAGTATTTTTATTCTCGAAGAAATAATACCAATAATTATTGATCTAGTTTGAGATTTCAGGTAGTTAAAAGGGGGGGGGGGGGGGGAATTTAAAAGGTCAGGCCTAAAATTTATTTTCATAGGCAAGTAATATTGAGAAAAAAGTTCTGAAAGTATGATGGCGGTGATCATAATAATATTTCTCTTCTATAAACATAAAAATAGAATTTGAACACCAATTTTGCGTTAAATGATAAAAATCAAGAAATAAAATACAATAAAAAACAGTAATTGAAAGAAAGATGTAGATTTTAGTTGATAGAAAAGAAGATTTCATGGAAAAAGTAAAATTAATGGCAACAAAGGCTTCATTTTTAATGATAATAATTAAAATAAATGGCTTGCGGATGTTTAAAAAGACTAAAATATGAACAATCAAACAAACAATTTACCAAAAATGTCCAATAATTAAAGATAAAAGAATATAGAGAATAACATTATAAAAGAAAGCAAAGAGAATAAAGCTAACCTAAAGCGGTCAGAATGCACGTTGACAAATTTAACGCAAAATTAATTTTAAACACTTTTAATATAATAAAAAAGTTAACTTACCTAAAAAATAAAAAAATAAAAGCCCTTGGCGAAGATCTAGAAGTTAAGGGGAGAGACGCTTCAAAATGTCTTCTCCGAGATCCAACTCTGGAAAAACTCTGAAATCTGCGATCGGATATTTTCAGTCAAACCTTTTAATGGAAACTGTAAAACCACTTACCAAAACAAAAACAAAAACACAAAAATATCCTAAAAAAAAATATTAAATAGAAAATTTTGGGATTTAAAAAACGCTTTAGAAAAGATTTATCGGTGGTCCGGTCGCTCGTTTCGAAGTCAGAAACAGAACGTTATCATGCCTTCCGAGAAATCACAACCGTTGAGCAGTGTGACCACTTACGTTTTCGGTATTCCTTCATGAATTAATTTAAAATTCGGGAGTAATTTTTATTCTTAAAGAAATAATACCAATAATAATTAATTGTTAGTTATTTTATTACTTACCTATAGTGAAACGATGAAGGAAAGTTGGAATTTCGGAGGGGCCACCTTGACATGGCCGATATAACTTTGTTTTCTTGTAATTTAACACAAAAAATAATATTAAAAATTGATTTTTCTCGGATAAAAGCACAAAAATAGTAGACAATTACCTATAGTGAAACGATGAAGGCAAGTTGGAATTTCGGAGGGGCCACCTTGAAATGGCCGATATTTTAACTTTGATTTTGTTGTAAATGAAAACATACTCTTTAATTTAATACAAAATAATATTGAAAATTGATTTTTCTCGAATAAAAGCACAAAAATAGTAGACAATTGCCTATAGTGAAGGCAAGTAGGAATTTCGGAGGGGCCACCTTGACATGATATAAAATAGAAACTTAAAATCTGACGAAATCTTAAGGGGGTACCCTTATCGAATCGCGGGGACACCGAAAAACCCGGTATTTCTATTCCAATTCGAATCAGGATTTTTTCAGGCAGAAACGGACTTCATATTCGTGTTCCTCGACCCGAAAAACGTTAGAGATCAAGTTTTGATCGAAATCAAAAAATATTTTTTCCCCGCCCTAAATAACGGGCCCAAAATGGCGAAAATCGAGAGTCGGAATTTGACTTACAAACTTCAAAAATTCATATCTCAGCTTGGGTTGAAGCCACAGAGCCGCTCCTAAGCTTATTCGAAAGCTTAAAGTCCCTCTTTTTTTATTTCTTGGTCCGGTTCTTCTAAGTCTATTCCTTCTACCCTAAAACCCCGTTGAAACAAAAAACTTTTTCAATCTACTTTCGAATTTTTTTAACCCACTCGAAATTTTTTTAGACCTCCACCGATTTTTTCTAGCGTCTATTTCAACAGCCTGCACCCCCCAAAAAAGTTTCATCGAAATCGGTCCACTCGTTCTCGAGTTATAAAATAAAAACTTAAAATCTGACGAAATCTTAAGGGGGTACCCTTATCGAAACGCGGGGATACCGAAAAACCCTTTATTTTAATTCCAGTTCGAATCAGGATTTTTTCAGGCAGAAACCGACTTCATATTCGTGTTCCTCGACCCAAAAAACGTTAGAGACCAAGTTTTGGTCGAAATAAAAAAATAGTTTTTTCCGCCCTTAATAACGGGCCCAAAATGGCGAAAATCGAGAATGGAAATTTGGCTTAAAAACTTCAAAATTCATATCTCATCTTGTGTTCAATCCACAGAGCTGCTCCCAAGCTTGTTCGAAAGCTTATGGTCCCTTCTTTTTATATTTTTTGGTCCGGTTCTTCTAAGTAAATTCCTTCTACCCTAAAACCCCGTTGAAACATAAAACTTTTTCAATCTACTTTCAAATTATTTTAACCCACTTGAAATTTTTTTAGACCTCCACCGATTTTTTCTAGCGTCTATTTCAACAGCCTGCACCCCCCAAAAAAGTTTCATCGAAATCGGTCCACCCGTTCTCGAGTTATAAAATAAAAACTAAAATTTTATCAAAATCATAAGGGTACCCCCTTACAAAATCCCGGGAGCGCGGCAGCGTTCCGCACCGCATTTTGACACAAATTTTTTAAAAAATCGGGAAAAATGGTTAGCGAACTCCGAACCCCGATATATTATATCAAAAAACGCGGAATTTTGTCTACTTTCACGTGGTGTAGTCGGTTTTAAAATATACAAACATCTACTATTTTTAAAATGCCGAAAACTCAAGAAAACCGTGAAAAACGGCGTTTTTTTCGGCAACTTTCGAATTAAATATCCCCGGTCCTAATCAAGCTACAGAGCTGCGCCGAAACACTCCAGCTGGCTTTTCGGCTAAAGTTTCGAACCTTTTTTGTCCGGTGTCTCTATCTGTTATAGTTTTTTTTCGGCGAATTAAAAACCGCGGATTTTATAGCATTTCCGGGTTCTTCGAAAAAAAATTTCAAAAATACGAAAAAAACACTTCCGGATTTTTTAAAAATACGCGACAAAAATTAGGTTAAACTACACACTAAAGAGTACAAAGTAGTATTTTTTTCAAAAAATCTAGATTTTTTCTTGAGGTTTTTAAAATGGCCGAAGTTGAAAAACCGGGAAAAACGTCAAAAACAGGCCTTTTTCGGCGTTCAACTCGCGAAAAAAATTATAAAATCATATTCTAAAAATACGCGACTATTTTTCCACTAAAATACAGGCGATTCAGGAGCTAAAGAAAGCGGTCCGGGATTTTTAGGAGCATCACAGCGCCCCCAGGACTTTTTGGCGTTTTTTTCCGATTTTTTCTCCTCCTAGGTCCCTGTACTAGCGCTATATATACTGACTAATTTGTAACAATTTATAATATTTTATTAAAAGTAGTAAAAACTACGCTGCAAAATATAATACAGAGAACTTATTTATTTATTTTTTATAATGCTAAGAAAAGCTAGTCTGTTGTTTGTATTTGTTTACTACAGGGTGACCCAGTGACTCACTCCGGTCGTTTCTGTACCGTGCTGCTATCTGACGGAGGGTTAGGAACTAAATAAACCGATGGGAGGGGGTTGAATTAATCATCTCTGTCAATTCCTTTACTTTTTAGTTGTTTAATAAAAAAATATTATTAATTAATAACATTTTTATTACGCTAAATGAAAGAGGAAAACATATGAGGCGCTCCGGGTACGAAGGGCGAACTTGACAAAACGTAGTTTCGAGATATTCGCATTTTAAAGTTTCGGTTTTTACGTATTTAAAGGGGAAAAAATGGCGAACTCAACATAAAAATTATATGGGTGTATTCACCAAGAGGTCTAGAATCTGAAAATGAAAAAAAACTGGAGTAAAAAAACGTCGAGGGTATCACAATAACTTCTTTAAGGAAGTTAAAAAAATTTGTCCGATGTCGAGTTCGCCCTTCGTACCCGGAGCGCCTCATATTATTATTTTTATTATCAATTTAATTTTTTTTCCTGTTTTGAAAAATCGATTTTTAATGATTTTTTTTTGAAAAATGAATTTTTTTCGAACTAATAAGAAAGTTTCTGCGGAGTGGGAGTTGATGACGTCAACTATGCGTCCCACTAATGACAATAGAATGAAAAACGTTCTCACCGGTTATGTTTATTGTTTGTAATCCAAATTTTAAACTTTAAACTTAAGAAAAAATTCCAACTTCTTATTTTCCCCTCTTTCATTTGATATACAATTTTTTATAAAGAAAATTTTTGTAAGGAAAGTTCCTAATTAGTGCTACCTTTATATTTTTATTTTTAATTTCCATAATTTTTCTTGTTTTTCAAAATCTTTATTTTATAATGAATAACGAAGTATATAAAAAATCTTTGTGAGAAGCAACAAAGCGAATTTTAATAATATGAGTAGGGGTGGAAAAAAAAAGAAGAGAAAAAGAGAAGCATTATTCCTAAATAATCCTCAATACGTATAAAAGGTAACAAGAGGTCATAGGGAGGAGCCTGGAGGTTGAATGGATGATCATCGAGCTGTGATTAACGTAATGAAGTTGCATGAATTCCCCATCATCAGGTGCGTTCGCGGAAATTCGACAAAAGATCCACCGGTTCATTAAGGAATATTTCCGTGAGGATTGGAAATATGGGGCCGTTACGTTTAGCGACACCTGAGCCCCTCACCTACTAGTCTCAGCTGACAAAAAACGCGACGTTTTAAAGCAATTACGCATCTAGACACCCTCGCTAATAATTACGGTCTTTACCCGTCTGCATGTGAAGTTCGCAGACGATTTTAATTTGCCAGTTTATGCAGCGGGAAGTAATTTTTATGAAATAATTATGAGTAATCCGTGAGGACAAAGTGTATTCACCTATGGTCGGTGAATCATCGTCTGAGGATGTCTCACGGCATTATACATGCTTAACGAAACGTGATAAAAGTTAAATTCTTCACACTTCTGGTCATTCCTCTTCATTATTTTTCAATATGAAGCCACTCAAATTTTATTTTGATGCATATCGAACTACTAAAAGGCTACGGGGAGAACCATAATTTTTATTCATATTGCACTTCAGGAAAAAAGTACTAGTGAAGAGCTTCCAATGGAAGCTTCCTTAAAAAGAAGGAACAATGTAGGAGGGGGAAGTATAAAGGAAGGCAAGTTTAAGGAGGGGGAAGTATATAGGAAGGCATGTTTAAGGAGGGGAAGTATAATGAAAGGGAACTTCCTAATATGAAACACAAGTATACTTAGTGTTGCGCAAAGTTTAAATACCAAAACGGTTTTATAAAAAGCCCATTAGTATTCAAATCATAGGATCAGAAGGGAAAAAAAAAAAGAGAAAAAAATAAGTAGCTTAAAGTCTTTCTATAACCGCATCCTAAGAGGATATTGTTCGATTTGGCCCTTAAAGGCGGAAACAATTATAGGTTAATATTTTTCCAAAAGGGAAAAAAATCCTCGACCGTTAATGCCCTTCTCTCAATAATAAACGAACGAAATAGGCACTTAAAAAACATTCGCCGCTCGCAATCAAGGGTTTTGTACTAGGAAAAAGGGAGGATAATACTCGGATTCCGGATTGGGCTTCAAGACGTTCATAAGGGGATGAAAATAGGGTAGAAGAAGGTCGTCGTGAAGAGTTTGGGGGGCTCCAATTCAATTCGTACGTTTCCATCTATTTCCCCGACATGTGTCCCCCCCCCGACCGTCCGTAGAAATGTCGAGCAAAGTTCATCTCGTCGACAGATTTGAGAAGGTCATTTTACCCCTGAAATCAAATCATATACGACAAAATGAAGAATTCCGATTTTCTCACTTTTTCTTCACTTCTATTCATTAATTTTTTAAAAAATACAGTGTGTCCCAACTATCGTTGTCCAGCAACTTTACGGCAAAGCATTTAGTCCTAGAAAAAAAAGTTAAATATAAACCCACCAAGGGAGGGGAAGTATAAGGGAGGGGAAGTATAAGGGAGGGGAAGTATAAGGGAGGGGAAATATGGGAGGGGGAAGCATAAGGGAGAGAAAGTCTAACAAAGGGGGAATTTTTTTTTTAATTTTTAAAGTTTTTTTGTCGAAAAATTTTCCGATTTTTTTTTTCGAAAAATTTTCGTTCTTTTTTCCGAAAATTGATCAAGTATCAAGGTAGAAAAAATGGGATTTTTGCTCAAGAGAGGTCCCTCCGTAAAGGAAGTATGGAATTTCTCGCTAAGTACTAAAATTATAATTAATGTTGAAAAAATGGTAATTTTTTTTACACCGAAAATTCGTAAAAAATATGAGGAGTAATTAAAAAAAAAGTTGTGAAAATCGGACCAACGCAACGCAGCGAACTTTTTAAATTTCAAACTGACACATCTCCGCCATTTTTTCGAAATTCAAAAATCGCCCTAGTTTCTTGTTCACCGACCAAAGAAAAATTGATGAAAATCTGTTGACAATCGGTTGAAAACTGTGTTCGTAAAGTGTTTCGGAAAAAATGCTACGGCCGGCCGGCACCAGACACGACGTGGAGGGTATCACAATAACTTCTTTAAGGAAGTTAACAAGTTATCGTTAGCACTTCTCTACGCCACCCTGTATAAAAAAACCAAAATCAACCAATTGGAGTCCATGCTCCTCCGTAAAGCTGGTCCATTCTAGTGGGGACACTCTGCATTATTCATTCTTTAATTTTGTGTTTCAAATATAATGAGGGAGAGATGAAAAATATTAGATTACAAAAAAATTAGATGAAAAAAGAGGATATACCACGATCGGTTTCGGTTTCATCTGGAGGACTATTTCCTTATTTTTTCATTTTCTCTATTATTTTACTAGATCCCTACAGTTAACAGATCTTTTCTGTCCTAAGCCCTTTGGCCCAAATCACCTCCGAAAAAAATTAAATTTGTTATCTTAACTTACCCTGGAAAATTTCATGGTCTTTTATTCCATTAAATTACCCAATTCCTTAAAAATTTACATTTTTATTCACTTCCCGTTTTTATGTCTGTGCGGGCAAAGAGCAGATAAGTAAAGATAGAGAAGGGGATTTACTGTCTGCTGTAAAAGAAGGCAATACAGCCGGAACATAAAAGGTAAATCAGATCCCTTTTCTCTCAAGAATCCAATAACGAAAATCAAGGGAATTCCATGTGAAGTTTTTAATTCGTGTGTTCAACAACAATCATATCCATTTTCTTTATCAATAAAAACATAATTGCTTTTGTTTTGGTCCGAATCCTTTTTCCATTAGCGTAATTACGCAGATGGATTGATTTCGATAACCCTTTATTTGTTTCTATAATTACAGTGAATATAATAAATTGGGTAGGTACTTATTTCCGTTTATCGTTCTTCCATAACGGTAATAACGTCGAGTCCATTACAGGTGCACCATTCTTTAGTGCTTTTTTTGTTTCGTTGGGCGTTTTTCTGATGATGAATGTCCTTTGAGTTAGTGGATCGCTACACGTGATCACCACTAACCCATTCCCGTCCGTTGCCGTGACACGCACTTTTTCTTCTCCCAACAGTTTCGGAAGACATACACATCAGTTCTATTACGGTTAATGGCTTTCTGCGGAAAAGACGGGGGGTTAATTTATTGGAAATGGGAGAAAAATTGCCTTCCCTATAAAATTTAACATTGCAGTTTATCTCTTTTATGTTACACTTTTGAAATCTCATGAGACTCAACGTTTTGGCACGATTTTCAAACTTCTTAAAAAAAACGAAAAAAGTTAGTAGATTTCCACATAGGCTGAAAAAAATGATTCGTCCGCGTCGGGTAGATTACAAAAGTGGCGATTAGGTGATAAATGCGAGTCGTGAAATGAGTTTGTGACACGGATCCGTCCCATTAGTAGACAAGGCATAAAATGGCTTATTCGTCTGTAATGTCCATTAAACGGAATAAGACGTAGGAACGTTCTAGTAAAAAGACGTCGAGAGCGACACGGACGCGTTATCTCCGCGACGGCTCGTGATCCGAAGCCATTTACTAAAGTGCAAACCTTTGATGTGATCGGCCGTACTTTTAAACGTCACACATTAAAAAGGTTCACGATTGCGTTTAAAATGGATTTAAAAAAAAAGTTTTTGTAACATAATCTTAAAATAGAAACAGCAAAAAACCATAATCTAAAAGGATATAACCTTTAGAGAGTAACGTGCATCATTTGGGTGCGTTCCGATAGGGGCTTAGACGTCTTAGATATGTCCTATTTGAGAGTTTCAGGGAATCGTGATTTGCCCTTGCTATATTCGACTCGCCCAGGTCATACGAGTCGGAATCGTTATAGATCCGACTCAGCTGAGTCGTATACGTGAACGACTCACTTCCCTACTCCGATTAAACGTAAGGTTATATTTTACGAAGGTTATTTTGTTATCTCGTTAAGTTTGGGTTCGGAAATCAACTAGTTTCTCAACAGATTGGCTAAAATCGAAGAAGGAAATTGATTCCGTACATTTTGGAAGGTTATTTAAAGTAAAAATTTAAAAAAACTATCAAAGAAACTTAGCAAGAAAAGCTATAGTGAAAATGATCAATAGACAGTTAGGGCCTTATTTTAATTGGTGGTTTTCAGAATAGAAGCTATCTTTCACTAAATCTGTAAAAAAGGCTTCCGGGAAATACGAGAGGTAAAAAAATCCACCCAAAAAACTTGCAAAGATTCATCTCATGAGACGTGATGATTTAAAATAGACAAAAGTTGGATATCCAAATTATTAGCTTTGTTCCAACCGCAGTTGAAAGTGGAGCATGCGCAGAAGGATTGGACTTCAGATTGATGGACAAACGGTTCAAACGACGTCATCAGGGAATCGTGATTTGCCCTTGCAATATTCGACTCACCAAGCCTCAGCTGAATCGTATACGTGAACGACTCACTTCTCGACTCCGATTAAACGTAAGGTTATATTTTACGAAGGTTATTTTGTTATCTCGTCAAGTTTCGGGTTCGGAAATCAACTCGATTTTCAACAGATTGGCAAAAATCGAAGAATGCAATTGATTCCGTACTTTTGGAAGCAAAAATTAAAAAACTAACAAGGAAATTTTATACCCACGCTAAGTGAAAATTGGCGGGAACGTTTTAGGGATAGGTAATTTTTATGTGCTGTTATAGTTAATCAGAAAAACCATGTTTCATGAATTTGCTCTAGTGAGAACATTGTAAAACTAACTGAGTCGGAACGACTCCCTGAAACTGAGTTATAAAGCCTCTACGAGAAGACCTTTCCCGTTTTCGTGAGTCTTATACGGGAAGGGCAAATTACGATTCCCTGAAACTCTCTATTAACCTTTGCTGTAGATCATTTATAAAACATAAAAATCAATTGTTTCCCTTTAAGTAATGGCGTAAAGCCTGACTTTTTCCACCTCCCGTTTGTTCACAAATTGTAGTTACCTATTTAAAAACGAAGTGAAGAAGTGATCAAAGCAAATGTCCAAGATGTTTAACGTGATGATTAATCCAAAAATGTCAGGTGCGAAAAGAAATAAACCATTTTCGATAGATTAAAAGTTCCCTACGGCTCCTCGCTGAATAATTAAATGAGAAAAAAGACTTTAATACCATCAAAGCATGTTGGGTCATTTAAAAATCACAAATGCCCGGAGACGAAGCATTAGTAGCGAAGGGTTGAAATATTCAGTATCTCGAGTCTGGGGGGGGTTCGAAGCGCCTCAGGCAAAGCGTATTGTAAGGTAATGTTAATCATGTGAATAATACATGGATTGTATCAACAGCCTCGGGAACTCACGTGACCGTACCTTCTTCCTTTTATCGCAGCACGGAATATTTACTGCTCTCACAAGCCCTCGGCCTTCCGTTGTTTTTCGTGTCTAGTGAAACGTTAAGCAAAAAGTTTGAAATTGTTGAGGATGTTTGTTGTGGGAGGACAAGTCTGTTTTAGATCGAACTTAATAGTTTTCTGAATTCAGTTAAATCACCCGGGTTTTCCTTCAGATGTCGAAGTGGTTCGGGTAAATGGAATCAGCCAGGCGATATTCAACGTCCACTCTGGAAAAGGGATCCGCATAAAAAGCTATTAACCTTAGCGGAAGCACACTACTCAATAATTTCCTATTCAATGAATATTTTAAGGATTTATACTATTAGCTTTGTTCCAACCACTGTTGGAGAATGCGCAGAAGGATTTGGACGTCAATATAGAGAGTTTCAGGGAATCGTAATTTGCCCTTCCTCACAAAACGGAAAAAGTCTTCTCGTAGTGGCTTCATAACCCATTTTCAGGGAGTCGTTCCGACTCAGTTAGTTCACAATGTTCTCACTAGAGCAAATTCATGAAAATGGTTTTTCTGATTAACTATAACAGCATATAAAAATTACCTATCCCTAAAACGTTCCCGCCAATTTTCACTTAGCGTGGTATAAAATTTCCTTGTTAGTTATTTAATTTTTGCTTCCAAAAAGTACGGAATCAATTTCCTTCTTCGATTTTAGCCAATCTTAAACGAGTTGATTTCCGAACCCGAAACTAAACGAGATAACAAAATAACCTTCGTAAAAATAAACCTTATTTTAATCGGAGTCGATAAGTGAGTCGTTCACGTATACAACTCAGCTGAGTCGGATCGTATAACGATTCCGACTCGTATGACCTTGGGTGAGTCGAATATAGCAAGGGCAAATCACGATTCCCAGAAACTCTCTAATGACGTCGTTTGAACCGTTTGTCCGTCAAATCTGAAGTCAAAATCCTTCTGCGCATGCTCCACTTTCAAACTGCGGTTGGAACGAAGCTACCAACTTTTGTCGATTTTAAATCATCACGTCTCATGAGATGAATTTTTTGGGTGGATTTTTTTACCTCTCGTATTTCCCGGAAGCCTTTTTTACAGATTAGTGAACAAGAAAGCGCTTCTATTCTGAAAATGACCAATTAAATAAGGCCCTAATTGATCATTTTCACTATAGCTTTTCTTGCTCACTAATCCGTAAAAAAATACAAAAAAATTTTTTTTTTCATCCTCAGGAGTTGAATCATATTATTTATGATTTTGTAACCGAGTTATGAATTATTTATGTGAAAAGTGGAAAATGCGAGGGTGTCAAAATGCACCCTTTCTATAAAGGATGTAAATTAGTTGATGACCCTTGGCCTTCTCTGAATGGGCTCAATGGCTCGTCAAAGATTCAGCTGACCACATGAGATGTTTCAAAACTCAACCCCGAATTTAGTCTCCTTTAAAAGCCATTCCGTTGATTTATATTCTACGAGGGTGGAATATTCTAGCTTTAAAATTGTTTAAATAAAATTACATAAAAGAAATTAACCTTAAGTATCAAATTAAAGGAAAATCTCTTGCTATTATCCAGGATCATTTATTAACAATAAGTTATGAAGGACGTCCTGGGAGATGAAACGGGACGTAAAATTAGGTATAATCCTGGAATGCGAAGTAAGACTACTTGGGGAGGATTGCAATTAAAAGGAGGGTGAGCTGGGACAATTAATAAAGTGGAGGATCTGACAGGTCTCCTGGTCAGTGACAGTGGCAATTCTATCTCAGTTTCCCCCATACCTTTCACGACTTTTTTTGGCTAGGAACCAAATCAATTATCTCCTAGACGTATGTCATGTGTTTTCGGACACCCTGTATACAGGTACTATTTTTTATTTCTGATTCATAATCTACGCAAAATTTCAAGATGATTAAACTATTCATTTGACCATTTTGAAAACTTTAAAAAATGTCAAATTTTAGCGTTTTTTTGCGCTAAAATCCGTTAAAATCGACCTAAGAGACTCATTTTTTTTATTCCACTTATTTTTTTTTCCGAAGATTCCAACTGTCACAAATTCAAGCATCTTCATTCTGCATTACGAGATTTCGCCGCTAACGGCCTTTTTTTCAATTAAGAACCCAACCGGCTCCGTGGCTGGGGGTTCAGTCTCTGACTCACACCACGGAAGACCGGGGTTCGATCCCAGGTTGGGTATAGGGATTTTGGTTGGAAGTAAAATTCCAATTAAAATCCCTCTACAAAATCTGTGCATAATTTAGTTAGGCCACTCCTCTGGTAGTTGGTCCCGAAAAAAGGGCGCCACGGCATTATGGCGAAAGCCCCCGCCTGGGTCCAACCCCCCTCCCCCCTTGTAACGGCCTGAGGCCAACAAGTATCAAAAAGAGTAGATTAACCAATAGGAAGAGTAAGCCTCTTGCTCATTGGTTATATCTACTTCTTTTTAATAAAAAAAAAATTAAGAACCCAAATTTCTTACTTTCAGAAATGAAAATTAGCGATTTGTTAACGGAATTTTAATTTTTGATGCACAAACACAAAAGACGCTGTAGCACTTTTAAAATTTGTGGTCCGAAAGAAAAATTTCTTTCAACAACCGCTAATTTTCATTTCTGAAGTAAGGAATTTGGGTTCTAACTTGAAAAAAGGCCATTAGCGACGAAATCTGGTGATGTAGAATGCGAAGATGCTTAATTTAGTGACAGTTGGAATCTCCGAACAAAAATAAGTGGAATTTAAAAAAAAATGAGTCTCTTAGGTCGATTTTTAGCGATCTTTAGCGCGAAAAACGGTAAAATTTTACATTTTTTAAAGTTGTCAAAATGGTCATATAAAGGCAAATCAACTTGAATTTTGCTAGATTACGATTCTGAAATAAAAAAATATGGGTTCCCATTTAAAATAACGAAGTTAGGTTCTATTTGGGACACCCTGTATATCCAAACGCATTTTAAACTACACCATCAAATTCTTTGATTTAAATTAGTGGGGGTTTACATTTAACTTTTTTTTAAATAATACCACTTTTTAACGCTCTCCAGACGTATGCTATGTGTTTCCGGACACCCTGTATATTTTTTGGCGCAGGCATTGAAGTATTAATTGATCCCAGCCATCTAGCAGCTCCTGTAAAGAAGACTTCCTTAAAGAAGATACTGTGATACCCTCCTCGTCGGGTTTTTGAGAAGGATCATCCTTGGACTTCCCCTCATTTAAACTTACCCCTCCTTTAACTTCTCCTCCGTTATACTTCCCCCTCCTACATTGTTTCCTTCTCTTAAGGAAGTTTTCGTTGGAAGCTCTTCGACTTTTATTTCAGTTTCCTAAATAAAATGATCTCAAAAATCCCATAACATTTTTCTACGCTTAAGTGAGCTTGTAAACGCCTTAATTTCCCTTCGACATATTGCCTTCTTCGAAAATAGTGGAGAGTATAATAGGATTTTTTTTAATGATAGCCTATGGAATGCTCGGTTTTGAAAAGGAATGTTTCACCTATAAGACGTTTTAAATTACAAGCCTTTAATTGCATTAGGTACCTTTTCTTTCCGACGCCTCTTACAAGAAGCCCGTTTTATCACAGACCGTTTTATCATCGTAAAATTCAGGGACTTCCAATCCCTCCTTCAATAATACCCCCCCCCCCCCCCCCCTCCCCCGGGAAGACTTAAACAAGTCATTTCGACCTTCATGTTTCTCATTCGCTTTACCATTAAATGATCAAGTTTATTGTCAGAGACGTAATGAAACGGCGGCTCGCGGGCGCGTGGAAGATTTCTGATAGACTTTCAAAAGAAAATATACGAGAGATGCCGAACATTTTTCATTCCCGCGTCTTTTATTACGAAGCTCAACAAAAGATCCATTTATCCATCTTTTACCATATTCTACCTGTATGACTGAAAATTATTGCTTTTTTTAAACCAAATTCTCATCTCCCCCCTTTTTAAATTGAGAATTCGACTTATAAGCGTATAAAGTAAAATTTTTAACCGACTTTCATATTATACAGGAATAACAAGTTAGGTTTCTGGTCCTTTCCGATTTTTAGCCCTTAGGCGACTGTTATTTCCGGAAGCCTGAGGTTGATGGGCACTCTAAGGGAATGTTTGCGTTCTCACAACGTTGTTTCCTCACGGTAGATTAAACATTATGCCAGAATGATTCTTAAGAAAATAAAGGAATCAGTTTTTTGCCGTCCTAAAAATCTAAATCTTCAATCGAATTATACATTTTAAAAAATCGTAATATCTCTAAATCCGCTTTTTCCCCATCCTCGGTGTTTTTAACTACGTTTTTTAACTTCCTTAAAGGAGTTATTGTGATACCTACCTTCCACGTCGGGTTTTTGGCGAAGGGTCTTCCAGACCCCGGAGGGTCAAATTGAATCTTTGCCGATCTCAACTTTGTCCGTAGTTCCGGCCGGCCGTCCGTAGCATTTTTTCCGGAACACTTTACGGCCACAGTTTTCCACCGATTTTCACCAAATTTTAACACAAATTTCTTTAGCCGATGAACAAGAATCTAACGAAGGCGATTTTGGATGTTCGAAAAATGGCGGAAATATGTCTGTTTGAAATTTTAAAAAATTCGCTGCGGCCGAACCGTTGGTCCGATTTTCACCTTTTCACCCATTACTCCTTATATTTTTAAATAATTTTTGGCGTAAAAAAATTAGCATTTTTTAACATTAATAATCATTTTAGTAGGAAGAAATTCCAGACTTCCTCGCCTAACGAGAGGGACCTCTCTTGGGCAGAAATCCCATTGTTTCTACCTTGATACTTAAAAAAATTTTCGAAAAAAAAACGCAAAAAAAAAACTTTGAAAAGTTAAAAAAATCGGAAAATTTTTGAAAAAAAAAAAAAGTTAAAACAAAAAACTTTCCTCTCCGTTATACTTCCCCTCCCTTATCCCCCTTCCTTATACTTTCCCTCCCTTAGACTTCCGGCTCCTTTAAACTTTCCCTCCTTTAAATATCCCCCTCCTTTACTTTTCCTCCTTTAAATATCCCCCTCCATTATACTTCCCCTCCCTAAGACTTCCCCCTCCGTTATATTTCCCCCTCCATTATACTTCCCCTATCATATATTTACCCCTCCGTTTCCCCTTCTATATACTTCGCCCTCCTATATTATTACTTCTCTTTAAGAAAGTTTTGTTGATAACTCTTCAACCTGTACTTTAACTTCCTTAAAGAAGTTATTGTGATACCCTCCACGTCGTTTATGGGAAAGCGTCTTCAGATGTTTAGACAAATTCGTCTGTTGTTCCATCCGGCCGTAGCGTTTTTTCCGATACAATTTATTATCGAAAAACTCTTTGTCTTAAAACCTTCAAAGATCGATTAATCTCTATAAATAGTCTAGAAACATTGCATTTCTGTGAGAAAATCTCTCTTTGATCACTTAAGCCTCATCTGTAAATAATTAAAAAAATCCTCAAAAAGGGTATTCCATTAACTTCCACAAGATTTTCAAAAGTTAAACAAAAAGCTTTCATTTTTACTGTAAACTTGTTCAACTCCATTTCCTCGAAACTTTTCCTGGGGACACTTTTATGATAATATTTTATGAAAGAGTCTTAATGAAGGGCTTAAGTTAAAAGAGGAGGAAAGAAGTCAAATGAAAAGTTTTTTTTCCTCCACCCTTTCGATATAATTAAAGAACAATTTAGATGTTAACCGACTTTCGGCCAATTTAAAAAGGGGCTCTTTTCTCAACAATTATCCGTTTTAAGCCCTTGAGAAACGAAAGAATTTTGAGTTCAAATTTAGGAGGGAAAAAACAATGGAGTGAAACGTCAATGCTCATCACCGACGATTCTCATTAAAAATAAACAATGTCGGAGGATTACAAGGCGCTTTACATTCAAAGTGAATCGAGACTCCCTTTTTTCAACCCTTACGTTTTTTTCCCTCCCTGTTTGCCCGAGTCAGAAAGTAATTAGTTTAAAGAACTCGTGCCTTAGAGCGATTTTTATGCAAATACACTTTGTGTAGTACGCCTTTTGTTAAATATGTAGAGCTTCTTCTCTTATTAGCCGGTAATTACCTGCCTCTCCGTGTTTTCCCATTTTTTTCTCCACTGCAGATCTTTTCATATTTAATGTCTAAAGATGACCACTTGTACGAACTTTTTGATTTGATATTAAATATTTTTAAAATCCTTCTTTTCCAGTGAAAACCCAGCGTTTTTTTCCCTCCCTGTTTGCCCGAGTCAGAAAGTAATTAGTTTAAAGAACTCGTGCCTTAGAGCGATTTTTATGCAAATACACTTTTGTGTAGTACGCCTTTTGTTAAATATGTAGAGCTTCTTCTCTTATTAGCCGGTAATTACCTGCCTCTCCGTGTTTTCCTTTTTTCTCCACTGCAGATCTTTTCATATTTAATGTCTAAGATGACCACTTGTACGAACTTTTTGATTGATATTAAATATTTATATAAAATCCTTCTTTTCCAGTGAAAAACCCAGGAGTGAGAACGTTTGAAGAGGGCTTTTTTATGAACTCTTATTAATAAGCGCTTTTACCTTTATTGTCTTCTGAGTGTACTTTTCCGGTCGTAATCTTGTTAGGTGACATATTCTGAAGAATCCATTTTGTACAATCTTTCGATCTCTCTTTTCATAAATGTATATTAAGAAAAAGGGACGTTGAAAGAAGCTCCGGGGTACTTTTAGATATTACTCGCGGATGAAGGAGTCCCGCCCGCAAGCATAATATGTAAAAGCCTATTGTCAATCTTCCAGGGTAATCCATAACAAGAAAGAAAAAAAGGGAGATGAAAACCACCTGGATAAAGAATAAATAATTTAATTTATATATTTACTTTATTCTTAAGGTCCTGCGTAAATTATGGATTTTAGCTTAACTTTTTCCTGTTATCATTGAGTACGTTGAGAGGAAAGCTCGAGAAAACGATGCTCACCAATGTGGTCTCCTTTTCCTCTCGGAAAATGATCTTTCAGTTTTCCACACTTTTAAAAAAGGCGCGAAGGAAGATTCTGGAGAAAGATGCTAACCAACAGACCCGAGCGGTATTGCGGGTGGTAATTTAAGACAAAAGGACCGTGGCCGTTCTCAGAAAGAGATCATAATAATTTTAAAACTAACAGAAAAAATGAAAATATTTTATTTAATTGTTTAAAAACGAAAACGGTAATTAAGAAGTAAAAAACTTGAAAATGGCATGATGTAAAAAGTCTTTAACAAGGTTTCTATAAATGCGATTCGTTTCGGTTAAGAGCCATCTTATTAAGGAGAAAGATAAATCTCGGAATGTCCATTACCGTTCTCGGTCGTTATGAAGCGACTCCTTTTTTACACCAAGGTCGAAGGATTAAAAAAAAAAGGTTGAGAGTCTTAAAAAAATTTCTCACGAGAAAAAATGAAATTTTGCTCATAAAAAATGATTGCTTCTTTCCAATTCATTGATTGGGATTTTTTTATAAAAGGAGAAGAAAGCTGTTAAAAATTAACGGAGCAATTTGACGAAAGGCTATCACATTAGATGATTCATTTCAGCATTCAAAGCCGATGACTTTGAGTGTCGACAATAGCCTTTGGGTCGTTTGAACGGGGGCGACTACGGACACAAAAACTGGACTCCTGGAAATTTTATGACGGGATTTTTATAACTCGTTGTATTCTGTCGGTATTGTTACTTCTACAATAGGATACGCTATTAATTGATTGGACAGTTTATGACCTAAAAACTGTTAAACTTCCCACTGTCAGGAAGAAACGTTTTGTTTGACTCTTACACCATATTCCGAGGGGAAAATATCGTACTGAACGTCACGATTTGCGCTTTTTGGGTATCTGGATTTCAGCACCCTGTTTACCGATCGACTTCAAATTTTATACAGGTTTTCTCTGATTCGATAGAAGTAAATTCTCAAAATTTCAAATCGATTGGTATACTGAGTGCATACAACTCTGAAAACCCGGTTGTTCACCCGGTGTTCTTCTACTTCTTATTCAGCTGGCCAGGACTACAGCCTCTCCTAGTGCAACGATTGACTTGAAATTTTGCAAAGATTTATTATGTTCCAAGCTTCGAAGAACCTGGGTATCTTTTTACAAAAAGTACACAGAAAATACGATTTTTTTTAAAGTTCATATCGCAATAATTATAACAGCTTTGTTCCAACCGGAGTTTGAAACTGGTTTGCAACTCCTGGAGCATGCGCAGAAGGATTTGTCCGTCAACTCTGAAGAAGTCTGACGTCAAATTTGACGTGTAAATCCTTCTGCGCCGAATACTCATATTGTAGAAGCCGTATTCGCAGTCGAGGTGGCCGTGGACGTTTCTCAACATATACTTCCTTCCCATTTTACATGAGCCATAGCATCCTAGGGACTAAGCGCCAAGAAAATCGTTGCCAGCAAAATTCTGCTACTATTTAGCTGAAGAGTCAAGTAGTCGAATATTTAGCTGAAGAGTCAACTAGTCGACTATTTAGCTGAAGAGTCAACGACTGTTTAGCCGAAGATTCAAACACTCTCTAGCTGCTGATCTAACGTCGATTTAGTCGACTATTTAGCTGAAGAGTCAACGACTATTAAGCTGAAGAGTCAACACTGCTCAGCCGAAGATTCAAACACTGATTAGCTGCTGATCTAATCTCTATTTAGCTGACAACTAGTCGACTATTTAGCTGAAGAGTCAACTAGTCGACTATTTAGCTGAAGAGTCAACTAGTCGACTATTTAGCTGAAGAGTCAACTAGTCGACTATTTTGCTGAAGAGTCAACTACTGTTTAGCCGAAGATTCAAACACTGACAAGCTGCTGATCTGAAAATAAAATATTATATGTTATATTGTTCTCAATTTTTACAAAGCAGAAAAAGGAAAGAAAGAGGACGAAACTTCTGTTTTAAAATTACATGAAAATCTATCATTCAGGAAAAAAAAATTTTTTACGCTGACTTTTTCCCATGATACGGATCATCCATCTCTTCATGAGTCATTTTCGGGCGTCAATGATGGATTCTTGTGACCACGTGCCGTCCGACAATAATATGTAACATTATTAATCCGAACGGGTCCCTCTGATTGATCCACCGTGTCCGGAGCCCCTCTTGATTAGAGAGCGACGTCGATGTTGACCCGCGAAAACAATACCGCAAATCTATGCCTCTAGGAGATTACAATTGCTGGATAGTGGAAGCCCTTCAAATAGAAACCCTCGTGTTTATATTAATGATTCCCTGACATTTTCTCCTCTATTCACTTCTCTCACCCTCCGTGTTATTGTGCCCAAAACAAACATTAAACCTCAATCTATTTATCATAACTTTCAATTTCGAAAGAGCGGTTGTTTTTCCATGCGATGTTTTCTACACGTGAAGAACCCCTTGAGAAAATAGTATTTTCTTAAAATGTAGATAACCTTGTTTAATCATAATCCGCTTCCAATTTAGATGCTAATGAGAGAATTCGGCTTGGGAGATTAAACGCGTAAATGAAAATGTTTAAAATTAGACATATCCTACGTCGCCCTTCACGTCGTATCTCCCGAACTCAGATAATCCAACAAGCCGAGGGTGAGGCTGTCAAACGGCAAGGAGTCTCTCATTAGCCTTCAAGACGTTCCCGTGGAGCAAATTAGACGACGGCTAATCTCGCCCTGAGAGAAAGCGTGTGTTTATCGGGGAACGCCACCTTTACGAAATGTTTGAAATATTTTTTTTAACGCCCCTACGTTTGATATACGACCGTGTTAAATTTTATATGGATCGTAATCTCGACGGATCGTATTAAGCATGTCGATTATTGTCTGATCATGAAACACCTCTGGCGGCTCCAGCATTACGACCTTTGATGACTCACTTGATATCATCCTAACATGCTTTTTCCTCGTTACATCCTATAAAACAGCAACAAAAAATCTACCTAAAAATATTAGTAACATTTCCAATATTACGAGTCCATGGGATCCGTTTCGATTATATCCACTCCCTAGAAATTTGGAAATGCGTCCTATATTACCAAATAGGATAATTTTCCTAGCTAATCGTAATCTCAATAGACGTTAGATCAGCTAGACGGTGTTTGAATCATCGGCTAAACAGTAGTTGACTCTTCAGCTTGATAGTCGTTGACTATTCAGCTAAATAGTCGACTAATTGTCAGCTAAATAGAGATTAGATCAGCAGCTACGTAGACAGTGCTTGACTCTTCTACTAAGCAGTAATCGACTCTTCAGCTTAATATTCGTTCACTCTTCAGCTAAATTGTCGACTAAATAGACGTTAGATCAGCTACTAGACAGTGTTTGAATCTTCGGCTAAACAGTCGTTGACTCTTCAGCTTAATAGTCGACTCTTCAGCTACATAGTCGACTAATCGTCAGCAATGTCAAATTATAAAATATTTCAATACTTATTTGGCGTAAATTAGGCAATGAAAAACCTTCTCTATCAAATTCCCTTCTCCCACAGAAACATGTAAATAATAAACGATAGAAAAAGGAGTTGCTTGCAGATGTGATTAACCACTCATCGTTCCATCCGGTAGCCACAAAAGGCACTATGAAAAAGAAAAAAAAGTGGAAAAAAAAAAAAGCGTTATACCCCTTTTTATGAACCTTGATCTGTTTTCTAGTCGGACAAATGACACCCAGACGTGTTTTCTAGAATAAATTTTACAGATGGATTAACATTTACCTGCGTTTCAAGTACTCGAGAGGGTCCACCGTACGCGTTGACGTCCTCCGATTATTTACAAGTCCTTAGACACCGCTTTTTACTGGTTTATGAATAATTTATTATGCCATTTAAAAAACCGTTTGTGTTATAATAATATTTTTATTTTGAATACTAGATTACACAATGGTAAAAAAATTCTTTTATAAAAAGTGTAACGTAGGTATTATTTTTTATGTAGAAAAAAAGACCCCATAGAAATTGATATGAGTGGATTTTGTGATCACACGCAGAGTCAATATAACTCCCTTTCGTGTAGGAAGTAAGAAAGAAAAGGGGTGTTGAGTACAAGTGCTCGATGATGCGTAAGTAGTGCATACTAATAGATGTATTAGAGCACTTTTCCAAATAGAAAGAAGGGTTGAGGCGGTCCAGAAGCGGAACTAACGCCTGTACCTTTTGTCCCTCTATACTTGCACAATCTTGAAGGTTTTTCCCAAGGCAGAAGTGCATGGGGCATTTTCTAAGAGGGGTGAAAATGGGGTCAGGGGTTAAACAAAGCAAACGAGAGCAGGTGGTCCCCGTCGCAATCAAAAGGGCAATGACCCCAGATGCAGCTGTGATGCACTTTATTCCGCATTTCTTTTCGTCTTTATTTATTTTAAGCCATATCACCAAGTCATTCTCAATTTAGCTCCATTCGTTATCTCCTATTAGCGGCCACTTATAGATATTTCATCATCGATGCTTTTTAAAGTCAGTGAATTGCCAAAATGGGTACGAGTTACCCCCGTGCTGCCCTGTGCTTATTTATTCATTCAATTAGCTTTGTTCCAACCGCAGTTTTAAACTGGTTTGAAACTCCTGGAGCATGCGCAGAAGGATTTATCCGTCAAATCTGAAGTCATTTGATAGTCAAATCCTTCTACGCCAGCACTTGAATCTTCGGCTAAACAGTCGTTGACTCTTCAGCTTAATAGTCGACTAATCGTAATCTAAATAGACGTTAGATCAGCTGCTAGACATTGTTTGAATCTTCAGCTTAATAGTCGTTGACTCTTCTGCTAAATAGTCGACTAATCGTAATCTAAATAGACGTTAGATTAGCAGCTAGACAGTGTTTGAATCTTCGGTTAAACAGTCGTTGACTCATCAGCTTAATAGTCGACTCTTCAGCTACATAGTCGACTAATCGTCAGCAATGTCAAATTATAAAAAATTTGAATACTTATTTTGGGTAAAATAGGCAATGAAAAACTTTCTCTATTTAATTACCTTCTCCTACAAAAACATGTAAATAACAAACGAAAGAAAAAGGAGTTGCTCGCAGATGTGAACTTTCCGGTAGCCACAAAAGGCACCCTGGAGCATGCGCAGAAGGATTAGGACGTCAAATCAGAAGTCATCAGACGTCAAATTCGACGTGCAAATCCTTCTGCGCATGCTCCGGAGTTTCAAACTGCGGTTGGAACAAAGCTTCTATTTTTTGTGTGCATTAGGTAATTACAATGGACATTGGATGGGTCATCGTCTGGAAATATTTAATGAACGTATTCATTTTATATGAAGGTTCCAGTTTATTTACAGATTCTGATTATAATCAAACATGAAGAATATTTGAACTGTCCCTAACATATTCTCAATTATCTCAAGTCTCTGAAAGGTAAATATTGACTTTAGGAATTGGAAGTCGGACATTAAATTAAACAAAAGGAGAGGGTTCTAAATCATTCATTTTAGCAAATCCTACTGCTCGATTAACCGTCGAAAGACTTTTAATGACCGGGTCCACTCCGGCTAATAGCCTATTAATAATTCAGGATCACCGGAGCCGTTAAATTCTCATGGTCGGGTTACGCGAGGGTGGAAAGTCCCTACTCTTTGTTTTATAATCCCTTGTCCTTTATCCCTTTGTGACGGACCTGACGGAATGTCGGATAAAGCTGATTGGATTCTTGGGGAACCTCCGGGGTCTATAACATGCAAATGACCTTTCCACCCTCAACACATAAGTTAGCATCAAGCTGGACAAGGTCCAGCCCCATTTAAAGTAGAGATTGAATTAACTTCCCATTGTTATAACCCATTATCGCTTTAATACAAAAACCATGATTAAAATCTCAATATTAAACCTACGCTATTAACGCTGAAGTCTTTTGCACCCCCTACTTTCTCTGAGAGGTCACTCTACCAGCATGATGGAACACTTCAACTCAATCAGGATCAATTGAGAGATGCCAGTTGTCCAGATATGTAGATGCAGATTGCTCAACAACGTCATAAAGATGAAATATCGCAATTGGCTAAAGTGTAATCAGTCTACATTGCGGAAGTATTAATCGACCTATTTTTCAATTAATTTAGCAGTTCTTCCAGGGTCGTCCACTCACCTCTCTTTTTATTCTCATTCGTTTTGTCCTTTTTTTTTCTCTTCTGGAAAAATTGAACTGTCAGCCCCGACATGTGCATTTCATCGCTAATTGATGTTCGGTTCAATAAAGGACGTCGAAGAGACGTCGCAATTAGTAAGCGCGTTGAAAAACCGCTCCGGGGTTTAAATCTGACAATCGGATCAGCGGCTAAGCCTCCAAGCGCAAAATCCCGAATCTCTCTACAACACAGGTCGCGGTAATGTTTTTCGTACAAAGCCCCATTATACGTTTATTTATTTATTATTATTTTTAACAATAAATTATCACCAGAGTAAAATATCCAACGTTATTATCAATGATCTATAAGACGCGTTTGGTAGTTTTGTGTCTTATTAGAGAGTTTCAGGGAATCGTAATTTGCCCTTGCCATATACGACTCACAAAACGGGAAAGGTCTTCTTGTAGAGGCTTTATAACCCAGTTTCAAGGAGTCGTTCCGACTCAGTTCAGAATGTTCTCACTGATTGACTTTATATAGCTCCCGAGGCCGCTAAGGGGAGCTTTAAAAACGGAAGCACGGGCATCTCTCCTCTTTCTCTTCAGTGTACATCGGAGGGCGGGGGAGTTGATAACTTATTCTGGCTGCAGTACAGCACTTTGCGAGGCTAAGTTGATAACTTATTCTGGCTGCAGTACAGCACTTTGCGAGGCTAAGTTGATAACTTATTCTGGCTGCAGTACAGCACTTTGCGAGGCTAAGTTGATAACTTATTCTGGCTGCAGTACAGCACTTTGCGAGGCTAAGTTGATAACTTATTCTGGCTGCAGTACAGCACTTTGCGAGGCTAAGTTGATAACTTATTCTGGCTGCAGTACAGCACTTTGCGAGGCTAAGTTGATAACTTATTCTGTCTGCAGTACAGCACTTTGCGAGGCTAAGTTGATAACTTATTCTGGCTTCAGTACAGCACTTTGCGAGGCTAAGTTGATAACTTATTCTGGCTTTAGTACAGCACTTTGCGAGGCTAAGTTGATAACTTATTCTGGCTTAGTACAGCACTTTGCGAGGCTAAGTTGATAACTTATTCTGGCTTTAGTACAGCACTTTGCGAGGCTAAGTTGATAACTTATTCTGGCTTCAGTACAGCACTTTGCGAGGCTAAGTTGATAACTTATTCTGGCTTTAGTACAGCACTTTGCGAGGCTAAGTTGTTGATAACTTATTCTCGCTTCAGTAGGTACAGCACTTTGCGAGGCTAGATGTTTTGATATTGAAACATCTGATTTAAATTAAGAGAGTCAATTGAAAGAATAAATGTGTTGAAGAAACACAAATTTTTAACATTTATAACAATATCAATTCACCTGTGCTGCCTAGCGTTCAAAATCAAGAAGGTGCTTGCATTGACTTGTCTCTTTAAGGTTTATTTCATGAAGATCAGCCATCGATGATGTAAGAATAACTAGTGGTAAAATGTGTGCGCTGGTAATTTCCTTCACCCTATTTTCAAATATTGTAAATTAAATAATGTTGACACATTTCGTAGTTGGAAGAGTCCTTCGGGGGGCTAAGTGAAGACACGCGTTTTGGACAGGGAATGTCGAAGTCGGCCTTACGCCCTGAGGACCACCCTTCCTCATCAATCACCAGCCTCCTCTCTCTCACTCACTTCGATTAATAGCCCTGGGACAGTGGGCAAAAACTTGCAGCTCATTGACTCACAGGGTTCATCAATTTTCGAAGAACCAAAAAAAAATAGTTGAAAAATATGCTATTGAGTTGCCAGGTGTATTGAAGTTTTGTTTTATTCTATTTGTTTTCAGTTCGACGACCTGAGGCGTTCATCGGAGCAGAAGAAGACGAATTATCGAAGAAGAGCTATCAGACCTATTATGATGCTAAACCGTTTTTTCAATTCTTTGTCAACGTCTCGCCCCGAAGTAATTCGACACTCGTAAGACTTTCTCACGGACGCGGCGGAATGTTTTTAGATATCGGAGCTTCGATCGATTTACATATGAAAAGAAGTTTCCAGAGGGCATTTATCAAGGAAAAATCCAACGTCTAATTAGGTATACTCGAATACAATATTCTTCATTAAATTTATCAGATCTTGAACATTATCGGGGGAGAGAAATGTCACGAAGAAATCTTATTTTCCCCTCTCTTCCTTCTAACCCACTTGAGGTTGACGTACCCTTCAGATTCAAAAGATCCTTTTTTCGGGGTCTCTTCGAGTGCTGAGGAGTAATAAGATTCCTTTGCAGCCTACTCTCGAAATCGCTACTCTTCTCGGAAAGTGAGCCATGGCGGATATCTGAGTGGTCTGAAAATTCGCCTTTTTCTCCCTGTCAAGATAATTGGTCTTCTTTTATTACAACAAAATGAAAAGTTCTTGTTAAAATATTTTTTAAAAATTTTTTCTTGTTTTCGACCCCTGATGTCCAAACTTTTCATTAGAGCGTGAATAATTAGAGGGGAATTAGTTCATCTTTGCGGTCGAGTGGTCAGAGTATTGACAACGGGGTTTGAAGTTAAGGGGTTAGCAAGATCGGATGTCAAATAGAAGGTCCATTAGGAGATGACTAAGTGTCCGCTTTACTTCTGATGTGTACACATGTCACCTCGGACGCCACATGCCACCGTAAATTTAGCTTTATTTCAAAATAATTTTCAATAATAAGCTTCGATTAAAACAAGAGGGATTTCCATTTGCGGTTAAAGTATTAAAACAATAATCGTATTAACGAAAATGATATCTATCCTAGCTGATCAAAGTGGGGGGGATTTTGCGATAGCACTCCAATTAGCGTAAAGGCGATACTATTGAGCATATTGCGGATGATGATAATGCTCCCGATGGCAATTAGCCAGGTTAAGAGCCATCAAAGCGTTTCGGATATATGACATCGTCCGATTTGACTCTCTTCATTAAGGCGAGTCCGGCGGTCACAAAGGGACGCCGCTCTTCAAAGCTGCATCCCCAAGTGCACTACGACTCAAAGGGAATATCCCCGCGACATTTACGTTTTTCTATAAAGACGCAGCGTGTGATAGATCAGGAATCGCTCAATTCTTTTTATGAGAGAAAACCTGTTTTTGAAGAGGGGTTAACGTCGCGTCGGGGTACAAAAATAGTATTAAAAAAGCCTGGAGAGAAAAGGCAACGATCCGAAAAGAGGGTCTAAACAATAACGGACTTAAGAACGTCAGCGGCACTCTTGTCATCGACAAACCCATTGCATAATCCATCGACAGATTTAGGCCAAATCTCGGATTTCCCCCCAATTATGCCAAGTCTGCTTATTGTGAATCATTCAACCATTTTTGCTAAAAAGCCTTTTTTTTTCTGTTTTTCTGATCTTTGAGTCATTATGAAAAGGGAAAATGAATCCATTTAAGAAATAGCTGTTAAAATTGATGAATGGGGTCGAAGTTAAACTGAATTATCCATAAGGGGTGTCTAATTACAAACGTACTAATAATAGATATTATAAATGTTCGAAATGAGAAAAAATGTAAGCCAGACATTTTGACCTTTCTACCATTAATAATATAAGGTTGAGTTGATTTTTACACATGTCTTTTTTGTATCTTTCTTCCAGAATGGAAGCTGACGAAAAGGGTTATTGATGACGTGTGACATTTTTGTAAATAAACGCCCCCCTGGTTTTTGGGGGGTGCGCTCCTTGATGGATTGACCGCCGTTTTTTACTATTAATCAACCCCCATCAGATTTGAAACCTTTTTCAAACTCATTACCATACGGATCCGCTTGACCGTCCCATTTGTCATTTTTCTGAGATTGACCGACAGTTAATCCAGGGCTTAAAATGTTCACACGTGCCGAATTCCAAGGACATTTTTTTTGGCATCAGCGAAAACGTCATCGATGACTAATAGTTGTGTCTCGGTTAAACGAAAAGCTATCAGACTTCAATGTTTGCCACGGGCGTGTTCAGGTGAAGGAGAGATTGGACACGCCGGGTTGCTTTTTGATAGATCGTCCAGTCTTCTGAATTCGAAAGACTAAAGAATCACGTACAGAATAACCACGAGATTAAAAATATTAATAACCTATAGAGTTTTGTACTCTTCAGTAATAAAGCGTGATTTATAAAAGAGGGACATGTGGACCACAGGTCTTTTCGAGTTATTTCACCCTTGGGCACAATGTCTCCGATATGAAAGAAAAGAATGGCTCGGAGGGGAAGTGATGAGGTTGATGCCGATGAAAACTTAATAAGACTTGGGGTGATATTGGTCACCTGTTGGGGATTAACGTGAATGGGAACAAACAATATCTTGTAATCCTTAAACAATTTAATATTAAAACCTTATAAAACTACGACGACAATAAAAATGTCGATATAGCTAACCTAGACATTAGAGAGTTTCAGGGAATCGTTATACGATCCGACTCAGCTGAGACGTGAACGACTCACTTCCCGACTCCGATTAAACGTAAGGTTATATTTTACGAAGGTTATTTTGTTATCTCGTTTAGTTTCTGGTTCGGAAATCAACTAGTTTCTCAACAGATTGGTTAAAATCGAAGAAGGAAATCGATTCCGTACTTTTTGGAAGGATTTTGGTAGTTAAATTAAAAAAAAAAACTATCAAGGAAACTTTAAACACAGTGAAAATTGGCGGGAACCTTTTAGGGATAGGTAATTTCTATGTGCTGTTATAGTTAATCAGAAAAACCATGTTTCGATACAAGATTTTGTATCGATTTGGTAAATAGGGTAGATCCAGATATCCGAAAAACGTAAATCGTGACGACCAGTATACACTTGGACCGTTCGTACTTTTTGCGTTTTCGGTCGGGTTTTGCTTGGCTACCTAGATGATAGCTCTCACCTGAAGTTAGAAATGCGGTTTCGCTGTATGAGCCGTTTATTTTTAATTTTTCCCACACTTCCAGGAATACAATGAAGTAATAAAAATGATTACTTAATTCTATTTAATACATTCTCTTCAATAAAAATTAATCTACCGTGCCAAAACATCCTTTGAAGTAGTTGTCGTTGATCAAAAGGAGACCAATTTTTCAAAAACATAAGTGACAATGTGGGAATGAAGCGCGCATATTCGAATATAAATGTTATTTGTTTGCGGTGGCATTTCTCACAGTCAAACGAGCTTTGATGTCGATCAAAGGGATTTTTTCTCTCCTCGTTTTTTTATTATTATAATCGGGTAGATTATTATTCTCGAGTGTATTTTTATTATAAGTTCACTGAGCATAATTAGCACCTATTCACTAATGTCACCACAAGGGACCCCAAGGGGCAAACAAGTGATATAAATTATCTAAAAAAAGGGGAGGGAGAAAGATGGAAAATTAACATAACAAGAGGATTCCGATATGAAAAAAAGGGTTGAGATAAATGGATACGGAATAATCAGACGATAAGTCAGAGTCCGTATCACGCTTTTCGTTGTTTTGTCGGGTAATTAGTTAACCCCTTCTCAGTGGGTGGGACGTCCCCGCCTTATTTTGGGTTAATTGGCGGGAAATTTTCGCCAGGAACGGAGAACTTCTAATTGGCGTCCGATTGAATGTGGTTCGTTACGGGGGCCTTCTCCGATGGGGGCTTTCTGATTATTAGGACATCCAATTTTCTATGGTTTTTGTTTAAACCGTACGATTAGGGGAGTTGAGATGCTCCTTTCTCCTTCACTGCGCATTATAAAGTATAGGGATCATCTCTTAATTGGAACCTCAAGTCTAGAGTGAGTAGACTTGGAACAGCTGCATGCATTAGATTTGATTCTGTCATGACACTTTAATGCAGGCGGTTTATTTGCTTTTAATTAACGTAAATCTACCTTTTTTGGGCAGGTTGTGATAAGCGGAAAACTTTAATTATCATAGGTGCAAGTACCGAAATCGGCTCGTCAAATGAGCAAAAGAACTACTTATAAGTGCGAAAATTGCACACGTTGGCAGCGTGTTCCCTTCAAATTACGAATTTAAATTTTAAGGCCTAGAAATGAAAATGGAATCATTACTAGGTAATAGTGCACAATTTGTTCCAACCGCAGTTTGAAACTGTTTTGAAACTGAAGCATGCGCAGAAGTATTAATTGCACGTCAAATTTGACGTCTGAAACCTTCAGATTTGATGGACAAACGACTTGAACGACATCAGCGTTGACGTCCAAATCCTTCAACGCATGCTCCTGAAGTTTCAAGCCAGTTTCAACCTGCGGTTGGAACAAAGCTAGTATTTTAACATCGGGGATTGGAACATTTAGGTAGATTTTTTATAGTTTACGGGAGGAGAGGTAACTCTTTATGTGTTTCCTTAAGGTGCATCCTCTGAGGCTCTTCCCGACTTATCGACGCTATCAATGCAGAAACACATTCCGTCTTGCACACTTGGATAAAACTAACTGGATTTAAAATATTTAAAATGATAATATGAGTTGTAGCAATACAGTAGACCCTCGTTTATCCGTCCCTCGTTTAACCGTTCCTCGGCTTATCCGCGCTTTTTTTCCATCAGATTTTCTCCTTCAATTATCCGTTCATGAACGGATAAAACGGATAAAAACGAGGGAGTTATGAAAAAAATAATGAAACGTTGCTGTTTTTTATGCTCGATATTCTAGCACCACCCTTATTGTTCTCACCGTCTTTTCGTTATCTCATTTCTCCGAAAAGTTTGTTTACAAAAATGATTTTTATTGCCAGTTTCTATGATTTCTTAGGTCTTTCTCGGTTTTTCGAAGGAAAATACATAAATAATTTTTTATCGACGCCGGGAACTAGTTCTCAGAAATAATATGTGTGTAATGTTCAATATTCTCATCTGTCATTCATCAATTTAATTTTTTTTTTACTCCTTACATACTTTTGTATTTAACTAAATAAATGTTTTTACATTTTAGGTAGATTTCTTTTCTTCAAAAATCTACCTATTGTAATGTACCAAGTTTATATATACATATGTATATATTAGCACGATAACTGGAGCAATTTTAATGTGAGGGTGACGATATCCGGTATTTAGAGTTTTTATCTCAATAGCTCGGACGAGTTCGTTAATGGCTGAAATCGGACCAGCGATTCACCTACTTTACTTAGGGCTTAAAAGACAAAATTGGCATTTTCTATTGAAATCCTAGTCCTTTTGCAAAAAAAAAACTTTAAGACCTCTGCGAGGGCGTGTAAAAAATTAATTAAAGCAGGTTTGGACGAGCCAGGCGCAAAATATTGAACTAGCTAAACTTTAAAAAAAATTTGAATTTATACCGGGAAATTATTAAATATTTTATTAATAAAATTATCAGATGTTTTTCTAGGGGCTCAGTGGCGCAATTTTTCTTATCATCATTTTATAACATAATTATATTTTGTTTATACATTTTAATTTTAATCATGAAAAGAAATCTACTTTTTAGTCCCTGCTACCGCAGGGTCATTATTTTATTTACCTTTTATTTAACGTTTAGAACCACAAAATGACTGCGAACCTTTATAGTTACATCATTTTCGTTCCCAATAAAATTATTAAACTCTCTAAAAAAACCCCGATTATCCGTTTTTCGCGTTATCCGCGCTTGGTCGAGAACCAATCATTACGGATAAACGAGGGTCTACTGTACTAACTTTATAGTGATGGGTAAAAAAATTTACTGTAAGTGACTAGATTGACCGTAAGGGACAATGTGTTAACATTATACTTTTTGCTTAAAAGGGAGAAAAAACGTTGATTTAAAAGGATTTAACGCCCGCTTGCCGTCACGTGTTTTAGAGGCGCACCAAATGCGGTTTTTATCGGATTTTTTCCCCCTTCGTATTGTATCATTTTAATTTTTTCTGCACATTATTAAACAATAAGTGTTTAAAAAAAAAGAAGTAATTAGTTTAAGTGGAAAAGTTGGGAGAATGAACGCACGGGAGGATTCATATAATAGAATCGTGTAGGACAATAGAGTACTCCCCTGCGGAATACCGAAATGCCTGTCACTTTCCCTGTTCTGGACGAAAAGGGCGGAAAGGTTAGGTATTTTAATTGAAACCTTCGTTGTGAGGGAGGGTCCGGACATTTTCCGATGGATCAAAGTCGCTTCGGTGTCATTTCCCTTTTCTCACGCTACATTTACGTTTGAAATCACTCGCTCGGACAGCGGTCATCGAGTATTTGCTTAGGTTTAAAGGGGGCCAGATGGACACAACCCTTTTCTATAATTTGTTCGAATCCCGGGAAATGAACTTGTTTGTTTGTTCGAGAAAGTAGAAATAACCGTGAGAATCTTCCAACCTAAGGTCCTATAGCGAATCTATCAAACAATTCATTGATTATTTATTCTTAAGTTATTCTTAAGCAAATATATCTAATGATCGTGAGAGACGTTAATCGCTATGACTGATGGTAAAAAAATTTGCATTTGAACGCTACGCACAAGAGTCCTTATCATCCCCCTATTTAGCATGAACTTTGATCTCGAACTTCATTATTTCTATTTCCGCGTAACCGTTATAACATCGGAAGTTAAACTAGTTTACGAGATTGTATTTTAAGAGGGATTAGTGAAACGGGAGCTTTTGTATTGTCCTATTGTCGATCTCGGGAAACTCGACGCCCCGCGGAGAAGGTGAACCATTTCGAAGCGGACTGTCATAATCGACAATGGAGGGCTCCGATGACCATCCCTTAAAAGGGAACAACTTTATTGCCATGTGAACCGACGCCTTTTCATCTATTTAATACGACGCGCGGGGTCAATCGTAAAATCAAATCGAACCCAAATATCCCCCTTCTCTTTTTCCGTCTTTTATTCGGACGTCCGTTGAGGTCGCTCTTGACCATTATTCCTCTTTACGAGTGAATCTTCCTCACTTCATAAAACGCCAAACAATTGTGACGAAAAATATATTCTTTTGTCAATCTCGTAATTCAGAGTACAAAAGAGGATTTCGAAATTTTCGACTAGATTTTACATTGTTTATTTGCAGTTTTTCAATCTTTGGAGATATCGAATCGTGGCTAATCAGAGTTGTGCATCGCGTGCACAATGCATCCCTTTGCCCTTTGACTTCCTTTTTAACCCTTTGTGGTCCCTTGAGAACCTCGCCCGCCCCCTTTGCAACTTTGTCTTTTCAACAAATTAGAGCAGACCAAGCGTATAATCCCCAAGGGAAAAAGAAATTCTCTGGCTAATTACGCGAGATGGTTTCCCATCCTTTAATCTCCACTGCATTCTTCTGTTTTATGCATCAACGGTATTGTTTGAAGAAAAAACTGCATTTCCCCCTACGCTTTCCCCCTTTTTTTTTCGTTGTACCTATAATTTTTAATTTTTGAACCAGAAATCTTTATTAAAACTGGCTTTAAAATCAAGATCAACGTGATCCTTAAATAGCATCAATAACCCGGGGCGATTCGCTCGCTTTGAATATCGAATTCTGATCATCCTGGCTGGATAGATGACATCATAAAACACAAATAGAGCACCTGTTGCTTTCAAGCTAGCCTTTTATTGGTCAAAACCTGAGAACACATCAAGCAAAGGAGCAGTTAATTCTCTGACAAAAAAAATTTCTTGTAAAATGGAGTTTTTGTGTCAAAAAGCCGAGGAAAACTCAAAATCTTGTAAAAATGGTGCTTCTTTGACAAAAAATCTTCTCATAAAATGGAGTTTTTCTGTCAAAAAGCCGAGGAAAAGTCAAAATCTTGTAAAATTGGGCTTCTTTGACAAAAAATCTTCTCATAAAATGGAGTTTTTCTGTCAAAAAGCCGAGGAAAAGTCAAAATCTTGTAAAAATGGTGCTTCTTTGACAAAAAATCTTCTTATAAAATGGAGTTTTTCTGTCAAAAAGCCGAGGAAAAGTCAAAATCTTGTAAAAATGGTGCTTCTTTGACAAAAAATCTTCTCATAAAATGGAGTTTTTTTGTCAAAAAGCGGAGAAAAAGTCAAAATCTTGTAAAATTGGGTTTCTTTGACAAAAAATCTTCTTATAATAAAATGGAGTTTTTCTGTCAAAAAGCTGAGGAAAACTCAAAATTTAAAAATAAAAGTCAAAAAATCCTCTTACAACATTGAGTTTTTCTGTCAAAAAGCCGAGGAAAAGTCAAAATCTTGTAAAATTGGGTTTCTTTGACAAAAAATCTTCTTATAATAAAATGGAGTTTTTCTGTCAAAAAGCTGAGGAAAACTCAAAATTTAATAATAAAAGTCAAAAAATCTTCTTATAACATTGAGTTTTTCTGTCAAAAAGCCGAAGAAAAGTCAAAATCTTGTAAAAATGGGTTTCTTTGACAAAAAATCTTCTTATAAAATGGAGTTTTTCTGTCAAAAAGCCGAGGAAAACTCAAAATCTTGTAAAAATGGTGCTTCTTTGACAAAAAATCTTCTCATAAAATGGAGTTTTTCTGTCAAAAAGCCGAGGAAAAGTCAAAATCTTGTAAAAATGGTGCTTCTTTTACAAAAAATCTTCTCATTAAATGGAATTTTTCTGCCAAAAAGCCGAGGAAAACTCAAAATCTTGTAAAAATGGTGCTTCTTTTACAAAAAATTTTCTTATTAAATGGAATTTTTCTGCCAAAAAGCCGAGGAAAACTCAAAATCTTGTAAAAATGGGGCTTCTCTGACAAAAAAATATTCTTGTAAAATGGAGTTTTTGTGTCAAAAATTTGCTTATTTTTTTAATTTAATTTATGCAGCTTTTATATCAAGAATTAAAAGATTTTTTTAGTTCAAGCCGAAAAAAGTTGCTCTCGTTGCCCGAAAAATCACTCAAAATGGTCTTTAAGGACCAATGGTCCTTTTGAATCTTTTCTGATTAATTTCTAAAATTGCTTGGGTATTTGAATATCTTATGAATTTTTATGATGTGCCTAATAAAAAATTCGACATCACCTTTGTTTGCTTTATACTTCTTAAGGTTTTAAAAAGTCAGAGAAAACAACACCTGTCAGAAAATTAATCAACCTCTAACGGATTACTGGAGCTGAATTTAATGAATAAATACAAAATGAATTAACAGTAATTATCCATATCGTTTATACTATTAGAGAAAAAAGAGGGACCCGACATTTTGAATAGAATCAATTACTTATCTGTTTTCCCATGAGCGGTCATCAATCATTCTCGGCATTCAGAAGTTTTTCCTCGTAATCGCTTCTCTTGTCCCCTTATGGGGGATAGAAAAATTACAAAAAATTACAGTAAATACGTTTTTGTTTAAACGGGAAAGCCGTTAAATATGAGTCACTCTTCAAGACGGCGAAAATCGGTTTTAGAGCTCATAAAATTCTTAATTTTTATTGGAGGGCAATTTGAAGAAGAGGATGAGATAAAACTGTTTAATACCTGAAGAGATACTTTCGGGATGCAGTAAATAACGTTTTAGAATGGGTCGAAATCTCGTCAGTTCTAATGGAAAATGCGGGACGACTTCTTCCTTTTTTATGTTCCATTAATCAAAATGGAATTAAGTTATGAGTTGCGAAGTAGGTATCATTATTTTAAACAAGGAAACAATTTATGTTTTGTTAAAAATATAAGAAAGTCTGAAATTACAACTGCATTTTCGGATTTTTGAAGAATAGTTTTAGGTGCACATCTACGTGTTTTTCTACAAATCTTATATTTTCTAGCGATCTTATTTGTTTAGCTGTTTTAACATCGAAGTGAATATTAGCTTTGTTCCAACCGCAGTTTGAAACTCCTGGAGCATGCGCAGAAGGATTTATACGTCAAATCTGACCTCGCTTATCGTTTGTCCGTCAAATCTGACGTTCTAATCCTTCTGCGCATACTCCAGGAGTTTCAAACTGCGGTTGGAAAAAAGGTACTATGACTACATCTCCTTCTTTCTTTAATGGTTTAAATCTATTTCTTTTTCTTTTAGAAAACCGGTCTTCTGATGACTGTCTTCTTACAGGAAATTCAGTGAGTCATGCACCTACAGTCTTTTCAAGTACCCCTTCCTTCCGGTCAAGAAAAAGAAAAAAAAAGTTAATAAAAAATACGGGCACGGGCCATCTTGACGTATGTCACATGAGATGGCGTTTTTTCAATTTAAAAAAATCGACAAAGAGAGTTTAATTCTGAGGAGTAACGTTAATGATAAAAGTTAGCCATCATTTATCAAGGAGGGGGTGGAACCCCTGGGTAAATTGGCCGTTGATACTCGGGAGTTTCCCGCTCTAAAAACAAACATCTTTAAGTCATTAATCAATCGAAAAGAAAGGCAAAAAAAAGCCTAAAACGGATTTTACCACATTTCATTAAAGAGAGTATTTTTTTCTAGATCCTTTAATCAGTGGACTCACGAACTCTTTGGATGCTGGAGCACGGACTTCGTCAAGCTTATCTATGACAGCTGACACCGACAGCATTTATCACAAGATTCTTTTTTCAGTGAACTTTAAATAGAAAGGCATCTGGTTCTTCGATTGTTTTTAATAAATTACCAGTAAAATCAGTAAAATATTCATTTTGAAAGCACCTAAACTGAACAAAACAAGCAACAAAAGGACCCTACGACAGTAACAAAAAAGCCTAAATTGACCTATAATTCTAAAAAAAAATGCCTAAAACTCATACTATTTTTGGGCGATCACCATTTTGTGCTTTAGATATTTAATAATAGATAATAAATAGCCTTAGATAATAAATAAGATAATTAATGTTTTGGGGGGGTTAATTTTATTACCTAATTATATTTTGATGGTGCCTGAAACTTTTTCCGTCGATTTGAAAATTGAGCTGAAGTTTTTTAGGTGTTCGCAAAGATTCTTTGTGATCGAGAGAGCACGATTGTAAATATGTTTATTTCCAGTATGCGGAGAGTTACCGTGAAGTTTTGAAGGATGAGGGCGGGCACGAAGGGTAATGGCGTGTAAATTTGAAAAAGTAAAGTCGCCTCTTCTAGTACCAAGTACCTGCAGAATGATTAATGTGGCAAAATTCCCGTTTTAGAAAAAAGTCCCGATTTTGACATTAAAGGCATCTTCAAAAAAAGTAGATATCTACGGAGTATACAACACTCTTTTTTACGGATTTCGGGTCATTTTCCCCACTTTTTACACGAGAAAAACCCGTTATATCAGGTGTTCGGGCGTTTAACACCTTCTTACCGTGTTTTGGTGTTACCTCGATTTTTTAGTGTTAAAACACTCGTTTCATCGGGGTGTCGATCGCCGCAATACCCTTTATGACGGTTTTTAGGTCATATTCCTCGATTTCTGGTCAAGACAAACCCGTTTCATCAAGCACACGGGCGTTTAACACCTTCCTACCGTGTTTTCGTGTTACCTCGATTTTTTGGTGTTAAAACACCCGTTTTATCGGGGTTTCGATCGCCGCAATACCCTTTTTGACGGTTTTTAGGTCATATTCCTCGATTTTCTGGTCAAGACAAGCCCGTTTTATCAAGCATACGGACGTGTAACACCTTCTTGCCGTGTTTGGACGGTTTACCTCGTTTTTTTGGTGTTAAAACACCCGTTTCATCGGGGTTTCGATCGCCGCAATACCCTTTTTGACGGTTTTTAGGTCATATTCCTCGATTTTCTGGTCAAGACAAACCCGTTTTATCAAGCATACGGGCGTTTAACACCTTCTTGCCGTGTTTTGGACGATTTACCTTGATTTTTTGGTGTTAAAACACCCGTTTTATCGGGGTTTTGATCACCGCAATACCCCTTTTTGACGGTTTTTAGGTTATATTCCTCGATTTTCTGGTCAAGACAAGCCCGTTTTATTAAGCATACGGGCGTTTAACACCTTCTTACCGTGTTTTGGACGGTTTACCTCGATTTTTGGTGTTAAAACACCCGTTTCATCGGGGTTTTGATCGCCGCAATAACCTTTTTGACCGTTTTTTAGGTTATATTCCTCGATTTTCTGGTCATGACAAGCCCGTTTTATTAAGCATACGGGCGTTTAACACCTTCTCACCGTGTTTTGGACGGTTTACCTCGATTTTTTGGTGTTAAAACACCCGTTTTATCGGGGTTTCGATAGCCGCAATACCCTTTTTGACGGTTTTAGGTTATATTCCTCAATTTTCTGCTCTAAACAAACCCGTTTTATCGAGCATACCGGCGTTTAACACCTTCTTGCCGTGTTTTGGACTGTTTACCTCGATTTTTTGGTGTTAAAACACCCGTTTCTCGGGGTTTTGACCGTTAAACACCTTTTTAAACGAGTTTTGGGTCGTATTCCTTGATTTCCTAGTCAAGGTAACTCCGTTTTATCAGCTGCTCGGTCGTTTAAAATCTTTTAAGCGGATTTTTGGTCGTATTCCTCGATTTTCAGGTCATGAAGCACGGTTTTCTGGTCTTTCTTAACAATTATTTGCCAAGAAAGAACCCTTGGAACGCCCCGTGTTATTTTTTACGCGAAAAAAAAATTTTTTTTTAAACCTGATAGTCAAAATGAGCCCACACCTTAAGTTCTCCCATGTGAAATGAGCCCAAATATCTCGAATCCAACAGAGGCTTTTAGTTTGGTGTGTGAAATGAGCCTCAAGGGCTTAAAAAATCAATGACAGTTCATATTCGGACGATAAATCTGCTTTAAACTGGAATTTAAGGCGTTTTCCAAGGTGTATTTGAGTTGTAGTAATTTTTAAGCTGTTTGACAGTACAACAGTTAAGCAAAGATGGATTGGCTAAAGTGAGGTTGTTTATCGAGATAGGATTTGAGGATGTATGATAAAGTACAATAGCGATGCACAATAAGATGATCTCACGAAATTTGGTTATCGTTGAACAATTCCCTCACCCTCGTGAAGTTAGGAATTAGGCTTGTCGCAATTAGGATCGTTGTACGTCTTGATCTACAAGTGGGATTAGTATTACTAATTAGTTTCCTGTTAGGGATATCCCAGATAGTGTGGCCACCGTTTCTGATTATTTCATGTTATTGCCCGATGCGATATATATACAGAGACCGTTCCGGGGGGTTTGAATGTTACGGCCGGCAGTAAATCCGGAAAGGGTGTCCCCTTTTAGCACAATCAACTGCATCAATGCACCAACGATCGCGCTCATGGGATTTAACATACTATTGCTATCGGCTGTTGTAAAACCCTCGTTTTTAGAGGACAATCGTTTCTCGTTGATTGTCGGTCATCAACCGTGGATCGTTTAAACTGCTGCACCGACGTTATCATCTTTATTAAACTTGTATTTAAAAAAATAAAAGTTGAGTATCAATCTTGGACTAAAATAATGAAAGGCTTGAATGATGATTAGATTATTCCATAGGAGAATGGCATTATGAAACTAGTTTGAAACTTCTGAAGCATGCGCAGAACGATTTTGACGTCAAATTAGATTATAGCTATTCCCCTTACCTACTAAACTATTACCTTTGTTCCAACCGCAGTTTTTAACAGCGGAACAAAGCTAATAAATTGCAAACCCAAACTTTTATGTTTAATTGTACCTACGCAAGGGCTACGTTTCAGGACAGTCAGTAGGAAAAGAAAATTTGCGCTGCGGCTTGAACAGGGAGGCTTTCAATTTGTAATTTTAGGGGAAGGCAACTCCTTATAATCCTTGTGGGAATATCGCATAAAGGAACATGAAACCGCACGTGTTGCTCTCCGTCTTTTTTCCCTTCCTAGGTTAAATATTGTAAGGGAGACGTGGCATCCCAGTCATTATACTTTTATCGGCACACCCACATGTTAAATCTCATCCAAGTTGTCATTATAGTAATTATAGCCTTTTAACCGCTTTTCTTCCCCATCTTTTTTCACGCTCTCGTTTGTCATGGGGTCTTCTCCAATATCAATAATTGATAACATTTCCCGACACCTGCTTTCTCACTGCACGAAACCTCAAAAAACTTTATGATATTGAAGATTCAAACAAAATAGGTCTTTTGTAAATACCAGATTGTAAATATTGCAACATGATGGATGGCCTTACTTCCCCTTTTTCTTCACTTTTCAATTCAAATGATAATATTTTCTACCCCATTTGTACACAAAGTTTATTCCCGGTTTAGATTTCAGAAAGCAATTTTCGACTTTTTGATTATTTTGCGTTCCTTATCTTAGGATTAGACTACTGTCAGGTCTTATTTGCATTTAGATTAGAATAATTAACGCTTCTCACATGAAAAATCAATATTTTTGTTCATTTTCTTTATTTAATAATCTTATGATTCGGCGGGGGTGGAATTTCTTTGTTGGTTTTTTTCCTTCTTCTTTCGTTAACAAAAGAAATCTGCTTAAATTAGAAGGGGGAGCGGCGTGATCCTTTCTTAAAAAATAAAGGAAATGATTAAATTCGAGACATTCCTTAACAAGACCCCTGGTAATAATCCTTTTTTAAGGTTAATCACCGGATTATTTCCTATTGTTGACTTTTCTCTTAAGAAAAAATTAAAAATTGAACAATTTTAAATTTTTGTTTGATTGGAAATTCATAATTCAAAGTCTTGTTATAATTCTATCAGGAGCTATGTTCCAACCGCACTATGAAACTAGTTTGAAACTTCTGAAGCATGCGCAGAACGATTGTGAAGTCAAATCTGAAGTCATCTGACATCAACTTTGATGTCCAAATCATTCCGGCTCTGCGTCACTCTTCAGCTAAAAATTCGTTCAGCTTAACAGTTGACTCTTCAGCTAAGTAGTCGACTAATCGTCAGCTAAATGGACGTTTGAACGCCAGCTAAACAGTAGTTGAATCTTCGGCCATACAGCCGTTGACTCTTCAGCTAAATAGTCGACTAAGTGTCTGCTAAATAGACCATAGATGTTAGATCGGCAGCCACACAGTATTTGAATTCTCAGCTAAAAATACGTTAGAAGTTAGAACGCCAGCTTAACACTAGTTGAATCTTTGTTGGCTATATAGTCGTTGACTCTTCAGCTAAATAGTCGACTTAGTGTCAGCTAAATAGACGTTAGATCGGCAGCTAGGCAGTATTTGAATCTTCAGCTAAATAGACGTGTGAACGCCAGCTAAACAGTATTTGAATCTTTGGCTATGCAGTCGTTGACTCGTCAGCTAAATAGTCGACTAAGTGTCAGCTAAATAGACGTTAGAACTCCAGCTAAACAGTAGTTGAATCTTTGGCTATACAGTCGTTGACTCTTCAGCTAAATAGTCAACAAAGTGTCGGCTAAATAGACGTTAGATCGGCAGCTAGGCAGTATTTGAATCTTCAGCTAAATAGACGTTAGAACGCCAGCTTAGTATGAATCAAGGTTTTCTCATATAAATCAAGGTTAGCAGTTGAATCTTTGGCCATACAGCCGTTGACTCTTCAGCTAAATAGTCGACTAATCGTCAGCTAAATGGACGTTTGAACGCCAGCTAAACAGTAGTTGAATCTTCGGCCATACAGCCGTTGACTCTTCAGCTAAATAGTCGACTAAGTGTCTGCTAAATAGACCATAGATGTTAGATCGGCAGCCACACAGTATTTGAATTCTCAGCTAAAAATACGTTAGAAGTTAGAACGCCAGCTTAACACTAGTTGAATCTTTGTTGGCTATATAGTCGTTGACTCTTCAGCTAAATAGTCGACTTAGTGTCAGCTAAATAGACGTTAGATCGGCAGCTAGGCAGTATTTGAATCTTCAGCTAAATAGACGTGTGAACGCCAGCTAAACAGTATTTGAATCTTTGGCTATGCAGTCGTTGACTCGTCAGCTAAATAGTCGACTAAGTGTCAGCTAAATAGACGTTAGAACTCCAGCTAAACAGTAGTTGAATCTTTGGCTATACAGTCGTTGACTCTTCAGCTAAATAGTCAACAAAGTGTCGGCTAAATAGACGTTAGATCGGCAGCTAGGCAGTATTTGAATCTTCAGCTAAATAGACGTTAGAACGCCAGCTTAGTATGAATCAAGGTTTTCTCATATAAATCAAGGTTAGCAGTTGAATCTTTGGCCATACAGCCGTTGACTCTTCAGCTAAATAGTCGACTAAGTGTAGCTAAAATGGCGTAAGAACGCCAGCTAGACCGTAGTTGGATCTTTGGCTATGCAGTACTCTTCAGCTAAATACATAGTTTAAAAAGTGTCGGCTAAATAGACGTCAGATCGGCAGCTAGGCAGTATTTGAATCTTCAGCTAAATAGACGTTAGAACGCCAGCTTAGTATGAATCAAGGTTTTCTCATATAAATCAAGGTTAGCAGTTGAATCTTTGGCCATACAGCCGTTGACTCTTCAGCTAAATAGTCGACTAAGTGTAGCTAAAATGGCGTAAGAACGCCAGCTAGACCGTATGTAGTTGGATCTTTGGCTATGCAGTACTCTTCAGCTAAATAGTTTAAAAAGCGTCAGCTAAATAGACCTCAGATCGGCAGCTAGGCAGTATTTGAATCTTCAGCTAAATAGACGATAGAACGCCAGCTAAACAGTAGTAGATTCTTCGGCTATGCAGTTGTTGACTCTTCAGCTATATAGTCGACAATATATCGACGTTTGATCGGCAGCTAGTCTGTATTTGAATCTTCAGCTAACTGCGTTTGGAGCAAATCTACTAATGGGATAATTTTGAATTATTCAAAGGTTTCTACAAGTGCTCCGATGTCAATTATACGCTATTTGACTTTAGTGATTTTAATGTTTAAATGATGTTTGTTTTATAACCGAAACCGATGTTCAAAGAGACGGTCAAATATGACGTGTATAGATTGTCCCTCGGTGTTTCGCTCAAATAGTCCATAATGACCGGCTTCTCGTACTCAATTAGAGGGGCCGGAAGAAAGGAACCGGCACGCGACCTTAAGACGGTAATTGAACCGCGCACGTTTTGTGAAAAACTCGGGCGCGCCGCAAGGGAGCCTATTGTCATCCGATACCCCCTAATCCGGCGAGACCGACTGGAAATCGTATGGATTATAGCTCCGCAGATTAAACAAACAACCTTTGTCCAACGACAATTTACAATTTGTACAAATGACTCACATCGAGGCAAATTAGGACTCGGCTCTTTATCTTTAGTATACCCCCGCTACAGCAAAATAGCGCCTACGGCTAAAGCAATAGAAGTGCAGTTTCCTCCAATGCGGGTCCGGCCTTATCTTAATTATTAAAACCTCCTACATTTAGATAGCACCAAAAATCCCTTCTTTTTTTCCCCATTTTAAAACTGGAAATCCTTTTATGGATTTTACCACAATGAAATGAAATAAAATTTTTATTGCAATATGCTATTATGGGTTTCAAAAAAAAGAACTAGCTAATAATAAAAAAAGAAGATATAGTTTAGTATTAAAAGCGTTTTTAGTATTATCCGTTTATGTCAAGCTGTAAATGAGGCTCAGATGTGAAAGCCATGAATGTAATCTCCCGAAAGGGGAATATTTCGGTTAACTATAATAAATGGAATATAAAAAACGAAGAGGAATCAGAGGACGTTAATGACTGTGAAATATTCTATTGAAAAGTGACATGTCTGAACCGTAACTTTCCCCCGTTTTTATATCAAAGTGCAATAAAGACTCCGGATGACTTGCGGAAAGGTAAACAGCGGACAAAGCCTTCCCACAGTTCGGAAAGAGAAGACAAAAAAGGGGCGCGGAGGGTTTTTTAGGTAACTTAAGCGTTTTGACGGTTGAATGACGAGGGGTTGTCAATCAGTAAAAAGGCAGTATCACCAGGCCACCTGCGCGGACCACGCCTTTTACCCCATATGCACCGAAGGGATATCAACCCCTTGATTAGCACCGATTTCTAAGGCCAGGTGTTTTTTTTATCCACAGAATCAACCCTCTCACGTCAAATTTGTAATGGTCTCGATGACACACTAGAATCACCAAACTATAACTTTTGAATACCCCATTGAACGCTTTTAGGGGACAACAACACGGATTTGGTATGTTTTTTTTTTATCTCCTAACCGTTACGAAATTTCCCAAATATGACAGCTTTTGATGAAACATTGTATGCTTTATTAGCGTTAAACTGTGAGAAACTTTTTTTTTCTATCAAGGGGAAAACGTTAAAGCACCCACAGGTTGTCAAAGTCAGGGTTTGTTACCTTCCGTGATCTTTCATCTTCCGAATGGATTTCGGGATAAGACGTTGAAAGCATTTCTCTCTAATAATGCAAATACAACGCCTTTGACGTTGCTCAAATGACACAATTACGCTCTACAGACTTGCTAATTTATCAATGAACGCTTCGTTTGCCTCAGAAATAGTTTATAGCGAACAAATTAGAGAATAGCGCTTTTCGAATCTCGCTGTTTTTAAACAATTTCAGCCATCAAAAAACTTTAATTAGGCCGTCCGTCTTTCCTCCTCTGCGAAGGCCGAATGCCAGGTAAGCATCCTTGACCATCTGTTAGAGAAGCAGTTTTTAGGCACCAAGCGGGCCGATTGTATATTCGGCCAATTTAATGACTTTACCGGGATACAGGCATGTAAATTCGGCCAACTTGTGGAATGAGTTTTTTTGTAAATTCGGCCAATGGGTAAATATACTGGTATATTAACTTAATCAATTTTGAATGCTAATTGGAATTAACGAAAATTAAATACAAAAATTTCAATGAAAAGACAGTTCAAAATAAGATTATTCAGTTAATTAGTAAAAGTCATACATAATAAATAAATTTATTCATAATAAATTAATTTAATAAGAAGCGTAAGTTGTACGTATTCGTATTCTGTGACGAAAAAAGCATACGAAAAAAAAATAAATAAATAAAATCTTCCAAAAACATGTAAACTTTAAAAATTTGTAAAAAAAAAAGGTTTTTATTTTATATTTGTTTTTATTGGTATATTTTTTTTGAACAGACTCGCCTCAAGCATTAATTGGCCGAATTTACTTACAAGCCTTAAAAAAAAAAACCAAAGTTTGGCCGAATTTACCAACTCGTCAAGGGTCAGATTGATACGGGCAGGTATAGGATTGGCCGAATTTACTACCGCTTGCATCAAGCATTCTGACTGTTCTACTGAATGCACCACGTCTTCTTATATGCAATAAATTGAAGGACTAGTAAATGAGGCGCTCCGGGTACGAAGGGCGAACTCGACATCGGACAAATTTTTTTAACTTCCTTAAAGAAGTTATTGTGATACCCTCGACGTCGGGTTTTTGAGGAAGGGTCTGCCATTTTTTTTTCATTTTCAGATTCTAGACCTCTTGGTGAATACACCCATATAAATTTTATGTTGAGTTCGCCATTTTTTCCCCTTTAAATACGTAAAAACCGAAACTTTAAAATGCGAATATCTCGAAACTACGTTTTGTTGAGTTCGCCCTTCGTACTCGGAGCGCCTCAGTTCTCTAAGTATTTGTCAGGTCACAAGCCCTCTTCAGAACGAATTCGCTAAAGCAAAATGGGAAAGCTTCCTAATATTTTAAAAACTATTTCTTTACTGAGATTTTTTCGTAAATATATCGATGAATTAACCATAAAAAAACGTTAAAATTTGAATAGAATTTAAAGAATCTTTTCCCGAAGATAATCTTAATGTTTTATTAATGCAAGAGCACACTTAGACGTCCTGGAGACAAGAGGCAGAGATAATTTGACAAAAGAGATATAATTTTGAGAGATAAAAGAAGGGAAAAAAATCGACCTCAAGAGCGGCCGCGTCTTTTTTGCTTTTAACACCCGTAGAACAACAAATGTCACGTAGACTGAATTCCGATTGGGGAGAGAAAAGAAAGGAAAAAAAATAACTGGTACATCTAAATCAGATCTTTCCCCTTTTTTCTACTGGTACCAATTATCATACATATTGCCCCTCTACCCCTCAATTTCGTCATATTTATTGGACAGATCAACAATAGGGTTTTAAACAATATCTATGTAAATGGTTTTGTTTGATGTACTGTTTTGTAAACGTAACCCTGTTATGGGACGTCAATCCGTCTTAAGTTGTGCTTCTTGGACAATGAACCTTTTGCATAATATTCGAAAAGATAGACGAAAGGGAAGGGGGATAAACGAGGTCGAAAAGTCTACGGGAGTCAACCGCTATTAGCATCTCATTATTTGTCTTGCGACAATCAATCAGGTCAAACAAATGAAAAAAGAGGAGAGAATGAAGGGGCTTTCTATTGAACCCTTTTTTTCGAGACTATTATGTCACTGGACTGGGAGGAGCAACAATTCTCTTTATTCTCAACGAATTTACATATAAATTTTGTTTATAGAAAAATAGGTGAACTTTTCTTCTCAAGTGTTTAACGGCCAAGCAAAATTGGGAATATGATCTACAAAATTACTTTGCAGCTTTCTCTGCTTGCGCGCTGCTATTTAGGTGTGTTGTTCAACGAAGTTTTTCATAAGGGAGATTTCTTTTCAGCTTTCTGATCCAAAAAACACAGAATTTTTATTGCGTATGTATTCTGCAAGGAGGTTGATTTGACTATCATATAATAAACCAATTATTGAGGAAGAAATGACTGTGATAACGGGTATCTCACGACGCGTTTCGGCTTAAAAAGCCTCGTCAGATGAGCTATTCCCTCTATCAAAATCATTTCTTTTCACTGTGCTCCTATCTCCGAGAGATTTAGTGACGAGGTGGATAGAGTCACTGCGCTATCTCTTGGAGAATGGTGGCGGTGGTAAGCTTTTGCGAGACTCGGCTTCCCGCTGTATCCACTAAACCTCTCGGAGATAAAAGCACAGTGAAAAGATAGAAATGATTGTGGTAGACCTGACGAAGCTTTTTAAGCCGAAACGCGTCTTGAGGTATCAGTTATCACAGTCATTTCTTCCTCCATTATTGGTAAATTATATGTCAGAATGAAATTGTTTCGACAAACCGGAAAAAAAATAATGAAATGATCAGTGTCGGTGCAGCAAAGCCTGTGAATTTCTACTTTTTTGTTTGGATGACAATGAACGGTAAAAAATCATGGAACGTCACAATGATAGCAACATAAACAGAAAAATTTGGAGTCATTATCGTTTCCACTTGGAACCTGTACACCCTAGTTCAATAACGGCAAAGTGCTTTTTTTTCTGGGGGTGACATTAAAAAGCGAAGCTCTAATAAATATCAATGGGGAAAACGACCGCGAATTCCCCAGTTGTTGAACTGCACCCTGAATGTTATTACGTAGAGAGGAGGAGGTAAATCGTGAATTTCCTCCGACAATGGAAAGAGTTGTAAAGCCGTGAAGAGTTGTGTTTGGTGGCTAGGGCGAGGGCGACAATACTACTAATGGAATCGTTCAATAAATATCGAAGAGGGTGACATTTATGAAGCCTTCCTCGTTTCCTGACGCGTGCAAGGATTGCATATATTCACGGAGTTCTGTCAAACATATTTCGGAATTATGATGGACACGAGTCACCGAAACGAGCGTCGGAGCTTTTGTCGCCTTCCACGGACCGGATTAGGCAAATAAGATTTTACGATGTCGAAGGGGATTTGAAAAATACGTTCCAAGCTTTTTTCCGCCACCGTTCACCGTAAGATTCTATTATTATCGTCATTCTCCATTGTTTGCTTTTACTTTTTTCCAACTGACTACATAATTAGTTCATAAAAATTAAATTTATGTATTTTTTGACGTCTATTTTATAGTGTCGGGAATCTGCTGAGCATTATAAATTATAGGTTTCACAAGAAATGTACTTTTTTACTTCCTTAAAGAAGTTATAGTCTTACCGATCTCAACTTTGTCTGTGGTTCCTGCCGGCCGTAGTATTAACTTCCTTAAAGAAGTTATTGCGATACCCTCGACGTCGGGTTTTTGGGGAAGGGTCTTCCAGACCCCGGAGGGTCAAATCGAATATTGATCTTTACCGATCTCAACTTTGTCTGTGGTGGCATTTTTTTTCCGGAACACTTTACGGCCACAGTTTTCATCCGATTTTCACCAAATTTTTACACAAATTTCTTTAGCCGGTGAAGAAGAATGTAACGAGGGGGATTTTTGAATTTCGAAAAAATGGCGGAGATATGTCTGTTTGAAATTTTAAAAAATTCGCTGCGGCCGAACCGTTAATCCGATTTTCACCAAATTTTCACCAATTACTCCTTATATTTTTTAAGAATTTTTGGTGCAAAAAATTGCCACTTTTTAATTACTATTTTTATTAGTAGGGAGAAATTTTGTACCTTTACCCTTTACGAGAGGCACATCCCTAGGCCAAAGAGCCCATTATTTCTACCTCGACACTTAGAAAATTTTTCAAAAAAAATAAAAAAGAAAAAAAGAAAAAGAACAAAAAACCCGGAAAATTTTTTGAAAAAAAAAATTTTTTTTTTTACAAAAAAGACTTAGAAAATTTTTCGAAAAAAAGAACTTAAAAAATTTTTCGAAAAAAAAAGGAAAACCCGGAAAATTTTTCGAAAAAAACTTTGAAAATTTTTTGAAAAAAAATTTTTTTTTTTCGGACAAAAAAACTTAGAACATTTTTCAAAAAAAAGAACTTAGAAAATTTTTCGAAAAAAAGAACTTAGAAAATTTTTCGAAAAAAAAAAAGAAAAAAAAAGAAGCCCGAAAAATTTTTCGAAAAAACTAACTTGGAAAATTCTCCTTTATACTTTCCCTCCCTACTACATCCCCTTCCTTTATACTTTCGTTCCCTTATACTTCCCCTCCATTATACTTCCCCCTCTGTTATACTTTCCCCTTCCTTATACTTTCCCCTCCGTTATACTTCCCCTCCCATATTATACTTCCTACTCCGATATACTTCCCCTCCGTTATACTTCCCCACCCACATACTTCCCACTCGTAATTTAAATCTAATTTAAATTTGAAGGATCTATAATTTGGATAATTTGAATCTATCGATTAATAAAAATCGTGCGGGAATATTTAAATTATAAGAAATAAGGAATATAAGGTTGAAGAGATTTGAAAAATGAGCGCCAGAGCGGTTGAGATAATGACAGCCTTGAGGTATCCCCCCGTTGTGCGTACCACTACTCGTCCTCGATGGTGTGATGGTTAGCATGACGGAGATCTGTTCTGGAGATGCGGGTTCGAGTCCTGCTCGGGGGCAAATTTTTGTAATCTCTTCTTCCTTCCTGTTTTTATCCCTTCAAATTTAAATTAGATTTAAATTACCAGTGGTTGTTATCCACCAAAAATTTCCATTAGATGTATGTAACTCTACCTCGTCGGGAAGACTATTTTAAGGGATTTAAAAATCAGGTTAAGCAACTTAAGTTTGAATTACGCGGTGTCTCGAATGGAATGCCTCTAGTTGAAGGACTTTCGAGAAAATCTATCGATTAATAAAAATCGTGCGGGAATATTTAAATTATAAGAAATAAGGAATATAAGGTTGAAGAGATTTGAAAAATGAGCGCCAGAACGGTTGAGATAATGACAGCCTTGAGGTATCCCCCCGTTGTGCGTACCACTACTCGTCCTCGATGGTGTAATGGTTAGCATGACGGAGATCTGTTCTGGAGATGCGGGTTCGAGTCCTGCTCGGGGGCAAATTTTTGTAATCTCTTCTTCCTTCCTGTTTTTATCCCTTCAAATTTAAATTAGATTTAAATTACCAGTGGTTGTTATCCACCAAAAATTTCCATTAGATGTATATACTTCCCACTCCGTTATACTTCTCCTCCCATATACTTCCCCCTCCTATATAGATACTTCTTTTTAAGGAAGTTCCCGTCGGGGCCAGCTCCAGACTAGTACTTTTTTTCCGGAGCACTTCACGGCCACATTTTTCACTCTTTACGAAAGTTTTCGTTTGAAGCTCTTCAAACTAGGATGAAGCTTTCAATCTTCAAGAGTTACTATTCGCCTTCCTTATACTTCCCCTCCCTTATACTTCCCCCTACTTTATACTTTAGTTCCCTTATACTTCCCCCTCCATTGTACGTCCCCTTCGTTATACTTCCCCCTCCTATATTGTTACTTCTTTTAAAGGAAGTTTTCATTGGAAGCTCTTCAAACAAGTACTTTTTTTGGTGAAAGATCATTGCGAAAGGAGTAGATTTGTTAGTGTCAATAGGCATAAAAAAATAAATAAAAGAGATCTACATGTTATATTTTTAATCCGTTTTAACCACCGTTCAGTAACCTCAAACATTCCATAGAGAACAGTTGGTAACTTTTGATTTTAGCCCCTCTCCCTTTCCTAATCTTTTTCTCCGACCACTTTTTTTATACTTTTAATTCTTGATCCCTCCCCTGTATAAAAGTGGCCGTATTTATTCAAAGTACGAGGATCGGACAAAAGTCCGTTGCCCAACTCCTGTTTACAGTGGGAGGTCGCTAAATCACTATGGTCACCACAAAGGGAGGATTTACTTTTGAGCCTCCTCGCTCTTAGGGCTAATCCTCCAATCCCACTAATGACACGGCATTCAAGTCCGGTAGCCCTGCGGGACATAAAAAAGAAATATCGAGAAAAAAAATCATTTCAACACTACTGTGGTCAGTTTAAATATAATGCGGGCTATTATATCAATTTAACTAAAATCTATATTGACCAACCCCGTTAGATCAGTTATTAACTAGAATGAAATCTTTATTACTAAAATCGCTGATAATTAACGAACAATGTTTTCGGCCCATAAGGGCTTCTGATATGCAAGATTAAAAAAAAAATAGTACTAGTTAGAAGAGCTGCCAACGATAATTTCCTTAAGTGAAGGAACAATATAGGAGGGGGAGTATAACAGAGGGGCAATATAAGGAGGGGGAAGTACAAATGAGGGGAAGAATAATTTCAAGTATTTAAATTTTTTTGTTTTTTCGAAAAATGTCATAATTTTTTTACAAAAATTATTTTTCGAAGAAAAAAATTTCGAAAGATTATCAAAGTATCAAGGTAGAAATCGTCGCGTTAGTTCTAGCACCGGCTATCTCATTTTTAGGTTTTCAGGCGAGCCAAAATACGGATTAATTTCTCGTTGGAATCAATGCATCACCTGTTGGATAAATCGTGAACTATGCGTTTTCTGTTGGTAATAGGGTTAAACTACCAACCGAATTCGTTTCTCCACAAAATTTACCATCTGAAACAATGCCACACTCTAAATTGATAAAAAATGAGATAGCTGATGTTAGAACTAGCACGACGAAATAATGGGCTCTCTGCCCGAGGGGATGTCCGTCTCGCAAAGGGTGAAAGTACGAAATTTTTCCCTATTATAATAAAGTTTTTTTTTATTACACCAAAAATCACGTTAATTAAGAGTTCAACTATTCAGGAAGGTTGTGTAAAAATTTGGTGAAAATCGGTTGGCAACCGTGGAAATTGTTCGAAAAAGCTACGGCCGGCCGGAACCAATAACAAGATAATAGTATAAGTATACCCTTGATATTGTTATACCATCCAGGGTTTTTAGGGTCTTCCTGATACCCGAAGGACAAATCAAAGATCTTCACCGATCTCAATTTTGTCTATGGTTCCGGCCGGCCGTAGCTTTTTCGAACAATTTCCACGGTTGCCAACCGATTTTCACCAAATTTTTACACAACCTTCCTGATTAGTTGAACAAGATAAGATCTTGAAGGTAGAAATAATGGGCTTTCTGCCCAAGGGGACGTCCGTCTCGCAAAGGGTGAAAGTACGAAATTTTTCCCTATTATAATAAAGTTTTTTTTATTACACCAAAAATCACGTTAATTAAGAGTTCAACTATTCAGGAAGGTTGTGTAAAAATTTGGTGAAAATCGGTTGGCAACCGTGGAAATTGTTCGAAAAAGCTACGGCCGGCCGGAACCAATAACAAGATATTAGTATAAGTATACCCTTGATATTGTTATACCATCCAGGGTTTTTAGGGTCTTCCTGATACCCGAAGGACAAATCAAAGATCTTCACCGATCTCAACTTTGTCTATGGTTCCGGCCGGCCGTAGCTTTTTCGAACAATTTCCACGGTTGCCAACCGATTTTCACCAAATTTTTACACAACCTTCCTGATTAGTTGAACAAGATAAGATCTTGAAGGTAGAAATAATGGGCTTTCTGCCCAAGGGGACGTCCGTCTCGCAAAGGGTGAAAGTACGAAATTTTTCCCTATTATAATAAAGTTTTTTTTTATTACACCAAAAATCACGTTAATTAAGAGTTCAACTATTCAGGAAGGTTGTGTAAAAATTTGGTGAAAATCGGTTGGCAACCGTGGAAATTGTTCGAAAAAGCTACGGCCGGCCGGAACCAATAACAAGATATTAGTATAAGTATACCCTTGATATTTTTATACCATCCAGGGTTTTTAGGGTCTTCCTGATACCCGAAGGACAAATCAAAGATCTTCACCGATCTCAACTTTGTCTATGGTTCCGGCCGGCCGTAGCTTTTTCGAACAATTTCCACGGTTGCCAACCGATTTTCACCAAATTTTTACACAACCTTCCTGAATAGTTGAACAAGATAAGATCTTGAAGGTAGAAATAATGGGCTTTCTGCCCAAGGGGACGTCCGTCTCGCAAAGGGTGAAAGACGAAATTTTTCTCGAGTGTTTTTTTTATTACACCAAAAATTAAGTTAATTTCTTGTTCAATTATTCAGGAAGGTTGTGTAAAAATTTGGCGAAAATCGGTTGGCAACCGTGGAAAGTTTTCGAAAAAGCGACGGCCGGCCGGAACCACAGACAAAGTGAAGATCCTCGATTTGTCCCTCGGGGATCAGGAAGACCCCAAAAACCCTGGAGGGTATAACAATAACTTCTTTATGGAAGCTTTAAAAAATCGTTTTATGATTTAGGTTTTATGATTCAACTCTCGGGGATCAGGAAGACCCCAAAAACCCTCGATGGTATAACAATATCTTCTTTAAGAAAGCTTTAAAATATTGTTTTATGATTTAGGGAGATACTTCTAGTCATTTTATTATCGAATTAATTCATTTTTTAGTATAACATAAAACGCAATTATGAAGTCAACAAATGTACGATTTAGACTTTTTAATCAAAATCTGAAAGAGAAGTCGTAAAATAGTAAGGACAATTCGAAGTTGATTAGAAGAATTAAGGGGTGAAAGAGAGAGGAAGGGAAAAAAAAGAAAAGAAAAAGGTAGTGCTGAGTCGGTTCCAGTATAAAAGGAAAGCCTTTGTTATGTGATAGTAAAGAGAAGGCCCCCCCAATCACACCGTCACTAACTGCTTAATAGCATCCAATCTTAGAATTAAACATCCTCAACTGCCGGGCTTAATTAGGAAAACAAAAAGGGGAAGTTCAAAGAGTATTTTTTAAACATTTTTTTTTTTTTGTAAAAAGGGTTAAAGATATTAAACGAAAAGAGCGATTTCAATTTCACCAAATGGTCTCAATGTTCGCAAATTACGTGGGGCTTTCCCACTCTCATGAGATCACACCCGGGGTGTGTCGAGATAATCGCTTGCCATTTTTCCCGGTGTCCTCATCCTCGAAGGGGTGGTTTTTCGGGGCCCTATGTAGATTAGGAGGTTGATTAATGCGAAACGATTAGCCCGGTGCGAGATACCCGAAAGCTCTTTTTCAAACGGCACCCACTCTAATCAAATTTCAACGGAATGATTTGATTATTTCATTTTTCAGAGGACCGGGATAACATTTATACTGGGGATCTTTTTTTTCCCTGTCTCTCTCGCCTTAATGGCTCTCTATCAATAACAAAGTCATAATGCTGATTACAGAAATTAAATTTTTGTCACGCTTTATTACCCTTTGTCATTAGACTGTCTTTTTTTTAAGGGTTCCAAATACGTTTTTGAAACGATTTTAATTTTAAGCCAAAACAAAAATGATCAATTAGTATGCTAACTTTCTTTGATTTAAAATATCTTTCACACAAACTTTCAAGATTCGGTACTTGTGAATTTACGATACGAGAACAACGCGCAGGTGCGAGCCAACAGGGCAAGGCGCATGCGCGAGCTTTCATCCCGCGTTTTTTCAAAAATTCATGTTTGAGATTTGCCTTTTTAAATAGTTTGAAAACACGAGGGGTTTTTTGAATTAAAAAAAAATGGTGGAGATATGTCTGTTTGGAATTTTAAAAAATTCGCTGCTGCCGAACCGTTGCGTTGCAACGCGTTGCGCTTTCAGCAGCGCAATTTTTAAACTTTCAAACCTGCATATCTCCGCCATTTTTTCGAAATTCGAAAATCACCCCCTTTACATTCTTGTTATCTGACAAAAGAAGATTTTGTAAAATTTGGTGAAAATCGGTTCAAAACTGTGGCCGTGAAGTGTTCCGGAAAAATGCTACGGACGGCCGGAACCACAGACAAGTTGAGATCGGTAAAGATTCGATTTGACCCTCCGGGGTCTGGAAGACGTTCCCCAAAATCCCGTCGTGGAGGGTATCACAATAACTTCTTTAAGGAAGTTAATACAACTCCTGCACAGCACAAGCCTTAGGACGATACTCAAAGATACCAATGATTATGTTTGTATTCTAGCATGTTTTTCCCAGCACTTGGATACCTTCAAATGATCATCAATTGGCTGAGAATTAAAGCTTTAGCTAGTAGGTCATCCCCACAAACCTCTAAATTACAATAAATTGCAATTCTTCTCAGCTGCCCATTTCCCGAACAGATTGTAAGCTTATCGCCCGATTGGAACGTGCACGATTTTTATCGGTTTAATTTTATTCCCCTCCTCTTTTTTAAACCCTTTTTGTTTGTAGTAGCAACAGAGGGACCTCTTGCCATCGACATTAGTCAATTTTGACACTCATTAAAAGCAAGAAGGTAGTTCACACCTGCACCTGCACATATGCCAAGGTCAATATATCACACTTCGGTACCCATTAGCTATAATTATCCGACCCATTTGATATGCTAATAACAAAAGATCACGCCAAACCGAAATACATTATAGGATTTTATAATATATAAAACAAGAGTAATTTAGTAGCGTAGGTTAATACTTCGCAATTAACGGCTTAATACTAAAAGGTGCCCGTAATTCATCCTTTTCACGATGAAAAATACCACACTTCGTCTTGTCTGAGAAGCGAATACGTTTCTACTCCGGGTTGATTGTTCGGAAATGTTAATTTGTTACTCTTACGAGGGGCGAAAGGATTAAAGCCTCGGCTTTTAATGGGACATGTTCCCTCTAAGTTATACCCTTTATATTTCATAATATTTATAATAGAGATACCCCAGTTCGTTTTTTAAACAATAGGAAATTAATGTTGTACAATAGAGTTTCCGAAACGGGACGGTCCGCAGGGGGCGCCAGGTGAAATGCCCTTTCATTTTCGGACACGTGACGAACAATGTTTACTATATTTAATTGTTCACGAAGGACGTCCTATTCATCCCTTTCTGGTTACACGCTGATTGCTAGTTCAATTCTGTAGGCGTTTCTCAATTGTGCACTAGGGGAGACTTTTTTTTGTTAATTTGTTTATAAGAGTGTCAACCATACGTTCTATTAGAGTAAATTTTTCATCGCATGGTTTCTAGCTATAAAGTCCTCGAGCAATCTTTCCAATTGTCAGTTTAACTGGAGCAGAACATGGATTTAAGCCACACCTATTTGTACATATGTCGCCCTCTTGGGGCAAAAGCCATCGGACACGCACCGGGAACTCAAAGAAAAGCGTTTTCATTCACGCTCGATAAATACGAGGAAATTAGAGGTTCGCATAATAAAGTGTACCACCTGTAATAAGTTTGGGACGTTCAAACGATGACGCATCAACAGGTACGGAAGGACAAGGGAAATTTTTTATGGTCTACAATGAGTCATACCACCCAAGATGTTTTAAGTTTATGGCATTTCTCCTTGTAAAACAGTGTTGCTCCTTTTTGAGCCATGGCATCCTCGATTTTTAATCGATTTCTTTCTAAGCAAAGGTCTGATTTCGCTAGAACTTCGTCAGGGTAACGTCTATTTTTTGGCTGCTTCGATTTACAGTCATATTCTGGGAATAATTAATGTTGTTAAACCGTGTAATTAGCTCGGCAGCAAACGTCTAGATTGCGGTCTACCGATTAGTATTTTATGTGATGTTTGTTCACCTGTTACTACCTCGTCGACTGATTAGGTTAGAGCGGCACGACATGCGAATGCCATCCGCAAATATTGACAGACCTCGCAAGTCAAAGCTCCCTTACTGTTGTGTGGGTGGGGGGATTTATCATTAATAAAATTTTGTTTATATCCCCTTATTCTTTGATCTCATATGTGCATGAAAAGAAGCCTGGAGCAATTGCGTCTTGTTTTTTTCTGTATGCTTCTCATTAGGGTGATATACCAATATTTTAGAAAAATAAAGGTTTTAAGTTTAAAAGGGCAGTGGTAACAGTAGCGTATAATTAAAGGCGATGAAAGTGCTCTTGTTTTTTAAGCCTCTTCTATCTTAATAGCATCTTTGATATTATCTCAGCACACCTGGAAGCACGGAATACGTTAACCCCGCCGTTTTTTCTTGACGAGGTACAATATTCAGACAATTATGTGGATGTTTTAGGATTATTTGTTCCAAAAGGAATCCCGGAGGATTTAAATAATTGTTCTGACCTTTTAGTGGAGATGTCAGTTGTATAAGCCGGTAGGCATTCCGAAACGGATTTATGGACGTGTTTGATAAGACGCTCTCGAGTAATGAAGCGAATCCGAAACTGCAATAACTAAAAACGTTTCTTCAAGATATTAAACGCATTCTTGCAATTTTCAGACGGCTAGGAGGTGGGGGCTTAATAAGCTTTCAGAGAAAATTTAATTTTCGAGAAATTCGATTAGGGAACTTTTTATTTTTCTTTTCTGTGATCTAATAAGGACCCCATTTGAGGTTACCTGCTGCTTGGAGTGGTCGCGTGGACGCTTGAGGGGCGTTCGACAACGTTCGCACCCCAAGAGCCTTTTGTACTTCAATTCTCAAATGTTGCTTTTTGTTTAATTGATTGTTAAATTTGACGTCCATGAATTCTGGGAGAAAAATCTTGTTTAATTATTCAAGATGGAATGGATGCCTCCGTCTTAAAGGGTAGATAATCTGATTTGTTAACTAATAGCGGTGCTTAGGGTTGACTCGATTTGGGGTGACAGATGCGGGCCCGTTTGCGTCGCCTCCCGGACAGATTAAGACAAAGGCGAGACCATCGAAGAGGAACAAAGTTCAATAACTTAATTGCATCGTTGAATATTCGTCGAGAATTTCAATAATTAAAATTCAGGCACGTGCTGAAGGAATATGTGTTGAAAATGAGCTCATTTCGCAGGGTCCATCCGAATACCTGCCCGACAATTTCATCAACTCCCCTTCCTCTCACCATTTTCGACTTTTTCCCCTTAATTTAAAAGGGTATATGTCACATTACCGGATGCAAATGCTGGATGTTTATGTAAATAGTCAATTTGCAATACAATGGGAAAAGCGATGGTAGATAATATGGGGGTGGAAAAAAAAAACATTCAATATGCTTCGCCCTGCCAATAAATATTCAATTCGTATCGAAATCTGTTTCGCTCTAGTTCTTGAATATTTTTTGGGCCCAAATGTTCGTTTTGTCGCTAAGCCCGCTTCTTATTGATTCTCGATCAATCAACGTTTCCAATATAAATTAAAGAAAGGACATTATTGTTGGTAAACATCAACTTTCTCATAGAGAATTAGGTTTCATGCGACTTCAGATTTGACGTCCAAATCCTTCTGTGCAAGATCCAGGAGTTTCAGACGGTTGGAACAAACCTGATAGAACGTTACATGTACATCCCAATTTGATCAAAAAAATTTTTTTATATGATAGCAACGTTTTTTTTTATTTTGAATTATGCTGGAGAATGAATATATTCCCCTGCAGTAAAACTCGAGTTTTTTATACTCAGGAATAATAGTTTATATAGAATATTTTTTATTAAAGCGTTTGAATCCAAAAGGCAGCAACGGTTCTTTTTTTATGTCTTTTGTCATACATAAAAAAGGCAATAACAAACCGCAAAAAAGGAGAACGTAAGTTTAAAAATGTTATGGTCAATAAAATTCGTACAGGTGGAAGCTCGCCCGCGTGTGAAATATTGTTAATTGAAACATCAGGGAAAAAACTTCATTATAAACCAGTTAATCTGGTCGTCCAAGACCTCCCTATTTACATTTTCAATTACAAAAGAGGGTCTTTGGTGTGTGTGTTTTTTGTGTGACGGAGGGTGTGAATGCGCGGTGTGTAAGGGGAGGTCTGATAAAACGGGCATATTTAAATCCGCGTTAGTTCCGGGAAAGGGGAAAAAAAAAGAAGAGAAAAGGTTTCTAAGTAGCCCTTTATATGCATACGTCTGAAGCATCTGCGCTGTAAATGGCTTCACGATTCATCGACTCGCCGATTTATTTTAATGGATAATCAAATCGACACGGGCCTTTTTTGTATATTCAAAAAACTGTTTTGCTCGCAATGCGTAGTTCCTGTAGTTTAGCAGGGGTTGGCAACATTCCAGCCTGCGGGGGCAAAATTCCTTCCCAGCGTAGGTCCTTCGCTCCTTCCTCATCCTATTATTAACACCTTTTTACTCTACTACTTTCCATGCGACGAATCTTGGCAGGGATCTTTTACGCTACTGAAGAAAAAAAAAAGTGCATCAAAACAAACAAACGTAAATGCTATAAATAAAGTCCAAACAACTTGACCTCGAGCCAAGACTAATTCCTTGGAGTTGATTTATGTCCAGAATAGACTCTTTTGTGACTTATTTATAAAGTATATTAATAGTAGATTTGTTGGACAGGTCCTAATATTTGTGTGGGGTCATTTAATTTTCAATGCGCAGTAACTTTTAAGGAGATTGCACTCGATGGACTGATATTGTGGCTTCAAAAAATTTTTCTTTAAAAACACATAGGAAATACAGGTTTGAAGAGCTTCCAACGAAAACTTCCATAAAGAGAAGTATCAATATAGGAGGGGAAAGTATAACGGAGGGGGAAGTATATGAGAGTGGAAGTATAACAGAGGGGGAAGTTTCAAAAAATTTTCCGGGTTTTCTTTTTCAAATTTGAACTTTTTTTCTTTTTTTTTTAATTTCGAAAAATTTTCTAAGTTTTTTTTTTTTTTTTTTTTTTTCGAAAAATTGCCTAAGTCATTTTTATTTATTTTATTTTTTTTTTTTTTTAATTTTATAAGTTTTTTTTTTGAAAAATATTCCGAGTTCTTGTCTTTCGAAAATTTTTCCAAGTGTCAAGGTAGAAATAGTCGGCTCTTTGGCCTACGGATGTGCCTCTCGTAATGGGTGGAGTATGAAATCTCTCCTTACTAAAAAAAATAATAATTAAAAAGTGGCAATTTTTTTACACCAAAAATTAGTAAAAAATATAAGGAGTAATTCGTGAAAATTTGGCGAAAATTTGGTCCGATTTACACCGAATTTTCACCCTAAGATTCCTTATATTTTTTATTCGAAGAAAAAAATAAGTCATTTTTTAATTATCATTATTTTTATTTAGTAGGAAGAAATTTCATACATCCACCCGTTAGAGAGGCACATCGCTAGGCCTAAGAGCCCATTATTTCTACCTTATACTTCGAAGAATTGTCGAAAAAAAAATTCTAAAAAACTGGAAATTTAAAAAAAAAACTAAAAAAACACAAAAATTTGAAAAAAAAATTTTTTCTTAAAAAGAAATTCTTTGGAAAAAACTTCCTTCTCCGTTGCACTTCCCCCTCCGTTATACTTCCCCCTCCGTTATACTTCCCCTCCATTATACTTCCCCCTCCGTTATACTTCACCCTCCTATATAGTTACTTCTCTTTAAGGAAGTTCCAGTCGGGGCTAGCTCCAGACTAATACTTTTTCTTCTCAATAAGGAACGTAGTCACTTGCATAAGTGGGAAAACTTTCGAGATGGTTAGCAATCACTTTCTTGGCCAGCAGAAATTTTTAGAATAATCTACGATTTTTAGCCTTCCAATTTTCGAGTTCAGGTGTAGTTTGTACATAATGAGGTCGTTTAAAATTTAAACGGGGGCCCAATTTAAGTTTATTTGTCGTTTAGGTTTGTATATCCAATCGGCTGAGGGTAAAAACGTTCTTTGGATAGGTTTAGAAAATCTTTATTAGAAAACGTTAGGGAATCGGGATAATGCGTGGGGCATTAGCCGTCAAATTCTCGACAGAAAATTATGCAAAACGCCATTGTAAAACGGCCTAGCTTTCAGGGTAGATAGGGAAAAGTTTAATCCACCTTCCTCCTCCCCCATAACAGCCTCAATCTTATCACTCCGTTGAATAAACGCAGTGTAAATTGAACGTTTGGCGGGAAGTGGTCGAGACTTGGAATTATACCATTAGCTGTCCTCGGATAAGATTGGGGACAGAAAAGGACGTCCATCGATTTGCATAGAAATTCTACAGTAGACGGGGTGAGTTCTCCACGGTTCGAAGGGAAGATCGAAAGAGGGAGAGCCCGGCTTTATCTCGCCTTCTACTTCCGTATCAGCATATTTAGAAATGATTCTCATTTGCATAGCTCTATCCTAAAAGAAAATCGGTTTTCGTGGTAAACAAAGCTTGAGGATTAGACCCACCCTCATCATTTAAAAAAAAATCTACAGCTTTGTTCCAACCTACAGGAAACTCCTAAAGCATGCGCATAAGGATTTTCACATCAGATGACTATAGATTATAGGCAAACTTGAACGACTTCAAATTCTTTCTGCGCATGCTCCAGGAGTTTCAAACCAGTTTCAAAAGCTTATAAATTATCACCAATGAATTTTTCATCGGATATTTTTGGATAATTCGAAACCATGTGCTATTTCTAATATATTTTACACCCGGATTAATTCAAGATTTATACAGAAAATTTTTTATCACCACCCCAGACTTTTTTTTTCCTATAAGAGGATTCGGGGGAAGAGCAAACATAATAACTCGCCACTAAACCTCCGTCAAACAACCCCCTTATCTCGACCACCTTCGTAGACCGAGAGAGCCGAACAGGGACCCTTCGGACAATATTTGTTAAGAAATAAAAGGAAATAATAACAAAAGGGAAGAGCCTTGATTTAATCCGCTTTTCTGGGCCTCTTTTTCCATTCGGTTTATCTCGATATTTGATTGATTTTATCCCTTGGAAAAATAACATAAAAAATTTCACTTCTTTCTATCAAGTATGGTATAAAAAAAGATTCAACAATATAGTCGAGAAAAAATTTCAAAATTTGGAAGGTATTACAATAACATTTCTTTCAGTCACCTACAGGTTCTGAGCTGACAGACTTTGTCCTGTTTTTTGAGAGGGTCTCCTAGACACCATAGTTTTTAGTACTGATTTGAAGAGCTTCCAACGAAAACTTCCTTAAAGAGAAGTAACAATATAGGAGGGGAAGTATAACGGAGGGATGTATAAGGGCGGAAAAGTACAAAGGAGGGGGAAGCATATGGGAGGGGAAGTATATCGGAGGGGGAAGTATAAGGGAACGAAAGTATTACGAAGGGAGGGAAAGTATATAGAAGGGGAAGTATTAGGGAGGGGAAGTATGAGGAAGGGGAAGTATAAGGGTGAGGTAGTATAATTTTTTTTTTCGAAAATTTTTCCAAGTTTTCTTTTTTTTTTCGAAAAATTTTTCATGTTTGTTTTTTTTTTTTGAAAAATTTTTTAAGTTTTTTCAAGAAAATTTCTAAGTTTTTTTTTCAACAACGGAATATAGTTTTTTGTCGAAAAAATTTTTTAAGTTTTTTTAAACTTTCCGAGTTTTTTTTTTCGAGAAATTTTCCGGGTTTTTTTAAATTTGCGCTTTTTTTTCGAAAAATTTTTTAAGTTCTTTTTTTTTTAAATTTTCCTAGTGTCAAGGTAGAAATAATGTGCTATTTGGCCTACGGATGTGCCTCTCGCAATGGGTAGAAGAATGAAATTTCTCCCTACTAAAAAAAAAAATAATAATTAAAAAGTGGCAATTTTTTTACGCCAAAAATTCTTTAAAAATATATGGAGTAATTGGTGAAAATTTGGTGAAAATCGGACAAACGAATTTTTTTAAATTTCAAACACACATATCTCCGCCATTTTTTCGAAATTCAAAAATCGCCCTCGTTAGTTTCTTGTTCTCCGACTAAAAAAAAATTTGTGAAAACGGACGGCCGGCCGTAGCATTTTTTTCCGGAACACTTTACGGCCACAGTTTTCATCCGATTTTCACCAAATTTTCGCCAAAATTTCTTTAGCCGGTGAAGAAGAATGTAACGAGGGCGATTTTTGAATTTCGAAAAAATGGCGGAGATATGTCTGTTTGAAATTTAAAAAAAAAATTCGCTGCGGCCGAACCGTTTATCCGATTTTCACCAAATTTTCACCAATTACTCCTTATATTTTTTAAGAATTTTTGGTGCAAAAAAATTGCCACTTTTTAATTATTAATTTTTTAGTAGGGAGAAATTTCGTACTTCTACCCTTTACGAGAGGCACATCCCTAGGCCAAAGTGCCCATTATTTCTACCTTGACACTTAGAAAATTTTTCGAAAAAAAGAACTTAAAAATTAAAAAAAAGAAAAGAAAAAGAAAGAAAAACCCGGAAAATTATTCGAAAAAAAAAAATTTTTTTGACAAAAAAAAAAGGAAAACTCGGAAAATTTTTCGAAAAAAACTTTGAAAATTATTCGAAAAAAAAAATTTTTTTTTGACAAAAAAACTTAGAAAATTTTTCGAAAAAAAAAAAGGAAAACCCGGAAAATTTTTTGAAAAAAAACTGAGAAAAATTTTTGAAAAAACAAACTTGGAAAATTCTCATTTATACTTTCCCTCCCTACTACATCCCCTTCCTTTATACTTTCGTTCCCTTATACTTCCTCCTCCATTATACTTCCCCCTCTGTTATACTTTCCCCTCTGTTATACTTCCCCCTCCGTTATACTTCCGCTCCCATATACTTCCCCCTCCGTTATACTTCCCCTCCCATATACTTCCGCTCCCATATACTTCCCCCTCCGTTATACTTCCCCTCCCATATACTTCCGCTCCCATATACTTCCCCCTCCGTTATACTTCCCCTCCAATATACTTCCCACTCCGTTGTACTTCCCCTCCCATATACTTCCCACTACGTTTTACGTCCCCTCCGTTATACTTCCCCCTCCTATATAGATACTTCTCTTTAAGGAAGTTTTCGTTGGAAGCTCTTCAAACCAGTACTAATTGATTGGTGATCTTTACCTATCATGCGGGATACTCTAGGCCTCTTTAATACGATTTTTGCTTTTGATATCTGAAACTTCCATTCAGATCAAAGTCCGTTCCCGTTGTTTTTCTTAAGATGATAGTCGTCCCTAAAATAAATATTGTAAGAAGCCTGTGGGTAACCCTATTGAATGGAAGGTATCACTGGAATCTCCTTTGTCCCCTCGGATTTGCTCCTAGGCAAACAATTTCGTCAACGCGAAGGGAGAAACTCCCTGTCAGGATTAAAAATTAGCATTTGAAACGATACCCTTCCTAGTAAGATGTCATTAGAATCCCCCGGTCCCTGCTAAAACCAACGATTCCGGACAATATCGATAATACAAAACCTGTTGGGTTGATCGATCAACGTCAACTTGGTCCTGTAATTAATGAACTTCAGGTTGCTCAAGACCCATGGGGCGATTAATCAAAAAAACATCCTATTTCGTCACGGAGACCAGTCTTGGACACTGGTTTGAAAACATTCGATAATTAGGACAAGAAAAGGGTTTAAAAAAAGTACACATGTTGAGCTTCTCATGACCTCCTTGCGCTTCGATGCGTGAATCGATTTGTCCAAAATCGATGAAGTAGCTAATATAAATGCAAATGACCTTAAGTTTGCTTCATTAATAACATGGGGATGAGAAGACGTCAAATATCGTTCCATCATTTTCACAACCTGAAAAGGGGTTAAAATCTTCAAGTCTAAAGAAACCAATGAACTCGAAAGGTCATTTTGATGTCTTCAACAAAAGTACTTTTTGAATTTTATCTGTAAGTCGATAACTTCGAAAAGCGCCTGAGTCAGAGAAGGGCATTAGAAGTTGCAATAAAGGGCCTTTAACAATAAAATCTGGCTCAGCAACAAAGTCTCTTCTTTAGCTATTGTATTCATTATTTGGTTTTACAACCATTAATAAAAAGAAACGGTGAGTCTTTTAGGCGTTTTTCGTTTTTAGTAGTTCGATAGTAAATCACTGGGCGCCCGTTCCACTAAATTCCGTTACGATCAGTAAAACGTTAACAGAAAATGAACATATTACACAAGTGGTCGGATAGGGAGACCTCTTTCGCCCTCTACGAGCAATACCATTTTAATATTTCCTATGTCTCTAAAAAGGGCCGTTTCGTTTTTAAGGAGCAACGCGTTTAATGACGTTTCCACTTCGGTCCGATTGATTTTTTTTCGGGATAATTTACTGCCGGCTATGAAAGAGAAATGTTACAATGTAACTTTTTGACGTGAGTTTTTAAACTTTTCGGACTAAAGACACTAAAAAAGAGGTAAAAAAGTTGTTTTTATTTGACGCCAGATATAAAAATCTCATTTTAGTGACTCTGACCACTTGGGGCAGTTGATGGATTACTTATCTTTGTACAAGTTCTAATTTTCGCGGGCCGCATCATCTATGACTTTGCGGAAGCGCTTGGAATCGGCCCTCTGAAGAAAAAGAAATATTTGTGCAAAACTTAGGTTTTTGCACAGTCGGTTTGTTTAATAGAAAAGAGGGCCCTCGTTTAATTCGAGCTGCCAGTTTCCATCCTCATAATCGTCTCCAGTCGACGTCCGTCTTTCCTCCTCTGCGAAGGCCGAAAGCCAGGTAAGCATATTCCATCATGAGTTAGAACAATAGTTTTTAACCACAATTTAATAAAGGCCCACTTTCAAAAGTCTCAAAAATAGTAAAACTAAAATAGTACCAGTAAAATTTCATTCTTCCAACCATCTCCATATCTGTATGTTAACTTAATCGTAAATAAGCATTGTTCCAACCGCAGTTTGAAACTGATTTGAAACTCCTGGAGCATGCGCAGAAGGATCAGCACGTCAAATTTGACGGGAAAACGATTTGAACGACGTCAAATATGACTTCCAAATCCTTCTGCGCATGATCCAAGAGTTTCAAAACAGTTTCAAACTGCGGTTGGAACAAAGCAACTACATATGAGGCGCTCCGGGTACGAAGGGCGAACTCAACATCGGACAATTTTTTTTTTTTCATTTTCAGATTCTTGACCTCTTGGTGAATACACCCATATAATTTTTATGTTGAGTTCGCCCTTTTTTCCCCTTTAAATACGTAAAAACCGATATGCGGCAAAGCTCTAACTGCGATATCCGAGCGGGTACGAAGGGCGAACTCCACATCCTAGTCCACAACCCCCACACCTTTTTCCATTCCAGGGCATGACTTTTCTGTTGAGTTCGCCCGTAACATCAAACTTTAAAATGCGAATATCTCGAAACTACGTTTTGTTGAGTTCGCCCTTCGTACCCGGAGCGCCTCATATATCCAAATCAGTCTCGTTAAAACGTTTTAAACTTTACAAGGCGAAATTGGTTACACCACTACAATTTTGGCAAAATAAAAGGTTAACTTTTTTTTGGAGAAAATACCGTTGAGGCTAGAGACGTTTAATGCTTGATAAAATCTGATTAAAACAATGCACAAAACCGGGGGCAAAATGGAAAAAAAAAACACGTGTGGTTGAACTGAATAAATTTATTTGTTTTTCGTCTTCTGCAGGGGTTATGCATTACGACTCGGGAAGCTTCCGGATCCGGAGGAGGGCCCCTCCGCAGGTTTATTGCCTTGATTTGTATCCGAATGGGAAACAATGGAGTAACCTTCTTCAGATTGATTAACCCGCCTGACTAATAAAATGGAGACGTTAGAATAGAAACCTTCCTACGGCCACTAAAACGACGTTCCTATAACGAATTTAATAGCCTAACTGTTAATGGATTATAAAATACTACAATAGGAACTTAACGGTATGAATAAATTTCTTTTTTAAAATAGTTCACACAAAATTAAATTATTAAAATGGCTTGAAAGAACCTTTTCAAAATTTGTTCAAATCTTGCCCAAGGTGGAAATCAGATCATCTGTGTTTTGCAGAAATAGGGACGTCTGGACGGCACAACAGAAAAACTCAAGACCACTACTTGTTTCTACAAGCTTTCCGGAAGCTCTTCGTTATTTCAAAATAATTTTCTTTTTTAGAAAGAGTTTAAAAACAGGGGTCAAATTGAAGTAAAAGTGGATTAGCTTCTGATCTTCCAGATCCCTCGGTAAAAAAGAGGGAGAGAAAAACCTTTTGTTTGAAAATAAACCGAAAAGTGTAATGAGGCACGACACTCATTACTTAATGGAAAAAATTATCAAAAGCTACTATTTCCCTAGGGATTTTAGAGAAGTTGCCTTAATTTTTTTTTTTTTTTTTTTCTTCTTTCTGAATCGTTTAAAATTAATATATTTTAGAACTCCCATAACTCTTAACTAATTGTGGCGCTCCGGGTACGAAGGGCGAACTCGACATCGGACAAATTTTTTTAACTTCCTTAAAGAAGTTATTGTGATACCCTCAACGTCGGGTTTTTGGGGAAGTGTCCTCCAGTTTTTTTTTCATTTTCAGATTCTAGACCTCTTGGTGAATGCACCCATATAATTTTTATGTTGAGTTCGCCATTTTTTCCCCTTTAAATACGTAAAAACCGAAACTTTAAAATGCGAATATCTCGAAACTACGTTTTGTCGAGTTCGCCCTTCGTACCCGGAGCGCCTCAATTCATTCCTTTGAATTATTCTCTGGATAGTGAAAATGTGTCGTTTTCCGAGGTGCTGTGGATACTATGAAATTGATGAAATGTCACGCAATAAGAAAAAGAATATACCTTCTGCCCATCAATTCAAAATAACATTTTCTTCTTTTATCTCCGACGTAGATAAATGGAAAATAATTACGTTGTCTTGTGGACAATCAAGAAAATCGCTGTAACTTTGTCATCTTTAATAGAGGCTATCTTGGTCCGTTATTGCTTCTAATGGATTGTTCTTAAACCAGGTGACGACTTTTCGGTTATAGCCCTTTTTTGTAGTATAAATTACGAAAGAAATAGGTACTGGGCATTTTTTTCACAATAAGGGCGAGTTTGAAAGGGTGTAAAAGGGATAATTTATATCCTCTCCCCTCTATTGTGGATTACACATATGGTAGAATTTTAAATTTTAAATTAAAAAAAATGATAGGGAAGGGCAAAAGAATTTGCGGTTTGAAGTTTTTCTTGAAAAGTCATAAATTAATGGTTTTGTGCGAAAATATCCTTTTTGATGGATTTATACACGTGCGCGTAACGAAAACAGTAAAGGTCGTGGGCGGGGGAATCTTGAAAATGGAAGGTGCGGGGGCATAAAACATTTCTAACGTTTCGAAACCCTCCCATTAGAGGGTTGTAAACGTTTTTAACTGCCCCGCAACATTACGCCCCTTCAAGCATTTCAATTTTTATACTTCCACATTTTAATGGGCGAATATAATTTCTCAAGATCGATACGATATTTGTCATTTTTTTTTCGGAGGGTGGATGATAAAAGGTAGAATGAATGGACACGAGGGGTGAAAGGAAAAAAAAGAGAGAGAAAAAAAAAGAAGCGGAATAGATCCCTACGTCTTTGTCGAGGGGGGGATGGACGAGAATTAATCAGAGCGGCCGGGTAAGTAAACAAGATGACAAAGCTTTTGCCACCTTTTATTTTCCGCTAGGTAGACTCCGGGGACAAATTGACGCAGAATATTACTTTAGCTTTCTTCCCTTCCCGATAAAAAGGAGGTACTAGTTTGAAGAGCATCAAACCAAAACTTCATTAAAGAGAAGGAACAATTTAGGAGGGGGTATACCAAGGAGGGGGTATATCTAGGAGGGGATATCAGGGAGGTTTTTTTTAGCAAAGAAATTTTTTTTTGAAAAATTTTCCGAGTTTTTTTTTCAAAAATTTTCTAAGTTTTTTTTTTTCTAAAAATTTTCCGGATTTTCCTTTTTTTTCCTTTTTTTTTTTGGTGTTATAAAATTTTCTAATTTTTTTTCGACAAATTTTCCGGGTTTTCCTTTTTTTTTGAAAAATTTTCCAAGTTTTTTAACCAAATTTTTTTAAGTCTCAAGGTAAAAATAATGGGCTCTTTGGGCTAGGGTGGTCCCTCTCGTAATGGGTAGAAGTCTGAAATTTCTCCCTACTAAAAAAGGGGAAAAATAATAATTATTAAAGAACATCTCCCTAAAAAATAATTATTAAAAAGTGGCAATTTTTTTACACCAAAAATTCTTTTAAAATATAAGGGGTAATTGGTGAGAATTGGATTAACGGTTCGGCCGCAGCGAATTTTTTAAAATTTTAAACAGACATATCTCCGCCATTTTTTTGAAATTTAAAAACCGCCCACCTTAGTTTCTTTTTCATCGACTAAAGAAAATTTGATGAAAATCAGTTGAAAACTGTGGCCGTAAAGTGATTCGGAAAAAATGCTACGGCCGGCCGGCACCACAGACAAAGTTGAGATCGGTAAAGATCAATATTCGAATTGACCCACCGGGGTCTGGAAGACCCTTCCCCTAAAACCCAACGTGGAGGGTATCATAATAACTTCTTTAAAGAAGTTAAAAAGGCATAAATTCCACAACTTGCTATGATTTTCCTAAATTAGAATCATTTATAATTTTCTATTTCTAATTTGACCCCTCAAATTTTTGGATATAAGTGGCATATTTATGAAAAATCTCGGAGGAATACTATTTCAAAAAATCCTAATTCCATTTGAAAGACTTATTAAGATAAAATTGACTATAAATTTTCAAAGGGGAGAAAAAGGCGTTAATAATTTTTTTTTCAGTATCCCATAATAAACCGGCGCTTCAAGTCATTTGTCTATGGCGCGCTCATCGGGTCCAAAATTAGACCTAAAAAAATATACGATTTATTTAAATGTTGATAACCCTTCATTTTCGGGTGGTTTGGTGTTAATTAGTTTTGTAATTAATCTCCGGTGGTAAGCAGGTGTCGGGAGATAGTGTTCCGTGTGTAATCCTCCCCCTTCCTTTACCATTCCGCCCTTTGGGCCCAAGTACACACTAACTATTATCTATTGACTATATATCAGAGTGCAAACCTATCCCAATGACCAATGTACATTACTTCGTGTAGATAACACAAGAGGGGGTGGTTGGGGCCGCCCTAACTAAACATACCGATCTATTAAGACTAGTTTAATTTACAAATAGGGATCTGTTTATATACGATCAACCTGATTATATAAATTACAATACTATTTAATTATATTTATTAACATTTTTGTAACTAAATCAGCTCCTCTTGTAAATACACATACGGGAGAGCGTTAAAAAGAGGTTTTATAAAAAAAGTTGAATGTAAACCCCAATTAATTTAAATCAAAGAATTTGATAGTGTAGTTTAAAATGCGTTTGGATATACAGGGTACCCCAAACAGAACCTAACTTCGTTATTTCAAATAAGAACCCCTATTTTAAAAATAAACTACCGAGGGCGATTTTACAATTTCGAAAAAATGGCGGCGATATGTCTGTTTGAAATTTTAAAAAAATTCGCTGCGGCCGAACCGTTCGCGTTGGTCCGATTTTCACCAAATTTTCACCAATTACTCCTTATATTTTTTAAAAATTTTTGGTGTAAAAAAATTGCCACTTTTTAATTATTAATTTGTTTTTAGTAGGGAGAAATTTCATACTTCTACTCATTACGAGAGGCACATCCCTAGGCGAAAGAGCCCATAATTTCTACCTTGACACTTGGAAAAAAAAATGAACTTAAAAATTTTTCAAAAAAAAAAAAGGGGGCAAAAAAAGGAAAACCCGGAAAATTTTTGGAAAAAAAAAATTAGAAAATTTTTCGTAAAAAAATTAAATCTTCCCCTTGCTTATTCTTCCCCTTGCTTATTCTTCCCCTCCTTTATCCTTCCCCCTCCTTTATACTTTCCCTCCCTTCGTTATACTTTCGTTCCCTTATACTTCCCCCTCCGTTTTACGTCCCCTCCGTTATACTTCCCCCTCCCATATATTTCCCCCTCCTATATTGTTACTTCTCTTTAAGGAAGTTTTCGTTGGAAGCTCTTCAAACCAGTACTTTTATTTCAGATTTGTAATCTACGCAAAATTTCATGTTGATTTGACTAGGTATTCATATGTCTATTTTTGGCAACTTTAAAAAATGTCAAATTTTAGCGTTTTTCACGCTAAAATCTGTTTAAATCGACCTAAAAGACTAATTTTTTCCCCAGTTATTTTTGTCCAAAGACAAAATCTAAATGTCATTTTATGAGGCCAAAATCGCCATTTAGAAGGGCCAAAATACAAAAGAGCATAAGGGAATCTTTTAAATCTCATTCTGTAAAGAGTGATTTCAGAGTTTTCATTTTTGAGTTTTATTCATTTTAAACTTCAGAAATTAATCTTTTGAAAAGACCAAAAGCTGCATTAAAATGTTTTTTTTGGACAAAGTTTATGAACGTATTAATCCAGTTTAGGCGTTAATTTCGACGGTATTAAGAGCCACTCCCCTGACTAATTAAACATTCAAAACCTTGTTTGCACCCTTCTTATCTTTATCAGAAAGCTTCGATAAACGTAAAGTTAGTTTTAATCCGCAAGATTTACCCGCAGAATATCGGATGTTTTTGGTTTTTCAGGGGTCCCAAATTAGGCGGGAGACCCTGAAGCCATTTCCCGACCGAATTTGTCAAAGTCGGATATCGAAGAATGGACCCCCGGAAATGAAGAGTCTTTTGGACGTACCTTATTTTTTAGTCTCCCTTTTTTTTTTACAGGGACAATGGACGTTATGGGCAATAAAGCTTTGAAATTTGGCACGGCTTTCTGACATATGCCCTTTTTTATATCACTCCTCCAAGACTAATTGAGCATCGATGTGATTCACCGCCTATAAGGTACTTTTTTATTTTTGTTTTTAGAAAAGTTATTCTAAACCCAAACTTCTCACGCCACCATGAGACTTTTGAACAATAACCCTTCAGAATCCCTTCCGAACTCCCTCTCCACTTATTCCGCTACGTTTACCGACCCAGTTTTCGTAAAACTTTTTTTTATCTCTCACTCTAGTTATTCTCCTCTCAAGTACATCTCGTTGCTCTTATACAAAAGAGTGAAGAGTGTCTTTAAAAGGCATTTATAAAAAAGAAGAAAAAAAAAAAAAAAAAAGGAGGAGGTCAGCGTTATTTTTTATTAAAAGAAGAAAAATAATTTCTCAAGTTTCCAAAAGTAACATTTTAGGGAGATTTCTTTTCTTCTGAATCTACATAAAAGTTCCTACCGCAGTTTGAAATTGGTTTGAAACTCCTGGAGCATGCGCAAAGGGATTTGGACGTCAAATTTGACGTCGTTTAACCCGTTTTTCCGTCAAAACTGAAGTCACCTGACGTCAAAGTTAACGTGAAAATATTTACGATTTTACACGTTATCACTCTCTTCTTTCGTGTGCTGTTCTCTAGCGTATAAACCGACAAGCGTATAAACATCTGTCTTGATGGTTGCATATTGAGCGTAATGAAGGCGTAAACTTTATTTTTGTTCAAAATACCTGTGTACAGTGAAACTTCCCAATAACGAACATTTATGGGGACCGGAAATTTGTCCGCTATATAGAGGTGTCCGCTTTTCGGAAAATAGGAAAAAAAAACTTAAAAAAAATGAAAAATGAAGTTAATTTCTGATTGGGAAAACATAATATGTATTATTACATACATATACGTACGATATTACATATGTATGTAATTAATTTTTTTTTTTCAGTGGTCCTTATACACGTATATGAACAAATTATCCACCTAATAAGAGTGAAACATCCGATTTAAATTAAATTTAGGGTTATAATATCAGAAATTTTGGTTTCCTGCATAAAACATGAATAAAAGTTTTGATAAAAAGGTCTTTAACTTTTATAAAAGACTCTATTCGCAAAAATTTTGTTCACAGAAAAATAAACGGAGAGTAATAAACGGAAAACAGTGCATCTGATGAGGCTTATTAAGCCGAAACCGGTCGTGAAATATTCCTATTTATTGTTTCTTTTATCCTCTGATGTAATTTTGTATCTATAATTAATTTAATTTTTGTTATACGAGTTATTTTAGGGTTTTTCATTACAAAACACGTGTTGTTATTGCAATTAATTACCAGTTTCATGTCCCTACCCGCGAACCCTCTTGACACAAGAACTCCATTAGATCGGGAGCGTTTTCAACTTAAGAAAACAGGGTTCACTTCATTAAGAAAACAACGTCCCTTCCTTTCCTCAGGGCCATCTCTTAACCCTCGTCGACTCATCCGCGAACGCTTCTTGTAATTGTTGTCTAAACAACTTCCTTGAGAGATCGTCTTTCAACTGTTTACTCTTCCTCAACATCACTCTAGCTAATCTTGTTCAAATGTTTAGTGTAGGTAGAACCTGTCAAAAATCACAATATACTCATTGTTTTTACAGAATGGATATCTTCCTCGAAACATTTTATTAGTTAAAATATTGTGGCTACAAGGTAATGAAGAATATAAGTATCTTAGATTTCAATGAATCTTAGCCAAAATTTAGTTATAGATGGCGTCAGAAATGGGTCATCCACGCCTACCTGGGGTCAATTTGACACTAAGATGATGAAGAATATAAGTATCTTAGATTTCAATGAATCTTAGCCAAAATTTAGTTATAGATGGCGTCAGAAATGGGTCATCATCCGGGCCTACCTGGGGTCAATTTGACACAAAGGTGATGAAGAATATAAGTATCTTAGATTTCAATGAATCTTAGCCAAAATTTAGTTATAGATGGCGTCAGAAATGGGTCATCCAGGCCTACCTGGGGTCAATTTGACACAAAGGTGATGAAGAATATAAGTATCTTAGATTTCAATGAATCTTAGCCAAAATTTAGTTGTAGATGGCGTTGGAAGTGGGTCATCCAGGCCCACTGATGTTAATTTGACTAGAGTTGTCTGGATTTTGTACGCTTCTGATTTATTTTTTTAAACTTTACGGCTGCAATTTTCGTATTTCTTCTTTGCGCTACGGCTATTTTGGGCCAGAATAAATTCTGAGGTAGAAAATATCTTTTTGGAAAAAGCCCAGTTAATTTAAATTAAATTAGATTTATAAGCCATATGTGATTTAAAACCTCGAAAACCGCAGACATGCGCATACAAATAGTAATTTCGATAGAAATAAAATAATTTGCCACCTTTGAAAGATGTATTTTTCAGTCTATACAAAGAACACACGTAAAAGTTAATCATAGGCTGTTCTTCATAATTTAACAGGTGTTTCGAACGGTTCGCCCTAGATTGAGGATAGAAAAAAAGTACAGTGCCTAGAAAATTGATGAAAAAAAAAAATCAAAAATCCTGATGAGATTTGTTAAAATTCAAACTATTAGGTGTACAAAATGAAACTCAGCCACAGGGTAAATTTGAATTTTGTAGATTTTAGCCGAGTTTCATTTTGTACACCTAGTAGTTCATTTTTTAAAAATTTTAAACATTTTAGGCGTTAAAGTCCATCAAAAGTTGACCTTCTCCGTGTAAGAAGGTTATTGAAGTATAACCATTAAGAAGGTTAATTTTTAAAGGCATGTAAATCGTAAACCGTTACAGATATTGAAAAAATGCACTAAATAAAATCTGTTGGAAATTTAATTGTCTTTAATTTTTATTCTATTCATTTTTTCTCTAGGACGCATTGCTTTCAAGATAAATTTATTTAAAAAAATTATTTTCCGAAAATGGTGCATCCTAGAAAAAAATAATTAAGTACAAATTTATAGAGAATTAAATTTCCTACAGTTTTTATTTATTAGGTGTACAAAATGAAACTCAGCCACAGGGTAAATTTGAATTTTATAGATTTTAGCCGAGATTCATTTTATACACCTAATAGCTTGATAAAACGAGGGGGTTAATTTTTTCCTCTCGCAAGAAAAGCTCATGTGAGGAGGAAAAAATCAAGCGAGCTCTCCTTGCGAGAGGAAAAAAATTAACCCCCTCGTGTTATTAAAGGAGAGGACGTGTTCAGTTTGAATTTTGTCAAATCTTAGCGTAAAAAAATTGTGGTATCATAAACTCACAAGTACCAAAAGTTTATATTTTTATTGCTTTTATTACTCAAAAAACAATTATTGCTGACTGCTGTAGTTCATCAGAATAATTTAGGAAGTAGTTTTCCAAGTGGTTGTAGGTAGAACAAACAGATACCCTAAGGAACAACTTAAAGTTTATAACTTTCCTCCTAAAACTTTAACTGCCTTTACCCCAGAGGTTCAATTAAAACAGAGTGGTAATTCAACTCTTCATCAAAATGACGTTTTCTTTAAATTTTGAGCGATGAAGTGAATTTAAAAAGGAAAAAAAATTTAAAATAAAGAAGCTGGTTACTCCAGATGGTATCGGCTAGTAAATCGTTTCGTGAAGAGATCTTCGACCTGTGTGGAAGCGGAGACTGGGGAGGGATTTGTATGGCCCTTGGGACATGTGATGCTATCTCGAAGGAGCGAGAGAGAAGAAAATAAAAGAAGAAAATAAGGATTCGAAGGCAAACGGTGGGGTCAAAAAAACATCGGGGCGAGACAGACAGCGCGTCGCCTCCTTCAGGTGGGTTTCAAGGTGTAAAACGACTCGGTAGTGCCCGAGTTGAACAACCTTACCGTTCGAACCTTTTTTTTATAAAAAAAAAACGTTTCACCTGTATATAATATAATTTTTTTTTCATTTATTTTTATTTCAAATTTGATCAAAGCTGGGAATTCTTTGACAAAAAATTCCAATCAAAACATACCCAAACGTTCATTTTAAGGAACAAAAGGGGCAGACACGTCAATGATTTACTGACATAAAATGTTATAAACGATGACAATAAACTTTATTGTTATTATTGAATAAAGGTATAAACATAAAGGAAAGCTACAGACTACTTTAATAGCTCCAAATAAAAGTACTAGTCTGGAGGACTTTCTTAAAGAGGAGAAACAATACAGGAGGGGGAAGTATAAGGGAGGGGAAGTATAACCGAGGGGGAAGTATAAAGGAGGAGAATTATTAACGGGGAAGTATAAAGAAGGAGAAGTAGAAAGGAGGAGAAGTATAAAGGAGGAGAAGTATAAAGGAGGAGAAGTATAAATTAGGGGAAGTATAACTTTTTTTTTCAAAAATTTTTTGAAGTTTCTTTGTCAAAAAATTTTCCGAGTTTTTTTTTCGACAAATTTTTTAAGATTGTTGGTCGAAAAAACTTCCGAATTTTTTTTTTGAAAATTTTCGGGTTTTTTAAATAAAATTTTCTAAAGTAACAAGGTAAAAATAAAGGGATCTTTGCTTAAGAGAGGTCTCTCTCGTTAGCCATGGAAATATGAAATTTCTCCCTACTAAAATGATAATTAATGAAAAAAAAAAAGATAATTTTTCTTTACTCAGCAAATTTTTAAAAAATATAAGGAGTAATAAAATGAAAATTTGAGGAAAATCGGACCAAACTATTTCGATGTTCAAAAAGTAGCCCTCGTTGCATTCTTCTTCACCGGCTAAAGAAATTTGTATAAGAATTTGGTAAAAATCGGTTGAAAACAGTGGCCGTAAAGTTTTCCGGAAAAATGCTACGGCCGGCCGGAACCACAGACAAAGTTGAGATCGGTATAGATCAATATTCGAATTTGACTCTCCGAGGTCCCCAAAAACCTGGAGAGTATCACAATAACTTCTTTAAGGAAGTTAAAAAATAAAAATGTAGATTTGAGGCGCTCCGGGTACGAAGGGCGAACTCAACATCGGACAAATTTTTTTTTTTAATTTCAGATTCTACATCTCTTGGTGAATACACCCATATAATTTTTATGTTGTGTTCGCCCTTTTTTCTCCTTTAAATACGTAAAAACCGATATGCGGCAAAGCTCTAACTGCGATATCCGAGCGGGTACGAAGGGCGAACTCCATATCCTAGACCATAACCCCCACTCCTTTTCCCATTCCAGGGCATGACTTTTCTGTTGAGTTCGCCCGTAACATAAAACTTTAAAATGCGAATATCTCGAAACTACGTTTTGTTGAGTTCGCCCTTCGTACCCGGAGCGCCTCATTTATTTTTTAACTTTAAAATAGTTACCGTTTTACCCTCCACGTCGGGTTTTGCGGAAGGTAAGCTTTGTTTCTACCTTAGTTTGAATCTGTTTTGAAACTCCTGGAACATGCACAGAAGGATTTTGATGTTAAAATCGTTTGTACGTCAAATCTGAAGTCAAGAATGTGCACATCCTTCTGCGCATGCTCCAGGAGTTCCAAATCAGCTTCAAAATTCGCTTGGAACAAGGCTAATACTTTAATTTCATAAGTCCTCTAAAGAACTTTTAGTTAGTTGATTTATATTTATAAGCCCGAGAATCGTGATTATTGTAATCAAGACTAGAAGTTGGATATTAAATTGAAAATTTAGGATCTGAATCTATTTAAATATTGACACGTCGTTATCTGCCTATAAATAACAGAGTTGAGGTGATGAAAACAACGTTTCCCTTTGAATCACGAATTACAGAGATAGAAACAAATCTTATAAGTCGTGTTAAGGTAAACAATCAATATTCATGTGTTGTCAAAAGACGATATGAAGTGCTGCATGTTTGACTCGTCTACACTATGATTAGGCCCTGTTAACCGTGAAAAAAAAGGCGTTGATCACGTGTTGTTCACGTAATTGTCCGTTAGGCGAGAGATGTGAGCCGGACCTTCTTCGGGGGATTATTTTAAAAGAGGCACCCACGCGCTTCACTTTTTTTTAACCATCTTTTTATCGTGGCTTGTGCAACATATGTCTTGCAACACGCCTTTCTCGATTCTTTTTTCGAAGTCTTTTTCGTGACACGAACAATGAATCGGGCATTGTTGCGAAACACCCGAAAAACAGGAGCTGACCCTCCTACGACTCCAAATCTTCACAAAAGCCAAAACATCACGGGTTGTCCAATTTTTTTTTCTATGAAAAACACGTGTAACAACTGCATTTCTCCTTGTAGAAGAAATCATTGAAAAAGCCTGAAAATCTGTGGAGGTTTCTAAACTAGCTAAACAGTTCTTTTGAGCAAAATGTTTCGAGGAAAAAGTCCTTCCCAGTTAGACCTAAAATTGATAGCTCTACCGCACTTCCAATGTCTAGAACATAAAACATTTTTGATGTAGACACTAGGTTAATTAATTATCCTAGTTAAAATACCTTTGTTCCAACCGTAGATTGAAACTGTCTTGAAACTCCTGGAGCATGCGCAGATTTGGACTCGACTATGATGGACTTCAGATTTGAAAGAAAAACGATTTGAAAGAAGTCAAATTAGACGTGCAAATCCTTCTGCGCATGCTCCAGGAGTATCAAACCGCGGTTGGAACAAATATAAAAGTTCTTGGACGGAAGAACTGTTAAATAATCCACAGTCTTGAAATTTTGCCTCTTCGAACATTGATGAAGAAAAAATACGTACTTCTCAGAAATATGTAGCTTTAATTTTTGTATCACAACGACCCTAAAAGCTTCAAATCACTCCGTTTCATCTTCGTCTCTCTTTTTTTCTTTCTTTTTTTCTTCTCCTAAACCTTCGAGTAAACATCAGTTGTCATAAACGACCCCTAAAGGTTCTTCTTTATTTTTTTTTCTCTTCTCTTTCCTCCTTTTATTTGTATGAGTCTTAAGGGCCCACTTGAGATAACGCATCACTGCTTTCATACTGATGACCACTGTCACTAATACGAAGAGAGATCTCTTATATCAGGTTTCAAGGCTTCATCCAATTATAGTCTTTAAAGCCCTTTTATCTCCATAATTTTTTTATAAACCTTCCCCTTTTGTCTAGGAGATTTGAACCTTTTTATAAAAAAAAATATGGATTTAATTTAGCGACGACGAACCGTGAAGTTTCTGGTAGCGTCTTAAGTAGTAAACCAGTCCCGAGGTGGGGAATCGTGTGTAAAATCGTCCTTGGCCTTTCCACACGTGCTCTTTGACGTCACGCGCACGTGCACCGATAGACATCTACACACCTACGAAAACCGTAAGGCTGCTAAATGACAGCTTTTGTTTCCTAGAAGAGACAATCGAGTAGAAAAAAAAAGAAGATGAAAAAAACAATCAAAACTGGATCCTGGTGTACAATAGATTTGTCATGGGGTGAATGCTCCTTTGTTTTATCAGTTATCACAAAGGTTGATTATTTAAAAAAAAATTAATTATGTCATGTTTTAGTGGTAAATCCTTCTGCGCATGCTTCAGGAGTTTCAAAACAGTTACTGCGGATGGAACAAAGCTTAACGAATGAAATAATCAAAATATATGTCGGGGATTGCAATATATATTTTTAGTTTACGGGAGAAGAAGTAACGTTTTAAGTGTCCCCTGAAGGTGCATCCTCTGATGCTCTAGTAAAGTGTTCCAGAAAAAAATTTTAAGGACGGCCGGCCGGAACCTCAGACAATGTTGAGATTGGTAAAAATCAATATTCGAATTGAGGCGTTCCGGGTACGAAGGGCGAACTCGACATCGGACAAATTTTTTTACTTCCTTAAAGAAGTTATTGTGATACCCTCGACGTCGGGTTTTTGGGGAAGGGTCCTCCAGTTTTTTTTTCATTTTCAGATTCTAGACCTCTTGGTGAATTATAATTTTTATGTTGAGTTCGCCATTTTTTCCCCTTTAAATACGTAAAAACCGAAACTTTAAAATGCGAATATCTCGAAACTACGTTTTGTCGAGTTCGCCCTTCGTACCCGGAGCGCCTCATTTGATCCTCGGGGTCTGGAAGACCCCAAAACGATATTGAGGGTATTACAATAACTTCTTTTAGGAAGTAAAAAAATTTATCTGCCGTATATTTGTTAAGAGGTAAAGGGTAGTGATCGAACATCATAAAAAAATTAAAAGATCATCTGTTTCAAGTCCCTTTAATTTCCTCCACGTTGGCAGTGAATAAATCGTAAAAGAGGAGAAGAAGGTGAAGTGTTTACAGTGGCCAGATGTAAAAGGGGGAGCATGTGTCCCAAGAACTGACAAGTGCCAAACAGCGCCCTCGAAAAGGCCCTCACGATAACACCAGTGAAAGACGCAACCCTTTATAAATAAACTAACTTTTATTTATTATTTGATTATTTTTAAAAATTATATTTTGTAAACAAAGTTTCTATAAAAAGAGAAAAACCCCTTTCGCGCATTTAGGGCACTTTGATAAAGAGCGCATCTCATAAAAATTGGTTGCAGCATAATAGTCATGATGCAGGTGTGAGAGAAGCTTCCATTGTTGCCAGGTTTCAATGTTTACATCTCGTTTTTCTCCTCCGCCCCCTCTTTAAGGCCTGCCTGGCCCAGATTCGAGAAACCTTTTACGCCTACCGGACTCCTTTTTTTTTCAATCCCTCTCTCTCTCCCGATCAGGTTCAACAGGTGCAGATAGAGTTCAGGTCATGCACTTCTATTCTAAGAACAAATACGTTCATCGTGAACTTTCTGGCTAAAATTTCTAACTTCCTCAAAGAGACATGTCCGGCTTTTGGCAAATAGTCATCCAGACCTGCAGAGCAAAAATGATTAGTGATCCTCTTCTACTGAGGTGACTGCCATCCGCCCGTCGCTTTTTTGCAGAACACTTTTGTCCCCAATTTTCATCCCATTTTCACAGAATCTTCCTCATAAAAATAAAAGGATTGCATCATGACCTACAGGGTGGCTAATTCATTAGCTTTGTTCCAACTGCAGTTTGAAACCGGTTTTAAACTCTTGGAACATGCGCAGAAGGATTTTAACATCAAATAACTTCAGATTTGGACTAACGATTTGAACGACGTCAAATTCCTTCAGCGCATGCTCCCGGAGTATCAAACCTGTTTCGCGGTTGGAGCGAAGATTGTACTTTAAGATGGTATTTTCTCAAAAAGCAACACAAAAAAATTATCATCTTTTTTTTTCCTTAGACCTGCAGAGCAAAAAATGATTAGTGATCCTCTTCTACTGTGGTGACTGCCATCCTTCTGCCCGTCGCGTTTTTGCAGAACACTTTTGTCCACAATTTTCATCCGATTTTCACAGAATCTTGCTTATAAAATAAAAGGATTGCATCATGACCTACAGGGTGGCTGATTCATTAGCTTTGTTCCAACCGCAGTTTGAAACTGGTTTTAAACTCCTGGAACATGCGCAGAAGGATTTTAACGTCCAATGGCTTCTGATTTCGATAAACGATTTGAACGACGTCAAATACCTTCTGCTCATGCTCCAGGAGTATCAAACCTGTTTCGCGGTTGGAGCAAAGATTGTACTTTAAGATGGTATTTTCTCAAAAAGCAACACAAAAAAAATTATCATCTTTTTTTTCCTCAGACCTGCAGAGCAAAAAATGATTAGTATCCTCTTTTACTGTGGTGACTGTCATCCTTCTACCCGTCGCTTTTTTGCAGAACACTTTTGTCCCCAATTTTCATCCGATTTTCGCAGAATCTTCCTCATAAAAATAAAATGATTGCATTATGACCTACAGGGTGGCTAATTCATTAGCTTTGTTCCAACCGCAGTTTGAAACTGGTTTTAAACTCTTGGAACATGCGCAGAAGGATTTTAACATCAAATAGCTTCAGATTTGGACAAACGATTTGAACGACGTCAAATTCCTTCTGCGCATGCTCCAGGAGTATCAAACCTGTTTCGCGGTTGGAGCAAAGATTGTACTTTAAGGTGGTATTTTCTCAAAAAGCAACACAAAAAAATTATCATCTTTTTTTTCCTCAGACCTGCAGAGCAAAAAATGATTAGTGATCCTCTTCTACTGTGGTGACTGTCATCCTTCTACCCGTCGCTTTTTTGCAGAACACTTTTGTCCCCAATTTTCATCCGATTTTCACAGAATCTTCCTCATAAAAATAAAAGGATTGCATCATGACCAACAGGGTGGCTAATTCATTAGCTTTGTTCCAACTGCAGTTTGAAACTGGTTTTAAACTCTTGGAACATGCGCAGAAAGATTTTAACGTCAAATGGCTTCAGGTTTGACAGACAAACTCGTTCTGCAAATTCTTTCTGCGCATGCTCCAGGAGTATCAAACCAGTTTAAGATGGTATTTTCTCAGAAAGCAACACAAAAAAAATTATTATCATCTTTTTTTTTCTAAACTAAAAGCAATCGAACAAAACCAAACTATCAATCCCCCCTGCCGAGGCCACGTGACCCCATCATAAATTTGTCCACTACCTATTAACGGCTCTGGGATTTTTTTCTTCTCCATTTGGGGGTGGGTCGAAGCCGTAAATAGGTGGCAGATGTCGACCGGTTTTATTAGGTCATAAGCCTTTTCTATCTTTGGACTTTTAAGGTGCTTTTCCTTTTAATAGGTTTTTTTTTCTTTAAAAAATCTTTTTATTTATAACAAAAAGAAAATGAATGTTATTATAAAAAATCAAGCCTCTACATTGCGTGTCATCACGCGAATATTCATTATTTAACTTGAGCATCAATCTTGTCTAGTACAAAAGAGCAAATTGGAATAATGATATATGAATTTTACTTGTTAAATTACGTGCTTCTCTTTCAATATCATCTTACATTAAGAAAATTGTTATTCTTTTTATCATGAAAGCAGAAGCACTTAAGGTATGACTTCGTGTATGTATGTACTTAAAAGCAAATTTTTCTCACGCCTAGTGCAGAATTAACTGCAGGTTATTTGACCGATGATTACCCTATAGAATATTAAATTACTCAAAGGAGTGTATATATTAAAAATAAATTAAATAAAATTATGTAAGTACATAGCTATTAACATACATAAGTATATCGTTATTAAATTCTTCAGATGTCGTGGCTGTAGAAGCAGTTTTACTTTTTACACATATGGAATTGGATAGGAAATCTGAGGAGCTTTGTTCCAACCGCAGTTTGAAACTAGTTTTAAACTCCTGAAGCATGCGCAGAAGGATTTGCACGTCAAGTTTGAAGTCAGATGACTTCAGATTTGACGGACAAACGATTTGAACGACATCAAAGTTGACGTCCTAAACCTTCTGGGCATGCTCCAGGAGTTTCAAACCAATTTCAAACTGCGGTTGGAACAAAGCTAATAATTCATTGTTTTACAGTTTGAAACTGCTTACCAACTGGAGCATGCGAAGAAGGATTTGGTCGTCAAAGGCTTCAGATGACTTCAGATTTGATGGTCTGCGCATGCTCCAGGAGTATCAAAGCAGATTCAAACTGCGGTAGAAACAAAGCTAACTAAGTAACTACCCGGAAGGAACTCTCCAGTTTTGAATATCTCATTATGTAATGATTTTTTGTAGACTCCCTAATTATTTATTGACATGACCAAACTAACAACTGTTGGTCCCTAGAAAACTTTCATATGTACATAATAATTCATTGTTCCGCAGTTTGAAAGTGCTTTGAAACTGGAGCGCAGAAGGATTTGGACGTCAAAGGCTTCAGATGACTTCAGATTTGACGGTCTGCGCATGCTCCAGGAGTATCAAAACAGTTTCAAACTGCGGTAGGAACAAAGCTAACTAAGAAACTACCTGGAAGGGACTCTCCACTTTTGACCATCTCATCATGTATGGTTTTTTGTAGACTCATAATAATTCAATGTTCCGCAGTTTGAAACTGCTTACCTACTGGAGCATGCGAAGAAGGATTTTTGGTCGTCAAAGGCTTCAGATGACTTCAGTTTTGAAGGTCTGCGCATGATCCAGGCGTATCAAAACAGATTCAAACTGCGGTAGGAACAAAGCTAATTAAGAAACTACCCGGAAGGGACTCTCCTGTTTTGATCATCTCATCATGTAATGATTTTTTGTAGACTCATAATAATTCAATGTTCCGCAGTTTGAAACTGCTTACCTACTGGAGCATGCGAAGAAGGATTTTTGGTCGTCAAAGGCTTCAGATGACTTCAGTTTTGAAGGTCTGCGCATGATCCAGGCGTATCAAAACAGTTTCAAACTGCGGTAGGAACAAAGCTAACTAAGAAACTACCCGGAAGGGACTCTCCGGTTTTGAACATCTCATCAAGTAAAGATTTTTTGTAGACTCATAATAATTCATTGTTCCGCAATTTGAAACTGCTTACCAACTGGAGTAGAAGGATTTGGTCTTCAAAGGCTTCAGATGACTTCAGATTTGACTGCGCATGCTCCAGGAGTATCAAAACAGATTCAAACTGCGGTAGGAACAAAGCTAATTAAGAAACTACCCGGAAGGGACTCTCCTGTTTTGATCATCTCATCATGTAATGATTTTTTGTAGACTCATAATAATTCATTGTTCCGCAGTTTGAAACTGCTTACCAACTGGAACAGAAGGATTTGGTCTTCAAAGGCTTCAGATGACTTCAGATTTGACTGCGCATGCTCTAGGAGTATCAAAACAGTTTCAAACTCCGGTAGGAACAAAGCTAAGATACTACCAGGAAGAGACTCTCCAATTTTGATCATCTCATCATGTAATGATTTTTTGTAGACTCCCTATTTATTTATTGACATGACCAAAACAACAACTGTTAGCCCCGGTCAAAGATTAACTAGATGTCCTCATATAAGATTAATAAAAACGAAAGGTACATCTTTTTTTTTCTATCGTTCTAAATTGTTTATTAATCCATGTCGCCACGTACACGAGCCAAGGTTGTCATGCCAGATGTCCCGACCGAATGTACTCCCGGTAAAAAACATGAATATTCATCAAGTCCCTGGTTAAAAAAAAATATGAATAATGCACAGTAATTACACTTTGGAGTAACCGATGTTAATAACATTATAGAAAATACTCTCCTAGAAAGTTGGTGAAAACATAATTGAATAGAACCCACAGTTTTTTTAAATAAAAAAAAATTTGAGGGTGAAAAAAAGTGTTATTATGGGGTTCACTGGTTTCCGCTTTTTCTGCCCAGTTTAACCTTAATTTGTAATAAGGAGGTTCCGGCTTTTTACGTCTTCATAAGGGCGCACTAAAAACTTAATTAATCATATTTAGTTTTTTTTAAAGAATTACTTAGGTTTATAATAGGTTTGTTCCCACTGCAGTTTGAAACTTTTGGAGCATGCGCAGCATTTAGACGTCGTTTTTGCGTCAATCTGAAGTCATCCGACGTCTTTGAGGAGTTTTTTAAACTGTATTATTGTTACAAATATTGTAAAATGGGATTCCCATTGGAAGAATGCCAAAGTAGTCGAAGGACAAGGCCCCTTTCAATTTTTATAATTAATTTAAAAATGTGTGCGCTGCCCAGAAAATCTAGTCAACTTGTAAAAATTGCAATCAGGCCTCCATGGGTTTGATTTGCAAAATATTAGAGGGCCGCCAGTTTTTAATTATAAGCAAGCTTGAGTATGTAATACGAAACACAAACCCACTCGTTTATTTCCCCCAGGCAAAAATTAACTTACCCCTTTGATAAAAATATCAAAAAGAAAAAAAAATCGAAATTGAAAAATAATCGTATTTTTCCGAGAAGATTGATTTCCACCTGGTACCGCTCCCGGCTATAAAAGGGCGTGAAAAAATAGTCAATTTACGTCTCAATTTTAATAGATTTCCCTTAAGATTAAAAGGGTTAGATTGCTCAATTGGTAGAACGTCCAGATAGCTCAATTGAAAAATTAATCGACGATTAATCCACGCATATGACGCAGGGAGTCAGTTGTTCTTTTATTTTTTTCCTCATATCTGACTCTATCTGACTTAATAAGTGGTAAGCCGCATACTAGAACAGTGTCACTGCAAATGTTGCGCTATTTAATTATCAACTCGAGTCATATTAATTATTCAATTGTGATGTGCCCGGCACATGTTGGACCATATTGCGCTAAAAAAAGGGTTGAACTACATAATTAAAGAGTTTGCTGGTATGATTACATTTTCATTTTTCACAGTTTTAAAGTACACGTATACCAATTGGTCATTAGGACTAAAAATGACCCGTCAAACTTTATTTTATGCATTAGTTTTTTAAACTTTCTTGAAGAATTTATTGTTTTACCCTCCATGTCGGCTTTTCGGGGAAGGCCCGTAGATCGATTATGGATCTGTACCAATCTAAACTTTGTTTGTGGTTCCGTCCAGCCGTAGTTTTTCCCGGAACAATTTACGGCCACAGTTTTCAACCGATTTTTCCCCGAATTTTCTCCTCATACTCCTTATATTGTGATACCCTCCACGTCGGATTTTTTGGATTTAGGAGGGTCAAATCGAATATTGATCTTTACTGATCTCGACTTTGTCTGTGGTGCCGGCCGGCCGTCCGTCCTAATCATTTTTTTCTGGAACACTTTACGGCCACAGTTTTCAACCGATTTTCACTAGATTGTCTCCAAATCGGTGAAAAAGGAACTAACGAGGGCGATTTTTGAATTTCGAAAAAAAATGAAAAAATGGCGGAGATATGTCTGTTTGAAATTTAAAAAAATCCGATTGTCACCAAATGTACATTAATTACTCCTTACATTTTTTACTAATTTTCGGTGTAAAAAATTATCACTTTTTAAAAATTGATTATCATTTTAGTAGGGAGAAATTTCATACTCCCACGCCTTACGAGAGGGACCTCTCTTGGGCAAATATCCCATTATTTCTACCTAGATACTTATAAAATTTGTCAAAAAAAAAAAAAAAGAATTTAAAATTTTTTTCGGAAAGAAAAGCGCTAATTCAAAAAAACTCGAAAAAATTGTCAAAATAATTTTTTGTGAAAAAAAAAAAAAAAAAAAGAAAGAAAAGAAACTTATACTCCGTTATACTTTCCCTCCCTTAAACTTTCCACTCTGTTATACTTCCCTTTCCTTTTACTTCCCCCTCTGTTATATCTATTTCCCTTCCCTTATACTTCCACCTCTGTTATATTTCCACTCCATCATACTTCCCCCTCTGTTATACTTCCCCCTCCGTTATACTTCCCCCTCTGTTATACTTCCCCCTCCAATACTTTTTCCTTCTCTTAGAGTATAATTAGGAATTTCTTTTGTGAGACACGACGTGTTTGAAAAGCGTAAATCTTGTTGGGTTTTGCCCCTTAAGTTAGGGAGAGGTCGTAATACAGGTAGCTAAGAGCCACCGTCTCGCACTAACACACAAACACCTTTTTTTTTCTCACTCACTCCATCTTCTTCCTTGCCTTAGGCGTCTCGCTTATCAACTCTTCGACCCCTCTATAATCTGGCCTTATTTACATAAAGAGGAAAAAAAAATTTTTTTTACTGGGTTTTGACCAGGGCAGATTATTATTATCTCTCTGATTCCATTAATCTTGGGCTACTGGTTGGTTTCCGAAGTGGCCAAACAAATTAATCTAAAGGTGAGAAATAATCTGTGTAATTTTCAAATCCTGTTTCTTATCCATCTTTGTTTCTGAACTTGTTTTGACTTCAAGGAGTCTAAATTATTTTATTACGTTAAGAAAAACACCAAAATTTGATTGGTGGCTTAAAAAAATCGTTTTTATTTTTCAAAATTGAGGCGCTCCGGGTACGAAGGGCGAACTCGACAAAACGTAGTTTCGAGATATTCGCATTTTAAAGTTTTCTGTTAAGGGCGAACTCGACAGAAAAGTCACTCCCTGGAATTTTCGTGGCGAGATTTTAGATTTTATAGAATCATAGAGGAAAGGGTTTTTTAAAAATTTTCGAATATTTTTTACGATTATTAATTCACAAAATGTATAATATATTTTTATTTCGTGGCGGTGAGCTGTTCCAAGAGGAGTGGGGTTCCCGGAAAAGGAGTGGGGGTAGTGGACTAGGATACGAGTTCGCCCTTCGTACCCGCTCGGATATCGCAGTTAGAGCTTTGCCGCATATCGGTTTTTACGTTTTTTAAAGGGGAAAAAAGGGCAAACTCAATATAAAAATTACATGGGTGTATTCTTCAAAAGGTCTAGAATCTGAAAATGAAAAAAAAAATTTGTCCGATGTCGAGTTCGCCCTTCGTACCCGGAGCGCCTCAATTGTCCTTTCGATAAAACATACTTTGAGGAAATTTCTGGCGGTCTTCTTTTTATAATGTTTAATTTTCTTTTTATGTGTAACGTCTTGTATTAAAAACCCAGACAGCCTATAAAAAATGCCGGTTGACATAAAACAGAAGGTCCTTAACTGAGGTACTGAGGGCGAGAGATATACAAACAAATTTTGTTAACAGACCTAAAAGGTTTCGCGTGTATCTTTAATCCAAGAAAAAAATAAGTTTTAGTCAAAAGTCGAAGGAAGAGTTTCGTGTTTTCAGTTTAAAAGGGTCAGTTCTACACTTCAGTGATCTGGAAAATCCTTTTTTGACCAAGAATAACTCTCACTGTAAGAGGATTTTCTTTAAGTAAATTGTTTTTGTTTTATCGATTTGTGAATATCCCTTTTTAGCCATTTTATAAATAAAAGGACAAGGCAATTTAGGGCCTAAATAACAAAAAGGCATTTTAGCTTTTCTCAAAAACTGTTCTTATAGATAGGCATTTTCCTGAATTTTTTTTGGCTAAATCAAAGTAAGGGCCCCCATTTTTCGTATGATTATCAATAAGAATGCTTATTTGAGGAGCTCCGGGTACGAAGGGCGAACTCGACAGAACGTAATTTCGAGATATTCGCATTTTAAAGTTTTCTGTTAAGGGCGAACTCGACAGAAAAGTCACTCACTGGAATTTTCGTGGCGAGATTTTAGGTTTTATAGAATCATAGAGGAAAGGGTTTTTTAAAAATTTTCGAATATTTTTTACGATTATTAATTCACAAAATGTATAATATATTTTTATTTTGTGGCGGTGAACTGTTCCAAGAGGAGTGGGGCTCCCGGAAAAGGAGTGGGGGAAGTGGACTAGGATACGAGTTCGCCCTTCGTACCCGCTCGGATATCGCAGTTAGAGCTTTGCCGCATATCGGTTTTTACGTATTTTAAAGGGGAAAAAAGGGCAAACTCAATATAAAAATTACATGGGTGTATTCTTCAAAAGGTCTAGAATCTGAAAATGAAAAAAAAATATTTGTCCGATGGCGAGTTCGCCCTTCGTACCCGGAGCGCCTCATTTGTTTAAAAAGTTTTATGAAAAAATTTTTTTGATGGTTTAATAAACTGGTCTTGAGCTCCTTATCACTTTTGAAAAGAATGAGAGTAAAGTTGTAGCTTGCGTTATATTTTCTAGTGGACGATAACTTGGTATAATTAATGGCGGTTCGCCCCCTGGCTCCTTATCGGCGACGAAGTCAAGGGAGTCTATTTTAAAAATCGGACACTTAAACACTCAAGAACTGATTAAAACTTCAGGTCATGACCTCGATCTAATTTTAACAATAACCTTTAGAACGAAGTTGACAATAGATTTGTTCCAACCGCAGAAACTGAAGCAATTTGACATCTGCGCATGCTCCAGGAGTTTCAAACTGTGGTTGGAACATAGCTAATAATTTCAGTGGGATTTAAGGATATAACGTTTGATTTTGATCGGGGTAAAATTTGAGCGATCCCTTTGACACCTACGGGTCAAACGGATTCCCCGTGGGGGTACGTCTGTCAATCGCGTTCCTGGTTGAAGCGGAAAGAGAAAAGGGGCTTCCGGGGGTTGTGTTTTAATTAAACCACTGTCCGACCGCCGGGAAATGCCCCCCACGTGCCGAAAACCTGGCTTCCCGCATGTAATGCGACCGTACATGTGTCCGCCACCCCCCGACCCATCGGACTCCTCGCTCGGACGGACACCACAGGTGGACCTCCCGGGCATCCTATATGCTTTTCAGGGCTATTTTGCCTTGTGACTCCTCATCCGAAAAATTAAAAAATTTTTACTTCTGATAAAAATTGATAAACTTCATTCCCTTCTCTTTATCCACTCAGCTATTAGGTGTACAAAATGAAACTCAGCCACAGGGTAAATTTGAATTTTGTAGATTTTAGCCCAGTTTCATTTTGTACACCTAGTAGTTCATTTTTTCAAAATTTTGAACATTTTAGGCGTTAAAGTCCATCAAGTTGACCTTCTCCGTGTAAGAAGGTTATTGAAGTATAACTATTAAGAAGGTTAATTTTTAAAAGCTTTTAAATCGTAAACCGTTACAGATATTAAAAAAATGTACTAAATAAAATCTGTTGGAAATTTAATTCTCTTTAATTTTTATTCTATTCATTTTTTCTCTAGGTCACACTGTTTTCAAGATAAATTTATTTTTTTTAAAATTATTTTCCGAAAATGGTGCATCCTAGAAAAAAATAATTAAGTGCAAATTTATAGAGAATTAAATTTCCTACAAGTTTTATTTATTAGGTGTACAAAATGAAACTCAGCCACAGGGTAAATTTGAATTTTGTAGATGAGTTTCATTTTGTACACCTAATACATTGACAAATGTAAGAATTGCGTTCCATATCCTAAAAGCCCAGATCATACGGTATGGCTTTCCGGAAGGGCCTGCAGCGAATTGGGCCTCTGCAGGAAAAGACATGCAAAACAGGTTTTTGCACAGTTAGTTTTTTAATCGAGAAGGCCCACTTGATTATTTCGAGCTCCAATTTCCTTCCCAAAATCGTGGCCGCCGTCCGTCTTTCCTCCTCTGCGAAGGCCGAAAGCCAGGAAAGCATCATTGACCATGAGTTAGAAAAATAGTTTTAATACAAAATTTGATAAAAGGCCCACTCACAAAAGTTTCAAAAATACAAAAACTAAAAAAGTAATATTAATATAAAATATCAATAGTCTGAAAGATATAATTATGTTTACTTTTTATTTTTTATGTCGTTTGTATTCCGCAAGGGGGGTGATTTTACTATCAAATAATTAAGCAATAATAGAGGAAGAAATGACTATGATAACGGGTATCTCACGACGCGTTTCGGCTTAAAAAGCCTCGTCAGGTGAGCTACTCCCTCTATCACAATCATTTCTATCTTTTCACTGTGAACTATAATTTAGGCGCTCCGGATACGAAGGGCGAACTCGACAATTTTAAAGTTTCGGTTTTTACGTATTTAAAGGGGAAAAAATGGCGAACTCAACATAAAAATTATATGGGTGTATTCACCAAGAGGTCTAGAATCTGAAAATGAAAAAAAAAACTGACGTCAAGGGTATCACAATAACTTCTTTAAGGAAGTTAAAAAATTTGTCCGATGTCGAGTTCGCCCTTCGTATTCGGAGCGCCTCAATTATGTCTCTAATCCAAGAGTTTTTTACCTAGAATTTTTCCATTTTGGCCCTCAAACCAAAAAGGCCTAAAAACTTTTTTTTTTTTTTTTTTTTTCAAATGTAAGGTTAACAGCGACATTCTTTTTACAAAATTCCCTATTTTTGACATTTTTTTAGCATTTTTGTGTGACGATAAAATATTTAGAAAACGCATGATGTCTCTATTACCTACACAATATATCAATTATTAAGCGCGAACATATTTTTAATATATAATTATTTTTATAAGGATCGCTATTAAAATACTTCCGGTCGCCAGGGTGTGTAATAAACAGGGTGATCTTCAAGTGGGGAGGTCCGTAATTAAAACGTGCGCTTCCTCCGTCCAGTAAACCGTAGATTATAATTCTATTTTATAAAGCGTCGTGGCGTTTATTAAATTATTCATTTATAAAAAAATATCGTAGTCAGCCTTCCAATGAACTTCAAAAGCCATGAAATGGGTGGTCAAAGAAGTTTTTATTGGGCTTAAATGTTTAGTTTTTTGAATCTTGTGATTTTCGCTCGGGCGGATCCGTTAATGATGGGGATTTGAAATATAAAATGCATTTGAAAAGGACTAAAGGTACGGGGGATGGTTTCATTAGCGTCATTCTGTGACTGGGGGGGGGGGATGAAGGGCTTTGGATCCCGCAAGGGGATGTTTGTGCAGAAATGCAATTGCAGTTCAATGGCCTGTGCTCTCTGTGATGTGCAGTTATGCGAACTTCACTGACATTAATGCAGTTTACTCCTCTGATTGCCAATCTCTACCCCGTTTTTTAAGTCCCCTTTTGTTCTTTCAATCTTTTTCACATTTCAACGCCAATATTTTGAAGTTTTTTTTATCCCATTGAAACCAGTTCAAGAGGGAAAGACTTCCAACACGTGGTCTCCAGCTGGGTCGTGTGCCCTGCAACACCTACTTGGAAAAAAAAGAAGAAAAAAAACACGTTTTTTTCCTTCCTTTCTAGTTTTTATTTATGGACTTTCCAAAATTAGACGTAGAAGCTCTAAATGCGCAATAATTGCTTGACAAATCAGCAATAAGCAGGAACGACAATCGGAGCCTCGATAAAATTAAATTACTGTAGTTTACAGGATATTGTTGAACGTCCATTAAAACGGATTCTGACGAGTTTCCACCCCTGACAATCGAATTGCCCTAACAAGCGAAATGATTGGCCAGACTAGCCCACCCCAAGCGTCTCTCAATAACCCATATCGAACAATATTTGATTCGATTATCGATTTTTTCGTCCTGAGGCAAACGATATGGGGATCTACTGAGGGGGGGGGGGGTAAAATTTGCATCACGAAGCTTGATGGAAAAATTAACTATAAAGGGGCCTATTTCATAAAACTTTGATCGGACATCTGCGCTTTTAAATTCGCACCCTTTGCCAAAAAGTCATTTTAGATGCAAAATAAGTGGTTAGTTTTTTTTCTGAAATGTTTATTCTAGACATTAGGTTTGTTCCAACCCCAGTTTGAAACTCCTGGAGCATGCGCAGAAAATTTGACGTCAGATGACTTCAGATAAGACAACATATTTGACGTTCAAATCCTTCTGCGCATGAGTTCCAAGCCAGTTTAAAGCTGTGTTTGGAACAATGCTAATAAAAAACGATGTTTTAAACAATCCAGATTACACTTATGAGTTTCCACAATTCAAAAAGTTTATATTCGCAATATAGATTGACATTTTGATATTTTTAAATTCACGTAAATGATTTTTTTTTTTTATCATTTTGAGGCTTTAAATGGAAAAAGATATAGATCGACACGAGTTGCATAAGTGCATGTGCCTTTTTTCATGTCCTATAACCATTGGGAGTTATCTTGGTTGATAAATAGGATTTATTTTGAGTTTTTCTATTTGTTTACGAGAAGAAAGAAGGCTTCAGGCCCATTGGCTCGAACGAAACTTTTTTCCACTTTAATTGATACTGCAATAGATTCAGCCGAGCGGATAAACTTGCACTAACTCTTGTGAAAATTTCAGGTTCATGCTTAATTAAGAGTCAATGTCGATGAGTCTCCCACTACTTTTGCGGTTATAAAAGACGTGAAAGATTTGAGAGATTAGTGATAGTGATGTTGCTCCTGTTGGTTCTTTTCGGCGGCGTTCTTTCCCAAAATGTTACAGACGATCTTGAAATCGTCGGATCGGATAATCACTACGATTATCAGCCTTATCAGCAGCCTGCGTATCAAGAGAAGAAATTCGACGTAGAACCTGAGATGAACTATCCAGTGAAAACTGTCCAGAGGTATAAAGATCAAGATGGAAACGTACGTGTCATAACGAGTTACAGCAACAAAGATGATAATCCTCTACCAATTTACAAAGATAAAGGATTAGTTTTTCCAGCAGCACCTACTACTCCCAAAGCGGACGTACAATTTACGGAGACACGATTAGATCCTCGAATTGGTCCTAAAAAGATGGAATATACAGCTGTGAAAAGTATAAGGTTTCCAAATAATGATGGAGAGTTAGTAGCGAATGAGCATGAGACATCCGTGCATGATGGAGGAGGTACTAGCTACAACCATCAATCATCTTACAATACGAAGTCTAAAAAACCAATACCTGCTGAAAGATCTGCAAATCATGTCGTAAATCAACCATTAGAAGCGTCTGGGACGAGCTATGTGTCAGACGTAGATGAAGGTGATGATGGCTACGACAATGGAGAGTACAGCAACGATTATGAACACGGACACGGACACGGACACGGACACGGACACGGTGGTGCTTATAAAAAGAAAAAAGGGCAATCATATTCTCACGGTCATCATGAATCTAAAGGCGATAAAGGCGCTAAGGGTCATAAAAGTAACGAACATTATGAAAAAGGGCATTCCGAGAAACACGGCCACGAAGGAGAAAAAGGCGGACATAAGGAGGAAAAGGGCGAAAAAGTTGGACATCACGATGAAGCAAATAGTTACGCTAAGGGACACCATTCGAACCACGGAGGTAAATCGCACGAAGGTGGAACTTCAAAAGGGCACAAAAAGGGTCATAAAACTAAAGGATTCAGGACAGTACATCATAAAGACGAATACAAAAAGGACGAAGTTTTCTACGACGAGGAACACGATGCCGCCCATCATAAAGGGCACGGACATGATCATTCGGAACACAAGCAAACCAAAGGCGGTGATAACAAAAAAGGACATCTCCAATCGGGATACAAGCATGGACATAAGGGCTCGCAGGGAGACAAAGAACACGGTCATTCCTACGAAAACAGCAAAGGATACGCTGGAAGTGGTGGCCACAAATCCCATGAAGGGCACCATGCGCATTATGGAAAAGGAGGTGGTCACAAAGAAGGTGAGTCTCACGCACAAGGCGGACATGGACATTACTAACCTTCATTTCGGCAACTACGGGTTCTTTTATAATTTGTTATATTTTTTTATATTCTTTCATTGTAATAAAATTTTTATTTATTTTATCATATTTTTTTAATCGTAGTTTTAGTAGAAAAGATCGTAACATATTGTCTATCAATGATCACAAAATGCAAATGAGAATCTTCAGCTATCCACTAACGCCATATGCCGCACCATATACCTGCTTACATATGAAAATTATTCTCGACACAAAAATAAGCCTAATGATAGCAGCGGTCAGCGGCTAAAGGCCCTCGGGAATAGCGGACAGGGTGGGGGAGGAGCAGATTGTTAATTGAACGATGACTCATTCTATGCAGATCGGGGTGGATGCCGCACCTGCCTTCATCCCCATTTCCAGTCTTAAAAACTACTGTTTCACCTGTTTTTCGTCAAAATGCGGGTGTAAATTTTCACTTTTAAGAAGCGCGTGACTTTCTTGAAAAGGAAGGAAGTGGTGAAGTGCGGGCTATTAGACTCCCTCAAAAGCCCACCTGTGCGCACCGAAGAAGTCTGACTGAAACAATGCATAATTGCCTCAATTGCAAGATGATTCAGACATCAAAATCTTAGATCTTTCACGGTCTTCACCCGGAAAATATAACAGCAAATTGAACAGGGTAAAGCCGGACTGCACGACATCGCATGACATCCCGTCGTTCGGACTTCACTTCCATTAATCCGGCTAATCTGACAACGCGTTGTCACATAATCCCTTTCAAGGTTTTTTATACCTAAAGGTCAACGTAAAATTACTCGTGTACTTCGTATAGCTACCAGGTGAATAGGACAATACAATAAAATGCAATTATCTGAGTCAAAATATAAAAGGGATAAAATGAAGCATCTGCCTGCTAATAAGCTTCATTGCGCATTACCTTACCGCAACCCCTTCGTTTTAGCGCAATTAGCTCGAATGAGGGGATACATCAAATCTTATATAGAGGAAATCATCTCATTCGCCCAGTCTAGCATAAAAAGAATCCTGATATCACGAAATTCAATAAGTGAAGTGAATTTGACCCTCCCGTTTAAACCATCATATATTATTCTACTCTCTTTTCAGCTTAAAATCGGTTAGTTTCGCCATCTTAAAAATGATGCTTATTAATGGTAGATCATTTTTTATCTTTGTGTAAACTTTGAATACGAAAGTGGACATGGGCCAGGTGTCTTTAAAGCGTGAGGAATTGGGAGTGTGACACGTTTGGAATATTTGCATATGAGTCGTCTTTTTGAAGCTTCCGTCCATTGAAGAACGACTCATTGAAGAAGATGGGAGCTATCAGTCAACCTTTCTATTCTCGATCCGCTACCCTTGTTGACTTTTATTCCTCGTATGAGGCAACCTAGTATCGGTTTCTTAATACCTCGGGGGTCTTCCACTGGAAAAAGCGATGAAAAAGAGGGTTCCAGAACCGGTCTTGACGAAATTTCGACTATTGTCAATCTCACTTTTTGACAGACGATTTGACAGCGTGTAATGGGATATTGTGGTCACATTTGGCCGAGTTTCAATGATTTTGCAATTTGTCATTTTGTAAGTTAAAAAAAATTTTTTGTTGATAGGGTGTTAATGCCCATCTGTGCTTATAGCAATAAATGCTCATTAATTCCACGCAATCGATGAAAAAATGTAAATCAGAAACAACTAGATGGACAGACGGTAGATAATCTGGGGATGACTCAAAATACAGGTGTACGAAATAAAACAATAAATTAAATTGACAAAACGGATTTCTTCCCCTTATTGTTCGCATCGAAATCTTACGAAACGATTCGGTCGTTACTGTCTAATAGCTTATCATTAATTATATCCATGATAAAAGTCGAGGAGGGTGTGAGGACAAGAGAGTTAATGAGTGACCAGTGAGCATGACGTACGGTACTCCATAGCTGTCTAGTTTTCCCACCCCTCTTTTCTTCTTCCGAGACTTCTATGTCCGAAGGGGGATGACACTCTTGAAAAAAATATGTACGCGATTAAATTCAATTCTGAGGATGGACCAAAGGGAGATATCTTGCAAGACTGGTTTTTTCAGACAACAATCAAAATAATTGTTGCCTCCACGACGATAAATCCTCATGGGCATCACTTTCCCAAGCAATGATCCAAAATCATAAATTAGGCTGCATCAATCGTTAGTACTACTGCAAGTTTCTACAGTTCCGTCGAAAATAATGATCGAAAATCATTGCAGGATCAACAACAACAAATTAGGCTGCATCAATCGTTAGTATATACTACTGCAAGTTTCTACAGTTCCGTCGAAAATAATGATCCAAAATTTTTGCAGGATAACAGCAACAAATTAGGCTGCATCAATAGTTTGTACTACTGCAAGTTTATACAGTTCTGTCGAAAATAATGATCCAAAATGCAGGATCAACGACAACAAATTAGGCTGCATCAATCGTTAGTACTACTGCAATTTTCTACAGTTCCGTCGAAAAAATGATCGAAAATCATTGCAGGATAACAGCAACAAATTAGGCTGCATCAATAGTTTGTACTACTGCAAGTTTATACAGTTCTGTCGAAAATAATGATCCAAAATGCAGGATCAACGACAACAAATTAGGCTGCATCAATCGTTAGTACTACTGCAATTTTCTACAGTTCCGTCGAAAATAATGATCGAAAATCATTGCAGGATCAACAACAACAAATTAGGCTGCATCAATCGTTAGTACTACTGCAAGTTTCTGCAGTTCTTTCGAAAATAATGATCAAAAATCATTGCAGGATCAACAACAACAAATTAAGCTGCATCACTCGTTAGTACTACTGCAAGTTTCTACAGTTCCGTCGAAAATAATGATCCAAAACCATTGCAGGATCGACAACAACAAATTAGGCTGCATCAATCGTTAGTACTACTGCAAGTTTCTACAGTTCCGTCGAAAATAATGATCCAAAATCATTGCAGGATCAACAACTACAAATTAGGCTGCATCGATCGTTAGTACTACTGGAAGTTTCTACAGTTCCGTCGAAAATAATGATCAAAATGCAGGATCAACAACAACAAATTTGGCTGCATCAATCGATAATACTACTGGAAGTTTCTACAGTTCCGTCGAAAATAATTATTCAAAATCTTTGCAGGATCAACTGCAACCAATTAGGCTGCATCAATCGTTAGTACTACTGCAAGTTTCTACAGTTCCATCGAAAATAATGATCAAAATGCAGGATCAACAACAACAAATTTGGCTGCATCAATCGTTAATACTACTGGAAGTTTCTACAGTTCCGTCGAAAATAATGATTCAAATTCTTTGCAGGATCAACGACAACCAATTAGGCTGCATCAATCGTTAGTACTACTGCAAGTTTCTAAAGTTCCGTCGAAAATAATGGCCCAAAATCATTGCAGAATGAACAACAACAAATTAGGCTGCATCAATAGTTAGTACTACTGCAAGTTTCTACAGTTCCGCCGAAAATAATGATCGAAAATCATTGCAGGATCAACATCAACAAATTAGGCTGCATCAATAGTTAGTACTACTGCAAGTTTCTACAGTTCCGCCGAAAATAATGATCCAAAATCATTGCAGGATCAACAACTACAAATTAGGCTGCATCGATCGTTAGTACTACTGGAAGTTTCTACAGTTCCGTCGAAAATAATGATCAAAATGCAGGATCAACAACAAAAAATTTGGCTGCATCAATCGTTAATACTACTGGAAGTTTCTACAGTTCCGTCGAAAATAATGATTCAAAATCATTGTAGGATCAACAACAACAAATTAGACTGCATCAATCGTTAGTACTACTGCAAGTTTCTACAGTTCCGTCGAAAATGAAGTTATTGATGTCAGCGAGATATCACTTTTTTAGATGTTATTTTTGACTATTTGGATAAGCCAAATAGACTAAACATTAGATCAACAAAAAATGAAGCAGTGATTTGTTGATAGATGACTCAACGAAACGAACTTGCTTTTAGTCGATATGGATTACTCAAAGAGGTTGTTTCGTGAAAAAAATTATAAAGTGTGCGCATGGAACTTGTCGTCGGCGTTTTTCAAAACGGCCGTTAACGTTTTTTACCTGACAAGCTTGACGTTCGCGAGTGTCGTCTATTTCGTAGAAGGGACCAAATGTTTGGGAGACGGAAAAGAAGTTCCTGACGCGATATTCGCTTTTTGCTATCTCCAAGGTTTATCTTCAAACGGCCAATTCCTTCATTATTACCCCTGGATACATTTTTTCCTCGCATTCCAGTGGTCAGCCACTTTTCTTCCATTTTATTTTTACTCTGAAAACGTTCGAAAACATTTTTTCAAGTTTAAGACAGAAAAAAATTTGTATGTCGAAAATTTCGACACAGAAATTCTCACCCTAAGCACTATTTTAAACAACAGAATAAAATACGGTGAAAATAAAAATTTCATGATCACACTTTTCAAGCTTGAAGCTTCCAACGCATTAAGCCTCTTTTTAAGAATATTTATCTCTCATAAATTCATCAATAACAATTATTTATTTTTAATGTACGATTTGAACATTGAGCAAATATTTCCGAAAATTGGCAAGTGTGCGTTTCGACGTTACGGCCCTTCAGGAAGTGTCGAAATTCTCGATTTCGCTTGCATTTTAACCTTAAACTCAATTTTAGATAAAGTAATGATTATAACATGGTTCGTCGACGTTTTTTCATGTTTTTTTATTATTTTCAATTTTTTTACGAGACTTGTACAAATCGCGAGCCATAGAATGGAAGTTTTTAATACTTTTTTTGGTCCTCCGGTGCACAAAAATGATGTAATGTGGATACAGAATTTGAAATATTACGACTGGCTTTTTGTGTCGTATTTGAATTCGAATTTACCACGTCCTGTTTTTACCACTCTGATAACAATTATGCGTAAAATCGACGATAAGAGATTCATCGTTCGTAAAGAAAGTGACGTCAGTATTGATGACGTAAGTAATCTAATTTCCAAAATGATTTTTTTAAGTTGGTACATACTGGTCAGGCAGGCCTTTCTCAAAGGAAAGTCAAAATCTCCATATTTTTAAAGATCCTTCTTTTTTTTTTTTTTTTAATTAAGGTGTTTTATACTTTTTTGCACATTTTTCAAGACTCTCACTTCGCTGATCAAAAAAAAGTGAAATTTCCTATATCATACAAAGAAAAAAAAACCAGAAACGTGCGAATGGGAATAATAAAAGTTTACCCAAAATTCAAAAAGAGATGTTGGAACAAGTTTTTTTCGTTGTTCAACAGGTCACGTCTTTTTTTTACACTTCATACGTGTTTCCAGATCTATCAAAAACGCTAACTTTCTTACTTTTTTTTTTTCAGGAAGAAATGACAGAAACCAGCCAGAGCTATGATTAAACCGGGTTGTCGACTTCAACAGGATAATAGCTTCCGTATTTGTATCATTAGATTGTTTAATTATAAATGAGCATGTACTAGCTTTGTTCCAATAACAGTTTAAAATTCCTGGTGCATGCGCAGAAGGATTTGGACGTCATTGTCCGTCAAATCTGAAGTCATCTGATGTCAAATTAGACGTGAAAATCCTTCTGCGCATGCTCCAGAAGTTCCAACCAGTTTCAAACTGCAGTTCGAACAAAGCTAATGAAGTAATGAACAAAATAAAACGAATGAGACCCCAAAAATTACAACTTCCTTAAAGAAGTTATTGTGATACCCTCCACGTCGGGGATCTTCCAGACTCCGGGTTAATTATCATTTTAGTAGGGAGAAATTTTATATTTCCACGCCTTACGAGAGGGACTTCTCTTGGGCAAAAATCCCGTTATTTCTACATTAATACCTTGATACTTACAAAAATTAAAAAAAAAAAAAAAGAACTAAAAAAATTTTTCGGAAAAATAGCGCAAATTTAAAAAAGAAAACTCGCAAAAATTTTCAAATACGAGTAACAATAGCTTAAAAATTTTTTTGAAAAAAAAAATTTAAACCTTAAAAAAAACTTAAAAATTTTTTCGGAATAATACTCGGAAAAAACCTAGAAAATTTCTTGAAAAAAAAAAAAAAAAAACAGAAAACTTAAAAATAAATAAATAAATAAACCAAGAAAATTAACAAAAAACTAGGAAAATTAAAAAAAATTTCCCCCTCCGTTATACTTCCTCTTCCTTATACTTCTCCCTCCCTTATACTTCCCCCTCCCTTATACTTCCCCGTCCCTTATACTTCCCGTCCCTTATACTTCCCCCTCCCTTATACTTCCCCGTCCCTTATACTTCCCCCTCCATTATACTCCCCCCTCCCTTATACTTCCCCCTCCCTTATACTTCCCCTCCCTTATACTTCCCCCTCCATTATACTTCCCCCTCCCTTATACCCCCCCCCCCAGATTTTTACTTCTCTTTAAGGAAGCTTTCGTTGGAAGCTCTTCAAACAAGCACTTTTTTTGTTACTTGGAATTTTTAATAATTCTAAAAGTTAGGGGAGAGAACGTAAATGTGAAGAGGGGTTGGTCACTTGTCTCGATAAGGCACTCGAAAAGCGTCATAAAATGAGAGATAGAGGATGATGCTCGTCATCGGTCACCTGATAAATCAATTATAGCCCCTCTTATCTCTGATTACTAATGTCCAAGAGAAACCACATAAAAACGGACCCTTTTTTAATGACTTTTCCCTATAATAAGATTTTCGTCCACGTGCTACTCGGTCATCTCGTACGCAAATGGGTGATTATTACCGAATTTATAGGCTATTCACGCTTACGGAATTGACTCTAAATTATGATGTATAAAAACATAAGTCTAAATGGAAATTTTGTTATTATAAGAATATTTTTTTCTTTCTGAAATTTACGACAGAGGATCATTACTCGTTTTTTTGAAGTGGAAGCCACTCGACTTTTGAAAAGGGAAGATATGAAATTTCTTTGAATGGACGCTCTAACGAACCAGGGATGTTAATGTCGTCCATCTAGATTTCCAGCAAGGGTCCATCAGTGGCGAGGTGTCGCAATCCCCTGGCTACCTTTTGTCAAGAACGGACAGCCACCCTTTTCGCTGACAAATCCTTTTATGTCCCTCTAATGTACCCAACACCCCTTTCCGACTCTTATATACTTTAGTACAAAACTTGAAGAATGGCATATTAAACGTGTTTTCAAGACGCGGATTAATGTTCCGGAAAGTGTTTAGCTTTATGTTACAACCGTGTGAATTTTAATACCTCTCACACATCATTTAGAATACCTTTTTTATAATAATGAACCATATAGTTTACTATGAAACGTTAAAATTATCCTTTATTCTATTCCATTCGGTCTAAAATAACGTCAGAACTTTCTTATGTCATATGTTTTTGGAAAGAGCTCCTCAAAAACTACAAAATGTCCAGCTTTTTTTTTGGAAAAATTTTTTTTGTCGAAAAATAAGTTATCTATTTTCCAAAGAAAAACTTTTTCAGAAAAACTGCTCCAAATACCGCCTAGACATTCCAGAAATAAAGAGAACGAGCTTTTGTAAAAAATTTTCCGACCATTTTTAGTGCTCAAATATAGGAAAGTAATTTTTGGCATCTCTGTCTAACAGTTGAATTATGATGCCGGATCTTACTAGCGTTGCATAATTTATGTTTAAAATATGTCAAATTATTTTTGGATCGATCCTTTTAGTCAAAACACAATTTAAAAACCGTATACAAAAATAAATGAACCTTCCGGTCTTGAGACGGCTATTAAAAAGGGAACTTTATAAGGCAAATTTAATTGTTGTCTTAAAAGCCACTTAGAAAGACAAGAAAAGATGTTTTTAAAAAGATCCGTGGGGTGCTCGTAATTCAATATACGAAAAAAACATTTTTTTAATAGTCGAACAAGTGTCATATCACTCCCCCCTGTAAGACGTTCAAAATCGAGTTTTATAAGCGTCAGCCGACAAATTTTAAAAAGTTATCCATTAAACATCTGGGAGTTCAATTTATCACTTTTGGCGTTATTGTTTACCTAAAGAAGGCAACCCCAAATGCTACTGCATCAATCAATTTAAAGCAATGGAACTGGGCAGAATTGCTTGACTTAAAGGATTGAGTCGCCGCTTTTGCATTTATGCATGAGCACTCTGGAAATGTCATCCTCCCCTAGGTAAACAACCCTAGATAAATATTCAACCCTTAACAACCAGTAGCAATTACAACTAATATTTTATTTATCCTTTTACCCTTAGTTCCTCATTATCAAAGCGTTCGAGTATTTTGCTTTTTTTAAATCGAACTTTTGATTTCCCCTCAGACTTCTGTCACTCATGGGAACGAGTCGACCCATCGACCCCTGTCAAAACCCGGCATCTTTATTGCACCGGCTTTCTTGAATAGGAGCAGATTAGGACATAATAACCTTAAGATTCACCCCTTTTATTTCCTTAAAAACTGCACCCCTTAAAAAAAGTATATTTATTACAGAAACAGCATCAACGGTCCACGTCTTTCGTGGAAAAGGTCAAATCTTGAAGATTCAAGTCGTAAATTTGTCGGAGGCTAATGAAGTCGGACTTTTTTAAGCCTTATAGAAGGAAAAACCGTTAAGTAGATAATGTTTCTAGTAGGCAGTAGATTACGCGAGAGAGGGACAATGAATTCACATGGGTGTGAGAGTTTAAGCACCATTAACCATCCGAGTACCGGGACTGGATAATGTTTAGACCCAACGGACATTAGCAGAATCGGCCACTGGGTTCCTATTGTGTGGAGGGTCAAGCAAACATACTATATTAGCTTTGTTCCAACCGCTGTTTGAAACTCCTGGAGAATGCGCAGAAGGCGCACGTCAGATAACTTCAGATTTGACGTCCAAATCCTTCTGCGCATACTCCAGGTGTTTCAAACTGTTGGAACAAAGCTGTTAACTTTAAAATTTAGTTGGTAACGTGCTTATTCTTTTCAATTTATCTATTTTGCTATCTGGATGGTAGGTGGCAACAAAATTGAATGTGGAGATTTGTCCGAAAGTAAATGGGTTGTAGATACCACAAAATGGTTTGACCCATGCGGTTCCCTATACTTAAGGGTCAATAAAAACAAATGCGATGTCCACTCCCTCGTCGGTGTGTTTGCCTATCTCGATGGAAACCTTTTCGCCCTATTCCCGGAATAGGAGTGAGTTCCGGAAAGGACGGCACGCGTTCGGACAATGCCCTTCTAATCACAAGCTTTGACGTCTATCGTAAACTCGGACTCCCCATTTTCGGTGATGCTGGGAAGAGGTTAAGGGGAGGCGTGTGAAGATATGTTGCAGGAAAGGGGGGACAAGTCCGGATTGACGGTAATTCAATTTTCGGGGAGGTATTTGGCGACGTCCGGCTATCCAACAGTCGACCCCACAACGTTATTATCAGAATCCAATTTTCGAAAATCTTCTTCTCAGTTATTATTTAACAGAATCTCCGTGGAGGGGGGTTTATTGCTTTAAATCCTTTGAGAAAGCACGTTTTAATATTAAAACAGACTTTTCTGAAACGTTAAGAAATGTAAACAGTTTTAAAAGACGGAAGGCAATTTCGTACTCTCTCGTCTGTTGACTCCGTCGTATAAATGTCTAAATACTTTTATGCCCTTTCAGACACAAAAGGGGTTTTCCTCTAGAGGGGTTGACGAAACGCAGGTATTCCCTCGAGTAAATCGTCTGAAACTAACGTCTTTATATCCTCACTATAAAAACGCTTTATGGACCAATTTGGCTTTTCATCTTAAAATCCCTTTTTTTGAACTTTATAAGATTTTTTTTTACGATTATGTTATGAATTAGAAAAAAGTATTGACATTTTACTGAAAGGCGTAATAAAGATCACACTATGATGACATTTTTGAGAAGAAATCTTCTTTACACCCTTAACTGATAAGTGAAGAAATACACAAAAGCAGCTGCTATTAGCTTTGTTCCAACTGCAGTTTGAAACTCCTGGAGCATGCGCATAAGGATTTGCACGTCAAATTTGACAAACGATTTGAATGACATCTAAATCCTTCTGCGCATACTCCATGAGTTTCTAACCACTTACAAACTCCGGATGGAATAAATCTAAATTGTCCGGTGGTCTACCATATTTATCTTCGGAAATAGGGGGCAGATTTATGATAATATGGATTTGCACAGCGATTAGTATACCAAGGAAAATTTTTGGGTCCATTTTTTTTGCTGTTAATAAAAGATGGAGAAGGCTTCGTTACCCAATTCAGCCAGGTTTGAAACTCCTGGAGCATGCGCATAAGGATTTGCACGTCAAATTTGACAAACGATTTGAATGACGTCTAAATCCATCTGCGCATACTCCAGGAGTTTCTAACCACTTTCAAACTCCGGTTAGAATAAATCTAATTTGTCCAGTGGTCTACCAAACTTATCTTCGAAAATAGGGGGCAGATTTATGATAATATGGATCTGCACAGCGATTAGAATACCAAGGAAAATTTTGGGTCCATATCTTTTGCTGTTAATAAAAGATGGAGAAGGCTTCGTTAACAGCTGCTATTAGCTTTGCACCAACCGCGGTTTGAAACTCCTGGAGCATGCGCATAAAGATTTGCACGTCAAATTAGTCGTCAGATGACTTCGGATTTGACGGACAAACGATTTGAATGACGTCCAAATCCTTCTGCGCATGCTCCAGGAGTTTCTAACCAGTTTCAATCTCCAGTGGAATATGTATAGGATTTGCACAGCGATTAGTATACCAAGGAAAATTTTGGGTCCATTTCTTTTGCTGTTAATAAAAGATGGAGAAGGCTGCGTTAACAGCTGCTATTAGCTTTGCTCCAACCGCGGTTTGAAACTGGTTTGAAACTCCTGGAGCATGCGCATAAAGATTTGCACGTCAAATTTGTCGTCAGATGACTTCGGATTTGACGGACAAGCGATTTGAATGACGTCCAAATCCTTCTGCGCATACTCCAGGAGTTTCTAACCAGTTTCAATCTCCAGTGGGAATATATCTAATTTGTCCGGTGGTCTACCATACTTATCTTCGGAAATATGAGGCAGATTTATGATAATATGGATTTGCACAGCGATTAGTATACCAAGGAAAATTTTGGGTCCATTTCTTTTGCTGTTAATAAAAGATGGAGAAGACTTCGTTAGCCTATTCAGCAAGGTTTGAAGCTCCTGGAGCATGCGCATAAGGATTTGCTCGTCAACTTTGACAAACGATTTGAATGACGTCTAAATCCTTCTGCGCATACTCCAGGAGTTTCTAACCAGTTTCAAACTCCGGTTGGAATTAATCTAATTTGTCCGGTGGTCTACCATACTTATCTTCGGAAATATGAGGCAGATTTATGATAATATGGATTTGCACAGCGGTTAGTATACCAAGGAAAATTTTTGGGTCCATTTTTTTGCAGTTAATAAAAGATGGAGAAGGCTTCGTTAGCCAATTCAGCCAGGTTTGAAACTCCTGGAGCATGCGCATAAGGATTTGCACGTCAGATTTGACGGACAAACGATTTGAACGTCCAAATCCTTCTGCGCATGCTCCAGGAGTTTCTAACCACTTTCAAACTCCGGTTGGAATAAATCTAATTTGTCCGGTGGTCTACCAAACTTATCTTCGAAAATAGGGGGCAGATTTATGATAATATGGATCTGCACAGCGATTAGTATACCAAGGAAAATTTTGAGTCCATTTCTTTTGCTGTTAATAAAAGCTGGAGAAGGCTTCGTTAGCAGCTGCTATTAGCTTTGCTCCAACCGCGGTTTGAAACTGGTTTGAAACTCCTGGAGCATGCGCATTAAGATTTGCACGTCTTTGTCGTCAGATGACTTCGGTTTTGACGGACAAACGATTTGAATGACGTCTAAATCCTTCTGCGCATACTCCAAGAGTTTCTAACCAGTTTCAAACTCCGGTTGGAATTAATCTAATTTGTCCGGTGGTCTACCAAACTTATCTTCGGAAATATGAGGCAGATTTATGATTATGTGGATTTGCACAGCGATTAGTATACCAAGGAAAATTTTGGGTCCATTTCGTTTGCTGTTAAAAAAAGATGGAGAAGGCTTCGTTAGCCAATTCAGCCAAGTTTGAAACTCCTGGAGCATGCGCATAAGGATTTACACGTCAACTTAGACAAACGATTTGAATGACGTCTAAATCCTTCTGCGCATACTCCAGGAGTTTTTAATCAGTTTCAAACTCCGGTTGAAATAAATCTAATTTGTCCGGTGGTCTACCATACTTATCTTCAGAAATACATATGGGGAAGATTTATGATAATATGGATTTGCACAGCGGTTAGTATACCATTTCTTTTGCTGTTAATAAAAGCTGGAGAAGGCTTCGTTAGCCAATTCAGCCTAAGTTTCAAAATTTTCTTACATCCTTTTATGCAGCGATAAGTGCTTATTTGAATAGGATCTTTTTAAGCAAACAGACCCAGTTAAAATAATCTTACCCCATTAAACAACTTTATCTCAAGATATGTTAATGTACCAGAATTCCCTTTTCTTCTGCGAAAAAACAATAAAAGAAAGGAAGCACTAACTATTCGGTACGTCCGCACGCATCTTTCGAATAACTCGCCCAGAAATGCAAATGGCGTTTAATTGATATTTATTAGGTGAAGAGACAAGAATCGAAAGATGAAGACGAGTTTCCCACGGCTGACATATGGTCTGTAATGAAGAAGGCAGTAGGGAGGCTTCTATTGTTTTTAGGCTCATTACTTAACTCTTTCTAGTCTTCTTAAGACAATGGGCAGGTGGACTGGAGAATTCATGGACAATTAAAGTCGATGAACGCTAAATTCGACTTAAGAACATATCGGAAGGGTTGTGCGGACCCTTCATCCCTTTAAGTCATTAGAGAAGACCTTTTAAGTCCTTTATCTTTCGAGCAAAAAAGGGGTGAGAAAGTCCATCTTCTCTTATCTTCTGAGGCTTAAAGGTTCTATACACTCTTAATGTAAATCCTTTTCAGATACTTCTTATCCTTTTTTAACTTCCTTAAAGAAGTTATTGCGATACCCTCCACGTCGGGTTTTTGGGGAAGGGTCTTCCAGACCCGGAGGGTAAAATATCGAATATTGATCTTTACCGATCTCAACTTTGTCTGTGGTGCCGGCCGGACGGCAGCATTTTTTCCGGAACACTTTACGGCCACATTTTTCATCCGATTTTCACCAAATTTTCACCAAATTTCTTTAGCCGGTGAAGAAGAATGTAACGAGGGCGATTTTTGAATTTCGAAAAAATGGCGGAGATATGTCTGTTTGAAATTTTAAAAATTCGCTGCGGCCGAACCGTTAATCCGATTTTCACCAAATTTTCACCAATTACTCCTTATATTTTTTAAGAATTTTTGGTGTTAAAAAATTGCCACATTTTACTTATTAATTTTTTTTAGCAGGGAGAAATTTCGTACTTCTACCCTTTACTAGAGGCCCATCCCTTGGCCAAGGAGCCCATTATTTCTACCTTGACACTTAAAAAATTGTTCGAAAAAAAAATAATAGGTACTTTGAAAATTTATTGAAAAAAAAAAAACAAAAGGAAAACCCGGAAAATTTTTCGAAAAAAAACTGAAAATTTTTTTTGACAAAAAACCTAGAAAATTTTTCGAAAAAAAAAAAAAAAAGAAAGAAAAACCCGGAAAATTTTTCGAAAAAAAAAGAAAAACCCGGAAAATTTTTCGAAAAAAAAAAACTTGGAATTTTTCGAATAAAAAACTTAGACAATTTTTCGAAAAAAAAAGGAAAACCTGGAAAATTTTTCGAAAAAAAAGGAAAACCAGGAAATTTTTGAAAAAACAATCTTGGAAAATTCTCCTTAATACTTTCCCTACCTACTACATCCCCTTCCGTTATACTTTCGTTCCCTTATACTTCCCCCTCCGTTATACTTCACCCTCTGTTATACTACCCCTCACTTAAACTTCCCCCTCCCATATACTTCTCCTCACTTATACTTCCCCCTCCCATATACTTTCCACTCCCTTATACTTCCCCTCCCATAGCTTCCCCCTACGTTTTACTTCTCCTCCGTTATACTTCCCCCTCCTATATAGATACTTCTCTTTAAGGAAGTTTTCGTTGGGAGCTCTTCAAACCAGTACTTTTATAGAGCAAGGAAAATTTTAAAAAAACGTTTTCTGGCAGAATTCCTTCTCTGCACATGACCTATGGAAATGATTGAAATGTGGCCATATCTCATAACCTTCTCAATTTTGTTTGCAATCGTCTTTGTTTAATCAAGATTCGGTAAATTGATAAATTATACAGTTTCATTTGAGATTATGTCTCATTTAAGGGGGAATCAAAGATATTTATTGTTGAGATTTCGAGGGAGGTACCGCTATTAACAAGTAAGAGTGCGATCGGCGGAAGAATCTCCGGGATAAATCACTCGTTCTAATGCCCCCCCATGGTACCCGAAGGCTCAATGATCTAGAATCTGAAAAGACGCAGGTCTTAATGAGCCCGGGAACCGTGTCCGAAAAGTCCCTTTTTATTTATTGCTTATAGTTTCCTGCGCTTACAATAATTCCTCGTTAAATGTCTTCTATGATATTTATTGTGAGTGGACGGTCGGAGAGGGGAAAGAGAGACGTCGTTATTGTTCTACCGGTCACAAGTCAACATGCATAATGGAATAGAACTATTGAGCCGTCGGATCTAATTCTATTCGGCCGCCTCATTAAATCCAACTAATTTATACCGGTGTAATCTTTAACGGGGATGCTCTTCACGCTCCATTTCGGATATCCACTCGTTGAATCCCGAATTATTGGGTTCTACAACATTGAATTTCTGTGGGACCCTAGGAAAACTATACTATGAAGTTAGTACCTACTAGTTTGAAGATCTTCCAACGATATCTTCTTTAAAGAGAAGGAACAATATAGGAGGGGAAGTTCGAGGAGGGGGAGGTACAAAGGAGGGGGAAGTACAAAGGAGGGGGAAGTACAAAGGAACTGAATAATTTCAAGTACTTAAAAAAATTTTGCTTTATCGCCCTCCTTAATATGAGGCGCTCCGGGTACGAAGGGCGAACTCAACAAAACGTAGTTTTGAGATATTCGCATTTTAAAGTTTAATGTTACGGGCGAACTCAACAGAAAAGTCATGCTCTGGAATGGGAAAAGGAGTGGGGGTTGTGGACTATAATGTGGAGTTCGCCCTTCGTACCCGCTCGGATATCGCAGTTAGAGCTTTGCCGCATATCGGTTTTTACGTATTTAAAGGGGAAAAAAGGGCGAACTCAACATAAAAATTATATGGGTGTATTCACCAAGAGGTCTAGAATCTGAAAATGAAAAAAAAAAAAAAAAATTGTCCTATGATGAGTTCGCCCTTCGTACCCGGAGCGCCTCATATCTTCTTCATCGACTGAGGAAGATTGCGTGAAAATTTTGAACAAATCGGGTGAAAATCGTGGCCGTAAAGTGTTCCGGAAAAAAATGCTACGGCCGGCCGGAACCACAGACAAAGTTGAGATCCGTGTAGACCCTTCCGCAAAAACCCTACTTGGAGGGTATAACAATAACTTTTTTAAGGAATTTAAAATGAGCTTCGAGGCTTTAGGTATTGACTTGATTGACTTGATAACTACGTAGTATACTCAAATACGTAATTTTTCAAGATTAATGGCCATAAAATTTTGACAAATGTTCCCCCCATACTTTAATCTAATCTTAATCACGCCCTTTATATTTTCTTTTACTGTTTTCTTACTGAACAAAAAAAAATTCAAATGGACCTGCCTAATCCACTCAAAAACAGCCCATTTTACGACCAATAAATTTTTATTAATGCGATACTCGATTTTAGTATCATTTTTAGCGCTTTTTACTTCGGGTGCCCCCTTCCAGGGTATTTATCTCCATAAAACAAACAAGAAAAATAGAAATAAAAAAAGGAGAAGTGAGATGCATAAATGAGATGAATGGGCCCCCTTTAAGATAAGCCTTTTCGTTTATTAAAGGGGTGCAATCACAAAGTTTACTGTTTTTCTTTTTTTCCTCCCCTTTATCCTGGACCTGTTTTAACTGCTTTCTTTACTGCTCGAATCTCCTTACCGAATTGCATTATTGCTTTATCGATAACGTCATTTTACGCCAAACTACCTTGAAATGAACCCTTTTTAAAGAATTTTTAAGAATAAAGGGTTAGAAGCCTCGATTTTTTTATAAGGAGGGTGGCTTTTTGTTATAGTTCGTCACGAAATGTGTTCGACGGACCGTGTGGGTCATAAAACGGGAAGAATTCAATGCCGTAAAAGAAGCTTTTAGGAGTAATCCTAAAATTAAACACGTCAAAAAATATATATACCATAACATAGGGGGTATAACAAAAATACACACATAAAAAAAGTCAAATGGTGTATTTTTATATGAGTAAAATCCCTCAATTTTTCTCAATAGATTGATTTTTTAAAACCCTTAAGACAAGCAAAATTTTATTGTATAATAAAAGGATAAATTTTTAAATAAGGGATTATGGTGTTTTACCTACTCTTTTCGACTAGTAGTTCCTACTAATCTTTTATTAGGTGTACAAAATGAAACTCGGCTAAAATCTACAAAATTCAAATTTACCCTGTGGCTGAGTTTCATTTTGTGCACCTAATAAATAAAATTTGTAGGAAATTTAATTCTCTATAAATTTGTACTTAATTATTCTAGGATGCACCATTTTGAAAAAATAATTTTTTTTAAATAAATTTATCTTGAAAACAGTGCTCCCTAGAGAAAAAATGAATAGAATAAAAGTTAAAGAAAATGAAATTTCCAACAGATTTTATTTAGTGCAATTTTTCAATATCTGTAACGGTTTACGATTTACAAGCCTTTAAAAATTAACCTTCTTAAAGGTTATACTTCAATAACCTTCTCACACGGAGAAGGTGAACTTTTGATGGACTATAACGCCTAAAATGTTTAAAATTTTGAAAAAATGAACTACTAGGTGTACAAAATGAAACTCGGCTAAAATCTACAAAATTCAAAACCCTGTGGCTGAGTTTCATTTTGTACACCTAATAATTTCCTTAGTGAAGTTATTGTTTTACCCTCCACAACTAGTTTTCAGGGAAGGGTCTTATATTAGACATTCCCAAAATAACGAGAAAGAACTTTTGTAAAAAAATTTACAACGATTTTTGTCCTCTAGTATAGGAAAGTAATATAAGGGGCGAAAGTGCTGCGATCTTTTGTTTAAAAAAATTTTTCCGACGCTACGATGCCCCTTAAATGCTTGGATAAGCCCTGTTGTAGCAAGCTCCTGACATGTATAATCCTTATCTTCTACTTCGATATTTTGAACATATTTTAACACCGTTTATAATTTTAACGACATTATTAAGATAAAAAACGTAAGATTATCTCAACCTTTCGGTCAACGATATTTTACATGGGCATGCACTCGTCGATTATCAAACGCACAATCATCAAGAAAACACGAATTGTCGTATAACAATAGAAGTTTTCATGTTTTTAAGTAATGAGAACCTTAAGAACATCAATTTCGTTCAAGTTTATCGCGTAAAATTTTCTCCCCTAGTTTCGAAAAGCTTCTTAAATGTTTGAGTAATGAAGCAATCAAGGTTCCACATGGTTTTACATCATAAACGTAAACGTCTCCTTAATCCGTGTCGTTCCGAGGGATCTTAAAGCCTTCCCTCTTTTCTTCCTGTATTGTTTTACAGCTTAGATAAAGAATTTTTTTTTTACAATTTAATACTTACCCCTCACCTATTACTAACTGATTTACGCCCCTGATAGCCGATCCGACTCCGCAGGAGATAAAGTTTACACCCCGAGCGCCCTCTTTAAAACTCCCGAAAATCTTTTTGGCTTTAAAAACGGTCCTTTATCATAAAAATTTATGGCAGGGTATCGGAAAAATCAAAAATGGGACTTTTTTTTCGTTATTTTTTCTTTTATAGTTTATTTTTTATGTCTATTTTGCGATATAGGGAAACGATAGTCATAAAAAAAGATCATTTTGGGCAGCACGTAATCGGAAAGATCTAATATTAAAAGGGAAGAAACATAAAAAATAACATATTGTAAGAAAAAAATTCGATTTCGTACATTTGTGCCTTTTGGAAGTTGAGAAACGGACATCCTTGGCTTTTTTATTCCTTAGTTACTATCTATACACATCAACCATTGAAGGACCATTGAAAAAATTCTATCAACCACCTACAGCTATTCGTAGTACCATCGATGCTATCAACTAACATGTTTCTATCATTGCAAAAATGCTATCAACCAACTACAGTTATACCCGATACTATCGATGCTATTGATTCCACGTATGGCACTATGTTAGCATAAATGCTATCAACCATTTTCAGCTATTCCAGAATCTTCGATGCTATCAACAGCCGTGTATGGTACTATCATTGCCAAAATGCTATCTATCACCTACAGCTATTCGTAGTACCATCGATGCTATTAACTAACATGAATGGTACTATCATCATTGCAAATATGCTATAAACCACCTACAGTTATACTCAATACCATCGATGCTATTGACTGCCATGTATGGCACTATCCTTGAAAAAAATGCTATCAACCACCTACAGCTTACAGTATCATCGATGCTATCAACAGCCGTGTATGGTACTATCATTGCCAAAATGCTATCAACCACCTACAGCTATTCGTAGAACCATCGATGCTATTAACTAACATGTATGGTACCATCATTGCAAAAATGCTATCAACCACCTACAGCCATTATCATCGATGCTATCAACAGCCGTGTATCATTGCAAAAATGCTATCAACCACCTACAGCTATTCCAGTATCATCGATGCTATCAACAGCCGTGTATGGCACTATCCTTGCAAAAAATGCTATCATCCACTTTCAGCTATTCCAGTATCATCGATGCAATCAACAGCCGTGTATGGAACTATCATTGCAAAAATGGTGTCAACCACCTATTTGTAGTCCCATCGATGCTATTAACTAACATGTATGGTACTATCATTGCAAAAATGCTATCAACCACCTACGGTTATACCCTATACCATCGATGCTAATGACTGCCATGTATGGCACTATCTTAGCAAAAATGCTATCAACCACCTACAGCTATTCCAGTATCATCGATGCTATCAACAGCCGTGTACGGTACTATCATTGCAAAAATACTATCAACCACCTATAGCTAATCGTGGTACCATCGATGCTATCAACTAACATGTATGGTACTATCATTGCAAATATGCTATCAACCACCTACAGTTATACCCAATGCCATCGATGCTATTGACTGCCTTGTATGGCACTATCCTTGCAAAAAATGCTATCAACCACCTACAGCTTACAGTATCATCGATGCAATCAACAGCCGTGTATGGAACTATCATTGCAAAAATGGTGTCAACCACCTATTTGTAGTCCCATCGATGCTATCAACTAAAATGTATGGTACTATCATTGCAAAAATGCTATCAACCACCTACAGCTATTCGCAGTACCATCGATGCTATTAACTAAAATGTATGGTACTATCTTAGCAAAAAATGCTATCAACCACCTACAGTTATACCCGATACCATCGATGCTATTGATTCCATGTATGGCACTATCTTAGCATAAATGCTATCAACCACTTTCAGCTATTCCAGTATCATCGATGCTACAACAGCCGTGTATGGCACTATCATTGCCAAAATGCTATGAACCACCTACTGCTATTCCAGTATTATCTATGCTATCAACAGCCGTGTGTGGTACTATCATTGCAAAAATGATATCAACCACCTACAGCTATTCGTAGTACCATCGATGCTATTGACTGCCATGTATGGCACTATCCTTGCAAAAAATGCTATCAACCACCTACAGCTTACAGTATCATCGATGCTATCAACAGCCGTGTATCATTGCAAAAATTCTATCAACCACTTACAGCTATACCCAGTACCATTGATGCTATCGAAAAACTAAACATGTACAAATAAAGAAAAGATAGATCTCCGCAATGAATCACGAAATAACATATGTTATTGAAGGAAGCCCTTCGGTCACGATAGACTCTCCTTGTCCTAGGACATGCGGGTACTCTAAGCGTCTTATTAGCATATCATGATTCAGGTACAATTACCGTCTACACCTGTGTACACCATATGCCACGTGACGCTAACTTCTCCTTTTTCCATAAAAAAAGATGCAACAGAAAAAAGTTTATGTTGTGACAATTGTTTTATATTGGGTGTCGGGTTTATTTACCAATGGTCTGTGGGGAGGGACCCTTTATAAATCAAAATCACCCTCCCAGATCTAATTGTAGGTTTCGTTTAACCCTGGAAATATCCTGTTACTGCCCTCAATGGGGAAGATATTTTTTTATAAGTATTGAAGCAACCAAAAGGATTAAGATATTGTTTTATACTAAGGCACTTGCTTTGGCTATTAGTGAGTAGTGAGTAGCCAGGAATTAATACAATACTCCATTCGTGCTTACCCCTTAGTTTCGAGGGTTAACCCGCACCTGTGCCAAATCCCCTTCCTCTAGTTTTAATCCGATGTTTTAACATTTAATCGGCTCATGAGAAACATCTGTCTAGAATTTTTTTTTTAATTTTTATTTCTCCAGAGGACGGTGCAAGTGTCATCTGTCATTTTGGGGACAAAAGGTTTGATTTAGTACTGACCCTCTTGGACTCTTCTTTTTTTTTTCCAAGGGCGAGGGTCCCTTATGCGAATGTAATTAGGAGGATACAATGGCACTCAACAGGGCTGTCGTCGTTTTTTTGGAGTCTGGGGAGGGTCTTTTTCCTCACAAAAGGGCAGTTTTTTGGAAATTTATTACAATATCCTATCACCCCTAATGTGTTATCCACTTTCCCCCGTTTTGTCAAATGCTTATTTGTCCATCATTTGTATTTTGAATTCGAACTTTTTATAGCATGTTAAGAAAATGGATAATGGAAAGTTTCGCTCTCACAAATTTTTCTGGGAACGGTGATCATCCAAGACTGCGTGAAATTAGAAGGAAAAAATAATACCAAATAGTTGGGTAATTATAGAGGCCACCTTTGGGGCACAATAGGTAATTATGGAGGCCACCTTTGGGGCACAATAGGTAATTATGGAGGCTACCTTTGGGGCACTATAGGTAATTATGGAGGCCACCTTTGGGGCACCATAGGTAACTATGGAGGCCACCTTTGGGGCACAATAGGTAACTATGGAGGCCACCTTTGGGGCACAATAGGTAATTATGGAGGCCACGTTTGGGGCAAAATAGGTAATTATGGAGGCAACCTTTGGGGCACAATAGGTAATTATGAAGGCAACGTTTATGGCACAATAGGTAATTATGGAGGCCACCTTTGGGGCAAAATAGGTAATTATGGAGGCCACCTTTGGGTCGCGACGGTGGCCTCCACAGTTACCTATTGTGCCCCAAACGTTGCCCTTATAATTACCTATTTTGACCCAAAGGTTGCCTCCATAATTACCTATTTTGCCCCAAACGTGGCCTCCATAATTACCTATTGTGCCCCAAACGTTGCCTTCATATTTACCAATTGTGCCCCAAAGGTTGCCTCCATAATTACCTATTGTGACAGTGGGGTGAAATCCCAAAAAAGTGATCAAAAGTCCATTTTTTGAACTATTTTATTATGACCTAAATGATTTTTTTTTGGCTCAATTAACCTCTCAGGCATCTTAGTCTCGAGTTATAGGGCTGAATTTTCACTTAAGAATGGTGGGCAGTCATCTGTAGGGCCAAAATCGTGAAAATCGTTGAAAAATTCACTATTTAAACAAAAATAGTGTATTGATAGACCTGAGGAACAATGGACTCAAGTTTATTTTTAATTAGTCCTAATATGATCTAGAAAGTAAAGGAAAAAATTGATGTGGGTATTGTTGACTGTCGAAAATAGAAATAAATAAAATCGCCTAATTTTTACATCAATATAAGCTTAAAACTGATCTACAAAAAAACCTCCTTTTCCTCCCCAGTGAAACTTGCATGAAAAATGTTTTAATAGTTCAAAGAATATTCCCTGAAATTTTCAGCTGCGTCCGTCTGCGTCCTTGGCGTCCACATCAAAAATTACCCTTGAAAATAGGGCATTTAATCTACATTTTTCTAATCAAGCAAGAAAAGCATTTAGAGCTGACTGTAGGGATACCTACCTATTGCATACTAATAAATTTAATTTTATAAAATATCAATGAGACTGGCTTACAGTTATGTACGATAGTCCCTACCGAGAAACAAAGTCCAATAAATAAACACAAACTTAGCGATAAGAGATGAATGTTAAGGATTAGCATCATCGACGTGTTATAATTGTTCATAAAACCAACAGTTGGACTTGATCTTCTCTCCTCGTCACTTCGTCTTCTTTTGTGCTCTTCACTATGGATGTCATAAAAGTAAAAAACTGCGAATTGGCGAACATTTTGATAGAGAGCAAATCTCGTAATGTCGAATTATTAACGAATTATTTGTGCAGTACGCATATTATTCGAGACAGTGATTTTCCAGAACTTGTGGAAAAACTTGATAAAAGGTTTCTCACTAAATTTAACAAGAGGTGGAACGAATGTTCGAGGAACAAACTTCGCTTTTTCGAGAAGCATAGTTTTTGGTTGAATGAGTGCTTTTTGAATGGTCATCGAATTCGAACGTCAATGACGATGTCTCGTCTTTATCTAGTTCGTCGAGTTCTTCGGTTATGGGTCGTCCGAAAAAGGAGTTTTCATCGTTGAGCGAATCTGCAAAAAGACGCCGAGCTCGATCGATTAGCGAAAAATTCTCTCTCGCAGAGCTACTATACGCCTTTGAACATAAATTGAGATCTTCAGGGAAAAAAAGCATTGCTAACACCGTGAATGTTTTGATGTCTGAGGATGCTGCAGAAAGCAACGAGGAACCTGCAGCGTTGTCAAAAGAGGAAGCTCTAGCTTTATATATTGATGTAGGCTTATCGAGAAGCCAATATGAAAAAATTCGATCAACATTAAAACCGAAAAGACTCTCAGTTTTCCCCTCTTACACACGACTTCAAGAAGCTAAACGAGATTGCTACCCTTCAATTTTGGTAACCGAAAATGGAGTTCGCATCGACTTGCAAAGCCTTGTGGATCATACAACTTCAAGATTAATCTCGTCACTTCCTCCAACAACAACAAACGCTCCTCTGCATTCAAAAATTTTGAAATTATCATGGAAATGGGGTTGTGATGGCTCATCAGGACATAGTAAATACAAACAGAATTTTACTGATGTAGAAAAATCAGACGAAAGTGTTTTTATGATTTCGACAGTACCACTGCAGCTTTCCTCTGTACCCTCCGAAAATAGTGATGTCGTCCAATGCTGGATAAATAATCGCCCTTCATCGACTAGACTCTGCCGACCCATAAGCTTTTCATTTGAAAAAGAAACATCTTCTAAAGTTATAGATGATGTTAAAAAGGTGAAAACGGAAATCGAGACACTTCGGCCTACTCAAATTTTGATCAACGACACTGATTTCATTGTTCATCACGACTTTCATCTGACTATGATAGATGGAAAAGTTCGACAATACATCACTGATACACTTTCTTCGTCAACTTGTTGCATTTGTGGTGCAAAGCCCTCACAAATGAACTCCCTATCGGACTTGGTGGAAAGACCTTACGACGAATCTTCGTGTACATATGGCGTTTCTTCCCTTCATGCTTGGATAAGATTTTTCGAATGTGTGCTTCACATTGGATATCGCCTGTCATTTAAAAAATGGAGTGTTCGATCACCGGAAGAGAAAACGAAGAAAGAGGAAGCCAAGAAGTTCATCCAAACTGGATTGAAAGAAAAACTGGGGATATTAGTCGATATACCGAAACAAGGAGGTGGATCAACAAATGATGGTAATACAGCACGAAAATTTTTCCGGAACTGGAGTATTGCTGCCAATATTACTGGAGTAGATGAAAACCTTATCTATAGGTTGTACATTATTCTTCAAGTTCTTGCTTGTGGCCAGAAAGTTAACACGACCGATTTCGAAAAGTACTGTTTAAATACATATCAACTTTATATTTCATTGTATAGTTGGTATTACATGCCGGCTTCTATGCATACAATTCTTCTGCATTCTAAAGAAATAATCGAATCGATTCCAATGCCCATTGGATGGATGTCGGAAGAGGCTCAGGAAGCACGAAATAAAGAATTTAGACAATTTAGACTTCATAATACAAGAAAATGTTCGAGGATATCTACAAATGAAGACATCATTCACAATCTACTGATATCATCAGATCCAAAAATTTCTTCATTACGCCCTCAATGGGAATCGCGATCGTTCGAATTAGAAGAGGATGCGAAGAAACTGTTAATTATTCAAAATGAACTTGTTTGTGAAACTATGGAGATAGACTAAGAACCTAATAATTTTTTTTTTTTTTTTTTTTTTTTTTTTTTTTTTTTTTTTTTTTTTTTTTTTACTGAATAAATTTTATCTTTTCACCAGTTAAACTTGCAGTATTTTTCCCCTATTTTATTCAAGTACCTACTATGATGATTGTATTTTATTTCAGAAAAAACTTCTATTTTCTACGATTATAGGCTTATAAAAACTTCCTCAGTAGAAAATTTTGCCGTTGCGATCTTTTATACTCCTACTTAAGTATTGAACATTCATTTTGCGAAATTTCAAGTCTCTACATCGGTTTGAACCGAAGCTATAGACTTTTGATCACTTTTTTGGGATTTCACCCCACTGTGCGTCGGGGCACAATAGTTAAACAGGTCTTTTTAACTTCCTTATAGATGTTATTGTGATACCCTCCAAGTCGGGATTCTGGGAAGAGTCAAATCGAATGTTGATCTTTACCGATCTCAACTTTGTCTGTGGTGCCGGCCGGCCGTCCGTCCTTAGCATTCTTTTCCGGAACACTTTACGAAAATTATCATTTTTTAAAACAATAATTATCATTTTAGTATGAAAAAATTTCTCACTTCCACCCGCTACGAGAGGGACCTCTATTGGGCAAAAATCCCATTATTTCTACCTTGATACTCGGAAAATTTTTGGAAAAAAAAATTCCCTTCGTTATACTTCCCCCTCCGTTACATCTCCTCCCTTATACTTCCCCCTCCTTTATATTTCACCACCTTTATACTTCCCCTCCTATATTTTACCTCTTTTTAAGAAGTTTTTGTTGGAAGCTCTTCAAACTAGTTCTTATATTTGTTTTGCGGCGTTCAACCGATTCAACCAATTTCCATTGCATACTATTTGTTTAATAATTTTATTTGCTTATTTTCAATATTGGTTTCGGGCTAATAGTTTTGTTTTATTGGATCGCGTTAATGATTGAACTTTATTGTGGATTCGATAAGGAATTCGTGTTCGAATTTTACGACAAAAGGGGAGCCGTTGAGTGAGTCAGATGATTGATCCCCATTTACTGCCCCTTGTCAATCATTGCGTTCGAAGCGTAGATAGGCTTAGCCGAATAGGCCATCTCACGTCAGAAGTGTTTCGGAGTTTGAGCACCTCTCCCCCTCCTGGCCATCACATGGATCACCATTACTTCTGTTAACAGTCGGAAACCATTCAGAAACGAATTTTCCCTTAAGTGGATCTAGACGTTAATACCATCATTATTCGCTAATGATTTTTTTTTTTCGGAGTCATTTTTAAAGATTTATTATGGTCAAGGGTGTTTAATGTACTGTTAGAAAGTGCGAGGTCATAAATAGACTTGCAAATCTGCATATTCATAAGTCAAAAACACCCTCCACAAATCACTAATTATTTGATTACGTCTCGAAACATTTCTCCGTAGGATTTATGTCCCAGGGCTCCGAAAGGGTTGTGGATCCGCTAATGTCCTACTGCATATTCAGCGACCTTAAAGACAAATCTTACTTTTTAATTAAAAATTATGATCAAAGGTTTCTATTAACAGTGGGGAGAAAAAAAAAGGTTCTTAGCTTATTGAGGTGTAAAATGACTAATCCGTTTGCGGTAGATCCTAATTAATACTGTATAATTACAAATAAGGTTACTCCTTAACAGTAGAATGATTTCGATGAGATCAAAGAGGCCTTGGGGAGTTATCAGTCTTAATCACGACCCCTCACGTTTGTTTAATGACAACAGGTGCCGCAGACGTTTGATTGTTAGTTTTCTCTATCGATCTTTGAGTTGAGGCGTACTTAAGAGTCAAAGACGGTGCCAACGACCTGTGGGGCCGTCCGGCAGTCGGCAAGTTTCCTCGAAACCAAATGCCTTTAAGGCAGATCCGACATTAAAATTCAACCAAGTGTTAGAAAATCTTTGAAAATGGACTTAGGCGAAATTATTCATCAGATTTTCTTATATAGGTACCACTCTCTACACTTATTAATTTTTGTTTAAAAATACATAAGAGGAAAAGAGAAAAAATTAGCAGGAATATTTCACGACTTGTTTCGGCTTATTAAAAGTAGGTTGCCTCCATAATTACCTATTGTGCTCCAAAAGTTGCCTCCATAATTACCTATTGTGCCCCAAAGGTGGCCTCCGTAATTACCTATTGTGCCCCAATGGTTGCCTCCATAAATACCCATTGTGCCCCAAAGGTGGCCTCAATAATTACCTATTGTGCTCCAAAAGTTGCCTCCATAATTACCTATTGTGCCCCAAAGGTGGCCTCCATAATTACCTATTGTGCCCCAATGGTTGCCTCTATAAATACCCATTGTGCCCCAAAGGTGGCCTCAATAATTACCTATTGTGCTCCAAAAGTTGCCTCCATAATTACCTATTGTGCTCCAAAAGTTGCCTCCATAATTACCTATTGTCCCCCAAAGGTTGCCTCCATAATTACCTATTGTGCCCCAATGGTTGCCTCCATAAATACCCATTGTGCCCCAAAGGTGGCCTCCATAAATACCCATTGTGCTCCAAAAGTTGCCTCCATAATTACCTATTGTGCTCCAAAAGTTGCCTCCATAATTACCTATTGTGCCCCAATGGTTGCCTCCATAAATACCCATTGTGCCCCAAAGGTGGCCTCCATAATTACCTATTTTGTCCCAAAGGTGGCCTCCATAATTACCTATTGTGCTCCAAAAGTTGCCTCCATAATTACCTATTGTGCCCCAAAGGTGGCCTCCATAATTACCTATTGTGCCCCAAACGTTGCCTTCATAATTACCTATTTTGCCCCAAAGGTGGCCTCCGTAATTACCTATTTTGTCCCAAAGGTGGCCTCCATAATTACCTATTGTGCCCGAAAAGTGGCCTCCATAATTACCTATTGTGCCCCAATGGTTGCCTCCATAAATACCCATTGTGCCCCAAAGGTGGCCTCCATAAATTGAAGTAGAAAAAGTTATGATATCAACTTCCCCGCCCTCCGATGAACACTGAAGAGCAGAGATGAAGCTCCCGTGCTCCCGTTTTCAATGCTCCCCTTGGCGGCGTCAGGTGCTTTATAAAATGTGAAGTCGATTTTACAGGACGCTGAGATCCAGTTACCCGAAAAACGCAAATTACGACGTCCTGACCGTACTTTTTTCTCTTTCGGACGGGTTTTGCTTGGCGATAACTAATCAAAGGTGAAAGATAAAGTGATACTAAATAAATCACTCGAATTTATTGTTGTTTTTGGCTCTATTGGCATTTTGTGAAATGAATTGAAAAGCGTCAGGGGTCGAAACTAGCGGAAACGGGGAAAAAGCGTTGACAAATGCCCTATTGCGGGTACGTATATTGGCCCCGGGTCTAACCCCTAATACACTTGTCAACCGGAGCATATTTCATATTCAAAACATTTATTATGTCTTTGTATTTTTTTCAGGGGAGATAGCACAATGAATTTTTTTTTCTCTCCCTTTCGCTTCTTTTTCGCCCTCGGCTTCTGATGCTTTCGATTCCCAAATTGAAATTTCACGCATCGGATAACCTTCAATCCCACAATTTTTTTTTATTTCAAACGTCGATTATATCGGGGGTTTTTTATACGAATATACAAAAGAAATGCACTCATTTGGATGTATGACATGCAAATAGGTTACGTATGAACAACAAAAATTTTATTCCCTTATTTTATTTTTCAATTTGTTTTTACCTTATCAAAAACTTGAAATTGACTTCAATTTAATGAAATCGAGTTAGTCATGTTCGTATAATAAATTATTAATTATAAAATTGAGAGACAAAAAAAAAAGTGCGACAATTTTTTGCAATTATGTATAAATGGTTAGTCAAAGGTGCTTATTTTTCCAAGAAGGGTTTTTTTTTATATAAAATATAAAAGCGGTAAAAATTACTAAAATTATTAGCCATGCCTTATGAATAATTTATAACGTTTATATGGGGTGAAGTTTATGAACGGAAAGCCGGAATGAGAAAGAAGGACGGGGGTTCAATCCTCAGCCTAATAACTCCAAACTTTGATGACATTGTTCAATTACCATAAAAAGCTGAGGTTACGAGCTCTTTAGAGGAGGAGAAACTCTTTTGTTTTAATGCGAAACGGAGCGGAAGATGTATTCGACGTATTAGAGGTAATAGTTACGAGGGCGTGCGGAAGGGTCCCATATGAGAGACTTAATGAAACTTTTAAGATTCCTTCAATCTAAGCCCAAACGATAAAACTGAGGGGAGAAACATATTCATATTTTATGAGCGATGAGCTCAAAACGATCTTCGAGGCAACATTTTATAATTTAAAATACGAGTATTCAAGTTTGTCCTAAAAAAATTAGAATGTAATCCTCCCTTATATTAGGACTATTAGATTTTGGTTATGGTATACAGGGTGTCCCAGAGAGACATCAACTTCTTTATTTTAAAGGTGAACCCTATGTTTTTAATCGAATTTACGCACAATTGAAGTAACTTTTACTTTTTCATCTTCAACTTCCTTAGAGAAGTTGTTGTGATACACTCAGGTTTTTGGGGAAGGGTCTTCCAGACCCCGGCGATTAATTCAAATATTGATCTTTACCAATCTCAACTTTGTATGTGGTGCCGTCCGTCCGTAGCATTTTTTCCTCAACATTTTACGGCCACAGTTTTCACCAGATTCACCAAATTTTCTTTAGTCGGTTAACAAGAAACTAAAGAGGGCGATTTTTGAATTTCGAAAAAATGGCGGAAACATGCACGTTTGAAATTTTAAAAAATTCGCTGCGGCCGAACCGTTGGTTCGATTTTCACCAAATTTTCAACAATTAATCCTAATGTTTTTGACGATTTTTTAGTGTACAAAAAATTATCATTTTATTTAAACATTAATTATCATTTTGGTAGGGAGAAATTTCATACTTCTACCCCTTACAAGAGGGAGCTCTCTCTTGTAAAAGTCCCATTATTTCTACCTGGACACATAAAAATTATGAAAAAAAAGAACTTTAAAATTGTTCAGAAAAAAAGCGCTTTAAAAAAAACACAAAAAACAAAAAACTTTTCCCCTGCGTTAAACTTTCCCCTCCCTTATACGTGCCCCTCCCTTGTACTTCCCCCTCCGTTATACTTCCCCTCCCTTATACTCCCCCCTCCGTTATACTTCCCCTCCCTTATACTCCCCCCTCCGTTATACTTCCCCTCCCTTATACTCCCCCCTCCGTTATACTCCCCCCTCCGTTATACTTCCCCTCCCTTATACTTCCCCTCCCTTATACTTCCCCTCCGTTATACTTCCCCTCCCTTATACCTCCCCCTCCGTTGTCCTTCCCCCACCCTTAAAATAAGAAAACCCGGAAAATAAAAAAAAACTCTGAAAATTTCCAAAAACAATAACCAAAAAACTTCCCTCTTCTTTCTTCTTTTTTCGTCGCTTCACGTCTCATAAAAAACTTCCCCCTCCCTTATACATCCCCTTCCTTATACTTCCCCTTCCTCATACTTCCCCTCCCTTATACTTCCCCCTCCGTTGTACTTCCCCTCCCTTATACTTCCCTCTCCTATATTTTTACTTCTCTTTAAGAAAGTTTTCGTTGGAAGCTCTTCAAACTAGTACTTTCGATTGGAGTTGCTGGTCTACTCTATTTGTGACACCCTGTATATATAGATGGGTAATTAGGTATATTTATGGCCAAAAGAGGTTAGTTCGAAAAAGTTGGTCATTATTCATCCTAAGAACCGTTTAACTAATAGATGTCGTGTGGTCAGGTCAAAAAAGAGAGCACATGTAGACAAAAAGGACAAAAGAGAAAAAAGTTGAAGAATATCTGGGACTTTGGTACCTAGAAGTTTCAATATAATGAATAACAATGCTTCCGATATTTATCCTAATTAACCTTTCATTCAAAAAGAAATCCTTTTCGTCATGGGAAGGTCCTAAACCGCTCATATGAATAATTAAAATCCACTAATCCTCTTTTCTTCTCAATCGTTCATTTTTCTTTCGGCATTAAACGGGATGTCACCTCGCACCCGAGGTCATTAACAACCCTTAATTAATCGCACTTTTCAAAATAAGCCAGGTGAGAGTCATATTTGTCACGGTACCTTTTTTTATTCCTTCGGACCCCTCGTTAGACTGTATGGTTAGCTTATTAATGAGGAAACCTACACCTGTGAATCCCCCCGATTAACGATTAACACCAAACGAACTTTTTTTTTGTCTAGTCTTGCTTTTCCGGAAGGGTCCAGGGGCTTAATCAAAAGTGCAAAGACTGGAAAGACATCTGTGTCCCTTTTTAACGTTTTATTAGGCTAGGAACTCAATTAAGCCGTGGGAACTTATCAATCATAGCAAATATTAAGGATGTTCAACTATAATAATAAGTTTTATTGCTTTTATGGGACGTTCTCCTTGTTATTCGGAACATATCCATAAGTGACGGATTTTATGTTGAACAAAGCGGAGTTGGGTGTATTCGTATTCGTATTTACGAATAGTTTAACCCTGTAAATACGAATATAGATAGGTTCGTATTTACAAATTAAATACGAATATATTCGTACATATTTGTACCTATTCGTATTCACTAATATCTGGCAGTTAAGGTGAATATTCCTGTTTCCTATCTAAATACGCCTTTTTGAGAGTAAATACTCGTATTTATAGGAAAGTAATTTAAGGCAGACGTCTTTCTGTCTCGGTTGAACTTCAATATAGGATCCGCATTTACAAAAAAAAAAATTTTTAAGCCCCAAGAACACATTTATTGTACATTATATTTGTTTATAATAATACTGTTGTAATTTTCTCTTCGCCCCATCTCTTAAAATTGCGTGTTTTCGACTATATTATCTGCTCAGGAGTTGAAAATAACCCGTTATGACTTAATTTATACCTTGTGTTTAGATTGGACAAAATTATACTTCAACACGTGCTTTCCACACGTGATGAACGGGATATTTAAACTTTTTTTTTTTTTTTATTTAAGACAATTTTATATATTAACCGTGGTAGGAGGGGGGGAGGGGGTACTTTGGTAGACACCAGATTCTTGGCTTGGCGCAAAAAAATTTTTTACTAGTAATATTAGCTTGTTCCAACCGCTGTTTGAAACTGGTTTGTAACTCCTGGAGCATGCTCAGAAGGATTTGCACGGCAAATTTGACGTCTAACGTGACGTTTAAGGTTTGGCGTACTAACGATTTGAACGACGTCCAAATATGACGTCCTAATCCCTCTGCGCTTGCTTCAGGAGTTCCAATCAAGTTTCAAACTACGGTTGGAACGAAGCTATTATATCTTTTATTTGACGTCAGGCGACTTGACAAATCGTTCTGCGCATACTCCAGGAACTCCTGGAACTCTAAGCCAGTTTCAAACTGTGGCTGGAACAATAATAGCTTTGTTCGAACCGCGGTTTGAAACGGGTTGGAAACTCCTGGAGCATGGGCAGAGGGATTTTCATGTCAAATTTGACGTCAGACGACTTAAGCTTTGACGGACTAACGATTTGAACGACGTCGAATATGACGTCCCAATCCTTCTGCGCATGCTTCAGGAGTTCCAATCCAGTTTCAAACTGCGGTTGGAACGAAGCTATTATATCTTTTATTTGACGTCAGGCGACATGACAAATCGTTCTGCGCATGCTCCTGGAACTCCTTGAACTCTAAGCCAGTTTCAAACTGTGGCTGGAACAATAATGTGTGTTTGAAACTCCTGGAGTATGCGCAGATGGACTTGCACGTCAAATTTGACGTCGGAAGCCTCCATATATGACGGACTAACGATATGCTTGTCAAATTTTGCGTCAGATGACTTAAGACTTGACGGACTAACGATTTAAAAGTATGACGTCCAAATCCTTCTGCGCATGCTTCAGGAGTTCCAAACCAGTGTCAAACTGCGGAACGAAGCTATTACCTATATCGTTAGTGATTTTGGATGAGTCGTCGAGAACCGGACATCAATGTCTTAAGAGTCGGTCCTCGTTATAATTTGTTTCTAGTAAACCGTAGGCTTGGAACGTAGGGTCTTTTTATTGGCTGAGTAAATAACTATTCAGTACAGGCGACTCCTTGTCGACGACTTTCCCCCCTTCTCCTAAAGCTGTCAATTGCACTCGCCCCCGGGGGGGTTAAATGGAAGATCCCGACGATTCCTTCTCGGTTTGCCCGCATGAGGCGGGGACCTTTTCGGCCTAACACCAAACAATAACCGTCCTGCATTAAAAGCCCTTGATTTCTACCGGATTCCGAGTGAAAATGGGGAGAGAAGAAAAGGCTTGTTTCAATTTGCGGAGGGCGAAAAGTCCGGAATGTTATTTTCCCCTCCGTCCACGAATCTCCGACTGCACTTCTTCCCTCGACGAAGATAAAAACAAAGCGAATTCCTTCTTTTACAGACTATAAACACCCTACGGTTAATTTATAGATCAAATAACCTTTATCGATTATTGCGAATATTCGCAAAGAGTTTTATTGAATCCGAATCAGTTCGGTCTGCTGGACATTTGAGAAATTCAATTATGAAGGTGATGGGGGAGGCGGACGTAAACAAGGAAGGCAATTAATTCAGAGACGAATACGTCGACTCTTTTTTTTTTTGCCTCTCATTTTGAGGGAGAGATCAAACGGAATATCGGACCTTTTTTTTAATACCGGTCAGCCTGAGGAAGGACAAAAGTCCCGAAGGGGAGAAAGTCTTTGTCGTGACCCACAATGACCCGATATGGCCTTTATTTTAATTCCGGGGGCGTGACGATAAAAGGGTTTTTAATTAAAAGAGCCTTTTACCCCCCGAACGAAAAACGCGCAGTAACTACCGGAGCGGTTTTATAAAATGGGACAATAAACTTCCATTTTGAGTGGCCACGTAGAAAGTTTTAATTTCTATGGAAAATATTACAAACAACCCCTTCTGAAAAAGAGACTTCTCTCGCTAAGGGACAGCCAGACAAAAGGCGCCTTTTAAACCTTCAAACGAAATATTCTCTTTCAAAACCTTATTTTTTTCGCCTCAAAAAATTTAATAAGATAACCCACAAAAGTTAAAAAAAAAATTGACATGCAAATCCTTCTGCGCATGCTCCAGGAGTTTCAAAACAGTTTCGAACCGCGGTTGGAACAAAGTTATTATTGTTCCAGCCACAGTTTGAAACTGGATTGGAACTCCTGAAGCAATCGCAGAGGGATTAGGACGTCATATTTGACGTCGTTCAAATCGTTATTCCGTCAAATCTTAAGTCATCTGACGTCAAATTTGACATGAAAATCGTTAGTCCGTCAAATTTGATATGCAAATCCTTCTGCGCATGCTCCAGGAGTTTCAAAACAGTTTCAAACCGCGGTTCGAATAAAGCTATTATTGTTCTAGCCACAGTTGGAAACTGGTTTGGAGTTCGAGGAGTTCCTGGAGCATGCGAAGAACGATTTGGACGTCAAATTTGACATCAGTCGTCATGACAAATCGTTTTTCGCATGCTCCAGGAACTCCTCGAACTCCAAACCAGTTTCAAACAGTGGCTGGAACAATGGTAGCTTTATTCGAACCGCGGTTTGAAACTGTTTTGAAACTCCTGGAGCATGCGCAGAAGGATTTGCATATCAAATTTGACGGACTAACGATTTTCATGTCAAATTTGACGTCAGATGACTTAAGATTTAGCGGACTAACGATTTGAACGACGTCAAATATGACGTCCTAATCCCTCTGCGCATGCTCCAAGGAGTTTCGATCCAGTTCCAAACTGCGGTAATCCTTAACAAAACCGTTTCATTTCATCTTAAACTTTTTGATTTTCGAGGGACCTGTAAGAAGGGTGGTAACGGACGTTCGTTAGGTGGCAATTTGAAATCCCATCTTCTATTCATAGGGGCGCAAGGTAAGGCGAAAAGGCGTCCTTTTGATTGAACCCTCTTCAAAGTTATCCTCCGCAAACTTAAATAGAAGATTAATTAACATCTCTCGAGGGTTCCGGAAGTATGATTTTCAAGTGAAGCGCCACTCGTGAAAAGGCTTCTACTTAAAGAATACCTAATTTGCACTTAGACAAACCAAGAAGACATTTTCTACCCCCTTTGTACTTTATAATTACAAGGAGAATATAACCTAATTAAGTCACTCTATCTTTAAAAATTAACGATTACTTATTTTCTTTCTCTTGAAAGCCTTTAATCACCATTAAAGTTGTTTTTTTATATTAAAAAAAAAATTATGTGAATTTTTAATGCAGTAGGTTAATTGAAAGTATGGAAATTCGCTGTTTAAAAGTTGGGGGCCAAAAGACAAACACCTTAACTGGCTTTTTACGATCTTTTTTACAATGCAGTTTTCGTTTTTCGGTTCTTTTTTATTTTTTATTTTAAAAACGCTCCTTTTTTCTGTGAAGGGAGGACGCTTTTTGATGGTGAAGGGCAATTAAATTTTTTACGAGCATCCCCGGATAATAAGGAGCCATGTGACTTATTCCGGTGAGACGCACTTGGATTTCAAAAGCTGTAAAAAATATAAAAAAGAACGGAAAAAGGGGATTGTAAAGATATTTCACGGATGGTTTTCTTATTGATGTTTAATCCTATAAAAAATATTTTTATTGAACACAAATAATTGAAAAGGAAGAAGGAAACTATAAAAAATCGTCCCCTAAAAAATGACTAAACTGAAAATTGTCAGGATGTCATATGTTGATGAGATAACTGGATCATTTTGAAAACACGCTAATATGTCATTACAAAACGCTTCCTTATTATCTAAAATCTTTTTTTCTTTTTATAAACAAACCATTTTCACAAAATAATTTAAAATGACAAATAGCTCATAAGGGGGAGATCTGAAAAATTCACTTGCTTCCGGGAACATCCCTTAGGGCTGAATATGAATATGTTGATTAACTAATATATCACCAAGGGTGAATTTTTTTACCATCTCTTCAAAAAAATTAGACCGTATGTCTAAATTGATTTAATTTTTTTTTGACAATTCTCACGGATGTTATAAAAAAATAAAACCGCAATAAAACCATAAAGCACCTGCACCAGATGGGCGAGCATTAACCGCTTCCGAATTGATCTTGATGACGAGCTTATTACCCATCACGGAATAATCGAATTAGAAGACTAAAATAACCAACTCATCCTAATGGGCATTCTGGCGCAAAAACCAACGCTCAATCTAACGATTTTTCAACGAGTAGTTTATACAGTCCGGAAAAAATTGTATGAAGGCGGGAAAAGCGGTAAATCGGATGATGTACGGTGCATGTGAGTTTACGATACCTTAACAAAGCGCATGCGCGAGCATTCGAGTATTATCAGTTCCCGCTTTTTATTCAAAAGTTCATGTTTGATATTTGCCTATATTAAGACTAGTTTGATAACGCGATGGGGTTAATTTTTTTCCACTCGCAAGGAGAGCTCGTTTGATAACACGAGAAGTTTAATTTATTTCTCTACTAGTTTCGACATTTCTTTGGTTTTTGGTGGTTTAAAATATGGACAATAATTATTCCTGGATAACAAACAAAAATTTCAAAAGCAAAAATTCTAACATTTTTTAAAAAACCATTTTTAACACTCACCCAATATATCTCCGTACACCCTGTATAGCTTCTTTAAAAATGCTACCGCTGCCACCAGTTGTGAAACTTGTGAGTTATTCATCTTGAAATTTTTGGTCTTATTCATATTTTATGGACTTAAGGGGTAGTTATTCCTATGTGTTAGATTTTTTAACAAATTACCTATATGAGAGTCAAATTAAATTTTAATTGGATTTTCAGGATACGTAATTACAACTTTGAACAAATTGTAGGGTGTGGACAAAAAATTAAAAGTTTTTTATATTAAAAAAGTTTCTTTTTGATCTAATATTGACACTTTAAAAAGTATAAGTCTGTTTAAAAACTTGTGTATGATTTTTTAAATACAAACTGCCCCTTAAAAAACTTATAAAAATCGAGCTGAACAGCTCAAAAACGCCCGATTCTGCAAAAGTTGATTTTGGCTAATTTGTAGAAAATTTAATTACCTTTCATTTTTGTATAATACATTTTTCGGCTACGACGTACCGTTTTGAAGATACAAGTAAAAAAACTGCGAAAAGTCAAACATTTGTTTTTCGTACTGTTTTTTCGCCGAAGTGTAGCTCGGGCGCCGTCGGTCGTACAAAAAAATGTATTAAACCAAATTTATAGGGAATTTAGTCAGCTTTCTTTTTTAACTTATATATTTTTTAGCTAAGACCTACTGTTTTGGAGATACAAGCGAAAAACCGGGGTAGGTTGGGGTATTTCCGTTAAAATACCAATGGTCAAACATTTGTTTTTCGTACTGTTTTTTCGCCTCCGTGTAGCTCGGGCGCCGTCGGTCGTACAAAAAAATGTTTTAAACCAAATTTATAGGAAATTTAGTCAGCTTTCTTTTTTAACTAATATACTTTTTAGCTAAGACCCACGGTTTTGTAGATACAAGCGAAAAACCGGGGTAGATTTGGTTATTTCCGTCAACAAAATGCTTAGATTGACAGGACTACAAAAATATTATATCATTTATTAATAAAGTGCCTATTAGTGCCCCTTCGCTCACTACTTTCCCTTTCTAAACGTAGTTAACGAACAATCGTATTCTAATTCGAAAAATGTAACCCTTTCCCTTCTTCATTAATAGTACGAATGTGAATTTATGCATACAAGATTATCCGGTCAATTTTCCCGGGTGTTGAATCTTCAATCACCTAAAAGTCATTACATGTTTTGAAATTCGCTAACAAGGGAGGAAACCTCTTCGGAATATGCTAATCGACAGAAGAAAAGAGAGTTGTAATCAACGGATTTATTCTTCACGTCAGACATGAGAATTAATTAAAAAAATAAACCGGGAGGGTGGTTTATAAGATAAAAAGTTATTACACCCGGGGATTTTTATAAGGATTAAGAAGAGAACCGAGGGAGATTTACATAAGAAAAGAGCTCCCGGGCGCGTCTTTAACTTGTTTACACTAAACTCTTTTTAACCCCTTTCTTTAGTATTAAATCAGGGAACGGTGAGAATAAAAAAAAATTAGAATAAGGGTCTTTATAAAAATTTATTATTTTTTTCGTTTGTTTCCTCTTGGGAAATGCAAACACGACTAATCCTGGTTAATCGAGGTTTTTTTAATTGCTCAATACCGTTATAACACAAAAAAATTATTTTAAATCAATAAAACTTTCGTGCAACTTTGGCATTGAACGAAACTGATACGAAGATTAGATCCTATTTCTTTCTATGAAGGACTTTTAGAAGCGTTTTTAATATCCAGCCAGGAAGAAGGAAGTAGGAAGAACGTTTCCGCGGAAGAGTTCAAGGATAGAATACCGTTGTTTTTATTTTGTTTCTTTTAACTTTTTCGGACATTGAAGTCTTTTAAGAAAATAGTTTCTCTTAAAAGCTTTATGTAAATTTTTAATTTTAAATTCGCCTTGGCTCTGTGGCCTAGTGATAAAAAATGTGATTATCGTTTGTCAGTAATCGAGGTTGTACAGCCATTTTACGAGAAAAATACTGTTTCTCGCTAAGTTCTCAAGTTAGTAAGTTTTAAAACGCTACTAAACTGGGTTTGGGGCGTTTTTCTCGATTTTTTTTCTTTCAAGAAAAACCCGTTTTAATAGGTCTTTGGGCGTTTAACATCTCTTTGGGATCGTTTTCCTTGAATTTTTGATGTAAAAACACCCTTTTTTATCGGATTTTTTTGCGTTTACCTCCCTTTTTAACGTGTTTTAGGTCATTTTCCTAAATTTTCTGGTCTAGAAAGATCCGTTTTATTTAATTTTTTTCCTCTATAAAGACCCGTTTTATCAGGTTTTCGGGAGTTTAACATCTCTATTGGATAGTTTTCCCTGATTTTTAGATGTAAACACATCTTTTTTATCGGGATCTTGAGCGTTTTCCTCACTTTTTAACGTGTTTTAGGTCATTTCCTCGATTTTTATGGTCTAAAATGACCCATTTAATAAGTTTTATCATCTTTTCCAGCGTTTAACATCTCTTTTGGATCGTTTTTCCTAGATTTTTTGATGTAAAAACACCCTTTTTATCGGGTTTTTGAGCGTTTACCTCCCTTTTTAACGTGTTTTAGGTCATTTTCCTAGATTTTCTGGTCTAGAAGGATCCGTTTTACTCCATTTTTTTCCTATATAAAAACCCGTTTGATCATCTTTTCTGGCGTTTAACAACTCTTTTGGATCGTTTTCCTTGAGTTTTTGATGTAAAAACACCCTTTTTATCGGGTTTTTGAGCGTTTTCCTCCCTTTTTAACGTGTTTTAGGTCAATTCCTCGATTTTTATGGTCTGAAATGACCCATTTTATAAGTTTTATCAGGTTTTCGGGCGTTTAACATCTCTATTGGATAGTTTCCCTGATTTTTTGATGTAAAAACACCTTCTTTTATCGGGATTTCGAGCGTTTAACTCCCTTTTTAACTTGTTTTAGGTCATTTTCCTAGATTTTCTGGTATAGAAAGATCGGTTTTTCTCTATTTTTTCCTCTACAAATACTCGTTTTATAATCTTTTCCGGCGTTTAACATCTCTTTTGGATCGTTTTTCCTTGATTTTTTGATGTAAAAACACCCTTTTTATCGGGTTTTTGAGTGTTTTCCTCCCTTTTTAACGTGTTTTTGGTCATTTCCTCGATTTATATGGTCTAAAATGACCCATTTTATAAGTTTTATCAGATTTTCGGGCGTTTAACATTTCTACTGGATCGTTTTCCTTAATTTTTTAATGTAAAAACACCATTTTAATCGGGATTTTGAGCGTTTAACTCCCTTTTTTACGCCTAAGACAACCATTTTATCATTCTGCTTAAGCAATTCTTATGTTTTGGGGTCATTTTCTTCGAATTTTCGGCCTAGAAACACGGTTTTCAGGAGACTTATTTTGCTCCTGAAGAACCCTGTTTTTGAATTTTGGAAATTTGGTCACCGTAAACTAATGATTCATTATGTACACGGAGAAGAGCTCGGGAAATCTTTAATTGCCTTCATTATCTTAATTTGGAAAAACGATTAATTCTGAATGTTTTTTAGAGAAAAGGCCAAAAATAAGAGCTTTTCTCGGAATGTGATTTAGGTACAGAAGCAGATGTTAATTGAGAAAGCAAACTAATTGTTTTTCGTCGTCGTTCCGGCTGAGAAGCTTCCCGAACGTAAACATAGAAGGGAACCCTGGATTGATTTACATAAAAGGGACGGTGAAGGACTGCAAGTGACACGGTTTGTCGAGTATTGTTTCAACGGTTTAGGCGAAGGGAACCGTATGTAAACAGCTACGGTCTAAATAACCGAAGGGACACCTCTTTTCTCTGATGTGCTAATTGGTAAAGCCCTCACACAAAATCTATCTGAGTCATACAAAAAGTAAACAACTTTTTTGTTCGGATCACTCTAGAATATAAGGACCCTTGATGGGGTAAAGCATATTTTTTATAACGATTAACACTCCCCTTTAGAAAAACAATCCGATATTGACTTAAGATGCTGTCATTTTTGCTAAAAGAATTTTTTTTTTCTGTCATAAGCGAATGAAAAATCAGAGCAGAAAGAAGGTCAATCGAAAAAGGGATCACGCGAGAGTGACTCAGCTGAGCGTTGAATCGGGCCATGGAAAGTGAAATGCTGAGGGGAAAACTTTCACCTGAAACGGCGCGGGGACGCACCGACCCGCCAAGAGGGGGCTACGTCATTATTACATAAGGTGTTACGCTCTTCGTCCCTTCGCCCCTCCTCACCATCATCTTCCGCCTTCTGAAGTGTTACGAAGAACAATTATTCTTCCGCTTCGAGAAGGCCTAAGCTTTTAAGGTCACCTCTCAACTTTCTCAAAAAGAAGTTATTGTGTTACCCTTCATGTCTGGTTTTTGGAAAAGGGCCTCCCAGAACCCTTTGAGTAAAATTCAGGCGCTCCGGGTACGAAGGGCGAACTCGACAAAACGTAGTTTCGAGATATTCGCATTTTAAAGTTTCGGTTTTTACGTATTTAAAGGGGAAAAAATGGCGAACTCAACATAAAAATTATATGGGTGTATTCACCAAGAGGTCTAGAATCTGAAAATAAAAAAAAACTGGAGGTTCCCCAAAAACCCGACGTCGAGGTCTTTAAAGAAGTTAAAAAAATTTGTCCGATGTCGAGTTCGCCCTTCGTACCCTGAGCGCCTCAATTGTTCATCGTGAAGTCGCCTTCCATACTTTTACTGCATTTTTTAAATTGCTACTCGAAAAATTTGATATTTACCTAAATTAAAACCAATAATGGAGGAAGAAATGACTGTGATAACGGGATCGCAGTTTGAAAGTGGAGCATGCGCAAAAGAATTTGCACGTCAAAGTTGACGTCAATTGACTTCAGATTTGACAGATAAGCGATTTGAAAGTCGTCCAATTTGACGTCCAAATCCTTCTGCGCATGTTCCATGAGTTTCAAACTGCCAACAAAGCTATAAATGTGCACAAATGGCTTAATTTTTTTCCAGTAAAATTTAAATATTAAAAAGCTTGAGTATGATGACATCATCTGTTCTGTCCTGCTCAAAATCGATGTCATGGCCGAATGAAATCTGCTGTGTGTGCATCCAAATTGAACAGCCACAGTCGAAATTTTAGTTTTATTTTTTCAATAAATTATATATATGAGGCGCTCCGGGTACGAAGGGCGAACTCAACATCGGACAAATTTTTTTAACTTCCTTAAAGAAGTTATTGTGATACCCTCGACGTCGGGTTTTTGGGGAAGGGTCTTCCAGTTTTTTTTTTCATTTTCAGATTCTAGACCTCTTGGTGAATACACCCATATAATTTTCATAATGAGTTCGCCATTTTTTCCCCTTTAAATACGTAAAAACCGAAACTTTAAAATGCGAATATCTCGAAAATACGTTTTGTTGAGTTCGCCCTTCGTATCCGGAGCGCCTCATATTTGGTATTTGATTAAAAGGTTGAGACCGGACCAATGGTGGCGCATTAAATAAAGTTTAGGAAGACAGATTTCTTCTTTTAACTTCCCTAAAGAAGTTTTTATGAAACCTTCGGCAGACAAGTGTTCTGGAAAGTATAGCGACGTTTCTTCTGTAGGGACTGACGGCCGGCATTACTGACAACCTCATGATATATGGCGGTAAAGTCGTCATTTTTGTTCCATGAAGTATTTTTACACAAATTCTGGACCATGAAATGGGGCTTCTCTTTGAGGAAGTCAAAATTTTCTATTATCCTTTTCCCAGTAAAGATTTAAGAATTCTGTTTATTTTTTGAAGGTATAATAAAAACAACTGAAGTTCTTTATAAGCAAATTATTTATTTTGTTTACTCAAGTTGTGAGTATTAAAAGCTGATCATTGCCTTTATAAGTCTAACCGCGATCTAATTTTTTATTTACCTATTTAGATTAAATCAAAATACTGAAGTTATGAAACAAAAATAAAGGATATAGAAGTGGCGGAGTGCGGCAAGGTCGGTTCTGGCGGTGGGGGCCGTTTCAGCTTTCACCGGGAGATCGAACGGGGCGCGAGGACGTCCGTGGTCGCCGGATGAGAAGCGGCCCCGCATTTTGAATGTGAGAAACGCGGGGTGTGCGTCATGCAAGCGGTCGCTGTAGCTCGAGGGCTTCTTCTTTTGGCTTTAGCGCTTTTTCTCGCCGCTGATTTAGCGAGCCTTGTACACAGACTCGCCGGTACCGAAGACGCAGTTTCAACTGAACTTGGACATCACTCAAACGCACTTCCTCGTAAGTACTAAACCAAAATAAACTATAAAAATTCTATATTTTCTTCTTAACTGACATAAAAATGCAAGGCCATCATTGCGCGAGCGATTTCAACACGTGCCTTTGTTCCTTTCAAATCGGCATTATTTCTTCACCGAGACCACAATCTTTTTACACTCTCACAATTTACAGCTTTATTCCAACTGCTGTTTGAAACTCCTGGAGCATGCGCAGAAGGATCAGACGTCAAGTTTGAATCATTGATCGTCAAATCTGAAGTCCAAATCCTCCAATAGTTTCAAACTGCGGTTGGAACAAAGCTTATATTGCGACGATAGCTGGCTGTAGTTTTTAATTCAGCACTGAAAGGGTTTAGCAGCCAAAAGTACAAGAAAACAACATCTTGTGCGCCGATCTTTCATACCTATGGCAGCTTTGCCCTTTCACCACTGAATTAATTTATATAAACAAAATTTTTTGTTCTTCTGCGTCTTTAGGATCTCGGAAATATTCTGGTTTCTTGCATAAGCCAATTTTTCTTCCAATTTAATTACGCGTCGTTATATATTTACGTCACAAAAAACATTCAAATTTATACCTTCCGGGTTATAAAAAACAATCCGCAATTTAAATTTCCAATTTTTGTTATTTGTTTTTTTTACTCAAGAATCAAAAGGTGTCTATTCACGATTAAAAATAAAACATCAAGTAATGAAAATTAACGATAATTGAGCTCTTAAGAAATTAAAAAAACCATTAAATAGTGAAATCATGGAAGATTTTGTAATGAGCGGTAAAGTACACATTTCAACAAGCTCTGACTTAGGAAATCACATCTTGAGAGCCATAAATAATGGAGAAATCATTATGACTAATCAAATTAACTGTAAGATTTTAAAACATTGTAATTTTAAAAAAAGTTTTTTTTTGCGTTTTTTTGGACACATTTTTGACTCAAAGAAGCTTCAAATCGTAGTTTTTAGGATAAAGAAAATGAAAACGATAAAATTGTAAGCGAGTTTTTGACGTTTAAAAGCCCAAAAAAAATTCTTGATCAATCAAATCACCCCCAGACTCCCATATCATTGCATTACACCGCAAAAAGTCTTAAAAAAATATCAAAAAGTCATTTATTGAGAGTTAAAACGGCTACCTCTTGCCAATAAAGGATGTGCCTCAAGGATCCATCATAGCGCCACATGCTATATCCAGTTAGTTTACTTTTCGCTGATTATATTATGACACAACCTTAATTTCAATTGCTCATTTTCAACAGCCTCAATCACAAAGAATGATAGGAGCTTTTGACAAATAAAATTGTATAGACATAATCTTTTTATTTAAAGGATATTCGATTAACAAATAAATATGTAATATTGTGAAAATCATAGTTTTTTTTAATAACGAGGTTATTGCGAGAGCTCTTTCATAACTTTTCGGATTTTTTTTTTTTTTTTTTTTTTTTTTTTTTTTTTTTTTTTTCGATGTGAAATGTTGAAATTATTGAACCCTATGCTCAAAATTAAAAAAAAATATTTTTTTTTTCAATTATTAATGGACAAAAAAGCCTGAAGCCCAACCTTTTTTTTTTTTTTTTTTTTGTTTTTTTTAATAAAAACGAAGCCAAATTAGAAATAAAATTGGTCAAGGGAATCAAAGTAATTTAAATTACCTAAGGGAATTCAGGTCACATCTTAGAATGAGTTATTATGGTATAAAAATTATTAAGTTTGAACTTAAGTGTTAATTTTATTCACATCACCTTCCAACAAAAATTAAATTATATATATAGAAATTTTTTTAAGCCACAAGTTATTGAAAATAGAAATTTTAGTTATTGATCCTTGATCTCTTTTTGGATTAACGAAAAAAATGAGGTGGTAGTGAAACTTTACAAAAGAAGTTTTCATTTTTTCTACTCTAATTCTCTTCTATTAGTAGGGCAATTAAGACGGTTTTCCCTCGCGGCTTTCCCTTTCGTATTGTCTACGTTCTGTATGTTGTCCAGGCCGAAATGCGACATTTTTTGGTCCTTCGTTTCTGCGAGTGGGCATGGCAGAGAAGTTATGCCATCCGGAGCTTTCACCTTTCACTTGGCAAATCAAACAAGTCTGAACACGTTCACATATGTACTAAAAAATACGTTTAGCGTTTTTTTTATTAAGACTAACGAGTTACGCAAGAGGTTTAAAAAACCTACCTTTTTTTTGCAGAAAAGAAAGTGTATTAATTTAATTCAAAAATTCTTTGAGAATGTCCCAAAAGCAGTTTGAAACTGGTGTGAAACTTCTGGAGCATGCGCAGAACGTCCGTCAAATCTGAAGTCATCTGACGTCAAATTTTATGTTCAAATCCTTCTGTGCATACTCCAGACGATTTGTCCGTCAAATTTGAAGTCATCTGGCGTTTAAGTCCTTCTGCGCAAGCTCCAGGAGTTTCAAACCATTTTCCAACTGCGGTAGGAACAAAGCTATTATTTGAACTTCCTCAATAGGAATTTATTTTGAGAACGTCCGACAAATCTGAAGTCATCTGACGTCAAATTTTATATTCGAATCCTTCTGTGCATGCTCCAGCCGATTTGTCCGTCAAATCTGAAGTCATCTGACGTTCAAATCGTTCTGCGCATGCTCCATGAGTTTCAAACCAGTTTCCAACTGCGGTGGGAACAAAGCTAATATTTGGACTTCCTCAATAGGAATTTATTTTGAGAATGCCCGTCAAATCTGAAGTCATCTGACGTCAAATTTTATGTTCGAATCCATCTGTGCATGCTCCAGACGATTTGTCCGTCAAATCTGAAGTTATCTGACGTTCAAATCCTTCTGCGCATACTCCAGGAGTTTCATACCAGTTTCCAACTGCGGTAGGAACAAAGCTAATATTTGGACTTCCTCAATAGGAATTTATTTTGACAACGTCCGTCAAATCTGCAGTCATCTGACGTTTAAATCCTTCTGTGCATGCTCCAGACGATTTGTCCATCAAATCTGAAGTCATCTGGCGTTCAAATCCTTCTGCGCGTGTTCCAGGAGTTTCAAACCAGTTTCCAACTGCTGTAGGAACAAAGCTTATATTTGGACTTCCTCAATAGGAAGTTATTTTGAGAACGTCCGTCAAATCTGAAGTCATCTGACGTCAAATTTTAGGTTCAAATCCTTCTGTGCATGCTCCAGACGATTTGTCCGTCAAATCTGAAGTCATCCGACGTTCAAATCCATTTGCGCGTGCTCCAGAAATTTCAAACCAGTTTCCGAGTGCTGTAGGAACAAAGCAAATATTTGGACTTCCCCTATAGGAAGTTATTTTGAGAACGCCCTCCAAATCTGAAGTCATCTGACGTCAAATTTTATGTTCGAATCCATCTGTGCATGCTCCAGAAGATTTGTCCGTCAAATCTGAAGCCATCTGACGTTCAAATCCTTCTGCGCTTGCTCCAGGAGTTTCAAACCATTTTCCAACTGCGGTAGGAACAAATCTAATACTTCGACTTCCTCAATAGGAAGTTATTTTGATCCCTCGAACCCTGGTATTCAGACCTTAGTGACTCAATCAATAAAATCTGAGGCCGTCGCCAATTATTTTCGGATCACCTCCTGAAAAAAATTTTATTTGAGAACGTCCTTTCAGCTGAAAGGTTGAAAAAAAAATTATGTTGGATAAGTTATTCCTCATGGTAATCCCAGTTTTGTTCAAGAAATTTCACATATAAAAGGGTCGCTGAAATAATTTTTTTTTATGTGGATTTATAAAAATCTGTATTTTTTAGAAAGTTTCCAGTCCAAAAAGTGTCCACTCAACCGATATTCTAACCCGCTTTTCAAAGGATTACTTTTTGTTTTTATTATTTGAAAAATGCATTTTTACACAATACGAGCGTAAACTTCCTTCATTTTCTTGCGTTTTCACGTGAAAGCGGGAAAATCTGCAATTTTTTTCAATCTCTCCACCCGACTAACCGTCAGATTACACAATGAGAATCGGAAAAAAAATTCGTTTTTTTATTCAATTTTTGGCGGAAAAATAAAATAAAAATGTTTATTTTTCAGATCAAGATAAATTAGCCAAGTTGACGTCCGCTGTGAAAAATTCATGTTTACCGAAATTGATTTGCGAGCTCAACGCTTCGCCGGAAAAAGAAAAACTGAACCAAAAGGCAAAAACTCTTCTTCAACTTATCAGGTAATACGATTTTTTCCAATAGAATCAGCTCAAAAATAAAGAAATCTTATTTTATAATTTTTTTAGGTACTTGTGAGTTTCCGATACCTGAACAACGCGCATGCGCGAGCTATCAGTTTTAGTTCCCGCGATTTTTCAAAAATCCAGAGATTTGCCTAAATTCTAACTTGCACGAGGAGATTAATTTTTTTCCTCTCGCAAAGATAGCTCGTTTGACAACACGATGGAGTTAATTTTTGCCTCTCGCCAAAGGAGATATTAGCTTTCTCTCAACAGCAGTTTGAAACTGGTGTGAAACTCCTGGAGCATGCGCAGAACGTCCTTCAAATCTGAAGTCATCTGACGTTCAAATCCTTTTGCGCATGCTCCAGGAGTTTAACAAGTTTCCAACTGCGGTAGGAAAAAGCTAATATTTGGACTTCCTCAATAGGAAGTTATTTTTATCTCTTGAACCCTAGTATTGAGGCCTACAAATCTCGTATGGAGAGGAAAAAAAAAAGAACTAACGAGCTAAAAATCAACTCCCTCATTTTGAATTCAGGCGAATCTCAAAGACGATTTTTGAAAAAACGCGGGAACTAAAATCACAAAGCTCGCGCATGCGCGTTGTTCAGGTATCGTAAACTCACAAGTGACCCAAATTTTTTACGATCTGGTGAAAGGTGGCCTCGAATCATAGTTTTTGATACATAACTTATTTTGATTGAAAATAATATCAATTGTTATTGTTTTATGCAAACTTAATGCCCTTAAAAGCGAGGGTTGACAGAAGGGGTGATTAGCTTTTGTCTTAAGATTATTTCATTGTGTCCCTAAGTCTTGCAACTTCTTGATACATCATTGTCTTCTACTTAGCATTGTCCTATAGAACAATAGTATGCAAAACTTGTCCGTTTAATTAAATCCTTTTTTTGCAGGGACACGAGTATATCGATGACGGCCGAAGTTTCTCGGTATCATTTCGCCGCGCATATGGGACAGTTGATATCCGGCGTGGAAGGTACAGGGTGTCACAACTTCTATCCAGGATGCCCACTGCCGACCGTAAAAGTCCTCAGTCTTCTCAACAAACCATCTCTTATTTAGAGTTCCTGTGATTTTGTGATTGTGATAATGGTTACCAGTGGAAAAAAGTTTCTCTCCGGTGTTAATTATCGGACGTGAAACGATTTATTAACACATCGACACTCCCTGTAGGTGACGTTTTCCTTTGTGAACTTGACGTTGTCATTAACCTTTAAAGCCCCTCACTTTAGGAAACCCCATCCAAATTTAATCTGTCGCCAAAATCCATTAGTAACTCATTGTTTAGATTTGTTTACTTGTAAATACTCCATTTTTGTCTCTCTACTTTAGAATTTTTAGATATAAGTTTGTTATAATTTTTTCAAGTCAAGCTGTGCAAGTGTGCTATTATCCTCTTTAGACACAAGTTAGTCCTTTTTTGAAAAACTTGTATTTTTATAATTAAGGTTTATCTATTAACGAAAGTACCTGGTTGCATTTTATTATGTACCTAGACTAATAATTTATTTAATTCATTTTTTTAAATAATATTACCAATCTAAAAGTGCCTAATTTCATTTTTTTAATTTATAAACAGTTGATTGGATATAACGAAAATAAATAATAAATTAAATTATACCAAAATAAATTTTTTGTGACATATATAAAATAAAAGTTAAAATCAGCTGCAATATTTAAATCCTGTGGAATTATTTTAAAATGTTGAAGTTATCTGTGTAAAAAATGAGGTTACCGCTTCTAAGATATTATGAAAAAATGCCTTAATAAAATGGTATGATATATCGTTTTGTTTTATCAACCTGTAAGATTCTAGAATATTAAAGTTTAAAAATAAAATAAAAATAAAGTACTGGTTTGAAGAGCTTCCAACGAAAACTTCCTTAAAGAGAAGTATCTTTATAGGAGGGGGAAGTATAACGGAGGGGACGTAAAACGTAGGGGGAAGTATATGGGATGGGAAGTATAACGGAGTGGGAAGAATATGGGAGGGGAAGTATAAGGGAGGGGGAAGTATAACGGATTGGGAAGTATATGGGAGGGGAAGTATAACGGAGGGGGAAGTATAAGTGTATGTGGTAAAGATCAATATTCGATTTGACCCTCCGGGGTCGGGAAGACCCCTCCCCAAAAACCCGACGTGGAGGGTATCACAATAACTTCTTTAAGGAAGTTAAAATAACTAGACTTTTCCCTTTTATGAACTCAAAAATTGACTCTGCCAATCTATCGAGTTTGAAGATAAATGTTTACCAGAAACGGTTTTTTTTCTTTCTTTTTTATTTGGGTAGAAATAAAAGATTTTTTGCCCGTAGGATGTCACTACCGCAAGCGGTGGAAATATCAAATTTCGAGGTGTTTGTTTGGTAAAAATCGGACCAACGGTTTGGCCGCAGAGCAGTTGACATAATTAAAAAGTCTGCACCATTTTTTTTAAATTTAAAAATCGCTATCCTTACTTTTAGGTTCGTCGATTGACGAAGACTGTGAAAAGGTAGAAATCGGTTTAAAACTGTAGCCGTGAAGTGTGCAAAAGTATTGCGGATTACTCTAACTTGACTTTCGAAGGAAAATTGGCGGTGTAGAAAGTCTTGAACGTACCGCAATGACGTCACCAAGACAACATCTTTTGCATTTGGAAAAGAAGATCAAGTAATAAAGTACTTTTTTAAAGAGCTTCCAACGAAAACTTCCTTTAAGAGTAGTAAAAATATAGAAGGAGGAAGTATAACGAAGGGGGAAGTATAAGGAAGGTTAAGTATAACGGAAGGGGAAGTATAACGGAGGGGACGTTTAAGGGAGGGGAAGTATAACGGAGGGGGAAGTATAAGGGAGGGGAAGTATAACGGAGGGGGAAGTAAAACGGAGGGGGAAGTATAACGGAGGGGGAAGTTTTTGTTTGTTTTTTTCGAAAAAATTTCCAATTTTTTTTTCGAAAAAATTTCCAATTCTTTTTTCGAAAATTTTTTCAAATTTTTTTTTTAATTTTCCGAGTTTTCTAGTTCACCGACTAAAGAAAATCTGGTGAAAATCGGTTGAAATAACTGTAAAGTGTTCCGTAAAAAAATGCTACGGACAGACGGACGGCCGGCCGGCCGGAACCACAGACAATGTTAAGATCAGTATAGATCAATATTCGAATTGATCCTCCGGGCTCTATCCAACTGCGCCGAAAAAAGGCCAACTGCGCCGGGACTCCAAGGGTACCCCTAATCCGCTGTCATTACCGATACCAACTGCGCCGCATACCAACTGCGCCGAAATTATTTATTTGGGGAAAACCAAACATAAGCACCTTTCACCCGGCCTTAATGATTAAAAATGGGGAAAAAGAATGACTGTACCTAAGGAATCTAGGAACGAGGTAGCGTAGGATGCGCTCGTTGGATACCACTAGGGGGTTAATTTTTTTCCTCTCGCGAGGATGCGCTCGTAAGATGCCTCTAGGAGGTTAATTTTTTTCCTCTCGCGAGGATGCGCTCGTAAGATACCTCTAGGGGGTTAATTTTTTTCCTCTCGCGAGGATGCGCTCGTTAGATACCTCTAAAGTGTTAATTTTCTTCCTCTCGCGAGGTTGCGCTCGTTAGATACCTCTATTGTTTATTAATTTTGTTCGGCGCAGTTGGTCATAGGCGTAGAGCCCAAGAGATTATCTGATAGGACTCCCGGCGCAGTTGGCAATAATTTTTCCATCCAGGTAGTCACTTCGGCGCAGTCGGTAGTCAGCCGATCCTCCAGGGTCTGGAAGACCCTTCAACAAAACCCTGACTTGGAGGGTATCACAATAACTTCTTTAAGGAAGTTAATATCAGAAAAAATCTACCTAAATACAGTAGAACCCCTCTAATCCGCCCTCGGATGGTCCGTTACTCTGGATAATTCGACCCCTCGATTTTCGTGGAACCTCCATCGACATGCGACTAGTACGACAATTATGAGACTAGTGGTAGGTATTTTTTTTTTGGAAATAGCTCAGTTCACTTTTTTAACTTTCTTAAAGAAGTTAGGTATTGTTTTCCCCTCCACGTCGGGTTTTTGCAGGAAGTCTTCCAAAACCCATAAGGTCAAATCGGTTATGGATCTAGTAGGTTATGGATCTAGTAGTCACCGCTTAATGTGATCACGGTTAATGTTATCAACCGGATAGTGAGATCAAAATGGCCTGGACCAATCTATTCTTTTGCATTATAATTTTTCTGTTTATTGTGATCAAAAATTCGCTTTATGTGATCACTGATCACCAAATCTCGAAAAGAAAAAAAAAATTAAATAAAAAAGGTTGAGAAAGAGATTATCATGTCAAAGAAAAATAAAGTTGAAAACATAAGCGAAAAAATAATTACGAGGGGGTATTTTTAGCTGAAATGTATGACAGGTGATGATTTATTTTCGATCTTTTCAAAATGTATACAAACCCCCCTTCATAAATTTTATTTTCTAAGCTTCTTATTTTCTTCTAATTTTTGTTTTGTTTTTATTTTTTTAAAACGAATGCTAAAAAGCCTAAAGACATCAGTCTTCCGGAGAAATTGGAGATCCTTAAAAAGTACATAGAATTTTACGTGTTTAACCCTATCCTCGCCATCTTCGCTTACTATTATCAGTCGTTTAATGTTATCATTTAGTGTTGGGCCCAAGGCGATCACATTAAGCGGCGTCTACGATCTCATCTTTGTTAATCCGGCCGTCCGGCCGTCCGTAGAATTTTTTTCCGGAACACTTTACGGCTTTAGTTTTCAAACGATTGTCACGAAATTGTTACAAGATCTTTCTCAGTAGATGAACAAGAATGTGGCGAGAGCAATTTTTGAATTTCGAAAAAAATGGCAGATACGTCTGTTTGAAATTTTAAAAACTGCGCTGCTTTCCGGTTATCACCAAATTTCCACTAAATTAATTAGTTCGATACTTCCACCTCATGAGCGAGGGACATCTTTTTTTTTTTTTGCAAATTAAGCAATTTTTATGATATTATTTAATATACGGAGAGTACGAGTGGTCCCAATGGGTTCATTAGCCCCTATCGGACTCGTCCCAACTCGAATTTCACATTAAAAAAATTTGTGGTTAAAAAAATGGGGTCTAATAATAAAGAACAATACGTCTTGAGGGAGCGGCCATAATAATACTCCGGGGCAATATTTGTCTTGTTACAACCGACGTCCTTGGCCTCCATTCAAGTTTACTTTCACCCGTTTTTTGACTGATGTCTGATGTTTTGCTTGCTTTTTTTTGTCGGAAGAGAAAAATGCTACGGACGGCCGGCCGGAACGACATAGTTGAGATTGGTAAAGATTCGATTTGACCCTCCGGGGTCTGAAAGACCCTTCTCACAAAATCTGAACTGGAGGGTATAATAATAACTTCTTTAAGGAAGTTAAAATGTTTTTCCTTGATTTGTCACAAGCTGACAATTCGTAAATATTTTGCGGTGTAGGTACATTTTTTTGGCAAACGCAACCGGATTTTGCTTTGTAGATGTTTTGTCACGGGGCTTCCCGTATAGTTTGAAACTTCTATTTCTGCTAATGACCTTAGGCCTATCTTATTTCTAACAATGGGAAAACCCATATTCAAGCATGGGAAAAAAAGAAAACCAAAAGTGTAATGAAAATTGTGCATTCATGTTGATTCAGAAGTATGTAATGGATCAACCCAATTTTTTGATTGGAGCTCTTTTTGAGAAATACTCGAAAACAGGAACCGCATTTTGAAACTGCGCAGAAGGATTTGGACGTCAACTTTAACGTAGTTCAAATCGTTTATCAGAAGTCTGAAGTCTTCTGACGTCAAATTTGACGTGAAAATCCATCTGCGCATGCTCCAGTTTCAAAATGCGGTTGGAACAAAGCTATAATCATTGTGGGTTGTACGTACCTAATTTGAAAATTAAGTCGATGAAACAAGGAAATTGTCTGGAATGATTTAATATGCGATAAGATTATTCAAACCGTGACGTCTACAATTTTGGATGACTGTGCTTCTTCTGGGGCTGAGTAAACATACAATATACTACTGGAAACGTTGCAAAGCACGTATCCTCGGTTGCGTAACTTTTGTATCGATTTCGTACAGATTTTGTCCAAGTTCAGCCGTTCCTTCCGGTAAGAAAGCTTTATGCCCGCGGAGTAGCCTCTGTCTTCCAAGTGGGGAAGGAAGGAAAAAAACAAGAGAGGGAGAAGGTGGCATAACAGCCCTTACGTTATCGTACCTCACTTTCAGAGTGACTTTCACCGCGTCGAGAGTCATGCGGCTCGCACAGCTGTTCTTAATAGCCGCCGCCTTTTTGCCGGCTCTCCAGGCCCAACAGGGCGGTGGTTTCGAGCTTCCTGTACAGCTCATCGGCTTCCCGGTCATCATCATCGCCGTCCGCATCGCAAACTTCATGAAAAAGCTCTCCTACGCTCTCAATCCACGTAAGTCTCAAGTTAAATATAACATGGAAAGTGCATACTGCCGAATTTTTCGAAAAGGTCAAATGAAAGTTAAGATTTAGAACATTCTGCGGGTATATATAGGGAAAGCAGAGGTCATAGTAGATTAAAATGCAGAACATTACGAAATCCCAGTAGGCGACGAGTCGTGACACGAAACTTGAATATGGAAACGCTTTTTGAGCCGAAACAAAGAAATACGAGACCAGCACTCCCAGGACAGCCAACATCATTACATCACATATTTTGTCGCCCAAAAACCAATCAAAGTTACAACTCGTTTACCAACTTTTTACTTATTTGGTGCTTCTTATAATGAGGTGACATCACCAAAATCGCAATAATTAGTAAATCACAATGATGAGCAAAAACGACTTTTCGACATATAAATAGCCTTTTAATCACATCATGAAGTCAGCACTTAATTCAAACTTTCTGCCAATAGATAATGTGGTCTTTATCTTGTTGCTTCATATTTGCTTTTTCATTGACCCACTTAAATTGACATTTTCCCCAAAGCTCGTTTTTGGGACTTCAAGTTTTCCATTCTTGCGACACTCATTTGTACGCCTAAATTGAATGTTTGAAGATCTCCACTAATCGTTTTACTGCTTCAAATTATATGGTGCTCAAAGAAAGTGATGATGATTGATAGGTTTATAAAAAAAACTCTGGTTACATAAAGCAAGAAATTCTTCGACTCTATGAAACATTGAAATTTCGGTCGTAAATTTCAATGGGGCAATCGATTTTCGGATTAAAGCTTTCACCGTAGGAACTTCGAATATCTATGTCCGAATGTGTTTCGTAAAGGACAATGGCTTTCTCTGGCGACAAAATGCTAACTTTCATAGGCTAATTCTCATATTCATTCCGCAATTTTTATCTCTACCGGAGATGGTGCAAATAATCCATTTAAACTTACATAAGGTACCTAAATTTAATTGCTTCATAGTTTTTCAAGATCAAAAAGATGTTTACGCAATGACCGTGAAGTTTGATGAAAAAAAGGGACGGAAGAACGAAATTAGGGACGAAGTTTCGATCTGTTTCGGTTTTTTCACGGTACCTATTGTATGGTATTTTCAACTTTCTCAAAGAGAAGCTATTGTGTTACCCTCCGCATCGGGGTCTCCAAACTTCGGGGGCCCGCCTGCCCTTAAAAGCTTGTCCCTCGTAAAACCGGCGATTGCCAGATTTGAAGAGTTCTTTGAACTAATTATGATAGTTTATTTATGTCGAAATTATTTTTCTCATTATGTAAATTGTGATGAATTCTTGGGATTTCGGTAGCCCCTGCGGTGAAAGTCTGATGCTACTGAAGCATATTATGAAATGACCTTTGCGCCATACGCGTTTCCGTAAACATTTTTTTTTGTCTTAATTTTAGTATCGTCAATGCTCAGTCTTCACTGTTTTGTAACTTCGGGAAGGGTTGCATAATTCATTAAGTTTTTCATGTTGGTATGTCACGGTCGAGTCCTTTTTTCCTGGACCAAAAATGAATAAAAGGAGCGCCGAACTTTCACGTCGATCTGTGAAATCCTTTTTAATTAGATCTAATTTTTAATATTCGATAATTGGCGAGTTTTCTGTGAAAGGAAAGCCGTGAAGTTTCTCCTCTTTTTGATCTCTGATTTTTTCTTCAGGAACGTACCGCTCGAGAAGCAGAAGAGGAGTCGATCAACACTTCAACGTCGTCGAAGTCGAAAAGAAAATAGTGGCCGAAATGGGTCAACATTTCTGCATTTACGAAAAAGTTTGCGTGGATTACGCAACCCGCACGCCCGTCTCACCTCAGATGGACTGGGATGACATTTTCAGGTAAAAGGGATTCCAAACAAAAAGTAATATGCAGGAATCCTCATAATGTAAGATATTCAGGACATTGGTCAGATAGAAAGTTTTTTCTTTAAAAACTGTAATTTCTCAATTCAATATTAGCTTTGTTCCTACCACAGTTTGGAGCATGCGCAGAAGTCGTTCACATCGTTTGTCCTTCAAATCTGAAGACACCTGACGTCAAAACCCTTCTGCGCACGCTCCAGTTTCAAACTCCGGTTGGAACAACGCTAATAACGTGAAAGATTCCAAGAAGTCCAACTATATACGTTTTTTATTTCACGTAGACTCTCCGTCTACTCAAACCGGCTCGCCAATGACTTTTGAAAAAGATTTCATCGCCTTAAGCAATAGGACAGGTTGTGTTGAAAACTAATAAATTAAAAGAAAAAAAGCAATTGCGTTCGACCTATATTTTTGAAAATTTAAAAAGTTTTTTTTATAGGAAATTTTCGAAATCGCCGCCAGGAAAAGGAGAAGATTACCTTCTAAGCGTCTTCCTTGGAGACATCGTCGGCTCGGCGTCGCTTTGCCGCCAGCTCGCTAAAAGAGGCCGGGCGTGTGATACTTTTTCTCAATTACCAATCAACAATTATCAAACATACGCCCCTCCTTTAATTACTAGTTAGTAAAAGTGCGGATATAGAAATTTTGTGATAGAATTTTAATCAAAAAAAATTTCCTATGGATAAACATGGTTGTTCGAATCGTGTTTTATCTAGTCAGGTTTTTTATAGTAATTCCTTTAATTTTGGCAGAGGAAAAAAAGTTTTAAGTAAGCTTTCTTCGCCAAAAATTGAATAACTGTAAATAGTGTAAATAAAGGTTAATAAATCAGTATTTAATTTTTGTTAGCTTTTATAGACTTCCTGCTGCTGCCAACTTGCTTACACTGATTAACTTCCTTAAAGAATTGAGGCGCTCCGGGTACGAAGGGCGAACTCAACAAAACTTAGTTTCGAGATATTCGCATTTTAAAGTTTTATATTACGGGCGAACTCAACAGAAAAGTCATGCCCTGGAATGGGAAAAGGAGTGGGGGTTGTGGACTAGGATGTGGAGTTCGCCCTTCGTACCCGCTCGGATATCGCAGTTAGAGCTTTGCCGCATATCGGTTTTTACGTATTTAAAGGGGGAAAAAGGGCGAACTCAACATAAAAATTATATGGGTGTATTCCCAAGAGGTCTAGAATCTGACAATGAAAAAAAAAATTTGTCCGATGTTGAGTTCGCCTTCGTACGCAGCGCCTCAATTGTTTTACCCTCCATGTCGGGTTTTTGAGGAAGGGTGTTCCAGAACCGTAGGGTCAAATCGATTATGGTAAGCCGATCTCAACTTTGTCCGTGGTTCCGGCCGGCCGTGTTTTCTGGAACACTTTACGACCACAGTTTTGAACCTATTTTCTCCAAATAGCACAATCTTCTTAAATGAACAACGAGAGCGATTTTTGAATTTTGAATTCATTTCTTTCAGAACTTCAAAAAAAAAAGAAGGAAAAAAAACGCAGTAAAATTTATACTTTTGCCGGTACGAATTACTTTCCCCTGCAGCTCTGGGAGCACGAAAAAGAGGAACATAATTCCGCATTAGTTCTTTCCGAGTTCACACGACCCCTTTTATGTCCCGTGGACCGTTTTTAATTCGAGTTGCTACTTTTAATTTTTTTGCATTTTTACAGAAACAAAATAACGGATGCATGGTTGTTCATCTTTTTCAGGACATTTTGAATATAGAAAGGAAACACAATTTTTGTTGAGGAAGTAAAAAACAAGGTTCACTGTTACTTTTGGGTCATTAAGTTTACATTTCACAAAGATTGTAAATGCGAAAACTAAGTAAACTAATTTTTTTTACTATCAAATAATTAACCAATTATGGAGAAAGAAATGAATGATAACGGGTATTTCACGACGCGTTTCGGCTTAAAAAGCCTCGTCAGATGAGCCTATTCCGTCTATCACAACCATTTCAATCTTTTCACTGTGCCACTATCTCCGAGAGATTTAGTGGATACAGCGGGAAGTCGGAAACAAACATCTCCCTGCTCACCGGCGCCACTGATCTCCAAGAGATAGAGCCACTCACCACCTCATTATTGGTTATTTAATTTTTATGGTAATATTCTACCTTTACATTTTAATTCTTATTGCGTGTGTATTCCGCAAGGGGGGTATTTTTACTATCAAATAATTAACCAATAATGGAGGAAGAAATGAATGTGATAACGGGTATCTCACGAGGTGAGTGGCTCTATCTCTTGGAGAACCGTGGTGGCGGTGAGCTTAAGCGAGACTCGGCTTCCCGCTTTATCCACTAAATCTCTCAGAGATAGGGGCACAGTGAGAAGATAGAAATGATTGTGACAGAGGGAATAACTCACCTGACGAGGCTTTTTAAGCCGAAACGCGTCGTGAGATATCCGTTATCACAGTCATTTCGTCCTCCATTATTGGTTAATTAATTAATTGTAAAATCACCCCCCATGCGGAATACTCACGCAATAAGAATTAAAATGTAAAACTAATTTTTTTTTTTAATTGACGATTTGATCTCAATATAAGTATGGTTGATGTATAAACCATCAATTTATACAAAAAAGAAACCTTTTTTTTTTTTAATAAAAAAATAAAATAAATAAAGGTAAAGTAACGTGCCTATCTCATATTTGGCAGGCACTATCTCCTGATATTCCACTTTTCAAAAAATGTCGTTTTCAGCATGACCTTCAAAGTTCTTTGACTTCAATAGGTGTGACTCATGTAGTCCATTATTTACGATAATGCGTGAAAGATGATTTTTCTCTTTTTTTTTTATCTCCTCCAGACGTCCGTCTATTCCGATTCACTTCCTGAACGAAAAAAAAAAAGGAAAGAACCATCGATTAAAATTGCAAAGTACGTCCCCACCACTTTTTTGACCGAAAAAGGATTTAAAAAAAATTCGATTCTTCACAGGCATCAAAACATGAGACGAAAGGATTAGCATACAATGCAACCTGAGGCATTCGCGCATTAAAAAAAAATAAAATAAATATGGCGTATAGACTTGTCTGAAACTTTTTAACTTGAAAAAATCAAGATGATTGACCTATCAAAGATTCGTGATATTAAGTCCCGACGTTATAAGCCTTAATTTACCTACTCCTTTCTTCTTTACAAGCAATTATAGTTAATCACGCCAAAACGTTTGATAACTTTTTTTTCTCCTCACTCTTTATTCTATAATTAGTAACATTGTAAACCTGTCAGCTTCTTTGACACGTTTTGTCATTTTCAGTGTTTTTTTGTTTATAACAGTCATTATCCCTTACAAAGTTTTTTTTTTAATCTGTATAATTTACTTGGAAAACAATAAAAGACATTGAAAAAGAGTTCAGACCACACAGTGACAAAATGGCTTAGAAGGTCTGAGGTGATGTGTGTCGAAGATGCGGGTGCGGATTCTGGAACGCGAACTGTCGAGATGTGACGTGAATGTCGCAGATGTCTAGAAGTATCGAGGTAAAAGTTCCACCAATTCCGCAGGTCGAAGAGGTGCGGAACTGCTGACGAGCTGAGGGAGTTCCTCCAGTTCAGTGAGTCCAACTGGTGCGGAACTGTTGATGTCAATAGATTGATGATGCTGATGCTGACGATGATGATGCTTACGATGATTGATTTAGATTGAATAGAATTGCTGGCGCAGTCGATGGGAGATCAATACGTTACGGAAGCTATTCTCGTTCTGTGCTTCTATGCTGAGAGAGTGTAAATATGTACCTTCTTGTTGTTTCATCGCTGAGTTCGTCATTATGGGATGGCTCATCACCACTAATTTAGAAAGAAAGAGATGTGTTGTATGTGATTCTTTTATATCATATGTTTACCACAACTTCATAGCCTTATTTTGAGCGCATTGGTTAACCTTATTTTATGTAAGGGCGCAATTGTTATCCCTGAATGGTCCTTGTGCGCAATTCAGCCACTAAGGGACCCCAGGTAACATGATGGGCGCAATTTTAGATGTGGGGTGTCATGGCATTGTGGCCGTAGCCCCCACCTGGGTCCTGCACTCCCTTCCGCTCCGTGTCAAAACCAGAATCGGTTAGACAAAAAAAAAAAAAAAAAAAAAAAAAAAAAGAAAAACTAAGTCAAGACGTTATACCATTTTTCACACGATTTTAGGACATTTACTCAGTTTTTGGATCACCTGACAAGTTCAGGTTCACCTGACGAGGCTTTTCAAGCCGAAACGCGTCGTGAGATACAAGTTATCACAGTCATTTCTTCCTCTATTATAAAAACCAGCTTTTACCAAATTATCTGGTTATTTTCTTAGATTAAAATTTACTATCATATAATTAACCAATAATGGAGGAAGAAATGCCTGTGATAACGGGTATCTCACGACGCGTTTCGGCTTAAAAAGCCTCGTCAGGTGAGCTATTCCCTCTATTACTATCATATCTATCTTTTCAGTGTGCCATATCTCCGAGAGATTTAGTGGATACAGCGGGAAGCCGGAAAGAAACAGTCTTCCTAAAGCTCATCGCCGCCACCGTTCTCCAAGAGATGGAGCCACTCACCACCTCATTATTGGTTTTTTAATTTTTATGTCAGATTTGCTGTCAACAACTCTACATTTACATTCTAATTTTATTGCTTACGTATTCTGCAAGGGGGTTGATTTTACTATCATATTATTAACCAATAATTGAGGAAGAAATGACTGTGATAACGGGTATCTCAAGTGGTAAGTGGCTCTATCTCTTGGAGAACGGTGGCGGCGGTGAGCTTTAGAAAGACTCGGCTTCCCGCTTTATCTTCTAAATCTCTCAAAGATAGGGGCACAGTGAAAATATAGAAATGATTGTGATAGAGGGAATAGCTCACCTGACGAGGCTTTTTAAGCCAAAACGTGAGATTAAACGTGTAAATTAAAATTTACTCCTAAACTGATTTGTTTGCCACTTTTTCTTATTTGTCATCTTCGTCCAGGACACTTCCTTGTTAATGGATTTCCACGAGTTTCCGTTGGTCAAAGGCGATTTTTTTAAATACTGAAACTCACAGAAGAAGATGGAGGAATACAAAAACCATGCAAATTGTACACGTTGGTTTATTATTTCAGCGTCCTCAATGAGCCTGGATTGTAAACAGCCATAGAAAGAATTATTTATTTTGCATCAATGTTAAATAATTTATAAACTAATTAAAGCAAAATTGATCTTAAGATTTAATTTGTACAATTTTTATTAAATTAATTTAAAATTAACTTTTAGGGAAATTCATATCGATTGGAAATTTAATCATTTTAATTGATCTCTGGTCTCTGAAATTAATTAAATTATGAGGAGGGGCGTAATGAACGCCTTGATTGTCCAATAGGAGTTTACCCGTTCCGGTTCTGTCGGGGAAAAATGGGACGGGGGCGACTTCATAATTGCTTTGAGGAAAATGAAGTTGTTTTCCGTTTCTGGTTGGAAAAACTAATTTATCATGATTAGGTCTGTGTTGATATGCGTTTTCTTGATATGGGTTGTATTCTTGAGAAAGGATAGGTTGAGGCTTGACTTGAATACGCTCTTGGTAGTAGTCTTTGGCTGCTGTATACTTTCCGGCGTATCGCGGAAAATGACCTTTCGAGTAAGGCCTGTAGACCGGCCTAGAGTCGTAGTAGCCGGGCCTGTACTGATGGCCAGGGTAAGGATAGTTCGCTTCTTGATTTGGATGACCGCTGAAGTATCTGAAAAATCCACCGTTGTGATTGTTTAGGTAGTCGACTAACGCATCTGGGTCTCGGGGGCAGGTTGGGTACGCTGTGAGGCAAGAACGCGAATTTCCACGAGACGTATAGCCCAGAAGTGCAGCCCTTCCAAAAACCAAAAGGGGCGAATCATCTATAAAGTTCAGCACAGTCAACAATCTGAAAAAAGAAACATCATGAGCAAACAACCAATGGAACTTGGGGGCTATCATGACAAAAATTTACTAGAGATATGCTACTTATGGAAATTCTAGGATTCTTTGATGTTTTGGTCTGAGTTGTCGAATTTAAAGGTTGAATCATTTAGAAAGACAAAAGATTCCATGACTACCGTGATTGTGGATAATTAGCTCGTTTACATTCAAATTTTTCACCTTGAATTCCATAATTCTCAAGTTCGACTTATTCAAAAATGAGTCATTTAATGGAAAAAAAATGATTCATTGGAGCGATATACTTGAAAAAATTTGTAAAGAACGTTAACCCTTTTTATCCAGTCCACTTCCACGGTTCGTTATGTCGCTCTTTCACATACTGACTCATCGTCGATACGCTATAACCCTAGTTTTAAAAGCAGAATATTCGACCAATTTTTCAAAACTTAAGTTGTTTGAAAGCGGGAGTGTTTGGGCCATGCGAAACCCCGAAATTTCGACGATCGTTATCTCAGCTCCCTGTTTATCGAATGACTTCAAACTTTATACAGATATTGTCTAATACAAAAATAGGAAGCCCTGAAAATTTCAAGTTGATCAGTATACAGGGTGTCAAGATATAGCACTTCAAAAATCTGGTTTTTCACTGATAACATCATCTTCAGTAAGCCGAAGCACAGCCACGCTAATCGACTTGAAATTTCGACGATCGTTATCTCAGCTCCCTGCTTACCGAATGACTTCAAATTTTATCCAGATATTGTCTAATAAAAAATATGAAGCCCTGAAACTTTCAAGCTGATCGGCGGTATACAGGGTGCCGAGATACAGCACTTCAAAAATCCGGTTTTTCACTGATACTCTTCAGTTAGCCGAAGCACAGCAACGCTAATCGACTTGAAATTTCGACGATCGTTATCTCAGCTCCCTGTTCACCGAATGACTTCAAACTTTATACAGATATTGTCTAATACGAAAATAGGAAGCCCTGAAATTTTTAAGTTGATCAGTAAACAGGGTGTCGAGATATAGCACTTCAAAAATCCGGTTTTTCACTGTAGCCATCTTCTTCAGCTGTTAGCCGAAGCGCAGCAACGCTAATCGACTTGAAATTTCGACCCCGAAATTTCGACGACCGTTAACTCAGCTCCCTGTTTACCGAATGACTTAAAACTTTATACAGATATTGTCTAATACGAAAATAGGAAGCCCTGAAACTTTCAAGTTGATCGGTATACAGCGTGCCGGGATAATATCTCGGTTATAAGAGGGTTCATTGACCCTAAAAACTAAAAACCGATTAAATCTCCCAAAAACCAAGCAAACAGGTGGTCAAAAACGACCAATAATCCAGTTAAAACTAAACAAGTCGTCAAAAATTCCAAAAATCCGGTATATCGGTGACCCTAAAAATAAAAAACCAGATGAAATAGGCCAAAAAGGTGGCTAACAAGTGGTCAAAACCGCCCAAAAATCTGGTTAAAAGGGGGTTCTTTGACCATAAAAATTAAAAACCTATTAAATCGACCGTAAAGATGGCCAACAAGTGGTAAAAAACGCTCAAAAATCCGGTTATAAGGGATTCTTAGGCCCTAAAAATTAAAAAACTATGAAACAGGACAAAAAGATGGCTAAAAAGTGGTCAAAAACGACCAAAAATCCGGTATATCGTTGACCCTAAAAATTAAGACCTATAAAATCTCCCAAAAACCAAGCAAATAGGTGACCAAAAACGACCAAAAATCCGGTATATCGGTGACTCTAAAAATTAAAAACCTATTAAATCCCCCAAAAAACAAGCAAACAGGAGTTAAAAATACCAAAAATCCGGTATATCGGTGACCCTAAAAATTAAGACCTATAAAATCCCCCAAAAACCAAGCAAATAGTTGGCCAAAAACGACCAAAAATCCGGTATATTGGTGGCTCTAAAAATTAAGACCTATAAAATCTCCCAAAAACCAAGCAAATAGGTGGCCAAAAACGACCAAAAATCCGGTATATCGGTGACTCTAAAAATTAAAAACCTATTAAATCCCCCAAAAAACAAGCAAACAGGAGTTAAAAATACCAAAAATCCGGTATATCGGTGACCCTAAAAATTAAGACCTATAAAATCCCCCAAAAACCAAGCAAATAGTTGGCCAAAAACGACCAAAAATCCGGTATATTGGTGGCTCTAAAAATTAAGACCTATAAAATCTCCCAAAAACCAAGCAAATGGGTGGCCAAAAACGACCAAAAATCCGGTATATCGGTGACTCTAAAAATTAAAAACCTATTAAATCCCCCAAAAAACAAGCAAACAGGTGTTAAAAATACCAAAAATCCGGTATATCGGTGACCCTAAAAATTAAGACCTATAAAATCCCCCAAAAACCAAGCAAATAGGTGGCCAAAAACGACCAAAAATCCGGTATATTGGTGGCTCTAAAAATTAAGACCTATAAAATCTCCCAAAAACCAAGCAAATGGGTGGCCAAAAACGACCAAAAATCCGGTATATCGGTGACTCTAAAAATTAAAAACCTATTAAATCCCCCAAAAAACAAGCAAACAGGTGTTAAAAATACCAAAAATCCGGTATATCGGTGACCCTAAAAATTAAGACCTATAAAATCCCCCAAAAACCAAGCAAATAGGTGGCCAAAAACGACCAAAAATCCGGTATATTGGTGGCTCTAAAAATTAAAAACCTATTAAAACCCCCAAAAACCATGCAAACATTTGGTCAAAAACGACCAAAAATCCGGTATATCGGTGACCCTAAAAACTAAGACCTATAAAATCCCAAAAAAACCAAGCAAATAGGTGGTCAAAAACGATAAAAAATTCGGTATATTGGTGACCCTAAAAATTAAAACCTATTAAATCCCCCAGAAACCAAGCAAACAGGTGGTAAAAACGACCAAAAATCCGGTATATCGGTGACCCTAAAAATTAAGACCTATAAAAAACCCCAAAAAACAAGCAAATAGGTGGCCAAAAACGACCAAAAATCCGGTACATCGATGACTCTAAAAATTAAAACCTATTAAATCCCCCAAAAACTAAGTAGACATATGGTCAAAAACGACCAAAAATCCGGTTAAAACGTGGTCATTTGCCCACAAAAATACTATCAGCTACTGTGACGTGATATACATCTTCCGTATTTACGTCGTATTCAGGGTATTTACTTACATAAATATGGTAAATTATAGCACTTCAAAAATCCGGTTTTTCATTGATACCGTCATCTTCAGTTAGCCGAAGCACAGCCACGCTAATCGACTTACAATTTTGACCCCGAAATTTCGACGACCGTTATCTCAGCTCCCTGTTTACCGAATGACTTCAAACTTTATCCAGATATTGTCTAATACAAAAATAGGAAGACCTGAAAATTTCAAGTTGATCGGTATACAGGGTGCCGAGATATAGCACTTCAAAAATCCGGTTTTTCACTGATACCATCTTCTTCAGTTAGCCGAAGCTACAGCCTCGCTAATCGACTTGTTTTGCACAGACCTTGCATTAGAAAGTTAATACGATACTGATATTATTGTCCTTAGGTCTAAATTGATAAAAAAACCGTCATTCTAACATCAATTAGGTACAAATAATAATTTGCTGAATAAAGGCGCTTGTTAAAAAAATCTTTAAAAACTAAAATGTTGCAATAAACGTAATTATTTTTGCTTTATATTTAATTTTCAACAAAGAAACATGAAGGTCGAGCTAATACCCACCAAATGCTAACTTCCATTCTTGTCTAATCGACTACAGTAATCAAACTAATTGAAAAAAATTGAGTCGAACATGGAAAAAAGGTAAGAATCTTACGCCAGATGGTACGCGGAGGCTAAGAAAAAAATCTTATAGTAGTACCTAATAGCAAAAGTATTGTTCGATAATGATAGAGGGTGAGAAAAAGAGTCGATATTTTTAAGTCTCGTGTCAAGGCGCTTTTAAGTCGCTTTATGTTTGACATCCCGGACATTCTGAAATGAGAAACAGTCTAAAAAGTTAAACAATAGAGTTATTACTGTTTCTTTAAAAAAAGGAAAAAGTTGGGCAACTCATACATTTTTTGCCTAAAATGTTGACATTGTTGAAAAAAAAAAATTTGGGGAAAGTAATGAGTAATGAGATTGATTTTTTGCTTCTAAATTTTAATTCATAACTTCAGCCTTATTTGAGCCCACGTCTGAAATACCGAACGGTCTGACGTCATATGCGCGATTTCTCCGCCCACTGTTTAAAAATCTACACGATCTGAATTTATAATGGGATCGATTATTACTTACGCGATGAGGGAGTCTTTGCTTGTGAGGGGGACGACCGATTGCTGAGATCCGGAGTAGCCGGGTTTCCCGCCTGATGTCACTTCGCAAAGAAGTCGAGGGACGCAGCGTAGGTCGTCGTATCTCGCAATAGACGCTAAAGCGGAGAAAAATCCTTGATTTACTGGCGGCCCTTGAGGTAAAGGGCGTGGCGGTGGAGGGTAAGGAGCGTACGGTGGAGCCACTGGGTACGGCCGAGGGGGGTACTCAGGAGCTGGATACTGCGGAGCGTAAGGATGCTGCGGCTTATAAAGTCCAAATCCTCCATCAGGTCCTTGCTGTAGAGCAGAACCCAAACCGTTGATACCTCCATTTTGATTGAAAAAATTCGTCAACTGTCTGAAGACAAAAAAGTTCAAATTATTTAAAAAAATTGTTTGGTAAATTTTAGTTTACGATACCTGAACAACATTGCGCCTGCGCGTTGTTCTGGTATCGTAAACTCACATGTACCAAAAGTTAAAATTATTTCAATAAAAATAAAAAATTTTAGACTTTTTACCCAACAAAGTCGCCTAGGGAACTTCCGGAAAACTGCTGCGAAAGAGCATCGTGGAGTAAGAAAACAAAAATATTATTTTCAACATTATTTTACCAAAAGATTCCTGAAAAAAAAAATATAAGTTATTAAATTAAACCTACAAAAAAGACACCAGTACCACTCTTCCACTCAGCAAAGAACTTTTTGTTGGTGCGAGGATTTGAAACAGCTGGATGCATTAGATTTGATTCGGTCATGACATGATATTTAAAGACCAATAAAAACAGGTTTGTTTTATCGTATAAAAAAGTATTTTAATTTTAGTGGGGATAAATCAGGCGATTTGGGCATTTTTGTTTGGCGAAAGACAAATCTACGTTTTATGGCCATTTTTTATTGTTAATTAAATTATTACATTACAATTTTATGTTTTATATATTCAATATTTAAATTTTATGACGTCAAAACTCATAAAAATCAGTCGTATTCTGAAGATTTTAAAAAGCTTTCACAACGCCCTCGAACTCCTACATAAATTTCATTTCGCTTTTCTCCAAAATGAACTTCAATTTATTTTAGAAAAAAATAAATATTGCCTGAATACAAAATAAAATTTTAATTTTGAATTTTAAGTTCAAGGACGGTCATTTGAAAAATAGTTTTTTCTCTCTTTTTCGCTCTTATTTAAAAAAAAGTGGAATTTTCATTAAGTATTGCTGGATGTCGTAAAAGCTAGTTTACTGCCGGTAGTAAAAGCTGAAAATTAAAACAGGAGAGCGCGTTTTTGATAATTGCATCTCGATTATTCTCTAAATAATTGACAATTTTTTAAATACTTTTTGTTGGTTGCTTGAGTAAAAAGAATAGAATTTTTTTATTGCCCACATAAAATGTGTTAGTTCCCTCTTTTTATTAAAGGCGTCATAAAAAAAATTGATTTGTCGATATTTTAAAGCGTTGGAAAGCATTTACGAAAAAAAAAAAGCGCTAAGATTTTCCGGCAATGAAGAAGCTCATTTAATCGGTTCATTGATTTAAAAGGGAAAGTAGTTGCTTCCCACGTTTTTGGCTCCTTTACAACAGTTGAGATATTTTTTACATTGGAAATTTATTAAAACTGTGGTGGACTATGTAATTATATTTATATATATATATATTTACCTAGAGACCTGCTTATCTTTCCGTTTCGTTCAGTTCAACAATATTTGGAAAATTTAGGTATTTTTCATTTTTAAAAATCATTAATCATTTTGTTATTTACTATTGTATAAATTATATGACATTTTTATAATATAAAAAGGAGCTTACCTATCGGTTTTTGGTGATGAAAAATCTTTCGGAGTTATCTCAAAGAAGTGGTTTGCGTTTCTGCGTTCCCGGTCTTTAGGGAAAGTTCTTTCAGTGAAAACTGCGCCCACCTTCCCATTCCCGCCGCTTCTTCCCACCCAGTTGAAAAACTCCCTCCTGATATTTCCAAACTCAACAAAAAAAAAATGCAACTTCGCTTATTAGCAAATAATAGCTCTCGGAAATGCTGCAGAGCGCCTAAAATTTTGTATCTCATTTATTTTACTTTTTTCTCCATATCGTTTATTAGAATTGTCCGGTTATAACGTCCGCCATATATGATTCTAATAAGGGGATTCTTAAAAATCTATTAGAATCGAATAGGGCCCAGGTAATGTCAATAAACGGTCTAAGATCACAGCCTCGGTAGCGCAGTAGGCAGCGCGTAAGTCTCATAATCTTAAGGTCGTGAGTTCGATCCTCACCTGGGGCAATATTTTTGAGTCTTGATATTTTAATTATTTCCTTGCTTCAATTTTTATTTATTTTTTTTTTCAATTTTATTATTTGTGGCGCCATCTATTGATTAAGAGCGAAACTTGACAATTATGCAACTCTTTCGTCCGTCTCAGTTAATGAGCAGTTCTGCGAGAAAGCACTTGTCCATACCATGAAGAGATTCGCCCATAAAATTCTTTGCTCACCGACTTTTTTTTATTCTAATCATACAATTTCAATGTAATCAAAAATAAAGTATCCATTTTTTCGTCTCTGTTTACAACGCAAAATAAACAGGAATATTTCACGATTTGTTTCAGCCCTAAGATTCATTTTTATACAAAGTACTGGTTTGAAGAGCTTCCAACGAAAACTTCCTTAAAGAGAAGTATCTATAAAGGAGGGGAAGTATAACGGAGGGGAAGTAAAACGTAGGGGGAAGTTATGGGAGGGGAAGTATAACGGAGTGGGAAATATATGGGAGGGGGAAGTATAAGTGAGGGGAAGTATATGGGAGGGGGAAGTTTAAGTGAGGGGTAGTATTACAGAGGGTGAAGTATAACGGAGGGGGAGGTATAAGGGAACGAAAGTATAACGGAGGGTGATGTATAAGGGAGGGAAAGTATAAAGGAGAATTTTCCAAGTTTGTTTTTTCGAAAAATTGTCTAAGTTTATTTTTGAAAAATTGTCCGAGTTTTGTTTTTTCCCCAAAAATTTTCCGAGTTTTTTTTTTTTTTTTCAAAAAATTTGCCAAGTTTCTTTCCGAAAAATTTTTCCGAGTTTTTTTTTTCGAAAAATTTTTTAAGTTGTTGTAAAAAAAATTTTTTTTTTTGAAAAATTTTCCGGTTTTTTTTTGAAAAATTTTTTAAGTCCTTTTTTTCGAAAATTTTTTTAAGTGCCAAGGTAGAAATGATGGGCTCTTTGGCCTACGGATGTGCCTCTCGTAATGGGTAGAAGTATAAAATTTCTCCCTACTAAAAAAAAATGATAATTAAAAAGTGGCAATTTTTTTACACCAAAAATTCTTAAAAAATATAAAGAGTAATTGGTGAAAATTTGGTGAAAATCGGATTAACGGTTCGGCAGCAGCGAATTTTTTAAAATTTGAAACGGACATATCTCCGCCATTTTTTCGAACTTCCAAAATCGCCTTCGTTACATTCTTCTTCATCGGCTAAAGAAAGTGTTAAAATTTGGTGAAAATCGGTGGAAAACTGTGGCCGTAAAGTGTTCCGGAAAAAAAATGCTACGGACGGCCGGCACCACAGACAAAGTTGAGATCGGTAAAGATCAATATTCGATTTGACCCTCCGGGGTCTGGAAGACCCTTCCCCAAAAACCCGACGTCGAGGGTATCGCAATAACTTCTTTAAGGAAGTTAAAAATAATGTTATTTTAAGGGGGATCATACCTCCGGAGTATTTTGTTTCAAAAATAAGAGATCGCAGCACTTTCGCCCCTATTACTTTCCTATATTTGAGCACAAAAAATCGTCGGAAATTTTTTTTCTAAAGCCTGTTTTTGTTATTTTGGGATTAACTTGGCAAAAGTTTTCCCGAAGAAGTTTTCCTTTGACTTTTATATTTTAATTCTGAATGTAGATGAAAATGAGAAATTTTGACATCATCAAAAAAGGCTCGTTTATTAAATATTTCTTAATTAATTCCACAGTTTAAACAGAAAGGGAGGGACAAGTGTATTTGAAGATAAATGCCTTATAGTTCATCCCTCGTTGTTTTAGGGGGAATCAAAAGTGGAAAAAAAGGGCCTCTCGGGCCTGCGACGGGTGGCTTGAAAAGCATTAATCACCGGCATCAGTTCCGCCTTAACCCTTTGCCGGGGACGAAGATAAGGGGGCATTCATCATCCTCAGAACATTAACATACTGATGAAGAGCTCCTTGTGTTTACATCTTCCCCTCTTCGGAGACTACTTAATTGGGGTAAAAAGACGCTTTCGAAATGAAATTCTCAATTTTCCCACGTTCCGCCGGAAGCGCGTTTTTTTGCCAAGTCACGAAGACACCTGTGGACCCGAAACATATATCCCCGGGATTAGCAACAGTTGTTGATTAGCGAGGGGGAGTAGGTTTGAAGGCTAGTCTATTAGTTAACGAACTGTCTGACGCACCGGTTTTCAAACTTATCATAAACAGGCTTATCGTTTAAATTAATTATTATCCGATAACTTACACCAGACTGCATTCGAACTGACGTTTATTTTAATGTAGGGCTTCAATATGAAAAACCTTGATTTGCTGAAGTCGACTTCGATTGCTGTAAAATCGGTAACCAATTGAGGCGCTCCGGGTACGAAGGGCGAACTCCACATCCTAGTCCACAACCCCCACTCCTTTTCCCATTCCAGGGCATGACTTTTATGTTGAGTTCGCCCTTTTTCCCCTTTAAATACGTAAAAACCGATATGCGGCAAAGCTCTAACTGCGATATCCGAGCACGAAGGGCGAACTCCACATCCTAGTCCACAACCCCCCACTCCTTCTCCCATTCCAGGGCATGACTTTTATGTTGAGTTCGCCCTTTTTTCCCCTTTAAATACGTAAAATCCGATATGCGGCAAAGCTCTAACTGCGATATCCGAGCGGGTACGAAGGGCGAACTCCACATCCTAGTCCACAACCCCCACTCCTTTTCCCATTCCAGGGCATGACTTTTCTGTTGAGTTCGCCCGTAACATAAAACTTTACAATGTGAATATCAAACATGCCTCAATTGTTTTTTGGTCTTTTTCTTTTTTTCAAACCATTTTTGTGTTGATTCGAAGGGTGAAAATGGGACTTAGTTAACTCGAGTCGATAAATTGAACAATTTTATAAAGGGATTTACGGATGGGGGGTTTTCCGATGACAAAAGGCTTAGCGCGAAGTGTGAAACCGCTGATAACCATGATCTTGAATCAATATAAAAAAAAATCTGTAGTAATCCCTAAACAGAAATTTTGTTCCGTTCCCCTCTTTCGAAAGAAACCGATTTCGTTAATTTCCAAGGAGACGAGCTTCAGCGAACCGCGGGATACGGAAGATTAATTGCGCGGGTGCCCTGACAGTCGACAACAATCTTGGTATTGTCCTCCCGAGCCCCGTGGGACGGATGATAAAAGCCCTCTTTTTCCACTCTTCTCTTCATCCTCGTAGGTTCCTTTATTCTCCCTTTTTTTTTTCTGCCCTTCGAAAAGGGTTCTTTATTGCTCTACCCTCCCTCACGATCTTTGCCGATGCCCACGTCAAACAAATAATATCGAAATAGGCTTTTCGGGTTTCTTTTGTCCTGCGTCAAGACGTCTACCACCCCCTTTTTTCGAGCACAATTGAATAAAAAAAAAATCCAAGCTATAATTTTTGGTTAATATTCGCAAGATTCCTTTTTTGACAATTGAGGCGCTCCGGGTACGAAGGGCGAACTCAACAAAACGTAGTTTCGAGATATTCGCATTTTAAAGTTTTATGTTACGGGCGAACTCAACAGAAAAGACATGCCCTGGAATGGGAAAAAGGAGTGGGGGTTGTGGACTAGGATGTGGAGTTCGCCCTTCGTACTCGCTCGGATATCGCAGTTAGAGCTTTGCCGCATATCGGTTTTTATGTATTTAAAGGGGAAAAAGGGCCAACTCAACATAAAAATTATATGGGTGTATTCACCAAGAGGTCTAGAATCTGAAAATGAAAAAAAAAATTTGTCCGATGTTGAGTTCGCCCTTCGTACCCGGAGCGCCTCAATTTATAAAGCTAGGTGATGGTGAACCATTTAGATAGTTAATTGATATCGGGAGTTTCCGCAGTTTATGTGCCAAGTGTTTATAATTGACGGTTTGTTTTAAAGCTAAACTTAAAAAGGTAGCTGATAAGATGAGAATTCAACGGCCGGGGTCTCATAAAAGTAAGCGATCAGATCGACATAAGGTCATTTGGAGTTATTAATCTGACATTGCTCCAAGTGCGGAAAGCGCTGGTTACATGAGATATCCATTAGTCGATCCCCCCCTTCTTTCACTCCCGCTCAAGCCGAATCTACCCTTTATCCACTCTCTTTCCTTTTTTGTTACGAATGAGCGAGCACACTTGCTTTTCGGGGGATCGCACATGGTTCCCCAAAACTCCTAATTAACCGATGATTTTAACGCACTTGTTAACCGACGGGGTGAACATTTGGGTCCGCAACTATGACTAATTGTTATAGTCACTTTATGCAGCCGTCTTTAGTTATAATCTTGCAGTAAAATACAGGACCCAGGAAATTTTTGACTTGCTGATCAGGTTGTCAGTGATGCCGGCTGTCAGTCGCATTTTTCTAGAACATTTCACGGCCGCAATTTACATTACATTTTCACAGGAACTTGCTTTCGAAGTATTAGCTTTGTTACAATCGAAGTATGAAACCGGGAGCATGCGCAGAAGGATTTGACGTCAAATTAGACGTCGTTCAGAGCGTTTTCCCGTCAAATAACTGGCTACTGGCGACTAAAGAGAAAAGGGCCAACAAAGGCTAAAGTATCGCAGAAAGATAGCTATAAAGGCTAGACTCGCAGAAAAGGACAACAAAGGCTACAGTCTCGTAGAAAGAGGACTATAAAGGCTATAGTCTCGTAGAAAATGACTATAAAGGCTATAGTCTCGTAAAAAGAGGCCTATAAAGGCTACAGTCTCGTAGAAAAAGCCCTATAAAGGCTATAGACTCGCAGAAAAGGGCCAACAAAGGCTGCAGTCTCGTAGAAAGAGGACTATAAAGGCTATAGTCTCGTAGAAAAATGACTATAAAGGCTATAGTCTTGTAAAAAGAGGCCTATAAAGGCTACAGTCTCGTAAAAAAAGCCCTATAAAGGCTATAGACTCACAGAAAAGGGCCAACAAAAGCTGCAGTCTCGTAAAAAGAGGCCTATAAAGGCTATAGTCCCGAGGAAAAAGGCCTGGCTACAGAATCGCAGAAAGAGGCCTATGGAGAAATGTATATTATGCTTTCATAATATAGCAGAAAGAGGACTACCAAGGCTATTTCCCCTCCCTTATACTTCCCCATCCTTGAACTTCCCCCCATCTATACTTCCTCCTCCTTTACGACTCTACGAGGCCTGGAAGAACCTTTTCTAAAGTGGAGGGTATCATTATTTGAAGTCATCTGACGTCAAATTTGACGTGCAAATCCTTCTGCGCATGCTCCAACCAGTTTCAAACTTCGTTCAGAACATTCGCGAAGTCCACTGTGCTGTAGTGTTTCTAAATACCCTCACTTTTTACTCGCAGCCAAAAATAAATTATGGAATTTGGAATTTTTAATATGGCTTAAATTTCAATTTAAAAATTGAAAATAGTGAAGGTTAAAAAATAATTTTTAAAAATGAAATGTCCGGCTAGTGTCAAGTGCGTTTGTAGGTTCCATTAGATGATGGCGCCACTTGTCAAACGGCAAAAGCATATAACTAAGACCCCCTTTTGTTTATTGAAATAAATCGCCGCCTCGTAGATATTTTAAAGTTAAAGAGGTTTTATGTCAAATTAGACAGTTGGAATAAATTTTTGCCTTCATTATCTTCGCTCCAACCGCAGTTTGAAACTCTTGAATCATGCGCAGAAAGATTTGGACTTCAAATTTAACTTCGTTTAAATCGTTGTCCGTCAAATCTGACGTCAAAATCCTTCTGCGCATGCTCCAGGGGTTTCAAACCAGTTTCAAACATCGGTTGGAACAAAGCTCGACCATAGGTCAAGCCGAAGTCGGAATCCCGCCCTTTTCAAAACGGAAAAAGGGATTTTTTTCCCCCTCAAAATTTTATTATTTAAATCTGCCCTCCGTCATATGAGTTTTTGTTAATAGAACATTCGTTGCTCTGCGATTTAGGGCGAAAAATCAAAGGGAAAATTTTTTCAAAAATTTTATTTTAATTTTTTTTTTCTTTACAATAGGATCCCCAAAATGGTCTTTCACCTTCTTCTTCAAAATTAATTTAAATAAAAAGTGAAATGTTAGCACTGGATAAAAGGTAAACAAAAAAAAATTTCAAATCCTCAAATTGTCGCTTTTTATTATTTTACTCATTTTTCTTTTCCTTCTTCATATAAAATCTTTACAATATTCAAAAAATATCAAAAAAACAATTTAAAAAAAACTTTTTCATACGAAAATTGTTTTACAATAAAAAAAAAGTTTCTACTAAGATACAAAATGGAAAAAATGTACAGGTGAAAGACATTTGGGTAGTGAGTGTCAAAAGGGTCATAAAGACTCCTATAATACGAACTAAATGGACAAAAAAAATTGAAAAATAAAAAAAACTAACATAAAATGGTTGGGTAAAGTCTTTCAAGTACAAAATATTTTTTTTACATAATTCGGATTTTTATAGTATCAAAATACAACTTGAAAAATAATTTAGAATGGACATAAACCATTTCCTGAGCCAAATAAATCACATTTTTAGGCCATAACAATTTTTGAAAACAGTTTTTTGGTGCTTACAAAATATTTTTAGTTGAAAAATATAGACTAGTTTTTTTAATTTAAAAAATTTTTTTCTGAAATTTGGACCGATTGGCACTTTTATTATTTGATTCTTTTTCAGTCTTGGTTATTCAAAAAGATTTTATAAACACCAAATTTTATGGTCGTTTTTTATATGGTAGGTACAGACAGAAAAACCTAGTCTACTACTTAATGACTAGGAATATAAACAATTTATACTTAAATTAATTATATTTAAAAAATCTATAATAATAAAGGAAAGCGTTTACGCTTATCCTTTTGAGATCATTGGGCAGGAATTTACCAGCTTTGCGCGGGCAAAATCACAGAATGCTTTGATGCGCGTGGTACGCGCTTAATTTTTTCAAAACAACTTTTGTAAGCGCGAGCCACATATTCCATGAAAAAAATTATAAGCTTTATATACAAGCACACAGCACACAATATACATAACGAAAAATGTACATTTGTTCCAATCGGATTATATACAAATATGGTAGATTGGGTAAATCTGGATTACTGCGTTCTACCATTTTAAGAGATCATTTGTGAAAACCGTTAGAGCTTCTTGAAGTCTCTTTTTTTTATTCTTTTTTTTAAATTTAAATAAGTTATACAAAAGTGGAACAAAAATACTGTACAAAAAAAAAGGCATCTTTGGATCTTATTTTCTAAATATTAAAAAGAGAAAAAGAAAAATTGGAGGATTCACCTATGTCTGGTTAATATCCTCCAGCCGACGAGGATGATGACCGTGGTCCAGATTGAGCCGGGGATCGGCGCCGGAAGAAGAAGCGAAAAGAAACTCGAAGATTTCGTTTCTTTTCTCTTTTTTCTGATCTGCCCCACAGTCTAAACATAAAAAATGACGATTAAAAATGAGAAAAAAAGGGGGAGAAAAAAAAGATAGGGAATTTTTTTTTACCTGAGTCGTGAGTTCTTCGATTTGTCTGAGTTGGATACCGAGGTTTAAAGTTTGTTTGGGTTCTTCGGCGTTTTTTTCCGACCGTCTTCGCCTCCTTCGGGGCGGAACGGTCGTCTTTCTCCCGGGACAGTTTCTGTGTACTTCAGGAAAAACGATCACCAAAGGTCTTTCTCGTGATTCTTGTTCTGCAGAGGGGAAAAAAAGGCGTTGAGTAAATTGGGGGAACGAAAGGGAAGAAATTAAAAACTTACCGAGAACTTCTGGTTGAACGAAGTGTCGTATTATTTCGCAAATCGGAATCCGTACGACGTTTCGATCATCGACGGCTTCTTCAGGAACGTTGAATGGAATAGCCATCACTGAATAAAAAAAATTGTCACAATCACTACGAACACTTTTTAGAAAATACGTCGGTGACACGCGTTCACACGTCGAGCGTCTGAGTTGATCTGAAGTGTTCCTTCCGAGTGCTCACTACAAGCCCGCTTGGTAGCTACTGTGCTACGTGAAGCTCGGGATCGACCAATTGGGTTTACTCCCTCCTTTTACCCTCCCCACCACAACCCGAACGTCCCCACCACGGGTATCTTCTAGATTTTACCTCTAGGATTGTGGTGGGGTGATATTACTGAACCTGTTACTTCAACTTGGCTTCGCCCCGAGGAGAGTTTTAACTGCTAATTTCTATAACGCCCTTTCCTTTTTTTTTTCTTCTTCTTATCCTCTCCTCTTCCTCTCCTTCACGCTATGTCAAACCAGGATAACTGTTTTTGAATTTTTTTTTTTCTTCTCCCTTTAGGGCACTGCACTTTTTTAAAACAACGCCAGATTCTCTCAAATTAGCACAAATAGCTCGTACAAATAAGATTTTGAAAATTATAAAACAACATAAAGAAAATTAATGGACTTAAAAATCAATAATCTATAAACAAAGAAACAAAAAAGTTAAGAATTTAAAATAAAATAAAATGAAGAAATGTTATTTTTAGAAAAGGTCCTTGAGATAAGTTGTTGAACTTAAGATTTAGGAACCGTTTAATTGCACAAGGTGACAAAATTTTTTTTCAACTTCCTTAAAGAAGTTATTGTGACGTTGGGTTTTTGGGGAAGGATCTTCCAGGAGGGTGAAATCGAATATTTATCGATCTCAACTTCGTCAGTGGGGCCGGCCGGCCGTAGCATTTTTTCCCGGTACACTTTACGGCCACAGTTTTCAACCGTTTTTTACCAGATTTTCACCAAATTTTCTTTAGTCGGTGAAAAAAAACTAACGAGGGCGATTTTTGAATTTCGAAAAAATGGCGGAGATATGTCTGTTTGAAATTTTGAAAAATTCGTTGCGGCCGAACCGTTAGTCTGATTTTCACCAAATTTTCACCAATTACTCTTTATATTTTTTAAGAATTTTTGGTGTAAAAAAACTTACAAAAAAATTGCCTTTTTTTGACATTAATTATCATTTAGTCGGGAGAAATTACATACTTCCACCCGCTACTACCTCCTTTGGGCAAAAATCCCATTATTTCTACATACCTTGATACTTAAAAAAGTTAAAAAAAAACTTGGAAAATTTTTCGAAAAAAAAATACCCCTCCGTTATACTTCCCATCCTTTATATCCCCCCCCCCCTTTATACTTCCCTTCCGTTATACATCCCCTCCTTTGTTCTTACTTCTCCGTTATACTTCCCCTCCTTTGTACTTACTCCTCCGTTATACTTCCCCTCCTTTGTACTTACTCCTCCGTTATACTTCCCCTCCTTTGTACTTACTCCTCCGTTATACTTCCCCTCCCTTTTACTTCCCTCTCCGTTATACAGTCCACTTCGGTTATAGTAAATCCAAAAAAGTCCCCCAATTTTTTTACTATAACCGAATTTTTACTATAACCGAAGCTCAAAAAATTTATGTCTATAGGCTGATTTTTTTAATACCAAAATTTTGTCAGCAGAAAGTGTTTTTAATAAGACTTCTTAACTTCCTTTAAGAAGTTATTGTGATACATACCCTCGACGTCGGGTTTTTGGGGAAGGGTCTTCCAGACCCCGGAGGGTCAATTCGAATATCGATCTTTACCGATTTCAACTTTGTCTGTGGTTCCGGCCGGCCGTCCTTTCCGGAACGCATTTAGGCCATAGTTTTCAACCGATTTTCACCACATTTTTACACAAATTTCTTTAGCCGGTGAACAAGAATGTGACGAGGGCGATTTTTGAATTTCGAAAAAATGGCGGAGATATGTCTGTTTAAAATTTTAAAAAATTCTATAACCTATGCCCGCTTTTCTTATAAAGAATCATTACGAAATTTCCGTTAAAATTTTGACATTCACTTTCAACGGTCAAAATATTTTAAGGGCTTAGACGCTTAATAGTGATTTTCCCTACAGTTTTAACGAAAAGCCACCATAGGGAAATAAAAGAAAAATTTTACCTGACTCCTTTGCAAAACCCAATTTTCGTAAGAGTATTGACAAATATTCCACAACGGATTTTTTCTCTCTTTTTTTTTTAATTTTAATTTTTTTTTTTTTATCCGAAGAAAAAATCCTGTATATGACCCATTTTTTTTTAATATAACCGGATTTTTAGTAAATCCGAATTTACAATAACCGGATAAATTAATGGAGAACTAAATACAACTGAACCGGGACCCAGAATATTTTTACTATAACCGAATTTTTACTTTATCCGAATTTACTATAACCGAAGTCGACTGTACTTCCCCTCCCTTTTACTTCCCTCTCCGTTATACTTCCCCTCCCTTTTACTTCCCTCTCCGTTATACTTCCCCTCCCTTTTACTTCCCTCTCCGTTATACTTCCCCTCCCTTTTACTTCCCTCTCCGTTATACTTCCCCTCCCTTTTACTTCCCTCTCCGTTATACTTCCCCTCCCTTTTACTTCCCTCTCCGTTATACTTCCCCTCCCTTTTACTTCCCTCTCCGTTATACTTCCCCCTCCTATATTTTTACTTCTCTTTAAGGAAGTTTTCGTTGGAAGCACTTCAAACTAGTACTTTTAATAAATATTCTCTGTCGGTTAAGATTATAATTATTCAAGTTAACGTAGGGGCAATAGAAGGATGGGAATTGACAAAGCGTTAGGTCTTTGACACATCGTTTATAACTTTTTTTTTTTTTTCAATAGGGCTCTTTCCTTCTTTTTTTTTCTTTATAAAATTGATGCACCTGGATAATAGAATCGATTAAACCGCAATTTCCCACGGCGAGAAATTTAATTTAGGTCAATGAAATAATAATTACAAAGTGTTTGTAGAGATTTGTTTAAATAAACCTTTGTTTTTTTAATTGTTAATAATAAATAAAAAATAAAAAAGGGATGAATCCGTTATCTGATATCTTCAATTTACTCTTTCCTATTCCGAGAAAAATATTCCGAAATAAAAGTTAAAATAAACTCTCAAAGAAAAACGGTATCAAGATCCGAGATAAATTTATCAGAGAGAAAATTGTAATATAGACGAAAAGTGCACTTTGAGACCTTATAAAATGATATCAGAAACGGGGGATGAAGAAAGACAAAAATGGGGTCAATGCCAAGAAAACCTCGGGAAGACATTACTTGTATATTAAGTTTTTACCACATTTCCGTCTTTCACCCCGACCTACATTTCCCGCGGTTCACAACAACCCCTTCTGTGAGCTTAATGGCACTTTTTCGTGACCTTCGATTAAAAAAAGTCTTCTTTTTTATTTTTCTATAACGTTATCGATGAATCATTTCTTTGAAGGACAAAAAAAACACGTGTAGACAGAAAAAATATTATTTGTGATCTTAACGGGTTTTTAGGTAGATTCCTTTCCTTGGAAATCTACCTTTTGGAATAAGGGATTCGCAGAATCAAAAATTTGGGGCAAAAGGGTAAAATCGTATCTTTACTCAAGCTTTGTTTCAACCGCAGTTTGAGTTTTGAGACTCCTGGAACATGCGCAGAAGGATTTGCACTTCAGATTTGACGGAAAAACGGTTTGAACGACGTCAAATTTAACGTCCAAGTCCTTCTGCGCATGCTCCAGGAGTTTCAAACTGCGGTTGTAATAAAGCTACTATTGGCACGCATTCTTTTTTTTTTTTTTAAAAAAAAGAAGTAGATATGACCATTCTTCCATGGTCATTCTTTTTTAAAAAATACAAAAAAGGGAACTTTGCTAAATCAGGCGATTTGTGCATTTTTGTATGATGAAAGGAAAAAAAATCTATCTTTCAGTGCCATTTTTTAAATTATAATATCATAATTCACAATGTACATTATCAATTAGCATTGTTGATATTATGTTCCAATCGCAGATTGAAACTCCTGGAGCATGCGCAGAAGGATTTGAACTTCAGATTTGACGAAAAAACGGTTTGAACGGCGTCTTTGACGTCCAAGTCCTTCTGCGCAAGCTCCAGTAGTTTCAAACCAGTTTCGAACTGCTGTTGAAACAAAGCATCTAATTGGCACATTTTCTTCTTTTAAAAAATACGGAAATTTCGCCAAATCAGGCGATTTGTGCATTTTTGTATGATGAAAGGAAAAAAATCTACCTTTTAGTCCCTGATACCACAGGGCCATTTTTTAAATTATAGTCTCATAATTCACAATGATCATTATCAATCAGCATTGTTGATATTAGCTTTGTTCCAACTGCAGTTTGAAACTCCTGGAGCATGAGCAGAAGGGTCAGCACATTAGACGTAACATGACTTCAGATTCCAAAGATTTCATGACGTCAATATTTGACCTCCAAATCCTTCTGCGCATGCTCCAGAAGTTTCAAACTGCAGTTGGAACAAAGCTATGGCATCGTAAAAAAATTGCTACCCTTTACCCCTACACTGAAGTGTTTAAAAAAAACTTTTTCGTTTCTTCTAAAATAAAAGAAACAAAATTTTCATCATGAATCATCTAAAAAGGGGTTGAAGGGCTGCATGGTAGAGACCTCTGTTGTTACGCTAAGGAACTAGAGCCCTTTGTGTCGAGAACACTTTTTCGGGCAAGCTTAGGCGTATTTAAAAAGTCGAAATTTCGTTATACATTATTATTCGTTTTAAGATAGCTAATTTATAATAAAGTACTAGTTTGAAGAGCTACCTACGCTTCCTTAAAAAGATGGAACAATATAGGAGGGGGAGTATCAAGGAGGGGGAACACAAAGTTGATCTTCCAGACCCTTCCCCAAAAACCCTGGAGGGTAAAACAATAACTTCTATTCTTCGAAATCACGGCTTAGGAACTTTATTTTCGTAAGGGGAAACAAAAGAAAAAAACAAAATTGTGCAATTTATTCTGCAATATTTACCCGACCTTTCGAACGTCCTCAGGTATCATTTTTATTACAAAAAAAATATTGATAAAGAATCTATTTTTAAAAAGTAATCAGTTCCTAAACGTTTTTATTTACCTAAAAGAAAACAGTAAACAGGAAAAATGGGGATAAAATATCAATTTTTAAATTAAGATGTACCTATTATGATCAAAATTGCCCGATTTCAAGGAATCCTTTAAAAACCTGATCTCTCATTTACATGGCTGTAATTGGCCACATAAAAAAAAGAACCAGTTTTGTTTACAAATTAAAAATTAGTGGCGCCACCGGACGAGAGGCTGAGGAGAACGAAGTTAATGACATGTGCATACATTTAAAGTGGCAACTAGAGACTTTTAATGGTCCTCAAATAAATGTCCTATTGTATTCAAAGCCGTTTCTTTCATATAAACCAGAAGAAAGGAAAAAATGTACACAGAAATCAGAAAAACGTTTTTTAAAGGTCAAAACCTTTCTGGAAAGGCCTCCGTACAAATTGCGTCATTTTATAACAAAAATGACACATAACGAAGATATTTCAAGATCTCGAACACTTTTTATTTAGAAATTTTATTATTAAGTCGAGTGTTTATCCTCTTGAACTTTTAATTTTTTTAAATCCAAACTGTCAGTTGAATCACTTGTGAATTGATGATCCAAGCTGTTGGCCGGTTGCTGACTAACCTAATCGTTTCTCTATTTTATAGCTGATGCTCATCAAGAAAATAGGACTTGGGTGCTTTTTTTTAATAGTGATTTTTATGTTGGAAAAAGGGCTTTAAACCTGAAAAGACATGCTTGAGTGAACGAAGGTGTTTTTTTATATTGTAGACCTAACCTTCCACATCCCTGCTTTGATAATTATCTTTTGTTCGAAGGATTTGATTTTTTTTTATTCTATTTTTCTGATTGTAGAGTCTTATTAAAAGATAAAACTCTCTTCTCTCATTTCTTTATTTTGGGGCAGTAGACGCAATTTTATTGGGGATCAATCAGTCGATTATTGTATTTTCGTAAAACGAAAGAGTAACAACGTTATTTACTTACCTAATTTTTGAGCTTTTTTCTGTCAAAAAATTTTTACTGAATTTTTTGAGTCGTTTTTTAGGGTTTTTTTGCCCTTAAAACGCCTGTTTGCCCTTGCCCACTTTATGAAGAGAAAAACACATCTAAAGATGCATCTATGAGAATTTTTTGAAATTTTTTTCAAGTTTTTTGTTACATATTTTTACGTATTTAGTAACATAATTTTAACAATAAGATTTTAACTTTCTTAAAGAAGTTATTGTGATACCCCTCCACGACGGGTTTTTGGGGAGGGGTCTTCCAGACCCCTAGAGTAAATTCGAATTTCGAAATAGAAGTTCTTTTTATTCAAAATTTTTTAGAAGTATAAAGGTAGAAATAATGGTATTATTGCCAAAGATAAGTCCCTCTCGTAAGGCGTGGAATTGTGAAATTTCTCCCTTCTAAATCTATAATTGAGGCGCTCCGGGTACGAAGGGCGAACTCGACATCGGACAAATTTTTTTAACTTCCTTAAAGAAGTTATTGTGATACCCTCGACGTCGGGTTTTTGGGGAAGGGTTTTCCAGTTTTTTTTCATTTTCAGATTCTAGACCTCTTGGTGAATACACCTATATAATTTTTATGTTGAGTTCGCCATTTTTTCCCCTTTAAATACGTAAAAACCGAAACTTTAAAATGCGAATATCTCGAAACTACGTTTTGTCGAGTTCGCCCTTCGTACCCGGAGCACCTCAATTAATCCCGGTAAAATCTATACCGATCTCAAATTTGTCTGCGGTTCCGGCAGGGCCGGCCGTCCGTCCATAGCATTTTTTTCCGTAACACTTTTTGGCAAAAATTTTCAACCAATTTTTACCAAATTTTCACCAATTACTCCTTATGTTTTTTAAGAATTTTTGGTGAAAAACAAAATCATCGTTTTTTAACAGAAATTATCATTTTAGTAGGGAGAAATTTCACACTTCCGCGCCTTACGAGAGGGACCTCTCTTGGGCAAAAATCCCATTTTTTCTACCTAGATACTTAAAAAAATTGTCGAAAAAAAGAACTTCAATAATTTTTCAGAAAAAAAAAGCGCAAATTAAAAAAAACTTAGCAATTTTTTCGAAAAAAATAACTCAGAAAATTTTTCGAAAAAAAAACATCGAAAATTAAAAAAAAAAAACTTGGAACATTTTCAGAAAAAAAAACTTGGAAAATTTTTCGAAATAAAAACCTTCTCCCTTCGTTATGCTTTCCTTCCCTTATACTTCCCCCTCTGTTATACTTACCCTCCCTTATACTTCCCCCTCCTATATTTTTACTTCTCTTTAAAGAACTTTTTGTTGGAAGCTCTTCAAACTAGTACTTAAATATTGTCGCGAATATTTTTAATGTGACGAAGGATTGAAAGGATGGCAGGGGAAGCCCATTGACCTTAAACAAGCTTGAGCATGTTTGCTTTCTGTCCCTCCTTGTTTTGTTTTTTCCCCCCAACTCTACCGGTATAGGTAGACTTAAAAAAACCTTTTCTTCTTTTATTTTATTTAGCTACTAATTTTTTTTTCTCCAAATAAACTTTAAGGTCATGGCCACATTGACCTCAAAGGTTTAACAAAGATTAAAACTGTCTCTTGTTAATCCAAGCTTGACGGGGTTTAAGTCGTTTTACATTGCTCCACTTTGATAATCAGACCGAAGATTTTTTTTAAAATTAAAAACGTCACAGAAATGACCTTCAGAAGAGAGGGCAAAGAAGATAATATATCGAGAATAGGTTAAAACATGATAAAACAGGCACTTTCGTTGAGGTCAGTTATCAAAACTTGCCAGACGGCGTGGAGTCTGACTTTATAAAGAGTTATCAAGTTTTTTTTTGCTGCGATTTTTTGTAGGTCTTTAACCTTTTTCGTGAGGTCAAAACGAGTGGGATGATATGATTTACGTATTCTCGCTATTAATCAGAAATCTAAGAAACCTTTTTATCATTTATCATCAATTTGGATGTAAACAATGATTTCTCCATCTTCAAAAAGTATGGCAAAAAACTGTGTGATCATCAGTTGAGGTATATAACAATATAGGAGGGGGAAGTATTAAGGAGGAGAAAGTATAACGGAGGAGAAGTATAAGGAGGGGGAAGTGTTAGGAAGGAGAAATTTTCAATTTTCCAAGTTTAATATTTTCTAAAATATAATTAGTATTTGGAGAAAAGCAGTGGCTCAACCTAAAGCAGGCACTAATTTAAAATAAAATTATATAACCCATTTACTTAATAAATACTTAATTTTTAATTACTAATCATATTTAATATCTATAAAACTTAAAAATTGAAAAGTTTTAACACCTTTTGCGTCCGAGTAAAAGATTGGAAAACGCTTTCAAAATGTTTTAGGTAAAATTAGTTATTTTTAATTAGGCTGCATGAGTGAGTAATAAAATGAAAATATTATGTTAACCAATTGTGCAATTCGTTTGAAATTCCGTTTTCCTGAAACGGGGTTAACTGTTTAAAATTGTGCAATAAATTTGTTTTTAAAATAAAAAGCGCTGAGGTTTTGATCTATTTTGTGACTCATCTCCGATAAGTAATGTCTAAATAAGGGTGACAGGAAAACAAAAAAAAAAGGGTTGAAATATATTTAAGGTGTTTTGTGAGTCAAGATCTGAGTCAGAAAAGGCCCGAGGGCGGAACTCCTCATTGCCATGGCCGGCACAGGTGGTTTAATGACATTACTGCCCTCCTTTGGAAAGAAGAGGAGAGAGGAGAAAAAAAAAGACCGGCTCAGATTCTCCTTGTTTACTAACAAGACGATAACCGTTATTCCATTAACGATTTGCCATTTTCGTACCATTTTCGACTCATACGATTTTTCCGTTTCCTTTTTAAGAATCTTGACGTTCATAAATAGTTGTCCGACCGTTTCAAACGATTTTTATAAATATAAATGATCCGCAAATAGACTTCAATTGAAAGAGACTAAAAAACTACCCAGGAAATTTTTTTTCCTATAATTGAATTCGGGACCTGGGAAATTTTTTAATAGCCTAATTTTTTATAGCGAAATATGAGGGCATTTCGGGCCATCGATTTGTCTGAAAAAATTCTAGATGCCTCTCTATGTAAGAACAGACATTAACAGATCAAAAAACCGAACGTTATTCGAAAAAAAAACGGTTGTCCTTTTTTTAGGATCCTAAAGTAATTGAGGTAGGACCCTCTTTATGAAGTTTTCCCCCTCCTACATTGTTTTTTCTCTTTAAGGAACTTTTCGTTGGAAGCTCCCTTCTTAAACTTCCCCCTCCTATATTGTTCTTTCTCTTTAAGGAACTTTTCGTTGGAAGCTCCCTTTTTAACTTACCCCTCCTACATTGTTCTTTCTCTTTAAGGAACTTTTCGTTGGAAGCTGCCTTCTTAAACTTCCCCCTCCTACATTGTTCTTTCTCTTTAAGGAACTTTTCGTTGGAAGCTCTTCAAACTAGTACTTTTTCTTATATTTATAATTGAATTTATCGAAAAGAAGACTTTTAAAAGGTAAAATTTGAGGACTAACTACATCAACTCTATTTTATGTAGATCTTCAAGCTGAAACTTAAGAATAAAAAAGTTTGTATCTTGCAAATTGCATATGTAGTTGGGCAAATCGAATTTGAAAGTCTCATTTCCATAGTCACATTATATCCAACAATAAATTACCCTTGACGTGACAATTTAATAACGGTTATTGTCCGAGGAGTCTCGGAGCCATATTTTGATTGCAGGCCGGGACAAAACGTTGATTAAGATCGAAACAATGCGATTGGCCCGAAGGCGAGTGAAGAATCCGGTGCCTAATTTCAACTTCCGCCCGTTGTTGGTTTTGCTCCTTTTTGTTTTTTCGATGAAGAACGCCTCCATCCGAGAGTAAATGGGTTGAAAGTAGTTCTCAGAAATCAACTCGTACGATTCGGTTAAAGCGATGGAGGGGAAAAAATGCTAAGAAGAAATAAGAAGAAAAAAAGTACTAGTTTGATGGCAACGAAAAGTTCCTTAAAGAGAAGGAACAATATAGGAGGGGGAAGTATAACGGAAGAGATGTTTAAGGAGGGGGAAGTAAAAAAGAGGGGAAATTTAAGGAGTTTTTTTTCTTCAAATTTTGTAATTTTTTTTTCCCAAGGAACAAATTATAGAAGTGTAGTTTGAAGAGCTTCCAACGAAAAGTTCCTGAAAGAGAATAAACAATATAGGAGGGGAGGTGTTAAGGAGGGGGAATTATAACGGAGGAAAAGTTTAAGGAGGGGAAGTCCAAAGGAGGGGAAATTTAGGGAGGGAATTTTTCCTCCAAAAATTTTTAAAGTTTTTTTTTTCCCAAGGAAAAAATGATAGAAGTTTAATTTGAAGAGCTTACAACGGAAAAGTTCCTTAAAGAGAAGGAAAAATATAGGAGGGGGAAGTATAACGGAGGATAATTTCAAGGAGGGGGATGTACAAAGGAGGGGAAATTTAAGGAGGGGATTTTTTTTTCAAAAATTTTCTAAGTTTTTTCCCAAGGAAACAATTATAGAAGTTAGGTAGTTTGATGAGCTTCCAACGAAAAGTTACTGAAAGAGAAGGAACAATTTAGGAGGGGGAAGTGTTAAGGAGGGGGAATTATAACGGAGGAAAAGTTTAAGGAGGGGAAGTCTAAATGAGGGGAAATTTAAGGATGGGATTTTATTTTTTATTCTTTTTTTTTCCAAAGAACAAATTATAGAAGTGTGGTTAGAAGAGCTTCCAACGAAAAGTTCCTGAAAGAGAAGGAACAATATAGGAGGGGGAAGTGTTAAGGAGGGGATTTTTTTCAAAAATTTTCTAAGTTTTTTCCCTAGGAACAAATTATAGAAGTGTAGTTTGATGAGCTTCCAACGAAAAGTTCCTGAAAGAGAAGGAACAATAGAGGAGGGGGAAGCGTTAAGGAGGGGAAGTATAAAGGAGGAAACGTTTAAGGAGGGGGAAGTATAAAGGAGGAAACGTTTAAGGAGGGGAAGTATAAAGGAGGAAACGTTTAAGGAGGGGGAAGTATAAAGGAGGAAACGTTTAAGGAGGGGGAAGTATAAAGGAGGAGAAGCTTAAGGAGGGGGAAGTATAAGGAGAAGAAGCTTAAGGAGGGTTTTTTTTCCCAAGAAAAAATTATAGAAGTTATACCATCCAGTTACAACAAAATTCTCACAAAAAAAAGTGTTCCAATCGAAAAAATGACCTAAGTAAAAGTTGCTTAAAATTATGCGTAGAATCGATTGAAAGCATAAATGGGTTCCAATTAGGTCACCATCTTTGTGCGCCACTCTGTATACCGCTGATTCCTTGTGCAAAAAATAGGAGAAGTTTACATTAAACTTTTTTGTATTCTAGGACTAAATCCTTTGCCGTAAAGTTGCTGGTCCACTAAAGTTAGGACACCCTGTATATTACGATTTTGTTGATCGTAGGTATGGTTAAAAAAAGACCCACAAATTAGAAAACCTTCAACGTAAATTTTGCGGTAATTTTTCAATAGGGAATAAGTGAGAAAGAAAGAAAATACGAAAAAATATTCCTAAGAACAATACTCGTTTTCCTTAGGACATAATAGCGGCTATTATTAAGAAAAGGAACATTTTTCTGTGACCTACCATTGTGCCCTGCGGGGTAAAGCCGCAATTTGAGTTAAGTGCCTCTGCGGCGACGGACGGAAAAACTATTCCTCTAGAACGACGTTTTTAAACGAATGTTTTTATTAGAAGTTATTATTTTCTTGGTAATCTCGAAAAATTTTCAATAGGAAATTATTGAAAACCAGTTCGACTAGTTCTGTCAATATATTTTTTTTCATTTTTTTTTCTCTAATCTTCTTCGACGGGCGAACTGAGACGCGCTGATGGGTTGGAACCTCATGAAATAATGACTCGCGTGAGGATAAAGTGATTTCGAGTCTTTATTACACTCTTCGACCCCCTCCTTCCACCCCATCCATCGCCTTTTCTCGTCGAGATTCGTTCGCTTTCTCCCTCCTTCCCGGGGTAACGTTCTCTCAAGGACAATGATGAGATAAAACTGGAAAAACAGAAAACAAAGAGAACCGTTAATTTTTAGTAATATTGCAAGCTTATTTTAAACAAAACTAGATAAAGAACATCCCTGAACGTCTGGGATTGCTCATTCAAAATTTCAATATTGTCAAAAGAGCTTCCAACGAAAAGTTCCTTAAAGAGAAAGACAATGTAGGAGGGGGAAGTTTAAAAAGGGAGCTTCCAACGAAAAGTTCCTTAAAGAAAAAGAACAATGTAGGAGGGGGAAGTTTAAAAAGGGAGCTTCCATCGAAAAGTTCCTTAAAGAGAAAGAACTATGTAGGAGGGGGAAGTTTAAGAAGGGAGCTTCCAACGAAAAGTTCCTCAAAGAGAAAGAACAATGTAGGAGGGGTAAGTTTAAGGAGGGGATCACAATCTTTAAGAAAGTTAAAAAGCTTTCAATTTCAAGAAATTTTTGAAAAGGATTTCATGTCCCAAAATTAACTTAAATTGAGGTCCTTTTTTCAAACTCTAAACTACATTTTTTCTTTCTTTTAAAAATAAAGTTGCAACAAATTGCAGTAAGAAAGGCCTATCCATACGAAGTGAACAACCTCATAAAAACGGCTTCTATGCAAGTAAACCTCCAATTAAAAACCTCTCGTAGGAAGAAAAATAAAAAAAGACTTAAAAAAAATCGACGAAAAAAAATCGCGGTTCTAATTCGTCGGAGGGGTCAAGAAGGCGGAGGGCATATCCGGTTTTCATGGAGTTTAATACGACAAGCCTCCTTCCCCATCCGGCCTCCCTGAAAAACCCGTTTTCACCTTCAATTAAAAAGTCATCTTAAACTATTATATAAACCTTCCTTCGGGGCACTCACAAGAAAATTATGCCTTTGCTTCTCTTTTCAAGTTAATAATCCATTGAAAACTGAAGATTGTTAACGAAAATTTTTTGAACAATTTTAAACTTTTTTCTTTCTAAAAATAGAATCTTTATGTTGGCGATAAAACGGTTAGGATGTTGTCCTTTCGATAAACGAATTGCGTAGGTTGAATTAACTTCCTTAAAGAAATTATTGTTTTACCCTCCATGTCGGGTTTTTGGGGTTCTTCCAGACCACGAAGGGGTCAAATCGATGGATCTATACCGATCTCTTTGTCTGTGGTTCCGGCCGACCGTACCTAAACATTGCTTCCTTATCTACCCCCTCCTTAAACTTCCCCCTCCTATATTGTTCCTTTTCTTTATCGAAGTTTTCGTTGAAAGCTTTTCAAACTAGTACTTCTGTTGGTTTTTGTGTTAATTTAGGACCTGAGGTTTTAAAAATAGAATGGAAAGTGATTGCGTTTTAAGTAGGGCATGGAGTTGATTCCTTCCCTGAGTCATCTTATGCCTACCTGCCCGTTTCGCCATATATCATATCCCTGTCAGAGAAGAGGACGGGGAGAAAATCCTTTCCGAGGGAGATTTGTCAAAGTTTTCCTACCTGCTTTTTAAGTGCGAACCTGCTTGTGGGGATAAAAGAAAAAGGGAGCAAAAACGCAATATTGTAGGTGAAAGACGTCAGGTGGGCTAAACATCGTAAAAGGGATTTTTCAAAAAACCCTTTTTTTTTCTTCAGAAAATTAGGTCAACCTGTAAATGACTATTTTTATTAAAAATTCATTTTATTTTGAAAACTAAAAAAGAGAAATACGTAGATAATTGGTAGGTAGGTACTTAGGACTTTTTATTTTTCGGTTTTATTATTTAATCAGTATTTACTCACAATGTTTATCTTTCATAATCAAACAATTGCGTAGAATCTGCATTCTTCATGTGTTCATGATAATTCCCAGTGACGTCAATTATGTATCACGGAGATAATGAGCAGTTCCAGAACCTAATTTCGACCACGGAAGATTCTTAGAATGGATGGAATCGAGGAAAGTGAATTATTCATCGCCCTATCACTTTTGTTTTCCATAAATGAGGAGTGACCTTTTTTTTCTTCTTATTTGATTAAAATTAACCAATGCCGAATTCACAAACTTATGTAATGTCTAGTTGTAAATTTAAAAAAAATTGGCGGTAGGTAATTCACTGGCCGGAACCTATTATTTTATGCTATCATTATCGCATTTCATTGCATTTTTAAATGCAGGTTATTCTTTTTACCCACGCCCTTGAAACCATAATGTACATATTATATTTAATCTTTGCATTTCCTAGTGTTTTGAGAAGCTCTGCTGATTTTTTAAATGTATAATTTCATAATCTTGAAATACGACGTTTATTTCCTTATTTGAAAAGAAAATTTAAATTTTGGAGGATAGGCTCAACTACAGTCGACTTCCAGTATGGTAGAAAATTTTTTTTTCTTTTTCAAATAGGATAGGAATTCATTGTGATACCCTCCAAAGAAGAGTAAGGATTCATCCGATTTTGTACAAGGATTACGATTCCTATGACCTTTTTCTCGTTCAGGCAATTGTCTACAAGTTTTAGCCTATTTTTAGCGAGGCTATGGCTTTTTAGCCTTTTTTCCTTGTGTCAATGGCTCTTTTAGCCTATTTCCCTTGAGTCAATGGCTATTTCAGCCTATTTTCTACGAGTCTATGGTTCTTTTGGCCTATTTTCTACGAAGCCATGGCTCATTTAGCCATACGAGTCCTATGAACTATGTCTCTTAAATCCCATTTCCTATGAGCACATGGATCTTTCAGCCTATTTTCTATGAGTCCATGGCTCTTTTAGCCTATTTTTCTTGTGCCAATGGCTCATTTGGCCTATTTTTTGTGTCATGGCTCATTTGGCATATTTTCCTATAGTATATGGCTCTTTCCGCCTATTTCCCTTGAGTCAATGACTATTTCAGTCTATTTTCTACGAGTCTATGGCTCTTTTAGCCTATTTCCCTAGTGTCAATGGCTCATTTAGCCTATTTTCCTTGTGTCAATGCTCATTCAGCCTATTTTTCAGCGTGACTATGGCACATTGGCTATAGCCTAAAGCTCTGTCAGCCTATTTTCTATGACCCTATGGCTCTTTTAGCCCATTTTCAGCTAGACTATGGCTCATTTAGCCTATTTTCCTTGTGTCAATGGCTCATTCAGCCTATTTTTCAGCGTGACTATGGCACATTGGCTATAGCCTAAGGCTCTTTAAGCCTATTTTCTATGAGTCAATGGCTCTTTTAGCCTATTTTAGCGTGACAATGGCTATTTATCCTATTTTCCTTGTGCCAATGGCTCATTTAGGCTATTTTTTGTGCCAATGGCTCATTTAGCCTATTTTTTGTGTCAATGGCTCATTTAGCCTATTTCCCTATAGTGTATGGCTCTTTCCGCCTATTTCCCTTAAGTCAATGACTATTTCAGCCAATTTCTACGAGTCTATGGGTCTTTTAGCCTATTTTCTACGAAGCCATGGCTCATTTAGCCATACGATTTCTATGAACAATGTCTCTAATAGCCCATTTCCTAAGATCCTATGGCTCTTTCAGCAAATTTTCTATGAGCCTATAGCTCTTTTAGCCTATTTTCATCGTGACTATGGCTCATTTACCCTATTTTCCTAGTGTCCATGGCTCATTTAGCATACTTTCCTTGTGTCAATGGCTCATATAGCCTATTTTCCTTGTGTCAATGGCTCATTTAGCCTATTTTCAGTGTGACTATGGCACATTGGCAACGAGCCTAAGGCTCTTTCAGCCTTTTTTCTATGAGCCTATGGCTCTTTTAGCCCATTTTTAGCTTGACTATGGCTCATTTAGCCTATTTTCCTTGTGTTAATGTCACATTTATCCTATTTTCCTTGTGTTAATGTCTCATTTACCCTATTTTCCTTGTGCCAACGGCTCATTTAGCCTATTTTTTTTTTGTGTCAATGGCTCATTTAGCCAATTTTTCTTGTGTCAATGACTCTTACAGCCTATTTTCTATGAGCCTATGGCTCTTTTAGCTTTTGTAAAATAATTTCCGACGATTTTTAGTGCTCAAATATAGGAAAGTGATTTTAGGGATCTTCCTTATCTAACACTTGGTTGAATTTTGAAGTCAGGTCCTCTTCAACTGCTTTTGCTTATTTAACAATTTATTGTTTATAAACCAGATTTTGTCTATATTTGACTTTTATGTGGCGTTAAAATCGTTTTGAGCCATAAACTTGGGGGTTTTAAAAACGAAAACAAGTGTTTTCGAGGCTACCGGCGTTACGCACTTATTTAAGACTTAAATGCGTCCTCACGTATAGTCGCTCTACTTATAGATTGTCACGTTTCCTCTTCTTTGAGCCTTGTACAGGAGGATGACCTGTTACTCCATTTTTATAAACTGAAAAAAAGCGAAAATTCGTTGGAAGCTCTTTAAGCTTTTCAAAAATTATTACATCTAAGATACGAAAAGGGCCAGGAAATTTCATTAGATAAGTAAATAATTTTATTGTGTTTTTCTAAGGGCCGTTTGGCACTTAAAATTTCGATTTCGACAATACTAAAATAATGAAAGGGTTGCCAACGAGTGGGGATTACGATAAAGGTTTTCGCTTCTTATCTCGATCTTTTCGCCCTTTACCTCTTTTGATTGCCGGGGGAAAGAAATCCAATCGAGATACGTTAAAGGACAAAAAAGAAACCCTTTAGAAAATGACAAAATGATTTATAGGAATGAAAACAATCATTTTTATCCGTTTCTCACGATTTTTTACCCAATTTTCGTACAGGGTAAATCCAGGAGCTCAATGTGAATCGTGAGGCTATTAAAACGTGAAGATTTTAGAGTCATTTTGGGGCCTATTGTCTCAACGGCGAAACCCAGTAGCCGAGGCGAGTTGAAACATGTACGAAATGAAGACCTGGAGGGTAATTCCGGTAGGCTTTTTTTTTTCTTCCTCCGTTATTGCTCACATTTCGAAATCCAATCTAGTTCCATCATACGCCGAATTGGGTGGATAAGTATTTTCTGGATAGGATATACTTCTTCTCCCTTCCCTCTTTTCCACAGATTCACTTTGTGGGAGGTTCAAAAGCAATTGGCGTAAGGTTATTGACTTCTCAACCTTATATATGGCTCATGTCCGATATCTCTTTGTGTTTGACATAAAAATGACCCTTTTTTTTCGCTAAATTTCATGAAAATCAAGAGTTTTGAGGTACAAATCGACTAAATCTATGTTAGCGTCTAACTTGAGGGGGAAGTATAAGGGAGAGGATGTATAAAGGAGGGGATGAATAAGGAAGGGGTAAGTATAAAGGAGGGGAAGTATAAGGGAGAGGATTTATAAGGGAGGGGATGAATAAGGGAGGGGTAAGTATAAAGGAGGGGAAGTATAAAGTAAGGGAAGTATAAGATAGGCTTTTTTTTTTTTCAAAAAATTTTCCAACTTTTTTTTGACAAATTTTCCAACTTAATTTTTTGACAAAATTTTCCGAATTTTTTTAAATTTTTTTTTCGAGATTTTTTTTTTAAGTATCGAGGTAAAAATAATAAATTAATTTTTGGAAACGAAGAAAACCACTAAAGTTTAATAAAAACTATTTTTGCACTGGGATAGGAAGATTTTAAACATTAAAAAGAGACTCACAAAAGGTAAAAATAATGATATTTTTGCCCAACAGAGGCCCTTTTTTCGCTAAATTTCATGAAAATCAAGAGTTTTGAGGTACAAATCGACTAAATCTATGATAGTGTCTAACTTGAGGGGGAAGTATAAGGGAGAGGATGTATAAGGGAGGGGATGAATAAGGAAGGGGTAAGTATAAAAGAGGGGAAGTATAAGGGAGAGGATGTATAAGGAAGGGGATGAATAAGGGAGGGTAAGTATAAAGGAGGGGAAGTATAAGGGAGAGGATGTATAAGGAGGAGATGAATAAGGGAGGGGTAAGTATAAAGGAGGGGAAGTATAAAGCAAGGGAAGTATAAGGTAGGCTTTTTTTTTTTTCAAAAAATTTTCCAACTTTTTTTGACAAATTTTCCAACTTTTTTTTTGACAAATTTTCCGAGTTTTTTTTTTTTTCGAAAATTTTTTTAAGTATCAAGGTAAAAATAATGATATTTTGCCCAAGAGAGGTCCCTATCGTAAGGCGTGGATGTGAGAAATTTCTCCCTACAAAATCTACGATTTATCTCGGTAAAATCTATACCGATCTCAACTTTGTTTGTGGTTCCGGCCGTCCGTATCATTTTCCCCAAGCACTTCACGTCCACAGTTTTCAACCGATTTTCACCAAATTTTCAAACCGAAATTTTTTTACAGCAAAAATTCTTAAAAATTATAAGGAGTAATTGGTCAAAATTTATTTTTTTAGCCTACGGGGTCTGTAAGACCCATCGCCAAAAACCCTAAGTGGAGGGTATTACAACTTCTTTAAGGAAATTAAATGTGTATATAATAATATAGTGAAAAGTAATAATTAGAATGTCGTTTGTTCATTTTTTTTTTTCTCATGGCGTCTTTTCAGATTTCACTAGAGTAGAACATTGATACAAATTAATAATCGAGTAAAGTCTACTTCTCTTAAGCTTTATTTCTTGAATCACAAACCATAAAATTGAGGGTCGAAAGGCGGGGTGTGGGAAAGCCTAAGGAAGCCTTAAGTCTTCTTTCCGCCTTCGGAAATCGTGTGAAGTTACCCCGCTCCCCCACCACCTTTTATAATCATATTAATTTCGAAATTGGTAATCATATATAATTAAAGAATCGCAGGAAACGTCTTTGTATTTTTATTATTTGTAATAGATATGTTTATGTCAAGAATAAGATTGTTTTAAGATTTTTTTTGTGCGTTTTTGCCTGAAAACTCTAAACAATAAACTTCGGTTATAAACTAAAAATTCGGTTGTTGTAGTACTAAATTTCGAAAAGTATGAAAAAATCAACCTTTATTTTGAATTCATAATGAACATAAAGGTCTCCCTTTACTTTTTGTTTGATTTTGAAACTTTAATCAACAATATCGTTCACACGATGCAAACAAAAGACATAGGTTGTCTAATAAAAGTTTGTTCATATTCTAGTTTTTAAATAAAATATTGGATTCACGTGTATGTGAAGGGAAGTTTAGAGAAAACAATAGAAAAGTTGACAAAAAGAACGATGGATATCATGTTGTATAATAATCGGTGTTGGCCTCCGACGAAATAGGTATTTCTCACCAAACAAATCGAAAACCGCTGTCGCGGAACGTCTTTTTTAATAATAATTGGTAATCATTGTTTGCTGTGTCTATTGTTGAACCACCTGCCGCCTCCCCAACCTCTCTTTTTCAGCACTTGGAACATTTACCTTTTTGTCATCGAGTTAAATATTTACCAGTGATTGTCTCGTTAGGAGCCTTTTTTTTTCTGTTTCTTGAATTCAAAAGTCCTCACCAAAAAGGGGAAGAATAAAGGAGGGGAAGTTTAAGGAGAGGAAGTATAAGGAGGGGAAGTATTAGGAGGGGGAAGCTTAAGATCCAAAACGAACAGAGGAAGATGCAGTGAAAGTGAAAATGCGATAAAATTGCGTCTGTAAAGTGATTTGTAAAAAATGGCGACCGACGAATTTGATGATCGATTAAGTCTTTCTGACCCAAGTTGACTGGAAAACCCATTTTCGATCACCTTCACAGCGAAAAGTACTTGTTCCAACGAAAACTTCCTTAAAGAGAAGGAACAATGTTGGAGGGGAAGTATATATAAGGGGGAGGTATAAAGGAGGGGGGGTGTATAAGGGATGGGAAAATAAAGGAGGGGGAAGTATTAGGGAGGGGAAGTATAAAGGAAGTAGAATTTTGTTTCCCAAAAACTTTCCAAACTTTTTTTCCCAAAAACTTTCCAAACTTTTTTTCCCAAAAACTTTCCAAACTTTTTTTCCAAAAATTTTCCAAACTTTTTTTTCCATTTTCCAAACTTTTTTTCCAATTTCCAAACTTTTTTTTTGAAAAATTTTCCGATTTTTTTGGAAAAATTTTCCGATTTTTTCCGAAAAGTTTTCCAATTTTTTTTTTATAAATTTTCCATTTTTTCGATAAATTTTCCAATTAACTTTTTTTTCGGTAAACTTTCCAAGTTTTCTTTTTTAAAGCAGTTTTTTTTTCAGAAAAATTTTCCAAGTTTTTTTTTCGAAAAATTTTTAAACGAGGGTAAGTATAAGGAGGGGGATAATGATGGAGGGGAAGTATAAGGAGGGAGAGAATGAAGGAGGGGAAGTATAAGGAGGGGAGCGAATGAAGGAGGGGAAGTATAAGGAGGGAGAGAATGAAGGAGGTGAAGTATAAGGAGGGAGAGAATGAAGGAGGGGAAGTATAAGGAGGGAGAGAATGAAGGAGGGAAAGTATATGGAGGGGGATAACGAAGGAGGGGAGTATAAAGGAGGGGAAGTATTAGTGGGGAAGTATAAGGAGAGGGAGTATAAAGGAGGGAGAAGTATAATTGACCAAAAATTATAATTTCAAGTTTTTTCGAATTTAGACCCATCCCCAAAAACCCGACGTGGAGAGTAAAACAATAACTTTTTTAATCGTATATTTCTTGATCTATATTAGAATGATGATTATATAAAAATTCATTATGTAAGATAAATTTATTATAAATATCTAATATCAATCTATGACTCAATTGAATAAAAAAAAAGTCTATTGTTTGAAATGAGAGCTTCTCATTTCTATTCATTGTGATAAAGCGTCGAAATTAGTATAATTTTATACTCGTCCGGTCTTTGAAAAAAAAAAACGCATTCAATTACTGCACCTGCAAGATTTTTTTTCCCCTCTTTTGCTTTTTAGAATATTTTAACACTCTCAGCGCGGGTCGATGTATACATTGAGTAGAAAGTTCCTTTCCCTGGGCGGGTCGATATATACATCGACCGTTGATGGGCGTTTTAAAAAACGATTTTTGATGCTTAAAACGTTGAATTTCGCACAACCGTTGACATACGTTAATTCTTAAAGGGTTTTTATACCTAAATACGGCCTTAGCTTGTCTCTAGACCTTTTTCTTCATTTCGATTTTGACTTTCTAAGTAGACAGTTGAACCAGCTACTTCACGGAGACGTTTTCAGTTCAATTTTGGATTATTTTTCTACTTTTTGACTGTAAGTTTTTTAAAATAATAATTTTAAAACTATTAATTAACTTATGATCACAACTTTTTGCCGTTTTTATTAATATTATTTAGCTTTTAGACCAAAAGAGTAGAAAAAACCAAAAGCGTTCCTTCTGACAATGGGACCTTTTACTATTAATTTCGGGTAATTTCTTTAAAAACTTATTAATTTTTTGTTGTATTAAGTTAAATTAACCACAAAATTATTTATTAGGTATAACGATCATAAGTTAAAATCATTTTTTTTAGTATAATTTAAAAAAAAAGGAAAGACTTCCGAGCGGTCAAGAGCGGTGGCGAATTCGGAAACTAAAACTTTGAACGGTAGCAGTTCGTTCTATGTTTCACTCTAAAAACGAATTCGTTACTTTTTACCTTTTCCAACTTTATTAAGGCCGAAGATTCATTTAATTTTTTAGTAGATTTTATTCAAAATTATTCACTTTTATTAATTATTTTAGTTTTTGCACTTAGAAAAAATAAATAACTACTTACCCAATTTTTCTAAAACAGCATTAAATACCTATTTTCAAATACTTTTCATTATGGTAGAGATCCGCGCTGTTTTTTTTTCTATAAAAATTTTTTTTAACGGTTTTTCCCTCCAGGTCATTTCACCGGATTTGAGATAATCTTTACCTACTTACGTATTAAGTTTTGACAAAAAAATCGTTAAATTAACTAAAGTTTCCTTTCTAATCCCAACGGTTTTTTCGGGAATCCCAAGCCGTTACAAATGGCTAGTGACTTAATTTTTTATTATTTGTCATCAGAAAAGCAATTTTGAATAATTTGAATAGGTACCAAAAATATTTCGCACCCGTGAAAATGTATCCACACGAAAATATATAACGAGCAAATGTAATAATATTAAAAAAAAAAAAAAAAAAAAAAAAAAATTAAGCTAATGGCTAAAAGTAATAGGTTGACCACTTAGAGAAGTTGATCCTAGTAACAGTTCCAAAATAGTATGAGAAGGGGAAAAACATTGCGGGATTGCCTACAAATCTGATCTTTTGTGAGGGACAATTAAGCCTTATTTTGGCATAATTAACATGCCAAATTAATTTTATACTTCATTTTTAATGTTTTTGGAGGTAATTAAGTAGTTTGACGAAAAAAAATTTTCCCGCCCCAGGGTGAGATTTGCCAGTTTGGCTTGCCGCGCTGAGAGTGTTAATAATCACGATATATTTTTAGATTTCACAATTTTGTTTAAAAAGATTTTTCTTTTTATGTTGGTGCCCTCGAGATTTAACGGAATTTGTCTCTTAGGGAAAATTTATTAAATTGGGGAGGGTTGAAGAGATTGGTTCTTCCAAATGGAAAACAAATCGTCAAGACTTTCCCTTTAGGCCTTAGTTTAATAAAGGTTTCCATTTAGTGCACTTCTGTAAAACGAATTTTTTTTCTCCCTCCCATCTATACAATCCGAAGGGAGCACACGCTTAACATACGCCTTCCTTTAAACTCATTTCACACTCATTTGAATTTCAATCTCGAAAGAAGGACCGCGAAAAAATAAAAGAAGAGCGAAAAAATGTGACGGTTCGTTAACTTATACAAATCCGACGTTTATTTGATTTATTCGATTCAATTATGTAAGGTATAGGATGAAAGTGAGAAAGTCGGCGTTTTTTTTATCTCTCATTTCCGAAGAGGAAGGCGCCGAGAGATCGATATTTGGGTCAGATTAGCATTTTTCACATCATATCAACTAAAACTCGTTCTTTTTATTAATTTTCCAACATCCTGAAATGGTCAAAGAGACCAAATGGGTACCTACTTCCTTTTTAACTTCCTTAAAGAAGTTACTGTGATATCCTCCACTTTTTGGTGAAGGGTCTTGCAGACCCCGGAGGGTCAAATCGCTTATTAATCTCTGAAAAATTTTAAAAAAATCTCAAAGATGCGTATTTAGATCCTTTTTTTAGGAAAAAACTCTCAAAAGTTATGAAAATTCATTTTTCTCCCTTAAAAGTTTGAAAAAAATTTTAAAAAATTCTCAAAGATGATAAACAATATACAAAAAAATAAGCTCTCTTAGAACATTAGTTATCGAGATATCGTGGAAAAAAGGATTAAAAGATTAAAAATCTGAACGGTTTTCGAGAAAAAGGGGTTTTTTTCCTTAAAAAAAAAAAATTCTCAAAAGTTATGAAAACTCATTTTTCACACTTGAAAGTTTGGGAAAAATTCTCAAAGATGCGTCTTTAAATAATTTTTTTTTAAGGAAAAAACTCTCAATCGTTATGAAAATTCATTTTTCACACTTAAAAGTTTCGGAAAAATTTAAAAAAATTCTCAAAGATGCGGCTTTAGATTTTTTTTTTAGGAAACAACTCTCAAAAGTTTTGAAAATTCATTTTTCACCCCTAAAATTTTAAGAAAAAATTTAAAAATTCTCAAAGATGCGTCTTTAAATCCTTTGTTTCAAGGAAAAAACTCTCAAAAGTTATGAAAATTCATTTTTCACACTTAAAAGTTTGGGAAAAATTTAAAAAAATTCTCAAAGATGCGGCTTTAAATCCTTTTTTTACGAAACAACTCTCAAAACTCTCAAAAGTTAAGAAAATTCATTTTTCACCCCTAAAAGTTTAAAAAAATTTCTCCAAGATGCGTCTTTAAATCCTTTTTTTCAAGGAAAAAACTCTCAAAAGTTATGAAAATTCATTTTTCACCCATAAAAGTTTGGGAAAAATTTAAAAAAATTTTCAAAGATGCGTCTTTAGATCGTTTTTTTTTAAGGAAAAACTCTCAAAAACTGTGAAAATTCATTTTTCACCCATAAAAGTTTGGGAAAAATTTAAAAAAATTCTCAAAGATGCGTCTTTAAATCTTTTTTTTTTTTAAGGAAAAAACTCTCAAAAACTGTGAAAATTCATTTTTCACACTTAAAAGTTTGGGAAAAATTAAAAAAATTCTCATAGATGCGTCTTTAGATCCTTTTTTATAGGAAAAAAACTCTCAAAAGTTATGAAAATTCATTTTTCACACTTGAAACTTTGGGAAAATTTCTCAATGATGCGTCTTTAGATGATAGAAAATAAACCCGTTTTTCTCGAAAACGTTCGGTTTTTTGATCTGAAAACTTCTTATTCACATTGAGAGGCATCTTCAGGATTTTTTCGCCCAATCGGAGTACCTTGTAGGCTGTCACGGGGGGGGGGGGGGTGTCGGATCCAGATGGGGCTCTCTCCATATTGCCATGACGCCCTTTATGGAGCCCCCCTTTTCCCGCTATAGCTTTTTCGGTAGATTTTTTTTTATGTTCTTGGATAAATTTTATATAACATCATTATTATTTTACCCTCCTTGTTTTTACACCATATTCTGCTTTTATCCTAAAGCGTTTTTAAGTCATTTTTGGTATTATGTGGCTTAGCTACTTCTTAAAGAAAAGTTATTGTAATACCCTTTTACCCATTGAGACCCCCAAGTTCTAAACGGACGTAATTTGGTTTTCTTCTGACTTTACACGAAAGAAATTAGAATCTAATAGACCAATTTTTTGGTTCGCGTTTGCTTATTCAAATCGTTACAAATAATAGAGTTGAAGTTTATGAAAATTAATGGTTAGATTGGAAAGTCATTGTGGTTTCACGCCTTAATATTAAATCAGTAACCGAACACGTTCCACCACCGCTTGATATATAAATGATAGAATAAACTACCTCCCCTTTCAATAGAAATAGAGCCCGAGCATAAAACGACTCGTGGAGGATATTAATTCAAGAAAATGAATTGCGCCTTCATAACAATATTCATGGTTTCCAATTGCGAAACTCTCCCTCCCCATACTTTCTAAAAGCTCCCGGGAGTTTACGAGCAATCTCGGAAATGAGAGAGAGAAGAAAAAAGTCAGATTCAAGTACTTTTAAGCAAGTAGGGCAAGGACTTGGTAATTCATCCCCGAACATGGGGGATTTTAGAAAAATCCTTTTAAATAGTTCCCGAGTGATGAAAATTATTCCGTCTCGTCCTCGTTTTAATCTAGAAGGTCGATGAATATATCCGATATAAAAGTCGAAAGATTCTCAAAATTTAAAGTCAAAAGATAGGATTTATCCTTTTGCTACTGGCTTTTTCATTTTTACGACCCTATTTTCACGATTGTAAATTCAAGCTATAATGAACGACATCATAAACTATAATAACCCTTAAAACAAGGTCAAAATTCACGAAAACTTCCTTAAAGAGACTTACAAATATAGGAGGGAAAAGTATAAGGGAGGGGAAGTATAAGGGAGGAGAAGTATAAGGGAGAGGAAGTATAACGGAGGGGGAAGTATATGGGAGGGGCAGTATAACGGAGGGGAAGTATAAGGGAGGGGATGTATAAGGGAGGGGAAGTATAACCAAGGTAGCACCACAGGCAAAGTTGAGATCGGTAAAGATCAATATTCGATTTGACCCTCCGGAGTCTGGAAGACTCTTCCCCAAAAACCTGACGTCGAGGGTATCACAATAACTTCTCTTAGGAAGTTAAAATGAAGTTTTACGTAATTTCATATTGTGGGTTAGAACAGGTTGTTATCTTTCACATAAGGGAGCAGAAACGGGGAGCAGAAAAAAAAGTTCCGGTTTGAAGAGCTTCCAACGATAACTTCCTCAAGGATACAGGAGGAGGAAGTATTAAGTAGGAGAACTAAATTTTTGTAAAAGTTGTGAAATAAATTTGGTGGGTATCGCAGTAAGTCTTGAGGAAGTTAGAAATTTTAGGTATTTTTTGTTGTTCGTTTTCTGTTTTTTGAAAAAAAAAATAAAAATTAAGTACCTAATAAATCGCCATTTTATTTTCCGTTAAAAAAATTCTTGAGGAAGTTAAAAAAAAAAAAAAAAAAAAATTATTTTGAAAATTTTATATCAAGGTAGAAATTCAGTACGGTTAGCCAAAGAGAGGCCGCCCTCGAGCCGGCGAAGTGACTCACATTTCTGCCTAGAAAAATTATTAAGTAAAAAAATTTTGGAAAATTAAAATTTTAAAAACATGGAAAATTTTTAAATAATTCAAGGAATGTTTAGTGAAAATTTGGTGAAGATCGGACCAACAGTACGCCCACAGCGCTCATTTTAAATCTTTGAACAGTCATATCTCCGCCATTTTGAAAAATTTCGAAAAAAGCTCTCGTCATTTTCAAGATTTCTGTGAAAGGAAGCTTGTGTATAAATTTGGTGAAGATCGGATGAAAATTGCGGCCGTGAAGTGTTCCGGAAAAAGTGGCGACGGACGGCCGGACGGCCGGCACCACAGACAAAGTCAGGATCGGCAAAGATCACTTATCAGATTTATCCTACGGGGTCTGGAAGACCCTTTTCTAGTAACAGGGGGTCGGAGGGTATCACAGTAACTTCTTGAGGAAGTTAAAAAGTTTGAGCCCTTTTTGGTCGTAGGGATCCAAGAATGGGTTCTATTGAAGGGCAAGTGCACCTGCTCGAGCAAACGTGTGAATCTATTTTAAAAGATTGTTTTTCTTTTCGTTTTTGGAAAGCAAGTTGACCCATCTGTAGACCACGTGTGGTTCTTTATTTATCCCTTGCAAATCTTTTTTTTTTTAAGGGAACTGAATGAGGGGTTTTTTTTTCTTCTTCTCTTCTGTCTGTTTTTTTCAATGCCTAATGAATATGAAAAAGGTTTTGGATCCACCTGTGCTGATCCTTATTTTGTTGAAATCTTTATGCGATAGAGTGCGTGAGTAAAATCCCCGATGATTGGAAGCTATTGAAAAAAGTTGTAAGACAACAAAAAATTACAATTTTTTAAGGGCTTCCGTGCACAAAATCGCGTCTTCTTTATTTCGACATTTTTGACTAGATTTTCATAGTTTAATTTCCTTAAAAATGAAGACAAGTACTCCTTGATTCAGGGGGGGGGGGGGGTTCTACGATCAGTTTCGGCCTAAAAGACCTCAGCAGATGGATTATTTCCTTTTTTTATCCTTTTTTCTTCATTAGGGAGGTTGTTAAATTTATTTATAAAAAAGTGCCATCTTAAGAGTGGGAAATTAAAACAAAATATATTTTTTAAAAATAGGGTCACCTAAAAAACTTATTAATTACTTTTATGGCAATTATAAAAAGAAATCGTAAAACCAGGTTTAAATATAGACCTACTAAATTATCCGCTTTTTAAAAAAAATCATGCAAAATTTTGGCAATGAATATTGAAGAGGGTACCAATTTCGTATGTAAATGAGGTAAAAAAAAAGTAGAAAGAAGGCGATAAATTCTTGACTGAGTCATATATTTCGCTAAAAATAAACACTTTAAAAAAAATAAAAAGGCCACGAAGTTTAGTGCACCCTAAATTATTTCGCAATTTCCGTTCATTTTTAAACTTCCTTAAAAAAAAGTATTGTTTTGTTGAAAATTTTTCAAACTATAGTAAAAGTGATCTTAATTCAATAATACTTATACTTCCCTCCATTATACTACCCCCTCCTTATACTTCCCCCTTCAATAATACTTATACTTCCCTCCATTATACTACCCCCTCCTTATACTTCCCCCTCCTATATTGTTCCTTCTCTTTAAAGAAGTTAGCTCTTCAAACTATTACTTTTTTATTTTTTTTGCACGCAATCTTTTCAAAGCAGGTGTAACCAGGAGGTTGCATAACACGTGTACATTTATTATAGAAAACCCACGGCTAAGGAAGTGCAATGTCCTTATCCAGATGGAACAACAAGAAACAGGTGCAAGATGCACCTAGGTCGGTGAACCTAGATACGCAAATAAAAAAAATTGGCATTTTGGTACAAAGGGTTCCATCAATGACTTAACGTTTTTGTTTAAAAAAACCCATTGTCCAGTTTGAATTGCAAATCTGTCTCCCTTCAACCCTTTCAACGTGAAAGTGTCTCAATATTGGTTAATTGAAAATGGAAATTGCAGAGCACTTAGAGGTTAATAGACATTGTTAGGAGGTACTGTCCGCATAGGACGAGTCGACCAGATAAATGAATTAGCTAAAGTGACCGATTCAAAACCGGTACCGCTCGCGGGAGGACGCCCGTCTCTCTCGAGGGGACTTCAATGGAATGATAATCGTCAGCGACACTCTTATTTCGACGTGATCGCAATACCGAGTTTTTTTTCTCTCCCTCCTTGTTTTCAACATCCATAAAATCACTTTTTCGTTTCAAATAAAATTTTAAATAAGCAACAAGGTCTTTCAAATTCACCACCATCTTCATCATCATGATTTGGGTGAAAACTTAATACTTCCCCCTCCTATATGATTACTTCTCTTTAAGGAAGTTCCCGTTGGGACCAGCACTAGACTAGTACTTAAACTTTAAAACGGTTAATTAATTACTTTTTGTCTTTTTTAAACAGAAGGAACAATTCAGGAGGGGGAAGTATCAAGGAGGGAGAAGTATAACGAAAGGGGAAGTATCAAGGATAAGATAAAGGTAAAAATCGATATTCGATTTGACCCTAGGGGTTCTGGAAAACCCTTCCCTAAAATCCCGACGTGGAGGGTAAAACAATAACTTTTTTAAGGAAGTTAATTATTGAATTGGCATTTTTAAAAGACCTCATTCAATTATGTCCAAAAATGGCTTAAAATTAGTAAATATATCTAATATTTTATAATAAAAGTCCAATCCATCAAACTAGGTAACATGTAGACCTCGTAGAAAAAGGTTAAATAGGGTCCTTCGTATTAGAAAGTTCTAATTTAATTTAATTGTTTATTAGATAGAATAATATTATTGTCTCGTTTCACACCATCAAATAGCAATTTGTTATAATAAATTAATTAAAGGTTATAAAATAATGGACGCTGAGTGAATTCGCAATATCGTGTTGATTGACGCATTCTGTATAATTGAAGATTTCAAGGTTGCTTAACCCTGGTCAAAGGATGGTTTAATTACCGTGATTGGGTCATTTTACATAATTAACTTTTATGGATGTAATAAAAAATTACTGAAGATAAAACGATATTTTAATGAAATTGGAATAAAAAACGCATAGGGACTTCACAATCTCACCCTGGTTTTCTGCGGTTATTGAGTAAAAAAGAAATCCAAGTCCTGTAGTTTCCAGTGTAGGTATGGCCACTCCCTAGGTTAGTTGGGCCTTGGAAGGGCGCCATGGCATTATGGCGAAAGCCCTCGCCTGGGTCCTGCACTCCCTCCCCCTCCTTGTAAAAACCTGTATCGGTTAGACAAGAAGAAAAGAATAACATCGGCGTGAAAGGAGCCAGAACACCGACGTTAATGGAGCCAGAATATCGGCGTTAAAGGAGCCAGAATACCGACGTTAAAGGAGCCAGAATACCGACGTTAAAGGAGCCAGAATACCGACGTTAAAGAAGCCAGCATACCGACGTTAAAGGAGCCAGAATACCGGCGTTAATGGAGCCAGAATATCGACGTTAATGGAGCCAGAATACCGGCGTTAAAGGAGCCAGAATACAGTCGTTAGGAGCCAGAATACCCACGTTAAAGGAGCCAGAATACCGACGTTAGAGGAGTCAGAATACCGGCGTTAATGGAGCCAGAATATCGACGTTAATGAAGCCAGAATACCGACGTTAATGGAGCCAGAATACCGGCGATAAAGGAGCCAGAATACAGTCGTTAGGAACCAGAATAACGACGTTAAAGGAGCCAGAAAACCGGAGTTAATGGAGCCAGAATAACGGCGTTAAAGGAGCCATAATGCAGTTCTTTGGAGCCAGAATAGCGGCGTTAAAGGAGCCATAATGCAGTCGTTTGGAGCCAGAATATAGTCATTAGTAGTCAGAATAACGACGTTAAAGAAGCCAGGAAACCGGCGTTAAAGGAGCCAAAAACAGTCGTTAAAGGAGCCAGAACACCGACGTTAATGGAGCAAGAATACAGTCGTTAAAGGAGCCATAATACAGTCGTTAGGAGCCAGAATACCGACGTTAAAGGAGCCAGAATACCGACGTTAAAGGAGCCAGAATACCGGCGTTAATGGAGCCAGAATATCGACGTTAATGGAGCCAGAATAGCGGCGTTAAAGGAGCCATAATACAGTCGTTAGGAGCCAGAATATCGACGTTAAAGGAGCCAGAATACCGACGATAAAGGAGCCAGAATACCGACGTTGAAGGAGCCACAATACAGCCGTTAGGAGCCAGAATAACGGCGTTAAAGGAGCCAGAATACCGGCGATAAAGGAGCCAGAATACAGTCGTTAGGAACCAGAATAACGACGTTAAAGGAGCCAGAAAACCGGAGTTAATGGAGCCAGAATAACGGCGTTAAAGGAGCCATAATGCAGTTCTTTGGAGCCAGAATAGCGGCGTTAAAGGAGCCATAATGCAGTCGTTTGGAGCCAGAATATAGTCATTAGTAGTCAGAATAACGACGTTAAAGAAGCCAGGAAACCGGCGTTAAAGGAGCCAAAAACAGTCGTTAAAGGAGCCAGAACACCGACGTTAATGGAGCAAGAATATCGGCGTTAAAGGAGCCATAATACAGTCGTTAGGAGCCAGAATACCGACGTTAAAGGAGCCAGAATACCGACGTTAAAGGAGCCAGAATACCGACGTTAAAGGAGCCAGAATACCGACGTTAAAGGAGCCAGAATACCGGCGTTAATGGAGCCAGAATATCGACGTTAATGGAGCCAGAATAGCGGCGTTAAAGGAGCCATAATACAGTCGTTAGGAGCCAGAATATCGACGTTAAAGGAGCCAGAATACCGACGATAAAGGAGCCAGAATACCGACGTTGAAGGAGCCACAATACAGCCGTTAGGAGCCAGAATAACGGCGTTAAAGGAGCCAGAATAAAGGCGTTAATGGAGCCAGAATAACGGCGTTAATGGAGCCAATATACCGGCGTTAAAGGAGCCAGAATACCGACGTTAATGGAGGACACTAGTAAATTTCCACGATGTATATCATGTTAAATCTAAAATTTTAAGTTAAATTTTAGATTGAGCAATTAAGGCTCTAAACAAAGTACCACAACCCCTTGTCTAATTTTAGCCCTGGAATAATAGAAATAAAACAGTGAAGAAGGAGTAAAGGGGTAATTTCTTGTTCTTGAATATCCTAAAATTTGGATTAAAAAAAAAATTCCCCTGAATTAATCTAGCATTTTTTATTCTATCATCATACATCTCATTATGGTGCTGAAGAATACGTTGAAGAAAAAGTTCACAAAATTATCAGTTTAAATCGAATTTTTTTGCCCGTTGTGGTTAGCCAAGTGCAGATATAAAAGTTTTGCGCCCGCATACGTTCGGGTAATGAAGGAGGGGTCCATCGGGTTCTTCGCGGGCCGGGAGGGGTTCGCGCGCGGTACAATAACCTCGTTAACTTTACGGCCTTCTTATTAGAGGCAAGTTCAATGTTCGGAGGACACGTGCTATACACACCGTTAAACCGTCCGTCATTGTCAGTACGCCTCGCCTTATAGATCCGGATGATTGGAGAAAGAAAGTTTTTTTTCTTTTTGGGTATCAGGGACTTTAGTGATGATGACCAGCGGTCCCTAAGAATTGATTGGTTCATAGGATACGTTCAACACGTCAAATAAAGCTAAAGAAGGCAAAAAAAAGAATCTTCTATTAATACTATCTTATTGTCCTCAAACAAAGGCTTTTTTACTTTGTAAAAGATACTAACGGTAAAAATGTTTGTCGTTAAAAATTAAGCCAAAGGATTGATAAAATGATTTTTCATTATTTAGAAAAATTAAAAATGAGGGATAAAGCTTTATTCTAACCGCAGTGTGAAACTGGTTTGAAATTTCTGGAGCATGCGCAGATGGTTTTGCACGTTAAATGACTTCAGATTTGACGGACTAACGATTTGAATGAAGTCATAGTTGACGCCCAAATCCTTCTGCGCATGCTCCAGGAGTTTCTAACTGCGGTTGGAACAAAGCTAATAACTCTTCTCGCCCTACTTGGAACTAATAAAACAATTAGTTAACTTCCGTAAATAAGTTATTGTGATACCCTTCATGTCGGGTTTTCGGGGAAGGGTCTTCCAGACCCCTGAGGGTAAAATTGAATATTGATCTTTACCGATCTCAACTTTGTCTTTGGTGCCGGCCGGCCGTCCGTAGCATTTTTTTCCGAAAGACTTTACGGCCACAGTTTTCATACGATTTTCACCAAATTTTCACACAAATTTCTTTATCCGGTAAAGAAGAATGTAACGAGGGCGATTTTTGAATATCGAAAAAATGGCGGAGATATGTCTGTTTGAAATTTTAAAAAATTCGCTGCGGCCGAACCTTTGGTCCGATTTTCACCAAATTTTCTCCAATTACACCTTATATTTTTAAGAATTTTTGGTGTAAAAAAAATTGCCACTTTTTAATTATTAATTTTTTTTAGTAGGGAGAAATTTCGTACTTCTACCCTTTACGAGAGGCACATCCCTAGGCGAAAGAGCCCATTATTTCTACCTCGACACTTAAAAAATTGTTCGAAAAAAAGAACTTAAAAAATTTTTCAAAAAAAAAAAAAGGAAAACCCGGAAAATTTTTCGAAAAAAAACTACTGAAAAAAGACTAAAATATTTTTGAAAAAAAAAATTAGAAAATTTTCTAAAAAAAGAACTTGGAAAATTCTCCTTTATACTTTCCCTCCCTTATACATCCCCTTCCGTTATACTTTCGTTCCCTTATACTTCCCCCTTCGTTATACTTCACCCTCGGTTATACTACCCCTCACTTAAACTTCCCCCTCCCATTTACTTCCCCTCACTTATACTTTCCCCTCCGTTATACTTCCCCTCCCATATACTTCCCACTCCGTTATACTTCCCCCCCATATACTTCCCACTCCGTTAAACTTCCCCTCACATATACTTCCCCCTACGTTTTACGTCCCCTCCGTTATACTTCCCCCTCCTATATAGATACTTCTCTTTAAGGAAGTTTTCGTTGGAAGCTCTTTTTTACCGTGATATTTGTTACTTTTTACACTAATTTGATTTTTTATTGAGTAGGTACATTAATGGTAATTAATAAAAGCAGTTAATGAGTCTAATTAACCGCATTGCATAACTCATTTTTGTGTAATTAAAACCTCGATTACTCGGTAGCATTTTTTTTTTTCTCTCCTTCTAATCTCTAATGTGACAAATGAACTTGTGTCGGCTGTAAGTCGCATGTGCGAGCACGCCTGATGCAATATGCAACAATTACTTGCCTCTTTCAAGGCGAACGACGGCTACGACGACCGAGGACTACCGCGCGGGACTGAGTTCAAGGAGACACACTGTTTACATTCGACTCAGGATTTACATCTCGTTTTTTTCTTTTTTCATGGCATATCCGAAATTTACCCGGAAAACCATCCCTTCAAAAAAGGTTGAAATTTAAAAAAAATTGTTTAAATTTATCTCCCCTTTAGCTCAATTAGGCTGGGCGTTTATACTTGAGATTTTCTCACAGATAACTTTTAAAAAGGCCCACAATTGACTCCCTAAACGATGTCAAAAGGTAGGTAAGCAATTTATCGTTCAGTTTAACAAAAAAAGTTTTTATGTTTTTTCCCCCTGTGGGGAAACGTCGCGTTGAATACGGGAAGCTGTGATTGTGCGGTTAGCCACTTTTGTTTCTTTTCACAGGGCGTCTAATGGCTCGTGAAATCTAATTGACGTCTAGACTTATATGTTACCTGATTTGCCAGGGCTTCTATTCCGAGTTTTTTTTTCTTCTTTTTTAATCGTTTTTTATTGTGTGAATTTCCACCCCTTATAAATAACACTTCCGTATGACCAAACCTATTTGTTCGTTTCCTACTTTACGTCCCATTAACCTCCTGTTGATAATTTTGAAAAAAAAAAATATAAGAAACACCATTTAACCCTTTCAATTTATAAAATGGCATTGGAAATTTTTTTTATTCCGAGTATGAAGTTTTAAAACTTTTATGTCTCTCGTGTAGATAGAAAAATACGAAGTGGATAGAAAACTACCAAGTTTTAGGACAGAATAACAATAAAACCTTAACAAAAGAAATTTTATTTTAACTTGTTATTTTTATCTCTATTCAACCTTGGTTATTATTGTTTTAAATCTATTTAGAAAACAATTATTAGTAGGTATATTGTACATCAATGTTTTATTTTTAAAATTATATTAACTCTTTATTTTTGTAAAAATTTGTTAAAATCGATAATTACAAAATAGATACATTTGAGGCGCTCCGAATACGAAGGGCGAACTCGACATCGGACAAATTTTTTTTTTTTTCATTTTCAGATTCTAGACCTTTTGAAGAATACACCCATGTAATTTTATATTGAGTTTCCCCTTTTTTCCCCTTTAAAATACGTAAAAACCGATATGCGGCAAAGCTCTACTCTCAACCTTATTTATTTATTTTTTTTTTCTTTTCGAGATTTGGTGATTTTTAAAAAACCCTTTTCTCTATGATTCTATGATGATTCTATGATGATTCTAAAATCTCGCCACGAAAATTCCAAAGAGTGACTTTTCTGTCGAGTTCGCCCTTAACAGAAAACTTTAAAATGCGAATATCTCGAAACTACGTTTTGTCGAGTTCGCCCTTCGTCTTCGGAGCGCCTCATTTCTAATAGCTTTGTTTCCCCAGTTCGAAACTGATTTGAAACACCTGGAGCATGCGCAGAAGGATGACTTCAGATTGGGAAAACGATTTGGATGACGTCAAAATCCTTCTGCGCATGCACCAGGAGTTTCAAGCGGTTGGAACAAACCTACTATAAAAATGCACTTTTTTTAATTATAAAAAGATAAACAGTTAACTAAAAAGAGCAAACAAAAGCTTGTTTACTTTTAAATTATATTTTTATTCCCCTAATGGAGATGACAAAACAACAATTTCTCATTACTAAGTCTGAAAATTAGAAGAAAAAAAAAAGATAAAGAAAAAAAAGAAAGATAAATAGAGACAGAATTAATAAGGGTACCTAATAATTAGGTACCTACACGAATATGACTCAGAAAAATCGATTATTTTTGTGACGATCGGGTTTTGACGTCATCCAAACCGTTTTCCCATCAAATCTGAAGTGCAGATCCTTCTGCGCATGCTCCAGGTGTTTCAAATCAGTTACAACTGCGGAAGACACGGAAACGCTTTTCTGGCGAAAAAAAATCTTTGAAATTGAGGTCAATGCAGTTTCTGATTTATGATACGATGGTACGAGGATGGGTATGCAGCCAAAGGAATTAAAAATTCGTCTACTGTGACATAGAAAACTATATTTTTAATCACGACCGACGTTTCGGACAGTTTATGTCCTTTATCAAGGCGGCCTGGAAATACAACATAACAGTTACTTCAAATATGAACATTATCGATGCCATTGATTTATATAAAACAGAGATTGACATAATTTTAAACTTACAGATTGAACAATTTCCTTCGTCTCAGACAGACTTCGTCTAACAGTGTGAGTGTAACTCAATATAATATCCTATAATGATTTATTATGGTTACATTAATATTGATTATTAAAGCAGAAAACATACCAGTTTGGACAGCTTATTCTTATAAATGTCTTAATCGACGTTTTTAATAAAAACTCTATTTTCAGAAAATACGGAGATGATTTAAAATAAGGCAAATAGAGAAAAGTGAAAACCATGAGATAGACTCCCTTTTCGACAATTTTATTCTGCACGTGCATGGGGTTCATTGATAATTTAGTTAAGGCTATGACATAACTCGTGACATCATTTTTGGTAAATTAAGTGTAACTATTCTGTAATGTAAGTAATGTATATTAATGTTTTTGGTTAAATTAGTGAGTGAATATAGGAGTTAAGAGTTAATGTACCTGCTGTTTGTGCTTGTTCTAGTCCTGTAGTTCTTTTTTCAAGTCCAACAAATTGTAAAAACATGGGTGAAGTGTTTTTGTCAACCTTTTATGATTAATCGAGTTTATTTCTCGCTGGATCATGACTGACTCGTAGAATTTCCTTTTCGATGAGTTCTTCTCCTCTAAAACAATTTCAACGTTGTCAAAATCAAACGTATGACCATTTTTTAGCGCATGCTCGGAGAGAGCACTCGCATCAACTTTATTAATCATAACGCTATATTTATGCGCATACATGCGCTTATGCAGATATTGAAGGGACTCACCTAGGTAGACAGCAGGGCACTGTAAACACCTTAATAAATACACTACATGTGACCTATATTATCATCAATGGGGTCTTTTAGTTTCTTATATAGAGACATAAGAGGGTTATGCGACTTATAGGCGATAGTGGTGCCCGGAAAACTTTTGATTATTGATTTTTTAATCAATTCACTTAATCCAAGCATATAAGGGAGAACACAAAAATTTAAATTTTGCCCTATATTCATACCTAAATTAGGTAATTCGGCAGTATTTGTGTTTTCTATGGCCCATAAATTTCTATTATTGAAGACTTTATTAATTAAACGTTTATTGTATCCATTCTTTATCAATATATCCCTAGCCACTTTCTTATTCTCCGTTGTTACTCCTTGTGAGTCAAGGCAAAAAACTCTACGGGTTAAATTTCTGACTATATTAAGTTTTTGAGATAACGGGTGAAAAGAATGAAAATTAATGAACCTATTAGATGCCATAGGTTTACAGTACCATTTAGTACCTAAAGAACCCTCCTCACCACGCATTACTAAGACATCGAGGAAAGGAATGGACCTATTATTTTCCACTTCAATGGTAAAATTCAATCTTTGATGGAAGCTATTAAAGACATTGATGGTATGGTCAATGCGATCGCTAGGGATCGATGTGATTATATCATCTATATAAAGGAAAATGAAAGGGACATTGTAATCTAGTTTAGTAATAGCTGACTGTACTAATTTATTCATCACCAAACTAGCTAGAACTGGACTCAAAGGGTTACCCATAGCGACACCAAACGTTTGCTTGTAGTACTTGTCATTATACCTCAGGAATCCTGATGAACAGCAAAATTCAAGCAAGTCTAAAAAATCTTCTTCTGGGATCTTTGTGTGATGATGTAATAAATTCCAATTTTCTTTAACTATATCTAAAATCAAAGGTACAGGAAGGTTAGTGAATAGCGAAGTCGCATCAAGTGAGCATAGCATATAATTATCTGGTACCAATTTGGTAAGAATTTTTTCTTTGAACTCAAAAGAGTTTTTTACTTCATATGCAAACTCCGAGCGTAAATTATTAAGAATAGATACTAAAAATTTTGATAGATTGTATGTGGGTGAACCTATGAAACTGACTATAGGCCTAAGAGGATTGTTGGCTTTATGAATCTTAGGTAAGCCATAAATCCTTGGAGCCAGACCATTATTACATTTCAGTTTAAATCCAACAAACTTATCTAATTTTTCTTCATCTATTAATTTTTTTATTTTGGTATTGTTAGTTTTTTGAATAGTAAAAGTTATGTCCTTATTTAGTTCTTTGTAAGTATTTTCATCCTGAAGTAAGCCATTCATTTTTTCTTCGTATTCAGTCTTGTTCATTACCACAGTCTTGTTACCTTTGTCCGATCGAGTAATGATGATGTCGGTATTGTTTTTCGAAATGCCAGTAATTCTTTCAGATGGCTTTTGATCAGCTTTGTGAGGTGTTCATTTTGTGTATTCTTGTTTTTATGCTGAAAATTAGACATAATATTGACAACATGAAGTCTAGTTTCGTTAATTTTTCCTTGATCTGTTTGTTTTTCCAAAAAATTTTCAATTTCACAAATCGTGGTAGTATAAAAATCTTTGATATTGAACGGGGGGACACTGAATTTAGGGCCTAAAGCTAACATAGTTCTTACATTATCGGGAATTGTTATGTCCGTTAAATTAATAACCCAATCATTAATATTCGAGGGAAGACTATTTTTGAAAGGAGAACTTTTAAGGCTTTAAATTTTCTCAAGGTTCTCTGAGAGTTAATAGTAAACTGTTTTTTATAGAATATTTCTTGTTTATTATGAAATTGTGTGAAAATATCGTCCGGTAGCGCGTTTTTGCTTTATTGACAAGTGCAGATATTCTCGATTCTAGGAAATTGATTTCGCTGAAGGCGACTGTAATATCTAAATTAAGGATTTTAAGCTTTGTAGTTTTATAAATGTCCTCTAATTTCTTATAATATTTTCTTGTTTTTGAGTGAAAACAATGCTTATCGACATTTAACAGGTTCTCGATATATCTCGGAAAGACCCGTTGATTTTACATTTATAAGAAACGTTTTCTTACTCATTACTAAACTAGATTACAATGTCCCTTTCATTTTCCTTTATATAGATGATATAATCACATCGATCCCTAGCGATCGCATTGACCATACCATCAATGTCTTTAATAGCTTCCATCAAAGATTGAATTTTACCATTGAAGTGGAAATAATAGGTCCATTCCTTTCCTCGATGTCTTAGTAATGCGTGGTGAGGAGGGTTCTTTAGGTACTAAATGGTACTGTAAACCTATGGCATCTAATAGGTTCATTAATTTTCATTCTTTTCACCCGTTATCTCAAAAACTTAATATAGTCAGAAATTTAACCCGTAGAGTTTTTTGCCTTGACTCACAAGGAGTAACAACGGAGAATAAGAAAGTGGCTAGGGATATATTGATAAAGAATGGATACAATAAACGTTTAATTAATAAAGTCTTCAATAATAGAAATTTATGGGCCATAGAAAACACAAATACTGCCGAATTACCTAATTTAGGTATGAATATAGGGCAAAATTTAAATTTTTGTGTTCTCCCTTATATGCTTGGATTAAGTGAATTGATTAAAAAATCAATAATCAAAAGTTTTCCGGGCACCACTATCGCCTATAAGTCGCATAACCCTCTTATGTCTCTATATAAGAAACTAAAAGACCCATTGATGATAAATATAGGTCACATGTAGTGTATTTATTAAGGTGTTTACAGTGCCCTGCTGTCTACCTAGGTGAGTCCCTTCAATATCTGCATAAGCGCATGTATGCGCATAAATATAGCGTTATGATTAATAAAGTTGATGCGAGTGCTCTCTCCGAGCATGCGCTAAAAAATGGTCATACGTTTGATTTTGACAACGTTGAAATTGTTTTAGAGGAGAAGAACTCATCGAAAAGGAAATTCTACGAGTCAGTCATGATCCAGCGAGAAATAAACTCGATTAATCATAAAAGGTTGACAAAAACACTTCACCCATGTTTTTACAATTTGTTGGACTTGAAAAAAGAACTACAGGACTAGAACAAGCACAAACAGCAGGTACATTAACTCTTAACTCCTATATTCACTCACTAATTTAACCAAAAACATTAATAATATACATTACTTACATTACAGAATAGTTACACTTAATTTACCAAAAATGATGTCACGAGTTATGTCATAGCCTTAACTAAATTATCAATGAACCCCATGCACGTGCAGAATAAAATTGTCGAAAAGGGAGTCTATCTCATGGTTTTCACTTTTCTCTATTTGCCTTATTTTAAATCATCTCCGTATTTTCTGAAAATAGAGTTTTTATTAAAAACGTCGATTAAGACATTTATAAGAATAAGCTGTCCAAACTGGTATGTTTTCTGCTTTAATAATCAATATTAATGTAACCATAATAAATCATTATAGGATATTATATTGAGTTACACTCACACTGTTAGACGAAGTCTGTCTGAGACGAAGGAAATTGTTCAATCTGTAAGTTTAAAATTATGTCAATCTCTGTTTTATATAAATCAATGGCATCGATAATGTTCATATTTGAAGTAACTGTTATGTTGTATTTCCAGGCCGCCTTGATAAAGGACATAAACTGTCCGAAACGTCGGTCGTGATTAAAAATATAGTTTTCTATGTCACAGTAGACGAATTTTTAATTCCTTTGGCTGCATACCCATCCTCGTACCATCGTAGTTACACCTACAGCCAGCTTACAATTGTTAAATCAACTTGATTTATGATAATGAGAAATTTGCATTTTGGAACAATCGTTTTGCTGATACAATTGTTTCGAGGAGGTTTTTTTATTTATTTTATCCTTGCCCTTCCTTTGCACGATTTGCGTGAGCGTCCTCTGAACCTGAAGGTTTCACTTTTCATCATCTGGTGATAGAATCAGAAATGAGGGAATTGGAAGCATCATCCATGATACAAAAGTATAAGGAGTGGATAAAGCGATTGATAGCCAGTGCTGCCACCAAGTTGGAGATCCGTGGAGAATAAACTGAATATTTTGAGTGGCATTTCGTGTCCCCTAATTCGACGATAAAGGATAAAAAAGGCATAGATTGACATTTCTCTAATGTGGGATCCGTCGAAAAGCCGCGATAAACTCCCAGTGACGGGGAACTTACTGTTTATGTGGAAACGTGACGGAGAGTCGATTATAGTTTGAAAGATTTTAAGCGTCTCCTTTTATCACGAAAAGGGAATTCGCTTTAAGCATTAAAAAGATACGCTTCCAAACTATAAAAGCGGTGACCTTAATCCATTACAGTTTACGCAATCCTACAGTTTTCGACTAGTTATATTAACTACCTTTTGGGGAAGGGTCTTCTAGACCCCGGAGGGTCAAATCGAATATTGATCGTTACCGATCTCAACTTTGTCTGTGGTTCCGGCCGGCCGGCCGTAGCATTTTTTTCCGGAACACTTTACGGCCACAGTTTCCATCCAATTTTCACCAAATTTTCACACAAATTTCTTTAGCCAGTGAAGAAGAAAAAAAATGGCGGAGATATGTCTGTTTGAAATTTTAAAAAATTCGGTGAGGCCGAACCGTTACACCGATTTTCACCAAATTTTCACCAATTACTCCTTATATTTTTAAGAATTTTTGGTGTAAAAACATTGCCACTTTGTAATTATCATTTTTTAGTAGGGAGAAATTTTATACTTCTACCCTTTACGAGAGGCACATCCGTAGGCCAAAGAGCCCATTATTTCTACCTTGGCACTTGGAAAATTTTGGAAAACTAAAAGAAAACAAAACAACAAAAAAAAAAAAAAAAAAAAGAAAAAGGAAACCCGGAAAATTTTTCGAAAACAAAACTTTTTTACAAAAAAAAACTTAAAAATTTTTTCGAAAAAAAACTTGAAAATTTTTCGAAAAAAAAAAGGAAAGGAAAACCCGGAAAATTTTTCGAAAAAAAAAAACATAGAAATTTTTCGAAAAAAAAAAAACTCGGAAAATTTTTAGGAAAAAACAAAACTCAGACAATTTTTCAAAAAAAAAACTTAGAAATTTTTTCGAAAAAAAAACTCGGAAAATTTTTGGGAAAAAACAAAACTCAGACAATTTTTCAAAAATAAACTTAGAAAATTTTCGAAAAAACAAGCAATAAGTAAATGAAAACTCTCCTTTATACTTTCCCTCCCTTATACATCCCCTTCCGTTATACTTTCGTTCCCTTATACTTCCACCTCCGTTATACATACTTCACCCTCTGTTATAACTCTCTGTATATACGTTAAACAGAGTCATAATGATGCTCCTGGAGCATCATACAAGAAGAAGAATCGTTTTGCCCCCTAAATGCTTAATCGTGAGTTCAAGGGGGTAAAAAAGGGCGATAATGACGTTTATGTTTTTCCATTTTAATTTTTCGTGAGGCGTGAAGAGTTAAGTTGAGAAACATGACTTGGACCCGTTTCGCCTCCGGATCTACACAGAAGTTCCAGGAGGGTTTAACGCCCGACAATCGACTAAAAAGGGAAAGACGCTGTTGGTTTACAACCTTTTCATCCGCTTCGGATTGATTTGTCACAGTGAACACGAGTCTTCAGGACACGAGCCCTATCAATTACCGACAATTTTTTTTTTTCTCCCCTTTCAACCTTCTTTCATTAAAAACGAATTTACGGATTGATTATTCATGTCTTTTTATTTTGGTGACTGATGATTCAGAGTGACTTTCTCCCAACGGACAATGGAAACCTATCCGGTAAATCAATTGATATCTAAACCTCTTAACAGAAAACGATACGTGTCGATTACGTATAAACCTTTTTTTTTTGTCCCCTACTTTTATGACCGACTCACCTATTCTAAAAAGTTGAAATCGAAAAGCGTTTCACGCAGTCTAAATTTGTACCAACCGTAGTTTGAAACTATTGGAGCATGCACTTCAGATTTGACGGACAAATGATTCGAACATCAATTTTGACGTACAAATCCTTCTGCGCATGCTCCAGAAGTTTCAAACTGAGGTTGGACAAGGGTTTTCCCAAATTTTTCTCTTGTTTCGATAAGAAGGCGGATAGTACAGCGGAAAATACGCTGTTTTTGTGGGGCTGATAATTTTACTGTTTGTCACGACCCCTTTCGAATTCAGCCTAGATTTTTCTAAATACTACATAAAATAGTCTAATTGACATGTCTATTGTGCTATAATGATATCGTTTAAAACGTAATAAATAGCCTCGATTAGCTAATCGCAAGTTGAAGGACGATTTTACTAGAGCGAAACGGGACAAAGCGCAGAAAAAAATATCGGATACAAAAATGGTCAGAAGACATTGAAAAGATCCTGCAGGTGGAAAACGTGGGAAAACTATCCTCCCTCAGCTTTTGTTGCATTTGAGTGACCTTTTAAAAAATTTATTTGATCTCCCGTTACGCAGGTGCTTACCGTTATCATTTTAATCGTAACAATTTGATGGGGGAAGAAAAAGATATTTCTTTTACGATTTCTTTTTTATGTGGCTTTTCCTTCTAATAAATGATACGTCATTATTTCGAGTGGACTTTGGGGATGTAGATATCATATTGGGATGATATAGAGCTCTTTTTCTAGCCTCATACATATGGACTGCACGAAAGATAAAATATTTATTGCTTTTGCCTTTCCCAGTATATAAATGATCAAGGATTGTTTTATAATATTTGGACAAAACTAAGAAGTTGATTTTATTTCTCTTTTGTTTTACTATTAAAAGTACTGGTCTTATACTTCCCCCTCCGTTATACTTCCCCCTCCGTTATACTTCCCCTCCGTTATACTTCCCCTCCTATATACTCCCCTCTCCGTTACGTCCCCTCCTATGTTCTTACTTCTCTTTAAGGAAGTTTTCGTTAGAAGTTCTTTAAACCAGTACTTTTTTTTTTAAATTCTGTCGTTTGTTTTTAGGCGGAAATATCGTACTATCAAAAACACTCTGTGTAAAAAACACCCCGCATTGCAAAAATACTTCTACAGCAGCCTGAAAAAGTTATGATATCAACTTTCCCTCTGATGTACACTGTAGAGAAAGAGGAGAGATAAAGCGCCTGTGCTCCCGATTTCAACGCTCATCTTGGCGGCGTCGCGAAATGCTAGTATACAGGTGTGTATAAATCAGTGGCTACTGACACGTAGGAGCTATATTGTCGAACAATCTAATAATGGGTGAAATCTACCAAAAGGAACTGGCTAAAGTTGAAAGGAAGCACTGTGCAAAATTTTAAGTCAATCGGTGCACTACGAGAGGCTGTAACCCTGGCTATCTGAAAAACAAGAAGAAGAAGAAGATGATAACTACGAAAAACCGGGTTTTTGAAGTGCGATATTTCGGCAACCTGTATACAGATCGAATTTTAATTTTCAGCTCATATCGAATCAGAGAAGAGCTGTAAAAAATTTCAAGTTGATCGGTGCTCTAGGAGAGGCTGTAGTCCTGGCTAGCTGAAAAACAAGAAGAAGAAGAAAACGGTAGCGGCGAAAAACCGGGTTTTTGAAGTGCGATATTTCGGCACCCGGTTTACCAATCGACTTGATATTTTCATAATTTACTCAAATCGAATCAGAGAAGTCCTGTATAAAATATAGGGTGCTGTGAATTCTTGAAAATTTGGTGAAAATGACGACTTTCTTCAGTAAATCATAAGCTGTGTAACTGAAGTTGATGATCCTCTTTTAAGATAGATTATCGTTCCATACCTATTCGGATTTTTAATAGCGCACTTGCGTGATGACAGAAAGTAGGTTCTTTCCGAGCGTTTACGTGTCGTTTATGAGGTTCAAGTCGAAAATTAGAGATTCAAGTAGTTCTGTCTTAGCTTGTTACTTAACGGGCCACTTATTTGAGATCATGGACTCGTGCCTGTCTAATTGCGATCGAGTGGGGGGGGGGGGGGGGTCAGAAGGGATGATTAGAACCAGAGGATCTCTTGTAGTGCGTCCTGGTACAGTTTGCGGTGTCGTTAATTGCCTTCCGCTCCCTTATTGACTACGACACCAATTAGTTTAGATGCATGATGATTAACACCTAAACCACTAATTACTTTACCGAGACTCCTTATGATTAATTGGATTCCCCATTTTTCCGACAGAGTTGAGGTCAATATCGGAATAACCGAAAGCCTGTAAATGATAGCCAATGTCGGTGTCCGTTCGACCGTGCAGGCTTGCGTAACCCCTTTTCAATGGGTCCAAGATTGGATTTGAATTGTAACCCGAACGCCCGTCCCAAAAAAGGGTTGTTTGATTATGTTTTCACCCCCTTTGTCATCGGAAATTGAAAGAAGCTAATTTTTTAGAACAGGTTTGTTGTCGGTATCGATTTCAGGTTTTGACTTCGCTCGCAAAAAAATGAAGTATCAATAGAAAACAGGTATAATAAGGTCGTTACGTACGTTCAGCACACAAAAGATGTAATAGGGGATGCTTTTCTTTATTTGGAACTTCCTAAAATTTCAATTGAAAAACTCGTTTGGATTACACAATTCACCAAAAACCTAACTGTGCAAAAAGTGGATGTAATTGACACAGTGAACTCCAAGACTCTAAGCCCAGTTTTCAAGGTCAAAAGTAATGAAGATTTAAACAGCTGATTTATTTTTCTCTCTTTTGCTCAAGTAGGCATTGATTTTTGTTCAATAGCCTTTTTGTGCTGGCGCTCCTCCCAAACAGACATTTTATTTTTAAAAACTGCTTCATACGACATCATCTTCCTTTTGAGAAATGGAAGGCTTAGTTCGGAATAAATTTCTTTCAGTTTTTCCGTCTCTTCACCGAGAAGTGATGGCGAAAGATCCTCTCTACCCGTTATCGGGTTGTATAAAGCAGCCCAGAACTTCCGGAGCTTTTGTAACTCAGGCTTTTTACGGGCGAGCCAACCTCGGACGTTTCTTTGAATCACAACCGCAGCCTCTTCTCTCCCCCATGACCAAGATTTTGGAATACCCGCCCTCGGATTTTCTTCTGCTAATCTACGAAATTTTTCATATTCGTATAAATCTTTGTCGCCGACAGGATTCTGTGGGTTATTTTTATAGACGTGTGCAGTCAAAAAGTCTATGCAGTCAAAGCCAAAAGGGCCTTTGCGCAGCAAATTGTGTTCGTTTGCTTTATCCAAACATTTCACCAACCCGGGAATCAAAGAAGGAAAAATACTTTTCACCGCTATTTCAGTTTCTTCAGAAACATCGCAATCTGTAAAATCTTTTGATCTTACATTTTCTAAATTTTGAGCCGATTTTTCAAATCGAGTTTGTAATTTTCTTTGACCTCCTTCCACTGTGGGTTCCCAAAGTCGTATCTGTCGTCATCTTCTGGCTCGGAAATATCCGAAAATTCCGCCGGGTAGTCTCGTGGATATTCTTTCTTTGAAGTTCTGCACGTCGAAAGGTCGTTTTCTCGGTCGAAGTCGTCAAAAGGAGGAGGAGCGCCCAGCAAAGGATCAAAGTTCCATTTTGAAAGAGTTTCTTGAGGTTTACAATATCTAGTCATTGTTATAAAAATAAATATACTATACTCTACTTAAAACAATATGTTCTAAAAATGAAATAAAAAGTACTGGTTTGAAGAGCTTCCAACGAAAACTTCCTTAAAGAGAAGTATCTATACAGGAGGGGGAAGTATAACGGAGGGGAAGTAAAACGTAGGGGAGGGAAAGTATAACGGAGTGGGAAGTATATGGGAGGGGGAAGTATAAGTGAGGGAAAGTATACGGGAGGGGGAAGTTTAAGTGAGGGGTAGTATGAACCTGATTGACGTATATCTAGAGAGTTATGACTGATTGACGTACATCTAGAGAGTTATGAACCTGATTGACGTATATCCAGAGAGTTATGACTATGATTAACTTATATACAGAGAGTTATGACTCTGATTAACGTATATACAGAGAGTTATGACTCTGATTGACGTATATCTAGAGAGTTATGACTCTGATTAACGTAGCATTGCTCCTTAAGGAAAGAAGATTGCAAAGGACTTGCACAATCGCTGATATCAAGATGCGAAATGGTGCAAGGATATTCAGAGCGTTTTGAAGACGTGGAACAAGCTAGACGGAAGGATGGGTGTGTCGTAAGTCAAAGGATTAGTTAATCCTTGAAGAACACCGCTAGGAGTGTCGCAATCGTTTGGAGGACAAACTAAGACAATTAGACATAAGAGCAGTCAAGGTAAAAAAAAAATGATCTTCGACAAAAACGTTACATTTTTTCAAATCGATTTCTCAACCTTAAAAGCGATTAGATTAAAGCCACGTGTTTCGGATAAAAGTCTCTTATCAATAATTTACTAATCAATGTTAACTCTGTGTTTTCTCCCTTATATAAATTAATTTTAAAAGCAATATTTCAAAAGTCACACGTGTGTCCGGCCCAAAAGAGGGGTCCGGCAGAAAATTAACTTGGTCAAAAGACAATTTGTATATAAATAGACCCTTGCGACCATATTGAATTATTCAAAGTGAACGTTTAGTAAAAAGAAGGGTTTGCATGTAAATAAGCCTGGAAAATATCTTGTATGTAAATTTAATCCGTCACTCGCACTCGGCCCTTAATTGACTAAATTAGATACGAAAACCGAATTTATTTTATTTTTTTTTCGTCCTTGGGATCGATATCGTGGAAGGTCCTGTAAGTCACGGAGGGTGTGCAGTTCCGACCTACCCTTGCATAATTTGCAACATCCCCTCCTACATTTCCTCTAACCTAATTGTACACCGAGCTCCCAGTGGACACGTACCAACTATAATTAATCACCTTGTCTTGAACAATAGCCGCTAATAAGGGCAATATTCAAAAGGTGCTTCCATCAACAAAAATCACCTCAAAATCAATCAATTCAATATCAGTGTTAATGAAGGTTTACTGTATTCTTGGTAATTATTTGTATAAAAATAAATCCGATTTTCACCAAATTACCTTATATTAAATTCATTTAAAAAGTTATTGTGATACCCTCCACGTTTTTGGGGAAGGGTCTTCATTATTGATCTTTACCGATCTCAACTTTGTCTATGGTTCCGGCCGTCCGTCCGGTCCTACAATTTTTTTCCGTTTTTATCTGAATTTTACCAAATTTTTACAAAATCTTCCTGTCGGAGAAGAAAAATATAGGGCGATTTTCATATTTCGAAAAAATGCCAGAAATATGCACGTTTGAAATTTTAAAAAAATTGCTTTCGTTGGTCCGATTTTCAAAGAGTTTTCACCAAAGACTCCTTATATTTTTTACGAATTTTTGAAGTAAAAAAATTGTCACTTTTAATTATCATTTTATCTAGTAGGGAGAAATTTCATACTTCCACCCGTCACGAGAGGTACATCCCTAGGCCAAAGAGCCCATTATTTCTACCTTGATTCTTCCGAAAAAAAAAGTTAAAAAGTTTTTTGAAAAAAATTGCAAAATTTTCCAAAAAATAAATAAATAAAGTTGCATTGGTCGAATTTTCAGCGTATTTTCACCAAAGACTTTTTTACGAAAAAATAGAGAAAAAAAAGAAAAATTTATAAGATTTTTTGAAAAATAATACTTCCCCACCCGTTATACTTCCCCACCAGTAATACTTCCCCCTCCTTTGTACTTCCCCTCCGTTATACTTCCCCTCCTTTGTACTCCCCCTCCGTTATACTTCCCCACCTGTTATACTTCCCCCCTCCGTTATACTTCCCCAACTGTTATACTTCCCCCTCCGTTATACTTCCCCACCTGTTATACTTAACTCGGGCGATTTTCGAATTTCGATAAAATGCCGGAAATATGCACGTTTGAAATTTACAAAAAATTTGCTGCGGCCGAACCGTTGGTCCGATTTTCACCGAATTTTCACCAAAGACTCCTTATATTTTTTACGAATTTTTGAAGTAAAAAAATTGTCACTTTTTAATTATTATTTTATTTAGTAGGGAGAAATTTCATACTTCCACCCGTCACAAGAGGTACATCCCTAGGCCAAAGAGCCCATTATTTCTACCTTAATTTTTCCGAGAAAAAAAAAAAAAACAGAAAAAATTTTTTGAAAAAAATTGCAAAATTTTCCAACAAATAAATAAATAAATTTGCTGCGGCCGAACCGTTGCGTTTGTCCAATTTTCAGCGAATTTTCACCAAAGACTCCTTATATTTTTTACCAAAAAAAAGAAAAATTAATAAAATTTTTTGAAAAATAATACTTCCCCCTCCGTTATACTTCCCCACCCGTTATACTTCCCCCTCCGTTAGACTCCCCCTCCGTTATACTTCCCCTCCTTTGTACTCCCCCTTCCGTTATACTTCCCCCTCCGTTATACTTCCCCATCCGTCATACTTCCCCCTACTTTGTACTCCCCTTCTTTGTACTCACCCATCCGTTATACTTCCCCCTCCTTTGTACTCCCCCTCCGTTATACTAATCCCTCCTTTGTACTCTCCCCTCCATTATACTTCCCCACCCGCTATACTTCCCCAAACGTTAGACTCCCCCCTCCGTTATACTTCCCCCTCCGTTATACTCCCCCTCCTTTGTACTCCCCCTCCTTTGTAATCCCTCCCCCTCCTTTGTACTCCCCCCTCCGTCATACTTCCCCCTACTTTGTACTCCCCCTCCTTTGTACTCCCCCCCCCTCCTTTGTACTCCCCCATCCGTTATACTTCCCCTCCTTTGTTCTCCCCCTCCGTTATACTTATCCCTCCTTTGTACTCCCCCCTCCGTTATACTTCCCCACCCGTCACACTTCCCCAAACGTTATACTTCCCCCTCCGTTATACTCCCATCTCTGTTATACTTCCCCTCCTTTGTACTCCCCCTCCGTTATACTTCCCCACCTGTTATACTTCACCCTCCGTTATACTCCCCCCTCTGTTTTACTTCCCCGCCTTAATACTTCCACCTCCTTGATTTTTCCCCCTCCTCTATTGTTCCTTCTCTTTAAGAAAATACCCGTCGGCGCCAGCTCCAGACTAGTACTTTTTACGAGTTTTTGGTATTTAAAGAAATTTTTTTAGTAGGCGGAAATTTGATACTTCCACCCCTTGCGAGAGTGACATCCCTTGTGCTGAAAGCCCATTATTTCTACCTTGATACTTTAACAAATTAAAGAAATAAAAACTTAGAAAATTAAAAATGAAAGAAAATCCCCGTTTTTATACTTCCCCCTCCTTAATACATCCCCCTCCTATATTGTCCCTTCTGTTTAAGGTAGTTACCGTCGGCATCTCTTCAAGTTAGTACTTTTTAAAAATGTTATTACGGTGAGGATAAAGATCTCCATAATTGCTTTAATCATATTCATGTTGATTTCATTTTACGATCGATTATGAAAGACGCTAATGGTGTCCTTTTGTCCTAACTCAAAAGACCTTTCCACACTCGAGTCTTCAAGATCGTAAAACACCCTCAAGATCTTAACTCGGACGACATTGATGGCCTCTTCTTCCCCCTTCACCTTTTCAACTTCATTTACTATATCCAATGTAGCACGAATTCTTTTTCTAATTTTCCCCCCCGTCTGCGAATAAAAAAGGCAACAATTTACGACGGGAAAATCCTTTCGTTACGGCTCACAATGCATAAATAATTTTTTAGGGAGCGAAAAAAATTTAATCCTTAAAGGTGTTATAATCCCGCAAGCTAACAACTCCTAATCAGGTCTTTGAAGAAAAAAAATGAAGGGGGAAAAAATGTTTGGGGTCCCTTACTTTTTCTTGTAAGTCACCCTTGTTAATTACTTTTAAATGCAAATCCCTTTCCTTTTTTAAAATATAATTGGTTTCTGTCCTGTTGCATTTTCGACAACGCATAATCTCATGGGACATTTTTTAAACATTTCTTTTGTTTAAATGAGGCGCTCCGGGTACGAAGGGCGAACTCGACATCGGACAAATTTTTTAAACTTCCTTAAAGAAGTTATTGTGATACCCTCGACGTCGGGTTTTTGGGGAAGGGTCTTCCAGTTTTTTTTTTTCATTTTCAGATTCTAGACCTCTTGGTGAATACACCCATATAATTTTTATGTTGAGTTCGCCATTTTTTCCCCTTCAAATAGGTACGTAAAAACCGAAACTTAAAAATGCGAATATGTCGAAACTACGTTTTGTCGAGTTCGCCCTTCGTATCCGGAGCGCCTCTAATGTTGTTTTTTCTAGTTGCCAAATTGGATGATATGGGTCAAAGATTTTTGGCAAAAGGTGAGGGATGCTAGAGGGGTTCCGACATTCAAAATTTCCCCTGGACATGAGCGGTTGATTAATTATTCATGGGACGTCAAGAGAGATTTTAGCGATGACGTATAAACACAGGTGTCCTATTCACGAAAAAAAGAGAGCTTTACGCCTGAACAATATCCCTGCTTTAAACGCCCTTTTAGGGTAAAAAACCAAAAAAAAAACCTTTGTTAAGAAGCCTTTTTATTATAATTACACTTTTTTTTCTGAAATGTATACATCTGTCCCTTTTTTTCGCAAGTTTATCATATAAACGGAAATTCGTGGCGTCACATTCGCAATTCGTCATGCGATTTATTTTCGGATTGTGTAAACAAAATATAAATAGAAAGTTTTGATTGTTTTCCCTCTTGACCTGTAAATAAAGGCTAAGTGATTTTCATGTTAGCTCATGTTGAACTGTTTACTCGAATTCTGCCCTCGGTTTATCTTTCTTCTCCCCTCTTCACGCATTCGAGACCCTGAGAAATGGAAACAGAACGAAAGGTTTCCGACACAAAAGTAAACTTGAGGAAAATTGATTTCGTTTATGATCTGAATATGAGTTTTTGATGGGAGAATGGAAAGCCATTATTCATAGTTTAAATTAGTTATCGCTATAGATTGTGTTGGAAATTCAACAAAATATGAAGTTATGTTTCACCCTCTACGTCGGGGTTTTTGCGGAAGGGTCTTTCAGATCCCGCAACGTCAGTTCCAATATCAACTTTGTCTGTAGTTCCGGCCGGCCGTCCCCGGTCGTAGCATTTTTTTTTTTCGTTTTGAACCGATTTTCACCAAAATTTTTAGGTTAAAGTTTACAAACAACAAAAAAAACTTGAAATTCTTCTCCTTAATACTTCCCCTCCTTAAACTTCCCCCTCCTTGACTTCCCCCTCCTACATTCTTTCTTCTCTTTGAAAGTTTTTGTTGAAAGCTCTTCAAACTAGTACTTTAATAACTGACAGCTGGAGGGACCGTCCCAGCAATTTTCTCTGCTGGATTCGATCCCCGAGACTTCATGAGCCAAAGAGCCATACAAGCTTTATCGCTTTCCTAAAGATTTTTTTGCTTTTATAAAAGAAAGTTCTGAATACAAGAAAAAGAAGAAGAAGAAATCGATTATAACAAAGGCCGAGGATAAAAAATAAAAAGGACGCTGTCATGATAGATGTTCACCATTACAACAGTGCTTATTAAAAGAGCATTAATTAGTTTTAAAGATTATGAGAGCAGATGACGAAGGGGGAACCTTGGTGGAAACCCTCCCGGGGAGCGATATGCAATTTACCGTCCGGTTATGCAACAGCTCCCAAGGGCGAGACACGTGCACACTCGAAACTATTATTGTAGAAAATGTGCAAATTTTAAAAATGCTCGTCTTATATTCATGAAAGGTGGCTATCAATGATGATCATAGGAGTTCATATGATGATGATCATGAGATGATAAATGAGACCATATGATGATGATCGTGGGGTGATCAAAGAGATCATATGATGATGATCGTGGGGTGATCAATGGGATCATATGATGATGATCGTGGGGTGATCAATGGGATCATATGATGATGATCGTGGGGTGATCTATGGGATCATGTGATGATGATCGTGGGGTGATCAAAGGGATCATATGATGATGATCGTGGGGTGATCAAAAAGGGATCATATGATGATGATCATGGGTTGATCAAAGGGATCATATGATGCTGATCGTGGGGTGATCAATGGGATCATATGATGGTGATCGTGGGGTGATCAATGGGATCATATAATGGTGATCGTGGGGTGATCAATGGGGTCATATGATGGTGATCGTGGGGTGATCAATGGAATCATATGATTGTGATCGTGGGGTGATCAAAGGGATCATATGATGATGATCGTGGGGTGATCAAAAAGGGATCATATGATGATGATCGTGGGTTGCTCAAAGGGATCATATGATGCTGATCGTGGGGTGATCAATGGGATCATATGATGGTGATCGTGGGGTGATCAATGGAATCATATGACGGTGATCGTGGGGTGATCAATGGGATCATATGACGGTGATCGTGGGGTGATCAATGGGATCATATGATGGTGATCGTGGGGTGATCAATGGGATCAAATGATGATGATCATGAGATGATCAATGAGATCATATGATGATGATCATGAGAATGACATCATATAACGGCACAACCGCCCCGCCAACCAAAACCCGATCAAAAGCGCAAAAAGCAGGAAAGGTGGACTGTCACGATTTGCGTTTTTCGGACATCTGGATCTCAGCACCCTGTATACCGATCAACTTAAAATTTTATACAGATCTTCTCTTAATCAATATAAACAAACTCAGGGTGCCGAGATATCGCACTTCAAAAACCCTGCTTTTAGCAGTTCATACTTAGAGAAACTCATTAACTATTCCACTGATTGCACTGTAAAAATAATTATTGTTTTCCATTTTTTGGTATTTATTACTTCAAAATGTAGCAGAAAGAGCATAAAAAAAGTATTTTTGTTGAAGATTGTCCCCAATAAAAAAGACTGCTGAGGGGTTAGAGCAATAGAAGAAGACAACATAAGTTTCGTGCACTTTCTGAGCAAGTAAGGGAGGGTGGGTAGAAGAAAAAAAATCCCTTTTTCGGTAAATAACAACGAGTGGTTTTTCCCAGGAAGATATTTAATAGAGAGGAAAGCGAGAGACGTTCATCTGGAGATGAAGAGGGTGGATGCCTATGATCCGCCATTCCTTTTTATGACAACACCCCTGCCCCTGTTTTTCCCTTTTAACCGAAAACCTTCACAGACATCATTCCTTTATGGGATTTCTCCAAGACCGAATAAAAACCTCCCTCCCCAATATTGCCTGATAACTGATTCTAACGGAAACCTCTTCGCTCCCCCATCACTCTTCCTTTCAGCAGAAAAAGGTTCATCTACAACAAATAGGTTAGTTCCAACCTCAGTTTGAAACTCCTGGAGCATGCGCAGATTGACAATTCAATCTGCAGGAGTTACAAACTGCGGAACAAAACTAATATTAACACGTGTCTCTCTGGACATCATGAATAATCCAAAATTTCATATTTATTATTATTCCGCGCGGTCAATTCACTTTTGTTATCCTGCCCAAGGCGATGCTAATTATCCCCGCCGGCAGTTTCTTGACATCTGAATATTCAGATTATCCTAAACACGAAGATTGTTCAAACATTACATGTTAATTTGTTGTTTATTAAGTGCTTTTTTCTCTTCCCCCCTGTAAAAAAACGTCCGTTTTCATTAGGGAGAGGGAATTCTATTAGGATTTCTTTCAGCCCTTTTTGTACATTATCAGGATATTGTTTTGACCCTTTTTTTTATTTTTTAAAGCAAAAAATCGAGTTAGTTCGGATGTCTAATGCACTCAAACAAGGGAGCGTCCACTGCTGGATTTGAATTCGGCAAACAAAACCCCCTGAGAGTAAACCTTTTCGACATTGTTGTCCGAAACTCATCGATGTCTAAAGCTAACATAAACGATATTGCCTTTTTAATATGGAGTGATTACACATGTTCCCATATACGCCCCGCATTAATTTTTCCGATATGTCAATACATTTTTTAAAACCGTAATTAAGCACAGATCAGCAGAAATCCCTACATTATGAGGAAAAAAAATCGTGTAAGTTATTCAGACGCAAAAAGTTCGCTCAACGTAGGTTCCGCAATTTTAATTGAGGCGCTCCGGGTACGAAGGGCGAACTCAACATCGGACAATTTTTTTTTTAATTTTCAGATTCTAGACCTTTTGGTGAATACACCCATATAATTTTTATGTTGAGTTCGCCCTTTTTTCCCCTTTAAATACGTAAAAACCGATATGCGGCAAAGCTCTAACTGCGATATCCGAGCGGGTACGAAGGGCGAACTCCACATCCTAGTCCACAAACCCCACTCCTTTTCCCATTCCAGGGCATGACTTTTCTGTTGAGTTCGCCCGTAACATAAAACTTTAAAATGCGAATATCTCGAAACTACGTTTTGTTGAGTTCGCCCTTCGTACCCGGAGCGCCTCAATTATCCTCTAAGATTTCGGCGTTTCCTTAAAGAAATTATTGTGATACCCTCCACGTCGGGTTTTTGGGGAAGGGTCATCCAGGAGGGAGAAATCGAATATTGATCTTTACCGATCTCAACTTTGTCTGTGGTGCCAGCCGGCCGTAGTATTTTTTCCGGAACATTTTACGGCCACAGTTTTCAACTGATTATCACCAAATTTTCACAGAAATTTCTTTAGCCGGTGAAAAAGAATGTGGCGAGTTTTGAATTTCGAAAAAATTGCGGCGATATGTCGGTTTGAAATTTTAAAAAATTCGCTGCGGCGAAAGGTTGATCCGATTTTCATCAAATTTTCACCAATTACTCCTTACATTTTTAAAAAATTTTTGGTGTAAGAAAATGTATTATTTTTCTATATTAAATATCATTTTAGTAGGGAGAAATTTCATACTTCCACCCGTTATGAGAGGGACCTCCCTTGGGCGAAAATCCCATTATTTCTACCTTGATTCTTAAAAAAATTTTGGAAAAAAAAAGTTGGAAAATTTTTCGAAAAAAAAAAAAATCTTTCCCTTCTATTATACTTCCCCCTCCTATATGGTTACTCTTTAAGGAAGTTCCCGTCGGGGCCAGCTCCAAACTAGTTCTTTAGTTTCACCCAGAAGAATCAAAATAGGTGAAAATCAGGGTGTCTTTGCGGTAAAGTTGCTGGTCCTGTCTAGTTGGGACACCCTGTAAGAAAACAAATTTACCTTTTGGTCCCTGCGTGACAATAGTTGTACAAAAAAAGCAGTTACGCTTTTAAATCTCCACAAAAAGAGTTAAAAGCAATCTATCTTTGTTTTCTCCCTTTACTTTTGTTCGCCTCACTATTTCATTTTTTTTTTCTCCTATTGTGGACGACGACGGTAGTGTTAACATAATGTCCATCCGAGGGGTAGAAAAGCGTCATTGGCCACGGACTGCACCTGGTCCGGATGTCATTAGTTCATTTGACTATTAAACTACAACTTAACCTAACCCCTTTTCTAACAAAACATCTTGTCTAGGAAATATTTTATTGTAGGAACCGGTCAAAAAGGAAGTTCAGGATTTAATTACGTGGGAAATAACGTCTTTTCCGTTTCTTAAGTAGATTTATTTCGCGAAAACAAAATTAATTTGTCGTTTTCTACCCATCCTGCAATCTTTTAAGGTTTTTTTATGACCTTAAAGTTAAATTATTAATGTTTTTAGGAAACGGGTTCATTTAATTACCCTCATTGTTATTCAACCAAGGCTTCAAAAAATTTTCAGGGTAAAAAATTTATGGAAAATCTGAATCCTTGAAACTGAAATAATAGCTTTGTTCAAACAGTTTGTAGCATGCGCAGAAGGATTTGGACGTCAAATTTGACGTCATAATGAGATTTGACAGACAAACGATTTTAACGACGTCAAATCCTTCTACGCATGCTCCAGGAGTTTTAAACAGTTAGAACAAAGTTAAGCGTATAAAGTTTGTGATGACAGAAAAAGCTTAAAAACTTTTCCCCGAGGAGATAAAAACATACAATTTTTCTTAAAGATGTTATTTTCAATAAAGAGTGTATAGTGTTTACTAGGAAATTGGTTTCTGAGAGACAGCTTGTCTGGGATAACACGGCTAGATAATAGACCTAGTCCCAAGGCCAAGCGATTAAACGAGATCTCCTCACTACAAAAAAAAAAAATCTATTCCCTTTTTATAATTTTTTAAAACTTCTTTAAAGAAAATATTGTTACCAGACCCCGGAGGGTCAAATCGAATATAGATCTTTACCGTTCTCAACTTTGTCTGTGGTACCGGCCGGCCGTCCGGCCGTAGCATTTTATTCCGGAACACTTTATGGCCACAGTTTTCTACCGATTTTCACCAAATTTTCTGTAGTCGGTGAACAAGGAGGGCGATTTTTGAATTTCGAAAAAATGGCGGAGATATGTCTCTTTGAAATTTAAAAAAATTCGCTGCGGTTGAACCGTTGGTCCGATTTTCACCAAATTTTCACCAATTATTCCTTATATTTTTAAAGAATATTTGGCGAAAAAAATTATCATTTTTTTAAAACAATTATTATCGACTTAGATGGGCGAAATTTCATACTTCCACGCCTTACGAGAGGGACCTTCCTTCGGCAAAAATCACATTATTTCTACCTTGATACTTTTCGAACGATACTTACTTGAATTTTCGAAAAAAAAAAAGAACTTATAAAATTTTTCGGAAAAAAAAAAATGAAAATTTTTCTAAAAACTTGGAAAATAAAAAAAAAATTATCAAATTTCTTGAAAAAACTGAGAAAATTGTTCGAAAAAAAAGAAAAGAAAACTTCCCGCTCCGTTATACTTCCCTTCCTTTATACTTCCCCTTCCTTATACTTCCCCTCCCTTATACTACCCCTTTCTTTATACTTTCCCTCCCTGATACATCCCCTACCGTTATACTTTCGTTCCCTTATACTTCCCCCTCCGCTATACTTCCCCTCCCTTATACTTCTCCCTTCTTTACACTTTCCTTCCCTTATACATCCCCTGCCGTTATACTTTCGTTCCCTTATACTTCCCCCTCTGTGATACTTCCCCTCACTTATACTTCCCCCTCCGTTATTCTTCCCCTCCCATACCTATACTTCCTCCTCCTATATTGTTACTTACCTTTAAGGAAGTTTTCGTTGGTAGCTCTTCAAACCAGTACTTTTTTTCCGTTTTTCCTTCATCTTTTTCTCTGTTCCAAACATGTCGTTTTCTTCGATTTCCATTCTTGTCCCGCGTGTAAACAAACCGTTTCTAATAATACTCGAAGGCGAAAACCTTGGACGAGCAACTTGCACTTTCAACATTCAATTTATTATTCCAGTTAGGTACCTACGCAAAAAGATATTGGCAACCAGTATGTTTTTAATAAGTGCGGAAATAATTATGCCATAATAGACAAGATGAATTTATGATATTCTTCCTTTTTTTTTAAATATCTCAACTTTTTTTCTTTCAATTATGATTTATGATTTTTGTTCAGGAAGTGATTAGTTTACATAACGTACGATTTATGCCATTTTACCGAGTCATGTGATACCCTTTGTGCTTCGACAGTTTAATAACCAAAATAACAAGCTGTTATTTTGATTTCTAGCTTCCGCATTTGAAATTGAGGCGCTCCGGGTACGAAGGGCGAACTCAACAAAACGTAGTTTCGAGATATTCGCATTTTAAAGTATTATGTTACGGGCGAACTCAACAGAAAAGTCATGCCCTCGAATGGGAAAAAAGTGGGGGTTGTGGACTAGGATGTGGAGTTCGCCCTTCGTACCCGCTCGGATATAGCAGTTAGAGCTTTGCCGCATATCGGTTTTTACGTATTTAAAGGGGAAAAAAGGACGAACTCAACATAAAAATTATATGGGTGTATTCACCAAAAGTCTAGAATCTGAAAATGAAAAAAAAAATTTGTCCGATGTTGAGTTCGCCCTTCGTACCCGGAGCGTCTCAATTGTACGATACTTAACACAGTTTGACTGAAGAAATCATTCATTTACTTCCAATTTTCAACAAGAAAACTCCGGGGTCTTGAAGACCCTTCCCCAAAAACACGAGGGGGGATATAAATGAGGGGGAAGTATATGGTATAATGGAAGTATAAAGTATAAAGGAAGTATAAAGTATAAGGGTGGGGAAGTATATGGGAGGGGTAAGCATAGGTACGGGAGGGGAAGTATAACTTCCCAAAGGGAGGGTATCACAATAACTTCTTTAAGGAAGTTAAAAGGCAAAAATTAAGTACATTAAAGTAAATGATTAAGTTTACAAGCTAAAGTGAGAAAGAATGTTTTTTCACTTAAAAATTTGTAATCCCACGTGAAATCAACAAATACGGAAATGTTTTTTAATAAAATTATCTCTCAGTTTCGATACCAATAAAAAAGAAATTCACCTTGAATTCTTATGAGATAAAGAAGCGGTAAAATTATACAAATAACAACATCATTTTATTATCATGCATTGTATAAAATTAGAATATTTATTTTGTCCATCTCCCCCACTTCAGATATCGTAAAATAGGGAACATTAATTGAAACTAAAACGAGATTTTCAAGGATTTTTCAATAGAGAGATAGAAAAAAAAAAATCCCGCACATTTTAACGAGCACATCTAATGTTTTTTCTCTTTCTTTCTTTTTTTTTTTCTTTATTGTAAACCTTGAATAATAACTTTTCCTGATCTCTTTTTATCTTTAGTTTTCCAGAATCAAGGTTCTATTTTTTTTTCTGGATGAAAGGCTTTATTTTTTTTAATGTTTTCATTTTTGGTATGTTATTAGGTGTACAAAATGGAACTCAGCCACAGGGTAAATTTGAATTTTGTAGATTTTAGCCGAGTTTCATTTTGTACACCTAGTAGTTCATTTTTTCAAAATTTTGAACATTTTAGGCGTTAAAGTCCATCAAAAGTTGACCTCTCCGTGTAAGAAGGTTATTGAAGTATAACCATTAAGAAGGTTAATTTTTAAAGGCTTGTAAATCGTAAACCGTTACAGATATTGAAAAAATGCACAAAATAAAATCAGTTGGAAATTCAATTCTCTTTAATTTTTATTCTATTCATTTTTTCTCTAGGACGCACTGTTTTCAAGATAAATTTATTTTTAAAAAAATTATTTTCCGAAAATGGTGCATCCTAGAAAAAAAAATTAAGTACAAATTTATAGAAAATTAAATTTCCTACAATTTTTATTTATTGGGTGTACAAAATAAAACTCAGCCACAGGGTAAATTTGAATTTTGTAGATTATAGCAGAGTTTCATTTTGTACACCTAATAAATTGTAATATTTTTTTCGATACATGTGAGTTTACGATAACAACAATGTGTTATTAGTTCCCGCGTATTTTCAAAAATTTATATTTGAGATTTGCCTAAATTCAAACTAGTTTGAGGACACGTGGGGGATAATTTTTTTCCTCTCGCAAGTAAAGCTCGTTTAATTTTTTCCCCTCTCCAAACGAGCTTTTCTCAACCCCCTCGTGTTATCAAACGAGCTTTCCTTGCGAGAGGAAAAAAAATAACCCCCCCACGTGTCATCATTTAGGCAAATCTCAATTATGAATTTTTGAAGGAAAAAAAAACGCGGGAACTAAAAATACTTGAAACCTTGCGCATGCGCCTTGGTTATGGTATTGTTAACTCACTTGTACCCTTTTTCCTATAAGTAAATAGCAATAAGCATCTTTTCTTCAAATTGTTGGTGTCTATTTTAGGTTGATTTCTTCTATTTTGGAATGATGTGTAATGTGAAGAATAGTGCAATGAAGTTGATGGTACTTAAAATTTATAAAAAATGCAATAAATTGTGTCTTACATTCTCTGTAGAGAAGAGAGAGATGGAAAAAAGAAATTCTTACGTTCGAGATAAAGGTCGCCGAGAATAATTGTTTATTGTCGAGTTCATAGGATGGTGGTTTATTACAAGTGTCATTCCGACGGGTAAAGACCGGTCCGAGGGGATGGCGCGTACGCCGCGCCGGGTGAAAGGTCAGGCGTGGCGCCTAACCCCGAACTGAAATTAGCGATCGTGCCGAGCGAGGAACGGCGACCGCGAACGGAGTAATCGTAACGTCGACGACCCGTTAAAATAACTACCGTTCCGCCCGTCTTTCTATCACTCGGCTACCGTCTTCTACGTGGAAAAAAAACCGATTCTCATTTCTAACCACACAAAACCATAATTTGCTTTTTAAAATTTATATCATCCACGAAGTTCATACAACTTCTACAATATTCGTCCTACAATAAAAAGTTAAATGTGAATCCCCCTTATTTTTGGACAAGATTGGTAGAGTTTGGTTTTCATATACAGGGTGGCGCAGAGAAGTGCTAACTTTATTTTAAACTGGAACCCTGTGTTTTATTAGCTTTGTTCCAACCGCAGTTTGAAACTGGTTTGAAACTCCTGGAGCATGCGCAGAAGGATTTGTGCGTCAAATTAGACGTCGTTCAAATCTTTTATCCGTCAAATCTGAAGTCATCTGACGTCAAATTAGACTTGCAAATCCTTCTGCGCATGCTCCAGGAGTTTCAAACTACGGTTGGAACAAAGCTCTTAATCGATTTTATGCTTAATTTAAAGCAACTTTTAATATTAAGTCATTTTTTCGATTTGACCACTTTTTTTGTTTTATGAATTTTGAGTTCTTTTTTTCCCCAAAATTTTTTAAGTATCAAGGTAGAAATAACGGGATTTTTAGGGAAGAGAGGTCCCTCTCTTAAGGCGTGGAAGTATGAAATTTCTCCCTTCTAAAATGATAATTAATGTAAAAAAATTATTACTTTTCTTTACACCAAAAATTCTTTGAATATATAAGTAGTAATTGGTGAAAATTCGGTGAAAATTGGTTCAAAATTTTGAAAAAAATTTGAAACAGACATATCTCCGCCATTTTTTCGAAATTCAAAAATCGCCATCCTTAGTTTCTTGTTCACCGACTAAAGAAACTTTGCTGAAAATTGGTTGAAAACTGTGGCCGTAAAGTGTTCCGGAAAAAAATGCTACGGCTGGCCGGCACCACAGACAAAGTTGAGATCGGTAAAGATCAACATTCGAATTGACGAAAAATAGGAGTAACATCGCGGGAGAAGTCACGTTGAGTTTAGCTCTAGACAGGCTTTTTATCTGCTTCCTCGCCAAAATTTCCCTCTTATTCTAGTAGATTTCAAAATTAGGGGATTAAACTGGAAAAAATTGTTTGCATTGTGGTTAAAACTACCGTGTATGATTTATTGGTTTTAAAACCGCAAGAGCTCCCATACGTTGTGGTAACGTACCGTTTATTCCGGGCGCCTCCAATTTCGAAATCCGATATTTTGATTTTGTGAGGTCAAACCAAAGCCACCAACCATTAGTACAGAAAACGCACAAAAGTAACATTAGATCCAAAAAAATAAAAAAATAAATGAGGCGCTCCGGATACGAAGGGCGAACTCGACAATTTTACAGTTTCGGTTTTTACGTATTTAATGGGGAAAAAATGGCGAACTCAACATAAAAATTATATGGGTGTATTCACCAAGAGGTCTAGAATCTGAAAATGAAAAAAAAACTGACGTCGAGGGTATCACAATAACTTCTTTAAGGAAGTTAAAAAATTTGTCCGATGTCGAGTTCGCCCTTCGTATTCGGAGCGCCTCAAATGGAGAAAGGGAAAAAACCAACGTAAATTTGCATCAACAGCATCAAAATCTTTTTTTTTTTACTAAATATTCAATTATTAAATTGACGTTCTGAGGGGTCTGAACAGCGAAGGGATTGGAAAACAGTGCATTTACGAATTTGCATTTTAGAATGGGTTTCGAGTGCATCCGTCCATCAATCCGCAATATCGTTTGGACCTCCGCAGGGGAAGCTCCAAGGTTTGTGAAAAAAAAATCCCTTCGTTTTAAATAAACTGGTTTTTTTGGTTTTATTTCTTCTTTCCTGGCGTGCGACCTGGGAGACGACAGAATGTCTGGCGCCATAGAACAAGACAGGCTTTGGAAAAAAAGCTGTTAATAGAGGCATTAAGAAAAGTGGTCATTTCAAGTCCAATACGCAAAAAAAAAAAAAAAAAAAAAAAAAAAAAAAAAAAAAAAAATCTTTTTATGACGAAATCTTGATTGTCTAGTTCTAGGTAGTTTAGTACAATATGCGTACTCTATACGGTCTAATTAATATACAATAGGGGACTTCCAACAATGGCCATATTATTCCCTGGACAGACATAAGGATCCGTTTTGATCCACGTGTCGACAATTCGTCACAGTGAGAACAATGCGCGAATCGGCTTGAAATTAAAAAAAATGTACAAAAGAACGGAAAAAAACAATTTCTAATCAAAAAAATCCTAATTATAAGAAAGACCGTCGTTACAACAGCTGATTTGAGTCGAGGCTGTACGTGAAGGATCTGGGTCAATGTTGGGACTTTCACTGCCATTTAAAAACCTCCCACTTTGTTATTTTGTCCCCAGCCGATGCATTTCACTATTGACTTCTTTAGATCTTTATCTTAAAGTCTCCCTCGAGGTTTTTTCAATGTTGCTTAATCACTTACGAAATGGAAAATCGAGCCTCGTTTACTACCTAATTCGATATTCCAAGTTTGAACTTGGCATTGTAAAAAGTGATGATTTCCATTTTTTGCTATATGAGAACTTTCTCGTTAGAAATAATGCCCAATATTGTACTTAAATCTTAATACATTTTGCTATTGAATAGAGTAAAAATTGAGGCGCTCCACGAAGGGCGAACTCAACATCGGACAATTTTTTTTTTCATTCTCAGATTCTAGACCTCTTGGTGAATACACCCACATAATTTTTATGTTGAGTTCGCCCTTTTTTCCCCTTTAAATACGTAAAAACCGATATTCAGCAAAGCTCTAACTGCGATATCCGAGCGGGTACGAAGGGCGAACTCCACATCCTAGTCCACAACCCCCACTCCTTTTTCCATTCCAGAGCATGACTTTTCTGTTGAGTTCGCCCGTAACATAGAACTTTAAAATGCGAATATCTCGAAACTACGTTTTGTTGAGTTCGCCCTTCGTACCCGGAGCGCCTCAATTGTCCAATTTTTTTTGAGCCTATGTTCTAGAAGAACAGTGAAGTCGATAAATTGCAAAATATCGCTCAGTGTGAACTGCGTATTGTTGATTGTCTACGCTAATTAATATTAGATGAGTCGTCATTTTCTTTAGAAACGAGAACTGTTAAATAACGGCGTTCGACGCCGAATTGTTTTTATGTCGATTGGCAAGTTGGATATGAGGTTCTCGAGAAAAGCAAAGACAAGCGTTCTGCGAATTCGGGTTGTTTTCATATTTAAATTCGACGTTCTTCTGAAGAATCAAAAATTGCTTGTTGTGTGAAATGACCTTACATACAGAGAGTCACGTATAAAACGGTATTTTGCGTTTCGGATAGGTAATGCTGAGGCCCTGGCAGGTGTCTACTTTCCTTTGTTGTTGATTACACATTGGGAAGCACACGTGATGTGCATTAGAACGGCTCGACCTTTTTTTAGGCTCGTAGGTAGTGGTGATTTTTCAAATCGTCGGGCGAATTTCGCGTTTTAGTTGGAAATTTCCGTGGTCGAGGGAGTTGACGGTTGGGAAGGGTCAGCGGCCTTTTTACGTCACGGGTGCAGCTGCATGTGCAACCGGGTCGTGACGTCACGCCTCCAACGCAAGGCCATCCCCACTCCGACGAATACGCGCGCTCACCGCCGTCCCATATTGCACAATCGCCCAGACATATTTTATCCCTGTTAATTTTTCACGGAAGAACATTTTTTCCGTCTGAACGATGACGAAAACCGGTCTTTTAATGAAGTTTTATCAACTTTGCTGCATTTAGAATCTCAACGGGAGATAATCACCCCGAACAAACATTGTTAACGACCTATTCTTAGTGTAAAAACTTGGCTTTTATTAATAACGGAGGACCCTTGATGGAAATGATTTTATCGGATCAATTGCTCTGAAGCCCTTCCGATTGTTCCCCCGGTCGCAATTACGTCGCTAATGATTCCCCCTTTCCCTTTTCGGAATTTTTAACCCCGGGGAAATTCGCGCAATGCCTTTCTTTTCTCCGGTGTCCTCGCATTCGGGTTTACCCGCCCGTGAACAAAACCGTCAGGGATCCTCTTCGCTTCTTTCACTACCATTTCCCGCAGGATCCTCATTGCCCTACCCCTCTTTTTTCCCTTTTAATTCCTTTTTATTGTCCACGATTTTAATTTGAAGTTTAATTAAAAGGATTTTATAGTTATTGACATACCCGACAGGGGTGAAACGTCTGATGATATGAAGCAGAAGCTGTGGAATAAATTGAAAAATAGCGAATATCCTCCACACCAAAAGTACATTTAAGCTCCCTAGGGAAGATGTCATTTTGTCTCTTCGTTAATTCTTTGCTGTAAGTTCTATCCAAGCGACTCTGGGGGCCCTTCTCCTTCGACAAACCCCAAGACTTCCGGAAGCAAGTACATCGAAAATCGTGCAAGTCTTGATATGCCTTTTTGCAGGATTTTAAAAACTCTTGATCGTTCTATCCGACTGACACTGCTGGCCCTGCTCCTTCGACAAAACCAAAGACTTCCGGAAGCAAGTACATCGAAAATCGTGCAAGTCTTGATATGCCTTTTTGCAGGATTTTAAAAACTCTTGATCGTTCTATCCGACTGACACTGCTGGCCCTGCTCCTTCGACAAAACCAAAGACTTCCGGAAGCAAGTACATCGAAAATCGTGCAAGTCTTGATATGCCTTTTTGCAGGATTTTAAAAACTCTTGATCGTTCTATCCGACTGACACTGCTGGCCCTGCTCCTTCGACAAAACCAAAGACTTCCGGAAGCAAGTACATCGAAAATCGTGCAAGTCTTGATATGCCTTTTTGCAGGATTTTAAAAACTCTTGATCGTTCTATCCGACTGACACTGCTGGCCCTGCTCCTTCGACAAAACCAAAGACTTCCGGAAGCAAGTACATCGAAAATCGAGCAAGTCTTGATATGCCTTTTTGCAGGATTTTAAAAACTCTCGATCGTTCTATCCGACTGACACTGCTGGCCCTGCTCCTTCGACAAACCCAAAGACTTCCGGAAGCAAGTACATCGAAAATCGTGCAAGTCTTGATATGCCTTTTTGCAGGATTTTAAAAACTCTCGATCGTTCTATCCGACTGACACTGCTGGCCCTCCCCGTAGTGCGTACCATTACTCGTCCTCGATGGTGTAATGGTTAGCACGGCGGAGATCAGTTCTGCAGATGCGGGTTCGAGTCCTGCTCGGGGGCAAATTTTTGTAATCTCTTCTTCCTTCCTGTTTTATCCTTCAAATTTAAATTAGGTTTAAATTTACGAGTGGTTGTTTACCCACCAAAAATTTCCATTAGCTGCTGGCCCTGCTCCTTCGACAACCCCCAAGACTCCCGGAAGCAAGTACATCAAAGATCATCTTGATATGGCCTTTTGCATGATTTTTTACGACGTTATCTTTCCCTGAGCAGAGAATGGCGACCTTGGTAGTCGAAGGGTAGCACGTGAGCGTCTACCATGAAAGCAAGTTGGTGCTAACCAGGTCATTATTGACTTACCCGACAGGGGTGAAACGTCTGACGGAAGATATGAAGCAGAAGCTGTGGAATAAATTGAAAAACAGCGAATTTCCTCCACACAGTACATTTTCTAAGCTCCCTAGGGACTATGTCATTTTGTCTTTTGGATACTTCTTTGCTGTAAAACCGTTCTATCCGAGCGACACTGGCGTTCTTCTCCTTCGACAAACTAAAAGACTTCCGGAAGCATGTACTTCGAAAATCCTGCAAGTCTTGATATGCCTTTTTGTAGGATTTTAAAAACTCTTAATCGTTCTATCCGACTGACACTGCTGGCCCTGCTCCTTCGACAAACCCCAAGACTCCCGGAAGCAAGTACATCATGATATGGCCTTTTGCATGATTTTTTACGACGTTATCTTTCCATGAGCAGAGAAGGTCGACCTTGGTAGTCGAAGGGTAGCACGTGAGCGTCTACCGTGAAAGCAAGTTGGCGCTAACCAGATCATTACGAGATCCGATTCTCTACGGAGGGAGGTGCGCTCACGTAGGCCCCCTAATGCCATGAATATGCCCCCGCTCTATATAGGCCCCCACGAAATTTAATTACGATCCATTGTGATCTCCACGATTATTACCGTCCACTACTGTTTTCGACTACCGAAATCATTCCCGAAAATTACGGGGTTCTCGGATGGCTATCGGGAAGAAACCGGGAGCCAAAACTCGTTGTAAATGAAATGACCGTCTTCATTAAAACGTGACCTGTGTTTTTTTTTCTTCTCTCTCTGTTTGCTTCCACACAAATGGACCAATAGGTTCAATATTGAAAAAACAAAAAAGACCTTTCGAGAAGACACAATAACCAGTCATTAACATCGGGTTTATCGTCCTCTCTTAACCTTGTGTAGGGACAGTACTTTCTTTTCATTTTATACCGGTTTTACATAGCCTCCAGTCAGATACAAAATTTTCAAGGGTAACAAATTAAAACAAAACAATCACCAATCATCCTTTTATTCAATTTTCTGAATCAGTAGCCCTAAAAAATAATTATTAAGAACAGCATTTCCCAATCAAAGTTTTTTGAGCTTTCGATTTTTTACCAAAAGCTTACCTAAGGAGATGAGATTTTCCTTAGAAGTATTTCCAAGTACGTTCGAACATTTGGAGCAAAATTTTTCAAGATTAACAACCTATAAAAAGTTTATCAAGAAAAAAACCTAAAGAAAATTACGTTTTTAGTTTTTCTTTTCGGTAGCAGAGAAAAATCGATACGCAGAGTAACATTATGATGATAAAAGCGACAAAAATTTGTATTAAAAGTGCAGTACTGAAGCGTTTTTTGGTATTAAAGTCGCCTAAATCGTAGTCTTCAGGTGTTAAGATTTCCTTCACGTTGGCATCCCTGAGAGTTCGGACGGCCTCCGAGATTCCCTTTTCTGCAGCCAGTTTTGCCCATCCTTCTCTAAACTTTCGTTCCAAATTGGCCATTTTGTTTAAATTTTGCATCGTCGAAAAAGAACTAAGGCCTTAGGTGGGTCGCTAAGGTCGAAGTTTGAGCAGTCCATCAATTTTTGAAGAAACAAAAAAGCGCGTAGGAGCAGAGAAGACAAAAAAGAAAAATGCCAGAAACAATAACAGGAATGATACAAGGATATTTTTCTTTTAAATCTTCAAATGAATTCTGATTTTCGATTTTTCTTCTCAACCTTTTCGACTTTAACGCTTTCAGGCCTTCCAAAACACCTTTGTCGCCTACAAATTCTCCCCACTGTTTCAAAAATAAATTGCGAACTTTAAAATTCGAGGCTCCCAATCTTTCGAGTTTTTCAGCAGTTTCTAAAACGTCTGCGGTCTCTTCGGGATGTTCGAAATCAAAATAATCGGATCTTTTCCCAAACTAAATCCTATTATAAAAATAATAACTAATATTCTCAACATCCTATACTATAAAAAACATATGATTTTTAATGAAGACATGGGAAAAATTCAATCCGCGTGAGGTTAATGGAGTGTTAATTTTGTATTCCAAAGGTAGTTTTATGCTTGTCACACATAGGGATAGAATGGTTAAAACGCGATTTGATTTCTTGATTTTATACACATGTTTTTATTTTAGTTTCCTAGTTATGATTTTTTTCGTCTTTCTATTATTTATCCACTTAACCCGTCAGTGTGAAGACTATAAAACTGATTCTATGAAGGAAGATGAAGCAGAAACGTCTTTATCCGATCTGAAAAAGTCGGAGGCGTTGGGAAACGGCGAAATTAGAACGATCTTGATAACTGACAGAGAATGGTTCCGGATAATGGACCGCATTGATATAATCGGAAGAAAGTATTCGTCGGTTAAAACTTTAATTTGGGTTCTGGTGATGCTGCTCATTGTTATTTTGGTTCTGCTCGCCTGCTTTTGCTGCAAACATTTCTTCGCGTACAGTAATTGTGAACCAAACTGTCAGGTAATTTGGCTTTGAGACCTTTTGTTTCCTTCAGTTTTTAACTTCCTTAAAGAAGTTATTGTGATACCCTCCACGTCGGGTTTTTGGGGAGGGGTTCCCCAGACCCCGAAGGGTAAATTCGAATATGGATCTATACCGATCTCAACTTTGTCTGTGGTTCCGGCCGGCCGTAGCATTTTTTTTCCGGAACACTTTACGCACAGTTTTCATCCGATTTTCACCAAATTTCCACACAAATTTCTTTAGCCGGTGAAGAAGAATGTAACGAGGGAGATTTTTGAATTTCGAAAAAATGGCGGAGATATGTCTGTTTGAAATTTTAAAAAATTCGCTGCGGCCTAACCGTTAGTCCGATTTTCACCAAATTTTCACCAATTACTCCTTATATTTTTTAAGAATTTTTGGTGTAAAAAAATTGACACTTTTTATTTATTAATTTTTTTTAGTAGGGAGAAATTTCATACTTCTACCCATTACGAGAGGCACATCCCTAGGCCAAAGAGCCCATTATTTCTACCTTGACACTTAAAAATATTTTCGAAAAGAAAGAAAGAAAGAAAAAAAAATAAATTTTTTTACAAAAAAACTAAGAAAATTTTTCGAAAAAAAAAATATAAAGAAAGAAAAAAAAAAAAAACCCGGAAAATTTTTCGAAAAAAAAAACAGAAAATTTTTCGAAAAAAAAGGAAAACTCGGAAAATTTTTCGAAAAATCAAACTTGGAAAATTTTCCTTTACTTTCCCTCCCTACTACATCCCCTTCCGTTATACTTTCGTTCTCTATACTTCACCCTCTGTTACTACCACTCACTTAAAGTCCCCCTCCCATATACTTCACTTATACTTCCCACTTCGTTATACTTCCCCTCCCATATACTTCCCCCTACGTTTTACGTCCCCTCCGTTATACTTCCCCCTTCTATATAGATACTTCTCTTTAAGGAAGTTTTCGTTGGAAGCTCTTCAAACCAGTATTTTAAAAACGAATAAATTTTAGTGTGATCTGGAGAGAGCAACTAAGAAAAAATGCTGTTCCTATCAAGAATCGGAGAGTCTTATAAGGTAACCTCCCACCTCCCCCTCCGTTGTACGTCCCCTCCGTTATACTACCCCCTCCTATATACTTCCCCATCATATATACTTCCCCTCCTATATACTTCCCCCTCCTATATACTTCCTCCCTCCTACACTTTACGGCCACAGTTTTGACCCGATTTCTCCATATTTTCACACAATTTTTTTCAGTCGATAGAGACGAAAGTAACAAGGCGATTTTTGAATTCCGAAAATATGGCGGAGTTATGTCTTTTTGAAATTTTAAAAACTGCGTTGCGACCCTACCGTTGCTTTGGCGTAAAAATTAAAAATTATGGTTCAACATCTTGTGAGTCAATTTTTCTTACATCTTGTCTGCTTTGCCCTTCCATCGTTAATAAAAATATAAGCCTTCTATTTTTTGTTTTTTTTTTTATTTTGGCAAACCTGATAAAAAAATGTCACCTTGAAACTTGTAGTTCATCTGTCAAAGAGAAAAAATATTTTTGCAAGGAAGCATAACATCTGATCTCTATGAGCATAGTTTCAATTTGATAGCAGATTATCAAAAATTTAATTATTTTTTTTCTCACTCAAACTCGATTTTCGACTCACGTAAACTAGTAGTCCAAAGACGTGCATTTCAATTCGTCGACTTCCACACGCTCTTTGAAGGATCTCAAGGATAATGGGGAGTGGAGAGAAGCGATGTTGAATTATTTATCGATTTCCTAACAGATGTTATCGAGAACCGTTTTACGGGAAAGTTCACACACAAAAAAGTCTCCGAAATACAATACTAAAAAGGAAAACGTCAACGTTTATATTAAATGTAAAATAATGAAATATTACTTTATTGCCAATAAAATATAATATAGGTCGTAAACTGTCCTCGTCCTATTCACAATCGGTTTCATCTTGTTTTATGCCGTTTTAGAGAATAGACTTTTATGATTTTATATTGCCCTCACAAAATTTATTCCCTCCTTGGTTAGTCCAAAAAAAAAATCCAGAAAAGAAAACTTTAGTGCTACAATAAAAAAAAAAGTTAAAAATAACAAATGCGATTTTTTTTAAATTTTTCAACGAGACAATTTTAATTTAAAAAGCAATTATTCTATTAGACTTGAACATAGAAAAAAACTTGTTTTAATAATGCGCATAACAAAAACCGTCTTTTAAGCAACGAAAATCGTCTCTTAAGTAACATTAAACGTCTCTTAAGTAACGAAAATCGTCTTTTAAGTATCGAAAACCGTCTTTTAAGTAACGAAAAACGTCTCTTAAGTAACATTAAACTTCTCTTAAGTAACGGAAAAGTCTCTTAAGTAACAAACAACGTCTCTTAAGTAAAGAAAAACTCTCTTAAGTAACAAAAACCGTCTTTTAAGTAGCGAAATACGTCTTTTAAGTAAAAAAAAAGTCTCTTAAATAAGGAACAACTCTCTTAAGTAACAGGAAAGTTTTTAAGTAACAAAAACCGTCTCTTAAGCAACGAAAATCGTCTTTTAAGTATCGAAAACCGTCTTTTAAGTAACGAAAAACGTCTCTTAAGTAACGGAAAAGTCTCTTAAGTAACCTCGTCCTATTCACAATCGGTTTCATCTTGTTTTATGCCGTTTTAGAGAATTGACTTTTATGATTTTATATTGCCCTCACAAAATTTATTCCCTCCTTGGTTAGTCCAAAAAAAAATCCAGAAAAGAAAACTTTAGTGCTACAATAAAAAAAAAAGTTAAAAATAACAAATGCGATTTTTTTTTTTAAATTTTTCAACGAGACAATTTTAATTTAAAAAGCAATTATTCTATTAGACTTGAACATAGAAAAAAACTTGTTTTAATAATGCGCATAATTATCAAGAATTAAAGATACATCAATTTTCATTGTTTCCTTATTGATCTAAAAAAAATTCTAGTCTCGTAACTGCATACTAAGTATCGCCTATTGATGCAATTTCTATGTGGATTTACTAAAATAAATATTTAAAGGACATTATAGTATTATAGGATTGTCTATTCTATAAAATAGTCATTTATAGTCGTGAGTCTATCGTTTTGACCTTAGCTCTCGACTTAGTCAAGGTCTAGCGCCTTTTCTTATGCACCGGAGTTGCAGCCACTTGGTGTAAACAAACCGTGAAGCAGAACGTTGATAGATATGTTAACATTGGACATTTTTACGCTCTATAAATTTTTGACTCGTTGTTTCTCAAAGTAAAAAAATGAAGGAGCGAATTTCAAGATAAATTCTTTTCTTAAAGAAAAATCATTTGATTTACCATAGAGGAAAATTTAATTACTGATCAATATCGGTCGGTCGTGAAGCGAGTTTCATAAGTAACAGAAAGTCTCTCTCAAATAACGAAAAATGTCTCTTAAGTAACGAAAAACGTTTCTTCAGTAACAAAAAACGTCTCTTAAGTAACGAAAAACGTCTCTTAATAACGAAAATCGTGTCTTAAGTAACGAAAAACATTTCTTAAGTAGCAAAAAACGTCTCTTAAGTAACGAAAAACGTGGCTTAAGTACCGGAAAAGTCGCTTAAGTTACGAAAAATGCTCTCAAGTAATGGGGAAGTCTCATAAGTAACGGAAAAGTCTCTTAAGTAACAAAAACTCTCTTAAGTTGCAGTCAAGCCTCTTAAGTAAAGAAACCGTCTTATAAGTAGCGAAACACGTCTTTTAAGTAACAAAAAACGTCTCTTAAATAAGGAACAACTCTCTTAAGTAACCGGAAAGTGTTTTAAGTAAAAATACTGTCTTTTAAGTAACGCACAACGTGTCTTAGTAACGGAAAAGTCTCTTAAGTAACAGAAAAGTATCTTAAGTAAGTCGTTTAGGCAGTTAACCTTCCAGGCTGTGGAGGCCTGGGAATCTAGATTTTGCTTTTGATATTTTTAGTAAGATTCATAGAGGATAGTTCGGCTACCATGGTAATAACACTGAAAAAGGAGCAGTTATAGCTTTAGTTTGGAACTAGTGAACCATCGGGCGTATACCGATTGCAACTAATCCCTTACCTGAAAGGGAGTGACTAATTGCGCCCTAAAATGGAGAAAATAAGTGGGCCAATACTTTGAGTGCAATTGACATTATACCTGAATGCTTGAGGGCAATTCAGACACTGAACCCCAGCTGGAAGGATGAGCGGAAATCATCTGTGATCTGACAGATCCTCAATATCACAAAAAAAGGTCAATCAGATGATCTTCTGCTCAAAAATTAGGATGATCTGGATGATAAACTGCGATTGACTTCTTCGAACGTGTTTAGAATGGAAGTTTCTCGTTTGCAAAAGGTAAAAACATCATCTTCTGTGGTAATGACCTCTTGTTAGCGTCGTTGCGTGCATGCATTTATGCCAACACCTTCCCCGCACAATTTAAATTAGATCCTCTCGTGATAACCCCCCTTTTGTACTTTTTTTCTTCTGATCCTTTAGCCCGTTTCTCCCTCCCTGTCTCTCCTACTTGTTTGGGTGAACCCGGGCGTGAGCTCGTCGTGAGTCTGGAGATAGTATAAAAGGGTCATCACACTCCGTATTTACCAAGAGAAAGGAAAGTGTAGTGTGCCTCTTCGCCTCGTTTTGCCCCCACCTTCGTACTGCGTAGTAGATTCGTAGTAGCCGCGAGGACCGGTTTCCCCTCCCGCCCAACAGCTGATACTACTCCGCCTACAATCTACACTTATTTATATTTATAAATCTTATCATCCTTTTTTCTCTCTTGCTATCAAAATTTTAATTTTCCTTCACACTTTTCTTAGAAATCATTCGTGATTTTTTTATTTTTTATATTCTTACTAACACGCAACACCTCGGGGCTAACTGCACAGAGGTGATTACCTTCCGAACAAGCTATTAGCGTTCATTTTTTTAAATTGCATCACTGTGACTGATCTGTTGGAGAGTCGGAACTTGCCCTTGAAAAAATGCAATAACCACCTGCATTCAACCCGTCATTATTATGTCGTAGATGACTTCTTCCGGGTTTCGCGGTTTAAAAATTAGATAATGAGAGAGAAATAAAAATAGCGCAAATCATATTATTCTAGCTTTGTCCCTGAGTTTTTTTCGCAATTTTGGCGATAAGTTCACCAAAATTTTTATTTTTTCCAACAGAGTGAATGATTTAAAATTGAGCGGAGGGTCATCCTAATTTGAAGAGATTACTATATTTTTAATCCTCTTTCCTATCCTCGTAGGGGAAAAACATGGAACAGGTTTATTACGTTCTCTGCTTACTTCTAAAAGAGGATTTTCCGTTTGGTTGAATTTCGACCGTGCTGACCAGTGATGGGCTTTACCCAAGACCTCCGAGTTTTCTGCTCCGTTTGTAATCGAGTGAAGGACCCAAAAATTGTATTTAATCATTCGGAAACCTCTCAAAGTTTCTTCAGATTTATTGTCTTTTACAAGCGTTTTAAATCATATGAAATAGATGGGGCGGAATAAATAATTCATTATAGAGCATTATAACAGCCTTGTTCTTACGACAAAGTCAGATTTATGTCTTCGAGTCTATTATGTATTGTAATGTTAAAAATGGTGGGGGAAAAGAGATAAATGCGACAAAATACAAGTAGCCAAGGGTCACATCAAAGAGCTTCTTTATCCATCGTATGTCGACTCAAACTGATGTAATCCGATTTTATAGAATAGATTAAACTTTCATTATGTAAATCAGTTCAAAATAATATACTTTTATCAATTTATAAAATGTGAAGTTCATTCTAATCTGAAGAAAATGATAGTTTTTTCATGATAATTTGTACTCTAGATGCAAGGCTCGTGCTACTCTTTTTTTCAAAGTTGAAAATTTTTTTCTCTTTTGAGATAATGGTCTTCTCTGATTAGGCGTGATTACAATCAAGACATGTCAAAACTGAATTATAAAAACGTTAAAGTAAAGGGAAGCCACCAAATACGGAGTCTTTTAGGATTGACGTTCATAATTTATTTGAAATTAGGGCGATGTGGAGATGATTATTTTGGTTGTGGGTACAAGGTGCAATTGAAATAAAGCTTATATAAATGCTAAAACTTTCGGCATAATGTGCCAAAATACGACATTTTAAATAAGTGCAGTTCGACATAAAAAAAAAGGGCGATTCGCCATATCGTATTTCAACCTAAAAACCTCATTTAAACTTGTAAATTCACCAAAAAAACATATGAGAGACTTTCCGTTTATTAAAAAGTGTCTTTAATCTCTTCATAAAAGAGGCGGTTTTTTCTTACTTACGAGAGTCGAACTGGAAGAAGACGTAGTACGTCATCATGACTGAACTTCCACCTGGGGTTCAGTGTCTGTATTGCGCTCATGCATTCAGGTATAATGTCAATTGCACTCGAGGTATTGGCGCACTTATTTTCACTGCAAACGGTACCTATACGCCCGATGGCTCACTAATTCCAAACTAAGGCTAAAACTGCTACTTTTTCAATGATATTACCATGGTAACCGAAATCCTCAATGAATCTTACTAAAAATATCAAAAACAAAATGTAGATTCCCAGGCGTCCCCAGCCTGGAAGGATAACTACCAGAACAAAAGAGCTACGTCTGTAGCAGAACTGTAAGAAGACGTAGTGACGTCATCAAAGTCCCCAAAGCCAGAAAATTCTAGACTTTCATTATTATTTGTCCATAACCGTTGAACCAAATAACCAAAAAGATCAATACGCTATTCAGCAGCCTTTGTTCGGCCAATGGTTTAAAATTAATGTCTCATTTGACCGTAAACCTAAATTATAATTCACCTTTACGGCGGCCAACATAAAATTAATTAATTTAGTTTTAGAACTACTAATTTTGAATATAATATGGATTACTATTTTATGCCGGCCGTAAAATATAAACGCTCATGAAATTTTTTCATACGAAAAAAAAAATCCACTATTCAGACGCGATTAAAATTTCTCCATCATAAAGAATGCCATTATTGACAGATGTTGAATTTTAAGGAGGATTCTTCCTTTTCTAAAAATAAAATGAGCTTATAAAAAAAGGGGGTGATATTTAACATTTGTATGGGACTCTTGGTTTTTAAAGTTGGCCATTACGTGGCGCGAGGTTCGAGGTTGGCGCGTGGTCGTAAAGAAAGAGGTTATAAAACTTGTCATATGTCATCCCGCTGCCTCATATTAAACCTTATTACTTAAGACAGTTTTTTTTTTCTTTGTCTCTTTCTACTTAACAAGGATGACATACTGAGTGTGTTATAGTTACAAGATCTGACATTATGGTCAGTCTAAATTATAATGTGATAAAACAGCAGCAATTCATCATTCACCAAGGAAGAAAACACATTTTTATGGTCATGTACGGCAACAATTTATTTTTATCTCGTCTCTCCCACTTTGAAAACAACAAGGTATTTGTTTACAAAATGCGAATTTACATTTTTATTTTAATGTAAGAGGATGATAAACTGCACAGAAATCTTCCGAACCATTGGTCTCTGAACCTGGTCAAACTCTATAGTTTATTGGCATTTGCGTAAAGAATTGTGAAATCTGTTGGAAACTATAAATCTTATTGTGTTAAAAGTCTTGCGCAATTTGTTAACTCGTTGTTAGAGTTAGCCACCCTCGTCTTCAGCTTATGGAAATGATTGCAAGAGGGCAATTCGGTAGGTATCGAAAACAATTTTGGGGATATGCGATTTTTCGTCGTTTTATCGCGCTTACTTGAGGTTTTTAACTTCGTTAAAGAAGTTATTGTGATACCCTCCAAGGGTCAAATCGAATATTGATCTTTACCTATCTCAACTTTGTCAGTGGTGCCGGCCCTCGTACCATTTTTTTCCGGAACCCCTTTACGGCCACAGTTTTCATCCGATTTTCACCAAATTTTCACACAAATTTCCTTAGCCGGTGAAGAAGAATGGAACGAGGGCGATTTTTGAATATCAAAAAAATGGCGGAGATACGACTGTTTGAAATTTTAAAAATTCGCTGCGGCCGTTGGTCCGATTTTCACCAAATTTTCACCATTTACTCCTTATATTTATTGAGAATTTTGGTGTAAAAAAATTGCCACTTTTTAATTATTATTATTAATTTTTTTTAGTAGGGAGAAATTTCATACTTCTACCCTTTACGAGAGGCACATCCGTAGGCCAAAGAGCCCATTATTTCTACCTTGACACTTGGTAAAAAAATTTTCAAATAAAAAACAAAAAAAAAAAGTAAAACCCGGAAAATTTTTCAAAAAAAAAACTGTAAATTTTTGGAAAAAAAAACCAAAAAACCGGATTTTTCGAAAAAAAAAATGGAAAACCCGGAAAATTTTTCGGAAAATTAACTTAAAAATTTTTTCTAAAGAAACAAAAAACTCGGAAAATTTTTCAATCAAAAAATTCTTCCACTCCTTTATAGGTACTTTCCCTCCCTTCGTTATACTTTCGTTCCTCATACTTCCCCCTCCGTTATACTTCCCCCTCCTTTACACTTTCCCTCCCTTCGTTATACTTTCGTTCCTCATTTCAAAAAACCGGATTTTTCGAAAAAAAAAAAAAAATGGAAAACCCGGAAAATTTTTCGGAAATTAACTTAAAAAATTTTTCTAAAGAAACAAAAAACTCGGAAAATTTTTCAAACAAAAAAAAATTCTTCCATTCCTTATAGGTACTTTCCCTCCTTCGTTATACTTTTGTTCCTCATACTTCCCAGGGCCGTTTTACTTCCCCCTCCTTTACACTTTCCCTCCCTTCGTTATACCTTCGCTCCTCATTTCAAAAACCGGATTTTAGAGAAAAAAAAAAATGGAAAACCCGGAAAATTTTTCGGAAAATAAACTTAAAAAATTTTCTAAAGAAACAAAAAACTCGGAAAATTTTTCAAACAAAAAAAAATTCTTCACTCCTTTTGTACTTTCCTCTCTTCGTTATACTTTCGTTCCTCATACTTCCCCCTCCGTTATACTTCCCCCTCCTTTACACTTTCCCTCCCTTCGTTATACTTTCGTTCCTCATTTCAAAAACCGGATTTTCGATAAAAAAAATGGAAAACCGGGAAAATTTTTCGGGAAATTAACTTAAGAAATTTTTCTAAAGAAAAAAAAATTCGGAAAATTTTCAAACAAAAAAAAAATTCTTCCACTCCTTATATTTCCCTCTCTTCGTTATTTCGTTCCTCATACTTCCTCCGTTATATTCCCCCCCGTTATACTTCCCCTCCTTTACACTTTCCCTCCCTTCGTATACTTTCGTTCCTCATACCCCTCCGTTACTTCCCCCTCCTTTACACTTCCCCCTCCTTTACACTTTCCCTCCCTTCGTTATACTTTCGTTCCTCATACTTCCCTCCGTTATACTCCCCCTTCCCATATACTTTCCTCCTATATTGTTTCTTGTTTAAGAAAGTTTTCGTTAGAAGTCTTCAAACAAGTACTTTTATTCCTTACTAGAATAAGAGGTGGATAAAGAAGATTCTGTAACGTTTTCTGAAGTTAATGATTTTATCATGTCCGATGTAAAAGAAGACAATCGTGACAAATTACATTGTGCTTTAAATAATAAACTTAAGACGTTTTAAGAGGCTCTTTTTTTGTTGCGAACGAGCTATTGGACGCCTCCTTAAGTTAATTTACGACGGGTATTAAACGACAATTTCTTTCCAAGATTGGTACCAAAGAATAGGGCCGAAGATTTCATTTTTATGAGCGCGAACGACACAATGTCACTTGAATGATTTAAATAATCCAGTGTTTAAAAGTTTTTAAGGGGGAGACCCCTTAAAAATGAAAACGTGTCAAGAGAGTGGAAGACCCTGTTTTTAAAACTAATCTAACGGTCCGACTGGTTTTTTTGGGCCTTCCTATCTAGTTACATTATCCAAAATCAAAAATCAATAATGATGATTGTATTTTTATTGATTTGACTATCTGATGTTAATTGAAGGTGTCGTTTTTTTAGTTATTTGCAGAGTGTGAGGTTGACGGGGGCGAAGGGGAGGGGTGATGAACCTGTTGTTGTCGAGATGTGGCAACGCCGACGTTCGGGGGCCCTGGGGTGGTTGACCAGTGCTCGACTCCTTCGTCCCCCCTCCGACACATTGACTTATAGCATGCATGCAACTCCCCGTCCTCCTCCTCGTCTAAATGGACATCACAGGCTTTTACGAAATAGGACATCTCGAACACTCCCCCTTCGCCTCCAACTACTACCTTTTCCCCGAGTCCTGTCTCATAACTAATAGATCCTTTTAAATGCTAATCTTACTTACAAAAAATTTATTTTAAAAGCTTTGAGTGCCAGTATTCTAAAGAATACCACCGTCTATCGAAGCACATAAATGCAAACCTTAATCATCCATATAGCAAATCAGTGCATATTTTAAGTTTGAAAGGTGTGTCCCTTTTGAATCCAATTAAGAACAGGACGACGTATAAGGAAAGAAAGTGATCACCTCAGATGTCATGTAGGCTCTAAATAAAGAAATAGATTGTGCGAGCTAACTCGTAAGTGGCGACTGATTTTTGCTCAATATAGATTGCACTGTAGGTTTAACCTCAGAGAAGCCCATCTGTCAACTAATGCAGCCATCGAATTGAGGCGCTCCGGGTACGAAGGGCGAACTCAACATCGGACAATTTTTTTTTTCATTTTCATATTCTAGACCTTTTGATACCCATATAATTTTATATTGAGTTTGCCCTTTTATCTCCTTTAAAATACGTAAAAACCGATATGCGGCAAAGCTCTAACTGCGATATCGAGCGGGTACGAAGGGCGAACTCCACATCCTAGTCCACAACCCCTACTCCTTTTCCCATTCCAGGGCATTTCTGTTGAGTTCACCCGTAACATAAACTTTAAAATGCGAATATCTCGAAACTAAGTTTGTTGAGTTCGCCCTTCGTACCCGGAGCGCCTCAATTAGGCTTTAAAAGCGCTAATAGCTCTGGTAAACTGGAGGAAACCTTGAAAAACCCCAATTGATCCAACAAATCCGTCGCAAATTGCTATAACCTATAAGAATTCATCCAAGAAAACTAACAGCTATTGAATTAGGTTTCTAAAGCGCTTGAGACGTCTGCCTATCTCGTCGGGCTGCGTATTTGCTCGGGGTGTTAAGGCTCTGGTAAAAGGAACCAAAAAGTTGAAAAACTTCAATTGATCCTCCGTAGCAAAATCCAAGTAAACTAAAAAAGCAAAAACTATACTCTATTAGTTTTAAGAGCGCTTAGGACATATTGCCCATCTTGTCGGACTGCAGCTATGTTTCTGCTAGGGGGTTTTCTGGCTCCTGTAAGCTGGAGAATCCCAAAAGTTAAATAACCCCAATTGACCCAACAAATCTATTAGGTGTACAAAATGAAACTCAGCCACAGGGTAAATTTGAATTTTGTAAATTAAGCCGAGTTTCATTTTGTACACCTAGTAGTTCATTTTTTCAAAATTTTAAACATTTTAGGCGTTAAAGTCCATCAAAAGTTGACCTTCTCCGTGTAAGAAGGTTATTGAAGTATAACCATTAAGAAGGTTAATTTTTAAAGGCTTGTAAATCGTAAACCGTTACAGATATTGAAAAAATGCACTAAATAAAATCAGTTGGAAATTTAATTCTCTTTAATTTTTATTCTATTCATTTTTCTCTAGGACGCACTGTTTTCAAGATAAATTTATTTTAAAAAAAAAGTTATTTTCCGAAAAATGGTGCATCCTAGAAAAAAAAATAGGTAGATTTTTGAAGAAAAGAATCTACCTAATAACTAAGTACAAATTATATAGAATTAAATTTCCTACAATTTTATTTATTAAGTGTACAAAAGGAAACTCAGCCACACGAGGAGTAGGGAAGAAGGAAAAAAATAAATCTAGTCAAGCCCCAACTAGTTAATTGTAAGGCTGATGATGGTATACATTACGTGGGGCCATCTACCCAATGATAGGCAAAACTCCACCTCTTACTCCTCGTCTCCTCAGTAACACGATAACAAAAGGTTTAAGTGAAAACCGCTGTAAACAAGATATTCTCCAAAGGATCTTTTTTTCCCCCTTTTCGATATTGCGAAACACTTTATGAAGATGCACTGATGCAACGCTTCAAAACATGACATTTTTATGACCTTTTTAACTTTACCATCGGAAAAAAAAAATCATAGTCGACTTTCACGTTTCGCTATAGTGGAAGGACAATCTTATGGACGGTAAACCACGCAAATTTATTTTCAAGATGTGAACGTTTGACAGAAGAAACAGGTTGAAAGAAAAAAATATCCTTTTTAATGTTCGCCATTTATGGTGGTCGTAAAAGATCCTTTTGTTCAAATAATTCGGTTAAACGGATATTAGCCCTGCTAAAAACCAGTAGTCCATTCTCGCCTCCAAGTTAGGACTTGAAACACAAATTAGAAATTTTATCTCGTTCCTCGAAACTCGTTTAATAAATTTGCAAATGAGATCCTCGATGGGATAAATTTGTGAGGCCATTCGATTTAAAAGATTAGAAAGAGAAAAACGAGGGAGAAAAAAAAAGGAGTTTCATTTCTCCAAACAAAAACTAAACATAAATATTTTATAAGGTTATAATTTCAAATCAGTTATTCACATAAATATTCAGATATTCAAGACCAGTAGCTCGCCTTGGATTAACAGTTAGTTATTATGCATTTGAAACAGGTTTTTCTGTATTCCTCGACGGGTCCTCAGCTTTTTGTTATTTTACATCCCGAGACAATAAAGCTTGGGTAGAACCGAGACAAATCCGCTGCTTCCTAAAGGTTCTCCTGGTGTTTGTATAGCTTTGTGTCGTCTAACTGATATTAACTGAGGCCTTTTTTTCCCTTTTTTTTCTACCTGGTCTAATTTATCTCCTCTTTCCACAAGGGTTCACGTCGTCTTTTTCTGCGTTTTAGTCTCCCCACTTTTTTTTATCTTTCACCCACGTCATCACACCATCAATCTGTCATTTTTGGACCTGAATACAAGTCAGAGTGGCGATCAAAACATAATCGATTTAATTAGTCAAGAAAGAGTGTTTAAACACCAGAAAATCAATGAAAACGACCAAAACTTGATAAAAGAAATTTAACGTCCGGGCACCTGATTAAACGGGTGTTTTACACCAGAAATTCGACAAAAACGACCCAAAACTCGGATAGATATAGCCCGGGCACCTGATTAAACGGGTGTTATACACCAGAAAACGACCCAACACTCCATAAAAGAGATTTGACGTGGGCACCTGATTAAAACGTGTTTTTTACACCAGAAATTCGACAAAAACAACCCAAAACTCGACAATAGAGATTTTTGTAGCCCGGGCACCTGATTAAACGGGTGTTTATACACCAGAAAACGACCCAAAACTCGGGTAAATAGATTTATCGCCCGGGCACCTGATTAAACGGGTGTTTCTTCACCAGAAAATCGACGAAAACACCAACACTCGGTAAAAACGATGCCGGGCACCGATTAAACTGGTGTTTTTACACCAGAAATTCGACAAAAACAACCCTAAACTTGGTAATAGAGATATTGTCGCCAGGGCACCTGATTAAACGGGTGTTTCTACACCAAAAACGACCCAACACTCAGTAAAAGGATTTGACGTCCGGGCACCTGATTAAACGGGTGTTTCTACATAAATTCGACAATTACGACCCAAAACTCGGTAAAAGAGATCGCCCGGGCACCTGATTAAATGGGTGTCTACACCAGAAAACGACCTAACTCTCGGTAAAAGAGATTTGACGTCCGCACCTGATTAAAGTGGTGTTTTTACACCAGAAATTCGCAAAAAACGACCCAAAACTCGGTAAAAGAGATTTTTATCGCCCGGTCACCTGATTAAATGGGTGTTTCTACACCAAAAACGACCCAAAACTCGGGTAAAAGAGATTTTTATCGCCCGGCACCTGATTAAAGGGTGTTTCTACACCAGAAAATCGACAAAAAAAACAACCTAAAACTCGGTAAAAGAAATTTTATCGCCCGGGTACCTGATTAAACGGGTGTTTCTACACCAGAAAACGACCTAACACTCGATAAAAGAGATTTGACGTTCGCACCTGATTAAAGTGGTGTTTTTACACCAGAAATCGACAAAAACGACCCAAAACTTGGTAGAGATTTTTATCGCCCGGGCACCTGATTAAACGGGTGTTTCTAAACCAGAAAACGACCTAACACTCGGTAAAAGAGATTCAATGTCTGGGCACCTGATTAAAGTGGTGTTTCTACACCAGAAATCGACAAAAAACAAACTAAAACTCGGTAAAAGAATTTTTATCGCCGGGCACCTGATTAAACGGGTGTTTCTACACCAGAAAACGACCTAACACTCGTTAAAAGAGATTCAACGTCCGGGCACCTGATTAAACGGGTGTTTTTACACCAGAAATTCGACAAAACAACCTAAAACTCGGTAAAAGAATTTTTATCGCCGGGCACCTGATTAACGGGTGTTTCTACACCAGAAACGACCTAACACTCGGTAAAAGATTCAACGTCCGGGCACCTGATTAAACGGGTGTTTCTACACCAGAAAACGACCTAACACTCGGTAAAAGAGATTCACGTCCGGGCACCTGATTAAACGGGTGTTTTTACACCAAAATTCGACAAAAACAACCTAAAACTCAGTAAAAGAAATTTTTATCGCCCGGGCACCTGATTAAACGGGTGTTTCTACACCAGAAAACGACCTAACACTCGGTTAAAGAGATTCAACGTCCGGGCACCTGATTAAACGGGTGTTTCTACACCAGAAAATCGACAAAAACAACCTAAAACTCGGTAAAAGAAATTTTATCGCCCGGGCACCTGATTAAACGGGTGTTTACACCAGAAAAACGACCTAACACTCGGTAAAAGAGATTCAACGTCCGGGCACCTGATTAAACGGGTGTTTTTTACACCAGAAATTCGACAAAAACGACCCAAAACTCGTAAAGAGATTTTTATCGCCCGGGCACCTGATTAAACGGGTGTTTCTACACCAGAAAATCGACACAAAACACCTCGGTAAAAGAAATTTTTTATGCACCTGATTAAACGGGTGTTTCTACACCAGAAAACGACCTAACACTCGGTCACATTCAACGTCCGGGCACCTGATTAAACGGGTGTTTTTACACCAGAAATTCGACAAAAACGACCAAAACTCGGTAAAAGAGATTTTTATAGCCCGGCACCTGATTAAACGGGTGTTTATACACCACCAGAAACGACCCAACACTCCATAAAAGAGATTTGACGTCTGGGCACCTGATTAACACGTGTTTCTACACCAGAAATTCGACAAAAACAACCCAAAAACTCGACAATAGATTTTTGTAGCCCGGCACCTGATTAAACGGGTGTTTATACACCAGAAAACGACCCAAAACTCGGTAAAATAGATTTTATCGCCCGTTCACCTGATTAAACGGGTGTTTCTTCACCAGAAAATCGACGAAAACCACCCAACACTCGGTAAAAACGATGTCAATGGCACCTGATTAAACTGGTGTTTTTACACCAGAAATTCGACAAAACAACCCTAAACTTGGTAATAGAGATATTTGTCGCCAGGGCACCTGATTAAACGGGTGTTTCTACACCAGAAAACGACCCAACACTCAGTAAAAGGGATTTGACGTCCGGGCACCTGATTAAACGGGTGTTTCTGCAACATAAATTCGACATTACGACCAAAACTCGGTAAAAGAGAAAATATCGCCCGGGCACCTGATTAAATGGTGTATCTACACCAGAAAACGACCTAACTCTCGGTAAAAGAGATTTGACGTCCGGGCACCTGATTAAAGTGGTGTTTTTACACCAGAATTCGGCAAAAACGACCCAAAACTCGGTAAAAGAGATTTTTATCGCCCGGTCACCTGATTAATGGGTGTTTCTACACCGAAAACGACCCAAACTCGGTAAAAAGAGATTTGTTATCGCCCGGTCACCTGATTAAATGGTGTTTCTACACCAGAAAATCGACAAAAACAACCTAAACTCGGTAAAAGAAATTTTTATCGCCCGGTACCTGATTAAACGGGTGTTTACACCAGAAAACGACCCTAACTCTCGGTAAAAGAGATTTGACGTCCGGGCACCTGATTAAAGTGGTGTTTTTACACCAGAAATTCGGCAAAACGACCCAAAACTCGGTAAAGAGATTTTTATCGCCCGGGTCACCTGATTAAATGGGTGTTTCTACACCAGAAAACGACCCAAAACTCGGTAAAAGAGATTTTTATCGCCCGGTCACCTGATTAAATGGTGTTTCTACACCAGAAAATCGACAAAAAAAAACAACCTAAAACTCGGTAAAAGAAATTTTTATCGCCCGGCCTGATTAAACGGGTGTTTCTACACCAGAAAACGACCTAACACTCGATAAAAGATTTGACGTTCGGGCACCTGATTAAAGTGGTGTTTTTACACCAGAAATTCGACAAAACGACCCAAACTTGGTAAAAGAGATTTTTATCGCCCGGCACCTGATTAAACGGGTGTTTCTAACCAGAAAACGACCTAACACTCGGTAAAAGAGATTCAACGTCCGGGCACCTGATTAAACGGGTGTTTTTACACCAGAAATTCGACAAAAACGACCCAAAACTCGGTAAAAGAGATTTTTATCGCCCGGGCACCTGATTAAACGGGTGTTTCTACACCAGAAAACGACCTAACTCGGTAAAAGAGATTTGACGTCCGGGCACCTGATTAAAGTGGTGTTTTACACACAGAAATTCGGCAAAAACGACCCAAAACTCGGTAAAAGAGATTTTTATCGCCCGGTCACCTGATTAAATGGGTGTTTCTACACCAGAAAACGACCCAAAACTCGGTAAAGAGATTTTTCGCCGCACCTGATTAAATGGGTGTTTCTACACCAGAAAATCGACAAAAACAACCTAAAACTCGGTAAAAAATTTTTATCGCCCGGGTACCTGATTAACGGGTGTTTCTACACCAGAAAACGACCTAACACTCGATAAAAGAGATTTGACGTTCGGGCACCTGATTAAAGTGGTGTTTTTACACCAGAAATTCGACAAAACGACCCAAAACTTGGTAAAAGAGATTTTTATCGCCCGGGCACCTGATTAAACGGGTGTTTCTAAACCAGAAAACGACCTAACACTCGGTAAAAGAGATTCAATGTCTGGGCACCTGATTAAAGTGGTGTTTCTACACCAGAAAATCGACAAAAAACAACTAAAACTCGGTAAAAGAATTTTTATCGCCCGGCACCTGATTAAACGGGTGTTTCTACACCAGAAAACGACCTAACACTCGGTAAAAGATTCAACGTCCGGGCACCTGATTAAACGGGTGTTTTTACACCAGAAATTCGACAAAAACAACCTAAACTCGGTAAAGAAATTTTTATCGCCCGGGCACCTGATTAAACAGGGTTTTTCTACACCAGAAAACGACCTAACACTCGGTAAAAGAGATTCACGTCCGGGCACCTGATTAAACGGGTGTTTCTACACCAGAAAACGACCTAACACTCGGTAAAAGAGATTCACGTCCGGGCACCTGATTAAACGGTGTTTTTACACCAGAAATTCGACAAAAACAACCTAAAACTCAGTAAAAGAATTTTTATCGCCCGGGCACCTGATTAAACGGGTGTTTCTACACCAGAAAACGACCTAACACTCGGTAAAAGAGATTCAACGTCCGGGCACCTGATTAAACGGTGTTTCTACACCAGAAAATCGACAAAAACAACCTAAAACTCGGTAAAAGAAATTTTTATCGCCCGGGCACCTGATTAAACGGGTGTTTCTACACCAGAAAACGACCTAACACTCGGTAAAAGAGATTCAACGTCCGGGCACCTGATTAAACGGGTGTTTTACACCAGAAATTCGACAAAAACGACCCAAAACTCGGTAAAAGAGATTTTTATAGCCCGGGCACCTGATTAAACGGGTGTTTATACACCAGAAAACGACCCAACACATAAAGAGATTTGACGTCTGGGCACCTGATTAAACGGGTGTTTTTACACCAGAAATTCGACAAAAACAACCTAAAACTCGTAAAAGAATTTTTATCGCCCGGGCACCTGATTAAACGGGTGTTTCTACACCAGAAAACGACCTAACACTCGGTAAAAGAGATTCAACGTCCGGGCACCTGATTAAACGGGTGTTTCTACACCAGAAAATCGACAAAAACAACCTAAAACTCGGTAAAAAAAATTTTTATCGCCCGGGCACCTGATTAAACGGGTGTTTCTACACCAGAAAACGACCTAACACTCGGTAAAAGATTCAACGTCCGGGCACCTGATTAAACGGGTGTTTCTACACCAAAATCGACAAAAACAACCTAAAACTCGGTAAAAGAATTTTTATCGCCCGGGCACCTGATTAACGGGTGTTTCTACACCAGAAAAACGACCTAACACTCGGTAAAAGATTCAACGTCCGGGCACCTGATTAAACGGGTGTTTTTACACCAAAATTCGACAAAAACGACCCAAAACTCGGTAAAAGATTTTTATCGCCCGGGCACCTGATTAAACGGGTGTTTCTACACCAGAAAATCGACAAAACAACCTAAAACTCGGTAAAGAAATTTTTATCGCCCGGGCACCTGATTAAACGGGTTTTCTACACCAGAAAACGACCTAACACTCGGTAAAAGAGATTCAACGTCCGGGCACCTGATTAAACGGGTGTTTTTACACCAGAAATTCGACAAAAACGACCCAAAACTCGGTAAAAGATTTTTATAGCCCGGGCACCTGATTAAACGGGTGTTTATACACAGAAAACGACCCAACACGTAAAAGAGATTTGACGTCTGGGCACCTGATTAAACGTGTTTCTACACCAGAAATTCGACAAAACAACCCAAAACTCGACAATAGAGATTTTTGTAGCCCGGGCACCTGATTAAACGGGTGTTTACACCAGAAAACGACCCAAACTCGGTAAATAGATTTTATCGCCCGGGCACCTGATTTAAACGGGTGTTTCTTCACCAGAAAATCGACGAAAACCACCCAACCTCGGTAAAAACGATGTCAATCCGGGCACCTGATTAAACTGGTGTTTTTACCAGAAATTCGACAAAAACAACCCTAAACTTGGTAAGAGATATTTGTCGCCAGGGCACCTGATTAAACGGGTGTTTCTACACCAGAAAACGACCCAACACTCAGTAAAAGGGATTTGACGTCCGGGCACCTGATTAAACGGGTGTTTCTGCAACATAAATTCGACAATTACGACCCAAAACTCGGTAAAAGAAAAATCGCCGGGCACCTGATTAAATGGGTGTATCTACACCAAAAACGACCTAACTCGGTAAAAGAGATTTGAGTCCGGGCACCTGATTAAAGTGGTGTTTTTACACCAGAAATTCGGCAAAAACGACCCAAAACTCGGTAAAAAGATTTTTATCGCCCGGTCACCTGATTAAATGGGTGTTTCTACACCAGAAAACGACCCAAAACTCGGTAAAAGAGATTTTTATCGCCCGGTCACCTGATTAAATGGTGTTTCTACACCAGAAAATCGACAAAAACAACCTAAAACTCGGTAAAAGAAATTTTTATCGCCCGGGTACCTGATTAAACGGGTGTTTCTACACCAGAAAACGACCTAACACTCGTAAAAGAGATTCAACGTCCGGGCACCTGATTAAACGGGTGTTTTACACCAGAAATTCGACAAAAACCCCTAAAACTCAGTAAAGAATTTTTATCGCCCGGCACCTGATTAAACGGGTGTTTCTACACCAGAAAACGACCTAACACTCGGTAAAAGAGATTCAACGTCCGGGCACCTGATTAAACGGGTGTTTCTACACCAGAAAATCGACAAAAACAACCTAAAACTCGTAAAGAAATTTTATCGCCCGGGCACCTGATTAAACGGGTGTTTCTACACCAGAAAACGACCTAACACTCGGTAAAAGAGATTCAACGCGTCCGGGCACCTGATTAAACGTGTTTTACACCAGAAATTCGACAAAAACGACCCAAAACTCGGTAAAAGAGATTTTTATCGCCCGGGCACCTGATTAAACGGTGTTTCTACACCAGAAAACGACAAAACAACTAAAACTCGGTAAAAAAATTTTTATCGCCCGGGCACCTGATTAAACGGGTGTTTCTACACCAGAAAACGACCTAACACTCGGTAAAAGAGATTCAACGTCCGGGCACCTGATTAAACGGGTGTTTTTACACACCAGAAATTCGACAAAAACGACCCAAACTCGGTAAAAGAGATTTTATAGCCCGGGCACCTGATTAAACGGTTTACACCAGAAACGACCCAACACTCCATAAAAGAGATTTGACGTCTGGGCACCTGATTAAACACGTGTTTCTACACCAGAAATTCGACAAAAACAACCCAAAACTCGACAATAGAGATTTTGTAGCCCGGGCACCTGATTAAACGGGTGTTTATAACCAGAAACGACCCAAACTCGGTAAAATAGATTTTATCGCCCGGGCACCTGATTAAACGGGTGTTTCTTCACCAGAAAATCGACGAAACCACCCAACACTCGGTAAAAACGATGTCAATCCGGGCACCGATTAAACTGGTGTTTACACCAGAAATTCGACAAAAACAACCCTAAACTTGGTAAAGAGATATTTGTCGCCAGGGCACCTGATTAACGGGTGTTTCTACACCAGAAAACGACCCAACACTCAGTAAAGGATTTGACGTCCGGGCACCTGATTAAACGGGTGTTTCTGCAACATAAATTCGACAATTACGACCCAAAACTCGGTAAAAGAAAAAATATCGCCCGGGCACCTGATTAAATGGGTGTATCTACACCAGAAAACGACCTAACTCTCGGTAAAAGAGATTTGACGTCCGGGCACCTGATTAAAGTGGTGTTTTACACCAGAAATTCGGCAAAAACGACCCAACTCGGTAAAAGAGATTTTTATCGCCCGGTCACCTGATTAAATGGGTGTTTCTACACCAGAAAACGACCAAAACTCGGTAAAGAGATTTATCGCCCGGTCACCTGATTAAATGGGTGTTTCTACACCAGAAATCGACAAAAACAACCTAAAACTCGGTAAAAGAAATTTTATCGCCCGGGTACCTGATTAAACGGGTGTTTCTACACCAGAAAACGACCTAACACTCGATAAAAGAGATTTGACGTTCGGGCACCTGATTAAAGTGGTGTTTTTACACCAGAAATTCGACAAAAAACCCAAACTTGGTAAAAGATTTTTATCGCCCGGCACCTGATTAAACGGGTGTTTCTAAACCAGAAAACGACCTAACACTCGGTAAAAGAGATTCAATGTCTGGGCACCTGATTAAAGTGGTGTTTCTACACCAGAAAATCGACAAAAAACAACTAAAACTCGGTAAAAAAATTTTATCGCCCGGGCACCTGATTAAACGGGTGTTTCTACACCAGAAACGACCTAACACTCGGTAAAAGAGATTCAACGTCCGGGCACCTGATTAAACGGGTGTTTTTTTACACCAGAAATTCGACAAAAACAACTAAAACTCGGTAAAAGAAATTTTTATCGCCCGGGCACCTGATTAAACGGGTGTTTCTACACCAGAAAAACGACCTAACACTCGGTAAAAGAGATTCAACGTCCGGGCACCTGATTAAACGGGTGTTTTACACCAGAAAAACGACCTAACACTCGGTAAAAGAGATTCAACGTCCGGGCACCTGATTAAACGGTGTTTTACACCAGAAATTCGACAAAACAACCTAAAACTCAGTAAAAGAAATTTTTATCGCCCGGGCACCTGATTAAACGGGTGTTTCTACACCAGAAAACGACCTAACACTCGGTAAAAGAGATTCAACGTCCGGGCACCTGATTAAACGGGTGTTTCTACACCAGAAAATCGACAAAAACAACCTAAAACTCGGTAAAAGAAATTTTATCGCCCGGGCACCTGATTAAACGGGTGTTTCTACACCAGAAAACGACCTAACACTCGGTAAAAGAGATTCAACGTCCGGGCACCTGATTAAACGGGTGTTTTTACACCCAGAAAATTCGACAAAAACGACCCAAAACTCGGTAAAAGAGATTTTTATCGCCCGGGCACCTGATTAAACGGGTGTTTCTACACCAGAAAATCGACAAAAACAACCTAAAACTCGTAAAAGAAATTTTTATCGCCCGGGCACCTGATTAAACGGGTGTTTCTACACAGAAACGACCTAACACTCGGTAAAAGAGATTCAACGTCCGGGCACCTGATTAAACGGGTGTTTTTACACCAGAAATTCGACAAAAACGACCCAAAACTCGGTAAAAGAGATTTTTATCGCCCGGGCACCTGATTATACGGGTGTTTCTACACCAGAAAATCGACAAAAACAACCTAAACTCGGTAAAAGAATTTTTATCGCCCGGGCACCTGATTAATCGGGTGTTTCTACACCAGAAATTCGACGCATACCGACCCGAAACTCGGTGAAAGAAATTTTTTTTATACGGGTTTTCTACACCAGAAAATCGACAAAAACAACCTAAAACTCGGTAAAAGAAATTTTTATCGCCCGGGCACCTGATTAATCGGGTGTTTCTACACCCAGAAATTCGACGCATACCGACCCGAAACTCGGTGAAAGAAATTTTTTTTGGACAATATTCGGAAAATCCCATTTCCTTCAAAAGTTCAAATTAATTTATTAAAATTGACAAATTCATAATCTCTTATAAAAAATCCTTCATTACTAAAGAAATAATTAAAGGCAAAAAATAGAAATTAAATATATAAATTCTTAGAAGAAATGAAATAAAGAAAAAATATCAAAAAATGCGAAAACTAGTAAAAAGCCTAAAAACATAAATGAGCAAGATGTGTTTCGAAAGAAGAAACTCTTGTTGATATTCTTGTTTTGGAAGAAAAAAAAAGCACTTGGAAGCCCAGTTCATTACGTTTTAACACGCAGATGGTTTTGTGAAGTCATAATAAATAAAAACCATGCATAAATGTTCTACTAGAAAAGGGTGTTTGTATATTACTCTCTCCGTTCGGATTTTTTATTTATTTATTTTTAGTGAAAAAGTGGGACGCCTTGTATAATATGCGAACCATGACCTGTTTACTTTTAACTCTTCCTCTCAGCTGAGCTGGAACGGACTAAACCGGTCCCGTCAATTTTAGCTTGTTTCCCCTTCTCTTGCGCTTTTCCGAATGTTCTTAAGATATTAAAAAGCTGGAGTTTGTTCGAAAGAAAGAAAATTTGGCTTGAGATTTGCTAGAACTGCAGCGGGTCCTGAGGGAGCGCAACGGTCTTTTCGCGGCCGGAGGAGTGTCCGACGAAGAGCGAAAAACCGGTTGGAAAGAGAAAGAGCGAGGGATAAACTAGGAGAAAGCCGGCAACAGCGCTCACACCTGTGCATCGCCCCAGGTGAGTGGGAGAGGAGTAGATAAAAAGAGAGAGACGAAGAAGAAGAAAAAAGAGTAAAAGGAGAAAGAAAAAAAAAAAAACGAAGGAGGAACACAACTACAAAAAGAAGAGGGACCAAGCCCCTAGAGGGGGAGAAGAGGTCATGAGCACAATAATATAGTAGCTACTGTTCGGCGACCAACAAATCTTTCTGTAGGGTAATTGTCTTGTGCGTCCCCCTCGGCCGACCCGGCGCGTGGATTACTTCTTCTTCTCTCAGCTTTCATTTTATTACAAACAAAATCACTAATCAATCAACTAATTTCATAAAACAACAAAATCTACGAAAAAAAAAAAAAAATTCAAAACATACTATTTTATAAAGATAATAATATATGTCGGGAAGAGACTAAAAGGATGTACCGTAAGGAGACACAGTGTTACCGCTTCTTTCTTAAACTAAAAAAAAAATATTCCCCGACTTTTATTTAATTATTTCATTGTTAAAATATTGTACTGGACTGCTATCCAGGTTTAAGAAATTTGTAGAAAATCTCCAGGTACGAATTGTTCAGTACGAAGTGTCCGATTACCACAAAAAATGATTTTTTTATTTTTGAGATACGCTGAAGTTGTTGAGCAGCACCGTAAATGTTTTTTTCAGCGTATAACCAGAAGTTAAGTTGTCCTACAAGTGGTTAGCTTGGTAAACTGTTTACTATTTAGTAATTAAATAGTCGACTTTTGGGTGGGGAGACTGGGTTTACTATTTTTAGATAAGCCTTTAGGGTCTCCCGGGCGATAAATTATCCTCCAGAAGGGTTTGTTAGTAGAAAGAGGAGAATAAAGAAAAAAAACAGCTAAAAATGGCTTCTGTAGCATTTTTTCTTTTATTCTTGATTATTCTGTAATAATCCAAAATAAATTTTTTTTTCATCCTTCTATCAGTTGAATAAGGAAGGTTCAAGGATTTTTTTAGGTTGTTCTTAGAATTCAATTTTTTTTTAATCAAAAAAGTTCCAATCTAGTACCACGAATTTTATAAGGTTATGAGGATGTGGAATTTCACCGTCGGACCGTGAAAATTCTGAGAATTTTTCGCAAGACGAAACAAAAAAAAAGTACTCGTTTGAAGAGATTCCAAAAAAACTTTCTTAAAGAGAGTAAAAATATAGGAGGGGAAGTATAACGGGGGAAGTAAAAGGGAGGAGAAGTATAACGGAGGAGTAGGTACAAAGGAGGGGAAGTATAAATGAGGGGAAGTAAAAGGGAAGTATAAAGGATGGGAAGTAAACGGAGGGGGAATTTTTTTTTTTTTTTTTTTTCAAAAACTTTCTAAGTTTTTTTTTGGAAAAATTTTAAGTATCAAGGTAGAAATAACGGATTTTTGCCCAAGGGAGGTCCCTCTCGTAGCGGGAGGAAGTACCTATGAAATTTCTCCCAACGAAAATGATTAGGTAAAGAAATGACAATTTTTTCTAAATTTTTTTACGGTAATTGGGAGAATTTGGTGGAAATCGGACCAAAAATTTCAAACAGACTTATCTCCGCCATTTTTTCGAAATTTAAAAATCGTTCTCTAAGAAACCGTCTAAAGAAAATTATGTGAAATCTGGTGAAAATCGGTTGAAAACTGTGGCCGTAAAGTGTTCCGGAAAAAATACTACGGCCGGCCGGCCCCACATACAAAGTTGAGATCGGTAAAGATCAATATTCGATTTCACCCTCTGGAAGACCCTTACCCAAATACCCGACGTAGGGTATCACAATAATTTCTTTATGGAAGTTAGGAGTAATTTTGATTTTCATCTTCTTGTGTTTATCCTATAAGAAACAACTGGTAGTAGGACTCCTTAGGGAAAAAATTGAAATACAATAAATTTGGTGTCACAGGTAATTTAAACGGATTTTACAGCAAAATAACGATAAATTTGGCATTTTAATTTTGAGCAGATTACGAATCGGAAATAAAAAATTGGGGTTCTTTTTAAAAATGAAATTGGTGCCTTTCTGGGACACCCTGTACACCAAAATCAAATTTTCGCAATCAATTCTTCGTCAGAAATCAAGGAGATTACATTTAACTTTTTTTCCGATCTTCAAAACTTAAGAAAATACACGTAAAAGGGGTGATCTACCACCGTTTTATCTTCTACGTATATAAGTTTATTACTGCACTAGAGACTGCATTTGTCATTCGTCCCATTTCAAAAAACCGCCGATCTCATTAAATTTGAGTAAAAATCGCGAGTTTTTGATTCGCTAACATTTACGACAAAAAATATCATTTCCGAAGGAAAAAACGCAATTGAGGGCTTGTAGTTTTTGAGTGGCACGGACTCGTTTGGACTACGCGGAGGGAAGGGAGAGAAAAACTGGTTTCTCCGAGAGTACGCACAGTAGTCCTTGATAATATACGGTCACGGATCCAATGATAAATATGTCCGAACACGGTTATTACTCGTCAGAAAAATACAGCTGTGATAAACCTAATATTCTTTCCTTCATTTTTTTTTCTTCGAGAGTTAATTGCACTTCGGGGACCACTTTTAGCCTTTATTGCACTACGAATGGGGTATTAATGGACCCAACAGAAATAATCACTTTTTTCATAATCATAAAAACACATTCGTGAGGCACTGCTAAGTACGTGCGTACTAAAAACCTCGGATAACCCATAATATATTTTTTTTTAAGTGGAACAAGGAAAAAGAGCATCGTAAATCCCCATAAATTTGAAATTTTTTGATGAAGATGGAACAAAACTTGAGATTTTGCGGATTCTTGAGGTTCAAAGAGCTATTTAATTCAGAATGGCCCCAGAAACATTTTTTTTAATGATTTAGAATGACTTTTGTACTTGCCAAATTTTTAATAATCTTTTTTTGCTTAATGAGTAATTTAGTTTTTCTCCAAAAAACTATTTTTTGTCTAAAAATACTACTAAATAAATTTTCCCGATGAGTGCAGAAGTATCCAAAAAAGACCTTTGAAAATTTTTATAGCTTTAAAATAAACGGAAAACGTCAAGTCTGGTAAAAAGCTTTTTTAAATTTTTCAACGCCCCCCCCCCCCCCCCCGCAGAAGAATAGTCGAGCGAAATAACAGCTGATCGAGCCCGCTCTTAGTGGTTCTCTGTGGTGGGAGAAGCGGAGAGTCCCTGGAATAAATTATCCTGGGGAGTAGGGGTTACGCAATATCGTCGACGTCAGAGGCTTCAAAACCAACCACGTGTTACTACGGAGTCAAGGACACTTTTACTAGAAGCCTCTCCCTCCATAACTACTACTTCTAGCCAACTAGAAAACTACCACTTCCTAATATATCAACAACTTCCCATCTCCCGACGTTTTTCTCGAGCCCACGATTTTGACCAACTCCACTCATTTTCATGCATAAAATCGTGCACCGTAATTGGACTGCAAATCTTATAAATTGTCAATCAAGGATGCGCTTTTTTATAAATCGTGAAGATCATTAAGGCAAAATTGTAGGAGGAAAATAAGTATTCAAAGTTGTAAAAAACTGAGAACATCTAGGATCAAATGAGATCATTACAGGATGCTGATCACCCAGTGATCTTGACATAGAGAGTATCACAATCACTTTTCTTTCAGGATGATAATTTTTCTTAATATTCATAAAGTATGAATATTTCATAGACTATCTGTTTTTGAAATAAAATGACAATTGCCCATATATGTATTTGCCAGAGTGGCAATTTATTAAAGTTAAGTAATTTTTCTTCAGATAGTCTGGCGTATGTCCAAGGATAATAAATAAAAACTTAAATAAAAAAATTGTATACAAAATTTAGTTATTGTTATTAGCACATATTATAAAAATTTATTCGTAGTACTACAAAAAAATTGTATTCCAAAAATTTTTAGTTATACGGGTACCAAGTTTTCAAAATCTTCTTTTCTAGTTGAAATATCGGTAAAAATGAAGATCTGTGAGGGAATTTGAAGAAGTTATTGATTTACACTCCAAGTCGGGTTTTACTCGGGGATATTATAATTCCTTCATACTCCCCCTCCTTAAACTTCCCCTCCTTTATGCATCCCCTCCTTCATACTCCCTCATTAATACTTCCTCCTCCTATATAGTTCCTTCTCTTCAAACTCTTAATACTTCTCCCTCCTATATAGTTCCTTCCCTTCAAACTCTTAATACCTACTTCCCCCTCCTATATAGTTCCTTCTCTTCAAACTCTTAATACTTCCCCCTATATAGTTACTTCTCTTCAAACTCTCCTAACTAGTACTTTCTTCTCGACTTAAGAAGTTCCCGAAAATATTAATGATTGAATATCATTAATCAATAATATTTAACATTTTATTGATTAAGATTAAGACAAAAAGTTTAAAAACCTTCGAAATCGATATCAACCTTTTCTTTTTTTTCTAATTTCGACCGAGAGTTTCGGTTACCGAAATCTAGAAGATCAACCGCATCGCTTCCCCCGAAAAACCGCAGACGAGGGAAACAAACCCTACGTGTACAAATCATGTTTTAATATTTTTTTCCCCTTTTCTAATCTATAAGGTATTATTTAACACATAAAAAAGCATCCAAGGGCAAACCTGCACGTTCAAGGGCAAAAGAGTGAGTTAACAGCCAACCCCGCCTAGTGCGTCCAATGTAAACGATGACGTACTCCACCTTGACATTCACCAGAGCGTGGACAAAACTCTTTCCATCTTCTCTATTTATTTTTTTTTCCGCTCAATTCTTCGCTATCGCTTCCTTTGTTTACAACCAGGAAACGAGGGCAGTAGGATATACGTTTTTTAAAAATCCTTGACGATAAGGTGATTTTAAGGCGCCTAATTATTGACAATTTGCATACTTATTCCAATTTAAAGAAAAATAGAATATTGCACAATAAACTTCCTTTTAAGGATGGTGAAATATGGTAAATCTTCTTGACTTTTCAAGGTTCTCGTTGTTTTCTGTGCTAATAAGCAAAAGAATAATTTTCAACGGAATAATCGCTGATAAGACTATCAAGGTAGAAATATTGGGCTTTTCGCAAAGGGATGTCCCTCGTAAGGGGTGGAAGTATGAAATTTCTCCCTACTAAAAAAACTCTTTCTTACTCCACAAATTCGCAGTAAAACAATAATTTAAAGAAAGTTAATTATTGCATTTCTGCTCTAAATTCACCGATTTGCGATCTTCACCAAAAATTTTCTTCTGATTTTCACCAAAATTTCACGGAATCTTCCTTTTATAGTAATTTTAAAATGTTGAGAGTTTTTTGAAATTCGCAAAAATGAAGAAGATATGTCTGTCTAAAGATTTTTTAAAAAGTTTTTCTCATTTTTTAAGTGAGTTGCTTTGCAAATTTTTCGTTGTGAGCAACGGTTTTCGGTTTTTTATCTCGGAAACCGTCGCTCAAAACGAAAGAATGTCCTAAGTAAAAGTTGTAGGTACAAAAATTTCCTACAAAAATTTCTTTCATTATTTGCGTAGGAGCAATATTTAAGGAGTTATGAGGTTAAAACTAATAATCCTACAGAGCCTGTCTGAAAACTTAAAACCTTCATATCTCCTAAAATATTGCTCTGACGGAAAAAACCAATAAGATATTTTATGTAGTAAATTTTCGTAGCTACAACTTTGACTAAGGACATTTTTTCGTTTTGAGCGACGGTTTCCGAGATAGAAGGGAAAAACCGAAAACCGTTGCTCACAACGAAAAATGTACCAAGCAACCAACTTAAAACCCTCATATCCCCTTAATTCAAAAAACTTCCTTGTTATTATATTTCCTCGCCAACAAATCCCTTTGACTTTAATAATAATTAATTTTTATCAGTTTCCGGCCTAGAAAACCCTTTTTACTTGATTTTTCTGTCGTTTTCTTAGGTTTTTTTGAGGAATGAACCCGAGATAAATCTTCCTTCGCCCATACAACTACAGACCAGTAAACTTCCGTGTCTTGCGTTATAATCAACACATTCCCCTTAAAAGATTTTGAACAAAAACACAAAATGCTCTTTAAATCAAGGTCTCAAATTACCCTATGCAACAGGAGCGACTAAGGGATGGCGTAACTCGCTAGTTTTTCCCCATTCAAGGCTATACATAAATCGCAAAATCATGAATTATTTAAAAATCTATGGTGGATAATAATTACTGTTATTATATTCTCCCCCCAAGGTAGACAATAAGGCTCTTTTTCCTCGTTTTTTCCTTAATAAATACTTAAAGGGTGTAAACTAGTAATTTTACTTTTGGATATCGTGTTGCTCGAGGTGTGAATCATTAAAAGCCAATCGCCCGTTTTTTCGTGGAATCTTTTTTTGGCCTTGTTTTCTATTGAAAAGTCAACTTGTTTGGGTCGGCTTCAAAGAAGATTTTCGTCCTTTCGGCTCGCCGGACGTTTCACTAGAATATTTTCGTAAAGACCTCACAAGAAATGGCAGGTATTTCCTTGACTTTAAAAAATTTGTTTCAGGTATCTCAACCCCTCAGATTCTTTGTCATCAAAGTCATCCCCATTTTTACCTTTTATGTTTAACAATTTACTTTGTTGACAACATTGACAAATGGGAAAACCTTTGTAGCTTAAGCCTGGAGTTTTGATATGACTTCTTTTTTAGCCAACTCTTGCCATAACTAAGTAGAATAGGACTTCAGTGTATCATTGTTTTAAATCATGAAAAAGAAAAACTTTTTTTTTTCTCTTCTCTCTTTTGATGATAAGAGCCGTACCCTCATTAAAAAATAGAATCAAAAGGGCCTATTGTTAAATTTCTAGTGGGCGACATTTCTCATCCCCTTAAGAAATTAATGTTCCGCACTTAAAAAGATCAAAGCAGTTCAATGGTCTATTTAAATAAAAAGTTTAGATTTCGCTCTAATTTTTTTTAAATACAATTTTGTGTGTCTTTTAACTTCCCTTAAGAAATTTTTGTTTCGCCAAGGGTTTTTGGGGAAGGGTCAATTATTTACCTATAACGATTTTAATTTTGTCTATGGTTCCGGCCGGCCGTAGATTTTTTCCAGAACATTTTACGGCCGCAGTTTACAACACCTTCCTTTATACTCCCCCCCCCCCCCATTCACTTTCTTTATACGTCCCTCTCCTAAAACTTCCCCTCCTATGTTGATCCTTCTTAAAGAGATAACAATATAGGAGGGGGAAGTATAACGGAGGGGACGTAAAACGGAGGTTACGTAAAACGGAGGGGAAGTATATGGGAGGGGACGTAAAACGGGGGGTAAGTATAAGGGAACAAAAGAATAACGAAGGGAGGGGAAGTATAAAGGAGGGGCGAGTTTTTTTTTTTTTTTTTTTTTTTTTTTTTTTTTTTTTTTCGAAAAATTTTCTAATTTTTTTTTAATTATCCGAGTTTTTTTTAAATTTTCAGAGGTTTTTTTTTGAAAAATTTTCCGGGTTTTCTTCTTTAAATTAGCGCTTTTTTTTGACAAATTTTTTAAGTTCTTTTTCGAAAATTTTTTTAAGTGTGAGTATAAGGAAGGGGAAGTATAAGGGAGGGGAAGTATAAGGGAGGGGAAGTATAAGGGAGGGGAAGTATAAGGGAGGGGAAGTATAAGGGAGGGGTATAAGGGAGGGGAAGTATAAGGGGAAGTATAAGGGAGGGGAAGTATAAGGGAGGGGAAGTATGAGGGAGGGGAAGTATAAGGGAAGGGAAGTTTTTTTTTAATTTTCCAAGTTATTTTTTCTTGTGTGTGACAAGGTAGAAATAATGGGCTCTTTGGCCTAGGGATGTGCCTCTCGTAATGGGTAGAGTATGAAATTTCTCACTAGGTAGTAAAAAAAATTTTAATTAAAAAGTGGCTATTTTTTACACAAAAAATTCTTTAAAAATATAAGGAGTAATTGGTGAAAATTTGGTGAAAATCGGACCAACGGTTCAGGCGCAGCGAATTTTTTAAAATTACCAACAGACATATCTCCGCCATTTTTTCGAAATTCAAAAATCGCCCTCGTCACATTCTTTTTCACCGGCAAAAGAATATGGTGAAAATCGGTTGAAAACTGTGGCCGTAAATTGTTCCGGAAAAAATGCTACGGACGGCCGGCCGGAACCACAGACAAAGTTGAGATCCCGAGAACTGGAGGGTATCACAATAACTTCTTTAAGGAAGTTAAAATAGTACTTTTTCCTTATTATTTTTTGTGTCACAAGTAGCTCGAAAGTCACATTAAGGCTTTCCAATTTTCGATAATGTCCTTGCTTTGCTGATTTCTAGTAACGATTTAATTAAAAATAAGGATTTCTCAGAAAAATTGTAAGGGATAAATCAATTTTGTTATTTTACGATCGGGAATATTGACAGATGCAATAAACAATATTAGGACGATACAAATTTTTACGATTCTTCCCCTTTTGATATCGGTGGCGGTTATTATGAGTTGAGAATTAGTGCGCCGTATGTTGGGAAAAGACAAAAACCAATATTGAGGATCTCTCGGCGGGGATAGATCATCCACGCCGTTTACGACTCACGGAATCTTTATTATTTACGGGAGCTCGAGGGAAGAAACGGAATTGAGTCGCATTTTAGGGTTTTTCGCCGAGTGATAACCGTTCGGTCAGGGTTTATGATCTGTCTGACAAATCTTCGGGTCTAATAAAGTATTAAGGGCCTTGTCGGGGAAGGGTAGAAGAGGAAATTGGACCGAAGGGTGACTTCGGGCGCAATTTCCTCCGTTTTCCCATATCTTCAGGGATTCTCCGCAAAACTCGATAGTTCACCTTTGAATTTTTTATCTAGGAAATCAGCTCCCATCATAGGGTGACATGATAGACAGGTCCAATATGCAGTAAATCTTACCAATTGTTGAAAACTTATTTATTTATACCAAAATATCATTCAGTTTTTGCTAGTGTAGGTGAATAAACATTGTCAACAGGTTTCATTAAAGTTTTTTTTTCAACAATTTGTCACCGCTCCCTTTCAGAAAGGGCAAGAGAAAAGGATCGTAAATCAGAAACCGATAAAAAGTGCAACTTTCAATAGCCTCCCTTGGAGACGGGGGTTGGAAGCAAAACCGGTCAATTTACTCTCCCATTGTGTCCGCTCTGAAAAGAAGTTTGGCCCCTGGGTAAGTCCAATAAGTGGTCAGGGCCTGTCGATAGTCATTGTCGACGTTTGACAAAAAGGACAAAAGTGCACCGAAGGGGAAAAAAAGAGGAAAACTTGCAAAGGGTGACCCTAATACCTACTTAAGTCATCCCTCCAGCCCATTATACCTACTTAAGTCATCACTCGGACCCTCCCGAAATGCGATTTACATGGACTTTGAATCAGAAAGTTAAATAATCTCGAGGACGCAATCAGATAGAAATCGTGTCCTTTAGGCAACGTGTGGCACTCGATTTGACGGTCGAGTGTCGCGTTCCCACACCCCTTTTTTCCCTTTCGTTAAACCTCATTAGGCATGTCGCCTGTCCTTTAAGTGCCCACTCGACTTCTGTCATTGTAGCGAATTTCGGACTTTGTCTAAGAAGGGCAATAAGGGAGAGAGAACGCCCTTGTAATATCCGTTGTTTGTGGAAACGGTTAATTTCGAGAAGTGCTATTGTTTTGCTATGGAAGTCGCCGTCTTAAGTGGCACTCACCCGCCCTGACATCTGTCCTCGAGCTATGACGTTTCCAAGCTTCGTTAATTAGCATCAGAGCCTTAACTCAATCTCCTCGAGGCCATTCAACGACATTATTGCACTCCCTCCGCCTACCTTCCTTACCTTTAATTGGCAATCCACCCCTCCTTAAAGTCGAGAAGCAACACTTAGCATAACAATAGGAAGGAAATTTCAACCCCTTACACAATCTTAGCTATTCATTAAATAAACGTTGACAAAGTTTTGTCCATGTACTTGTAAGCAAAAATTCTTGAAATATTCTCGACAATCTTCTGTCAACACAAATCTCAAACTTTTTAATATTTCGGGTCCCTTTTGTCCGAAATTGGTTGGGGAAGATTCGTTAGATTGGTCGAGCCGTAAAGAAAGCTAGGAAGTCGCATCTGGGGCTTATCTCGAGCTTCCCGCACCCCCCCTGAACTAGGAAACCCACAATGCTATTGTTCACAATCTCGGATCATCCCCTCCAATCTTCAATCCCTTGTAATTTTTTCGGTCCGGGGCCCGACTTATGACATAGTTTGCATATGAAATTTTCTATTTGACACCGTCTACAACTCGCCCCCTGCGCTCGTAAAAAAATGCATGAATATATTTTCTGATTCGTCATGTTCCGGGTTTTTTTAAATTAAATTCCTACTGGCGGGCAAATGATGCGGTAGCCTACCGCTCCGTCCGAAAGCGCATTAGTTAGATGCTCTAGATTAGTCTAAAATCATCAATCCCAGATGCTTGTTTACAGGCTCTTCGGATGGCATCCTCCTTCAATATTTTATCATTTTCTAAATGCTGTGTTATATAAAAAGCAGTTCGTGACGCCACTAAGGGGAGCTTTGAAAACGGGAGCACAGGCACTTCATCATTCTTTTTCTCTACAGTGTACTTCGGTGGGCGGGGGAGTTGATAACATAACTTTTTCTGGCTGCTGTAGAAGTACCTACCCTGTATTCCTAAAAATTTAAAGTCGATCGGTTTACAGGGTGCCGAGATATAATACTTCAAAAACCCGGTTTTTCGCAGTCCTTCTTCTTCTTGTTTTTCAGCTAGCCAGAGCTACAGCCTCACCTAGTGCACCGAACGACTTCAAATTTAGCACAGAGCTTCCTTTCAATTTTAGCCAGTGCCTTTTGAAAAATTTAACCAATTATCTCAACGCAAAAAAAAAGTTATGAACAAAAAACTAAAATTGTAGTTTAATTTTCCCACTTAGACGGGTCGGCAGCCGTGATGTACACTGTATAGAAAGAGGAGAGATGAAGCGCCCGTGCTCCCGTTTTCAAAGCACCCCTTGGTGGCATTTTTTATCAGGGATAACACAGCTTAGGACTTTAGACAGGTAGAATCGTTTTTGTTTAAAAAAAAAATTAGCGATTTCTACTCTCTAGCAAAAGTGTGCCAACGTGATATTAGATTCAAATAAATCATTAGATATTCTAATTTTAAATGAAATAATCCAATGTTGCGTACAATGTGCTTATCAATTATGGTAATGATCACAAATTAATAGATGAGTAACGTCTTGACTAATTTAAGTTACGTGATGTGCATAGTGAGAGTCGAAATGAGATCAAAGACTGTAGGATGCATTAGTAGATTAGTGCCTGAGGCCGTCGCGCAATATCTCCCCGGCTAAGAATTATTAATACGTCCTGAGCAGCTTTAAGACGATAGAAGCTCGCGGCGTTCCGTCGACAAAACTCCTCCCACAAAGGACCTAAACTTGATTAAGTTGGGGCTCTTTAAGACTTTAACAATTTTCCCTAATGGGTCGGAAATCTCTAAGCTACTTTGTGTATTCATTGTTTATAGGGATTTGTAGGAGAAAATATTATTGGCCTTAAGAGAGGGTCATTTAAATTTTCAAAAGCTTCTTAGACCCACATATTTCCTCGACATCTTGGTATTAACTTTTTATGTTTTAAGCATTCTGAAATATTATCTTTGTTCCAACCGCAGTTTGAAACTGGTTTGAAACTCCTGGAGCATGCGCAGAATTCAGATCGTTTGTCCGTCAAGTTTCAAACTGCGTTTGGGAGTCATTTTATTCTTAGAAGTTCTTATGTCTCAAGACTATTTTTTTATTTTTTTTATGACCACCAATTACTTATGAATTACTCAAAATTGAATATATCCATTAAATTACCATGCCCTTTGCTCACTCCTCCCAATCTTTTAAGTCCCCTACGATCTATGACCCCACGAAGGAAAAATGATTTAGAGTCTTTTCCCCGAGTGTGAATATCAAGTTATGTCCGGCCGGTTTGCCTCTCAACAACACATGGCTTAGTTTTTCTCTCGTTTTTCCATTATTTATTATTTTCACCCTATCAAGACTTTTTGGACAAGAGGGGCTATAAATTCGTCCCCCCCGAATGATTTATACAACAGGAGGTACATTAAATAAACAATTTTTTTGTTTTTGATATGTTATCGGAGATTTCAATGTAAACTGATCAGCTAATGATCCGAAGGGCCTTTTTATAACTAAATTACACTTAATACCCGATATACGATACGGGAAAAAAAAGCAATTTTCTTTCTCCCTTTTACATCTTGTTTTGATTTTGTACATAAAATCCATTAAAATTGTTTAAAAAATTTTTTTGGTTGGGGGAGCGGAACCATTAAAAAAACTTGAGAAGTTAAGTCCTCCCTTTGATGACTCTTCGATACAAGTATAATAATACTGTTAAGAAAATAATGAGTTCTTTTCCATTGTGAATTGTTCGCTACGGAAGAATCGTCGAGGATGAAAGGGGCTTTATGAACGCGAAGAATCAACAGTGGCTGTGCAAATTATACAGCCCTTAGATCCCCTTTGATCTGGATTTCAATAATGACTTTTGTGTTTTATGATTTAAAAAAAACTGGTCTACAGCTGGCCTCGACGGGAACTTCCGCGAAGTAGAAGAAGATAGAGGAATAAAAACAAATTTTCTTAAAATTAAATATCAAGGTAGAAAAGTACTACTTAGAAGAGCTTCCAACGAAAACTTCCTTAAGGAGAAGGAACAATATAGGAGGGGGAGTATTAAAGAGTAGGAACAATATAGGAGGGGAGTATTAAAAAGAAGGAACAGTATAGGAGGGGGCATTAAAGAGAAGGAACTATATAGGAGGGGGAGTATTGAAGGTAAGGAACATTATAGGAGGGGAAAGTATTAAAGAGTAGGAACAATATAGGAGGGGGAAGTATAAAGAAGGAAAAGTTTAAGGAGGGGAAGTATCAAGAGGGGAAGCTTATGGAGTGGTTATAATCTCTGTAATACTCCCCTACCATATTGTTCCATCTCTTTAATACTCCCCCTCCTATATTGTTCCTCTGGGCGAAGTCTTCCTTTTTAACTTGCTTAAATTAGTTATATTTTACTTCCATGTCGTTTGGGGGTCGTTTCTTCCAGACCCCTTAAGGTCAATTCGATTATTGATCTATGCCAATCTCAACTTTGTCTGTAGTTCCGGCCGGCCGGCCGTCCATAGCATTTTTTCCGGAACGCTTTACGGACACTGTTTTGAACCGATTTTCAGACAATTTTTCTTATTCGGTGAACAAAAATATAACTAGGGAGATTTTTAAATTTCGGAAAAATGGCGGAGGTATGTCTGCTTAAAATTTTAAAAACTCCGCTGCGGCCGAACCCTCCATAAACTTCGCCCTCCTATATTGTTCCTTCTCTTTAATACCCCCCTCCTATATTGTTCCTTCTCTTTAATACTCCCTCCTATATTGTTCCTTCTCTTTAATACTCCCCTCCTATATTGTTCCTTCTCTTTAATACTCCCCTCCTATATTGTTCCTTCTCTTTAATACTCCCTCCTATATTGTTCCTTCTCTTTAATACTCCCCTCCTATATTGTTCCTTCTCTTTAATACTCCCCTCCTATATTGTTCCTTCTCTTTAATACTCCCCTCCTATATTGTTCCTTCTCTTTAATACTCCCCTCCTATATTGTTCCTTCTCTTTAATACTCCCCTCCTATATTGTTCCTTCTCTTTAATACTCCCCTCCTATATTGTTCCTTCTCTTTAATACTCCCCTCCTATATTGTTCCTTCTCTTTAATACTCCCCTCCTATATTGTTCCTTCTCTTTAATACTCCCCTCCTATATTGTTCCTTCTCTTTAATACTCCCCTCCTATATTGTTGGAAATTAGGTGAAAATCGGTTCAAAACAGTGTCCGTAAAGTGTCCGGAAAAATTGCTATGGACGGCCGGCCAGCCGGAACTACAGACAAAGTTGAGATTGGTATAGATCCATAATCGAATTGCCCTTAAGTGGTCTGGAAGACCCTCCCCAAACGACATGGAAGTAAAACAATAACTAATTTAAGCAAGTTAAAAAAACAGACTTCGCCCAGGGGAACAATATAGGAGGGGAAGTATTAAAGAGATTGAACAATATAGGAGGGGAGTATTAAAGAGAAGGAACAATACAGGAGGGAATTATTAAAGAGAAGGAACAATATAGGAGGGGAGTTTAAATAGAAGGAACAATATAGGAGGGGAAGTATAAAGGAGGAACTTAAACCTGTGTATGTATGTGTGTAAACCTTGAAAGGCTTAAGGGGGGAAGCTTATGGAGAGCTCGGCCGCAGCGGAGTTTTTACAATTTCAAGCAGACATACCTCCGGCATTTTTCCGAAATTCAAAAATCTCTCTAGTTATATTTTTGTTCACCGAATAAAAAAATTGTCTGAAATTTGGTGACAATCGGTTCAAAACAGTGTCCAAAATACTATGGTCGGCTGGCCGGCCGGAACTACAGAAAAAGTTGAGATCGGTATAGATCCATAATCGAATTCACCCTTAAGGGTCTGGAAGACTGAAAACCGAAAATTGGCGGTACAATTTGAGAAATTTCAAAAAACTGAAAAATGATTGACAATATGGATACCGAAATAATATAAGGCAATCGCCTTAGGGGAGTAGATTGAACGCCATTAGGTATTTGGTTAGATAACAACCATCGAATATGTTTACGCTGTATGGAGATGTTAAGGTGTTTCCAGACATGCCCTAAGGGGTTCGATGTGAAATCTTAATTGACGTCAGCCTAATTAATTGTCACTCGCTAAGATCTTAGTTTCCAGTTTAGCTGATAACGTTGATTTTCAACCCCAACTTGTTACCATGGAGACAGTTTTGATTTAGTCACATGTGTTTTTCCCTTTTTTATTTATGCAAAAGCGTGTATAGCGGATCTTATTGCCGAATAGTAAAAAAGGTGGGCGAAGAGAGGAGGGAAGTTATTGCTCCGCTGCGGGTTATGGATCTATCTGTGACTGACAGCTGGGGCCGCACTTAATTCAACTGTTCGGCCAAATGCAACCGTGCATATACAACAGCCCTCACGTATAAAATCAACGAAAAAACATTTAAATGCTTTAATAATATAAATTTATTGCTATAAATGTCTAAAACGTGTATTCGTAGTGCTTCAGATTTTCTGCTCGTAGATGGTGATATTAAGTCGTGCAATGATTTATATAATAGAGAAGCCTATGAATTGCTATGGATTCATGTCTTTCGAGTTATAATGGCTAAGCGTCATTTGGGGATGAGTATACCTTCTGCCGCATACCATATTTGCCCTATGATAGTAGACTTTTTTCTTAAATCTAGGAACGCGGCCGCGGCAGCGCTTTCTGTGTCGCCTGGCTAGTCGAAGAAAGTAGGTATGAAAAGCTGTTGCCCAACTTTAAGGATGCTCCCGTCGTACTTTTTCCGAGCAAGGATGACTGCATTCACTTACTATCTCGGTCGGATGATTTTGCTTTTTGCATATTAACTCGGTAGGACGGAATGCAGGGCCTAAAACTCAATTAAGTCTGACGAAATTAATCTGTTGAATGTATCCTTGATGAAACGTTTCATGTAATATCGGATATTAACCCGACGGAATATGCATAAATCAGACTCGGACGAGAGGTAAATTGTCACCGCTAATACCCTGGGTAAGAGGGCCTTCTGAATGGCCGACATATGGGACGCCTATGGACGGACGGATTTACATCTGAATTTGATTAGAGGTATTGACCGTCCGGGGGGTTGAAGGGGCTCCGGATGCAAATCCGTTATATTGAATACTCCCAAACACCGGCGACTTCTAATTGAAATACATCCATGATCCTTATTTATAACCGGGCTTAGAAGTATCATTGAGAAGATAATCTGGATTTTTATTTAGGTTATTTATGGAGGAATTGATTTGCGGTACAATTAGTGGATGCGGTAGGTAAGTGTGAGTCATTAGTTTCGATTGAAAAACGCCTTTTGAAACTTACCCTCGACCCTTAAGCCACAACTTCATCCCAATTACAACGTAACTGCTGATTTATTGCTCCGACTTTCAAACTCCCTGAATTTCTCGAACTGGGAATCTTGAAGAGGCGAAGGTCACGTCAGGAGCCCCCTCGTTACTCGAAAATTGGAAAAAAGGGGAAGGTTGACAGAAACAGAAATAAAACCGGGAAACAGTCTTGTTAATTAACCCGTCAAACGCCTATACGAAAAAACCAAAATCGAGAAACCTTTTTAAAAATCAAAGGCCACACACGTTCCCTTTTACGGTAGTGCCGAAAATATTTGGGTTTTGAGAGGGTAAGTTTTACAACACGTGTAAAAAGTCTGTTACGATAGGGCACTCGTGATTTACGAGGTCGTACTGGCCACCCTCATTGTCCCCCCATCTTTTCATGATATGCCGGACTTTTGAATTTTTTTTTTCTTCTTTTTCCGATGAGAAGGGTATGAATGAAAGGACGATTTACAATCTTAACCCCCCGCTGTTGACTTCTTTTTTGGCGGCAGACCACGACGTGGGAGGTTCTGCTGCGAACTCAACTGCGGACCCTTGACCAAACTTTAAGGTCTTCAGGGAGTTTTTGAAGTCTTTGTCGGCTGCTTTTGCTTTGTCGGACAAGATAGTCTATTGGCCGGTACATTTCTTTTTCTTAAGCCATGTCCAAAATGTAGGAGCAATACATAGTTCATCTTGTCAATAGGATTGATATTTATCTGCTGCCTGATTAGCGTATGTTGTCGTTTTTCAGTGATGATTTTTCCTTCTAAATAATATTTGAGGATGTTTCTAATTTATTTAAACATTTTTATAATGTCAATAAAGCTTTTTGTAAAATAATTTTCGTTTTCGTCAAGTAAGAAAATATCAATGTCAATGAATGTTTTAGTTTTGACCCCATTTTTTAAAAATGAGTGCGTTTTTCATCGATTTTGTGACACATACCAAATGGAATTTTTTCTGCTTTTTGCATTTTTGATAGCAACTCTACTTTTCGAATCATAACAGAAGTGAAACATCTATTAAAACAATTCAATTTAATATTTAGAAAGTTTAAATTTTTAACATCCTTAAAGAAGTTATTGTGATACCCTCGACGTCGGGTTTTTGGGGAAGGGTCTTTCAGACCCCGGAGGGTCAATTCGAATATTGATCTTTACCGATCTCAACTTTGTCTGTGGTGCCGGCCGGCCGTCCGTAGCAGCAGTTTTCATCCGATTTTCACCATATTTTCACCAATTACTCCATATATTTTTTACGAATTTTTGGTGTAAAAAAATTGACACTTTTTAATAATTTTTTTTTTTTTTCCTTCTAGAGATGGCTGTATGATATCTATTGGTGTTGTGTGATGGGTTTGCAGCCAAATAAAAATCTGGTTTTTTACAATTTTATTGTGAAGATAACCGACGTTATCTTGACCCCATTGGGCAAGAAGACAAATGACAGTGATCGATATTCTGAAAAATAATGGATACCCCCTCAATCTAATTAACAGGTGCATTAATAATAACAATTTTTGGAAAATTAACACAACTAATGGTAACTCTGCCTTCGATGTAACCAATCAGACATATAATTTTTGTGCTTTTCCTTATATTACTGGTCTCACTGACAATATTAGTAAATTCATAATAAATAAAGTGCCAAACACCAAAGTAGCCATCAAAAATACTGGGGCACTAAGGTCACTATACACGAAATTGAAACAAAAAACCCCTAAAGAAAAGAAATCTGGCGTTGTGTATTGGGGGCGGTGGTGACGGCGGTCAGGTCTGCAGAATGAAATATTTTGGTGAATCTGACCAGTACCTTCATAGGCGGATGTACCAACATCAATACAATTGCAAAAACAAGAAAAATGTGAGTGCCCTAGTAGACCATTGTTTAAAATATGACCATGTTTTTGACTTTGATAATGTAAATATTGTTAGAACTGAAAAGAATGCACATAAAGGAAATTTTTAGAAGCCGTATGTATAAAAAATGATAAAACAGCAGTTAATTGTAAGCAGGAGACGGCTGGTCTCCTCCGTTTCTATAACCCATTACTACTCGAAAAGTGACGTCATTATGACGTACTTGTTCACCTTAATTTTCCCGATTGTGCCCTCTACATATTACCCGACTGTGTTTTTTTAAAAATAACTCTAAGGTTGTTATAACCAAATTTTGAAAATGTATACTCTCTCTTAAAGACCACGTTTTGCTCTATCTTATTTATTAAAAAATTGAAAATCTCATCTAAGAAGTGCCAGTTTTTTAAGGATATTTTTTATCATTGATAAAAGTATCGTTTTATATGCAACACACACGTACACACTGTGTTAGACAATGGTTTTACAATCTCCATTGTGGAACTGAGTAAGTGGTCGTTTGTGTCAAATTTTAGTATATAATGTATTGAGTCTCATTGTAATCTCGTGTTATTTCTCTTTTGTAGTTGTTACGAGGTTCAAACCTTGAAAAAGGGAAAAAGTCCCCGAAACGTCGGTTATCTTCACAATAAAATTGTAAAAAACCAGATTTTTATTTGGCTGCAAACCCATCACACAACACCAATATTTTTTTTTTAGTAGGGAGAAATTTCATACTTCAACCCTTTACGACAGGCACATCCGTCGGCGAAAGGGCCAATTATTTCTACCTTGACACTTAGAAAAATTTTTGAAAAAAAAAAGAACTTAAAAAATTTTTCAGCAAAAAAAGCGCAAATTTAAAAAATAAACCCGGAAAATTTTTCAAAAAAAATATTGAAAAATTTGTCGAAAAAAAAACTTAGAAAATTTTTCTGACAAAGGCGAAGTTTTCGGAAAAAAAATCGGAAAATTAAAAAAAAAAACCTCGGAAATGTATCAAAAAAACTTAGACGATTTTTCGAACAATCAAACTTGGAAAATTTTTCGAAAAAAAAAAAGAAAACTTGGAAAATTTTTCGATAAAAACTTCCCTCTCCGTTATACACCCTCCTTCGTTATACTTTCGTTCCCTTATACTTCCCCTTCTGTTTTACTTCCCCTGACTTATACGTCCCCCTCTGTTTTACTTCCCCAGACTTATACTTCCTCCTCTGTTTTACTTGCCCTGACTTATACTTTCCCCTCCTATATACTTCCCCTTCCGTTGTACGTCCCCTCCTTTATACATCCCCCTCTTATATTGTTACTTCTCTTTAAGGAAGTTTTCGTTGGAAGCTCTTCAAACCAGTATTTTAAAGAAAATGGAAAAAGGGAAAATTAAAGACTGCCCAGCCAGGCAAGCTGGTGTGGTTTTCACGAGAAAGAAAGAATGTACATGCAAATCTAAAACCTCTTTTGATAATTTTAGCATGATTGTTGTTATAATTTGCTCGGTTAATGAAATTCAAGTTTTCAAATTGAATATTTATGGCTTCAAAAAAAGTTTGAAACATTTACATAATATCATAGCCCTTTATTGGATCTATTCACATACCATCTGCACCCTTTTAGTCTTTTGCGATTTGGCGAGCGTGTTCGCCGTAACGCATAAACACCCCAGTGATTTGCTAAAAGGTTTCCCCGGTCTTCTTTATGCGAAAGTTTATAATTAAAATAGCGGCTCGGTTAAAGGGCGTCCACGGTATTAGAGGGTCACGTGCTGATGACGGTCACTCCAAGATTACGAGCATTTGGACCCACCCCCTTGTTTTAATTAAATCCTCCTCTCTCGTTTTCGCGTTTCTTGTTTACAAACTTTAAACGGTGACTCAGGTTTTGCTCTTTTTCTTTCTTTTATTTTAAACACCGGTTTGGGTATGTTTAGGTCGAGGCATTTCCGGTGAGTCAGTCCCGAGGAGAAATTCTTTCTCATATCGCGTGACCCGGACGGAATTTATTGATCATGAACGCGGTCAAACTTGATAAGAAAATTCTTAAATGTTTTCGAAGAAGATCTTGAGCGTTTTAAGTAAACATAAAAGATAAAATCTTCAACCTTCATACTTAAAATAAAAGCTAAAAGTTATCTTTCAACAAGCACTCATACCATTTCAAACTTAGCCACCGTCTCGAGAGATCGTTTGATTTTTTTTTTCATCTCCAAACGAGCTTTTTGTGCGAGACGAAAAAATTAACACCCTCGCGTTATCAAACTAGTTTGAATTTGGCAAATCTCAAAGATAAATTTTTGAAAAAATTCTGGTTTGAATAGCTTCCAACGAAAACTTCCTTAAAGAGAAGTAACAATATAGGAGGGGGAAGTATAACGGAGGGGACGTACAACGGAGAGGAAGTACATATATGGGAGGAGAAGTATAACGGAGGGGGAAGTTTTTTTTTTTTTCAAAAAATTTTCCAAGTTTTTTTCCGAAAAATTGTCTAAGTTTTTTTTTTAATCCGAGTTTTTTTCTAAAAATTTTCCAGGTTTTCTTTTTTAAATTTGCGCTTTTTTTTTTTGCTGAAAAGTTTTTTAAGTTCTTTTTTTTAATTTTTTTAACTGTCAAGGTAGAAATAATGGGCTGTTGGGGGGGGGAGTATAAAGGAGGGGACGTACAACGGAAGGGGAAGTATATAGGAGGGGAAAGTATTAGTCAGGGAAGTAAAACAGAGGGGGAAGTATAAGGGAACGAAAGTATAACGAAGGAGGGTATAACGGAGAGGGAAGTTTTTTATCAAAAAATTTTCCAAGTTTTTTTTTTTTTTTTTCAAAAAATTTTCCAAGTTTTTTTTTCCGAAAAATTGTCTAAGTTTTTTTTTAATCCGAGTTTTTTTCTAAAAATTTTCCAGGTTTTCTTTTTTAAATTTGCGCTTTTTTTTCCTGAAAAGTTTTTTAAGTTCTTTTTTTTTAATTTTTGTAACTGTCAAGGTAGAAATAATGGGCTCTTTGGCCTATGGATATGCCTCTCGTAAAGGGAAGAAGTATGAAATTTCTCCCTACTGAAAAAAAAAAATTATTATTAAAAAGTAGCAATTTTTTTACACTAAAAATTTGTCAAAAATATAAGGAGTAATTGGTGAAAGTTTGGTGATAATCGAACCAACGGAAAACCCTTCCCTAAAAACCCGACGTCGAGGGTATCACAATAGAGAGTTTCAGGGAATCGTAATTCCGAGTCCCGACTCCGACTCACCAAACGGGAAAGGTCTTCTCGTAGAGGCTACAAAACAGAGTTCCAGGAAGTCGTTCCGACTCAGTTCCGACTCAGTTAGTTCACAATATTCTCACTATAGCAAATTCATGAATCGAACTTAGGTACCTTTATTTCTTCGACTTCAGCCAATGCTGTTGAAAAAACTCCCAGGGCTCCTCGTTGGATATGAAATTGTGAAAACAACAAAAACAAATCGAAACTAAACGATATTGGATTTGAAATCGTAAAAACAACAAAAAAACAACCTGAAAATAGACGAAATTGTATTTGAAATCGTGAAAACAACAAAAACAACCCGAAAATAAACAAAATTGTATTTGAAATCGTAAAAACAACAAAAAACATGAACCCGATACTAGAAGAGATAACGAAATAACCTTCGTAAAATATAACCTTACGTTTACTCGGAATCGGGATTTTAGTCGTTCCGGTATACGACCCAGCCGAGTCGGGTCGTATTACGATTACGACTGGCGGCTCGAGTCGTATGACCTTGAGCGAGTCGGAGTCGGGACTCGGAATTACGATTCCCTGAAACTCTCTAATAACTTCTTTAAGGAAGTTAAAAACGCGGGAACTAAAAATATGCTGGCTCGCGCCTGCGCGTTGTTTAGATATCGTCAACTCACATGTACCCTAAAATTGAAATAAATAATCCGAACTTACTAGTGCAAGATAAATAAATGACAAAATAAACACAGCAGAACTGGGACATATTATTTTTTTTTTCTATAGATAACCGAATTTTCTTAAGCAAAAGTCGACTTTTTATGAGATATTTTTAACAATAAATTATTGTAAATCTCCCCTTTTTTAACTTTTTAATTAGCAAGAAAAAAAAATCGTAAAAGTTTGCCAAATAAGATCGAATGTCTAAATTACGTTTTTTCGTAACGTGAGAAGTTAACAGGATTGCTCTCGAACATTCCAGGATGAATTTCTTCCCTTAATAAGGCTTCTTCGGCCTTTTTACTCCCTCTTTTCTTTCACCAATTTTCACTTGTGTGGCTTTACTGAAAGAGAAGGAAAAAAAATTGCAAAGGGGAGTTGTTTGGGGAGGTCAATGGGGCTTAGGATTTCGGGGGATAATAACGAAAAGTGGGAAATCGGAGTGTGAATATGAAATATTAAATTGAAGTCCACTCGAGTTAAATTTCTTCAATGAAAGGGTCGATTGGGCGAGTTTACAAATTAGAAAGAGGTCATTAAATGATAGAGTCCAATTATCTCGCCCAGATATCGCAGCGTCTTATGACGAGATGTCAATCACGGAACCCTGGAGAGGTTTCTGGCAATTGTAGCAACGAAGCTTAATCAGAGTTTAAAGGGTTCATGTGGGGATGTTCGTTAATTAACGGCGTTTCGCTTTATGAAAGGGCCCGCATCTGTCCGAGCGGATAAAGCCACGTGTTTGCGCGTTTGCGAACTGACCACAGCCCGTATTCGGAGATGCCCTCATGAGACTTTCTGCGAGGCGGTGGCCTCTTCCACTCGGTTAAGCCCCCATGGGATGAAAATCACGGCTTTTTTTTTTTTTTGCACGCGTGGCCACTGTTTTTGTAATCGCCTCCCACATTTCGCAAACAGCTTTTGTTGTCCATCTGCGCTTTGATGTCTCTACTGAAGATTCAAATGGCAAAAAAACTTGAAATTACTTTTAAATTAAATCATCATAAACTACACCCCTATATTTTTTTACAACTTGGTCAAGAATGGAGTTTCTAAGCGATTAGTTTTATCACGGACAAACTCAATCAGTGATGGTTCGAATTGCACAGCTCCCACAGAACGCTGCAGCAGGAGCGCTGATGATTTCTGAATCTCGTTCCAAAATACCCTCACGCTACAGCCTTTAAAATCGAAGATTTCAATAATTTTCTTTAAGTAATTTAAAAGACAGTGGCTAAGTTTGAAATGGCCGGAGTGCTAGTTGAAAGATAACTTTTAACTTTTATTTTGGGTATGAAGGTTGAAGATTTTATCAAAAAAGCTCTTGTGGAGAGGGAAAAATCAAACGAGCTCTCCTTGCGAGAGGAAAAAAATTAACCCCCCGTGATATCGAATTAGTTTGGATTTTGGCAAATCTCAAATATAAATTTTTGAAAAAAACGCGGGATTAAAAATGAAAGCTCGCGCATGCGCGTTATAGTGGTATCGTAAGCTCACAAGTTTATTAACCCATTCAATACGGAGCCGTTTTGGCGGGCTCTGGGCTAAGACTGAGTGATATTTTTGAATTCTTTCCCGGTGACTGAAATTGGTTTTTCAGAAAATTAGTTTACTTTCATATTATATTAGCCTAAAAAATAGTTTTAATATTCCAATTAGTCTAATTCGCTTATTATAGACGAATTAAATAGAGCGCTTAAAAGCGCTCTCAGTCATTCAAAAAATCGTTCAAAAAATTTGAGGTAAAAACGGCGAATGGGGTTATCTTTATTGTATCACGGAGAATCGGTAAAATAACTTTCGTGAACGACTGGAGCGAGAGAATGCCTTTAGAAAAGTACAGGCGAAGAGCGCGTCTTAGCGCGGTCAGTCATTGGCGAAGGGTAGGGAGAGCGCTTAAACGCGCTCTCAGTCATTGGGAAAGGTTCGATGCGCGCGTTTACGCGCTCTCCGTATTGAATGGGTTAAGTGACGTTGGGACTAACTCTAGACAGTTGCGGAGTTAGCGAATACCTTCTAAGTTATTTTCCCTTTATAACGCTTTGTTGCGATTACACAAAACTTAATTTTTCACCGTCCGAAAGACTCATTTAAAATAATTAAATTATTACGGAAGGCCGATTGTGAATTTTGATTCAGCGAAAAGGGGACCGCACAGAAAAGGCAATTAAACCTGAAGAGTGGCCTTTATCTAAAGCCAGAGATAAACAGAAAAATAGGGTTTGAACGACTTTAACCCGTTTAGATTTCAATGGACTTTTATAAACCGATTTTTTTTTCCCATCCCCTTTATAGAAAAAAAAAGCGAGTACAGGATGACCCTCATTGTTGATGGAAAGTCTGGACTCAGATGCCAAATGTAATTGGAACCCCGTAATCACCCCATTAGGATCTACAAAAACAATTTCACCCCCACTTTTATATAAAAAGCTCTGGGGGTCGTTGAAAAACCGTGCGTATATTATTTATATGGGAGCGGTTTTAAACTTGTCTTGTTAATTTTCTCTTGCGGTAGGGAGAGGAGATAATAAGGGAAGGACTCAGGATATTGGGTGCTTGATTAAACTAGTGACCGCTCTACCGTCCTTGTTAGGAACATTTCATTTAAGACGATTTCTAGTCTAACAGCTCGAAAACTCCTTACGTCCACTTGACTTCGGGGGCCCTTTCGGATTACTTGTAAACAGCAACGCCTATTGTGAAATTCCACTCTCCCCTCAAAACCTATTTTCTTAACGACGAGGTTCTTAACATACAAACGATGCGTTATGAGCTTCTATATTGGACACCCTGTTAACTTTTACGGCTTTTACATTAGAATATTCATACAGAAACACACAAATTCCCAGAACGAAATGATTTTTGTCTGAAAAGGTGGTTTTTAAGACTTTCGAAAATTCGTACAAAAGAGTCGTTATAAGAACTACCTGTCATAACTGACCTTTTAAAGAAAACGACACCTGAAAATTTAACTTAAACATTTACTGGTTAGGTATAAGTAGACTGGAAACCGTCGAAAATCGATTAGGGTGAAAGGGTCCTAAAGTTTTTTATAACCTTTTAGGACACTTTTTGGTCAGATTACCTTTAGAAATCTAAAAGGAAACTATTCGTCCATATTGTTTTTCCCTCTCGTCGCATATTCACTTAGCGACATATCGACGGTCTCAAGACAGAAAGATAAGCGTCAATTTGACAAAAATGGGGTCATTATCGAAAAATTGTAAGAATAAGTTCTTTCATTTAAAATGATTGTTTTTGATAATCGAAAAATATAGAAAATCGAGTTTTAAGAGACATCGGCGGTTCATTTTAGTGTCAGGTTATCGTGGTGTAACCGTGAACATAAGGATTCACTGCGGATACGTCCGGCTCGTTTTTCACCTTTTTTTCAAGGCCAATTGGTAAAAATAAGTAAGAATGTGTTCTTTAGTATTTAAGTAAGAATATAATGGAAAGAATAAGTTCTTTCATTCAAAATGATTGTTTTTGATAATTCATAATCGAAAAATATAGAAAATCGAGTTTTAAGAGACATCGACAGTTCATTTTAGTGTCAGGTTATCGTGGTGTAACCGTGCATATAAGGATTCACGGCGGATACGTCCGGTTCGTTTTTCAACTTTTTTTTCAAGGCCAATTGGTAAAAATAAGTATGAATAAGTTCTTTAGTATATAAGTAAGAATGAGAAAAATGGTAAGAATAATTAGTTCTTTCATTTAAAATGACTGTTTTCGATAATACATAATCGAAAAATAAAGAAAATCGAGTTTTAAGAGACATCGACGGTTCATTTTAGTGTCAGGTTATCGTGGTGTAACCGTGCACATAAGGATTCACGGCGGATACGTCCGGCTCGTTTTTAAGCGGCCCACAGACGCACAATATTATTGTGCAATGTGGGTTGCACAATATATTGACGGCGCCCCACAGACGCTCAATATTATTGTCCAATGTGTCGGTTTCTGCAAAAAATTGTTTCGTTTGGGGTCGATATTGACGGTTGTGCAATATATTGTGCAATCTTGAGTACAGACGTACAACCACATCGTGCAAACACAAACAGTAGTACAGTACCCGCTTTAATTTCATATCATCATAATTTCATGATCATGTTGAGTGATGAGGTGTTGTGTTGTGCGATAATCGCTGTGGTCGCGAATGAAAAAAAGAAAAAAAAAGGGCTCCCTGAAAGGAAGCAAATGGGCCAAAGAGTGGTTCATTGATAGGGAGAAATAAATGAACAAAGAAATGAAACAGGTGTTAAAGTTTACAGGTTAAGGTTTGTAAAACAGTTTAAAGGTTACAGAGAAACGAGAACGTGTGGGATATTGCGCAATACTGCGTACAGACGGTACAATATTTACCCGTTTGTACAATATATTTTCAACTTTCTGAACATCACGCAATATATTGTGCAACCTTTCAATTTCGTCTACACACGATCAATATTATTGCGCAAACCCAAATATGGCACAATAATATTGTGCGTCTGTGGGACGCTTTAACCGTTTTTTTCAAGGTCAATTCATTTTAGTATTACCGATAAGTCTGTCTCATAAATTAAATTTCGTTTATAACAGTGATAATACACGAAATCCTGCCATAAAGTCTAAAATCATAATTTTCTGCCTTGTGAATGTCGATATGATCAAAATCGATTTTTAAAAAATCACATTTTTAGTTATTTTTAGATGCCATAGATAGGCTTTTGAAAAAATTTATGTATGTATTTGAATTTTTTTTATGTAGAATTTTTTGTGGATATAAAAAAAAGGTGAAATATAAGATAAACGGGGGAGAAAGAATTTTTTATAGGGGTAAACTTTTCTGTTTTCGTATACATGAGGCCCAATTCTTCGCTTCTGCGAATCACAATACCGTAAATTTCCCGTAAGGGTTGAAAAGGGACGGGGGAGAGGCTCTTTAACGTGAAGGGAGAAGAGGGATCAGTTGCCTTTCCTAGGGGTGGAAATAGGACGCGTATTAAACTCAGGCCAAGCAATAATTTCCTCTCGGAGGGGAGTCGAAGAGGTTTGAAACGAGTGAGACAAATTTCATCCCCTGGGAGTCAGGAAGTCGTACCGTAAATAGCGAGCCTCGACGCTAAATATGTGGGCTTGGTAGGCAAGGCTCATTTACTCCTTTGCCTCGGAATATTTCTAAGGGATCCGTTCGGGCGGGAGAGACGTTGGGTTAGCATAATTCGTCCATCTATATTACTCCCGGACACTTGCCACCTCGGTGATTCCTGTTTGTCAACGACGCCTGTCGTTAACAGACGTCGTGATTTTATCAAACGCTTCCTTGTCAGAACCTCCCTCTTTTTTTTCCCTTCTTCACGTAATTTCTCCGTCTTCAACAACAATCTACTCAAATCACCGTGAAAATTAAGGATGACATAAAAACCTTTTTCTCTAAGAATTTTTGTGCTACAAACTACTGCTCTAACTTAAGGGTTGCAATGGATTAAAGTTAAGGAGAACACTTGTTCCAACCACAGAAACTGGTTTGAAACTTCTGGAGCATGCGCAGAAGGATTTGCCTGTCAAAGACGTCAGAAGACTTCAGATTTGACTGACAAATGATTTGAACGACGTCAAAGTTGGCGCCCAAATCCTTCTGCGCATGATCCAGGAGTTTTATACTGCAGTTTGAAGCACAGCGGGAACTAAGACAATTACAGTACCAAATTCCGATTGGACTTTACTTGGAGTTTATTATGGAGACTCCGATAGGACAAAAATGCTTCTAACTGCTCTAAGATATTGATTTACTCAATTAATTTTTTCATTGAACTTCAAGGTTATTTACTAGGTACTGTAATTGTCTTAGTTCCCGCTGCGGTTCAGTATGAAACTCCTGGAGCATGCGCAGAAGGATTTGGGCGTCAACTTTGACGTCGTTCAAATCGTTTGTCCGTCAAATCTGAAGTGTTCTGACGTCAAATTAAGGATGACATAAGAACCTTTTTCTCTAAGAATTTTTGGTGCTGCAAACTACTGCTCTAACTTAAGGGTTACAATGGATTAAAGTCTCGTATGAAGAAAAAGGAGAACACTTGTTCCAACTGCAGAAACTGGTTTGAAACTTCTGGAGCATGCGCAGAAGGATTTGCCTGTCAAAGACGTCAGAAGACTTCAGATTTGACTGACAAATGATTTGAACGACGTCAAAGTTGACACCCAAATCCTTCTGCGCATGCTCCAGGAGTTTCATACTGCGGAAATAAGACAATTACAGTGCCTAGTAAATTCCGATTGGACTTTACTTGGAGTTTATTATGGAGACTCCGATTGGACAAATGCTTCTAACTGCTCTAAGATATTGATTTACTCAATTAATTTGGGCGTCAACTTTGACGTCGTTCAAATCGTTTCTCCGTCAAATTTGAAGTCAGAACACTTCAGAAGGAAAATTCATTCACTTCAGGAAAATCCTTCTGCGCATGCTCCAGGAATTTCAAACCAGTTTCTGCGGTTGTAACATGTGTTCTCTTACTTCATACGAGGCATTGCTTTTAATCCATTTTAACCCTTAAGTTTACAGAGTTGGTAAGATTGTGAAGGTTGTATATAATTATTTTTATCAGGTGAATTTCTTTTAGTTTCATTTTAAATTCCTTAAAATGTTTATTGTTATTATGCTGTGAAGTACTAAGAAATGGAGTGTTTATTGCTCAAGATAAAAAGGAAACTTTTGTTTTTTTTAATATCGTGCTCTGAGGTCATAAGTTTTAAGTTTCAACGGTGATTTTTTTTAAACAAACATGTCCAGTTTTATAATATGGTTTTGAGGAGTTGACAAGCGTTTGTCTTGTTATCCGTAGATATCCGGTTCCCTGCGGGTGAAAAGACGGGGTGTGTGTGTAACAAGGACGTCCTAAGGCTATTCAACAATAATGAGGCATCCATTTGCTACCGATACGCCCAGGGAGATTCTCTAACAACCGACGCATTTTGGGTCGAAATTGGTAATACGATATTCTGACATTTTTATAAGAAATTTTTTGTTAATCGGATAAATTGATGGTTGGCCGGAGGGCGTTGTGTTATTTGTCATGCGGTCGAGATAGGAAGCAAATAGTGTTCGGGGTTGATGAATGGACTGTTAATACAGGAGAAGTTGTGGATGGGGGTGAGAGAGGGCTTCGCTCCGTCCTCCCCGAGAGATTAGAGAGCTTCCCAATCATAGTAAATCATTCCGCGGCCGTCCGAGGGATCTATTGAAACGTTGGAGATTTACAACGGAAAGGGGGGACCACTCGAGGGTTCACCTACTGTTAATCTCCTATCGCGATCCCGCCAATAATAAACATTAAACCGTTTAAAACAATGCGCTTTCCACACTGCTGCAGATAACAAACCTTTCCTTTCCACGATGCTCCAGTTCTACCAACGTTGGAACCTATTTTCTTTGCCATCTTCTTGACGAATGAGGCAAACATCACATATCACGTATAGTTGACCACGTCCTCCTAAGTTTGAGGGATTGTTTGGTTTCAAATCTCGTAATCTCCTCATTCTCTCAAACACCAGGGACTGAAGCGGGAATGCTCCAGAATGGGAATCGAACCCACGACCTTTGTACTGAATGACCGCTGCCTTAATCCCATCAGCCATGACGATCCCCACTTTTTAAAATCAGTAAAAACTTTGCAGTCCCCGTTTCTTTTGAGCAAACTCCATAAATCACCCAAGTGGTCGGTGGGAAGTTGTATGTATTGACTTTTAGGGTTTGAAAGATCTTACCTGCACCTAGTTTTGTGTACAGATGACTCATAGGGTGTATCATCTCACTATTTATGTCTGAAACTGACTAATATGATCCTGATGCAACTCTTCCTCAGGTACCGAATCCATTGTTGTCCTTTCGCATGAGTCACTAATAAATTAAACACGAAATGTTAATTTGAAAGCGATCTTTTCCTTTGTTTTTTCGTTTGACCAACGTGATTATTTTGAAAAGACTCTCGGATATTGAGGCGTTTTCTAATTAAAACGTACGGATCTCGAACTTAGATAAGCCTCTAACGCCGGCTGTCCAAACATCCCGTCTTTTCTAATACCGCTGAGCTGGACCATGGCCAGTCCGTGAGGTTATCGGTAATGAAAAATAAATATTTGAACTCCGAGGATCGCAAACAATGAGGCCTCAAATCAAACAAGAAAATTTCTTTTATGTGAATATTCTTGGATTTGAGGAAAAACCCTATCCCACTTTCCTTCTATATACAGAAAACACCCTTCTTTAATTAAAAATTGATTTTTCTTGCACTAAGTCACTTCTATACTGACTTAAGCTCAAAATCTTGAAATCCTTTTAAGAAAAAGATAAGCGATCCTATACTACGGTTATAGTAAATTCGGTTATTGCAAAAAAAAAATCACGTCACAGTTGTAGTATTTATTTTGGTCGTAGGACCCTAGGTCAAAGTAGAAATTCTTAAAACTTCTGATATCGGTTATCCCACTTCTGATATCTCGTCGCGTTAGTAGCAACATCGGCAAAGTAATTTTTTATCAATTTTGAGTTAGGCATTGTTTCTGATGGTAAATTTTGTTGTGGATCGAATTCCGTTGGCAGTTTAACCCTATTACCAACATAAAACGCGTAGTTCACGATTTAGCCAACAGGTGATGCATTGATTCCAATGAGAAATTAATCCGTATTTTGGATCTCCTGAAAACCTTGGAAAAATGACTTGTCCGGTGTAAGAACTAACGCGATGGTCTGTTATAATATCCCACTTCTGATATAGGCTTTACCCCATCTTATATCTGCTATCCCACTTCTGATATCGGTTTTCCTACATCTGATATCGGCTATCCCACTTCTGATATTTGTTATCCCACTTCTTATATCGGTTATCCCACTTCTGATATCTCGTCGCGTTAGTACCAACACCGGCAAAGTAATTTTTTATCAATTTTGAGTTAGGCATTGTTTCTGATGGTAAATTTTGTGGTGGATCGAATTCCGTTGGTAGTTTAACCCTATTACCAACATAAAACGCGTAATTCACGATTTAGCCAACAAGTGATGCATTGATTCCAATGAGAAATTAATCCGTATTTTGGCTCTCCTGAAAACCTTGGAAAAATGACTTGTCCGGTGTTAGAACTAACGCGACGAAACATAAAAAAATCGGCAATCTGTCTGCTGTTATTGCGCAATGACCGTACTGGACGGCACCACGTACAACCTCATGCAATGATCACTGGTCCCCAATGACCTTGACTTGGAGGGTGTCATAATAACTTCTCCTTGAGAAATTTAAAACTGGTTTTGAAGTATCAGTTAATTATTTTGTCATTTTATTTTTCTTTATTTTATTACTTTTTTAATACTTTCAAAGAGCACTTTTCCCCATAAAACAACCTATAAATCATCCGTGACAAATCCTTCAGGAATAACAAAACATCGCAGTAAAACTTGAAAGTGGAAAAAGAAACTCTATTTTTTTTATTGCGCACTTAAAAACATTTTTATATAATAAATTTTCTTATATTTTTTATAGTTCAGAAACAATTATACAAATAGGAAGAGTTTAAAAAACGTATCCGCCCAGATGTAAGTTTACAACCGTAATAATTCAATTGCCAGTGATCGTAAAGTAGAGCGTGCTCAGCTTTGTAAAAAATAAAATAAAAAAAATAAAATAAGAGGCTATAAGTGCCCATTTTTTTTTTCGCCTATTGTCATCGGATAAGGGGAGGGCCAACCCTGACAACCGGTTTCTATTCATCCTCAATTTAAAACGTAGCAATCAAACTTTTAATTGCAAGAGGAGATAATATTTTCCGTTGTTAAAGCCAGAGGTCTGATTGTTTGTTTTATTGTTATTCTGCCCTCGAGGCACCCTGATTGTTTCAACAGCGGCCAGAGAAAGAGAGAAAAAAAATATAATGTTTTATTTTTTAATTTAGACTTGTTGATTTTTTCCTTCTTTTTATTGAGGGAAGTGTGTCTATTTTTTTTTCGTTCAATCACGTTTGGTGTTGAGAAAATAAAAAAGAAAAATATTTCAGTTCAAAAAAAAAAAAATTCAGGGAAATTCACGAGTGACAGAAAAAATTTATTACGTATTTATTTTTCCCCAGAGCCCTGTAGGCAAATAAAAACGTTTACTAAGTAATTTTTTCTACAACCGGATTTTTAATATAACTATTTGATACTACTCAGTCAAATAACTGATATCAGAAGTGGGATAGCCGATATCAGAAATGGGATAACAAATATCAGAAGCGCGATAGCCGATATCAGAAATGGGATAACAAATATCAGAAGTGGGATAGCCGATATCAGAAATGGGATAACAAATATCAGAAGCGCGATAGCCGATATCAGAAATGGGATAACAAATATCAGAAGCGCGATAGCCGATATCAGAAATGGGATAACAAATATTAGAAGTGGGATAGCCGATATCAGAAATGGGATAACAAATATCAGAAGCGCGATAGCCGATATCAGAAATGGGATAACAAATATCAGAAGCGCGATAGCCGATATCAGAAATGGGATAACAAATATCAGAAGCGCGATAGCCGATATCAGAAGTGGGATAGGATAACAGATCGTCGCGTTAGTTGTAACACTGGACAAGTCATTTTTCCAAGGTTTTCAGGAGAGCCAAATACGGATTAATTTCTCATTGGAATCAATGCAACACCTTTTGGCTAAATCGTGAACTACGTGCTTTCTGTTGGTAATAGGTCTAAACTACCAACGGAATTCGATCCACCACAAAATTTACCATCAGAAACAATGCCTAACTCAAAATTGTTAAAAAATGACTTATCCGGTGTTGGTACTAACTCGACGAAATATCAGAAGTGGGATAACCGATATAAGAAGTGGGATAACAAATATCAGAAGTAGGATAGCCGATATCAGATGTAGGACAACCGATATCAGAAGTGGGATAGCAGATATAAGATGGGATAAAGCCTATATCTGAAGTGGGATAGGATAACAGATCGTCTCGTTAGATCTAACACCGGACAAGTCATTTTTCCAAGATTTTCAGGAGATCCAAAATACGGATTAATTTCTCATTGGAATCAATGCATCACCTGTTGGCTAAATCGTGAACTACGCGTTTTCTGATGGTAATAGGGATACACTACCAACGGAATTCGATCCACCACAAAATTTACCATTAAAAACAATGCCTAACTCAAAATTGTTAAAATATGACTTATCCGGTGTTAAAACTACGCGACAATTTCCAAAAATGCTCTCCCAACTAAAAGATGATTCTTTGAAACGACAACAGCGGGATAAGGAGGGCAGTGTGGCAGTTATCTCACTTCTGATATCTGCTACCCTATTTCTGATAGCAGTTAATAGCACTTCATGATCAGTGAATTCAAGGGTAATCCAATAACTTCAGTTTGAGAAAGAGAAAAAGTAAACTGTAGTGCGACCCCCGCCATCTTAAATAGAATCAGATGGCGACTTTAGTGAGGATAGGATGAGACAAGAACTTTTAACAATGAAGTAGTGTGACTCTCCCCATGTAAAACGTCATGTCCCATTTACAAAGTAAACCGTTTTTCGCCCTCTTTTAAATTTAGATCTTGAAAAACGCCTCAAAACGCATCTGGTTCCGCTCAATCAATAACAGTCCAGTATCCATCAGCGTCGAAACGTCAAATCATAAATCTAAAATTCCCCGACTTTCTGTTTTTGGGATTATTGCAGCTGTATTCGCATGAATAATTTATTTTGAGAGATTCCCACGAAGTACAAGGATTGCGGGGGTCAGAACCCTTTTTGTCGCGGCCGACGAATGATTGACAGCCACGCGTTTGGAGGGTTGCGTAAACGGGTAGCACGCTCCTCCTCCACGCCCCGAAACTTGGATAATGTTAAAACGATTAGCGATCGGCGGAGAAGGGGTTTCTTTTAAGCAGAACAAGTCATCCTTTACCGTGACGACAAGAGGGAGCGAAAAACTGTTTTCACACCCGGGGACACGTGGCGTAGACAATCCGCATCCACGTGTTTTACATGTTAATAATAAAGTCGCTATATCGATAAACAGGATTTTGTCTCTGATCCGGGATTGATTACGAGGGTGGAATTAAACCGCTGCATAAATAAACCCACTAGATTTGTGGCCTTAATCAATAGAGGGTTAAACCTATTTTTCTAATCATTCTCATGAACAATAAAACCGAAATGGATCTCCCTAAAAATATTTCCGACATAAAATAACCTCATAAAACATTTTCGGAGTGAATGGTGAGAAAACAGGTAGTGTAAATGGCTTCGGGAAAATTTATTACGCATCACCCGGCCATTCTGAAGAATTGGAGGGTGTCGGCGGTTTTTGATAGATCACCGAATGAGGCTCTAAAACGCACCTGTTTCCCTCGGAGCTTAGACACTCAGAAAATAGTAAAATAACCCAAAATATCTCTATTAAGAAGTACAAAAATTGTTGAATCTCACTAGCGAGAGGGACATCCCTTGGGCAAAAGGTCCATTATTTCTACCTAGATTTTTTTTCTGTCATTTGGTGGAGTTTAATTACAATATATTAGGAAATGGTAACTGGATAGTTCGAGGAAATGTCATATTATCCTTGTGTTTCTTCTCTTTAAGCCTCTAAAACCCCTGAAACGCAATAATAAGCGAGAAAAACGGGTTTTTAGGTCGAAAAAAAATTTTTTTTTTCAACTTTTGCCTCGAGGTCACTTCTGGGATACAGACGATTTCCCAATACTTCCGTTTCAAGCCTCAAAAACCCCTGAAACGCAAAAATAAGCGAGAAAAACGGGTTTTTAGGTCGAAAATTTTTTTTCAATTTTTTGCCTTGAAATCACTTCTGGGATGTAGGTAGAAGAACCCCCATTACTTCCGTTTCAAGCCTCAAAAAACCCTGAAACGCAATAATAAGCGAGAAAAACGGGTTTTTAGGTCGAAAAAAATTTTTTTTTTTCAATTTTTTGTCTTGAAATCACTTCTGGGATGTAGAAGATCCCGCAATACTTCCGTTTCAAGCCTCAAAAACCCCTGAAACGCAATAATAAGCGAGAAAAACGGGTTTTTAGGTCGAAAATTTTTTTTCAAATTTTGCTTCGAAATCATATCTGGGATGTAGAAGAACCTCCAATACGTCCGTTTCAAGCCTCAAAAACCCCTTAAACGCAATAATAAGCGAGAAAAACGGGTTTTAGGTAGAAAATTTTTTTTCAATATTTTGCCTAGACATCACTTCTGGGATGTAGAAGAACCTCCAATACTTCAGCTTCAAGCCTTAAATACCCCTTAAACGCAATAATAAGCGAGAAAAACGGGTTTTTAGGTCGAAATTTTTTTTCTATATTTTGCCTCGAAATCACTTCTGGGATGTAGAAGAACCTCCAATACATCCGTATCAAACCTCAAAAACCCCTGAAACGCAATAATAAGCGAGAAAAACGGGTTTTAGGTCGAAATTTTTTTCAATTTTTTGCCTCGAAATCACTTCTGGGATGTAAAAGATCCCCCAATACAGTAGACCCTCGTTTAACCGTTCCTCGGTTTATCCGCGCTATTTTTTCAGATTTTCTCCTTCAATTATCCGTTCAATGAACGGATAAACGAGGGAGTTATTTAAAAAAAAAATGAAATGTTGCTGTTTTTTTATGCCCGATATTCTAGGAAGGTCATTAGCGCCACCCTTATTGTTCTCACCGTCTTTTCGTTATCTCATTTCTCCGAAAAGTTTGTTTACAAAAATGATTTTTATTGCCAGTTTCTATGACTTCTTTAGTCTTTCTCGGTTTTTCGAAGAAAAATTCATAAATAATTTTTTGTCGAAACCGGGAAATAGTTCTCAGAAATAATATGTCTGGAATGTACAATTCTCATCTGTCATTCATCAATTTTAATTTTTTTTTTACTCCCTACATACTCTTGTTTTTAACTAAATAAATGTTTTTTACATATTATTTACCTTTTATTTATCGTTTAGAACCATAAAATGACTACGAAACTTTATAGTTACATCATTTTCGTTGCCAATAAAATTATTAAACTCTCACTCAAAAAAAAACCCCTTGATTATCCGTTTTTTGCGGTCGAGAACCAATTAGTAGGTACGGATTAACGAGGGTCTACTGTACTTCCGTTGCAAGCCTCAAAAACCCCTGAAACGCGAGAAAAACGGGTTTTTAGGTAAAAAAAAATTTTTTTTTTCAATTTTAGCCTCGAAATCACTTCTGGGATGTAAAAGATCCCCCAATACTTCCGTTTCAAGCCTCAAAAACCCCTTAAACGCAATAATAAGCGAGAAAAACGGGTTTTTAGGTCGAAATTTTTTTTTCAATTTTTTGCCTTGAAATCACTTTTGGGAAGTAGAAGATCCCCCAATACTTCCGTTTCAAGCCTCAAAAATCCCTGAAACGCAATAATAAGCGAGAAAAACTGGTTTTAGGTCGAAAATTTTTTGCCTCGAAATCACTTCTGGGATGTAGAAGATCCCCCAATACTTCCGTTTCAAGCCTCAAAAACCCCTGAAACGCAATAATAAGCGAAAAAAACGGGTTTTTAGGTCGAAATTTTTTTTTCAATTTTTTTCCTCGAAATCACTTCTGAGATGTAGAAGATCCCGCAACAGTTCCGTTTAAGAAAGTTTTCGTTGGAAGCTCTTCAAACTAGTAGTTCTAAAAGATAGAGCAAATCGTCGCGTTAGTTCTAACACCGGCAGAGTAATTTTTTATCAATTTTGAGTTTCTAAAGGTAAATTTTGTGGAGAATTGAATTCCGTTGGTAGTTGTTGGGGATCCGGCGGCTTCAAAAAATAATCCACAAATCCGGAAATCCCTTTTGAGAATCGGGACTAAAATCTGATGGGTTTCAAATTAAAGAGTCCACAAAAAACATGGGTAGCCGGTTTATTGTCGCTTTTAACAAATCAATTTCCACAAAATAAAATAAAATAAAAGAAACAAAACTTCGTTATCAAAAAAAGAAAAAATTAAAAGAGGTACCTCGCAAATTATCAGATCTATGTACAAAATGGCTGACTCACCGGTCGGTAGACAAGGAAACAAATAATTAATCAAACCACTTGATTTACAAATCAAAAAAGGGATAAATGTCTGTGATCACAGCGTAGATATTTTCAGTTTTTTCCGACGCAATGGTGAATCGGGTCGGTTCCAAAAGGTAGACAAAAATGGCGGTGTCAAATTGGACGCAAAACGAAAAAAAATCGGAGACAGGTCGGTGGCCCTTTTGGAACTGAGCAGCCCGGGTCCGAGGTGACGAGAAGGGGGGTTAATCCCTTTCGGTACCCAGGCTGCCAGGAAAATTAACAAATAAAATAAAAACAATTCCCTTTCTCAACATACCGCCCACCTTAATTTTCCTGGGAGGGTATGTCTGGTCTTGAGAATGGCAGTCGCACTAACTTTGCCACAGGCCTCTTGTAAGTCCCTTTCTGGGTCAGCACTGTGGCCACTCTTACCACTGTGTCTTGTCCTGGATGGACTTCAACAACTTTGGCCAACGGCCATTCAAAGGGTGGTGTCTTCTCGTCGGAGATGAGGACTAAGTCGTTGATTTGGAGATTCGGTTGATCATGTAACCACTTCTTTCGCGTTTGCAGCGTCTGTAAATATTCGGTCTTCCAGCGACTCCAGAATTCTTGCACCTTTCTTCGTAAGAATTGCCAGCGTGTGAGAAGTCTCTCTCTCGTTGGTGAAGTCGTAGTCGGGGCAGGCGATTAACATTCTTCCGGTAAGGAAGTGGGACGGCGTAAGGGGCTGAAGATCGTTGGCGTCGTCCGATAAGGCTGTCAGCGGTCTGGAGTTGAGAATTCCTTCAATCTTTATGCACATGGTATTCAGTTCCTTTTCCGTAAAGGGTTGCTGGCCTAAGGTCTTGAACAGTAAATTTTTGACGGATTTTACACCGGCTTCCCACAGCCCTCCGAAGTGGGGCGAACTCGGCGGGTTGAAGTGCCAGGTGACTCCTTGGAGGGTGGCGAAGTTCAGGAATGACTCTTTCGTAGATTCAGCTTTCAGCCATGTTTGAACCTCATTCAAATACCTTGCGGCGCCAACGAAGTTGGTTCCACAGTCAGAATACATATGGGCGGGGGCACCCCGTCGGGCTATAAATCGTTCGAAACAGTCTAAGAAACATTCAGAGCTGAGGTCCTTAGCCACTTCTAAATGGATAGCCTTGGTCGAATAACAAATAAAGAGGCAAATATACGATCTGAGGACAGGGCTGTTACGTCGAGACGACTCGCGGCATTGCAGCGGTCCCGCAAAGTCGACACCCGCGTGGTGAAAAGCAGCTTGTTCTGCTGTCCGAGAGGCGGGCAAATCACCCATGTAGGGAGGTTTAGGCTTGGTAGACCACTTCAAACATACATGGCATAGTCGTGACTGGTGTTTAACGAGGGTCTTCGCCGCTGGAATCCAGTATTTCCTCCGGATTATCGCTGTCAACGTTTGTGGTCCGACGTGAAGGTTAATTTTGTGATAATAATTGACGAGAAGAATGTTGAAATGACAACGTCTGGGTAACAGAACAGGATGGCGTTCGTCGAAAGGCAGGTTAGCGGCTTTCAGTCTACCGCCCACCCTAAAAAGGCCTTGGGGATCTTGGAAGACGTTGAGCGTTTGGAATAAATTGCTTTGGTCCGCATCCGTCCTGGCGTAAAACCTCCTCTGCAATTGGGCCAAGTACAAAGACAAGGCCTCCTGGAATTCCGAATGGGTGATAGGCCCCGTGTGTTTGTTTGGCCCACGACGAATAAATCGGTAAACGTAGCACCAGGAATTTATCAATCGTCGGTACGACGAAAACCTTTTCGTCCAAGTATCGAGATCCCAATCAATCGTGGTGACATTAACATGAACTCGGTCTGGTTTCAAATCTGGTAGGTCTTCTTGTGGTTTCATTATGAATTTTTTAAGAGGCCACTTCTCGATGGGGTTGGATGCCCAGGATGGTCCGTTCCACCAGAAACTGTTGTCAATTATTTGCAGAGGCATCAATCCGCGGGAGCCCATATCGGCAGGATTCTCCTTGCTTCGAATGTGATGCCATGAGGTCGGTTCAGATTCTTCTAAAATAGCGTTGATGCGTTGCGCCACGTACATCTTCAACTGGTGCGATGGTGTCTTCAGCCACGATAAGACGGTCATGGAGTCGGTAAAGAGGTAAGTCGTAGGACATACAAGGTGATTCCGGAAAGCGCTGAGGCTGGTCAATAAAGTAGTGAGAAGCTTGGCTCCGAGTAGTTCCAACCTAGGAACGCTTAAACTAGGTTTGAGCGGGGCGAGTTTCGTTTTTGCCTTCAGCAAAAATATCTGGGTGTTCGATGGAGCTTCCACTCGAAGATAGATGGCCGCGCAGTATCCAATTTCCGACGCATCAGAAAAACCCAAAATAGTATAGCGGGCCGTCGTATCCATACAGAGAAATCTAGGAATGTCCACTTGAGACAGCGAAGGTATTTCGGTAAGAAACGTTGTCCAGCGTTGAGTTATTGCGGGTGGCGGGGGTTCATCCCAACCCGAGCCCGCAATCCAAATGTCTTGCAGAATTTTCTTTGCTATGAATATGACAGGGGATAAGAATCCCAAAGGGTCATATAAACGCGCCGTGGTCGAAAGGATGATTCTTTTGGTGATGCCTATCGGTGCTTCACGAATTTTGTATGAAAAAAGGTCAGTAGTCGAGTTCCATTGAAGTCCTAAAATCTTGATGGTTTGATCTTCGTTGTTGGCCAGGTTGATCAGGCTGTCTTCTTCTTGTACCCCAGCGCGTTGTAAGAGTTTCGAGGAGTTCGACGACCATTTTCCTAGCTCGAAACACCCTTTACGTAACAACTCGATGATCTGAACGATTAAGTCCAGGGCTTCGTCGAAAGTAGCAGCTCCAGTGACTACATCATCAATGTAGATGTCAGATGTTAAGACTTCAGACGCTCGCGGATAGGACGAACCTTCGTCTTTGATCAATTGTTTGATAACTCTCAAAGCAATAAAAGGGGCACAGGACATGCCATAGGTAAGTGTCAAAAGTTCATAGTCTACGACTTCTTCATCAGGTCGAAAACGCCATATTATGTGTTGGAATGATGTTTCCGATGGGTCGATTAAAATTTGTCGATACATCTTTTTGATGTCCGCGGTGAAAACGAATTTATGGCGGCGGAAATTTGTCAAAATGTCTGCGATGTCTAGCTGCAGTTTCGGTCCCGAATGTAGACAGTCATTCAAGGAACGATTTGAAACTTTTGCAGATGCGTCAAAAACGACTCTGATTTTTGTCTCAGCGTCGTCCACCTTTCTCACCGCATGGTGGGGTAGATAATACCTTCCAGGACCCTTCGCACGGGTCATATGACCCAGGTCCAGGTATTCTTTCAAAAAATCGTCGTACGCCTTCTTGGCGCTGGGATTCTTAAATAGTGTCGATTCCAGGCGCATGAATCGAGTCATAGCTTGCGGTCGTGAATCCCCCAAATCCATCTGTTGTCCATTAAACGGCAAATGAGCCAGGTATCTTCCACTCTTCAGTCGCTTATGAGATTTAATGAAATGGTCCTCGCACCATTCATCATCTGGAGATGTGAGCCGGGGTACCATAGGCTCCTCGATGGCCCAAAAACGCTTCAATGTGTCGTTTACTTCACTCGTGGAACAGCTAAACAGTACGGTGGAAGTAGAATGGGTCGTAGTTGAACATTTCCCTAAGAGAATGTGACCGAAGACGGTGTTTAGAAGGGTCGGGTCGGTGGGTGAAACCTGAATGGGTTGTCCAAGTACTATCTCCCCATACATATCTGCGCCGAGCAGCAGGTCAATTGGCCCCGGCTTCCAAAAAGTGCGGTCGGCCAGCCTAAAACTCGACAATCTGTCCAAAATGGAGCCAGGTATCTCGGATTGAGGCAGATTACCGGTGATGGTTGAAACGACAAGGCAGGTGGTGGCTATCAAACGTTTTTTCGGCTGATCTGTCTTGATGGTGCAGTTCACTTGGCCTAAGTTCTCTTTTAATGTAGACTGGCCAAGTCCAACCAGCTTGTGAGGGCTTAGCGCTGGTACCAGGCCTAACTTTTGGGCACAGGCCTTGGTGATGAGGGAACGTTGACTACCAGAGTCGATCACCAGCCGTACCGGCTGAAAACCTCCTTTGGCATCTCTCGCTTTCACCACTGCGGTACCTAGGAGGATGTTTTCAGAGTTGGTAACCGCCGCTAATTGGACTGAAGTGTTGGGCTTGGCGGCTGCAGAAGTTTGTATAGCCTCTTTGGCTTCGGTTGTGGTTGAAGGCTTCTCGGAGAACGCTGTGTGAAGCAAGGAATGGTGCCGACGTTGACACCGGTCGCATCTTCGAGAAGATTTACAATCTGATGACGTGTGCTGTCCAGGATGTAGACAATTAAAACAACAGCGGTTTGTTTTAACCATAGCCAGACGCTCTGAGGGGTTGGCGCGCAGAAAAGTAGAACAATCGGCGATTCGATGCGTTTTTCGGCAAATCTTGCAGGAGGGTAAGCCCGCAGGCTTCGGATTATTGAGTGTATTTGTCGAAGAAGGTGTGGACGTCTGCGCAGACAGAACATTAACGTGAGATTTATTCGGTTCAAATGCCTTCGGTGGTTTGGGAGGTTTCGTAGCGTCGGGGCTGGAGACTTGGAAAGGCTCAGAAGTCGAATTGTGGAGTGCCCTCATGCGATCTTCAACGAAGTCGACGAGAGATTCAAACGTTGGGTAGTCGACGGCTGAGTTTTTCATTTCAAAAGCTTCTCTGGTGTGAGGGTCCAAAATGCGGATGGCCAATTCAAAAAAAATATATTCCTCCGGGTGGTCAATTTTCAGATTCTTAAAAGAAGCAATGTTTGGAGGAACAATCGACAAAAAATTCTGGAGAAGATCATGGTTAGTTTTGCCAGTCATTGGCTTAAAATTTATCAAGGTGTTCAAGTAAGTACTTGCCAGGGTCCGCTTGTGATCAAAAGTCTTGCTTAGGGTCGTCCAGGCGAGGTCGTAGTTATTTTCAAGAAGAGGAATCGCTTTGATGACATCCAGAGCTCGATCTGAAAGGTATCCAATGAGGTAATGGTATTTGTCCATTTTACTGATATTTTCATCTTTATGAATCAACGAAGTGAAATTATCTCGGAAAATCGGCCATTCTGAAAGTTTGCCTGAAAAATTTGGTAATTTTAATTTCGGAAATCGAGCACGGGCAGGTAGGTTCTGCGACGTGTTCAAGGTCATCTCGCCAGACGTAGAACGACGGGGTTCTGCGTCTAATTCTAATTCTACAAGTCTCGCATGAGCTTCATAATAGAGCAGTTTGGCGTTGGCATAAATACTTTTATCTGATTCGGTCGGAAACTCGGCCTCCTTATCATGCAAAATATATAATTCCACGAGTTCCTCCCAATTTTTAATAAATCGGCTAAAAACATTATCTAATGTTTTCATCATACCTTGAAACATAAGACGAACTGACGGATCGGTATCGGAAGTAACTTTACGGCCTTGATCGGCAATCGTTTTAATTTCATGGGCAATAGTGTTGAAATTCTTCTTTAAAAACTTAGTTCTGGCTCGAAATGACGTCATCTTCGTGGCGGGTGGGGCCGTCTGCTCCGCTTCGTCGTTTTCATTCCCCATGACTGGATCTGACTTGTTCAAACTCGCTCGGTAAAAGAAAGATTAGCTACTTTTCAAAATTTAGGTCAGGGAAAATTAGCGACAATAATCCGGCCCGCTGAGGACCAAATGTTGGGGATCCGGCGGCTTCAAAAAATAATCCACAAATCCGGAAATCCCTTTTGAGAATCGGGACTAAAATCTGATGGGTTTCAAATTAAAGAGTCCACAAAAAACATGGGTAGCCGGTTTATTGTCGCTTTTAACAAATCAATTTCCACAAAATAAAATAAAATAAAAGAAACAAAACTTCGTTATCAAAAAAAGAAAAAATTAAAAGAGGTACCTCGCAAATTATCAGATCTATGTACAAAATGGCTGACTCACCGGTCGGTAGACAAGGAAACAAATAATTAATCAAACCACTTGATTTACAAATCAAAAAGGGATAAATGTCTGTGATCACAGCGTAGATATTTTCAGTTTTTTCCGACGCAATGGTGAATCGGGTCGGTTCCAAAAGGTAGACAAAAATGGCGGTGTCAAATTGGACGCAAAACGAAAAAAAATCGGAGACAGGTCGGTGGCCCTTTTGGAACTGAGCAGCCCGGGTCCGAGGTGACGAGAAGGGGGGTTAATCCCTTTCGGTACCCAGGCTGCCAGGAAAATTAACAAATAAAATAAAAACAATTCCCTTTCTCAACAGTAGTTTAACCCTATTACCAACAGAAAACGCGTAGTTCACAATTTAGCCAACAGGAACATTGTTTCCAATGAGTAATTAATCCGTATTTTCGCTCTCCTGAAAACCTGGGTAAAATGGCAAAGCCGGTGTTACAACTAACGCGACGAAATGATCGTTACCGTATTTTAAAAAAAATGGCAAATGAAGATTTTGTTGCTCCAAACGTCAAAGTTTTGAGAAATGACCGGTTTCGATAATAACACAGCGGGCGGGCGGACTGATATTGTTTTCTTCATTTTTCTCTCTCACTCTTTCCTCTCCCCGACCTTTTTTTTCAGTCGGCCTCTCTTCCTGATCGGAATACACAATCGGCTCCTCTTTCTGAGTCAAGTTCTGACTCACGCTCAGGTACCTAACCATGTCTGGGTCCCGGCGTGTCTATTGTCTGAGGGGACTGCGCAATCCGAACAAGTTAATAGTCACACTCTATTTTCCCCGCAAACTCTATTGTACTTTTTTTTATCGTATCATAGGTCAATCCGACCCTGACTTGCATAAAAAATCGATAATTGCATCATTACCACACCTTATTTCTTATTATTTAAATTTTATATGTTAAATAATAATAAAAAAGCGCAGTACAACAAATGATGCGTAACAAAAGGAAATATTCGTTTATCCCCACTTTTGAAAGGCTCCCCATATTTATTTCATCGATACAAAAGAAGATTTACAAATGGGCTATGCATCACGCCCAACACTCGAGAGAGAAAAAAAAAAGAATCTCCCCTTTTCCAGGTTAAAAGCATATAACATCTTTAAAAGTGTGTATAAATTATATTTGAAAAAAAATTACGTCCATTATGACGAGGAAATCAAATGTTTGCTCCTTTCCCCTCGTGTATTTCGCCTTTTCCTGGGGGCTATACATTTTAATATCCCACCCTCCGTATACTTTTTAAACCCATTTAGACTTTTGTGTAATCCATATTTGTATTTCTAATATCAAGTAAGATTTATATGGAACTCTTATACCTTTTATATCGAAGGGGTGAAAAGAATATCGTGAAAAACCTGAATAATACTTATATCTTGCTCTTTTTTTTATATCTACATACAATTGAGGCGCTCCGGGTACGAAGGGCGAACTCAACAAAACGTAGTTTTGAGATATTCGCATTTTAAAGTTTTATGTTACGGGCGAACTCAACAGAAAAGTCATGCCCTGGACTGGGAAAAGGAGTGGGGGTTGTGGACTAGGATGTGGAGTTCGCCCTTCGTACCCGCTCGGATATCGGAGTTAGAGCTTTGCCGCATATCGGTTTTTACGTATTTTAAAGGGGAAAAAAGGGCAAACTCAATATAAAAATTATATGGGTGAATTCATCAAAAGGTCTAGAATCTGAAAATGAAAAAAAAAAAAAAATTGTCCGATGTTGAGTTCGCCCTTCGTACCCGGAGTGCCTCAATTTAACTTTCTTAAAGCAAAGTTATTGTATTAAACTTGACGATCGAATTCCCAGACGGAAGGTAAAGTACTAGTTTGAAGAGCTTAAGACGAAAACTTCCTTAAAGAGAAGGAATAATAGTAGGGGAAAGTATCAATGAGGGGGGTGGGGAAGTATCAAGGAGTGAGGAGGGGAAGTATCAAGGAGGGTTGGGGGAAGTATCAAGGAGGGGTTGGGGGAAGTATCAAGGAGGATAACGTTTAAGGAGGGGAGGGGATTATCAAGGAAGATGAAGTTTAAGGTGGGGGTGAGGAAGTATCAAGGAGGGAAAGTTTAGGAGGAGGTAATTATCAATGAGGGGAAGTTTAAGGTGAGGGAGGGGAAAGTACAGAGGAGGGGGAAGTTTAAGGAGGGGGAGGGATTATCAAGGAAGATGAAGTTTAAGGTGGGGGGAAGTATCAAGGAGGGGAAGTTTAGGAGGAGGTAATTATCAATGAGGGGAAGTTTAAGGTGAAGGAGGGGAAAGTACAGAGGAGGGGAAGTTTAAGGAGGGGGAGGGATTATCAAAGAAGATGAAGTTTAAGGTGGGGAATATCAAGGAGGGGAAGTTTAGGAGGGGAAAGTACTAAGGGAGGCAATTTTTAAGGAAAGGGAGTGTTAGTATCAAAGATGATAAAGTTTAAGGAGGGGAGCGGAAGTATCAAGGAGGGGAAATATCAATTTGGGAAAGTTTAGGATGAGGTAAGTATCAATGAGGGGAAGTTTAAGGCAGGATATTAAAAGTAGTCAGCTGTCTGTTTCTCATGAAGTTTTGACTCCTAATAACCATTGTGGTTTTATCGATTTGTCCAATTTTCTTCCGAGATAATCGCCTTTATCGCTCAAAGTGATGAACGCCTGATTGTCCATCGTCGTTTTACGCCTCATCTCCGCTCATCGAAATCGAAACAAGTCCCAGATTCATTTGGTCAATTACAAAATCCGACGAGAATCGATTCCAGACGTGACCAGAACGCCATCCAATTAGCGCAACGAGGGGGGAAGCAGGAGAAAAAAAATAGAATGAATTTAGTTTAGTGGTTTAACCAACTCATGTAATATGATTGGCTTTTTTGAAAGGATGAGTGAAGATGACCTTTCGAATTAAACTCATCATTTCCTGGCTACTGTTAATTTAGTTGGAAATTGAATGTTGAGATGTTATTTCAGTTTAAAAATTACGAATAATAAAAGAAGCGTTATATAATGAAAGTGTTAAGATGAATTAATTAGAGAAGGCCAACATCGTCGAGGTTGACAGAGGGCCATGTAAACAAACAGGGTAGTTTAATTCAACCCTGAGGACATTCGGGAGCCGCTCCTCGTTAAACCTGTCACCTCCCCTACCGTCCCGTCGTATCCGCGCGTTTAACGGTCTGTTAAGGGGATGTCAAGTCAGACGGTTATCCCCGAAGGAGTGATCGATCCCGTACCATTACCATAGTCAACCTTAATCAACCTATCACCATCCCTAATCGCATGCAAATCCACTCGAATTGCATAACTAAACATTTTGGAGGCAGAGGGAAAATGCAAATGAACTATTGGACTTTGAATATTGATTCAATCATATGATACAGTCCATTACAATAGAAACGTTCTCAAAATGAAGAGTATCATCACCATCGCATTTTTCCTCTACAGACGAAGTCAATACTGTTATACTAGCTGAACAACGATAATCATAAATTATGAGAAGAAACGAAGGATAATAAAAGTGACCGAGTCTAAAACCGTGTAGCACATAAGTTCTGGTGATTGTGTAGAGAAAAAAACAAAGGTTGTCGAGATGGGTTAAGCAAGATAATGTCCGGTCCTATGGATTTGTGATGTATCACTCATCCCAGACTCGACAACGCTCTCTAATAGCCTTAAATCGTAAGATACACTGACAGGGGTTATAGATTAGTTCTCTGCACGAAAATGTTTTAAAGCACACCCACCTAAAGACCCCCTCCTCCCATAATTAATACCCCAGGACATTACCGCCTTTTGTTCCTTGATGTATGAAGAAGTCCGAAACGTTGTTTTCCGAGGAAGATGATGTACAAAAGGGGGTATTCCCTTCGGAAACATGTTTTGGAGAGAGAAAAAAAAATCTATTTGTATTTTGTGGAAGGGATTTCATTAGTGTAATGACCCTAGGGCTGAAGGGGTTGTAAGCGGCTTAGCTGAGGGCTTGATTACTTGCCTCATAAGTCCCTTTATGAAGGGTGCGGTCTTGGGACCCTATAATTATCGCGGAGCTCTTTTATATCTCTACTGGGACACCTTAAACAATGAAAAGTAGGAGGGAGCTAATGGTACTGATTATCGTAAACAAATCGAATTAAAAGTTAATCAAATGGTTAACCGATGGATGAAGAAATGTGATAACTGGTATCTCACGACGCGTTTCGGCTTAAAAAGCGTCGTCAGGTGAGCTAATCCTTCTATCACAATCATTCACTGTGCCTCCATCTCCGAGATGGTGGATACAGCGGGAAGCCACACATAGCGGTGTAGTTGATGTCCTTTCCGGTGCAGTTGAGCAACTGCCATTCTAGGCCTAATCCTTCTATCACAATCATTCACTGTGCATCTCCGAGAGATTTGGTGGATACAGCGGGAAGCTACACATAGCGGTGCAGTTGATGTCCTTTCCGGTGCAGTTGAGCAACTGCCATTCTAGGCCTAATCCTTCTATCACTATCATTCACTGTGCCTCCATCTCCGAGACATTTGGTGGATACAGCGGGAAGCCACACAAGCGGTGTAGTTGATGTCCTTTCCGGTGCAGTTGAGCAACTGCCATTCTAGGCCTAATCCTTCTATCATCATGCACTGTGCCACCATCTCCGAGATGGTGGATACAGCGGGAAGCCGGAAACAACTCGTCAACTTGAAGCTCACCGTTCCATTTTGGTTATTGAATATTTTTATAAAACACTAACGGTTTACGGTGCGGTTCATTTTTCAATTTATCAAATCTGCTCGTCGGTTCCCGGTATCTTATCAATCATTGGAGAAGGAATACGGCGGGGACAAAAGGTTTCGATCATTAAAAGTCGATTAAGTTGTCCCGGGCAGATACGCCTTTGGTTTTGAGTCTCTTTTATTCAGAAACCCTCCGCGCCTGACGCGACTGTTGATAATTGCTTTGATGAATGGTCCCCGAAAGCGACGTTGCGTATGACAACTATTGTCACCTGAGGTTCGATAATCGACGAATCTATTCACACTATGAATATTCCAAAAGGGGATAAACATATCGTGTCTTATAAAATAAACAGTGTGACCAATCCGATTTTCGTCTTTATTGATGTCTGAAATATCATTAATACCCTCCCGTATTAAATTCAATTTTGTCTTGGGATTAAAGCTTCAAATCCTGAAAAAAAGTGTCAGAGCTTTTAAACAAGTTTCCAAAAAGGGAGAACACATCCAATTACCGTAAAGAACGAAATTCCCATTAAATAAGCGAATCTCTTTTCCAAGGTGGTGGGTATTACCGTGTAAGCAGATTACAAGGCTACAAGGGAAGTCCCTAATTGAGCTGAGGGATTTATAATTGTATTTTAATACCCCGGGATGGGGAAGAGATTTAAAATAAGGCGCATCGCAGGGGAGATTACACCTTTTTTACTCAATTTCTGAGACTGCGGATTTTTCACTGCTTTTAGAGAAACTATTCAAGTTCAATTGAGGCGCTCCGGGTACGAAGGGCGAACTCAACATCAGACAATTTTTTTTTTTAAACTTTCAGATTCTAGACCTCTTGGTGAATACACCCATATAATTTTTATGTTGAGTTCGCCCTTTTTTCCCCTTTAAATACGTAAAAACCGATATGCGGCAAAGCTCTAACTGCGATATCCGAGCGGGTACGAAGGGCGAACTCCACATCCTAGTCCACAACCCCCACTCCTTTTCCCATTCCAGGGCATGACTTTTCTGTTGAGTTCGCCCGTAACATTAAACTTTAAAATGGGAATATCTCGAAACTACGTTTTGTTGAGTTCGCCCTTCGTACCCGGAGCGCCTCAATTTGAATAATTAAACAATTAGAATGGGTATTCGATTTGGTTAATTTGAGGTTTAAGTGTGTCGATATTAGACGGGCGAATGGACATAGATACAGGGTCCAATCAGGGGCAAGTGGTGTAGTCTAGTGCGGTTTGGTATTGTGGTAGTGCTACAGCTTTTTTACACAATTTCTGAGACTGAGGAATCTTCACTCCTTTTAGAGAAACTCTTCAAGTTCAATTTGAATAATTAAACAATTAGAATGGGTATTCAATTTGGTTAATTTGAGGTTTGAGTGTGTGGATATTAGACGGGCGAATGGACAGAGATACAGGGTCCAATCAGGGGCAAGTGGTATTGTCTAGTGCGGTCTAGGGATTGAAGGGGGGTAGATATGTTGATAACATGGTCCGCCTAGGAGAAAGCCTCTCGAGACTCTCGTATCTCAATTTAATCAAGGAAGGCGTTAGCATTTAATTACACTGATTAAAGGGTTTTGTCTTTGACAAATGCGGACGCGGGATTAAGGGAGGGGCCTTTAACGTGTTGGTTTAGAGTTGTCAAAGGCTCAGGTGATAAGAGGGAAACCGGGGAGTTATTGAGGCTTAAAAGGGGACCTTTATATCTCTCGGACATTAGCATGGGCCCGACATTAACTCCCTCCAATATACTGAATTCACAATTATCAGATTTTAAAGGGGAGGTACATATGTCCTTCCTTCCACGGTTATGAATAGAGGATCAGAAACTTCGATTAATTACCTCCACACCCTCAAACAGCAATCAACGCTTCGAATCGCAATTCAGAGCGGATCAAAAGCCTTAGTTTTCTTCAAAATAAGTTGTGTTTGCTTATCTTTCAGGAAATGGGCTAGAGGGACGTCACGCCCGTTACAATAAAGACTGGGGTGATGAGTCGGAAGTTCAGGCCGCCTTTCGGCTATTTATTATTTAAGCGACAACATTTTTGTTTTATATTCGGTGCGTTGGCCCTTTTGTGGATACCGTCGACTCTTAATAGCAGCCCTTGTTCCGCTCACTGAATCCCATCATTCAACGTCAACCTTTGTTCATAGTTGTAATTTTTTTTCTTTCTTTAAAAAGATTGAATTTAATCCGACCATCTCGGTGTATCTCCGCCGCTAATAAAGACTACAAACGGAACAGGGGGGAAGCTTTTATGGTGTCGCAGGTGTCTCCTTTCCCAGAGGCGGCAATCAAACCGTCCTCCCGGATTATGTCGACGTTATCAACCCCTCTCCGTCCCTATCATAACCATCTTTGATACACGGACTAGCGATTACTCCAACTTTACGAGCGCAAACTTAAATCCTTCCTAGTTTAAAACGTTTTATTTTTATATTCATAATTTTCATCAACAAACATGAACATACTTAAACGTACAAATTTAGTTGATTTAACAACTAAGATTACGGAATGCACTTTTATCTCTGTCATCTTCTCAAGCTCTCTCAGAGAGCTAAAAATTACGAAAGTTGGATAAAATACTGGTTTTAAGAGCTTCCAACGAAAACTTCCTTAAAGAGAAGTAACAATAGAGGAGGGGGAAGTATAACGCAAGGGACATACAACGGAGGGGGAAGTATAACGGAGGGGGAAGTATAAGGGAAGGGACATACAACGGAGGGGGAAGTATAACGGGGGGGGGGTAGTATAAGGGAACGAAAGTATAACGAAGGGGGATGTATAAGGGAGGGAAAGTATAAAGTAGGGGGAAGTATAAGGGAGGGGAAGTATAACGGAGGGGAAGTTTTTTTTTTTTCGAAAAATTTTCGAAGTTTTTTTATTGAAAAATTTTCCGAGTTTTTTTGTCCAAAAATTTTCCGGGTTTTTGTTTTTGCGCTTTTTTTTCGAAAAATTTTTTAAGTGTCAAGGTAGAAATAAGGGGCTCTTTGGCCTAGGGATGTGCCTTTCGTAATGGGTAGAAGTACGAAATTTCTCCCTACTAAAAAAAATAATAATTAAAAAGTGGCAATTTTTTTACACCAAAAATTTGTAAAAAATATGTCATTGGTGAAAATTTGGTGAAAATAGGACCAACGGTTCGGCCGCAGCGAATTTTTTAAATTTTCAAACAGACATATCTCCGCCATTTTTTCGAAATTCTCCGACTAAGGAAGATTTTATGAAAATTTGGTAAAAATCGGTTCAAAACTGTGGCCGTAAAGTGTCCGGAAAAATGCTACGGACGGCCGGCCGGCACCACAGACGAAGTTGAGATCGGTAAAGATCAATATTCGATTTGATACTCCCCAAAAAACCCGACGTGGAGGGTATCACAATAACTTCTATAAGGAAGTTAAAATGTATTTCTTTTAATAATCGATGTACATGACCGTTAATTAACACAAATTATGAAGTGCAGCGATGAAAGACAAATATTTGGGGATGAACGTCAGACTTACGTTATAACATATTTGCGAAGCAGTTTGTCAGGAAAATTATATATCATTAATGAATCGATATTCACCGTACACTCCTCTCCATTAATTACGCGAATTACAAAACTGCAACGGGCAAATAGGGCGAAAGGCAAATATTGACGGTTGCATATCGCATTGGAGAATTTTCGGTTTTAAATTTTCAATTAGTAACATGAATCAGCCTCCTTGTTTGAAGATTGGGGGGGGGGGGGGGGCGTTTAACAAATGAGCAAACATTTTCTGGGGAGCATCCGCAAACACGTGTGCACTCGATGCAGGGATGCATTTAGCAAATTAGAAAGCGAGATATGGACACCTGCCCTTTTTCGAACATCGTGAGAACGTTGTAAAGTAGGGTCCAAATCATCAAGGTTTCTGCTGAAGGTCATCGAAAGAATCAGCTTTACTGTACGCTGATGACTGTGAAGGATCTTGACCAAAGGGTTTCTCTACTTTGTTGTCAAGGTAAGAACCTCTGCATCCTTCTTCACATTGCGCTAACTCGGCGAAAACATGGTGATAACTACCAGCAGAGTAGGAGACTACAAGGGAAGATAAAATCCAACTTTCTTTATGAAAAGCTTCCCAAATTGGGGATATTTGGCTTTCCCATTTGTGCCATCCGGCGAAAAACGTTGTTTTCAACGTTTTAGGAAAAGAAAAAATCTATGTAGTTGTATCTTATTAAAGTTAAATTAACCGTAACTTCGGACAGGATCCTGACTCAATTATTCACGGATGGATTTTGATCTGATTCAGTCCGTTGTAACCGGGCTGTTATTAAACATTCAACAACTCTCCACGTGTCATTACGCATTAGATATGCAGCTCCACCTGTACTTCGGAACCAAACGAAACAGATTTATTCACTCGTTCTGCTCATTAGTGCTTTCTCTTCGGACAAAGAGACTTAAAAAAATCCAAATTTACAGACGAAAGAAGTTGAAAAAGGGTATTTCTGGAGTTCATTACGGAATTGATGAAATGCTTTTGAGTATTTTTTCAGAGCTCTTTATTAAATCCGTTAAAATTAATCGACTTGTTGTAATTGTACAGCTGTAAGGAATTTGTAAAAGAGAAAAAGGTCCCTCTTTTCGTTTATAGACAAATCCAAGGGTAACTCCAAAATAAGAATCAATTTAAAAAGGGAGACCCCACCCCGTGACTTTTATCTGTAAATGGTTTACGTTCATTTATCACTTGAACTTTGAGAACTCAATCTGAGAAAAAAGAGAAAAGGGTCGACAATGAGAATTTCGGGGGCGAGTCCATTAAGGAGGAAAACCGTCTGAATCCGGAATGAGAGGGGATTAAAGATGTTTCGCTGACCCTCTCATCCGTCAAAGATAAAATCAATCACTTCCCAGCGTCCGAATTTCATTCATCAAAAAATTACATATTCCCGCTAGGGTCATTCGTTTGATTCAATTTAATGCGAGGGGCTAACTTTGCTTGAAAACGGCCGGCGGCCCTATCTGCCCCGGAAACTAAAACGATTTGCGAACTTTCTAAACACATCGTTTTTCATTCTCGACAACCTCCCCGATTTTATGAACCGAAAACTTTTCGATACTCAACTTTATTCCGGAAGTCGAGAAGTTAACGCTTTTGCAAATAGTTTGACTTATTTCCAGAATCTGAAAACGGGATTCTTTCGATATTTTCTAAGATTTTCTAATCGAACGAACTAAAATTAAATAAAGAGAAGGTTTTTTCTGCAGTATTTATTTGTACAGTGAATAGGCCTTAAAATAAGCTGAAATAACTTGATACCGTCTAGACAGATTTTAACTTCCTTAAAGTTGATGGTAAAATCTAAATGTATTGGTGCCCTGGCGGGTTAAAGCCCCGGTGCACGGGGCCTAGAAAGGTAGTGGTTTAACTGCACCGGAAAGGACATCAACTGCACCGGAAAGGACATCAACTGCACCGAAAAGGACATCAACTGCACCGGAAAGGACATCAACTGCACCGCCGATCAACTGCACCAGAAAGGACATCAACTGCACCGGAAAGGACAGCAATTGCACCGCCGATCAACTGCACCGCTCTGTGTGAAGGGACCAAAACAAATAAATTTGCAATATCATTAGACTTTTTGAATTACGTAGACATCCCATAGACATCTAAAAACTAGCATAGTACTCACTGAATCTTTCGAGTCGATTCATTTGATTCATTTGCAGCCAACCAGATCGCTGCAAAAGTGAAAAGTCAATCGCTATACAGAGTGCTGAAATCAAGACACCCGAAAACCGTGTTCGCGTTCAGTAAAGCAGTAGTACCGTTCATCGAATCCTCGGGGTTTTGCATGCCAAAAAGCCATAAAAATAGTGGTAAAGATAAAGAAGTGCTGTTGATTTGCGATCTTTCGATAAGGAAAAGACATGCAGGCAATACGATTGCCTTTCACTAATCGACCTCAGCCGATGCAGTTGATTGCCAACCGTCTAAAAGACCCATTTCCATCCAATAATGCAGATAAAGTTTAAAATGTTTTGTAAATATTAAACCTCATTTAACCCCTTCGAGAACTGTAGATTACCATCGAAAGTCGTCACATCATCTCCCCTTTTTCCGACGATTTGTGAATTATAACCGAAATCCGTCTAGGATTCGTCACGCCCTTGATAACTAATTAAGATCGGAGTCATCGTGGGAGAGATACGGAGAGGAAAAACGTTTAATTTGTCCAAGTCGTTCTCACCCCCCGGCCGTCCACGTGCCTTTCCCACCCGCCCTTCCTGAAACGAATCCTTTTAATCGGCTCTCACAGAATCCTTGGGAAACCACCGGGCAAAACCTCTCCTCCCTTTGCTTTCAGGTGAACGTTAGTCATATTTCGTGTGGGGGAGAAAAAAGGTAATTAATCGAATTAACACCCTGTATATGGGATGCTCCCCCTATTCGATTTCTATTATTGACTCAATTAACTTTCTTTATTTCAAAGCCCGCACAAAACCCGGTAATTAAAACTTTTGATTATTCCAATAGTCTTTTAATTAACAATTTTTTTTTTCATTGTCAACATCATTTAATAAAAAATCGATAGTAAGCACAATAGAATGAATGAAATAACCTCATTCTTGCTAAAGGCTTACTGAAAAATCTTTAAAATCCATTGAAAATAGCATTTTAAAGGGACTGACATGGAAAAATTTGAAGACGGCCGGCCGGCACCGCAGACAACCCAATTTATTATAAAGAAAAATGATCTGAAAGTCGTTAGAGTAGCTAAAGTCGATAAATTGTTAGAGCTAGGTTAAATCGTCAGCTTAAAGTGGCTTGTTCGTCAGCTAAAAAGTGGTCAAATCGTCAGCTGAACAGTTGGAGCGTCAGCTAACAGGTAACCTGTCGTCAGCTAAACAGCCGTTAAAGTAGCTAAAGTCGATAAATTGTTAGAGGTAGGTTAAATCGTCAGCTTTAAGTGGCTTGTTCGTCAGCTAAAAAGTGGTCAAATCGTCAGCTGAACAGTTGGAGCGTCAGCTAACAGGTAACCAGTCGTTAGATCGTCAGCTAAACAGCCGTTAAAGTAGCTAAAGTCGATAAATTGTTAGAGGTAGGTTAAATCGTCAGCTTTAAGTGGCTTGTTCGTCAGCTAAAAAGTGGTCAAATCGTCAGCTGAACAGTTGGAGCGTCAGCTAACAGGTAACCAGTCGTTAGATCGTCAGCTAAACAGCCGTTAAAGTAGCTAAAGTCGATAAATTGTTAGAGGTAGGTTAAATCGTCAGCTTTAAGTGGCTTGTTCGTCAGCTAAAAAGTGGTCAAATCGTCAGCTGAACAGTTGGAGCGTCAGCTAACAGGTAACCAGTCGTTAGATCGTCAGCTAAACAGCCGTTAAAGTAGCTAAAGTCGATAAATTGTTAGAGGTAGGTTAAATCGTCAGCTTTAAGTGGCTTGTTCGTCTGCTAAAAAGTGGTCAAATCGTCAGCTGAACAGTTGGAGCGTCAGCTAACAGGTAACCAGTCGTTAGATCGTCAGCTAAACAGCCGTTAAAGTAGCTAAAGTCGATAAATTGTTAGAGGTAGGTTAAATCGTCAGCTTTAAGTGGCTTGTTCGTCAGCTAAAAAGTGATCAAATCGTCAGCTGAACAGTTGGAGCGTCAGCTAACAGGTAAACAGTCGTCAGCTAAACAGCCGTTAAAGTAGCAAAAGTCGATAAATTGTTAGAGGTAGGTTAAATCGTCAGCTTAAAGTGGCTTGTTCGTCTGCTAAAAAGTGGTCAAATCGTCAGCTGAACAGTTGGAGCGTCAGCTAACAGGTAACCTGTCGTCAGCTAAACAGCCGTTAAAGTAGCTAAAGTCGATAAATTGTTAGAGGTAGGTTAAATCGTCAGCTTTAAGTGGCTTGTTCGTCAGCTAAAAAGTGGTCAAATCGTCAGCTGAACAGTTGGAGCGTCAGCTAACAGGTAACCAGTCGTTAGATCGTCAGCTAAACAGCCGTTAAAGTAGCTAAAGTCGATAAATTGTTAGAGGTAGGTTAAATCGTCAGCTTTAAGTGGCTTGTTCGTCAGCTAAAAAGTGGTCAAATCGTCAGCTGAACAGTTGGAGCGTCAGCTAACAGGTAACCAGTCGTTAGATCGTCAGCTAAACAGCCGTTAAAGTAGCTAAAGTCGATAAATTGTTAGAGGTAGGTTAAATCGTCAGCTTTAAGTGGCTTGTTCGTCAGCTAAAAAGTGGTCAAATCGTCAGCTGAACAGTTGGAGCGTCAGCTAACAGGTAACCAGTCGTTAGATCGTCAGCTAAACAGCCGTTAAAGTAGCTAAAGTCGATAAATTGTTAGAGGTAGGTTAAATCGTCAGCTTTAAGTGGCTTGTTCGTCAGCTAAAAAGTGATCAAATCGTCAGCTGAACAGTTGGAGCGTCAGCTAACAGGTAAACAGTCGTCAGCTAAACAGCCGTTAAAGTAGCAAAAGTCGATAAATTGTTAGAGGTAGGTTAAATCGTCAGCTTAAAGTGGCTTGTTCGTCTGCTAAAAAGTGGTCAAATCGTCAGCTGAACAGTTGGAGCGTCAGCTAACAGGTAACCTGTCGTCAGCTAAACAGCCGTTAAAGTAGCTAAAGTCGATAAATTGTTAGAGGTAGGTTAAATCGTCAGCTTTAAGTGGCTTGTTCGTCAGCTAAAAAGTGGTCAAATCGTCAGCTGAACAGTTGGAGCGTCAGCTAACAGGTAACCAGTCGTTAGATCGTCAGCTAAACAGCCGTTAAAGTAGCTAAAGTCGATAAATTGTTAGAGGTAGGTTAAATCGTCAGCTTTAAGTGGCTTGTTCGTCAGCTAAAAAGTGGTCAAATCGTCAGCTGAACAGTTGGAGCGTCAGCTAACAGGTAACCAGTCGTTAGATCGTCAGCTAAACAGCCGTTAAAGTAGCTAAAGTCGATAAATTGTTAGAGGTAGGTTAAATCGTCAGCTTTAAGTGGCTTGTTCGTCAGCTAAAAAGTGGTCAAATCGTCAGCTGAACAGTTGGAGCGTCAGCTAACAGGTAACCAGTCGTTAGATCGTCAGCTAAACAGCCGTTAAAGTAGCTAAAGTCGATAAATTGTTAGAGGTAGGTTAAATCGTCAGCTTTAAGTGGCTTGTTCGTCAGCTAAAAAGTGATCAAATCGTCAGCTGAACAGTTGGAGCGTCAGCTAACAGGTAAACAGTCGTCAGCTAAACAGCCGTTAAAGTAGCTAAAGTCGATAAATTGTTAGAGGTAGGTTAAATCGTCAGCTTAAAGTGGCTTGTTCGTCTGCTAAAAAGTGGTCAAATCGTCAGCTGAACAGTTGGAGCGTCAGCTAATAGGTAACCAGTCGTTAGATCGTCAGCTAAACAGCCGTTAAAGTAGCTAAAGTCGATAAATTGTTAGAGGTAGGTTAAATCGTCAGCTTTAAGTGGCTTGTTCGTCAGCTAAAAAGTGGTCAAATCGTCAGCTGAACAGTTGGAGCGTCAGCTAACAGGTAACCAGTCGTTAGATCGTCAGCTAAACAGCCGTTAAAGTAGCTAAAGTCGATAAATTGTTAGAAGTAGGTTAAATCGTCAGCTTTAAGTGGCTTGTTCGTCAGCTAAAAAGTGGTCAAATCGTCAGCTGAACAGTTGGAGCGTCAGCTAACAGGTAACCAGTCGTTAGATCGTCAGCTAAACAGCCGTTAAAGTAGCTAAAGTCGATAAATTGTTAGAAGTAGGTTAAATCGTCAGCTTTAAATCGCTTGTTTGTCAGCTAAAAAGTGGTCAAATCGCCAGCTAAACAGCTGGAGCGTCAGCTAGCAGCTAACCAGTCGTTAGATCGTCAGAATGGCAGCTAAGCAGCCGTTAAAGTAGCTAAAGTCGATAAATTGTTAGAGTTAGGTTAAATCGTCAGCTTTAAGTCGCTTGTTCGTCAGCTAAAAAGTGGTCAAATCGCCTTCTAAACAGCTGGAGCGTCAGCTGGCAGCTAACCAGTCGTTAGATCGTCAGAATGGCAGCTAAACAGCCGTTAAATCGTATATCGGCAGCTAAATTCGTTAAAATAGCTTTTGTTAACGTTTTTAGTAGATTTTTTTGTTGCTCATTCTACGTAAGATTTATGCCTTCGGAGGTTCATGCGTAAAACGTATTGGTATTGCTTGTTGCCGAAGCTGGGGGATCTTATACGAGGAGCGAGGGCATAAATTTAATTTAAAACCGTGTCGTACCCTCTCCGAACGATCCCTAATACTTAGTTTTACGACAGAAACTGTTTTAAAGGTTTAAATTAAAGCGTATAAGTTAAAAAGAAACGTCTGTTTTTGAGATGAAGTCTTAAGTGGTTCGTGTATTTGATGTTTGCTTGATCAAGCTTGGTCAAAGAGCATCCCCCGTTTTCTTCTAAACCATCCCCTGGGCAAACATAATATAACTAAAAGGCATCTCCCCGGTCTATTCGGCCTACACGAAACTTTTATGCTTCTTTTTTTTCCCTATATTCGATGGCAAACAGGAGCTACCACCGGGGGGTAAATAGGATGCTTTCGCTAAACAAACATTTTTTCTTTATTCTATCAAAAAATGATATTTTCTTTAGGTAATAAATTTTTTATTTTAATTTCGTTGATCTCTTTCAGAGATTTAAGCTCATTTACAAATCTATAAAAAAAGAAAACAATAAGGACTTTAATAACATTTAATTGGCTCTTTCCCTACCGAAAAAAAGGTTTTGTGAGGACATCAAAAAGCAATGAAAAAAAGTCCTCCGAGAGATTTTATTGCCAAGATTGACTATGGGTTCTATGTAAATTTTTTTTTCTTCTCTTCCTGATCCTCTCTTTTGGCTCGTTTCTCTATTTTACGAGTTTATTCAGGGCCCATTTAAATTCTACGGGATTAAAATGGTCGATTTAATTAAATATCCTATGGTTCAATATTCAACCTTCTGGCGCCTCTATTCTGCTTAAAAGTTCTACTTTTTAACTTCCTTAAAGAAGTTATTGTTATACCCTCAATGTCAAAGTGTCTTCCCGAACCCGGAGGGTCAAATCGACCGATCTCGAAAATGTCTGTGGTTCTTGAATAGGTACTTGAAATTATTCTTACCCTCCTTTGTACTTCCCCCTCCTTAAACTTCCCCTCCTTGAACTTCTCCTCCTTTATACCTTCCCTCTCCCTGGTGTAAAAAAATTGCCACTTTTTAATTATTATTTTTTTTTAGTAGGGAGAAATTTCGTACTTCCACCCATTAAGAGAGGCACATCCGTAGGCGAAAGAGCCCATTATTTCTACCTTGACACTTTGATAAATTTTCGAAAAAAGGAACTTTAAAAATTTTTCAAAAAAAAGCGAAAAAAGAAGGAAAACCCAGAAAATTTTTGGAAAAAAAACTCAAATTAAAAAAAGAAATCCCGGAAAATTTTTCAAAAAATAAAAACTTATAAAATTTCTTGAAAAAACTAGGAAAATTTTTCGAAAAAAAATTTCCGTCTCCTTTATACTTCCCCTTTCTTATACTTCCCCTCCCTTATACTTCCCCCTCCTTTATACTTCCCCTTCCTTATAATTCCCTCTCCTTTATACTTCCCCCTTCGTTATACTTCCCTCTATGTTATACTTCCCCCCGTTGTACGTCCCCTCCGTTATACTTCCCCCTCCTGTATTGTTACTTCTCTTTAAGGAAGTTTTCTTTGTAAGCTCTTCAAACCAGTACTTTTACTTGCAGCCCAGGGTAAATTTTTATAAGTTCCGTCAGCTCTAGACTTTAAATTGTTTTTCGAAAAAAGCTCCTTTTACAGTGAAACCCTTCTCGTGGGAATACGAGCTGTCTTTAACGAGGTCTCAAACCGCTAAACGCTCAGTGCTTTTTGAATAATAAATAAGGGCGAGGACAGCGTCCTTCAGGGGAGCCCTTTAAGTACCCAAATGCATTATTGAGTCCCTTTTGAATGATTAAGAAGCTGACCAACCCTTTCGACAAGACAGTCCCCCAACGTAATGGATTAGATCTCGAATTTATTTTTTAAGTATCGAGGGAATTCGAAAGAAGAAAAACTGGGTTTAAGATAATGCCGGACAAATGATGGAATCTTCCCTTGGGATTTCTGATACTGACCCGGCTATAGGACCTAAAAAAACGGTATTGACATAGGGGGAAAAAAGACTTTCTAACAATCTTAAAGAAGACTTTACAATTCCCCAAACGATCGTAAACTTAAGCTTTCCATGGTTGCCTTATCGTATCTCTTAAGATTTTTTTTAAACGAAATTATAACTAAAGATACAACATTCAAAAAGGTTAAAATCTGGGGGGAAAACGACAAAAATTGCAAATCATTTTGATCCTATGGGGTCTGGAAGACCCAATTTCCAAAAAGAGTTCTTCGAGGGTGTACAATAACTGACAAAAATGAATTTAACATTGGGGGGAAAAATTGTTTTTATAGAATTTTTGTTAAAAACAACATAAATGATATTATTTTCATTTGTAATATGTTGTACAGACGTGGTCGACGTATTTTTTCGAACAGCACTGGACTGCAGCACAAAAAACTAAAAATAAATAAATGTACGGAAATTCAGTCAGAAAAACTCGCCAATCCTCCATATCCTACGCATACTTTAGTTGTGCGTCCAAAGCGGGAAAAAGATGCTTCCACATTCGCCAAGATTGCGAGCAAAATGATTGACTCTTTAATTTATAATGATATTATGATATCAATTTTTTCTATAAAGATGTGTATTAATGCTCAATTTTAAACTTAAATTGGTTCGTCACGCAGTTTAAAAGTAAGAGTTTGAAGAGCTTCAAATGATACCATCAAAGAAGTAACAATATAGGAGGGGGAAGTATATCGGAGGAGAATTTGAACGAGGGGGAAGTATAAAGGTGACGTTGAAGGAGGGGGAAGTATAAAGGGGAAGTTGAAGGAGGGGGAAGTATAAAGGAGAAGTTGAAGGAGGGGGGAAGTATAAAGGAGAAGTTGAAGGAGGGGGAAATATAAAGGAGAAGTTGAAGAAGAGGGAAGTATAAGGGAAAAGTTGAAGGAGGAGGAAGTATAAAGGTGAAGTTGAAGGAGGAGGAAGTATAAAGGACGAGAAGTTAAAGAATTTGCAGTTTTTTTGTTTCATTTTTTTTTCGAAAATTTTTTCAATTGTTTCAATTGTTCAATTGTTTGGTAGAAATATTAGGCTTTCTGCCCAACGGATGTCACTCTCGCAAGAGGTGGAAGTATCAAAGTTTGTCTAAACTTGTCATTTACATAATTAAAATTCTTTGGGGTCTGGAAGACCCCTAAACTATCGATAATGAGATAGTCTGCAGCCCAGTTTTTTTCTAAAAACCTTCACATCCACAATGGGTTAATTAATCCGATTTTAACTTCTTTAAAGATGTTATTGTGATACCCTCGACGTCGGATTTTTGGGAAAGGGTCAACACTTCCCCCTCCGTTATACTTCCTCTCCTTTGTACTTCCCCTCCATTATACTTCCCCTCCTTTATACTTCCCCCTCCTATACTTTTACTTCTCTCAAAGGAAGTTTTCGTTGGAAGCTCTTCAAACTAGTACTTTTTTATAGGACTAAATTCTTTGCCAAAAAGTTGCTGGTCACTCTAGTTTGGACCCCCCTGTATAAAGGCACTTAACTTGGGTCTTGAAGATTGTTTTAGGTTATAGACTTCTTTTTGTGTTTTATTTTTTGTTCCCTTTTGTTTGTCCATCTTTCCGCTCGATGTGTGTTGACTCAATGGGAAAATGAGCGAAAGGAGGCTAATCCGGATGGGATTTCCCACGGGGTCGATCACGTATGTCCACCCTCGAATGAGTACGGAGACCGCTGACCCGTGTAGAGAAAAAGGTTTGTTTCTTTAACTCGTATTGTGTTTGCCGAAGATCTAATTTTTCTTTCTTCAATGGGGCCCAAGTCACGCTCCAAAGAAAATGCCACCTTTATGAATGGAGGGTGAGTTAATGATCTTTTTTTTTTTCTACGTCCCAAAGAGTAATTTTGAATAGGACCCGAAAATAACAAAAATTATCACCTTTTTATAAACTTTAATGTAAGTATGTCGAAGAAAAACATGGAGAGTAATACAATAACTTCTTTGAAGAAGTTGAAAAACGAACAAAACACTAGGTAAATCGTGGTACCTTCGATCTTTTGGTGCTGCTTAGTAACTCATTTAGATAGCTTCCCTCTCTAATACATCCCTCTCTCTTATACTTCCCCTCCCTTATACTTCCTCTCTTATACTTTCCCTCCCTTATACTTCCCTCTCTTATACTTCCCTTCCTTATACTTCCCCCTCCTTATAGGTACTCTCCCTCCGTTCGTTATACTTTCCTTCCCTTATACTTCCCCCTCCGTTGTACTTCCCCTCCCATATACTTCCCTCTCCGTTGTACGTCCCCTCCGTTATACTTCCCCCTCCTATATTGTTACTTCTCTTTAAGGAAGTTTTCGTTGAAAGCTCTTCAAACCAGTACTTTTTTTTCGAATTTCAGTGATTTTTAAAAACACGCTTTTTCATAAACTTTTTTTTGCTCACGCACGTTCAATGTGCCAGGCTGAAGGAACTTGTATAAAAAAAATGTTTATCAGTTTTTGAAGGGATAGAAAGCTTCGATTTAAATATTTTTAATTAATATTTTTCGACTTTTTTTTTCAACGACCTTTTATTAGCGTGAAGCGATACGTCATGCTTTTTTTTATTAATTGGTCCTCATTAAAACCCCTCTCGAAGCACACTCTCGGACTTTGACAAAACTCCGGCGAATTTCCTGTCGTCCGCTTTTCAATTACGGAGGCGCGGAAGGGTTCGTTAGTGAGTCAACTGCAGCCCCAGTGCAAAAGCCCCCTCCATCCGCTGCAACCCCTTAACAAAAAGGGGTTTACCGTTCACTAAAAAAAAGTCGACATCAATCACCCTTCCCTATTTACATTTAGATTTAAAAACCGCAAGGTTTAAAACCACCAAAAAAATTGATTTATCGACTCTTTTGTTACTTTTTCTCGAGCTAAAAACGTTAATTGTACGTAAAGTCCATTAGCGGAAGGATGATTGATCGGATAGGATCACACGATCCCACGATAAAGAGGGACATTCTAGTAATTAATAGCCCTTTTGTTGCACGTGTTGCTAGCGTGTAACCCGTGTTTTGTTTACAAAAAGAATCACCGACTTTGGACTATCTTTATAAACAGTTTTTAACAAATTACGTGCTCCTGCACATTAAAAACCTTGTAGTCTCACACAATGGTTTATTATTTTCACTTTTCAATTAAGTATCCCGTGAAAATAAATTATTGAGGAATTTTATTCGTATTTTTTTCAGTGGAAAATTTTTTATAAAAGCATATAAATTTTTATTTAAATGTAAAATTAAGAATTAATTAATTAGGTCCTAGATGATATAAAGACTATGAAACTTTTGAAAAAATCGAAAGAAATGAAGTTTTGGAACTTTTTGGTTTTTTTGATCCCGTTAATCATGGGTGGTGAAGCAGAAGATGGGTGTATTCTGGGAGGTTTTCCTGTAAGTTATTCATTTAATTTTTTTCTTTTTCTTATAATTTTGCAATCTTTTGTTCGTTTTATTTTTTCAGTGTGAAATCAGCAAGCCGGATAAGTGCTGTACAGGAACCTGTGTACGATCTCTATGCACTCCGTTAGACCGATGAATTTGAGATAAACTTTTTTAATAATATGGAATAAAAATTACTTCACAAAGAATTTGAATTATGTGACTGACCCAAGGGATTCTTTTGGTTCATCAATCTAAGAGGCATCAGCATCAGAATTTCACTTTTTTTTTTCAACTTCATTTACATATTTGAAAGTCATTGTAATATAACCATATTATAGCTTCTGGTTTGAAACTCCTGGAGCATGCGCAGAAGGATTAGGACGTCAAATAAGACCTCGTTTATTTGTCCGACAAACCTGCAAATCCTTCTGCGCATGCTCCAGGAGTTTCGTACTGCGGTTGGAACAAAGATTATATGATGCGAATAAACCGAAGTATATGAATTTTAATTGAATCGAGCTTATCTTTTAGTGACATCGATCTTAAAACAGACGCGCAGTTAAATAAAGCAGTAAACAGCGTGCGGTTAATGGTCGAGATGCTCATAAACTCCCCGCGTTTTCCCTCATGAGCTCCTCAGTGTTAATTTCGGTGGAGAAGCAATTAGAAAATTGATTGCACCGTTAAGTCAACCGTTTTAATATAACGATAAAAAGAGAATATACATGAGTTTAAATTAATCAAACGTTTGACGGTTGAATAGAAGGAATCCGTAGGACAAGGGGGAGCAATTTAGTGTGTGGTCACTTCGGACAGAAATATATTAAATGATCTACTAGCTAGTACAATAGGATGGAAATAGCCTAACGATAAGGACGACAAAGAAGCGTAATAATTATTAAAGAGGGAACCCCAAGGGAGTTGAGAAAAAAAATAAAATAAAAAGGATTTTCGAACCGTGAACCTCCCCATAAGTCAAATAAGGATGACAAGTGTTTTTTATGCATTTTATTACAACTTTTTAGGTTGAATGAACTACAATGATATTTATTGTGGAGACCTAAGTATTGCTGAAGGCAAAAAATGTCGAAAAATTTAGTTTTCCTAGATTTTTCTCCAAGGATAATGGATTTTTGAGGCACGTATTTAGTTCCAGCGTTTTTTCAAAAATTCATGTTTGACATTTTCCTAAATTCAAAAAAGCTTTATAACACGAGGAGGATTAATTTTTTTCCTCTCGCAAAAAATGCTCGTTTGGAGAGGAAAAAAAATCAAACGAGCAATCTTTGCGAGAGGAAAAAAAATTAACCCCCCTCGTGTTAAACTAGCCTTGTTCTTTTTTGTAATTAATTTAGAACTGTATAAAATGGCCCTTTTTGAATTTTTGAAAAAACGCGGTAAAACACAGCGCATGCGCACTGTTCTGGTATCGTAAACTCACAAGTACCGTTTCTTTCTTTTTTGAGAGGAACTTTGCTTACTGAAAGCTTCAGTTGCGTTTTAGCCTTGTTCTTTTTAGTAATTAATTTAGAACTGTATAAAATGGCCCTTTTTATGAGGCTGGAATGTCTGAACGATAAAAAGAAACGTTTAATAGAACCATCCTACCCAATAAAGGGCACGTGTAAAGACTTCTTCCCTTCTTGTGTAAATATTTAAAAACATTACTACCAGGCACGTAGATCTGGAGGAAAAAAAAGGGTTTTTCTGAAAAGTAAAAGGGGAAAAACAGTGGACAATACTAAAGCCAAGATGAGCAATTAAACAGTTTTAACGTCCGGGTGAACAAAAGCCGGAACCGTAAAGACCCTATCTGAGAAGCTGGCAATTCACTTTAATTAACACTTAATCCTCAATGCCCTTTTCATCCCTTTTTGTTTAAAAAAATAACGTCACCTACTTTAGGATTTTAAGTTTTTTTTTTTAGAAAATGAATATTTTTCATGGTAAAATTTTGTGTTTTTAGCGTTCCCTAAGGGTAAATCCAATTAAGTTTGTGTAACCCTGCATCCTATTCATGAACTCAAAGGGGTTTTGCGATTTATAATAAACTCCTGGGGTTGAGCGTGTCTCCGGTCAGTTCCGGGTAATTATTCGAGGGCTGCGGTCAGTTATGGTCAGTTAGATTCAAGCCTTTTGTCTCAAAAAGCTCATCACAAAAGGGTAAATAAAACGTCGGAAAATGACGATTTAAAACATAAATTATAAAACATCTTGAACAATTCGACACACGCGACACTTTCATTTCTCGCAGTAATGACCGTTAATTCGGACGCTTTTTACCCGAAATACGTGAATTAACTCGGCAATCATCCTCGATACATAATTAAAACCTCGTTTACTTCCCTATCGTATAAACCAATGGGAAAAGCTTTGAATAATTTAACGGAACCCTCCCCGCGATATCGCCCGCTCGACGAATTGCTTTTTGACATTCATAATCGTAAATCAAAGGCGAAATAACGATTCGTAATTGCTTATTTGATTTTTGTTTATTTTAACTCGACCGTTTCCTGTTTTATCACTTCGGTTTTACCATTAAAAGAAAATTGCCAATTTCTTTTTATAGATATTCTGTATTCAATAATTTTAGTACCTACTTTTTTTTGTTTAACTCCGGCGATTCTAGAATTAGGAAATTTTGGGGAGTTCCCTGCTGATTTTTACTTGGTAAAAAGTGGGCGCTTACGTTATTCCTAGTTATTCCTAGATTTTTAGACTAAAAATACGCTAAATTTGGTACAAAATTTTCACCAAATTTTCTTTAGTCAGTGAACAAGAAACTGAAGATGGCGATTTTTGAATTTCGAAAAAATGGCGGAGATATGTCTGTTTGAAATTTTAAAAAATTCGCTTAGATTTTCACTAAATTTTCACCAATTACTCCTCATTTTTTACGAATTTTTGGTGTAAAAAAATTATCATTTTAGTAGGGAGAAATTTCATACTTCCACACGCTATTTATCTAATTTTCACCAAATATTCCTCATTTTAGTTTATAGATTTTATTTAGGGGTAAAAAAGTTTGAAGGGTTCTTTACTCCCGTTCCGTGATGCCTCCGACATTTTGATTACCTTAATTTCTTTTCCTTAATCGAATTTACAGGATTCTTACTAAAAGTGTATAGATAATTGTATTGTTTAACTAAATACAGTCTTAACTATAGGGTGTATATCTAAATGTAGCTATTGTGGGTAATAATATAGGTATTAAGTTATTATTACAATAGGGCGTCCTAGAGATCAGTGATGTGGGCTTTGTTGGCTATGAAATCAATGCTTGTATTCCGGGCGAACCCGCTGGACCGGAGGGTAAAGGTCTGAATGGGGATTATATCAAGGTGGGCTATTGTATCCTCTAAGGATTCTCGTTCAATAGCTCCAAATTTACGTACCAAAGGATTTTCGACGTTTTTTTTAAAACCTCAACACTATATTCATAAAAGTTGGTAATGCCAACTTAAAGTCACGTAAAGGCCGTAAAGTTCGAAGCGTAAAGTTTAATCCCCGGGACCTCCTGGGGTCACCTTCGAGCGTAAATCATGGGAATCCAGAGTGTGCTAAGTTTACGACACCTTTTGAAACGTTGTAGTTTTAATTAGGCGCTGTTAAAATATCGTACGGAGTGCAGTTGTCGCCTTTTCGTGTTTCCTAGACGTTTATGTCTACCTTAAAAGGGACGGGAGCTCGTTTTAAGACTTAAAAAACGCATTCGTATTAAGCCCTCTTTTTATAAAAGGTGCGGTAAAAATATTTTATTTCTCCCAGAATAACGGTCAAATGTGCCCGGAATATTTAACTTGAACTTGCATAATAATCCATAACTAAGGGGAACTTGAAGTCTTTCTTTTATTTCAGGTGACTCATGATTTAGTAGGTAAATCGGAGTGACCGATTTTCAACAAAAAAAAGAAAAAATCGAATTTTATTGTTTCATTTGTTCTGACATATCATTTATCGTAATCAGATATAATTTCAAACAAAAAAACAAATTAAAAATAAAATTCACATGATTTTATAATGCTATATCAGCTGATAAAACTGATAACAGGGTTTTGTTTTCAATTTTCCGTGGCCACCATGATCTTTAAAACCGACAAATATTAAAAATACGATATGTATCGATTCTATCGATTAGTAAGCCATAGACAAATGAGAAAGTTCCCGCTATTTTTTCGACTTTTTGTTTCTCCTGAAATATCATGTTTTTAGACCTATCGGAACAAATATCTGTACTGAACTTATCCGACTCATTCTTTTTTTAAAATGACGCAAAATCGCCCAATCTAAAATTCCAGATTTAAAATCCACTGATTACTTTTTATATACATATTAATTTTTAAAGTCGGGAAAAAAGTTTAAAAATTTTTATAATAATTTTTTAAATTTTATTTTATTTATTTTTTATTTTTATAGAATCGTAGATTCTATTCTAAAATCGTAGATTCATATTTTGTTCAGAAAGTTAACTTATATTTCAAAAGTAGGTATTAGGTGTACAAAATGAAACTCAGCCGGTTTTGAATTTTGTAGATTTTAGCCGAGTTTCATTTTGTACACCTAGTAGTTCATTTTTTCAAAATTTTGAACATTTTAGGCGTTGAAGTCCATCAAAAGTTGTCCTTCTCCGTGTAAGAAGGTTATTGAAGTACGAGGGGTGTCCAAAAATTAAAGACCTTTTGTATTTTGCCGCCGTACGGGCGAAGTATTCTGCCAGATGAAAACACTAGCTTGTAGCGGGAAGTTCCCCCTTCACATCGCACTTGGTCTCATCTCTCTATCTTATCCAGCGTTGCTACGGCAGCCGTTCGCGATGGACGTCTCGGTGCCGAGTCCCGCCGGTTGTGAGGTTCGCTCCGTCATGCGTTTCATAAACGCGGAGAAACTTCGCCCGGTCGAAATTCATAGACGTTTGACGGCTATTTATGGCAATGTTATGAATGAGCGCTGTTGTTACGCTAATGTTACGAATGTTATAAATAGCCGTCAAACGTCTATGAATTTCGACCGGGCGAAGTTTCTCCGCGTTTAGGAAACGCATGACGGAGCGAACCTCACAACCGGCGGGACTCGGCACCGAGACGTCCATCGCGAACGGCTGCCGTAGCAACGCTGGATAAGATAGAGAGATGAGACCAAGTGCGATGTGAAGGGGGAACTTCCCGCTACAAGCTAGTGTTTTCATCTGGCAGAATACTTCGCCCGTACGGCGGCAAAATACAAAAGGTCTTTAATTTTTGGACACCCCTCGTATAACCATTAAGAAGGTTAATTTTTAAAGGCTTGTACATCCGTTACAGATATTGGAAAAATGCACTAAATAAAATCTGTTGGAAATTTAATTCTCTTTACTTTTTATTCTATTCTTTTTTTCTCTAGGACGCACTATTTTCAAGATAAATTTATTTTTAAAAAAAATTATTTTCCGAAAATGGTGCATCCTAGAAAAAATAATTAAGTGCAAATTTATAGAGAATTTTTCCTACAAGTTTTATTTATTAGGTGTACAAAATGAAACTCAGCCACAGGGTAAATTTGAATTTTGTAGATTTTAGCCGAGTTTCATTTTGTACACCTAATATTTTATTTTCTTAAACTCATTTCTTTGTTTTCTATTTTTTTTTTCAATAAAATATGTATTTTCAAAATTAACATTTTAGTTTCATAAGTACATGCACCTATTTTTTTCACGCTTAAAATGTTTTTTTTACTTGGAGCGCTGTACTATCAGTTGAGGGGTCCTGGGTTCGAATCTCAGCTTGCGGTTTTAACCTTTTTTTTTTTCATTCAATGCTCCTTAAAAATTTTAAATTTTTCTAGTTTCAACCCTGTCATTGAATGATTCAACAATTTGAAAAAGAAATCAACCTAAAAAACACTGGGGTACAAAGAAAAAAATAATAAGTTCAAAAATTTTATGATGATAGAAATGAGAAAAAATAAAAAAGGTATTGTGAGGATAAAGATCGATGGGGGTGAGGGGCTATTAAATGAGAAGGACTCGAGATCTCCAAATTGAAAAGGAAGCTTTGATCTTCTTTTTCTAACAAAAGACTTCTTGAGACATCTGTGTCTTTTATCTTTTTCACAATTTTCCTTCTATTCTTTAAAAGCTTTTTTGAAAGCCACACGAAAACTTTCTTTTTTGAAGAAAAAAATGTTTAGAATAAAAACTTAATTTGGTACTAAAAATTGAATTTTGTACGGGGCGGTAAACCATGTTTGTAAAAGGGGAGGAAATAAAGTTAAGGTGTCCAGAATAAGGGAGAAGCAATCTGTTTCCAAAAGCCCAAATACGCTTTGACAAATGCAATCCGCCGGACCAGGGGAAAAAATCGTCGTAAATATCCGGATTTTTTGATAGAATTACCGGAATCCACACCCTACGAAATCCTATTGGCCAGTTGATTGGGACTTGAAAGAGTAGACTATTTTCCCTTATTTTGCCATACGCTTCGACGGGCTAATATCACTTTTACACTGACTCACCCAAAAAGTAAATTCCTTAAAGAAGTTATTGTGATACCCTGCACGTCTGCTTTTTGGGGAAGGGTCTTCCAGATCCCGGAGGGTCAATTCATGGATCTTTACCAATCTCAACTTTGTCTGTGGTTCCGGCCGGCCGTAGCATTTTTTCACCTAAAAACACCTATTTTTCCGGATTTTTTGTATTTTTCCTCGATATTTTCACCAAGGCTCCAGAGAACTTCTACTTTTTCTAGTTTTTTGGGCGAAAATCATCGAAGTTATAAGCGTATATTTCAGGTATTTTTACATTTTCATATTATATGGCATATTTCGTCAATTTTTTGTGAATTAAAGTCCAATAATAATGAAGGTCGGGGTTTTTCTTGGCGGGGTGGAACGCTACCGCGTCCCTAGATAATATTTTCCTTCAATAAATTGATATATCGATATATTTCTTCCGATATATCGATATATTTTTATATATCGCCCATCCCTATTCCAGAGCACATCACATTTTCAACCGATTTCTGTGCGCTGCGGCCGATTTTCACCAAATACTCCTTATATTTTTTAACCGAAATCCTTAAGTTTTCTTAAGCCAATAAACTCGGGTTATTTACGACTCCCGCGGACATAAAATGAATTAATCCTCCCTCCGATTCGCCCTCTACCTTGCATTAACTTAATAGCCAAAAGACCCCCCTCAATTTACCCCCTTTTAAGAAGTAAATCCAACATGGAAATTTATTTTGAATATATTCTACCCTTGGTTTATTCGTATTATATTAATTGCTATTTAATACACACGAGTATATCGGATTAATTTACCTAAGTGGGCTTGACCCTTAATTTGAGACAATTAGTCTTAATTAAAATGGAAAGGGAGTTTCTTATTTCAACCATTGTTTACTAAAAGTGAAATCAATTTTACAATTTAAGCACTTTAGACTTAAAAAATTTGTAAATTCGCTCGATCCTCAATTTTCAAGCCACGAAAAGAAGCTTATTTTGGCTCTTTTTAACCTCCTTAAAGAAGTTATTGTTTTACCTATCCTTTTTACTTCCCCTCCTTATACTTCCCCCTCCTTATACTTCCCCCTCCTTTTACTTCCCCCTCCTTATACTTCCCCCTCCTCGATACTTCCCCCTCCTGGAAGCTCTTCAAACTAGTACTTTTTCCTTTATGTAGGTGGAAGAAGAACATTAAAAAGATTGAAATTCAGAGTTTAATTTTTTTTCTTCTTCTAAGGTTTGGGTTTGATTGATGGCGGTTTTACTTTCCCCTCCTTATACTTCCCCCTCCTTGATACTTCCCCCTCCTATATTGTGCCTTTAAGGAAGTTTTCTTTTTAAGCTCCTCAAACTAGTACTTTTTCCTTTATGTAGGTGGAAGAAGAACATTAAAAAGATTGAAATTCAGAGTTTAATTTTTTTTTCTTCTAAGGTTTGGGTTTGATTGTTGGCGGTTTTACTTCCCCTCCTTATACTTCCCCCTCCTTGATACTTCCCCCTCCTATATTGTGCCTTTAAGGAAGTTTTCTTTTTAAGCTCCTCAAACTAGTACTTTTTCCTTTATGTAGGTGGAAGAAGAACATTAAAAAGATTGAAATTCACAGTTTAATTTTTTTTTTCTTCTAAGGTTTGGATTTGATTGATGGCGGTTTTACTTCCCCCTCCTTATACTTCCCCCTCCTTGATACTTCCCCTCCTATATTGTGCCTTTAAGGAAGTTTTCGTTGGAAGCTCTTCAAACTAGTTCTTTTTCCTTTATGTAGGTGGATGAAGAACATTAAAAAGATTAAAATTCAGAGTTTAATTTTTTTTCCTTCTAAGGTTTGGGTTTGATTGATGGCGGTTTTACTTTCCCCTCCTTATACTTCCCCTCCTTGATACTTCCCCCTCCTATATTGTGCCATTAAGGAAGTTTTCGTTGGAAGCTCCTCAAACTAGTACTTTTTCATAGGTGGAAGAAGAACATTAAAAAGATTGAAATTCAGAGTTTAATTTTTTTTTCTTCTAAGGTTTGGGTTTGATTGATGGCGGTTTTCCGATCGACGGGCCCGAGAAGGCGATAGACCATGTCCCTTTTACGTGCCCAATCTTTCAGTCATCTCACGTCCTTCAAGATATCGCTCCGTGTGACCCTCCCAAAGTCCCAAAGGGTGTTTGTTATTCAACAGGCGATATTATCCAAACGAATCGTCAAAACACATAACGAGATCGGGTCAAAAACCCATTTTCGTCTCCAGATAACAAAAAAAAAAATGGCTTAGAATAATTAGAAATTTGAGATTCATTAATATTAGTTTAGGACCCTTTTCTCATCCGAAACTAAAGGTTTAGGGATTAATAAAGACAAATAATTAATCAAGGGAAAAAGGGTTGACAATTAGCCTAGTCACGTGACCTCAACCCTTTCGGACACTGACGGATCGACTTAAGGATCAGAAATAATGAAAGCAGCACATTAGAGATGAGCTCCCGGATTAACTCGAAACGAATCAATCTTCACGGGGAGAAAAAATCACAGAAATCTCATTTAGAAAAAATCTGAAGGCAATAAATGCCAAAAAAAGCCGAGAAAAAAAATTAAATTGAAAATCTTTTGAAATATGGGAAAGTATAAAGATATAAAGTTCAATTGGTGACGACAGTTGATGGTTCCAGCTGACGGCTCGTAAAATATCTCTGTCTAATTCCATAATTCTCGGAGACGGGAAGCCGATTTATGAATTCCACGATCATAAAAATCGCAGATTTGCATCCCTGAACGGAGGAAGCGCGATTATCTTAAGCAATTGTGTCGTAAAAAAAAGAGGGAGCGAAAAAATTGACGTTTACGGCTTTATTTAAAAAAATAGAATTTTTTAACTTCCTGAAAGAAGTTATTGTTTTACCCTCCACGTCAGTTTTTTGGGTAACATTATGGATTACACCGATCTCAACTTTGTGGTTCAGGCCGGCCGCGGCCGGCCGTAGCATTTTTTCCGGAACACTTTACGGCCACAGTTTTCACCCGATTTTCACCAATTTTTCTATAATTGGTGATCAAGAAAGCAACGAGGGCGAAATTGAGGCGCTCCGGGTACGAAGGGCGAACTCGACATCGGACAAATTTTTTTAGCTTCCTTAAAGAAGTTATTGTGATACCCTCGACGTCGGGTTTTTGGGGAAGGATCCTCCAGTTTTTTTTCATTTTCAGATTCTAGACCTCTTGGTGAATACACCCATATAATTTTTATGTTGAGTTCGCCATTTTTTCCCCTTTAAATACGTAAAACCGAAACTTTAAAATGCGAATATCTCGAAACTACGTTTTGTCGAGTTCGCCCTTCGTACCCGGAGCGCCTCAATTGAAGGCACAATTTATCCAAAATTGGTTCAGAGGGATTAAAAAATATAACAAATTTTTTAAAAATTCTCAATCCTAACCCAAATTACTCATTTTCAAATCAAAAATTGGTTAAGAAGGCTGAATATTGTACAGCAAAATTTTCCCCAAAAAGCTTATTCTCAAACAGATATTGCTCATTCTTCTCCCGACAAGAAAGTATTCTTTCACTCCATTACTACTTCCCCCTCCCTTATACTTCCCCTCGTTAAACTCCCCCTCCTTTATACTTCCCCCTCTTTCTCTTTAAGTTTTCGTTGCAAGCTCTTCAAACTACGTACTCTTTCATTGTGAATTATTATTAATAATTTGGGATTAATGACAAACTGAGGTCCGGCTAACGAGACTGCATATTTCAGAGTAATCCTCCGTTACCGCACTGTCATGGATGGACTCCAGCTAATAACTCAGACTGCAGCCTCTCCCCCTCTAATGCAAGTTATTACACGGTTGATGCATCTCTAATGCCTTCCTCCAATCTGTCAATAGCAGAAATGAAGGGACGTGTACGTTGATTGGACCTTTTAAAGCATTAATGAACCCCCATACCACGAAAAGTGACAAATTTAATGCGCTTTAAAAGACTAATTGCCGGTCAAAATGCGAAATTAGCCCAACTCAAATTATTGCGAATATTCAATTGAAAAGTTTTTGATGTCGAATAAAGACCTCTTTGATGGGAAATCCAACATATTTCGTTCAGAAAGTTAACTTATATTTTAAAAAATTAGGTATTTTATTTTCTTAAACTCATTATTGTTTTCTATTTCGTTCAATAAAATATGTTCAAAATTTACCAAGTTACATCCCCCGGGAGCATGCATCTACCCCAGCGGCAAAAGCCTAAACAGCAAAACATTTCTGTCTTACTCTCACACTAAAACAAAATATAAATAAATAACTATTTTAAAACAAATTTTTTAAGTTAAACAGAAAACTCACTTTTTTGCATCCTACGACTCCACTTGTGAAAAAAGCTACCAAAACAGCCATTAAGAAGATACAAAATCTCATTTTTGTTTAAAATAGATTATAAAGATAATCTTTAATGCATTCTTGATTTTAAAAATAATTTTTATAAATTTATTTCAGACCTTAAACATTTTCATTTCACGCTTAAAAACGTTTTTTTACGCCAAGATTTAAATTTGGGGGGCTGGGAGGGGTCTGTGTTTCCGAATTTTTACGAAGTTTGCACTATTTTTCAGGACATTTTCTTCGTTTTTTTGGCCAAAAAATGCCAAATATTCAATTAAAAATATTTTGTTTTTGATGGGAGATCTAACATATTTCGTTCAGGAAGTTAACTTATATTTCAAGAAGTAGGTATTTTATTTTCTTAAACTTATTTATTTGTATTCTATTTTGTTCAAAAAAATATTGATTTTCAAAACTTACATTTAAGTTTCACAAGAAATGCATCTATTCCTGCGTCATACGCCTGTACAGCAATACTTTTCTGTCTTACTATCACACTAAACAATATAAAAATATGTAAAAAGAAATAAATAACTTTTTTAAAACTAAATTTGTTAAGTTAAACAGAAAACTCACTACGCTTCCTCCTTGACGGCATCCTTCGACTCTAAAAAGCAACCAAAACAGCTATGAAGAAGATGCAAAATCTCATTCTTGATTAAATAGATAACAAAGAAAACATAGAAAAACTGTATATATCCACAAAGAAAATCTTTAATGTATTCTTGATTTTGTAGATACGTTTTATATATTTATTTCAGACCTAAAACAATTTCATTTTACGCTTAAATACGCATTTTTCCACGTTTAAATTTTTTTTTTTTTTTTTTTACGCCAAGATTAAGTATTTGGGGGGGGGGGGTTCCAGAAAAGTACTTAATCCAAGAATTTCACTTTTTCGGGCATATTCTTTGGTTTTGTGAACAGAAAATCCTATGAACCACTTTTTAGGGCATTTTCTTCGATTTTTTGGTCAAAAATTGCCATTATTACTCGATTTTCCTCAGTTTTTTGGAACTTAAGCCCCCATTTTACCAAATTTTTGATTGTTTTCTTCAATTTTTAACTTCCTTAAAGAAGATATTGTGATACCCTTCACGTCGGGTTTTTGGGGAGGGGTCTTCCAGGCTAGAAGGGTAACATTATGGATCTACACCGATCTCAACTTCGTGGTTCAGGCCGGCCGGCCGTAGCATTTTTTTGTCCGTTACGCCGGCCGGCCGTTACGCCGCATTTTTTTCCGGAACACTTTAGGGCCACAGTTTTCAACCGATTTTCACCAAATTTTTTATTTTAGTAGGGAGAAATTTCATACTTCTACCCATTACGAGAGGCACATCCCTAGGGAAAAGAGTCCATTATTTCTACCTTGACACTTAAAAAATTTTCGAAAAAAAAACTTAAAAAATTTTTCAAAAAAAAAAAAAAAAAGAAAAAATGAAAACGCGGTAAATTTTTCCAAAAAGAAGAAAAACCTGGAAAATTTTTCGGAAAATTTTTTTTTTCGAAAAAACAAACTTGGAAAATTCCCCTTTATACTTTCCCTCCCTTATACTTCCCCCTCCGTTATACTACCCTCACTAAAACTTCCCCCTCCCATATAATTCCCCTCACTTATACTTCCCCCTCCCATATACTTCCCCCTTCCGTATACTTCCCCTCCCATAATATACTTACCACTCCGTTATACTTCCCCTACGTTTTACGTCCCCTCCGTTATACTTCCCCCTCCTATTTAGATACTTCTCTTTAAGGAAGTTTTCGTTGGAAGCTCTTCAAAAATTGCCATTATTACTTGATTTTCCTCAGTTTTTTGGAACTTAAGCCCCCATTTTACCAAATTTTTGATTGTTTTCTTCAATTTTTAACTTCCTTAAAGAAGATATTGTGATACCCTTCACGTCGGGTTTTTGGGGAGGGGTCTTCCAGGCTAGAAGGGTAACATTATGGATCTACACCGATCTCAACTTCGTGGTTCAGGCCGGCCGGCCGTAGCATTTTTTGTCCGTTACGCCGGCCGGCCGTTACGCCGCATTTTTTTCCGGAACACTTTAGGGCCACAGTTTTCAACCGATTTTCACCAAATTTTTTATTTTAGTAGGGAGAAATTTCATACTTCTACCCATTACGAGAGGCACATCCCTAGGGAAAAGAGTCCATTATTTCTACCTTGACACTTAAAAAAATTTTCGAAAAAAAAACTTAAAAAATTTTTCAAAAAAAAAAAAAAAAAAAAAAAAAAATGAAAACGCGGTAAATTTTTCCAAAAAGAAGAAAAACCTGGAAAATTTTTCGGAAAAATTTTTTTTTTCGAAAAAACAAACTTGGAAAATTCCCCTTTATACTTTCCCTCCCTTATACTTCCCCCTCCGTTATACTACCCCTCACTAAAACTTCCCCCTCCCATATAATTCCCCTCACTTATACTTCCCCCTCCCATATACTTCCCCCTTCCGTATACTTCCCCTCCCATAATATACTTACCACTCCGTATACTTCCCCTACGTTTTACGTCCCCTCCGTTATACTTCCCCCTCCTATTTAGATACTTCTCTTTAAGGAAGTTTTCGTTGGAAGCTCTTCAAAAATTGCCATTATTACTCAATTTTCCTCAGTTTTTTGGAACTTAAACCCCCAGTTTACCAAATATATTGTTTTCTTCAATTTTTTTTTGGCAACCACTGCCAATTTTTTCGATTCATTGGCTTTTTTATTCTCGTTTTTTATTTGGATTCTTAGAGGTGGGGATTTAATGTTTTAATGTAGGTAAAGAAAAAGAAAAATCTATTTCTATAAATATATCGTTTCTTCCAATCTTAAGGAGTTTTTGAAAAGTGACCCTTAGAAATACTTTTATTGCTTCTGAGAGAGAAAAGCCGCTTGATCCCCATGTTTTACAAGTCACTCTAATCAGAATTTACAAGTAGATAAAAATGGCCATAGAACCAATAAAATTAAAAGATCGGACGTATGAATTTATCTTTTTCTTATTACTTTGTATGATTTAAGCCATGAAAAGTGGTGTAATTACGATAAAAAGTGGTGAAGGTAAGTGGTTGAAAGGTAAGAAGGAAAAAAGAAAGGCTTTGATGTGAATGAAGTCGGGCATGGAAGAATCTCAAAGAATCTGTTTAATTGTCTCAATTTGTCGGGCGGGTGGCACGGGTGGTCCTTATCAACCCCGTCTACAAGTGCTTCCGAGATAAAAGGCTTTCCCCATCTCTGAGAAACCCTTTTAAAACGGCTATAGATCACGTAACAACGTCCCGGCATGTTAAGTAGAGCGGTTTGTTAGCTCCAACGACTTTTTTTTTCCCTTCTTTTTCCACTCCTCCTCAACCCCCGGGACCCCCAGTTTACACCTCGGCCGTTAGCCGCCGTGATTTGTGGAATGCTACTCCTCAACGCGACACGCCAACGATTAATTATTTTTTACGACCCTTCTGAGTTATTTTGAGAATTTTAAAGAAAAGAACTCGAAAGGGGAAAAAAAACGACTCCTATAAATGTTATTTTAATACAAATTTATTCAAAGCGTAATGGCTTTGTGTAGTACGGTAGCAATCCGATCCGATATCTCCTGCTGGGGCTACAAGACTCCTTAAGTGATCGTCAATCATTTTCTCGATATCTCTTCTTAAATATCAATTCGAGCACAATAAATTATATAAACACGAACGACTTGTTTCATCGTTAGTCACAACCAGTTTATCGTTAGTCATTTATATCGATTTATGCTTACTAATTTGTTCTCAGGCCCAAAAATGTCTGCACAATCCCGGACGGTTCTTTTAGTTTTTAAAAGTACTGGTTTGAAGAGCTTCCAAGGAAAACTTCCTTAAAGAGAAGTATCTATAAAGGAGGGGGAAGTATAACAAAGGGGACGTATAACGGAGTGGGAAGTATATGGGAGGGAAAGTACAAACGAAGGGGATGTATAAGGGAGGGAAAGTCAAAAGTACCGAACAATAATCTGGCATATCTCCGTCATTTTTACTACTTTCGAAAATATGTTACGACATTTTCTAGGTAAATATGGATGGAAGAGTCGGTAAAAATTTGGCGATAAAAGGAATGAATTTCTTTCCCTTTACTTGACCAGTATGGGTTTTCCCGAGTTTTTCTCAGTTTTTTAACATATAAACTGCATTTTTAGGAGTTTTTCTGTATTTTCAACATATAAACCCCGTTTTCAGGAGTTTTCCTCGATTTTCTTAACAGAGAAACCCCATTTTTCAAGGGATTTTGCAGATTTTTAGACAGAGAAAACCCATTTTCAGGAGTTTTCCCAGGTTTTTTGACAAAGAAACCCCATTTTCACGAGTTTTTTTCAGTTTTTTAACATATAAACTGCATTATAAGAATCTAAAAGTAGATTTTTCATGAATTTTGAAAACTTTTTGTAAAATTAAGAACTTTTCTAGTTAAAGTAAACTTATTTCTGAAATGTTTGGTAATTGTACTAATATAATAGATTTAAAGCTGAGTTATTTGGAGTTTGGCCAGGTCGATAAACTAAACAAAAACGATTTCGAAAATCCCAAAAAAGAGGGCCTAAACTCATATTAACTGTCACGTAAAAGCAGTCAAAGCGTAATATAGAACTCGTGTTAATTACGGACTTTTCTCAAAACAGGCCGTCTGTTTCTATTTAGGTGGGGGCCTTTTTCTGCCAGTCAGAGCTTAAACGTCGCGTCTAACCCGTCAAGGTTTTCCACCGTATAAATAGTCTTTGGAATATTATTTCCGAAAGGTTCAGTCAAGTAGAAGAAGTTTCTATTCCGGGAATTGTGACATTTGGTGAGAAATTGTACGACCTTTTACTTTGACAAAAACAACCCCCTAAACCCGAATTTTAATAAGGACTAGGGAACTGACAACTGATATGTCAAGGGAGAGAAGAAAAAAAATTTTAAATCTTCCTTAAAAATTTATTATTGCGTTGTTTTGCGTTGTTAAGGGCCCATAATGGACTTTTAACACCTTTGACTCATCCCTTTAATCCTCAGAGCTATTAACGAAAGGGGGAACAATCCAAGGCTATCCTTCAAATCCTCGCTATAAATAGTTCATCACATGATTTAAAACTCAAGATTTATGAAAATGGCTCTTGAAGGGTTGTTATCCTTCGCTATAAATTATTACATTTTTCTAAAACTTGTGTTTATGCTAAAAAACCGTATGCATTTGCATCCTTATTTGAGGTTTCTTCCTAAGCGGAAATTGCTAAACAACTGGAAATTTCTTCTCTTTTTCCTACCCTCTTTTGAGGTATCGTTAACGTTCCTTATTTGCATCTTCGGTTTGACATGGAAATCGTGTAGCCGAAATTAGCAAAAGAAGGGGAAGATCTTGTTATCTTAAATAAAAGTTGAATATAAAAAAGAAAATTCGTATGTAAAAGAAGTAATTTTCTTACTGTTTTGTCCTTCGAATAAACGGAGTTTTTTTAACTTTATCAGGAAAAAGTTATTGGAATACCCTCCATGTCCTGTTTTTGGAAGGTCTTCCAGAATCCATAGCTCTTCAAACTTGTACTTTCTTTCTGAAAAGCATTTTTTTATAGGGTTTCCAGAGTTTTCTTCTGATACATCGCCGGAAATTATCGCTTTTTAACTTCCTTAAAGAAGTTATTGTGATACCCTCGACGTCGGGTTTTTGGGGATTATTCTTCCCCTCCTTTGTACTTCCCCCTCCTTAAACTTCCCCTCCTTTATACTTCCCTCTCCCTGGTGAAAAAAATTGCCACTTTTTAATTAAGTATTATTTTTTTTTTAGTAGGGAGAAATTTCGTACTTCTACCCATTAAGAGAGGCACATCCCTATGCCAAAGAGCCCATTATTTCAACCTTGACACTTAAAAAAAAATTTCGAAAAAAAGAACTTAAAAATTTTTTGAAAAAAAAAAATCGGAAAATTGGGAAAAAACAAAACTCGGACAATTTTTCAAAAATAAACTTTGAAAATTTTTCGAAAAAACAAACTTGGAAAATTCTCCTTTATTTTGGTCTGATCTTCACAAAATTGTCATTCCTTGTGGGTCAGTGATTGAAAGTATTGGACTCACGCCATAGGTTTTTTTTCCGGAATTCAAGCAATTTTTCAGCCCCCTGATTATGGTAAACTTCCTCTTGTGAGCCCCAAAAATTTGAGCGTTGGGGTGAATCCAATTTTCAAGAGGAAGTAAACATTTTAAATAAATTCATAAAATAAATGGGTTCCTTTTATATTTTTCCCGAAGGGAAAAAAGGCATTAGATAACGATGAATAAAGGGTCTGTAGGTCCTTGCACGTTTTGATAGAGATATAGTGTTGTTTTCAATCAATATTTCCCTTCAGGGACAGATATATAAAGCGCGGGATGGACAGAGGAGGGCGAAAGAAATGGAGTGTGTAAGAAATGTCGGTCGATTTGTCCTGAGGGTGGAAGGGAAAAGGCCTTTATCAGTGAAGAAGTCTCCGGTAAATTGCGGTGCTGGGGGGTGGTCGCTTTTGAATAATGCATTAAGAAACGGGGAGGTTTTAAGGGACGGCCGGTAGATGCCACCAGGTCCCAAGCGTATGAAACATCGTCAACTCATTTAGAAGAACTGGTCTGCAGATGGCTTCTACGGAAACTTCCGATCTTCAACAAGCAAAGCCATTGCTTCGCTTACTTCATTATGATCGCTCCATCAAAGTATATTTGCAAGTAAACTGATTCTTCTATAGGCAATATGTTGCGGTGAGCCCAAAGGTCTTTTTTCTCCTGATCGTGCTTTTATGCCATGATGTCCATCTAAATTTCTGAAAAAAAAAATTGTTTGCACATATTTTGCATAATTTGTCTTACTTGATATGAGGCGCTCAGGGTACGAAGGGCGAACTCAACAAAACGTAGTTTCGAGTTATTCGCATTTTAAAGTTTTATGTTACGGGCGAACTCAACAGAAAAGTCATGGCCTGGAATGGGAAAAGGAGTGGGGGTAGTGGACTAGGATGTGGAGTTCGCCCTTCGTACCCGCTCGGATATCGCAGTTAGAGCTTTGCCGCAGTTTTTTACGTATTTAAAGGGGAAAAAAGGGCGAACTCAACATAAAAATTATATGGGTGTATTCACCAAGAGGTCTAGAATCTGAAAATGAAAAACAAATTGTCCAATGTTGAGTTCGCCCTTCGTACCCGGAGCGCCTCATATGTTCCAGTGTGCTACGTGGAGATGGCATCCGAGGTGCTCTTAACATCGTTTTCTTTAGTAGGTATATGACGATACATAACTGTATGCTAAGAAAATTTCATTTTGACAACCAAATCTTGAATACGTGCATGTGAAACGTAATAGCAAAGCTGCAGCATAGTCAACGTCTGCATTAGATACGACGGTTCCTAGCAAATGAAGATCTTCCGTGAGTATCTTCAGCGTACTTTTCTTCACTAATCGACCTCAATAGGCAAAGAAATTGTGATCTTGCCCAAAAACGATCGAAACAAAGATCATAAAAAATAGATTTATGACCTGTTCCTTAGATTGTTGAGTAGCTGATTAGTGTTACACTTTTCCATTTCACTACATTACATTAGTCATTTTGTTATCAGACTCTAGTATTCTAGGGGATTATTAATTTTAAGGGAGAAACGGAATGGAATCGTTTACGACATTCGCCACATCCCCGGCATTCTCTCGTCGGACTGATAGATGACTCCGAGCCGCGATGAGTAATGGAAGTGGATCTCTCGCCGGTGTTATTTCGCCGACTTCATTATGCATTATCTCGTTCGGAGGGAGGGGACGTCATCCCTCAACGCTACGTGGCCCTGACGTCTCTGACATGTTCAAAAAGGGAGAAGATAAAAAACAAGAAGGTCGATTATTAATGCTAAGGATTATAAAATATCAAAAATAGAAACCGATTTTACAAGTGGGTCGGGGGTTAAACCCCTATACTCGAGCGACCCTTGTTGATAGAAGGGGTCTGCTCCCAAAAGCAGGTGGATCATCTTTTCCTTGTTGAAACCTGAGGAATACCACTTCACCACGTATGCAGGCTTGTAACCATTTTTTTCCGTTCTCCAGTACCATGATCACCAAATTTCCCAGACACCTGTGACATCGACGATGGAATTGAGGCGCTCCGGGTACGAAGGGCGAACTCGACAAAACGTAGTTTCGAGATATTCGCATTTTAAAGTTTCGGTTTTTACGTATTTAAAGGGGGAAAAATGGCGAACTCAACATAAAAATTATATGGGTGTATTCACCAAGAGGTCTAGAATCTGAAAATGAAAAAAACTGGAGGACCCTTCCCCAAAAACCTGACGTCGAGGGTATCACAATAACTTCTTTAAGGAAGTTAAAAAAATTTGTCCGATGTTGAGTTCGCCCTTCGTACCCGGAGCGCCTCAATTATTAAAGTAAAAAAGGGCACTGGCGATGCAACTTGACTAATTGATTAAAACAAGTCTGGGCTTTCAATTTGGCGCGATTGCGTTAAAACCTGTAAATGCAATTAGTCTGAGAGTCGGGAGGGACGTTTTTGTTTTCCCAGCGGACATTGTAAGTTACACGTCCGTTTTCATTACCTAAATTGAAAATTTAACATAGGAAAAAGATTTGTTAACAGAAAGAAAAAAAACTTCTTCCGGTCTACCGGACTTGGGAAGTGTTTTTATTCTCACCTTACAATAGAAAGGCCCGCATAGGTATCGAGTGACCATTAGGGATTTCGGGTGTATTCAAATAACTCAGCGTGAGCCTTTCCTGACCGCCAGCTGCCTGATACCGGTCTCACGGGTCCGATTTGTATCCTCTCAGCTTGGCTCCCTCCCGAAAAAGGATACTTAGGCGATAAACAGCCCATTAAACTCGACGCCTTGACACAACACGTGCTAATAACGGACCCTTTTCTCCCTTGACCACTCAAAATTCAAATTATTTCCCTTGTTAAGGACGAAATTCAATAGCCTATTGTTCATTTCCGGATTAAAAAAAGCAATATTCTTGATGGGCAGATAAAATTGAGGGAAAAAAGTGAGGTGACGTCCCATCTTATAAAATACGCTTTTTTTTTCTCTCCGAAGTTATAATTCGTCCGGAGTGTCGCTTTCAGCTGGATGAGAAGGGCGACAAACAGACGCTTTTAGACCCCCCGACGCCCTTCGCACTCTTCGCCCACCGGGGTTTTATGTCTCAGACAATGGGAAGGATTGAAGGGAGAAGGCGCTTTTCTTAGGATCGGCACTCCTAAGTGGAAGCCGTGTTTGCTTTAGGTTACGCCTCAGTTACTCGGCCCCCGCGTTAAGCCGGGAAACCGAGTGTGAACGACCCAACGCTAATAACAGTAAAATATAACGAGGAGGAGGAATCACCGCATCCAAAACCAACCCCCTAAAAGACAACCCTTGTTCTCCTATCTTTTAAAGATTACGCTTTTAAATAAAGTCCACCTTCTTCAATATTTTTAGCTTTGTTCCAGTTGAAACTCCTGGAGCATGCGCAGAAGGATATGGACATCATTTTGACATCGTTCAATCCGTCAAACCTCAAGTCATTTGAAGTCAGTGCAGATCCTTCTGCGCATGCTCCAGGAGTTTCAATTCTGCTTTAAACTGAGGTCGGAACAAAGCTATGGATGCTACTTATGACGATAACGAGTTTGACAGAAGGCGTCGGCACTGATACATATAGAAATTTTCGATGGCCGAGTTTTGAATGGTGTGCCCAATTGGGAAGCATGAATTTTGAGTCGTTGGCCGAGTTACCCCACAGTTCACGCCCATTTAGGCTAGTTAGTTTTACCTTGATTTTTTTGATAAAAAACAGTTTGAATATTACTAAAAATGTTGACTGATAACGATATTCTGATTATCGGAAGTCACGTCTGTCAGAGTGTGACGGATTTTGAAAAACGATTCTGTGGCAAATCGTGTCTGAAACTTCTTTTTCCCCCTTTCCGCCAATGGGGTCAGAGACGTAATATTGTTATTCAGGGAGGAGAATGTGTCATACATAAATGGCAGATCTAGAGGAATCCTTTCGGGCGAAGAGTGACAAGGACAAATGCGCGCTCAATCAAATCTCGGCTCCTTCCCTACCACTTTTCTGATCCATCGTAAAGCCTCGCACCCGGAAAATTGCATTGTCCTCCCAGAGAACCTTTAGTGAAATGTTTAAAATATTTCAAGCGTAAAAGAAGAAAATTAATCCGATAGATTTAATAAGGAAAACGGAAGATTTGAGCAGTCTTAGAGCGGAAAGCCCAAACAGTAAATCTATTAACAGAAGACAATACCTCCATTTATTTGGATTTCCGCCCCACGCGATTTCCTAGTGTCAAAGATACTGCGACCTTATGAATAATCTGTACAGGAAGGGCAGACGGGAACTAGGGGAATAATTGTCACTGCCTTAATCCGCCCCCTTTTTATCTCGAGTCTTCTTTTTTTAAAAGCCTCCCGACCATAAATTTAATTAGTCTGTAGCGGAACGTTATACAATTTTTTTTCTTTTCCTCTGATTGATTCAATTGTGCTTTCTCGGTGGCAGATGGCCTTTAATTTCACGCCTCTGACTCCGAGCTAATGAGAACTTGTCTTAAGGAAACTAATGACGAATGAAGGAAACAGCGAAGGAATCCCTGTCGTCTTGTCGAGGGTTAGGTCACACTAATTAATTATTCGAGATTACGTCGAGGGATTCCCGCAGAATTTAATCTACAAAGCCTTCTTAAGGAGGTGTCTTATTTTACATTTAATTAATTGATTTGAAAAATCGATGTCATTCCGGTGAAATATCGACCATCTTCCTTTTAAGTGAACTTTTGAAAAAATAGACTTCGCCCAGAGAAGCCTAAGTTTCTCCCTCCTGCAGTCGACTTAGGTTATAGCGAGTGCTGTTATATGAAGTAAATTCGGATGAAAAGATTGTTTTCAGTGGATAAAATTTTAAAGGAGATTAAATATTCCATCCCCAGCTTTAAACTGGGATTTCATCTCAAATGCAATTAGTTTAAGTGAGGTTCGCCGCTGAATGAATTGCTTGAAGACCTTTTTTTATATGATTTATGAAGTTATGACAAGGAAAAGGGTCCGAAGGCATATTCTCTTGTTCTCCCTCACCCTTAAATACTCCATTAGCGTGAGGGGACTCGTACTATCTCTTCGATCGTAGTTCAATGGATTAAACCGCTCATGTGGATCGGCTCCATTATCAAGGTTCGCCTGTTAACACCGCAAGTGTAACAAATTGAATCCGACCCTTGACAGGTTTCTCTGTCTTTTTTTAAAGGGTTCGCTCAGAGGCATTTTTTCCGTTTCGAATGTCAACCCCGCCCTTTTGTTCGCCCCCATCTGTCCTGATTTTCAATTCACGACTCTCGGCGGGGTGTTAAACGGATCAAACAAAAACGGAAACAATGACTCATTTCGAAAAGATTTTCCTCTTTTTTAATCGATGAGAGCCCGGAGATATGAAGATAACAAGGATAGGGGATGTCTTTCAAGCATCCCCAAGGGATATCTTAACAAGGTTGACCGATACCTTTCGAATCTCCCCTTTCAGACCTCATTAGTCTACAAATTACTTGAGATATAGCACTCTCTTTGTGCTCGCAATATTGGATACCTGCTCAACCGGAAGTGGATGAATCACTTCAGAACTTTATTACAACTCCTGGATCTTTTTCATGTAGTAAAACATCATAGCAGAAGGAAGATGAGAATGCTGGTAGCTAACTGCGCTAAAGGTTGGGTCGCTGGGCCCATATTTGACATCGTTCAATCCGTCAAATCTCAAGTCATTTGAAGTCAAATGTGACGTGCAGATTCTTCTGCGCATGCTCCAGGAGTTTCAAATCAGTTTCAAACTGCGGTTGGAACAAAGCTAATGGTACGTGTATATCCTAACATCAAAAGATATTATCCTCTATAGTCTACTTGTAGAGATTACTAAACAACCAAAGGTGCTTCATTTGATGCTGTTGAACTGGAATAAATAGCTTTGTTCCAACTTGAGTTTGAAACTTTTGGAGCATGGGCAGAAGGATTTGGACGTCATATTTGACGTCGTTCAAATAGTTTGTCCGTCAAATCTGAAGTCATCACAAAACCAACCCCTAAAAGACAATCCTTGTTCTCCTATCTTTTAAAGATTACGCTTTTAAATAAAGTCCACCTTCTTCAATATTTTTAGCTTTGTTCCAGTTGAAACTCCTGGAGCATGCGCAGAAGGATATGGACATCATATTTGACATCGTTCAATCCGTCAAGTCATTTGAAGTCAAATATGACGTGCAGATTCTTCTGCTCACGCTCCAGGAGTTTCAAATCAGTTTCAAGCTGCGGTTGGAACAAAGATAATGGTATATCCTAACATCAAAAGATATTATCCTTTATAGTCTACTTCTAGAGATTACTAAACGACCAAAGGTGCTTCATTTGATGCAGTTGACCTCGAATAAATAGCTTTGTTCCAACTGGAGTTTGAAACTCTTGGAGCATGAGCAGAAGGATTTGGACGTCAAATATGACGTCGTTCAAATCGTTTGTCCGTCAAATCTGAAGTCATCACAAAACCAACCATTTAAAAGACAACCCTTGTTCTCCTGTCTTTTAAAGATTACGCTTTTAAATAAAGTCCACCTTCTTCAATATTTTTAGCTTTGTTCCAGTTGAAACTCCTGGAGCATGCGCAGAAGAATATGGACATCATATTTGATATCGTTCAATCCGTCAAACCTCAAGTCATTTGAAGTCAGTGCAGATCCTTCTGCGCATGCTCCAGGAGTTTCAAATCAGTTCAAACTGCGGTTTGAACAAAGCTAATGGTATATCCTAACATCAAAAGATATTATCCTTTATAGTCTACTTCTAGAGATTACTAAACGACCAAAGTTGCTTCATTTGATAAATAGCTTTGTTCCAACTGGAGATTGAAACTCTTGGAGCATGAGCAGAAGGATTTGGACGTCAAATATGACGTCGTTCAAATCGTTTGTCCGTCAAATCAGAAGTCATCACATAACCAACCCCCTCAAAGACAACCCTTGTTCTCCTATCTTTTAAAGATTACGCTTTTAAATAAAGTCCACCTTCTTCAATATTTTTAGCTTTGTTCCAGTTGAAACTCCTCGAGCATGCGCAGAAGGATATGGACATCATATTTGACATCGTTCAATCTGTCAAACCTCAAGTCATTCCTTCTGCGCATGCTCCAGGAGTATCAAATCAGTTTCAAACTGCGGTTGGAACAAAGCTAATGGTATATAACTATTAAACACCGTATTTAACCCTCGGTTCCCAAGATTTGTAAACGGATTTGTTGACCAATTGATACTTCATTAAAAGCACCTGCTGTTGTCAATTATCGTAAGTAGATTCTAGTGTGGATTTCCTTAGAGGCAATTAAAATAGGAAGGGAGGGAGCGTCCGTTATAGGGGTTGGTCACTTCCCACGTTCCAGATTCCCTTAATTATAAACTCGTTAGAAGACTTACTTGATTGCCGACCACCCTCGAAAATCCAATTTAAGATCCCTCGCCGCGAGATTTTCGATATTCTCCGTTTCTAATAAAGCAGGAATGTCATAACGGGCGACAATCCGAGTGGACTTAATGGCCACTTATTAATATACGATGGGAGTCCAATTAATTTGTGATATGACGTAAAAAATTAATTAAAACCAAAAAAAACGTTTTGTCTCCCTAATTTTAGCTTCCACGCCAATTATTTTTTTCACCTCATTCGTTTGATGGGCTCGGAAATATTCGCGGAATTCGCGCGGGGGCAGGAGCAATTTGTACACGTTTTCCCCGGGATTCGGGTCCCTTGACAGGCGGGAAATACCGGCTGGAAATTGGAAATTGTCCGAACACGAGTTTTCCGAAAGTCTATTCATCAATGTCATTTTAAACGAGAAATGAAGTTTAAAAAAAAATGAAATGTTGAAAAAGAAATAGAGTCAATTACAGCAATTTAGGAACCTATGGTCAGAAATGAAAAGAGGAACTTCTTTTTAAGAAATTTTTCTTTTGGTCCGAAATCCTTGAGAAATACAGCTCCTCCAAAGTAGGAAATCGTCGCGTTAGTTCTATCATCGGCTATCTCATTTTTAGGTTTTCAGGAGAGCCAAAATACGGATTAATTTCTCACTGGGATCAATGCATCACCTGTTGGCTCAATCGTGAACTTTGCGTTTTCTGTTGGTAATAGGGTTAAACTACCAACGGAATTCGATTCTCCACAAAATTTACCATCAGAAACAATGCCTAAGTCAAAATTGATAAAAAATGAGATATCCAGTGTTAGAGCTAACGCGACGAAATAGCGATTTTTCACCAAAAAGTGTAAAAAGTTCTTTAAAAATAAAATTTAAAAAAACTGCTTTTTTTATTTCTGAAATGAAAAATAATGCAGAAGGGGTAGAGGCATCAATTTTGATAGTAGGAATCTTTGAAAAAAATAAGTGAATTAAAAAAATAGTTCCTCAGGTCAATTTTAACGCTGATTTTGACGGACAAACGATTTGAACGACGTCAGATATGAAGTCCAAATCCTTCTGCGCATGCTCAAGGAGTTTCCAACCATTTTCAAACTGTTTCTAGAACAAAGTTAATAGCATAGGATTTGCATTTGTCGTTCAAATCGTTTGTCCGTCAAATCAGAAGTCATCTGACGTCAAATTAGACGTGCAAATCCTTCTGCGCATGCTTCAGGAGTTTCCAATCATTTTCAAACTGTTTCTAGAACAAAGCTAATAGCATAGGATTTGCATTTCTCGTTCGAATCGTTTGTCCGTCAAATCTGAAGTCATCTGACGTCAAATTAGACGTGCAAATCCATCTCCGCATGCTCCAGGAGTTTCCAACCAATTTCAAACTGTGTCTAGAACAAAGCTAATAGCATAGGATTTGCATTTGTCTATCGAATCGTTTGTCCGTCAAATCTGAAGTCGTCTGACGTCAAATTAAACGTTCAAATCCTTCTGCGCATGCTCCAGGAGTTTCCAACCAATTTCAAACTGTGTCTGGAACAATGCTAATAGCATAGGATTTGCATTTGTCGTTCAAATCGTTTGTCCGTCAAATCAGAAGTCATCTGACGTCAAATTAGACGTGCAAATCCTTCTGCGCATGCTTCAGGAGTTTCCAACCAGTTTCGAACTGTGTCTGGAACAAAGCTAATAGCATAGGATTTGCATTTGTCGTTCGAATCGTTTGTCCGTCAAATCTGAAGTCATCTGACGTCAAATTAGACGTGCAAATCCTTCTGCGCATGCTCCAGGAGTTTCAAACTGCGGTTGGAACGCTAATATTACCTATTAGGTGACTTATGTGGATTTACGAAGTCGACTTACGTGATCTCAACTTTAAGGAGAAAGAGGCGCAATTTTGGAAGACTCTTGAGTTATGCGGGTTTAGTCTAAAAAACGCCTAAATATTTTTTTCCTGTCAGATTAATATTTGTCTATCACACGTGTGAAATGGAGGAGAAAAGCCGTTTCTTAATAAGTACACGTGTATATTGGTCCCGGTGTTTTCCAAGAGATTGGGTTTTCTTTTCATTACGTCCGAGGGGTCTTCCAATCAAGGAGGCTCCTTCCAATTACTTACATTCCCTTTTTCTGTTGACTGAAGCAAACTCACGTGAGACTTTTTGTTCAAATCCTTGGTTATTTTTTTCATTTTATTTAAACAAAAACTGAATTATACGTCGGACTAAAAATATATGATGATACGCTCGGGTTAACGTATAGCGGAGAAAAAGGGAGACGTTTCAATCAATCACGGTTTACAACCCAATAATTTCGCGTTTCTAGGGGGGTGGGCTCAAAGGGCGTTCTGGCATTTTCATGAGACCTGTTCCAGTGAGTAACCGGCAATAAAACTATCCGAAATTACGATTATATCCCTAAAAGCGTTATTTTTGTTATTCAAATGGGGAAAAAAAAGGGAAGAAATACGAATAAAAAAAAAGGATTTACGTTTGAAGGGCGTCAATAGAGAGAGTGGACGGTCGTAAAAGTGACCTTAAAAGCCGAAGGGTTTCACGGTTGTAAATAACCAATAACAAGGGACCCAAGAGGTTCCTCTGAGACTAGAACTTCAATCCCTTAATTTGCCCCAAACCTATTCAATGCGGTAGCCCTCATAAAACTTTTTATTACTTATATAAAACGCCTTACTACAATTAAAACCAATTCACCTTAATGTACATCAACCAATGAAACTTTATAAAAACAGGTAGATTTAGAAACCTGACAAAATCAACTAGAAGGTTATTATAATACCCTCCTTAACCGGTTTTTGGGAAAGAGTCTTGCAGAGCCCGAAGTTAAAAAATGATTGGCTGTCCGTTGTGCCGGCCGTCCGTCTTTTTTCCGGAATAACTCGCTCTCAAACTTAAAATTTTACGCAGTCTATATTTCTTAATTGAATATCTCGCTGGAAAAACGTTGAATGTAGCAAAATGTCCAAAAAGCAATGAAAACGGAAACTGGTAAAAATTCTCCGAGTTGAACATAAACCTTTTTCCACCAAACCTAAGCACGATTCGCCCATCTTCTTCCGCATCGGAGGCTATCTAGCGACTTAAAAACTAACTACTTGAAGGTTGGGTTCGATCAAGGAAGGGAAGGTTCATCCATCAAAAACCGAACTTTGAAAAAATCGAAATGCATCGTTTTTACAGTATTCAATTGTCGAAATTGAGTAAAAAGGCGGGGATCTATCTTTCCGTCTAAAGTTTTATTTAAAATTGCAAAAACCTCTGAGTTGAACATGAAATGTTTTTCCACCAAACCAAAGCACGAATCGCCCCACTTCCTCAAGGCTATCTACCGGTATGAAAATTAACTACTTGAAGGTTGGATTCGATCAAGGAAGGGAGATGGTTTATCCATCGAAAACCGTTTTTTGAAAAAATCGACATGCATCGATTTTCCTGCGATCGAAAAATGGCGGGGATCTATCTTTCCGTCTTGTTTTGCTTCGACGATTTTCACCAAATACTCCTCTAAAAAGATAAGAAAAGAAACTTTCACTGTCTTTTACGGTTTATTGGCATCAATGGGCTGGAATAATTGATTGAAAGAGTAGTCTTAAGCAGGTCAAGTGACCAGAAGGCCAAAAAAATGTTTTAAAAGAAGGGCTTCAATGGTAAATAAAATCCTCAAGCATATTGCCTTGATAAAAATAAAAACAAATTATTGTATTGATTAATAGCGTAGTAGAAAATGACTCGGAGAAAAAAAGGGGACATGTTAATTTGAAATTAACCCGCGTGGATCGTAAGTTCGGGGATGATAATAGCCGGGAGATTGTTAGGGGGTGTCCCAGAGGGAGCTGTCACACGATGAAAACCAAGCTGTGATTTATGTTTGCAAACCTAATAAACTTGCCAGAGGGTAGGTAGCTTCGGTAAAGGATGGGGAAGGCCCGAAATGCCACCGAGGGAAGATGGGATTTGAATAACGTAGGAAAAGGGTCTAACCCCCCAGTCGACGATAGCATTACCAAGACCAATCAGTCTTTGTTGTCAACTTGAATAATTAGAAATAAAATAGATTTTTTGGGAAAGCTTCTTTGTTTTGGGGGTTCGGAAAGGAACTAAATGCCCTGAAGAAGTTAGGCTCAGCATCTTTGACATTTGGCCCAAATGACTTGGAGATAAAGGGGGACCGGTAGATAGAAAAAGCCCCCACGTAACATGGCGACTGATGACATTTCCGAACCTAACACCCTTAAAAGGCGAATATCCCTTCCTTTTTCGTCAGATTTTCACTCCGTTCCGCTCGATGAGGCCTCAAACCGTAAGGAACGATCTCCCGCCTTCTTCGACATTATTCACGTTTTCCTGATGACCTAACGTCATTTATTACAATTTTTTTCTATACAATAAACGACCTTTCAAACCCTCACGAGTATAAAATGAATATAAACGATCCTACATATTTTTTATTTCCAGTTTTTACTATTTCGACAACGCTAAAAATGTCATGGGATTGATTTATATTTTTCACCTCATTCGAACTCCCAAGATTTATGCCGAACTAATACGACTCGAGGCGACTCCTCGATTTTAAGTGGGCCGTTAACAGTTGCATCCTACACTTAAAAACGAGTGCAATGAAATTTTTCTAAATTATAAAACGAATGATTTAATGTTTTCGAGTTATAAACGTTCACTTTTAGAACATTGTTAAACTCTGGTTATAAATTTAAATTGTATTGTGTGCTACAATGTGGACAACCTGAATAAATCATTTTTTAGACTTCACCGCTCAGTTCGTTTAGCAAAGTCTTGAGCTCTGACAGGACTTCTGTGGTAACCTGAAGGAACATTTTGGTGTAATTTTAAGGAAGTTATCGTTTTACCCTTCATGTCCGTTTTTTGGGGATGGGTCAGATTCCGTAGGGTAGAATCGTTTATGGATCTGCACCGATCTCAACTTTGTCTGTGGTTCCGGCCGTCCGAAGCATTTTTCCGGAACACTTTATGGCCACAGTTTCTCACCGATTTTCTCCAAATTTTCAGACAATATTCCTTTGTCGGTGAAAAAGAATGTACAAATATATCCCCCTGCATAAACTCCCCTCCTTTCAACTTCCCCCTGCTTTATACTTCCCCCTCCTTAAACTTCCCCCTTTATACTCCCCCTCCTTAAACTTCCCTCCTTTATAATTCCCCCTCCGTACACTTCCCCTCCTTTATTCTGCCGCTCCTTAAACTTCCCCCTCCTACATTGTTCCTTCTCTTTTTACGGAACTTTTCGTTGGAAGCTCTTCAAATTACTTTCTCTTTAAGGAACTTTTCGTGGAAGCTCTTCAAATTACTTTCTCTTTAAGGAACTTTTCGTTGGAAGCTCTTCAAATTACTTTTGTCGGTTTGTCCTTAAACTTCCTATCCTTTATATTTCCCCTCCTTAAAATTCCCCTCATTTATACTTCCCCTCCTTAAACTTCCCCTCCTTTATACTCCCCCCCTTAAATTTCCCTCTCCTACATTGTTCCTTTTCTTTAAGGAACTTTTCGTTGGAAGCTCTTCAAATTACTTTTGCCAGTTTGTGCTTAAACTTCCTATCCTTTATATCTCCCCCCTACTTAAACTTCCCTCCTTTATACTTCCCCCTCCTTATACTTCCCCCTCCTTAAACTTCCCTCCTTTATACTTCCCCTCCTTAAACTTCCCCTCCTACATTGTTCCTTCTCTTTTTACGGAACTTTTCGTTGGAAGCTCTTCAAACTACTTATGTGTTTATGCACATTATTTAGCTTTGTTCCAACCGCAGTTTGAAACCCCTGGATTTTGCGCGGACGTCCAATTCGACGTAATTCAAATAATTTGTCTGTCATATCTGAAGTCATTTGACGTCAAATTTGACTTACAAATCATTCTGCTCATGCTCCGGTTTCAAACTGCGTTTGGAACAAAGCTATTATTATAAAGCCGATTTTGTCCAAATTTTCAGACTATCTTCCTAAGTCGGTGAAAAAGAATGTTCAAATAAATCCCCTTCCTTAAACTTCCCATCCTTTATACTTCCCCCTCCTTAAACTTCCCCTCCCTTATACTTCCCCCTCCTTAAACTTCCCCTCCCTTATACTTCCCCCTCCTTAAACTTCCCCTCCCTTATACTTCCCCCTCCTTAAACTTCCCCTCCCTTATACTTCCCCCTCCTACATTGTTCCTTCTCTTTAAGGAACTTTTCGTTAGAAGCTCTTAGAACTACTTATAAAACTACTTAGATTAATGCACAATATTTAGCTTTAGAATTTGGTTCCCTTCACCTAGATATCATGTTTCCTGCAGATCATCCACAAAGAACCTTCACTGCAGGAACATGCCTTCAGGAATTAGAAAACCTCCGCGGCCAATCCTTCAATGATTGTCCCAGAATTGGAACTTTAATAATACTGCAAATGAAACAAACAGAAATCTGTATTTTTTCTCCAATTAGCGATGAAAAAAAGGGTTGAGGAGGTGATGAAGTGAGCTGTGGGGTGTTTATTGCCCGGCGGCTAATCAGTCGAAGGAGTTTTCCGTCTGAGAACACTCCCTCCGCCGAGATCTTCCGCACGGTTTACCTTAAAAAATCAACCCCCGATACGTCCCATCTAAGCTTATCAACCCTTTTTCTCCATAAAAAAACGACTTTTTAAAGTTCAAACTTCCGGAAAAAATCAACACTTCCATAGTTTAACTATGGTGGATTATTCAACGATTTATTCGCTTGGTCATAAATACCAACGGATCCTTTACAGTAATTAATCCAAAGCCGGGAAACCATAAAACACACCCGCACATGAGACTCCCTTCTCGAATTTAACGCGATGAAATACGCCGGATTGAGTTTTGGGGAGCAACAGTTGCTGACCAATTAAACAAGTCCTGGATAAATAAATTTTACGCAGGGCAACAGTTGTCCCTATACAATCGCCTTTTTGATTTATGTTATAATTCCTAATTGATAGGTGTATTCTTTATTGGAAATATGCAAAAATTCGGAATAACCCCTCGTAAACAAAACTCCAATTATGCATGCATGACATATTTCATTTTTTTTAACCTTTAAAAAAATTGTGCAACATGGAATTTTTTAAAAATTAATAAAATAGCATTGTTTTTAATAAAAAGGATTAGAAAGGGGACTGGCACCCTTAACGACACCTTGAAACGCAGCGTGAAAGATAAAAGGGCGTTAACAGTTTAAGCGTTAATGAGAGTGGAAGGGGTATCTCATATCTGCCCTAGGGTCGTCAAAGGGTTTAATCATGGCATACCACCGCTTTAGTTCAAAATTTAGATTTAATAATATTTAAAATTGTCGTTTTATTAAAGCGCACGATATATGAAGATTCCCATGGGTGAAAGCATGATTGCCCAAGAGTTATTGCCAATGCCCCCTCTATTGTAATAGCTTACGAGTTACAACCTAACTTGATTTGCGGAAACCCCATTTACAGTATGAATATAAATCGAGTCATTTCGCAGGTGAAAATTTGTAAAAACTTTTTTTTTTTTATTCTGAAATTGAAACTACGCTGTAAAGATTTAATAGCATCCCCTGTTCACCAGATGACGTTCATTAGCATCGTTAGTGTCTCCTTTTGTGTTTGTTCCCGACCTTTCCCACGCCTTAATCGTAACGGAGAACGAAAAACCCGTAATTAATAAATAGAAAAACTAGATTTTAAGAAGCTTCTTTAATTGGCCCGAGTCACGAGAAAATAAAAGTGAATGTTTATCCGAGGGAAGTGATACCTGCATCTATTATTATTATAAGGAATGTGTTCAATAGAAAACATAAGATTTCTCATCAATTTCATGAGTTAGCTATGTTCGCAGTTCGAAACTGGAGCATGAGCAGAATGATTTTTAAGTCAAATTTGACGTCAGATGACTTCAGATTTGACGGACAAACTATTTGAATTACGTCGAATTGGACGTCCAAATCCTTCTGCGCATTATCCAGGGGTTTCGAACTGCGGTTGGAACAAAGCTAAATATTGTGCATTAATCTAAGTAGTTTTATAAGTAGTTTGAAGAGCTTCTAACGAAAAGTTCCTTAAAGAGAAGGAATAATGTAGGAGGGGGAAGTATAAAGGAACGGAAGTTTAAGGAGGGGGAAGTATAAGGGAGGGGAAGTGTAAGGAGGGGGAAGTATGAAGGATGGGAAGTTTAAGGAAGGGGATTTATTAGAACATTCTTTTTCACCGACTTAGGAAGATAGTCTGAAAATTTGGACAAAATCGGCTTTATAATAATAGCTATTATAATTTATAATAATAGCTTTGTTCCAAACGCAGTTTGAAACCGGAGCATGAGCAGAATGATTTGTAAGTCAAGTTTGACATCAGATGATTTCAGATTTGACGGACAAACTATTTGAATTACGATGAATTGGACGTCCAATTCCTTCTGCGCATAATCCAGGGGTTTCGAACAGCGGTTGGAACATGGGTCTTAGCTACCTTCTTTCAAGCAATAGGATAAACAGTTATTATTTAGGGGAAAAAAAAGAATTCGGTTAGAAGCCCAAGGGGTAATTTATCACGAGGACATATTTGTCAGTTCCTCTCGGCGAGTTCCCTCTTCGTATCTGGGCCGGTCCATAAATCCAACGGACCCGGAGGGCGCATAAATCTTGAAGCCGATGACCAAAACCAGTAGCGAGGGTGTAAACACCCACCCTCAGGATACATTAGCACGCCTTGATAAATATGTAATTCATATTCGTTCGTGAATAATTTTTACATAACACCTAACCTGACCAACAAAAAAGAGTATGTTGCATAACTTTAATATGAGGCGCTCCGGGTACGAAGGGCGAACTCAACATCGGACAATTTTTTTTTTCATTTTCAGATTCTAGACCTCTTGGTGAATACACCCATATAATTTTTATGTTGAGATCGCCCTTTTTCCCCTTTAAGGGGATAGTGGAACTAGGCATCCGACAGAGAGGGAAGATAGCATTAGAGAGAGAGAGAAGTTCAAATTTTAGGCCCCTCTAGCTCTGTCAAATATCATCCGATTTTAATTTTGAAAATTGATTTATTTATGTTACAACATTTTGAATAGCTGTAGGCAGCAAAATTATAATTTTCCGGCCGGAAAACGGAAAATTTTCTCGGAAAATTTTTCTTAATTAAAAATTCAAAAATGTCTCTAAGCACCAGGTATCACCAAAATTACAGAATCCAAATCTGTTTTCAAAATTCAAATCGGTTGAAAACTCGCGTCCGAAACCGTAGAATCGGCAAACTTCAAAGGAAAAATGCAAGCCGTCCGTCGTCTATGATTCCTTCCTCACTCCTCTACTTTTCATTATCTTGACTCTCGGAAATTTTTTTACTTCCTTAAAGAAGTTATTGCGATACCCTCGACGTCGGGTTTTTGGGTAAGGGTCTTCCAGACCCCGGAGGGTCAAATCGAATATTGATCTTTACCGATCTCAACTTTGTCTGTGGTGCCGAAAATCGGATGAAAACTGTGGCCGTAAAGTGTTCCGGAAAAATGTTACGGACGGCCGGCACCACAGACAAAGTTGAGATCGGTAAAGATCAATATTCGATTTTACCCTCCGGGGTCTGGAAGACCACTCCCCAAAAACCCGACGTGGAGGGTATCACAATAACTTCTTTAAGGAAGTTAAAAAGATTTTTCAAAAAAAAAAAAAAAAAAGAAAAGATAAAAGAAAAAGAAAGAAAAACCCGGAAAATTATTCGAAAAAAAAAATTTTTTTTGACAAAAAAACTTAGAAAATTTTTGGAAAAAAAAAGAAGGAAAACTCGGAAAACTCGGAAAATTTTTGGAAAAAAACTTTAAAAATTATTCGAAATAAAAATTTTTTTTTGACAAAAAAACTTAGAAAATTTTTCGAAAAAAAAAGGAAAACCTGGAAAATTTTTCGAAAAAACTTTGAAAATTTTTTGAAAAAAAAAAATTTTTTTTTGGACAAAAAAACTTAGAAAATTTTTATTCTTAGAAACGTTTTTTTTTCTTTTTGTGATGCCCAGGATGGGGGTGTTTGATGGAAGACATCTGGCAACACTGCATTGCTTGCGGACGCTTCCATTTTCCTTTGAAGTTTGCCGATTCTACGGTTTCGGACGCGAGTTTTCAACCGATTTGAATTTTGAAAACAGATTTGGATTCTGTAATTTTTTGTGACACCTGGTGCTTAGAGACATTTTTGAATTTTTAATTAAGAAAAATTTTCCGAGAAAATTTTCCGTTTTCCGGCCGGAAAAATTATAATTTTGCTGCCTACAGCTATTCAAAATGTTGTAACATAAATAAATCACTTTTCAAAATTAAAATCGGATGATATTTGACAGAGCTAGAGGGGCCTAAAATTTGAACTTCTCTCTCTCTAATGCTATCTTCTGTCTCGCTAAAAAACTCCACACTTGACACGGACTTTCCCCTTAAATACGTAAAAACCGATTTCCGGTAAAGCTCTAACTGCGATATCCGAGCGGGTACGAAGGGCGAACTCCACATCCTAGTCCACAACCCCACTCCTTTTCCCATTCCAGGGCATGACTTTTCTGTTGAGTTCGCCCGTAACATAAAACTTTAAAATGCGAATATCTCGAAACTACGTTTTGTTGAGTTCGCCCTTCGTACCCGGAGCGCCTCATATGTTATATTTTACTATCATAGCAATATGATGTTTTCTTTATAGCTGTTATAACGAGCAGTTTTTACGCTATTCAGTTTTATTATGTTTAATTATACGACACTAATAAAGTAATAAACATTGAAAGTGACGTCATCGTTCAATTTTTCTTGACCTGTTATCAAAAAATAGAGGGGTTGAGTTATATCGGGGTGAATAATGCATTGTAGTCTGAAGAGTCGGCCTTTTGGATGGGGAGGATGGGGTGGATGGGGAAACTGCGTGAGGGTGGGATGGTGCGGAGAGGGGTGTAGAGGACCGAGTGTGTAATGTATATCGATTGTTGGGAAACAGGGCTCAGTCAATATTGAACACAAGAAACACATCCATTCAAACGCTTCCTGCCTTTCAGACTTCCTCCGGTGAAGCAGAAAGGCAGAAAGTTCGAACCATCTATTTTCTTGAAAAAGAACGTTTGAAATAAAGTTTTTTTTTTATCACCTGCTATGGCATCCTCAATTTGATCAAATGATCATTGATGACAGCAAACTTTGGTCATCGAGCGCCACGATCGAAGATCATATCCAGTGCTTGATGCAAGACGGTATCGTCGACAGGAAATCATCAAGAACGACGGAAAGAAGCGAGTCGTCGAAAACTCGTTGTCGACGTAATGGGCAAGGCATAACCGACTGTTTGACGAGCATGAGCGATGTGCTGTCTAAAGTTCAGCAATGAGTTCTTTAAGTTCATATGAGGCGCGCCGGGTACGAAGGGCGAACTCGACATCGGACAAATCTTTTTAACTTCCTTAAAGAAGTTATTGTGATACCCTCGACGTCGGGTTTTTGGGGAAGGGTCCTCCAGTTTTTTTTCATTTTCAGATTCTAGACCTCTTGGTGAATACATTTATATAATTTTTATGTTGAGTTCGCCATTTTTTCCCCTTTAAATACGTAAAAACCGAAACTTTAAAATGCGAATATCTCGAAACTACGTTTTGTTGAGTTCGCCCTTCGTACCCGGAGCGCCTCATATCATTGTTGTGATTGTTCATATGAGGCGCTCCGGGTACGAAGGGCGAACTCAACATCGGACAATTTTTTTTTTTCTTTTTCAGATTTTAGACCTCTTGGTGAATACACCCATATAATTTTTATGTTGAGTTCGCCCTTTTTTCCCCTTTAAATACGTAAAAACCGACATGCGGAAAAGCTCTATCCGGGCGAGTACGAAGGGCGAACTCCACGTCCTAGTCCACAAACCCCACTCCTTTTCCCATTCCAGGGCATGACTTTTATGTTGAGTTCGCCCGTAACATAAAACTTTAAAATGCGAATATCTCGAAACTCCGTTTTGTTGAGTTCGCCCCTCGTACCCGGAGCGCCTCATATCAAAAAACGACATCATTCTTCTCCCTTCCTTAAATTATGAAGAATACATGTTTATATCACAAAAGATCCAAACAAAGTTGATCGGATTTGTTCGTTTTACGGGACACCTGCCAATGTTGACTCCAATGATTCTTTTATTGTGAAGGGCAACCCTCGGATGGAAAAGCCCATGGGAATAAAACGGACCCTTTTAACAAGGCTAAGAAGGGAAGGATTTACATTGATACGGTTCCCTATAGAAGGACCCTAAGTTGAGGACGTCCGGGTACTTGATGTTGATCCGGGCGCGGTCAAGGGAATTGTAACAAGGGTCCGGTCAAGGGGAGAAAAACCCTTTGAAAAAACCAACACGTTTTGAATCTAAATGCCAGAAAGGTCTGAAAATCTAATTTATTTTAAAAGCAATTTGTAATACATTTTAAAAAACTCGGGATATTCAAGGGGCGCTATAAATTTCTCCCCGGGTAAATCCGTGCACACGATTTAAACTACTTAGGAAGATTTGTTTGCAGAAAAGCCTCTCTCGAGTCCAGGGGTCCTCTTAATGACTCGCTCCTGTCAATCCCCTGCAAATGATGCCGTATCATCAAATGCACTCCTATCAACCGTCAACATTTGCATATCGTCCATTTTGCATATTTTTTAGTAACAAAAGTTCTTAATCAAGCCTTAAGAAGGATTTAATCACGTTTCCGCTAATTGCTCGTCACCGTCAATTAGAGTGAAAACTTCACTTTTTTTCACAACTCCTTGATTAAGACTGCAACGTCGATATAATACCCAATTAGTTTTCTGCTGCGGTTTTTATATGATCCGATTAAAAAATTGCTGCAATTAAAATATGGTTTATTAATCTCCGTGGAAGCACATGAAGAAAGTCTATTAGATTAGGGAGGGGAGCCCTTTTTTGAGTAATTACCTCGTTACAAGTCCGGTAACGACATCAGCAACGACATTTATTAAAATGTTTCTTATCCCCCGAACGAATAATTATACGATAATGGGGGCATCGGGGTGTCCCTTGAGAAATGGATTCATTACCGCTCTTTAATGGAAATATTCGGGTACCTATTAAGTAAGTTAATTCCGAGGCGGCTTTAATTTCGAAACTGTCAGTATCTGATGATAATTGAGTTCAATGTCGTCGTAAATCAAATTAACAAAAGATTCCTTCATGAGTGTTCGACCCAAAGTACCAATTACATCATTGGACTATACTCTAGCGTTGCGAGCCTACTTGTAAAGAGGGCGAATTTGGAGACCTTGTACTGCCCCAGAAAATCCTTTGAGTGCTTCATTGATAGAAAATCAGAGGAACACCCGTGAATCCGGTTAACCCATTCACACGGAGCGCGTTTACGCGCATCGATCCTTTCCCAATGACTGAGAGCGCGTTTAAGCGCTCTCCCTACCCTTCGCCAGTGACTGACCGCGCTAAAACGCGCTCTTCGCCTGTACTAAAGGCATTCTCTCGCTCCAGTCGTTCACGAAAGTTATTTTACCGATTCTCCGTGATACAATAGAGTCCAATAAAGATAACCCCATTCGCCTTTTTACCTCAGATTTTTTGAACGATTTTTTGAATGACTGAGAGCGCTTTTAAGCGCTCTATTTAATCCGTCTATAATAAGCGAATTAGACTAATTAGAATATTAAAACTACTTTTTTAGGCTAATATAATATGAAAGTAAACTAATTTTCTGAAAAACCAATTTCAGTCACCGGGAAAGAATTGAGGCGCTCCGGGTACGAAGGGCGAACTCGACATCGTATAAAATTTCTCTCTACTAAAATGATAATGTTTTTACACCAAAAATTCGTAAAATATATGAGGAGTAATTGGTGAAAATTTAGTGAAAATCGGACCAACGGTTTGGCCGCAGCGAATTTTTTAAAATTTTAAACAGGTTTTGGGGATTTTGGTCTTGAAAACGCCAGACTACCTGATTTTTTGGCGTTTTGTGCAGTGTGTGGGACTAGAAAACACCATATTTTTCGGCGTTTTTTAATAAGGAATAAGCTGTTTGTTAAAGTGAGTTTCTATTCAGACTGTGAACTCGTAAGGTTATGGAATTTTCAGGATGATTACCCAAGACATAATGTCGAAAAAAAAAATTTAAAAAATTATTTTCTCTTTTGAATGGATTCAGACGCCATTAACAAGGTTTTATATTCATGTGAAAGGGTTCGCTATGAAAAAATAAAAGAAAAAAAAACTATATTACAGGTTTTATTGAATAGAAAAAATATATCCAGGGGATATTTTCCATAAAAAATATTTCCCTTTTGTTTCGCGAAAGCATTCGAGAGATGGTAAACGATAAAATAAAGCGAGATAGGAGGTGCATAAAGGGTTTTTTAAGCTTTCGAGGTTTTCACCATCCCCTTCGACCATCGCCTGTAGGATTTGCATTCGGTTTTAGTGCGCTTGTTAGCCGCGGCTTACCCCTCGTAAAACCCAAGCAATGACAGAGCCTCCCCGACCGTTATAAACGGCTTTTCCCCCCTAAAACTCTTTACCTCACGATTTTATAGCTGTCATCATCATCATTTTGTTATTATAAAAAAATACATATAAAGGCTCTGGTTTAGAGGTATTATATTTTCATGGAGAATCCATACTGTTTTTAATAGGATAAAATTTAACATTTTTTACGCCTTGATTTTTTTTGTAAACAATTTTTTAAAATGAGGTTATTAAAAGTTTTTGGCATTAGGGTGGATATCTATTTTAGTGGATAAAAAGAAAGAACATTTGTTTGCACCCTCAAAACTGTGAGGGGTGGAGTTTCACGGTTTTCATAATATAATCGAAACTGATAGGATCAACAAGAAATCAGACGTCAACTTTATGGAGGAGCGAGATAAAAGAGCTTTTATTCAGTTATAGGAATGATTTTTTTCCCTCTTCTTACTAGTGCATTATATTCTAACATCATTTCAGGATTTTTATCTTTTTGATGATTTTCAAGGAGCCCCGGGGGGTGGAAGTTTCCGACTCCCAACGGGTCAGTTTTTGATGTACGTCGTAAAAATCACAAAGTTATGATATTTTTCCGAGCGCGATAAAAGGCCGGACGGTGATAATGTACGGTAAATCAGAAGCAAACAAAGTCGTAACGGGACGGTTCGTTGGATTCTTAGATAACTAGTTTCGGGGAGGAAGATATAGGAAGAAAACCCCTTTATGCCTATGCCCCTCGAGAATCACCATTATTACCTCGTGAACGAGACTTTCGGGAGAGCTTTTTACAAAAAAAGACGGCAATATTGCTCCCGAGAATGACCCTCCTTAAATGGACTAAGAAAACCGACCCTTGCCTCCTCGTTAAGAACTTCCAGAAGGGGAATATAGACGACATAACTATCAAAATCGAGTTGATTCTTATTTTATTGGGACAAAATATTTTTCGATATCGTTTATCGCTACTAACAAAGGGGAAGAGATTCGAACGGCAACTGATAACTGATAAGCTTAGAGCAGTTTAGCATTCTAGCAGAATTGCTGTTGATACCAATGTATGATCTAGCCGAGCAAAAGGAAAATGCCGAAAGAGATGCGGAGAGAGCTGTGTTGGAGCCCCCTCCATCCCCCGATAGTGCCAACAGATGCAGGCTTACGTTCATTCTAGCAGAATTGCTGTTGGTACCAATGTATGATCTAGCCGACAAAAGGAAAATGCTGAAAGATGCGGAGAGAGCCGTGTAGCCCCCTCCATCCCCCGATAGTGCCAACAGAATGCAGGCTTACGTTCATTCTAGCAGAATTGCTGTTGGTACCAATGTATGATCTAGCCGAGCAAAAGGAAAATGCTGAAAGAGATGCGGAGAGAGCCGTGTTTGGAGCCCCCTCCATCCCCCGATAGTGCCAACAGATGCAGGCTTACGTTCATTCTAGCAGAATTGCTGTTGGTACCAATGTATGATCTGCCGAGCAAAAGGAAAATGCGAAAGAGATGCGGAGAGAGCCGTGTTTGGAGCCCCCTCCATCCCCCGATAGTGCGAACAGAAATGCAGGCTTACGTTCATTCTAGCAGAATGTTGTACAATGTATGATCTAGCCGAGCAAAAGGAAAATGCTGAAAGAGATGCGGAGAGAGCCGTGTTTGGAGCCCCCTCCATCCCCGATAATGCCAAAAGGGATGCAGGCTTACGTTAGCTTTGACTCGTGAACAAAAGAACGACAACCGATGGTCGCTCTTAGTTCGTCATCATCTCTTTCGTCGTATACCATAAGCCCTGAAACCGTTTACATTCTAACTGCTTACAGTTCTACATGGGAGGAATTCCGGTTTTGTTTTTTTAATTTCCTGGTGTTCCTCCGCCCACTGAAACATAGACATATGGGCGTCCTATCTTATAATTGCAGCATGTCAAATCATAGTATGATTTCCATGCTGTTAATTGAGGTCAACTATCACTCCAGGTCATCACAAGCTTCTTTTGTCTGTCCACAGGAGAAGTTGCGTGTAGGTCCATTTTAAAAACGAACAAATGCTTTACGTGTAACGATTGGATCAGATAGTGAATCCGTTTTCACTAAACAATCTGGTAGGACGTCAGAGAAAAATTGTGTCCGACTTGAAAATAGCAATTCCCTCGAGATAAGACGAGGAAGTAAAAGATTGCGTTATTTACCAGCGGGTAGTCCCACTCGAGTCCCCGAGGTTGCTAATAGCCGTTTTCTCGACGGGCTTTTACCAGTCTAACCTCCGACTCGAAAGGAAATGACCCGCATTTGTAACACTGTCTCAGGGAGCCGGTAATGTCCCTTCTCCTGACTATAGAAAAACACATTTGTTCTCGACTCCTCTTCTCTTACAAAAGCGCGCAGAACCCTCCCCGTCATTACGTCCCACAATGAACGTCCAAAATACATTCTGATTTATACCACCCGGAACTTTCAACATTTATAAAAACCTAAATATTGTTAAACGAACAATAGATCTATTATTGCGTCACATGTAAATGAGGGGGTTGCCCAACTAGTGCAGTTCGTATGCTCCGAGAAAACCGGCCTTCGATAAAACATCAGGATTCCCACCCTCATCGTCAATCCGTTGTCAAACCGTCCGGAATCTAAATTGCCGATTTTCGGGGGTGTCGCAACTTTCAAGCAAAACTGGTCGAGTAGAAAAATAAAATTACTAACGGCTCAACATTTTTTTCTCTCCAAACGTGACATTTGGGAAGAATAAAAATAAGTGTTCTGTGAAAAAAAATTTCAATACCTACCACCCCAAAGCACGACTTATAATAACTGGATATCATAACTTTCTTAAAAAGATGCTATTGCATTAACCTCCCTCCCCGGTTTTTGGGACATAAATCTGGAAAATATTTTGAAATCATAGCAAAATTGGAAATTGAAATGGCTCAAAAAAGTTGTGGCAATGAAATACTAGGGATTTCATTAGTCAATTAGCCAGGGCTGTTAATGAGGATACCCTTTTCAATATTAAAACAACCTCTCTCCCTCAAAGCATTAAATCGAAAACTTTCGAAATAAAACCCTCTTTTCTCGCGTTTCCTCTATTAGTTTAAGAATCCCGGGTCGTTATTGTACAAATCCCTGATTTAAAACTTTCGGACAACTTCTCAGATGAGACTCTCTTAATCCAGAAACTTTCGATAAACTTTAGCTCCCAGACACGTAAAAACATAATTATTTAAGATTAGACTTGAACAAAATTATGACCCTTTTTACGATCTAAAATAAATTTTTTGGCTGTACTTAAAATTATAGTGGGCGGGAAATAAAGCCAATTCATTTTGAAGAAGCGGGGAAGAAAAATGCTAATACGTGTTTACAAGTCGGAACGCTCTCGAAAATAAAAATTAATAGGCTAATCCTTGGGAATGTATTAGCATGAAGGGAGGGCAGATTGATCATTGATTGTTCCTTTATTGTAGGCGGAGAGCGAAAAGTCTTCTTTGAATTTCAGATTAGGGACTTCCTCCTGAGACAAATAGCACCTCCTTAAGTAATAAAGTCTGCTACATTGCTCATCCGTCGTTAGGTGCTTTAATGATCCGAAAGTAAGGATAAGACGTTCATCGAATTGTTTAAACAATTCCCGATATGAAGTGGAAATGTATGTTTATGTCGTTGAGTGGTCTGAAGTCTATATCGTGATATGCTAATGTAGGTGTCGGACACGTGATGAGCGTCTACTAATGTGGGAACCCCTTTTCGAGTGCCGCCAGATTGCTACCAATTGTTCCTTTCCCCTTTTCACTTCTCGCCGAGAAGTCGCGTGACGATTTTTTTTTTAAATGAAAACTTTTTTAAATGGAGGAAATGTAATACAACTCGTTACACGGGCCGCGTGTCGATGGCCCTTCTAATGACGCCCGGGGCTATTGTCAGTTTTCGTCCCGTTTCAAATTGGGCGAACCGGTATTGAATACTTGTAACTTCTCACCCGTCGGGAAATGGATACACTGATTTCCTAATTGATTATTTTATTTCATCGCGTATCATCCCCTTCAACCCGCCCCCTATTTTAAACTTTAAACCGAGTGTGCCTTTTAAACTCTTTTCTCACTTCCTTCCTCAGACATTAATGATTTTATAATCCTACTGAAGGCATCAAAAGAATCGCTCTATTCTTACTCATCATGCCCCACTTTGTAGAGACCTACCGTGAAATTAGGCAATAGGCTAAACCTTTCAATTTTGGAATAAGTTTTTTGAAAACTCCAAAACATTCTATCTGGCAGATAGTATCTGGTTGATGCAGGAGCTTCGAACGTCCCAAAAAACGAGTTTCCTCCTCCTGCCATGATAAGATTTTCTATTTCCATAGATTGAAAAGTGCGAATCCAATTCATTTTATTGATTCTAATTGTTGTTTAGGTAATCTTCCCCTGTAAAAAGACAAAAATTTTTTTAAAAAAAGCCAAAATGTTGAATGCTAGGGAGGAAAAAAAGAGGGCCCTTTCACATCATCCCAAAGTGGACGTTTTATGTAAAAGCAGTCCCATCTAAGGTGTATTTCTGTGGATAAAAAAAGGGAGAAACCTCAAGCAATTCCCTTAGCCGGAAACCTCCCTCGGGACATCTACCTCTCCACCCCCTAAACAAGTCCTATATTTCCCTTCGCCACTCTTTTAAATTAATACTCACCCCCACAGGGACAGTTTTTTTTCTTCCACCCTTATCCGCGATAAGAGATAAATACAAGTATTATTCATAACACAAAAGGAAATTCTTATCAAAACCAATTTCTTTTCTTATTATTTTTATTACTTACTGGGAACCATGTTTGATTTTGAATCAAAGTTGAAACTGGATTTTCAACGTATCCTGTAAGGACGAGAACCATGAGGACGATGAGGCAAAAGAAAATGACGACGCAGCAACAAATGGCGCACATCGCAGCAGTTATCGCTTTGCTTATGCTCCACTGTATGCATTCGCAGATCATGCACATTTTGAATCATATGATAAAATAGGATTTCGTAGTTTAAAATTTATCATCGTTGGCAGATTGAGGATGATTTTCCCTTTTTCCGGAAGACACTCCGAAGGCTCCATTTATGACAGCGAAGGGGATGGGTCGTCTCTAAGCTAAATAAATGACCGGGGAGAGAAATAATTGAGTAGTATGTGTTTACCACCAAGACGATACTCGATTAATCAAACGCTTTTCGCAGTGGCTATCACGCCTCTTTTTCGAACCCCCCAGAGCCAAATTAATGATACTCGAACTATCGCGTACAAACAATGACACTGCTCGTTTCGATGTCATATCGACACGACCATTAATCCAAATCCGGGAGGTGCAATATCTCACAATTGCATTTTAGAATGCAGTCGTACCACGTGCATAGCTAATCCATTAACGGACCAATCCATTTACTACTCAACCCCTTCACGACGCGAACAATATTAAAAGGATAGAATTTCCATCAGGATATTCTGTTTCAGATCATAATCTAATTAAAGGCCCATTGTTATTGGATATAATGGTGCAAGTGCTTGAATAAGCAACTTGAAAATCTGACATATCTTTTGTCAGCCTTCAATTTTCAATTAGCTGCGATCAGCCAAGAAAATAGGGATTGAATTTGGGGACGCCCCATTTTCAGGTATCCCTGGGTTTTTCTACCCCTCCACATAACGGCCAAAAACCGATTTCAGAGAGTATTTAACTGTCTTGCCCGAAGAACTTTCCGGGTGTTTTTTTTTGCAATGATTGTTCCCCAGTTTGACCGAAGTATCCTCGATTTTTTGTCGTATTCCATTTTGTAGGAGTTCAACAATTTTAACGGGTTTTATCCTTTTTTAACTGGTTTATCCCTAATTTACTGGCTATTTAATCATATTTATTCCATTATGTTGGAGTTTAACCATTTTATCGGGTTTTATCCCTTTTTAAATGGTTTTATCCCTTTTTAACTGGGTTTTATCCCTTTTTAACTGGTTTTATCCCTTTTTAACTGGTTTTATCCCTAATTTACTGGCTATTTAATCACATTTTATTCCATTTTGTAGGGGTTTAACCATTTTATCGGGTTTTATCCCTTTTTAATGGTTTTATCCCTTTTTAACTGGTTTATCCCTTTTTAACTGGTTTTATCCCTATTTTACTGGCTATTTAATCACATTTTATTCCATTTTGTAGGGGTTTAACCATTTTATCGGGTTTTATCCCTTTTTAACTGGTTTTATCCCTTTTTAACTGGTTTATCCCTATATTACTGGCTATTTAATCACATTTTATTCCATTTTGTATGGGTTTCCATTTTATCGGGTTTTATCCCTTTTTAACCTTTTTAATCAAACCTTTTTCAGAAGATCTACCTACTACGCAGTTGTCGCAGAATCAAAAATTTTTGTTATGTGTACTTTTAAAAGAGATATTTTTAATACTACGAAGAAAATGTCGTGAAAGACGATGTTTTTTGTACATTCATAATACGAGGAGGGTGAAATGCGTCGATTTCCGCTCGGTTAGTTTTTCCCAGTCTTCGGTAAATGTGGTCATTTAAAAGAATTGTCTGTTTTCCCCGTCTTCCTCCATTTCTTAAACAAAAAAAATCCAGAGCACCAAACGATCCGTGGCGAATCTTTCCTTGCAGTAAAAAGAGGCGACGGAATATCTTCGAGGAAACTGTTATATCTGTAAATCAGAGATTCAGTATCCGGAGGCGAAGAAGCCCTTGAGAAACGGGTCAAAAAAAACACATGCTCACCCCCAGAGTATTGAATATTATGCAAAGTGTCTCTAGATCGGGAGACGCTAATCAGAACAGAGGCCCCCCATTTGAATAACAATGCCCGTGACGGATCCCTCCCCGCGCCCAATAGCAGACAACAGACCAATTTCATTTAAGGGCCTTTCACCCTCGTATGTGTACATTTTTTATATCTGCTAGGTATATTGGCTTCCATTGTGCTGAGATTACCTGCCCCCTTACTCATCACCGGATATGAGAAATATATTGCCATCTCATACATATGCAGAATTCTTTTCATCAACTTTATATCTCACGGAATTGGGGAAAAAAAAAGATTTGATTCTCGCCTGATCGAGATTCATACCCTTGAACTAAACCCATCTAATAGCTAATGACCCTGCTTGAACAATCACCGCATTAACTATTATGATAGATCCATTAGGGTAAACCCATTGAGGGATGCATTAATAGACTTGATTGCGCTGTCTTAAACCTCCATTTACGAGGGGTGTCCAAAAATTAAAGACCTTTTGTATTTTGCCGCCGTACGGGCGAAGTATTCTGCCAGATGAAAACACTAGCTTGTAGCGGTAAGTTCCCCTTCACATCGCACTTGGTCTCATCTCTCTATCTTATCCAGCGTTGCTACGGCAGCCGTTCGCGATGGACGTCTCGGTGCCGAGTCCCGCCGGTTGTGAGGTTCGCTCCGTCATGCGTTTCCTAAACGCGGAGAAACTTCGCCCGGTCGAAATTCATAGACGTTTGACGGCTATTTATAACATTCGTAACATTAGCGTAACAACAGCGCTCATTCATAACATTGCCATAAATAGCCGTCAAACGTCTATGAATTTCGACCGGGCGAAGTTTCTCCGCGTTTAGGAAACGTTCATTCACCCTTAATAATCAATACAAGTTTTTCACTGAGGATATTTATTCATATCTGATTGTTGAGACAATATGAGGCGCTCCGGGGTACGAAGGGCGAACTCAACAAAACGTAGTTTCGAGATATTCGCATTTTAAAGTTTTATGTTACGGGCGAACTCAACAGAAAAGTCATGCCCTGGAATGGGAAAAGGAGTGGGGGTTGTGGACTAGGATGTGGAGTTCGCCCTTCGTACCCGATTGGATATCGCAGTTAGAGCTTTGCCACATATCGGATTTTACGTATTTAAAGGGGAAAAAAGGGCGATCTCAACATAAATTATATGGGTGTATTCACCAAGAGGTCTAGAATCTGAATGAAAAAAAAAGTTGTCCGATGTTGAGTTCCCTTCGTACCCGGAGCGACTCATATGCAGTTTGCTTTCTTGCAAAATTTGGACTGCAGTGATCTTGGTATCTACAATCAATGACTTCTAGGATAGCATGGGGTGAGTATGCTCAAAAATCCAAATCCTTAAGAAAGGTTTTTTGCCGGCATAAAAACCGAGAAAATCTGTGTCTTATGACGAAAGTGGCAATAAAAGGAGTTCGCCGGCTATTCTTATAATAAGCCTGTAAGCTAGGAAATCCTGTTGGTTTCATTTATATAGTAGGATTCGTTTAACCTCTTAAACATCCAAAAGTAACCCCCAACCAACAAATCATTCAGATTACGGATAACCTAGATTATTGTTTTATTACTGAGTCACTCAGATCGCGTTATACTCTTTCACTCTCTCCACGGCGTTTATGATTGATCGGCCAGAATCAGTGAGGAGATTAGGAGCAGATAGGAGGAGGACCCTCGTAGATTTGTTTCAGGGTGGTGCACCGAAGGGGTGGCAGAAAAGCACTAGGCTCACTTAATCCGACCCCACTGACATAAAACCCAGATCCGAAAACCCCGAGGGGAGAACAATTCTCCTTCCCTATAACATAAGTCAGTCCCTACCGGAATCACCTGTCTTCCTCTCCCATCATAAAAACCAAAGGATTTATCTTGAATAACAAGGAACAATCACCAAAATTGGTACTCCAAAAACAAATTTACTCTCGGAAGTCCATATAACGCCACGTGATTAAGATAATTTCGGAAGTCACGGGAAAAGGGAGTTTCTATTAAAAAGGATGACTTGCAGTTATCGCCCTTCCGAAAGCTAGTTACAATGGTAAATACTCCAAAATGTTATACCCGGGCTTCGCTAACTCATAGTCATCCTGAGATACAATTAAATAAGGATTTAATCCCGTTTTATTGATAGGAAGGGACTGGTCAGGAGTACCAAAACATCCCGGACATCCCCCAAATCGTCATTCCCGCAGCAGGGTACAACAACACGCTTTTAACCCATTCAATACGGAGCCGTTTTGGCGGGCTCTGGGCATGACTGAGTGTATTTTTGAATTGAGGCGCTCCGGGTACGAAGGGCGAACTCGACAAAACGTAGTTTCGAGATATTCGCATTTTAAAGTTTCGGTTTTTACGTATTTAAAGGGGAAAAAATGGCGAACTCAACATAAAAATTATATGGGTGTATTCACCAAGAGGTCTAGAATCTGAAAATGAAAAAAAACTGGAGGACCCTTCCCCAAAAACCCGACGTCGAGGGTATCACAATAACTTCTTTAAGGAAGTTAAAAAATTTGTCCGATGTCGAGTTCGCCCTTCGTACCCGGAGCCTCAATTGAATATTGATCTTTACCGATCCCAACTTTGTCTGTGGTGCCGGCCGGCCGTCCGTCCGTAACATTCTTTCCGGAACACTTTACGGCCACAGTTTTCAACCGATTTTCACCAAATTTTCTTCAGTCATTGAACAAGAAACTAACGTGGGCGATTTTTGAATTTTGAAAAAATGGCGGAGATATGTCCGTTTAAAAGGTAGTTTTTATATTGAAAATTCGGTGAAAAGGTGTTTTATAGACCAAAAACCGTGGTATTCTCTCAAAAAACCAGTTACATGGCTGTTTTTGGACCAAAAATCCGGTTAAATGGTGTTTTATGGGTCGAATACCGTAGAAAATGCCTAAAAACCTGGAAAAAAGGGTATTTTTGGACCAAAAATCTGGTTTAAAAGGTGTTTTTTTGGGGGAAAAAGACCGTTAAAAACGCCCAAAAATACGGTGTTTTTTAGGCCCCCACACTGCGTAAATTAAAAAATCATAGTCCGGTGTTCTCAAGACCAAAATCCCCGAAAACCGGTTTAAAAGGTAGTTTTTACATTGAAAATTCGGTAAAAAGGTGTTTTATAGACCAAAAACCGTGGAATTCTCTCAAAAAACTGGTTACAAGGCTGCTTTTGGACCAAAAATTGGTTAAAAGGTGTTGGGGGGGGGGGGGGGGTCTCTAAAGCTAGAGACTTATCTTAAAAGCCTCTTTAAGATATTTCCTTCGCTTCCCGTGGCGCTAGCATGCAAAAACTCCATCTGTTGGGGACGAAATGTACTACGTAATGATCGCATCACTCGTCGCTTTCTGTGCTTTGCTGGGCGCTGCAGCTGGGAGCGCAAAAAGAGTGTACGAAAGTAAGGGACAGCTAAGCAAGCCCGAAAAGTGCTGCGCCAGCACCAAAAACACGTCAGAATCATCGGGAGGATTTTAAGGCTACATTATTAATGAGTTGCCTGTTAACAACTTATGAATAACTGCATCTTCTGCATAATATCTATTAATGCATAAAATCGTTGAAGGCGTGAAACCAATTTAAAAAGAAGAGGAGAAAAAAGAGGATCAAGTGGTTAATGCATTTTTCATAGATGTTAAATAAACGATTTCTCTCCGAGTCTATTGTATTCCACCAATTAGTAGACAAACCCTATATTAGCATGTAAGACATTAATTAAAAGTTTTTTCCCTTTTCAATTAAAACATCGGCTTTCATGAATAATTAGACGATTATTAAATCTTTTTTTTCTTTCCAAGAAGCTTTTAGAAAACGGTCAATAAAGCTGGAGTCGGAAATGCTGCAGTTACTAAAGCCATATGGGACGATCGGAAAGGCATAATTTCGGTTTGATAACGATCAGTTGATTACAATTTTCTGTAGGACCTATCATCATCGCATGTTTTAATAAGTAAAATAAAAAATGCGTCTGTTTTTTTCTGTCGAAAGATGGCTTTGCAGTATCATACGTGTGGGATGGATCATCACCAATTGGTGACCCACGACGAACACGAACACGAACATACATACAGAACGAGAATAGCTTCCTGCACGTCTTCACCCATCGACGGCGCCAGCAATTCTACTGAAACTCGTCTGCAGTTCCGCACCTCTTCGACCCGCTGAATTGGAGGAACTTAACCTTGGAATGAACTTCTCGACATCTACGACAATCAGTCACAGCTCGACAGTTCGCGTTCCAGCGTCCGCACACGAATCTTCGACACATCATCGCTCGACACACAGCACCTCAGACCTTCACCCTTCTTTTCTACGTAGGGGGTGATGTGGGAACCACAAACATATCAGCATCAGAGTATAATCATCACACACAAAACAACTTCTTTCCTCATTTCTTTCTGTCGAAAAGTGGTGATGATCCATCCTACATACGATTTTTGAACGAAGATGTCGGTAAAAGTAGAGTCCGTTGTACCAACTTACGTAAGAAGCAATAAAATGAAGGTTTCATTTCCCCATCACTCGTCGCTTTCTGTGCTTTGCTGGGCGCTGCAGCTGGGAGCGCAAAAAGAGTGTACGAAAGTAAGGGACAGCTAAGCAAGCCCCGAAAAGTGCTGCGCCAGCACCAAAAACACGTCAGAATCATCGGGAGGATTTTAAGGCTACATTATTAATGAGTTGCCTGTTAACAACTTATGAATAACTGCATCTTCTGCATAATATCTATTAATGCATAAAATCGTTGAAGGCGTGAAACCAATTTATGCATTTTTCATAGATGTTAAATAAACGATTTCTCTCCGAGTCTATTGTATTCCACCAATTAGTAGACAAACCCAATATTAGCATGTAAGACATTAATTAAAAGTTTTTTTCCCTTTTCAATTAAACATCGGCTTTCATGAATAATTAGACGATTATTAAATCTTTTTTTTTCTTTCCAAGAAGCTTTTAGAAAACGGTCAATAAAGCTGGAGTCGGAAATGCTGCAGTTACTAAAGCCATATGGGACGATCGGAAAGGCATAATTTTCGGTTTGATAACAATCAGTTGATTACAATTTTCTGTAGGCACCTTTCAAAATATCGCTGATATAACATCATCGCATGTTTTACGAGTTGATAAGTAAAAAAAAATGCGTCTGTTTTTGTCTGTCGAAAGATGGCTTTGCAGTATCATATGTGTGGGATGGAACACCACCAATTGGTGACCACGACGAACACGAACACGAACACAGCGATGAACAAGGTAGGTACATATGTTCACTCTCAACATATATACAGAACGATAGCTTCCGGCACGTCTTGATCACCCATCAAGCAATTCTTCTGAAACTCGTCGGCAGTTCCGCACCTCTTCGACCCGCTGAATTGGTGGAACTTCAACCTTGAATGAACTTCTCGACATCGCGACACTCAGTCACAGCTCGACAGTTCGCGTTCCAGCGTCCGCACACGAATCTTCGACACATCATCGCTCGACACACAGCACCTCAGACCTTCACCCTTCTTTTCTCCGTAGGGGGGTGTGTGGGAACCACAAACATATGCTCTAAATAATATTTATATCAGCATCAGACAACACACACAAATTCGAAATTTAGTGGTGATGATCCATCCACATACGATTTTTGAACGAAGATATCGGTAAAAGTAGAGTCCGTTTGTACGAAACTTACGTAAGAAGCAATAAAATGAAGGTTTCATTCAAACTCCCTTTCTATTCCCACAAATGTAAATAGTTTACTTATTCATTCGATGAAAACCATAAATCGGACTCTGGTTACAGCAAAGATTCGCTGTCAAGTGTAAATCGTTTTCTATATGAAAAGAGTGCAAAAACCAACATTTTGTTATGAATATAAGAATGGGGAGCGTACAATGATGAGAGGTGAGGCGAAGGGAGGGTTGAATAGAGTGTACACGTATTAAAGTGCAATATGAGATGATTATAATGGCATGGTTGACAAATGGTTCTGAAAAGGCGGAAGGTCTTTGTAACCCCCCTTTTTTTTTTTTTGACTATTTTCTCGTCTAGGATAGACCGGACCTAGATACTAGACAAAAGGGCCAACTGGTGAGGCGGATTTTTAATTAAAGAACCTGTTCGCAGCTGCAACTGTATTCCCACGTTATTCTATTCGGGGAAAAAGGCAAACTTTCTTAAATTTATGAATTGTGCAGACCCCTTTCGCAAATCTCTTGTGTCACCACAGGAGAAAATTTTTATTTTCATATTGAATAACAGTCTTTTAATATTGATCATAAACTGGTAAGTGCTCTTCCTCTGGCTTCTTTTTAGGGAAGAACGGGTTCTTGTTCGGGTCCAGATTCAAGCTAAAACAAAATTAAAATTGAATTTTTAAAAATTAATTTTACTTGTAGAGTTGAGGAGCTTCAGCGCAGTTGACATTGTACCACCAATCACAAGCAAAGTCGTGCTGATTAAAAAGAGTCCCATTCGGGCATAAAAATGAAGCACCTTGTTCACCTTCTCGCCCGTCATGGCAGACATGATACGCCTGAAATTATGTTAGTCTTCCTTTTAATTTTAGTCGGATCTTACCTGGCATCCGGTTTCGACGTTGGCGTACATTCCGGGAGCGTAAGGGACGTTTCCGCAGTGGAAACTTGTTGGAGGGACGCTTTTAAATATGGGATAATCATGTCCGGCTATCCCGGGGACTTTACTCAAATCCTGCTCATCTTTCGATTTGATCGGACTTCTTTTCTAGAAAAAATCAAACGTTTCAAAAAGAAAATCGACACCGTGGCATTTGAGGTTGCCTAATATTTTTGCCCTACTTAAAGACCGGCTATTATGGACTGACATAATACCATCGACTAACTTTCGTTTATACCGCAAATTGATAAAATACTATTTTTTTAAAAGATTTCGTAATATCAAGGTATACAATTGAGGCACTCCGGGTAAGAAGGGCGAACTCAACATCGGACAATTTTTTTTCAGATTCTAGACCTCTTAATGAATACACCCATATAATTTTATGTTGAGTTCGCCCTTTTTTCCCCTTTAAATACGTAAAAACCGATATGCGGCAAAGCTCTAACTGCGATATCCTGGCGGGTACGAAGGGCGAACTCCACATCCTAGTCCACAACCCCACTCCTTTTCCCATTCCAGGGCATGACTTTTCTGTTGAGTTCGCCCGTAACATAAAACTTTAAAAAGCGAATATCTCGAAACTACGTTCTGTTGAGTTCGCCCTTCGTACCCGGAGCGCCTCAATTAAAACTTGACATTTACAATCTTTTTCATATACCCAAACCTTTTTTTCAGGATTAAATACCAAAATTTCTGCGACATCTTCGAAAAACATCTAAAAGTGACTTTTTGGGCTAAAACTTAAAATTTGTTGAAATAAGCAGGATCACTCTGACGAATCAGCAAGCAGAAGCTTCGGAGGTCTTAAAAAATTGTTTTTCCACCTATCTTTGAAAAATCCTACGTACCACAATTGAAGCATAGCCGACGGCAGCAATGGAGAGTATCAGAAGGACTTTTGGGGACAACATCTCGCCCTGAAATCGAGAGTAATACTGAGGCCCCACCGCGGGTTCAGTAATTTTGTCTTAGGGCAACTTTCACCTTCGCATAACCAAGTGGTTCTTAAATAATCGGTTACAGCTGTTTTAATAAACATTTATTTGAAATATTTTATGTTTATACAATAGGATAACTGGCGGATGACGCTATACCGCAATGGTTGTTTCTATTTCTTGCCATTTTTATATAGCCATCTTCTCCCCAGGTAGCACCCCATGAGTTTTTCACAAGCCAGTAATCGTGACCGTTTTCTGTTCCGTAGCCAACTGCGAGTACTGCATGGTCGAGTTCTTGAGTGCATGATCGCTCTATATAAACTCCTGTGAAAAGTGTTCAAAGTTATAGCTTTGTACCGCAGTTTGAAACTCCTGGAGCATGCGCAGAAAGATTTGGACGTCATTAAAATGTCATCTGACGTGTAAATCTGCGCATGCTGCAGTAGTTTCAACAAGTTATAACGAACCTGAAGAATATAAATGGAAAGATGGTTGGCTAGCGTCGATGGCGACGGCGATAGGTCCAATAGTAGCTACAGCTTGCTTCAAAGCATCTTCATCTCCGCTTGGAATATCAGTAAAACCTTTATCCTTCCCTCCGACATTTGCTGGGTTAAACCTACATTCTCCATTCTACGTACAAAAAAATTATTTATAACCCAATATTTTCAGTCACCTTTTCTTCATATGGGTAAGACTCCTCTGTATCGATTCCCTGATTATCTTGAATGTAAGCAAACGCCTGATCCATAAGACCACCTCCACATCCGTAGTTTCCATAATCGGTCGAGCAGTCCATTAGATTTTGCTCGCTCAAAGATACCAATGAACCTGTTTTCATAAAAATCTGACCTTCTAATGCTCCAGTCTAAAAATCACTTTTGACGGTAGAAAAAAAATTTATAAGTCATTTCTTACTGTACTGAACGACCAGCAAGAACCACATTGACCTTGGTTTTTGACTGGGGTGACCGCTCCCATATTCCTCCAGTCGAAAGACTCGGCTGTTTCCATCGATTTATTGAAAAATCTAACATTTTTAAATTTTTTCTGTCCATTTTAAAGCCATTCATCATCGCTTTGACTTCATGCGACAACTAAAAAAAGATAAAATTGAACAAAATCAAACTGTGCTTACCATATCACCAAAATGATTCATGCCCATTTTGAAGGTAACTTCGCCATTCTCATATTTCCTATTGTGATCTTCAATTATCTTCTGATTCTCCTCAAAAACATTCATGCGAAACTGCTCTTCCTGATGATTTTTATAACTTTTGTTATGTTTCGCTTTAAAAATTTGCCATTCCGAATGCGGAAATGCGAAAGCCAAAGTGGCCAAACACAAGAAAATAAAATCTTCATATTTATAAAATACACAATTATAAATCAAAAGATTTTTATTTATATATAGTGAGATAAATATCGCTTGTTAATGATTGATCGCGCGTCAAAAAATGATTAAAAACACTCAAAATAGGCATAATTTTGAACAAAAAACTATCCTTAAAATTAATCATTTGTTAGTTATTTCACATGTTTTTTTTCTAAAAAAAAATTTTTTTTAGACTAGTTTTTAATTGTTATAGTTTTGATAGAATGGACCACTCCTCTAAGTAATTGGAACATTAACTTTTTAATTTGATTTTTTTTCCCCAGGGAAAGTGGAAGCACGGGATCTAACGAAGCTAAACCTCCAGTTTACGTTTTTGATCAAAATCCGAGGTATACACAAAAAAAATGAAAATTCTGTATTAAATTTTTTTTCAGAATTGAATGTCCCGATCAATTTCATAGGTAGAAAAAAATTAAATTTAAATTTTTAAGTACGTTTTGTAGGCCTTTTACGTTTTTTGAGCATATACAAAGGACGCCTCATGAAGATTTGGATGCAAAGTATTTTTTGGATTTTAAATTTTTTTAAATTTTTAAAAACTTGTAGAACGTCGGGATCTTCGGTTACTTTCGCAACTGCTTCAACGCCATCTCAATCATTTTTTATCCTTATCAATGTGACGAAACTGGGCAGCCGAAAAGAATGTAAAACTTATCTATTTTTTAAAGTCTTCTTCAAAAGAAGTTATTGTAACACCCTCCATATACGGATTTTTGGGAGAGGGCCTTTCAGACCCCGTAGTAAAAAGTAATTAGTGATGTCGTCCGTTGTGCCGGCAGTCCGTCCGAAATGTATTTTTTTTTTTATCTTCCTTAAAGAAGTTATTGTGATACCTCCACGTCGGGTTTTTGGGGAGGGGTCTTCAAGACCCCGTATAATAAACTCGAATATGGATCTACACCGATCTCAACTTTATCTGTGGTTCCGGCCGGCCGTAGCATTTTTTCCGAAACACTTTACGGCCACAGTTTTCAACCGATTTTCACCAAATTTTCACACAAATTTCTTTAGCCGGTGAAGAAGAATGTAACGGAGGCGATTTTTGAATTTCGAAAAAATGGCGGAGATATGACTGTTTGAAATTTTGAAAAATTCGCTGCGGCCGAACCGATGAAGAGAAATTTCGTACTTCTACCCATTAAGAGAGGCACATCCGTAGGCGAAAAAGCCCACTATTTCTGCCGAAAAAAAAAAAAAAAAATTTCGAAAGGAAAATTTTTCGGAAAAACAATCTTGGAAAATTCCTTTATACTTTCCCTCCCTTATACATCTCCTTCCGTTATTCTTTCGTTTCCTTATACTTCCCCCTCCGTTATACTTCACCCTCTGTTATACTACCCTCACTTAAGCTTCTCCCTCCCATATACTTCCCCTCCCATATACTTCCCCTTCTATACACTTCCCCCTCCGTTATACTTCCCACTCCATTATACTTCCCCTCCGTTGTACTTCCCCTCCGTTATACTTCCCCCTCCTATATTGTTACTTCTCTTTAAGGAAGTTTTCGTTGGAAGCTCTTCAAACTAGTACTTTTTTTTCGCTTCAATTTGTACATAATCTTCCTTCGTTTCAAATTCCCATTCAAGCCATTCAATTTTATTTTAGGGATGTCTCAAAAGGATTTTACAGAAGAGATCACAAAACGGACAAAAGGTATTATATAATTTATAATTTTATTATATTCAAAAATATTGTTTATTTATTTTATTATTATTTTTTAGGGTACTTTGGGAAAAATACCGAAGACGGTAAGAATAATTTTAAAACAAAGTTTAAATAATGATATGATTTTAGTGTCTTGTGGAATAAATTAATTGAAAGGTAAAAAAAAGGTACCTACCAAAATGCTAACGCTATTAAATTTTTCAAATCTCGTAGAACCCGTTATAATCAATCATTATTGCCGGAAATCTTGGGGTAAGATTTTTTTTCCTTTTTTATTAGGATTAGTTTTGAAGTTTGATTGGTTGCATTTATTTTCTGGCTCTTATTGCCCTATTGAAAATATGCTAATTCTAATATTTATTGTTTAGGCTTAAAAGCAGTGAATCATTGACTTATACGTGAGTTAACGTTTGGTTATTGTAAAAATTAAATTTGTTTAAAGTGAGGAGGATCTTAACCGGATATGTCTGCCAAGGTAAAGTTTAAAATTGTTGAAAAAAAAAATTATTTTTAATGAATTTTCAACAGATTTGAAGGATCTGAAAGGAAACTTCATCTACAAAGTTTACCGTAAGGTCATATATGAGCTATTTTTATTATTCAGAAGCCTCTAGGGATTTATTAAAATATGTGAGAGGGATTAAACAAAATAAGAAGTTTAAGAGGCAACCTGTCAAAACCGGATTTTGGGCGAATACTGAAGAGTTTGAAGATTCTGAAGGTGAAATATGGAAATTTCAAGGCGACAGTGTGATTAAAGAACCTGAAAAAAAGAAATTCAAGCATCCAGAAAGTTTCGACGAAACATTATCTCGGTTTGTTTTCTTTCTATGGTCCTTACTTATGAGCCTTTTCTCAAGGTTTCCTTGAAAATCCTTTCTTAACGTTATTCCGTTTTTATGAACCTTCCATGAAGGGGTTCCTTCAAATAAAAGAAATCCTCCCCGTTTCTCCCATTTTTTCAAGGTAGCTGGGCAAAAGTAAGTCCTTAAGTTAAGGAACGGTAAAGGGATGTCAAGGTGTTCTTTTGGTTGAAGCAAACGAAGGAACGTTTTCAAATACGGCCCATGGGAAGGCCGTATTATCCCGAAATCCCGAAAGAGATATCTAGTTATCTCTTTAAAACATTCTTATCATCTTACATACTTATCATCACGTTTATCTCTTGTTAACATTCTTATCATCTTGTTAATCTCTTAAAAACATCCGGATTATCCCGAAAATCTCTTTAAAAAACACTCTTATCATCCCGTAAATCTCTTGAAACACTCTTTTTAGCCCCTAAATTTCTTGAAAACAGCCTTGTCATTTCGAAAAATCTCTTGAAAACACTCTTTTCATCCCGTAAATCTCTTGAAAACGCTGTTTTCATCCCGTAAATCTCTTGAGAACGCTGTTTTCATCCCGTAAATCTCTTGACAACGCTGTTTTCATCCCGTAAATCTCTTGACAACGCTGTTTTCATCCCGTAAATCTCTTGAAAACGCTGTTTTCATCCCGCAAATCTCTTGAAAACGCTGTTTTCATCCCGTAAATCTCTTGAAAACGCTGTTTTCATGCCGTAAATCTCTTGACAACGCTGTTTTCATGCCGTAAATCTCTTGACAACGCTGTTTTCATCCCGTAAATCTCTTGAAAACGCTGTTTTCATCCCGTAAATCTCTTGAGAACGCTGTTTTCATCCCGTAAATCTCTTGACAACGCTGTTTTCATCCCGTAAATCTCTTGAGAACGCTGTTTTCATCCCGTAAATCTCTTGACAACGCTGTTTTCATCCCGTAAATCTCTTGACAACGCTGTTTTCATGCCGTAAATCTCTTGACAACGCTGTTTTCATCCCGTAAATCTCTTGAAAACGCTGTTTTCATCCCGTAAATCTCTTGAGAACGCTGTTTTCATCCCGTAAATCTCTTGACAACGCTGTTTTCATCCCGTAAATCTCTTGAGAACGCTGTTTTCATCCCGTAAATCTCTTGACAACGCTGTTTTCATCCCGTAAATCTCTTGACAACGCTGTTTTCATCCCGTAAATCTCTTGAGAACGCTGTTTTCATCCCGTAAATCTCTTGAGAACGCTGTTTTCATCCCGTAAATCTCTTGAGAACGCTGTTTTCATCCCGTAAATCTCTTGAGAACGCTGTTTTCATCCCGTAAATCTCTTGAGAACGCTGTTTCATCCCGTAAATCTCTTGAGAACGCTGTTTTCATCCCGTAAATCTCTTGAAAACGCTGTTTTCATCCCGTAAATCTCTTGTGTTGGGCCGTGTGTCTTATTTTAATCTTGTGTTTAGAAAGAACAAAAGTATTTCATCACAGAAGCCGGATGTTCGTACGAAATCGATTAGCAGATCTGTGGATCAGTCGATCGACCTTAGAAGCGATTCGATAAAGTCGCAACAGCCGAAAGACCGACGCGTGAGCACAGTTTCGTTTCAAGATCATGTCAAAGAAGACACAAACGTGAAAGTCGACACCGTTTCCGCAAAGATGACGAATTCGACAGCATCAGAATCCGACGATTCTTCATCATCGGAACCTTCAAGCACGCCTTCCCGAACATCAGATACTTCAGGCTCAGATTTCCCACTTTTCGTCAAACATATTTCGAAGATACCTCTCTAAGCAGCATCGATTATTTTATCAAGAACCCAAATACACAGACTACAAAGAATTTCATCAATATGTTCCTTGAAGACTATATCGAGTCATGTCCCGAAGAAGAGTTTAACGAGATCAAAAGTAAAATAACAGCAGCGATGGTCGGTGATGATTCGGAATTGACCGTTCCTGAAGCAATAAGCAGCGCTGTAAAACTAAGCATGGATAGAGAGCGCAAAAAGCTTATCAAAGGAAAACGTAAAGATTCTATTTACGAGCACGATTGTCCAGAAGGAGCCGAAAATGGCAAAGATCCCAAAAAGTGTGTGAAACCGACAACACTTCCAGATGAAGTAAGCATTGCTGGCTCCAACCTATCCTACCTGGAAGAACCTGTTGTCCAATATCCTCAACCTCTTACCATAAAGGATATCAAGCAAAAAATATTAGTGGATGAAGGAAAACTTCCAGACTTTGAATCAAGATTACCTACTCAAATTCCATGCACGAAAAGGCAGTTGATCTCATATAAAAGAAATCATGCAGTAAAAACTCCAAAGCCGATGAAATACAGGCTTAAAATAACCCATCAATTAGTCCCTGAGGTTTTCTCTGGACGTGTTTTTACGCATAAAAAACCATTGTTTACGTTAGACCTTGAGGATGTCATCGTCCAATCGGCGTACAGGCCGATAAACCACTATACAGGGCAGATAGTAACTCGTTTACAGCTACCGATTGAAAGGATGAAAAACATCGATGATAAATCGAGTGAGACGACGATTAGCGATGAAGATGACAAAGGAGAAGAAAACTACGTGATGAAGTTAAAGAAAGAGGTTCAGAGAAGAGAGATGCAAAGAGCAGAAATGCGACTAGGTCCGCAGTACACGACAAACTATTTAGGTCCCAAAATGGGGACTTCGTTTTTACCAAGGCAGCAGATAAATAGAATCAAAAAGGAATACACAGCTCCAGAAAGGAATACAGCTAAAAATGCTTTTCTAGAAATCTCACTTTGGCAATGAGAGAGAACAAGGTAAAATTTAGAAAAGAAGTTATTGGAAGTTGCGATTACATGGACGATGTCGATGATACGCTTGAGTTTTTCACGCTTCCACCTTTGTTTCATATAAATTACGAGTTGGACCCAGAAGCTCGCTGGACTGAGACGAACGCGACAAAAACCAGCAGTGAATCAACCGTAGATTTTGACTTATTTCGAACCCAGAATGTGGAGGACGAAAGAAAAGGAAGCCCGGCTACAATCAAAAGTTCTGGAGGTGTCTCCTTCAGTAATCGAACGACCGTCATCTATCCTAGCGCTGTACCTTCAATCAAAACGAGCGAGTTGGCGGAAGTTATCGAAACGGAAAAACTTAAGTCGCCGTCTTTCGGAAGCACGCCAATGATGGTGAGTGAAGGAGTTGCAGGTCCCTCAACATAAGAAACACGTCATGACTCCTCAAGGTTGGCAAAAATGCAAAAAAGAACTTAAAAGAATTCTTAAGTATAAAATCGAACGTTCCAAAAGCTTAACGAAAGAAAAAAAAGCAAAAGTCAAAAAAGAACCTTTCGATATCAACAAAGTAATTAAAGAATCTAAATATCGATTCCCTTTAAGCATCGCATTAGAAATGGAAAAAGAAATTGATAACGTCCCCACTCAAACTATTTACGATTCTGATGAAAATGTTCACACTTTTTATCCAGTCGAGACGAAAGAAAGCAAAAAGCCCGGAGTTGTCGACATCAATTATTTAGAACTCATGTTTGAAGAAAGGGAAATAAGCATCGATTCATTTTCCATAGACGAAGATGAATATTCAGAAAACGATGCCAACTGGAACATAGATCATTTCAACAAGAAGAACTCTCGACGCAAATTGCTCAAGAGATAAGCGAAGTTTCTGAAGAGAAAGAAGACTTCCTCATGATCTGTGATTGCGAAGACGCCTTGAAATTCGGAGTCGAATCCATGGGATCGGAATCTGACAAATCAGTTTCGCTCATGTTCAAAATGTTCGTGCGCGAAAACCCCGGGAAGGGATACGAAGAAGTTTTTTCGACTTGTAAAACAAGCATTTTTAAACTTCTCGAAGGAAGATTGAAAAGCACAGCAGACTTTGACCAATTTGCTTTCATGATGGAGAAAAAAGATTCGGACGATTTGCTACTAAAGGCGGAAAACGATGATGATAATGATAGCGACGAATCGAACATAAGTGTAGATTTGAAAAAGAATTTGAGACAAAGATACATTGATAAATTGAGGGGAGGAACTAGCGCTATGGAATTGGCCAAAAAGCAAATGGAATCAGAGGATAGGACGAAAAGAGAAATTGCCAGAATGGCGGCAAAACAGCGATTGAAAAAATTGGACAACCTGGAGAAGAGATCGATCCAGGGACTATCGCGTCGACAAAAGGTTCAGTTTCAACAACGTCAGCCCCACCGACAGGATCGATGTATTCATTCAACATAGGCGACTTTGACGATTTGGCTTCAACTCATGATGTCGACGAGAAAAAAGAGACTGTCGAAGACGAAGTTACTGCAAAAATATCTGTGTCAAGTCTGTCTTTGGTCAGCGTTGGGAGCAAAACTCCCAGGTACCCAGTCAAGGACGTAATGAGAAAAAGATTCCATCGAACGGTAACGCCGCTTTCGGAGTTTTTGGTTAGGACTGAGATGACGCCGATGAACAGAGTTGGATACAAAGCGAATATTGTTCGGCCACCAAAATTTTTGAATCCTTGGAACAGATCTACACGTGCTGTGAAGTATTTTCCACAAAAAGAAGAAACAGCACTTACTCCCTCGACGAAAGATCGGTCATTTGCTGACGTTGAAATTAAAAATGCGTCTAAAAGCACTTTTTCAAGGAAAGGTGTAGTAAGAAGACATTTGTAGACACGTCCAAAATTTTGCCATGGGGTGCTGAAACTGCTAACCAATCAAAAAGTGCGTTTTCTAAAATAGAAAGCAAGCAAAGTGAATTGTTGCCACAATTTCATCCTGAAAAATCGAACTTTTCAACAAATTCAATATCACAAAAAGGAATTAGTAAGCTAAACATGGAAGATTTTTCATTATCCGTTGAAGATGAGTCAGCATCGAATCTGCCCAAAACAGGCGCCAGTATGCGAATATCATCTCTCAATGAACCAGTAAATGTATCGACAAGATCACTGTCGAAAAGGAGCGAAGGAAAAAATTTAGATGCCTCTATAGAAGAATTTACTTCATCGGTTGAAGAGGAATCTGCAAGCGCATCAAAGAGTTCATTTTTCAAGAAAGGTCCAAGCAAGCCATCACTGAAAAACGTTCCTTCATCGATTGAAGAGGAGTCAGCACTCACGTCAAAAAGTTCGACATCACAAAAAGGTCCAAGCAAGCAAAATTTAGATGCTTCGTTAAAGGACTTCCCTTCGTCTGCAGAAGAGGAATCTGCACTTGCTTCAAAAAGTGCACGGTCAAGAAAAGGTCCAAGCAAGCAAAATTTAGATGCTTCGTTGAAGGACTTCCCTTCTCTGCAGAAGAGGAATATGCACTTGCTTCAAAAAGTGCGCTGTCAAGAAAAGGTCCAAGCAAGCAAAATTTAGACTTCCTTGAAGGACTTCCCTTCATCTGCAGAAGAAGAATCGGAGAGTGATTCAAAAAGTTCACCATCGAAAAAAGATCAAAGCAAGCAGAATTTTTCGCTGAAGAACTTGTCCTCCTCAGCAGATGTTGAAACCGCACAAATATCGAAAAGCGCGTTTCCTAAAAAAGTTGATAGTAAGCTTCTACGTAAGCCGTTACAACGTATTGCATCAGCAATCGAAGAAGAAGATTCGGCCAAAACATCGAAAATTTCTCTATCAAAAGTTGGTATCAATCAAAGTGCAGTGTTTTCTGAAAACGTATCTGCCGAAGAGGAATCTGGAGATGAGTCGAAAATTCCATCATCAAAAGAAAGTGATAGTGAACAGAATTTTGATGATTCAGAAAAAGAATTTTGGTCGTCTGATGAAGAGACATCTGCATCAAAAAGTTCGCTTTCCAAAAAAGGTGAAAGTATGAAGAATTTGGATGCTTCGGTACAAAAATTTTCGTCTTCAATAGCAGAAGAAAGTGAGAATTCATCAAAAACGTTATTGTCAAAGAAAGGAGTTAGTAGGCAAAATTTAGATGCATCAATCACGGATTTTCCATCATCAGTTGAAGAAGAATTTGCAAGTACATCAAAATCTTCACTATCCAAAAAAGGCGTTAGTAAGCAGAACTTAGACGCTTCCATAAAGGATTTTCCATCATCAGTTGAAGGAGAATTTGCAAGTACATCAAAACCTTCATTATCCAAAAAAGGTGTTAGTAAGCAGAACTTAAACGCTTCAATTAAGGATTTTCCATCATCTATCGAAGAGGAATCGTCTAGTCCGTCAAAAAGCTCACTCTCAAAAAAGGAGCAATCAAACAAAATTTAGAACCGTCCGTTGAGCAGGAGGCTCAAATAAGTCAATCAGGTCAATATCAAAATATGTAGAAAGTAATCAGGAATTGGAAACGTCAAATGAGTTATCTCCTGCAGAGAATAATAGAGCATCGATGAAAAGTGTGTTTTCAAAGAAAGGTGAAAGTACGCAGAATTTGGAAGCTTCGGTAAAAGAATTCTCACCATTGGTCGATAACAAAGAAGCAAGTGCGTTGTATTTTTCAAAAAAAGATTTCAGTAAGCAGAAGAGACCTTTTTTGAAAAAAAATATTTATGGAAATGCTAAAGTGCCTGGTTCCATTCTGACAGAAAAAGAAGCGAAAAAGCCTAAATATTTTAACTTGAGATGGCACTATTTTCCCGTGATGCAGGCGAAAAGGTTGGAGGCGTACGAAAGAGGGCCAATCGCTGACAAATTAAGGAAGTCTTTTAACGCAGAAATGTTGTATAGTTCAGTAAAGACATTGGAAATGAATGAAAGAGAAATAACGGAGAGTTTATTAAAAGAAGGTTCAAAAGCAGATCCGGAAGATGATTCAGACGCTTCTTGTTCCGAGATTTTCGTCCAGGAGGTGAAGGTACCTATTCAAAGTTCTCTCCCTCAAAAATGCGTGCTCGAAATGGACCCCGAAGACACACAAGTGATCGAAGGATATCTTAAAGAGTTGCACAAAAGCGCAACGAGTCAACCACTTGTTTCGCAGAGGACTCCGACGGTCTGGACGTTTGGTTCGTCCGACATGCCCAAATTGTCGATACGTCAGAGCCGAAGTATCCCTGTCACGACGGGATTTCTCGAAAAACGAATTTTGGAGAGGGCGTTCAGGTTCAACGAGTGCTTGAGGTGCTATGTGGCGAAGTTCTCCGACGTGAGAAACGCGGTCGTGTCTCTCCTCACGTCCGAAAAAAGGAAGCCGCTCAACGCGATCGTTCAAAAGTGCGCACACGATCCTGAAGCCGATTCAATCTTTTTCTCCTCCTTCGGCGACATGCAAAATGATCCTAAAAAGAAGAACGACGCCGCCTACAACATGGACTGGATCTACTCGAAAAAAATGGTGAGCTCGATTTTGAGAAAATTTTAGCTTTTAGAATTTTGACATTTTGTATCATATGTGATAAATTATGTAACATGCGGGAGTGCCGCAAGCAGTATGCTGCAGGTTTATCAACAGGTAATCATACTAAGGAGCCTCCGGCTCTGTTGAATGATAGGTGGTCGAGTCTCTTGCTAACACTGTGTTAGAAGACGACCAACAACCTGCGATTACGGCGGGTGTGTCAACAAAAAATTTTAAGACGCAATGCGGGAGAATGAAACGCACGGTACAAAATGTCAAATCCGCCCGGTCTTCCGGGATGCTCGTGCTCTAAATTTTTACCTTTTCATCGGATTTTTGCCCAAAAAGGCCCAATTTGAAGTTTTTCCTCAATTTTTGGCTGAGACTCCGAAAAACTCCCCATTTTCGACAGTTTTTTGGGGCAAAAATCGCCCTTTATTCTAGATTTCCTGATCTCCTGGTCGAGAAACGCCAATTTTGGTGGGATTTGGGGAGTTTTCCAGGATATATAAGTGTCTTTATTATTTTCGTTTTATTTTAGCGTTTTCCGACTTTATCATCTCTGTATAAAATACAAGACAAGCAACTTTTCTGCGTTAAAAATCCTTACCAAGAACCTTTCCTTCATAAAATCAAAGAACTTCATTTAGGTATGAAAATCGGCCGTTATTTACGACGAACACACGGTATCAACCCCCAGGATATAATCCCCCCTGAAATGATATTGACGTACAAATTCGAAAAGTCAATCTTCATGTATCCGGGAATACATTTTTTACCGCTGGAGATCTTCGATAATACTTCGTTTGATATTCGAAGTAGCGAAGAATGGCTTGATATGGGATGGTCGAGAGAGGATCACTGTTTTGGAGTTCCTGCCATCGCGTTCGTACCAAGTGGAAATTATCAACTTTACAAAGAGCGCTACGTCCATCATTTCTGGACGGATGTCATCGTCTACGACTACGACCCATCGACTGAATGCTTCGCAGTCTTCCCTTGTTCGGCTTCTCACGGACCATATTTGATCAAAAGAATCTACATCTGCTTCCTAGGCGAAAATCCTATCGTCTACTGCGACCGGATGGCGAGCGCAGTTTCGCTGAGAAACCACGCCGAATACAAACTACGATACAGATTCTTCAAAGACTGTGTCGACCTTAAAATACACGAAAGATACGAAGAAATGTCTCCTCGGCTAAAACAAATTTTAAAAGAAACTGCAAAAAAGCATCCCGATCAAATAGAGATTGCTGTAATATATTTGTTTTGTAATACACAGTAACCATTGATTAATAGCACCAGCTAATGGCCAGATGGGAAGACATGTTCAGAAAGGTGGTCATATCGAAACTTGTCGATAAATTTGTCACGGAAGGGAAAGGAAAAGAAATTTTTTATCTCCCACTCGACGATCCGAGGCCCTTTCATTGGGGAAAAAGGAAGACTTTCGACTGCAACGAAGATGGTAAAATGTATAACTCAATACCATCAATAACATTTCAGTTTAGAATCATTCAAAGAAGACATCAGCGAAAGCGAGAGTGATTTTATTGAAGATTCGGAAGAAGAAGGGACGAACCCGAGCCCATTTTTAGTCCATAAAAAAGGAGAAAGTCTACCAACTTGTCCTTGCAGAAAGGATATTGTTAGAGGTTTAAAAATTTTGGTCATGTAACCCAAAGGTCTTAGGTTCAAATTCCTCTGGGGCCCAATTTTTTTTGTATTCTTTTCTCAGCTAAATTATAATTTACAACTGTAGAACGCGAATCAATCGCCCAACGGCTTACTTTACCAGGTAACCTTTCTGAAGATCCGCGAAAAGTCGCCCTTCGAGGTAAAATTCTTTATTTAATTTATTTTTTAATTTTAATTCTAGAGCATGAGAGAATATGCGGGTTGAAAAATGGACTATTTCAGAACAAAAATTGTTACTGTTTTGTTGATCCACGATTTCATCCCAAACGTAAAAAAAATTAAATTAAACTTTAATTATTTAAATTAATTTTCAGCGAGGATTGGCTTCGGACCACCTATTAAATGGGCCACAAAAAGTTAGTTTATTCTTTATTTATGATAGTAATAATATTTATAGGTGCGCTTTTGAGTTTTATTATACGGAGTCATACGAACACAGTTTATGAGAAACTCTACCCAGGGCCGCAAGATCAGAAAAAAATTTTTAAAAGTAGTTATAATTTTTTGAGCAGATTCTTGAATTTTGGTTGTAGCGGGGCGGTAGCCAAAGTACGCCGACGTGGAAAAACGATAGTGATCAAACCCAAAAAGTTATCTCAAGTCAAAGAAAACATTTTCAATCAGCTTGGATCAAGTTGGTTAATTTCATTTATTGTATACGAATTTTGTTTTTAGCGATTTCACCGATGCTTAATGATGAAAATGACCCGATTGACTATTGGAATTTAGCGAGACGTTTGGATGACATCAATAATGAAATCTATTTGGCTGATAGGCTGAAGGAAAATCCCAACTGTAAGTTATCTCTTTGAGAGAGATTTTCAGACCCCTTTTTTCGAGAGTTCAGTTTTTTTCCATCTTAAAATTTTTTTAAGATAAACTTCCCAGTGACCAAGATTCAATAAAATCTATAAATGAAACATCAGGAAGTAGAAAATCGATTTTGGGAACGCATTCAGGTAAACCAAAAATTATTCATCCATTATTATATACTTTTATTTTTACTTTTAAGAAATTGATTACGCAGTTCCTTCTGATTTTGACCCATTAAAACGACGTTCTGTTCCATCTTTCGGTAAATTTTATTCTTCTAGAACTTTATTTATTTTTTATGTTTAGAACGCTTTAATATGTGCATGCTTCAAAGAAGGAGTAAGTTTTTTCAGAAAACAAAATTAAAAATAAAACCCTTTCAGAAAATGCCCTAGAAATGAGCCAGCTTTATGGAAAACGAAAAACAAAAGAAAAGGGGAAGAAAGAGGTCAAAGATCCTAAAAAAAGACCCAAGAAAACCCCATCGCGAAAAGTCCGCAAAAGTGAGATAAATTCGTTCAAAATCATAAACTTTCAAAACAATCTTTTTTCCAGGCATATCTGGCTTGATGTCTGCTTCACAAACAACCAATTGTAACAATTTTTTAAAAATTAATTTAATAATAATTTGAATTTCAGCGAGTAAAAATACGGAGACAAAAGTTAAAAAAATAATTTCTATCGGTCAGTAAAAATTATCAAGAATTTCTTTTAAATATCGTTTTTAGATGATACTGATCCAAGTCTAGTTACAACTGAAGGTATTGAAAATTAAATAAGTTTCTTTAAATTTTCTTTTACAAATTATAGATCGAGAAATCCGAAGTCGAAGCAGAGATAAAATACGACGTAATTATGCTATCTAAAACAGTATTTATTGTAATACCCTGCATGGTTTTTGGGAGAGGGTCCGGAAAATTGTGGTCTGTTGTCACTAGCTGTTTTTGAACACTTTTCACAGAATCTTTCGTCTTTTATTTGGTTTTAACAATTTTTTAAAATTATTTTATTCAGAGAGAAGATCTACTTTAGGCCCTACAACTAATTTACTACAAAAATCAGGATGCTCTGGTAATTTAAAAATAAGTAATCCATTTTTAAAGTCATATTTTAGCTAAATATTCCGGGCTAATGAATGCGTATAAAAGGCGCAGAAATCGAGAAAGAAGGGAAAAGTTGAATTCTATTTTATCAAAAATTGGTTCGTCAATTTTGTCCTTCCCAAAAAATAAATTTTGTTTAGAAATAAAACCGGAGATCAAAATCGTTTTAAACCCCGATGAGTCTATAAAATCAGTTCTTCGTTCTGGTACTTCTTTTTATTTATTTTATTTTCTAAAAATATTTTTAGCGAGTGAAATATTGGATAAAAAAATCAAGAAAGGTTTGTCTTATTTTATATTTATTTATTACTAATTATTTGCCAAAAAAAGAGGATTCTCAAGGATTTAAAGAATGGTTTCGAAAAAGTAAGTTTTGGATTTTACAAATTTTTATTCATTTCACTTCTAGGTGACAAAGAGGTCGCTGAATTAAGAAAATAAAAAGCAGCAAATTGCTCATGCTTATCAAGCAGAATAAGGAAAAAAGTAAAAATAATAATAATGAGTTATTAATTTTTAAAGAAAAAATTTGGAATCTTCCATAAAATTACCTTCTGTCGCTTTAAGTGAACCTAAAACTCAATTAACCTCCTCAGAAGAGACTTTAATTTTTGGAAAGTCGCAAAAAAACATAAATCTTCCTGCACCATCAATTTTAGAAGGTTTTGAACTTCTTTTTCTCATTTTGTTTGTAAAATTTTATGTTTAGATCAACCTTTACCTATAAAAAAGATAGAAAACACTTTGGTTAAAGCTCAAGATGATGATGATTTTTATACCGAAGATGAAATTTCGGACATGTCATCAAATATCGAATATTTGTCACAGCTGGATTCGTCAAAACTGTGCTCAATTGCCAGCGATTCTGCTGAGGAATATAAAGATTTCATTGGAAAAAACCTGATCAAAATGCTTCAAACTGCCAATCGAAAATGAAAGGGCAAAAAAAGATGGTTGCTGACAAAAAATTGGAAAAAGTTACGGAAAAATATCAGAAATCGCCACGTAAAAAGTTGAGAGAAAAAGCGAATCTGCCGAAATCGAGCTCGATCAAGATATTCGTGAAAAGAAGAAGATATTAGAAAAAAGCGAATCTGAAAGTATCAAAGGTGGTTTTTTTTCAACTTCCTCAAATATTGTGAAACTCTATATATATGGGGAAGGGACTTCCATTCTACCTGTTAACTTAAAAATTTTTAACCATTATTTTAGTCGAAGATAAAAGTATTTCTTCTGCCCCAAAAGAAAGAGAAACCATAACAGAAAGTAATTTTTTAAGTTCTATAATTACATTATAATTAATTAACTTTTACAGAAGATCTCTTTGACTTCTTTTCGGTCGATTTACTCGACAAAATAGCAATAATATCGAAAGACAAACACAAACCAGGGACGCCTTCATATAAATTAATTGAAAAAATGAAAAGTAATCTTAGCCACCCGGGAAAAAGTAGCGTTCCCGATAAAAAAGAATGGGAAGCTATCGGTAAGAAATAGAAAAGTTGAATCACAGACTTAATTATTTTAAAAAAATGAAGATCAAGATGGCGTCAGCGATACCGTCAAATTTGAACACCTTCTGTATCCAGAAAGAACAACTTATGGAAAAAGTTGATTGAAGAAAACGTTAAGAAAACTATTAATTGTCAATTTTAGATCGATATAAACAAGTTTTTGGAAATCAAATTCAATTCCAAAATGGACAAACTGCTAAACGTAATTTATTTATATAATATATAAAAATAATAAATAAATAAATAAATAAATATCAATATCAATGTCAATCCCTTTTAGGAGCATTTTTATTGACATTAGGCTTTACGTCCAACTACCTAATTTTAAGGTGTCGTGGACGGCGCGTGTTTCCATTGATATTTACATTTTTCGAGATAAATAATCCCGGGCCCCCCAGATAATTCGAACCCATGTACGGATTAGAATTTCTGCACCGGAGTCTTTCACGCTACACACCGAGCTACCGAGGGCCCCTATATAATATATAAATTTGAAGTAATCCATCTTTTCCAGATTCCTTTCAAAAAGATTTTGATGAAGGTATGGTGTTTTTAACCATTTTTTTTTTTTTTTTTCATTTTTCCAGGTCCAAATAAACGCTACTCTTATGAAATACCATACGACAACCAATTTGAGGGCTACAAATGTATAAACTTATCGATTTTTTGAAATTTACTTATTTTAATTCTCAGATTCGAAAGGAAATAAGAGGCGAGGATACAAGCAGAAGCCGCGTACACAAGGTTTAATAAGCATTTATTGGTTTGGTACATGTGACTTTACGATAACATAATAACGCGCATGCGCGAGCATTTGTGTGTTTTTAGTTCCCGCGTTTTTTCAAAATTCATCTCTGAGTTTTGCCCGAATTCAAACTAGTTTGATAAAACGAGCGGTTAATTTTTTTTTTCCTTTGGGAAGAAAAGCTCGTTTGGAGAGGAAAAAAATCAAATTAGTTTTAATTTAGGCAAATCTCAAATTTGAATTTTTGAAAAAAGCGGGAACTAAAAATACTTGAAAGCTCGCGCATGCGCGTTTCCCTTGGATATCGTAAACTCACATGTATCGTTTTTTGTGTCCATAAGACTTTATTATTTCGTAGCTTATACTTTAATGACCGTAATAACAACGGCGAAAAAAGTCGATGTTAAAAACTGCAATTGTATCATTACTTGTAACTGCAACCAAGAAACTCTCACAAGTAATTTTATCAATATTTCAATATTTAAATAATGAGATAAGAAAAGGATTTTCCGTTCATGGAGCTGAAAGAAGCAAAAGTAAATTCGAAGAAGTCGTCCTTTCTTCAGAACCTCCTCCACGAAAACATAAAATTGGTAACCTAAGTTTTTATTTTTTGTTTTAAATTTTGATTCCTTAATTTTTAAGGTACAAAATATTTGAAGTTGCGCCTCCCGATTTTTTTGGACCGCCAAAAGCGAAACATTCTAAAAGTAAATACTTTGCGACTTTTATCCTGCATTTATGTTCCTTTTTTATTAAATTAAACGATTTTTTTCTTACAGCTCCTTCAGAGGATAAAAAGAAACAGCTTCAGCTTTCGAAGAAAGTGCCTGAAAAAGAGAAAAAAGCTAAAAAGAAAAGCCATAAAAGTAATTTTGATTTTCTAGACTACCTTAGAAAAACTAAATTTTGCTTTAAGAATCTACGAAACATCACGAAGCGCTCAAGCCGGAGTGGTTATGTCCTAAATCAAAAGAAGATTTACCTCTTATAGGTTAATTAAACATTTTATTAGTATTAATAATAATAATATCATTTCCAGCTCATCCTCGCTCGATGCCTATGTCACAAATATTTAATTTAAAAGAACTCATAACTTCTGATGTTATACTCCAAGGTATTTTAAATATAATAATGAAGGTATTTTATAGTTTTAAAATGTAGATGAAGATACAAAATTTCATTTAATGATAAATTTGTGGAGATGAAACGTAAAAAGCATGTTAAAGAAGAGCCAATACAGTGGAAACTTCCTGTTCAAGTTGACAGTTCATCTTCGGGTAATTAAGTTCTTGTATTACCCTCCATGTCAGGTTTTTGGGTTAAGGGTCAAATCTAACTTTGTCTGTGGTTCCATCCGGCCGTAGCATTTTTTTTCCGGAACGCTTCACGGAAACAGTTTTGAACCAATTTCTACCAAATTTTCACTCAATCTTTCGAAATAATTGAACAAGATTATAACGAGAGAGATTTTTCCAAAAAATGGCGGAGAAATGTACGTTTGAAACCCTCCATACTTTCCCTCCTTTATACTTTCTCTCCCTTATACATCCCCCTCCGTTATACTTCCCCCCCTCCTATATTGTTTGTCATTAAAGAAGTTTTCGTTGGAAGCTCTTCAACCTGGTACTTTTTTTCCCCAGATGTTATCGATTTGGATAAATACTCTTCAGGAGATGAACCTTTTGAAATAAAATCTGATTCGTTGATTTCTAGAAGCGCCGATGGTAAATACCTAATTATCTTAAAATAAATCATTTGCATTTCTTTAGAAGTGAGTGATCAACGCGAAAAATCTCGGATGAGCATCAGTGAAAAAGAAGCTAAAACGTCCACGCATTCTGGTTGTAATTATTTCTTTTGACGATTTTTAATTTGAAAATAGTTGGAGCTGTTCCCGAAAACCAAGATTCAAAGATGAAGAAAGAAAGGAAAAGACAAGAAAAGAAACAAAAGGAAAGAATATCCGATTTTGTTGGAGATGAAGCGCTTTTAGGTTTTTTATATAAATTATTAAATCTAATATTTTAACTAATAACCAATAATGGAGGAAGAATGACTGTGATAACGGGTATCTTACAGATGACAGAAACCTGTCATAAAAATTTAAAAAACCAATAATGAGGTGGTGAGTGGCTCTATCTCTTGGTGGCGGCGGTGAGCTTTCGGGAAACGGTTTGTTTCCAGCTTCCCGCTGTGTCTACTAAACCTCTCGGAGGCAGAGTTCACAGTGAAAAGAAAAATGATTGTGATAGAGGGAATAGCTCACCTGATGAGGCTTTTAAGCCGCCTTTTTATTTCCGAAACGCGTCGTGAGATACCCGTTATCACAGTCATTCTTCCTCCATTATTGGTTATTAGTAAAAATCAAGCTCCTTGCGGAATACATACGCAATAAAAATATCTAATATTTGTTTTTTTAGCTAAAAAAGCTTTACGTCCAAGAAAATTTAAGCTGCCTTTCGACAAATGTTCCTGTATTTGCCCTCAATGTATACTCCATCGTCATGAAGACTGCGATGCAATGATAGAATGGGGTCTGGCTTCTGATTTGATGGGTTTGTATTGATTTTCGAACTATTCATTTCAATTTATATTTTTAGGCAAAGAATTGGGTGAAAGAAGATTTTTAGAATATCCTTTATGCACGTGTGAGAAATACGTTCAGTCTGTGAATTCCAGTGATGTCGACACGACTCCGATAAACGTCCGGAGGGCCCGAAACGCCCTCAAACGTAAACTTCTTTGACGAAACCGGAAATATTTAATCTTTTCGTGAGCACTGTGAAGCTCTGCGAAGATTTGACGAAAAAAACCTTTTTCGATATGTCAAAACTCACTTTATCTACATTAGACGCAGTTTGTGAACATTTAAACCGTCAAAGGATCGAAGTGAGTTCGTCAAGTGATACTTCCCCCTCCTTGAACTCCCCCTCCTATATACTTCCCCCTCTTTGATCCCTACTTTATACTTCCCCCTCTTTGAACTCCCTCTCCTTATACTTCCCTCTCCTATATTCTTTCTTCTCACTTGGTCGACATTAGACGCTGTTTGTGAAAATTTAAACCGTCAAAGGATCGAAGTGAGTTCATCAAGTGATACTTCCCCTCCTTGAACTCCCCCTCATATATACTTCCCCCTCCTTGATCCCCTCCTTTATACTTCCCCCTCTTGAACTCCCTCTCCTTTATACTTCCCTCTCCTAAATTCATTCTTCTCACTTTGTCGACATTTGACGCTGATTGTGAAAATTTAAACCGTCAAAGGATCGAAGTGAGTTCATCAAGTGATACTTCCCCCTCCTTGAACTCCCCTCCTATATACTTCCCCCTCCTTTATACTTCCCCTCTTTGAACTCCCTCTCCTTTATACTTCCTGCTGTTTGTGAAAATTTAAACCGTCAAAGGATCGAAGTGAGTTCATCAAGTGATACTTCCCCCTCCTTGAACTCCCCTCCTATATACTTCCCCCCTTGATCCCCTCCTTTATACTTCCCCCTCTTTGAACTCCCTCTCCTTTATACTTCCCTCTCCTATTTACTTTCTTCTCACTTTGTCGACATTAGACGCTGTTTGTGAAAATTTAAACCGTCAAAGGATCGAAGTGAGTTCTTCAAGTGATACTTCCCCTCCTTGAACTCCCCCTCCTATATACTTCCCCTCATTGATCCCCCTCCTTTATACTTCCCCTCTTTGAACTCCCCTCTCCTTTATACTTCCCTCTCCTATATTCTTTCTTCTCACTTTGTCGACATTAGACGCTGTTTGTGAAAATTTAAGCCGTCAAAGGATCGAAGTGAGTTCATCAAGTGATACTTCCCCCTCCTTGAACTCCCCTCCTATATACTTCCCCCTCCTTTATACTTCCCCTCTTTGAACTCCCTCTCCTTTATACTTCCTGCTGTTTGTGAAAATTTAAACCGTCAAAGGATCGAAGTGAGTTCATCAAGTGATACTTCCCCCTCCTTGAACTCCCCTCCTATATACTTCCCCCTCCTTGATCCCCTCCTTTATACTTCCCCCTCTTTGAACTCCCTCTCCTTTATACTTCCCTCTCCTATTTACTTTCTTCTCACTTTGTCGACATTAGACGCTGTTTGTGAAAATTTAAACCGTCAAAGGATCGAAGTGAGTTCTTCAAGTGATACTTCCCCCTCCTTGAACTCCCCCTCCTATATACTTCCCCTCATTGATCCCCCTCCTTTATACTTCCCCTCTTTGAACTCCCCTCTCCTTTATACTTCCCTCTCCTATATTCTTTCTTCTCACTTTGTCGACATTAGACGCTGTTTGTGAAAATTTAAGCCGTCAAAGGATCGAAGTGAGTTCATCAAGTGATACTTCCCCCTCCTTGAACTCCCCCTCCTAGATACTTCCCCTCATTGATCCCCCTCATTATACTTCCCCCTCTTTGAACTCCCTCTCCTTTATACTTCCCGCTGTTTGTGAAAATTTAAACCGTCAAAGGATCGAAGTGAGTTCATCAAGTGATACTTCCCCCTCCTTGAACCCCCCTCCTATATACTTCCCCTCATTGATCCCCCTCCTTTATACTTCCCCCTCTTTGAACTCCCTCTCCTTTATACTTCCCTCTCCTATATTCTTCCTTCTCTCTAAGGAAGTTTTCGTTGGATTCAAACCTAACTAACTTTTTAATTTGATTGTAACTTATTTCAGCTCGCTTATTATATAAATGGAATATTTAGAGATACAATTAAAGTAAACTACATAGTAAAATTTCAAAACAACCCAAAAGGATACTACTCTTTAAAAGAGAACGACTGGGACATTTATAATATTTCGAATACAGCAAAGTTTTTACGAATGATACGATATTTGATCGAAACAAGCTTGAGGATTTTGTTGCTTCGATCGCTGTCTGATCTCGAAAATTATATAGTGAAGAGTGGCCGTCTCGCGTTGGCGATGGGTGACGATTATGAATGGAAATACGAAATTCGTAGTCGACTTTTCGACGAAGCTAGACATAATTATCCATCTTTATTTATTCTGGATTTGAAAATTGGACCTAATGGTCCTTACTATACGAACAGCATCGACAGTCATATCGTATAAACGTTCTTTTTATATTTTTAAGTTTTTGTTTTAAGGAAAAACTACATTCGTTGATTGACAAAGCGGTTCTTGTTTGCCACAATGTCCCTTTGATCGATATGGACGTCAATGAGCAACTGCAATATAACGAATTTTTAACCTACAACTGCTACGGGATGGGAGAAATCGAAGTTGTGCAGACTAAATTTTGATTGAATATGTCCTTAAAAAAATTGGAATCGTCTTAGAAGGATTTAGAAAGCGTTGGGAAATTTACAGTGACTTCACTGCTTTAGATTCAGCCTCTTATATAGCGTAAGTCAAACTTTAAGGAGGTATGATGGTTTTTAAGTGAGTTCCTTTGCAAATTTTTCGTTGTTAACAACGGTTTTCGGTTTTTCCCTTCTATCTCGGAAACCGTCGCACAAAACGAAAAAATGTCCTATGTAAAGTTGTAGGTACTGAAATTTACTACATATATATTATTAGTTTTTAACGTCAGAGCAATACTTTAGGAAATATGGAAGTATTTAAGTTGGTTGCTTTGCAAATTTTTCGTTGTTAACAACGGTTTTCGGTTTTTCCCTTCTATCTCGGAAACCGTCGCTCAAAACGAAAAAATGTCTTAAGTAAAAGTTGTAGGTACAAAGATTTCCTACAAAAAATTTTTTATTCATTATTTGCGTAAGAGCAATATTTAAGGAGTTATGAGGTTAAAACTAATAATCCTACAGAGCCTGTCTGAAAACTTAAAACCTTCATATCTCCTAAAATATGGCTCTGACGGAAAAAACTAATAAGATATTTTATGTAGTAAATGTTTGTAGCTACATTTTTTACTTAGAACATTTTTTCGTTTTGAGCGACGGTTTTCAAGATAGAAGGGAAAAACCGAAAACCGTTGCTCACAACGAAAAATGTACAAAGCAACCAACTTAAAACCCTCATATCCCCTTGAGTCACCAAATTGATTTTTTGTAGGAATCTTATGGAAAAATGCAATTTCTCACACGAAATTGAAGTCGAGCTTTTAAAGCAAAAAGCTTATTTGAACGAATATCAATATATAATTCCGGAGGCGACGAATGTAGGACCCTTTCTATCTCGACGGCTAAAATTAAATATTATCTCCTTGAGAAGAGGAGCGACTTGATTACTGGAATCCAAAATGCATATTGCGCTAAGCTGAGAAAGAAGACGAAGGACGTTATTGGGAAATATTATGAAATGTTTCAAAAGGTTATGGAGAAAACGAGAAACATCGAGCATCTCATGAGCCAGAAAGAATGGATGGAAACGATTCCGAACTATTTTGAGGAGCAGGAAGATGTTATTGCCAAACATTTAAAGGTTGATAGTTAACTTCCTTAAAGAAGTTATTGTGATACCCTCCACGTCGGTTTTCGGGGAGCCCCGTAGGATAAATTCGAATATGGATCTACACCGATCTCAACTTTGTCAGTGGTTCCGGCCGGCCGTAGCATTTTTTACGCACTTTACGGCCACAGTTTTCAACCGATTTTCACCAAATTTTCACACAAATTTCTTTAGACGGTGAAGAATAATGTAACGAGGGCGATTTTGAATTTCGAAAAAATGGCGGAGATATGACTGTTAGAAATTTTAAAAAATTCGCTGCGGCCGAACCGTTAATCCAATTTTCACCAAGTTTTCACCAATTACTCCTTATATTTTTTAAGAATTTTTGGTGTAAAAAAATTGCCACTTTTTTATTATTAATTTTTTTTAGTAGGTGGAAATTTCGTACTTCTACCCTTTACGAGAGGCACATCCCTAGGCCAAAGAGCCCATTATTTCTACCTTGACACTTAAAAAATTTTTCGAAAAAAAGAACTTAAAAAAGTTTTCAAAAAAAAAAAAAAAAAGAAAAGAAAAACCCGGAAAATTTTTCGAAAAAAAAACAAAAAGGAAAACCCGGAAATTTTTTTGAAAAAAAAAAACTTAGGAAATTTTTCGAAAAAAAAACCGGAAAATTTTTCGAAAAAAAAGGAAAACCCGGAAAATTTTTCGAAAAAAAACTTAGAAATTTTTCGAAAAAAAAAACAAAAAGGAAAACCCGGAAATTTTTTTGAAAAAAAAAGAAACTTAGGAAATTTTTCAAAAAAAAACCGGAAAATTTTTCGAAAAAAAAAGGAAAACCCGGAAAATTTTTCGAAAAAAAACTTAGAAAATTTTTCGAAAAAAATAAAACAAAAAAGGAAAACCCGGAAATTTTTTTGGAAAAAAAGAAACTTAGGATATTTTTCGAAAAAAAAACCGGAAAATTTTTCGAAAAAAAAAGGAAAACCCGGAAAATTTTTCGAAAAAAAACTTAGAAAATTTTTCGAAAAAAAAAACAAAAAAGGAAAACCCGGAAATTTTTTTGAAAAAAAAAAAGAAACTTAGGAAATTTTTCGAAAAAAAAAAACCGGAAAATTTTTCGAAAAAAAAAACTGAAAATTTTTTTGACAAAAAAAAACTTAGAAAATATTTCGAAAAAAAAACTTAGAAACTTTTTCGAAAAAAGTAAAACACGGAAAATTTTTCGGAAAAAAAAATTTTTTTGACAAAAAAACTTAGAAAATTTTTCAAAAAAAAAAATGGAAAACCCGGAAAATTTTTGAAAAAACAAACTTGGGAAATTCTCCTTTATACTTTCCCTCCCTACTACATCCCCTTCCGTTATACTTTCGTTCCCTTATACTTCCCCCTCCGTTATACTTCACCCTTTGTTATACTACCCCTCACTTATACTTCCCCTCCCATATACTTCCCACTCCGTTATACTTCCCCCTCCGTTATACTTCCCCTCCCATATACTTCCCACTCCGTTATACTTCCCCTCCCATATACTTCCCCCTACGTTTACGTCCCTTCCGTTATACTTCCCCCTCCTATATAGATACTTCTCTTTAAGGAAGTTTTCGTTGGAAGCTCTTCAAACCAGTACTTTTTATTGGATGTTCAGGCTTTTTGCCCTTATCCCTTGTGGCTGCCTTTCTGCCATAAACACCCGTTTTGCTGGGCGTTCTCCACGGGCAAGAAACTGGGGTTCCCCAAGCAACCCAGTCAGCCACCGAATTAAACGTACATGTTTTAGGAATATGATTTATTTGACCGATTTTGCTATGCGATCCCTGAAGACGATTTAAGATGAAACTGATGGTGGCGGGATGGCCACATAAATATTGGAAGCGATCAATAGTCAGCATGAAGTTTTTGAAGACGACGTCGCCATCTTTCACAAACTTCAAACAGAAGATGAAGCTGCCATTCAGGATCGTATCGAATTCCTTTCGAAATCTATCGCCGCAGTTCAGCTCCAAGACGAAAAAACCAAAGTTCACGAAATAGCGCAAGAAGTGGGGAAAATCTGGAAGCTTCTACGTGAAACTGTGGAATGGGGAAGAGTTTTGAATAATAGACAGAGGCTTTTTGGGGATAAAGTGACACCTTTTACTGAACTTCAGACGCTCATGAAGACCTTTACGCCGTTCAAAAATCTTTGGGCGACTGCATCTGATTGGCTGCAAACAGCCGATATGTTCTTAGACAACCCGCTCGTCAACATCGATCCTGGTACGATTGAAGGCATCGTCAACGAACACGCAAAAACAATGAATAAATGCATCAAACTCTTCTCTGAAATCCCAGCATGTCAAAAAATCGCCGAAATGATAAAAGAGCTTATTGAAGAGTTTAAACCTCACATACCAATAATACAGGCTTTATGTGCCAAAGGGATGAGGAAACGACATTGGGAAGAGTTTCAAGCTATGACTGGCATACCTATCAACTGGACACCTGCATTGACATACAAAGAATGCATTAATTTGGGCGTCCATGAATGCGGTGATGCGTTAGCTGTGATTTCTGATCAGGCAAAGAAGGAATACGTGATAGAACAAGCGTTCGATAAAATGGTCGCAGAATGGGAAAACTGTTTGGCATCTTTCACACCTTTCAAAGATTCCGAAACCTTCATTTTCAAACTAAGCGATGAAGTTTTTCAAATGTTGGAAGACCACATAGAACTAACACAGTCGCTGCAGTTCAGTCCATCCAAAGGCCCTTTTGAAGCCATATTGGACGAATGGGAAAAGAAGTTGCTAACCACTCAAAAAATTCTTGAAAAATGGGTCGAATGTCAACAGTAAGTTATAATTTTTTTAAAACCCTTTTGTAAAAACATTTTAGAAACTTTATGTATCTTTATCCAATATTTACAAGCCCAGATATTGCTTCCCAGTTGGTCCCCGAGAGTAAAAAGTTCGCCAATGTTCTCCGCATGTGGAGAAAGCTAATGAACGACTTTAAAAACAATCCTCAAGTCATGAATGCATGCAATGATCATAAAACTCATGATCTGATTGGAAACTGTATGAGAGCAATGAACGTCATTATGGCCGGCTTGAACAATTATTTGCAAGTCAAAAGAACCTTTTTCCCTCGCTTTTATTTCCTCAGCGATGAAGAACTCGTGGAAATCCTTTCGAAATGCAGCGACCCTCAAGCTGTACAGCCCCATCTTAAAAAGCTGTTTGAGAACATCTATCGTTTAAATTTCAACGAGAACGGAATGATAACTGCCATGTATTCGGGGATGGTGAAGAAGTCAAATTCAAAAATGAAATGAAGCCCGTCGGATCTGTCGATAATTGGCTTTGGGATGTAAGATTTTTATGATATACGTGGTCTGATCAAAAAGTTCCGGAACTTTTGAATTTGCGCGCGAACGGAGGGTCGCAGAAACCCCGCGATGGTCTCATATGTTAGCTTTACTCTTCCTGAGTCACGTGGAATTTGGCTGATTGCTGTAACCTTCTTAGTTCTCGAGTTATCGCATTTTTAGTGAAGCTAGATTTTCGTCCGCGGCGATTTTTACGATAATCGATGTCAAAAAGTGATTGCACCTTGGTTTCAACGTCATAACCATAAACCCATGTTTCATCACCAGTTATGATAGGTTTCATGAAGTTTTCATCGGAATTGGCCATTTCCAGAAGCTCCCGGCAAACTGCAACACGGTGTTGTTTTTGGTCGTCCGACATGAGCCTCGGGACGAACTTCGCTGCGACCCTTCTCATCCCCAATTTCTGGGTCAAAATTTCCTGGCATGATCCGTAGGATATCCGACACTCATCAGCCATTTCACGGATAGTCAGACGGTGGTTTGAACGAACCAGGGCGTTCACTTGGGCCACATTAACGTCCTCATGTGGACGTTAAGGGTCTCCCGGAACGGGCGTCATCTTCGACGGACATCCTGCCTTGTTTGAATCGCTGGTACCACTCATAACACCTTGAACGACCCATGGTTTCATCCCCGTAAGCCTCGGTCAAAGGTTTGATCGTTTCCGAGAAAGATTTCGCAAAATTTAACGCAAAACTTCACACACACGCGCTGCTCCTGTTTCGCGTTCATCGTAAAAATCGCCGCGGACGAAAATCTCGCTTCACTAAAAATGCGATAACTCGAGAACTAAGAAGGTTACAGCAATCAGCCAAATTCCACGTGACTCAGGAAGAGTAAAGCTAACATATGAGACCATCGCGGGGTTTCTGCGACCCTCCGTTCGCGCGCAAATTCAAAAGTTCCGGAACTTTTTGATCAGACCACGTATATAATCTTCTTACTGTTTATTAGGTGGAAAAAGCAATGAGAGAAACGATCCATGCGAAAGTTACTGGGGCATTGACGGCTTTTGCTCAAAGAAAAGTCAGATCTGATAGAAACAATTGGGTTCTCAACTGGCCAGGACAAGTGATAATCGTCTGCTCCCAAATAATATGGACGAGCAACGTAGAAACATGTATCGGAAAAGGAAACTTGAACTCTTACTACGTCACTCAGCTTGGATACGTAAGAGCAAACCAAAAAAAAATTTTATATTGTTCTTCAGCTTGACAATTTGAGATCGCTGATACGAGGTGATTTGACGAAACTGCAACGTTTAAGCGTTTCTGCTTTGATCGTCATCGATGTCCATGCACGAGACGTTACAGAAATGCTGCTGAGAAAGTTAGTCAATGATGTTCACGATTTTGACTGGAGCAAACAACTTCGGTTTTACTATAACCCAAATACGATCACGTTGAGAGCGATCAATGCTGAATTTCCGTATGGATACGAATATTTAGGTAATTCCGGTCGGCTTGTCATAACGCCTTTGACCGACCGCTGCTATTTAACACTCATCGGAGCTCTTCATCTGAAATTCGGCGGCGCTCCTGCGGGCCCTGCCGGTACAGGAAAAACCGAAACTACTAAAGATCTGGCAAAAGCATTCGCTGTACAGTGTGTCGTATTCAACTGCTCTGATCAACTTGATTTCATGGCTATGGGGAAGTTCTTCAAAGGATTGGCCACGTAAGAACACTCAATTTGGCATATTTAACTTCCTTTTTAGTTGTGGCGCTTGGGCATGTTTTGACGAATTTAATAGAATCGATATTGAAGTCCTTTCTGTCGTCGCACAGCAAATAACAACTATACAAAGAGCGCAAATGGCCCGTCAAGAGACGTAAGAGCATAAAATTAATATAAGACTATTATTCGGCATTAGGTTTATGTTTGAAGGAGAAGAGCTTGTTTTGAAACCTTCTTGTGCTGTTTTTGTAACCATGAATCCGGGATATGCAGGAAGAACGGAACTGCCGGATAACCTGAAAGCTCTTTTCAGACCTGTAGCGATGATGGTTCCAGATTACACACAGATTGCCGAAATTTCGCTATTTTCTTTTGGATTCACCGAAGCTCGGTTGCTCGCTGCAAAAATAACATCAACCTTTAAACTCAGCTCGGAACAATTAAGTACGCAAGATCATTACGACTTTGGTATGCGCGCTGTAAAAACGGTCATCGCCGTGGCTGGAAATATGAAAAAAGAAGATCCCACATTTAATGAAACCTTGATCGTTTTGAGAGCCTTAAAAGATGTCAACGTTCCCAAATTTTTGGCTGATGATTTAAAGCTTTTCTTGGGAATTTTAGCAGATTTATTCCCTAACATAGTTGACCCACCCATTGACTACGGTGCTTTTCAGAAAGCAATCGAAAAAACCATCGAAATCAACAAGCTTTACAAATCTCCTGGTATGATTTTAGTTTTTATTATACTTTCTTCTATAACCTTCATCATAGGTTTCGTAAACAAAGTAATCCAGCTTTATGATACTACTGTAGTAAGGCACGGCCTAATGCTGATTGGTCCAGCAGGTGCTGGAAAAACCAAGGTTTTATTTTTATTGCCGATTGCCCCTGATAACCTCAATTTTTTAGTGCTATCAAGTTTTACAAGAAACGATGGGATCGGTAAAAGGTATGTTATCGCATTCGGGTGGTTTGCTGCAGACTGTCCACGTGTCCGTGATAAACCCAAAGGCGATCAACATGGGTCAAATATACGGAGAATATGATCCGCAGACTCATGAATGGTCTGACGGCGTCTTGGCAAAACTAATGAGGGAAGGAGCTGCGGCTGAAGATACGGAAAAACGTTGGTACATGTTCGATGGCCCTGTCGATGCAGTCTGGATTGAAAACATGAATACACTGTTGGACGACAATAAAAAGCTATGTTTGACTAGCGGCGAGATAATAAAGATGACAGAATCGATGACAATGATGTTTGAAGTTTCCGATCTTGCTGTCGCATCACCTGCCACCGTTTCTAGATGCGGGATGGTCTATTTAGAACCTACCATGATATCATTGGACATGTTAGTTCACTGCTGGTTCAAAAGTCTACCAAAGGTACAAAAATTATGCTCTCGGCAAACCTAAATCTTATTTTAGGCAGTTTCGCACATCTCAAATGTGTTAGAATCAGCAATTAAACATTACATGTTACCCACTATGAAGCATTTAAGAGCATCTATGAACGAAATCGTCAAGTCTGTTCCCAGCGGAGTTATGTCATCTGCTTTAAATCTTCTTGGCTACTTCATCAGCCCTTTGATACCAGAATTGGGAAAACTGCCGCCTGCTGAAAAAAATCAAGTTCACATAAGAAAATTGGCCGTAATGTGGGTCATTTGGTCGACAATCTGGTCTATTGGTGCAACGTGCAATTTGAATGAAAGAGAAAAGTTTTCTGTGTTGCTTAATAAGTTGATTAATAAGCATGATAAAGATTTGAAGTTCCCCAAATTTTTCGCTTATGATTATTGGTATGTTGTTATTTACGAGGGATGTCCAAAAATTAAAGACCGTTTGTATTTTGCCGCCGTACGGGCGAAGTATTCTGCCAGATGGTAGCACTAGCTTGTAGCGGGAAGTTCCCCCTCCACATTGCAACTGGTCTCATCTCTCTATCTTTTCCAGTGTTGCTACGGCAGCCGTTCGCGATGGACCGAGTCCCGCCGGTTGTGAAGTTCGCTCCGTCATCCGTTTCCTAAACGCGGAGAAACTTCGCCCGGTCGAAATTCATAGACGTTTGACGGCTATTTATGGCAATGTTATGAATGAGCGCTGTTGTTACGAATGTTATAAATAGCCGTCAAACGTCTATGAATTTCGACCGGGCGAAGTTTCTCCGCGTTTAGGAAACGGATGACGGAGCGAACTTCACAACCGGCGGGACTCGGCACCGGGACGTCTATCGCGAACGCTGCCGTAGCAACACTGGATAAGATAGAGAGATGAGACCAAGTGCGATGTGGAGGGGGAACTTCCCGCTACAAGCTAGTGCTGCCATCTGGCAGAGTACTTCGCCCGTACGGCGGCAAAACGTATATTGAGGAAGATTATCAATTATTTTAGGATAAATGACGGAGGGTTCACTATGCCGACTCAAAGTGGTATGATTGAATTGCCAAAGTGGGTTCATTGGCTGGCAAACGTTCCGCTGTATGAAATCCCTCCTGCTACACGTTTTATCGGTAATTTTGCTCCATTTTTTATATTTTTAAATTTTTCTCTTGAAGATATTGAAGTACCGACGATCGATAGCGTGAGAAATGCAGCAGTTTTGGGTAAATTGATTGAAAACAATGAGCACGTTTTGGTGGTCGGTCCGACCGGCTCGGGAAAAACGGTTACGATTTTGTCGAAAATAAACCGAAATATGCCGGAGAAGTTTGTGAGTGATTTTATGACTTTTACGGCGAGGACGTCCATCAATCAGACACGAGATACCATCGAGTCAAAATTGGAGAAACGTAAAAAACTCGTAATCGGCGCCCCTGCGAACAAAAAAGCCATTTTGTTCATCGATGACTTCAACATGCCCGCTGTCGAAAAGTTCGGAGCTCAGCCACCTCTTGAGCTTATTCGTCAATTCATGGACTTTGGCGGATGGTACGATACGAAAACCGTCGGAGCTTTCAAGACTGTAGAAGACGTCAATTTTGTCGGTGCCATGGGGCCTCCTGGGGGTGGCAGAAATAAAATAAGCGAAAGACTTCTTCGTCACTTTCACATCCTCGCTTATCCAGAATTCAATCAAAGCACAAGAGTAATCATTTAAACATTTTTACCACTAAAAAATCCTTTACAGAAAATAATATTTGGAACAATTCTCAACTATTGGATGGAAGGGATTAAAGGATTTACGAAAGTTTCGGACAAAATATTAAACATGACGTTAAAATTGTACAATATTATTGAAAAAGAGTTGCTCCCAACGCCTACAAAAATGCACTACACTTATAATCTACGAGATTTGGGTAAAGTTTTTCAAGGGATACTTTTGGCACATCCGGACGACATAAAGACCATCGAGGAGATGCTGATTTTGTGGATTCATGAGTGCACAAGAGTCTTTTCCGATAGGCTAATCAACGACGGGGACAGGCAATGGTTTAAGAAGCAAATCAAGCATGAAATCGACGAAGCGTTTCAAATCGACTATAACTACCTGAACAAGCATGAGCCAATTCTGTTCGGAGATTTCATGAACTTTCTGGAACCAAGCAATTACGTTCATATCACAGATTTTGAAAAAGTAATATTTTTCTGCAGACTAGACATTGTTGATAGCAGGGGCGGTCGGTCGAGGAGTGATCGGATACCAAAGGAACCCAGCGACGAACTAATTTCCGTTATTATCATTCCTGCAGCATCTTCCTTTTCCTTTTAGGATCTCGGCCGAATCTGCTATAATAAGCTGATCTAGGGTGAACCTGTGTATCATAGTTGTTAGGCCATACCCAAATTCCCGAGGCCTTCGACGAGTCTAGATTCGCGCGGTTTAACAAACGATCCCCTCTTCACGTCAATACTAGTCCTTCGGTGTCCTAACATGCCTAGCATCACGGCCTATATTATAACTTTAAGGATCATCCATTTGCTATGATGCAACCATTGAAATCGTTATTTTCTTCAGCTATCTTCCGTGATGAATTCCTATCTTCAATCGTACAACAAACTATCTACTGCACCAATGTCGTTGGTTCTTTTTATGGACGCTATCGAACACATTTGCCGAATCGTACGGATTATCAAGCAGCCCCAAGCGAACGGTTTGCTCCTTGGAATCGGCGGATCGGGACGGAGAAGTTTGACAAAGTTGTCTTCATTTATGACCGACCATACATGCGTCACAGTCGAACCAACGCGCAATTACGGTGTCAACGAATGGCGCGACGACCTCAAAAAGATGATGTACTATTCCGGCATACATGGAAGAGAAACAGTCTTTCTTTTTTCAGACTCTCAAGTACATACATATCCCACAGATCAACATCTATCTTCTTTTAGATAATTCATGAATCATTCTTAGAAGACGTCAATAGCATGCTAAATTCTGGCGATATACCAAATATTTACTTGCCTGAAGACTTGGACAAAATTTACGCAGCCATGAGAAATGCTGTCATCGACGCAGGACTTGTTGTAACCAAAGCAAACTTGTTCAGCCTCTATTTAAAAAATGCAAGAACCAACTTGCACGTCATATTCACCATGAGGTACATAGTGTTTTGAACAAAATATTAATACTTTCCATTCAGTCCAATCGGAGATGAGTTTCGCTCAAGATTAAGACAGTTCCCTGCATTAGTCAACTGCTGCACGATAGACTGGTTCAGCCTATGGCCTGATTCTGCTCTAGAGGTAGAATTGATGTATTTTTAGCTATTCTAAGCTATTTTTAGAATGTTGCCACTCAATATATAAAACATGCGGCTATTTTACCAAAGAACCACAAGAGCTAGTGGAAGGAGTAGTCCACTCTTGTAAATTTATACATTTAAGTGTAGTGAACATGGCTGAACTCTTTTTTGAGGTATTTTATTTTCCCCTGAGTTGTACGAGGGATGTCGAAAAATTAAAGACCGTTTGTATTTTGCCGCCGTACGGGCGAAGTATTCTGCCAGATGGTAGCACTAGCTTGTAGCGGGAAGTTCCCCCTCCACATCGCAACTGGTCTCATCTCTCTATCTTATCCAGTGTTGTTGCGGCAGCCGTTCGCGATGGACGCGAGTCCCGCCGGTAGTGATGTTCGCTCCATCATCCGTTTCCTAAACGCGGAGAAACTTCGCCCGGTCGAAATTCATAGACGTTTGCTATTCATGGCAATGTTATGAATGAGCGCTGTTGTTACACTAATGTTACGAATGTTATAAATAGCCGTCAAACGTCTATGAATTTCGACCCGGCGAAGTTTCTCCGCGTTTAGGAAACGGATACGGAACGAACTTCACAAGCGGCGGGACTCGGCACCGAGACGTCCATCGCGAACGGCTGCCGTAGCAACACTGGATAAGCATAAGATAGAGATGAGACCAGTTGCGATGTGGAGGGGGAACTTCCCGCTACAAGCTAGTGCTGCCGTCTGGCAGAATACTTCGCCCGTACGGCGGCAAAATACAAACGGTCTTTAATTTTTGGACATCCCTCGTATTACCATACGGTTTTTTCCCAAAGGAATACGGCCGACGGACGTACATATCGCCGACTAAATATCTTATCCTGTTGCACACTTATGTGAATTTGATGTTCAAAACGAAAACTGGCGATGAAGATCTTTTGGTTCGCTATCATACAGGTCTTGAGAAGTTGCTGATGACCTCTGAAGAAGTAAACGAATTACGAGAAGCCATAAAAGACATGCAGCCCGTTTTGAAAGAGTCGAGACGTCGCGCATTGGAAGTTGAACAAAGAATCAAAGCAGATAAAGTAAAACTAAAGGGGAAAAATGGTTTTTACTTATCGATTTGTTAGATTGAGGCGGAGAAGACGAAAGAAGTGGTGTCCATGGAAGAGAAAAAGGCTCAGGAAGCCCAAGAAGAGACGACACTTCATGCGTTGGAAACCGAAAAAGATTTAGAAAAAGCGATGCCTGCTTTAAGGAAAGCGGAAGCCGCTTTGATGTCTATCAATAAAAAAGATATAACTGAAGTAAAAGCGATGAAGCGTCCTCCTGCTCCTGTCGTTCTTGTTATGGAAGTTTTATGCCTTATAAAAGACATACCTCCCAATAAGGTAGTAATATAGCAGTAGCAGTAATGACTTTTCTTTCAGCTTCCAGGGAGATTACCAGGTGAAAAAATCAATGATTACTGGGAGCCTGCCAGAAATATGTTGACCGACCCTGGTTTATTTTGAAGTCATTGCTCGAATTCGATAGGGACTCCATGACTGAAGAAACTATTCGAAAAATAGAGCCATACATTAAAAATCCGAAGTTTACAGCCAAAAATATCAAAGCTGTAAGATATTTTTTAAGCAAACGAACTTTTCTAAGGACATTTTAAGGCATCTAAAGCGTGTAATTCTCTTTTTACATGGATCCACGCAATATATGATTATTACTTCATAAATAAAACGGTCGCTCCAAAACGTGCTGTGTACAACGAAGCTAAGGCGAAGCTTGAGGAGTGCCAAAAGGCGTTGGAAAGGTCCCGAAATAGGATGAAGAAAGTTCTGGATGGACTTGTCGAGCTTGAAGCGAGGTTGGCAAAGACACAAGCGAGAGTTAAAACGTTGGAGAGAACGAGCAGAACGGAATAGCGAAGTTACAGTTGGCCGAAGAGCTTCTTTCGAGTTTAGACGACGAAAAGAAACGTTGGATCGAAAATGCTTCTCAGATCACCAAATCGTCGGTGACTCAAGTCGGAAATTTGTTAATTTGTGCCGCCACTGTCGCATACTTCGGACCCTTCAGCGACGATTATAGAAGAGCTTTGCAGCTAGAATGGATAAGAACGTTAGAAGCTATGCGTGTTCCTATTGACCAGGATGTAGAACCTGTACAGATACTGAGCACACCCATGGAAATAAGAAGGTGGCAACTTTCAGGACTACCAAAGACTTTTCTTCGACCGAAAATGCCATTTTATGCGTCTCATCTTTACGCTTTCCTTTATTCATCGACCCTACTGGCCAAGCTAACAAATGGATCAAAGGAACAGTAAGTTTCAATCATATTTCCATGATAACATTGCTTTCAGCTCAGAGAAACGAGGCTGATTGTTCAGAAATTTGGAAACAAGGAGCTATTAAGAGAGTTGGAAGGAGCAATATCATTCGGAAGGATCATTCTAATTGAAAATATCGGTCTAGAAATTGATCCCATCCTTGACCCTATACTGAACAAACAAATTTTCCCATATCGTGGCTCCGACTGCATAAAATTTGGTGAAAACATCATCCATACAATGAAAGGTTCATGATTTACTTCACTACAAGGCTGCGTAACCCAACTTACTCGCCTGAAATCTGTTCAAAAATTAATATCATCAATTTCACTCTTTCCGTCGGGTAATAAATAATAGATATCAATTTTTTAAGTGGGTTTTAGTGGATTGGAAGACCACTGTTGAGCATGGTAGTGGCTTGTAAAAGGCCAGATTTGGAAGAGCAGAAAAGCCGTTTGGTCGAATCAACTGCGGAGATGAAAATCGAAATCAAAAATCTTGAAGATCGTATTTTGATGTTGATCAGCTCCGCTTCGGGATCTCCTCTTGATGACATGAATCTAATAGATGCCTTGAAACAATCAAAAGAAAAAAGTGAAAATATTAGGGTAAACGAAGTTTTTTCCACTGCCCTAACTAATCAAACTCCAGGAAAAATTTGCTATAGCTTCGAAAACGCGAAATCAATTGATGAAACTCGAATTGGCTACGCACCAGTGGCAAGGAGGGCGCAGATTTTGTACTTCTGCTTGGCCGACATGTCAAAAGTTGATCCGATGTATCAATACAGCTTGGAATGGTTCACTAACATATTTAATCTTAGCTTAATGCAGACTGAGCAATCAAGTACTGTTTTTCTTTCCCACTACCATTTTATGGACTATTTACAGCAAACTCTGAGGAAAGAAATATCTCAGTAAACAATCATTTTACTTATTCGTTATTTACAAACGTTTGTCGAAGCCTTTTCGAAAAGAACAGACTTCAATTTACGTTTTTAATCTGCATACGGATGATGGTAGAAAAAAAGCAAATTACGAAAGAAGAATTGGAATTCTTTCTGACAGGAGGAAAGCCCAAAACAGTAAGTTTTGATGGTTTATATTTTAATAAAATGGTTTTTCCGAAGAAAATTCCGGCTCCCGAATGGATTCCGGAGCAAAGATGGCTTGATGTCTTAAGCCTGGAGAATTTACCACAATTTGAATCGCTGATTGAGACCATCAAACAGTCTCCCAATGAATGGAGATTTCTTGTCGATGACCCAAACCCTATAAGTACTTCTATCTAAGAATTTTTATTGATAATATTTTAGAGCGCATTTCCCTATGAGCTATCATTTGAAGCTGTCTGTTTTTCAACGGCTGATGCTTATAAGGTTCGCACGTCCAGATAAACTGATCGACAGCATATTAGACTACATATCGAATCATATCGGAACGAAATATATCGAGCCATTGCAGAAAAATGTGTCCAGCTTATATGCAGATTCGACACCGTTGACTCCTTTGCTGTTTGTTCTCTCACCTGGAACCGATCCTGCTGAAGATTTCATGAACTTTGCCGAAAAGGTTTTTCATCTTTCATTTGTAAAATTTCGTAATGTATGCTGTAGCAAGGGATGGCGAAAAGAGTTATGGCCATTTCTTTGGGGCAAGGACAAGGGCCGATTGCCGAAGAAATGTTTAATAAAGCTGTTCAAATTGGCGGATGGATATTTTTTCAGGTATGTATATGAGGCGCTCCGGGTACGAAGGGCGAACTCAACAAAACGTAGTTTCAGATATTCGCATTTTAAAGTTTTATGTTACGGGCGAACTCAACAGAAAAGTCATGCCCTGGAATGGGAAAGTAGGGGTTGTGGACTAGGATGTGGAGTTCGCCCTTCGTACCCGCTCGATATAGCAGTTTGAGCTTTGCCGCATATCGGTTTTTACGTATTTAAAGGGGAAAGAAGGGCGAAATCGACATAAAAATTATTTGGGTGTATTCACCAAGAGGTCTAGAATCTGAAAATGAAAAAAAAATTTGTCCGATGTTGAGTTCGCCCTTCGTACCCGGAGCGCCTCATATCTATTGTCTTGAATACTTACTTCTATTTTTTTTTAGAATTGTCATTTAGCTCCAAGTTGGATGCCTAAATTAGAGCAGCTTATAGAGAGTCTACCATTCGACTTCGTTCACAAAGATTTTCGTATTTGGCTAACATCAACACCTTCCGAATCATTTCCGACATCCATTCTCGAAAACGGAAACAAAATGACCATCGAACCACCAAGAGGAGTCAAAGTAAAAAATTTATTCCCAACAGTTTTATGGACTTTTAGGCGAATCTCCTCCGAGCTTACACTGGCCACGTCTTAGAATATGTTGATTTTATAAATTCAGACGATTCGAAAGCTCCTTCTTTCAAAGGTCTACTATTTTCTCTCTGTCTTTTTCATGCAATCATACTCGAAAGACGGAAATTCGGACCTCTTGGATTCAACATTCCATACGAATTTACCGACGGCGACCTTCGCATTTCTATCAACCAGCTTCACATGTTCATCATGGAGTATGAAAACGTGCCCTATAAAGTAAAGAAAAGAAATGAGGCGCTCCGGGTACGAAGGGCGAACTCAACAAAACGTAGTTTCGAGATATTCGCATTTTAAAGTTTTGTGTTACGGGCGAACTCAACAGAAAAGTCATGCCCTGGAATGGGAAAAGGAGTGGGGGTTGTGGACTAGGATGTGGAGTTCGCCCTTCGTACCCGCTCGGATATCGCAGTTAGAGCTTTGCCGCATATCGTTTTTTACGTTTTTAAAGGGGAAAAAAGGGCGAACTTAACATAAAAATTATATGGGTGTATTCACCAAGAGGTCTAGAATCTGAAAATAAAAAAAAAAATTTGTCCGATGTTGAGTTCGCCCTTCGTACCCGGAGCGCCTCAAATTAAAGTGATTCAAAATAAAACGTTTAGGTTTTATCATATACGGCTGGAGAAATAAACTACGGCGGAAGAGTAACCGACGACTGGGATAGACGATGTATTCGATGTTTGCTTTCAGATTATTACAATCCTAAAGTCTTGATTGAAAATTATATGTTTGATTTATTCGCTTATTACTATCAAGTATGTTTTCATCTTTGAGTACCTATTTTTATTTCTTTTTTAGCTACCTTTTGAGTCGCAGTACAATAATTATTTGTCGTACATAAAAGAGCTTCCTATAAACGATGAGACGACACTGTTTGGGCTGCATACTAACGCGAATATAACATACGCGCAAGGTGAAGCTACAGAAACGATCAAAATGCTTCTTTCTCTTCAGCCTCAGAAGACCGGAAAAGCGGCAGCAACTCAAGAAGCCAAAGCTGCTTCTGTTGCTAAAGAGATATTAGCTGTAGTCCCTCCGCCGTTTATTGAAATCGAAAAAATCCAAGAAAAGTTTCCTGTTGTTTATGAAGAATCGCTAAATACGGTTATGTACCAGGAGATTCTAAGGTACAATAAACTCCTGAGCATTATTCAAGAGTCGACGATGGATTTGTTGAAAGCGATCGACGGTCTTGTCGTCATGTCGGAACCTCTGGAGAAGATGTCGAAAAGTCTATATTTGAATCAAGTCCCTGAAATGTGGGCCTCAAAAGGTTACCCATCATTGATGCCTTTAGGTATGGAGTGTCGGATAAGGCCATTTATTATCCTGAGTTTAGGTGCTTGGTCGTCTGATCTCAAGAAGAGAATAAAATTTTTGAAAAAATGGATCGAAAATGGACGTCCTGCGAATTTTTGGATTTCGGGGTTCTTTTTCCCGCAGGCGTTTTTAACCGGAATACTGCAGAACTATGCTCGTACTCATATAGTCTCAGTGGATGCCATATCGTTTTCGTTTGTCGTACGTATTGTAGCATAGGTTAAGTCGGGATAACCTTTTTGATCCCTTACTTCATTGAAATTTTTTTTCTTGAAGTTTCTAGATGAGCTCCCTCGCGACAGAAAAGCTGATGGCTGCGTCATCTACGGACTATTTTTAGAAGGTGCTAGATGGAATCAGGAAAAATACAAACTCTCCGAATCCTTCAGAAAAGTTCTATACACAGGTACTTTAATGAGAAAAATACAATTTGAAGATGAAATTTTAGAAATGAATCCGATTTGGCTGAAACCTGATGAGAACCTTATAAAAGGATTAGTCCCGATTTATAACTGTCCCGTCTACAAAACGCTGAAACGTGTGGGAACGCTGTCGACGACGGGACATTCGACTAATTACGTCATTACGATTGATATACCGACGAAAAAGACGAACGCCCATTGGGTCCAAAGAGGAGTCGCTTTATTTTGCGCTCTTGATTACTAATTTTGAAAATAAAGTTTTTAATCACAGAAGTTGCTTCGTTGCTTGATTTCCTGATCCCTATATCACCAAATTGCCTGCTGGACTGGCTGCCAATCTGGGAATCTGGAAATCTTCAACGCCCAAAACGTGCAGTACGCCTATGCAGCAGACACCCAGGAAGTCAGGCAGTCGGCAATCTGGCAGTCTTCAATTCCAAAAGCTGATGTATACAGGGTGTCCGGAAACACATGGCATACGTCTGGGAGAGCGTTAAAAAGTGGTTTTATGAAAAAAAGTTAAATGTAAACCCCCCTTAATTTAAATCAAAGAATTTGATGGTGTAGTTTAAAATCCGCCTGGATATACAGGGTGTCCCAGACACAACCTAACTTCGTTATTTCAAATGAGAACCCCTATTTTTTTATTTCAGATTCGTAATCTACGCAAAATTTCAAGTAGATTTGACTATTTTTGAGACCATTTTCGACAACTTTAAAAAATGTCAAATTTTAGCGTTTTTTGCGCTGAAATCCGTTAAAATTGACCTTGGAGACTTAATTTGAATTTTGAAAGATAATTAAAAATTGTTATAAATTTAAATGACAATTAAAAATTTTAATTTTTATAATTTTTAATGATAATTAAACGAGTCTTTTGTTGTAGGCGGGCGTTCCTCACGGAGGAAGTTCAAATACCTACAAAAAAATTTATCAACAATAATCGCAGAAAATTCTACATTACAGTTTTTAATCGTTTTAATGATAATTAAAATTTTTTATAATTTTTAATGGTCATTTAAATTTATAACAATTTTTAATTATCTTTCAAAATTCAAATTGAAAAAAAAGTCGTGATGCAGAACGTGAAGAAGCATGAATTGGTAATAGTTGGAATCTTCGGACAAAAATAAGCGGAATCAAAAAAAAAAAAAACGAGTCTCCTGGGTCAATTTTAACGGATTTTAGCGCAAAAAACGCTAAAATTTGACATTTTTTTAAGTTGTCGAAAATGGTCTCAAAAATAGTCAAATCTACTTGAAATTTTGCGTATATTACGAATTTGAAATAAAAAAATAGGGGTTCTCATTTGAAATAACGAAGTTAGGTTGTGTCCGGGACACCCTGTATATCCAGGCGGATTTTAAACAACACCATTAAATTCTTTGATTTAAATTAAGGGGGTTTACATTTTACTTTTTTTCATAAAACCACTTTTTAACGCTCTCCCAGACGTATGCCATGTGATTCCGGACACCCTGTATACAATTTTAGCTTTTTTAAAGAAACAACACCCTCCATGTCTTTGGAAGTAGTTTCCCCAGAACATCGGATTTATAGGCGATCATGAGGTTATCTGTGGTGCCGGCCGTCCGTCACTAATTTTTTTCTGGAACAAGCTGTTTTCATTGGATAACCTACATAATCTTCTTTCCGCAGCTACATAGAAAAGTTGACGCCCTTTCTGTTTAGCATCGCTGCGGTAGACTTTTCGTTTTTCTATCTTATTTTCTACTACTTTGAGAAATTTCCCAACAGCTTTAAATACTGAGAATTCGAAATGATTCTTGTAATTATATTTTTAGCCCTTAGTCGCAGTTGAAATCATCGCAATTGAAGTCATGGAAAAACCCTTTTTCTCTTCAAATCGACGTTGACAAATTACATAATTGTTATTTTAAATGAAAAGTGAAAATGTTATTAAATTTGTGATGAGAACTGCTGAAGCGATGACACGTTGAAGTAGATACTCAAATGAAATTTCAAAAAAAATAAGATTGACAAATCAATAAAGAAAAAAAATGATATCAGTCAAATCAAGTGCTTTTTCTAGTGTTTCTTGCCTTTATATTCTAGAATTTCCCTGTGTGAAATCAGTTTTCTGCCAATTTGGGACCTGTGAGTATAAATTTTTTTAAAGTAGCCAAATTATCAAAATTTTTCTGGTTAGGAAAATGAAAGCGATATTGATTCTTTGTGTTGTCGGTTTGGCCGTTGCCTTTCCCCATACGGAATGGCAAATGTTTAAAGCCAAACATAACAAAACGTACAAAAATGCTCAAGAGGAGAGCTTCCGTATGAACATTTTTCTTGACAACAAGAGGAAAATTGAAGCGCACAATGCTAAATATGAAAAAGGCGAAGTTTCCTTTAAGCTTGGAGTGAACCAATTCAGTGACTTGCTCAATCATGAGTTCAGGGCTCAGATGAATGGATTCAAAGCGCCGACGACCAAAAGTCAAAACCCGCTTTTCGTCCCGACCAACGCCGCCACCCCGAAATCCGTCGATTGGAGAAGCAAAGGTGCCGTCACCCCTGTCAAAAACCAAGAACAATGTGGATCCTGCTGGGCTTTCAGTACTGTAAGTAACAACCGGTATCATTTCAACAAACAGCTACTTTGTATTTCAGACTGGTTCATTGGAAGGACAAATGTTCTTGAAAAAAGGAAAAACTGTTTCCCTCAGTGAACAAAATCTTGTTGACTGCGCTGGAGATTACGGAAACAACGGATGCGGTGGTGGTCTTATGACCGCAGCTTTTGACTACATCAAAGCTAACGGTGGAATTGACACTGAAAAATCTTACCCATACGAAGCTTATGTATGTATTATTAATCTTAAAAAGTTTACTATAAAATATTTTAGGATGACACATGCCGATTCAACCCGGCTAATGTCGGAGCTACAGTGACCGGATACACCGACATTCCCAGCGGTGATGAAAAAGCGTTGGAGCAAGCCGTCGCCACCATCGGACCAGTTTCTGTCGCCATTGATGCATCAGCTGGATCTTTCCAGTCGTACTCCAGCGGTGTCTACTACGAAGAATACTGCAGCTCTACCCAATTGGACCACGGTGTTCTCGCTGTCGGTTACGGAACTGAAAACGGACAGGACTACTGGCTCGTTAAGAACTCATGGGGTCCATCCTGGGGAGAAAACGGATACATCAAAATTGCCAGAAACAAGGACAACCACTGCGGTATTGCTTCCATGGCAACCTACCCACTTGTTTAATCTTTTGAATAAAGTTATCTAAAAGAAACATACCTACTTTTGATACCTCCTTCCTCAAGAACCTAATGATAATCTTTGATGCATCAGCTGGGTCTTTCCAGTCGTACTCCAGCGGTGTCTACTACGAAGAATACTGCAGCTCTACCCAATTGGACCACGGTGTTCTCGCTGTCGGTTATGGAACTGAAAACGGACAGGACTACTGGCTCGTTAAGAACTCATGGGGTCCATCCTGGGGAGAAAACGGATACATCAAAATTGCCAGAAACAAGGACAACCACTGCGGTATTGCTTCCATGGCAACCTACCCACTTGTTTAATCTTTGAATAAAGTTATCTAAAAGAAACATACCTACTTTTGATACCTCCTTCCTCAAGAACCTAATGATAATCTTTGATGCATCAGCTGGGTCTTTCCAGTCGTACTCCAGCGGTGTCTACTACGAAGAATACTGCAGCTCTAGCCAATTGGACCACGGTGTTCTCGCTATCTAATGAGATTCTGTAGGTTCACAGGGGAAAAAAAGAATACGATTGCAATCGTGATAAAATCGAAATCTTTATTGTTTACACAATTGGGTAAGATGCTGAAGAAGCGATTCCGCATTGATTATTTTTGTTCCTCGACATCCTTATGAAGCCTTTTTCTCCCCATTTTTCTCCCCATGAATTTTAACGATCCAATAATCAGTTCCGTTTTCGGAGCCATAACCAACGACGAGGACTCCGTGGTCCAATTTTTCTGGATCGGATTGGCAAAGAGGTTCATCGTAGATTCCTAAAATGAAGTAAATAAGTTATTCTTGAGATAGTAGGTTTTACCTGAAGAATAAAAATGGAAAGATGGTCGAGAAGCGTCGATGGCGACGGAAACCGGGCCGATGATACCGACAGCTCTTTTTAATGCATCTTCATCACCTTGAGGTATGGAACGATAACCGGAGTCCGTCCCGCCGACATATTTGCGACTAAATTTGCATTGTCCATCTTTCGTTTTATACGGATATGACTCTTCAGTGTCAATTCCATGGTTGTCTCTGATGTATTCGAAAGCACTTTCCATACTTCCACCATTGCATCCGTTATTTTCGTATGGTTTCGATTTCGTGCAGTCCACTAAATTTTGTTCGCTGAGCGATACGAGGCCACCTTTTCGAATAAAATGCTGACCTTCCAAAGCCCCAGTCTGGAAAAAACATAATAGGCACATATGTGCATAAAAGACTTACGGAGCTAAAAGCCCAACATGAGCCACAGTGTCCTTGATCCTTCACCGGCGTCACCGCTCCTTTTACTCTCCAGTCGATGGACTTGGGCGCACTTTCGTTATTAGGTACAAACAATAAAGGTTTTCTGGTCCTTTTTTTAAATTTCAAACCGTTCATTACAGCGTTGATTTCATGGGTCATCTATAATAACTTATAATGCAGCAAAATAATTTTTTCTACTAACCATATCGCCCAAATGGTTCATCGCAAGCTGAAAGGTGACTTCATTTTTTTCGAATTTGATGTTGTGCTGCTTAATTTTCAAGTAATTGTCAAAATAAACTTTCATTCGAAATTTATCATCTTCGGATGGAATTTCTTTATCAAAATTTTGCTGTAAAAAAAATTACATTAAAGAAGTGGTTTTTGAGCTAAACTGGAAAATCCGGCAAAAAAAGAGGATTCTGTTGGTCGAAAGAGTTAGGCCCACTAGTTCAATCAAAGAAAAAGATATAAAGTTTTAAGGAAGTATGATGGTTTTTAAGTGAGTTGCTTTGCAAATTTTTCGTTGTTAACAACGGTTTTCGGTTTTTCCCATCTATCTCGGAAACCGTCGCTCAAAACGAAAAAATGTCCTAAGTAAAAATTGTAGGTACAAAGATTTCCTACAAAAATTTCTTTATTTATTATTTGCGTAAGAGCAATATTTAAGGAGTTATGAGGTTAAAACTAATAATCCTACAGAGCCTGTCTGAAAACTTAAAACCTTCATATCTCCTAAAATATTGCTCTGACGGAAAACACCAATAAGATATTTTATGTAGTAAATTTCCGTAGCTACAACTTTTAATTAGGACATTTTTTCGTTTTGAGCGACGGTGTCCAAGATAGAAGGGAAAAACCGAAAACCGTTGATCACAACGAAACATGTTCAAAGCAACCAACTTAAAACCCTCATATCCCCTTGAGTGAGTTGCTTTGCAAATTTTTCGTTGTTAACAACGGTTTTCGGTTTTTCCCTTCTATCTCGGAAACCGTCGCTCAAAACGAAAAAATGTCCTAAGTAAAAGTTGTAGGTACAAAGATTTCCTACAAAAATTTCTTTATTTATTATTTGCGTAAGAGCAATATTTAAGGAGTTATGAGGTTACAACTAATAATCCTACAGAGCCTGTCCGAAAACTTAAAACCTTCATATCTCCTAAAATATTGCTCTGACGGAAAAAACCAATAAGATATTTTATGTAGTAAATTTTCGTAGCTACAACTTTTACTTAGGACATCTTTTGTTTTGAGCGTCGGTTTCCAAGATAGAAGGGAAAAACCGAAAACCGTTGCTCACAACGAAATATGTACAAAGCAACCAGCTTAAAACCCTCATATCCCCTTAACCGAACAGTAGAAAATATTATCTTTACCACTCATCTTACTTTGAATGAAGACCACTTTTCCTTGTGATAGTCATTTTGGTAAGCGCAAGCCAGCGAAAGAAACAAAATAATTAAAAGCTTCATTTTTAAGGAAAACTTCCACCTAATTCACTCTCTAGATAATAAATGAAAAAATTTATCTTCAATTTTGCTGAATTTTATTTATTTAATCGTCTTGATAAATTAAAATAATGCGAATTGTACAGTTTTTAGCATAAAAAAATGAAAAATCAGCAACTTGGTTTTTTCCGAATATCAAATGGATATTTTTGTAAATAAAATAAAATCACATGATTTGTAATTTTTTTGCCAGAAAGCATGAAATTGAAGTTTTAAAAATAAAGTAGGCAAAATCTAAGTTTCCTGAGAAAAGAATGAAAAAAGAAGGGAGTGACAGTCAGTTAGGGAAGTCTGGAAATATGGAGGAAGTGAAGAAACGAGATGGGATTGAGAAAAGCATCAGGATGACAAAAAGGAGTACGAATATGAAAAGGGACGCTTCATTGGGTAAAAACCAAAAGAGTAAAAACGGCCCAATGAAGCTTGCGCTAGCTGGGAAGACGATAAATAAAAAAGATATGAAAGATTCGAAGGTGAAGAAAACGCACGTTCCTTCCCCGACACGTCTTCCGCTCAAGAAAGTCCTCAAAAGGAAGCATAAAGCGGACAAGAGCGACGGAGAAGGCGAAGTCGACGGTAACAAACCGGCCAAACAGCTCAGAACCGTAGTCGAAGATGACGAAGGTGACGACAGCAAAAACTGATTCAAATAAAATAGTTTTGCCTAGCAATTTTTTGTAATGAAAATCTAAACATTCAAATTACCCCAAAAGTTAAAAGAATGGAAGAATTTCGTAAGTTAACCTCTTTAAGTTAACCTTCTTTTCCTGAACTGACAGGCTTTTAATTATGAGGGGGGAAAAGTAGGAAACTTTTTGAAAGAAGAGGAGAGGAAGAACATAAAACATAAACTGCCAAAAAGGCAAAAGTTCACCCCGTTTTCCGCTCCCGCAAAAAACCGGTCACAGAGGGTAATACAATAACTTCATAAAAATTTCATTTTCGCCACTTTTGACAAGAGAGTTTAAGGGGATATGAGGGTTTTAAGTTGGTTGCTTTGTACATATTTCGTTGTGAGCAACGGTTTTCGGTTTTTCCCTTCTATCTTGGAAACCATCGCTCAAAACGAAAAAATGTTTTAAGTAAAAGTTGTAGCTACGGAAATTTACTACATAAAATATCTTATTGGTTTTTTCCGTCAGAGCAATATTTTAGGAAATATGAAGGTTTTAACTTTTTAGACAGGCTCTGTAGGATTATTACTTTTAACCTCATAACTCCTTAAATATTGCTCTTACGCAAATAATAAATAAAAGAACTTTTGTAGGAAATCTTTGTACCTACAACCTTTACTTATGACATTTTTTTCGTTTTGAGCGACGGTTTCCGAGGTAGAAGGGAAAAACCGAAAACCGTTGCTCACAACGAAAAATTTGCAAAGCAACTCACTTAAGAACCCTCATATCTCCTTAAGTATTGCTCTGACAAAAAAACCAATGAAGTCTTTTTTGTAGGAAATTTTCGTAGCTACGACTTTACTTAAGACGTTTTTTCGTTTTGAGCTACGGTTTCCGAGATAGAAGGGAAAAACCGAAAACCGTTAACAACGAAAAATTTGCAAAGCAACCAACTTAAATACTTTCATATCTCCTAAAGTATTGCTCTGACGGAAAAAACTAATAAAATATTTAATATAGTAAATTTCAGTACCTACAACTTTTGCTTAGGACATTTTTTCGTTTTGTGCGACGGTTTCCGAGATAGAAGGGAAAAACCGAAAACCGTTGTTAACAACGAAAAATTTGCAAAGCAACTCACTTAAAAACCATCATACCTTCTTAACCATTAAATTTATCAACTTTTAAATATTAGCTATTTATTTTTTTAATTAAATACAGAAATAAAACAATAATAAAATCACATTTATACACCACCCTTAACTCAGGTTCCTCAAAATTGTGACACATAAAGGGCAAACAATAATTAAAAAAATGTTTAACAGAAGAAAAAATGTAAAATATGTGGAACTATGTCATGTTAGCATCACAAAATTAACAGTCTTTACACACACAAGGGGAAAAAATTTACAATAATTTTTTTACACAACCAGCTCTCACTCCTGCATTTACAAAAATATTCTCTCTATAAGTGTTCGTTAAGCCATGAAAAAAAAATGCTAATCATCAAAAATATTTTTTTAGTTGAAAAAAAGGGAAGGCTTATTGGCACACTGAATAATATCCAAAAAAAATTATATACAATCATAAAATATATACACTAATACCAAACAATTTAATGAACGATCATCAAATTATTTACAAACGAAAATTTGACAAAAAGAATAAATTATTTAAATAATAAAAACTTTTGAACCCGACTGTATTAAAATTTTATTTACAGACTAAAATGTGTTCTAAAAAATAAAAGCATTAACAATTAAGCTATATGGGAAGTGAACATAAAGCACCTCCTATTTGACTAAAAGATGACAGTTGAAGAGTAAAAAAAGAACTATTTAAAAGTAAATTTCTAATGAAATTGGGCTAATGTCACAGATGCTAGAATTGCCTGAAAAATGATTATTTTCAGATGATTTTTTTTTTAAATTAATAAGTATTGAAAAAACATTCAATATATGAAGTTGGGACGAATCCTTCGGTGAGGTCATCAGGGCGGCGAACTCGAGTCCAGCCGTCGCCTTGGTCGACTTCAATGACGAGAAGTTCTTCTCCATCTCTCATCGCCATTGAACCCTCACTTGTAGCTAAAAAAAATTATTTAAAAATTATAAAAAACATCAAAAAATACCTTCGAATGAATAAAGGGCTTTGCATGTGCCTAAAGAAGGGAGAAGTTCGGTTTCGTAGTAAGGAGGAGGAGGGTCGTCCGATTCGGGTAACGACGAATGAGAAGCTCCGATTCCACTTTCAGGACTGTCCGATTGGCTGGAAATTTTAGAACAATTTACATCTTGATAAATAATTGAATAGTAAAGAAGGAAAAGAATACTGACACATGATTGGGTACCGGAGTACCAGGAGCACTCTGTTTATTATTGTGGTTGTGGTTGTGGTTTGCTGATACACTCGAGTCTGAAGCTGATCTGCTCAACGAATCTTCATCTCCGCCTAAACTACTCCTGAAAATTAGAAAAATCTTTTAAAAATGGTACAGCGACTGTAGAAACAAAAGTAAAACTTCACCATTCCTTGTATTGAAGTTGGAATGTTATATCTTCATAATACGGTGCAATTAGGCAATTTTTTTTAACTCCAATTTGGCCGAAAAAATTCCAGAAGATGCCTCTTTATGTGAATAATAAACTGACAAAAAAAAAGGCTATTGATTTCTCCGCCAAATTGTGCCATTTTACCCGACATTTCAGGTCCTAATTGCACTGTACTATTAAATTTTACACAGTAAAAAACACTCAGAAGTCCTATTAGATGCAGCACTTAGTAAGAAATCAGTTTTTAAAAAATCAAAGACATTAGATCAGACAAAAACTTAGCAAAACGTTTAGAAAAAGTTAAGACTCGACCTTCACCCATGAATTACCTAATGCTGTTAGTGTCCTCAGAAGGCACCAAACTAAAAATTTAAAGAAAAAAGTAAAATAAGGTACTTTTAACCCTTTCGAGACTGCATCTGACGCCGTATTCTCTGCTCTACTGGTGCAGTACTTTTCCCCTCACTTCTCCCCGACCCCAGCGCCCAGCAAAGCACAGAAAGCGACGAGTGATGCGATCATCACGTAGTTCATTTCTTCCCCAACAGATGGATAGTTTTTGCATGTCGCTAGCACCACGGGAAGCGAAGGTATTAAATATCTTAGAGAGGCTTCCCGCAGTTCCCGCTGGGCAGTGTTGTACAATCGCAATTACGATTACGATTACGATTGTAATCGCAAGTTTCTTAATTACGATTACAATTACAATTATAATCGTAATCGTAATTCCGATTACGATTACAATCGTATTCATATTTTTTTCTGCGATTACAATCGTAATTGTATTTTTTTCTGCGATTACCATTATAATCGTTTATATTGACACAACTAAATTTAATTATTAATACCGTCATTGAAAGCAATTTGGTTAGGTAATCTCAGTAAAAATGTCATACAAGAGCTGTAAACGCTAACGAAAATACGATTACGCCCGTGATTAATAAAAATACGATTATAATGGTAATCGCAGGAAAAAATACAATTACGATTGAAATCGCAGAAAAAAAAATACGATTACGATTTTAATCGCAGAAAAAAATACGATTATAATGGTAATCGCAGAAAAAAATACAATTACGATTGTAATCGCAGAAAAAAAAATACGATTACGATTGTAATCGTTAAAAAAATGCGATTACAGTCGTAATCGCAGAAAAAAATACGAATACGATTGTAATCGTAATCGGAATTACGATTAAGATTATAATCGTAATCGTAATCAAGAAACTTGCGATCACGATTACGCCCAACACTGGCGCTGGGCAACTTACGTCACCTGCGGTCTCCAAGCGACATGGCAACTATATGCTGCCTCGAAAGGGTTAAGAGGGAAAACTCAAAGGAACCCATTCACCTAATGTTCTTTTTTTTTTTACCTATTTCTATTAACTTCTTGAACAGGGATCAACCAACTGTAAAATAATTGATAAGGGACACGATTTTTTAATATATTAACCTGTGTTGTCTTCGGACGCCATTTAGGTTATTCTGTAGTGGAGTGTGCGAGCGATTTTCTTCAAGATACGACTGGTATTTATGGAGGTCATGTCGTAGTTTGTCCAGACGGTGTCCGCTTTCGTTGAGTTGACCTTCAATCGTCATTGGATCGCCAAGCGTCGAATTCTGCTCGTAAACTCCTTTCATTTTCATCAAACCATCCCTAAAAGAAAATCATATTTTGTTTTTGTTTTTCATAAAAAATATTTTACCTGGCGGCCGTCTCTTGATGAATTTTAGCCTGAATTTCTTCGATTTTCGACTGAAGTTTTTTCCTCCTCTGATTCGGAGGTAGATCACTATAGTCATCCTTATTATCCCCATTTCCAGAAATGTTATTCTAAAATAAAATTTTATTAAATTATCTAAATGATAAATATTGAAATGTGACTAATAAACCCAAAAGCGATACTGCGATACTAATGATTTAAAAATATTAATAAATATGAAGAAATAAGTTAAATTGATTAAAATGTGAAAAATAAATACGTGCCTACCTTGATAGAATGGCACATATCGAATAGCTTCTGTGGAGGCATGAACAAACCCAAGCTTGTTACTATTTTACAAACAACAGATAAAGCAAGAAAATAAAGAAATTCATGCCATTTTTTCTTTCTTTTTTTATTAAATAGGGGATGCAATTATAGAAAATAAAAAGATAATTAAAAGGTGATCGTTCCCTCAATTGTAAACAGTAGAAAAAATAAAATATTTTCATTTTTTGGTGTTTTTTCAACAGCGTTATTAAGGAGGTATGATGGTTTTTAAGTGAGTTGCTTTGCAAATTTTTCGTTGTTAACAACGGTTTTCGGTTTTTCCCTTCTATCTCGGAAACCGTAGCTCAAAACGAAAAAACGTCCTAAGTAAAAGATGTAGCTATGGAAATTTCCTACAAAAAAGACCTCATTGGTTTTTTGTCAGAGCAATACTTAAGGAAATATGAGGGTTCTTAAGTGAGTTGCTTTGCAAATTTTTCGTTGTGAGCAACGGTTTTCGGTTTTTCCCTTCTATCTCGGAAACCGTCGCTCAAAACGAAAAAATGTCCTTAGTAAAAGTTGTAGGTACAAAGATTTCCTACAAAAATTTCCATATTCATTATTTGCTTAAGAGCAATATTTAAGGAGTTATGAGGTTAAAACTAATAATCCTACAGAGCCTGTCTGAAAACTTAAAACCTTCATATCTCCTAAAATATTGCTCTGATGGAAAAAACTAATAAGATATTTTATGTAGTAAATTTCCGTAGCTACAACTTTAACTTAGGACATTTTTTCGTTTTGAGCGACGATTTCCAAGATAGAAGGGAAAAACCGAAAACCGTTGCTCACAACGAAATATGTACAAAGCAACCAACTTAAAACCCTCATATCCCCTTAAGTGAAAAAAAATTTAAAATGGCAAAGCCCTTATTGAGGGGTAAAAATATAATTAGAGCCGTGGGAGGAGAAAAGCGGTTTTTATCGATTATCTCGAAAACTATGAGGTTTAGCTAAAAAATATTAAGTATAAAAATAATCTTCATTAAATTTCCAGCAAAAAGTGTTCAGCACATAACCTTGCTAAAGTGAAAGGTTTCCGAGTTACAGATACAAAATGGTATGAAAAACTTTAGGCTTCATTTATACAAGATAACTATCAAATTTTCAAGTAGATATTTTGAAATTGGACAAAAAGTGAGGAAGAATGAAACTTGAAGGGCTAAAATTTGGCTTTTTTAAAATGAAAATAACAAGCCAATAACAAGATTTACCTACAAATGAAAATAAGTGTAATTGTGATGAAGCAAGCCCGCTTGTTATTTTAGCCCAAAGCGATTTTTTATTTTCATCATTCATACTTACAAAGAATTTTTTTTAAACACCATCCACCAATGAAAATGCCGGATTCGCAACATCGATTATTTCACATAACAGAGAAGAGAAGAAAAACAAGAAAAGAAAAGAAAATCAAAATAAGTATTTTTTTGTTTTTGTTTTTACTACTATTCAATACTACCATGCCAAAATTTTGACAATCATGCCAATTTTTTAAATATTTTATTCTGTTTGCGAATTTTGTATTTTAATTTTGGCAAAAGCATAAGGAAATTTTAGTAGTTTGAAAGCTTTTTTGTCCAACACCAAAATGCTTTCTTTTATTTAAAAGAGATTATAACTTCTAATTTTGTGTACCTTGTTTGATGAAAATATTCCAAAAGGCCGACGCGTTTTCGAAGTTTTCCTGCGGACATGGTTCCTTTTACGGTGTTCATGTCTGGCTTGATCGACAAAGTCTGGATCATCGGCGAATGAGTGTTGCCGTCGGGTCGGCTCAAATCGTCAAACGGAAAATCGTCTGGAGGCTCAAATCCCGATTTGTATCTTTCTATCACTAAAAGAGTATCCTGAAAAAAAAGAAAAGTCAATTAAAAACCATGAAAAACTTCCAAAATCCATCATTTCTTGAAAACTTCAGGAAAAACAGTAAAAAGGGCAATTTTTGGCCCAAAAGCTGCAGAAAACAAGAAGTTCTCTAGGGTCATGGTCGAACTATTAGCAAAATTCAGGTAAAATTTATGTTTCTTGAGAAAAGGTTAGGAAAACTTCCAAAAATCCGACAAAAATGAGGAAAACGAGGATATCTCTGGAGACTATTCAAAATATTGCGGAAATCGACAAAAAAATTCGGTAAAAAGGGCTAATCTTTATGGGCAATCATAGACAATAATAATAATAATCAATGTCTTAGTATCCACAATATCTGAATTCATCAAGATCAAAAAAGTTCTTCTCCAGCAAAAGACCATCGAAAATGAAGTTCAGAAGAAAGGTTGTGTTTAAGACAAAAATCTGAGCAAAACTCTTTAAATCGGATAAAAAGGATTCTTTTGGGCAGAAGATCAAGAAAAATTAATAAAATTGCCAAAAAAAATATATACTTTTAGTAGTTATCCCAGAGACAGTAAAGACATAAAAATAAAAGAATTTTATTACCTCTTTTTCATTTATAAGTTTAGCTGCGGTAATAATGCCATCGAGACATTGATTGATTATTGGAAAAACGTTTCTTTCCACTTCTACACTCTGGATCATAAAATTTCTGATATTTCTAATTCGTTTTTCATCAAGTTCTTGAAGCTGCCTGAATATTTCAGGCATAAGATGTCTGTAATGTTGTCGCTGAAAAAAATAAAATAGAAAAATACAAAAACTTTTAATTTTTATTTTACCTGCTGTTCATTGGTTCTTTGCAATTGGTTCGCATATTCGGTTTTGGTGTCTTCGAATTGCTGCGATTTGATGGTCATGTTCATCTTTTGCTTTTCGACTTCGGCCCTTGAAAGGTTATAATCAGCGTCTGCTCTTTTAAAACTGTCCATCGCTCGCTCGGCCTCTTTCGAAGCTTTTTCGTAGTTTTTCCGCGACCTTTCTAAATTGTTTATTTGTTGTGTTAACTGCGCTACCATCCTCCCTCCTTCCGTGAGCAACTACAAATTTAAAAATAAATAAAAACTTTTATGTTAAATTATCTTTACTTTTTTTCGTTCATCTTTAAAATCTTTCATTAATATCGATATTTCGTGGATGACTTCGGCGTTTAAATTTTCGGCTATGACTTCATGTTGTCCGGCTAAATCGTTGACTTCGTTCATTATCGCTTTAAACGCTTTGCACGGGCTGTATCTGTAAAAAAATAAATAAATAAATAAATAAATAATAGAAGCCATATTTTTATAAAATGAAGCCACAATAAAAAGTTTATTTGCAAAATCCAAGGGAGAGTTGATTCAGTTCTTCTAGGTCAAGTTTTCAACTTTTACCCAGAAACTCATTTTTTTAAATTTTTTGAAGAAAAAAAAAGTTAGACAGTTTGTTTGGGGTGGGGGATTCTTAAAATTATACTTCCCCTCCTTTATACTTCCCCCTCCTTATTACTCCCCCTCCTATACTGTTCCTTCTCTTTAAGGAAGTTTTCGTTGGAAGCTCTTTAAACTAGTACTTTCACTTCTTTCCAAAAATATCTTGAGAACTTAGGCCCTCAATTTTATCTCACAGGTAAAAATTTTGCAGCACCTGCTTTTTGAAAACCTAAAATTGAGATGTGGAAGCTTGATCTTTAAGGAGGTATGATGGTTTTTAAGTGAGTTGCTTTGCAAATTTTTCGTTGTTAACAACGGTTTTCGGTTTTTCCCTTCTATCTCGGAAACCGTCGCTCAAAACGAAAAAATGTCCTAAGTAAAAGTTGTAGGTACTGAAATTTACTACATAAAATATCTTATTAGTTTTTTCCGTCAGAGCAATACTTTAGGAGATATGGAAGTATTTAAGTTGGTTGCTTTGCAAATTTTTCGTTGTGAGCAACGGTTTTCGGTTTTTCCCTTCTATCTCGAAAACCGTCGCTCAAAACGAAAAAATGTACTAAGTAAAAGTTGTAGGTACAAAGATTTCCTACAAAAATCTTTTTATTCATTATTTGCGTAGGAGCAATATTTAAGGAGTTATGAGGTTAAAAGTAATAATCCTACAGAGCCTGTCTGAAAACTTAAAACCTTCATATCTCCTAAAATATTGCTCTGACGGAAAAAACCAATAAGATATTTTATGTAGTAAATTTCCGTATCTACAACTTTTACTTAGGACATTTTTTCGTTTTGAGCGACGGTTTCCAAGATAGAAGGGGAAAACCGAAAACCGTTGCTCACAACGAAAAATGTACAAAGCAACCAACTTAAAACCCTCATATCCCCTTAATAAATCATTGAGAAATACAGCATGTGGGCAACGGACTAAAATTTTAATTACCTCAATTTTTCATTCGATACAATATAGTTTTGTGGAAAATTTTGAAAAGACACATTTCGCAGATGGCGAAGAAGCAGGTGGTTGGCTATCACGAGATCAGGGATTGCCTTGAACTCAATATCCAGGCGGCAAATCTCAACGTTTTAAAAGGGAAAAAAGGAAACTTCCTTAACTCAGAAAAGATATCACATTAGAAAAATTGAGGCGCTCCGGGTACGAAGGGCGAACTCAACATCGGACAAATTTTTTTTCTTAAATTTTCAGATTCTAGACCTCTTGGTGAATACACCCATATAATTTTTATGTTGAGTTCGCCTTTTTTCCCCTTTAAATACGTAAAAACCGCTATGCGGCAAAGCTCTAACTGCGATATCCAAGCGGGTACGAAGGGCGAACTCCACATCCTAGTCCACAACCCCCTCTCCTTTTCCCATTTCAGGGGCATGACTTTTCTGTTGAGTTCGCCCTTAACATAAAACTTTAAAATGCGAATATCTCGAAACTACGTTTTGTTGAGTTCGCCCTTCGTACCCGGAGCGCCTCAATTGAACATAAAATTATCATAATAGGCCGTTTTTACGGGGTCATTTGCGTATTCTTTATTTCGAATGCGCTGCATAAAAGGAGATAAACAAACCGTTTTTGGCCCCTATTCCCCGGGAGCATTGCCAATCGAGGCAGTTATTCGAGTTAAAAAAACCGTTAAAAGAATTTTTTTTTCCATGATGGGGGTGAAGAAAGCGATAGAGAAAAGGTAACTTATTTTTGGTACGCACGGGATTTTAAATAAAAGAGGACAAATTGGTTTTCCGGACGTCCCCGGGAGCTACGCCGTCATGGGCGAACGCATCAAAGGAAATGAGAAGTATGTAATTGTTCAGAAAAAAAAAAGAAAAGAAAAAACTGCCAAATCTACGCCATTTTTTTGAAATTCAAAAATCGCCCTCTTTGCTTTCTTGTAAACCGACAGAATTTGGTGAAAATCGGTTGAAAACTGTGGCCATTAAGGGGATATGAGGGTTTTAAGTTGGTTGCTTTGTATATATTTCGTTGTGAGCAACGGTTTTCGGTTTTTCCCTTCTATCTCGGAAACCGTCGCTCAAAACGAAAAAATGTCCTAAGTAAAAGTTGTAGGTACTGAAATTTACTACATAAAATATCTTATTAGTTTTTTCCGTCAGAGCAATACTTTAGGAGATATGGAAGTATTTAAGTTGGTTGCTTTGCAAATTTTTCGTTGTGAGCAACGGTTTTCGGTTTTTCCCTTCTATCTCGAAAACCGTCGCTCAAAACGAAAAAATGTACTAAGTAAAAGTTGTAGGTACAAAGATTTCCTACAAAAATCTTTTTATTCATTATTTGCGTAGGAGCAATATTTAAGGAGTTATGAGGTTAAAAGTAATAATCCTACAGAGCCTGTCTGAAAACTTAAAACCTTCATATCTCCTAAAATATTGCTCTGACGGAAAAAACCAATAAGATATTTATGTAGTAAATTTCCGTATCTACAACTTTACTTAGGACATTTTTTCGTTTGAGCGACGGTTTCCAAGATAGAAGGGGAAAACCGAAAACCGTTGCTCACAACGAAAAATGTACAAAGCAACCAACTTAAAACCCTCATATCCCCTTAATAAATCATTGAGAAATACAGCATGTGGGCAACGGACTAAAATTTTAATTACCTCAATTTTTCATTCGATACAATATAGTTTTGTGGAAAATTTTGAAAAGACACATTTCGCAGATGGCGAAGAAGCAGGTGGTTGGCTATCACGAGATCAGGGATTGCCTTGAACTCAATATCCAGGCGGCAAATCTCAACGTTTTAAAAGGGAAAAAAGGAAACTTCCTTAACTCAGAAAAGATATCACATTAGAAAAATTGAGGCGCTCCGGGTACGAAGGGCGAACTCAACATCGGACAAATTTTTTTTCTTAAATTTTCAGATTCTAGACCTCTTGGTGAATACACCCATATAATTTTTATGTTGAGTTCGCCTTTTTTCCCCTTTAAATACGTAAAAACCGCTATGCGGCAAAGCTCTAACTGCGATATCCAAGCGGGTACGAAGGGCGAACTCCACATCCTAGTCCACAACCCCCTCTCCTTTTCCCATTTCAGGGGCATGACTTTTCTGTTGAGTTCGCCCTTAACATAAAACTTTAAAATGCGAATATCTCGAAACTACGTTTTGTTGAGTTCGCCCTTCGTACCCGGAGCGCCTCAATTGAACATAAAATTATCATAATAGGCCGTTTTTACGGGGTCATTTGCGTATTCTTTATTTCGAATGCGCTGCATAAAAGGAGATAAACAAACCGTTTTTGGCCCCTATTCCCCGGGAGCATTGCCAATCGAGGCAGTTATTCGAGTTAAAAAAACCGTTAAAAGAATTTTTTTTTCCATGATGGGGGTGAAGAAAGCGATAGAGAAAAGGTAACTTATTTTTGGTACGCACGGGATTTTAAATAAAAGAGGACAAATTGGTTTTCCGGACGTCCCCGGGAGCTACGCCGTCATGGGCGAACGCATCAAAGGAAATGAGAAGTATGTAATTGTTCAGAAAAAAAAAGAAAAGAAAAAACTGCCAAATCTACGCCATTTTTTTGAAATTCAAAATCGCCCTCTTTGCTTTCTTGTAAACCGACAGAATTTGGTGAAAATCGGTTGAAAACTGTGGCCATTAAGGGGATATGAGGGTTTTAAGTTGGTTGCTTTGTATATATTTCGTTGTGAGCAACGGTTTTCGGTTTTCCCCTTCTATCTTGGAAACCGTCGCTCAAAACGAAAAAATGTTCTAAGTAAAAGCTGTAGCTACGGAAATTTACTACATAAAATATCTTATTGGTTTTTTCCGTCAGAGCAATATTTTAGGAGATATGAAGGTTTTAAGTTTTCGGACAGGCTCTGTAGCATTATTAGTTTTAACCTCATAACTCCTTAAATATTGCTCTAACGCAAATAATAATAAAAAATTTTTGTAGGAAATCTTTGTACCTACAACTTTTACTTAGGACATTTTTTCGTTTTGAGCGACGGTTTCCGAGATAGAAGGGAAAAACCGAAAACCGTTGCTCACAACGAAAAATTTGCAAAGCAACTCACTTAAGAACCCTCATATCTCCTTAAGTATTGCTCTGACAAAAAAACCAATGAAGTCTTTTTTGTACGAAATCTCCGTAGCTACGACGTTTACTTAGAACGTTTTTTCGTTTTGAGCGACGGTTTCAGAGATAGAAGGGAAAAACCGAAAACCGTTGTTAACAACGAAAAATTTGCAAAGCAACCAACTTAAATACTTCCATATCTCCTTAAGTATTGCCCTGACGGAAAAAACTAATAAAATATTTATGTAGTAAATTTTAGTACCTACAACTTTTACTTAGGACATTTTTTCGTTTTGAGCGACGGTTTCCGAGATAGAAGGGAAAAACCGAAAACCGTTGTTGACAACGAAAAATTTGTAAAGCAACTCACTTAATAACCATCATACCTCCTTACACCGACAGAAGAAAATTTGGTGAAAATCGGTTGAAAACTGTGGCCATTAAGCGTTCCGGAAAAATGCTACGGCCGGCCGGAACCACGTACAAAGTTGAGATCGGTACAGATCCATAATCGAATTGACCCTCCGGGGTTTGGGAGACACTTCCCACAAAACCCATCAGGTAAAATGTTAAAAACGGCGTTATAAAATCGATTAAAAACTTTCCCTTTCGAGACAAGAGCGTAAGCCTGGTAAAACTACACGTGGAAAATTCGTTAATTTCCCATTGTTTTTGATATAATAACGCTTTAATTGTTAAAACTATGCCTAATCGTTCTTCGATAATCGCATTTTTTCGAACCCATTGTCTAAAGAAAGCTTAGCTAAAATAAAAAAACTTTCTTTCGTTTTCTCCCGTACGAGAAAAAGACTTAATTGACAAAAGACGTTATTCAGTTAAAATCTTGTGAGTCATAGTTACGCCCATCTTTAAAAAAGCTACGTTCCTAATTAGAAGATAATTTTGAACTGTGGGCGTTTAGAAGTATAACTTCCCTTATGTCAATCAAAAGATTTTTTTCCCCCTCAATTATTTAAAACGCTCATAAATACGTTCTTACAACTAGACTTCAAATTAGAAAAACAAGACTTAATTTTTGTGATAAAGCACGTTTTAATTATTGTTTAAGCTGATTTTGTAACTCGAGATTGCAAAATATTTCAACGACATTGGAAAGTTAGATACAGGGTCTGATCCAGAAGTAGTAGGACTGATTTTCTGTAGCGCGAACGGAGCGTCGTAGGGGGGAGCGGCTTTTTGGATGTTGTTTAGGAGACATTTGGGAGCACACTCATATTTTTTCAGCCGCTTGGGGGCAGTAGTTGAGACAGTACGTAAGTTCCTGTGAACCTCTACAGTGTGACCTCGTCGAAGCCCGAGATGGAGAGAAATAATTTATAGGACTAATGGCTATTAAAAAAAAACTGAAGCCGTGAGGTAAAAAATTCTTTAATAATCTTCAAAATAACACCCTTCCGCTTCGATACACAGCTTATAACGCCTTTTGCATTCATCAAACGCCTTGGAGAAGTCTTCTGGGATGGTGTTCAGAAGCTCGGTCGAAGCGTCCTGAACCTCCTGGATTGACCCGTAACGGTGTCCTTTCTTCGTCCTGACTTCTCTCCGTCACGCCGGACTTTTTCCTGTTCCCCCGAGTGAAAAGAGTTCTGAATGGACACCGTTACGGGTCAATCCAGGAGGTTCAGGACGCTACGACCGAAGTTCTGAACACCATCCCAGAAGACTTCTCCAAGGCGTTTGATGAATGCAAAAGGCGTTATAAGCTGTGTATCGAAGCGGAAGGGTGTTATTTTGAAGATTATTAAAGAATTTTTTACCTCACGGCTTTAGTTTTTTTTTAATAGCCATTAGTCCTATAAATTATTTCTCTCCATCTCGGGCTTCGACGAGGTCACACTGTAGAGGTTCACAGGAGCTTACGTACTGTCTCAACTACTGCCCCCAAGCGGCTGAAAAAAATATGAGCGTGCTCCCAAATGTCTCCTAAACAACATCCAAAGAGCCGCTCCCCGCTACGCCGCTCCGTTCGCGCTACAGAAAATCAGTCCTACTACTTCTGGATCAGACCCTGTAAGACTGATTCATTTATCACTTCACCTGAATGAATCACGTGATATTTGAAGTATAATTTTAACCCGGCGATTCAGACTTCAAAATCTGCACGACATCTCCATCAGGAAATGTTTCCTTTGAATTTTTGACAGTTTTCTTTCTCTATAAGATATTGGACGTTCAGTTTTTGGGAGAGGTTTTTTTCTGAACTCTCAAAAAGTTGAAAATTAACTTTTTTCATACTTAAAAGTTCGGGGTTTAGTTCTCTAGATATTTAGGTTTTCCTTTAAAAAAAGTACTAGTTTTAAGAGCTTCCAACGAAAACTTCCTTAAAGAGAAGTAAAAATATAGGAGGGGAAGTAAAATGGAGGGGAAGTATAACGGAGGGGAAGTACAATGGAGGGGAAGTATAACGGAGGGGAAGTACAATGGAGGGGAAGTATAAAGGAGGGGAAGTACAAAAGAGGAGAAGTATAAAGGAGGGGGAAGTGTAACGGAGGATAGGAAGTTTAAGGACAAACCGACGAAAGTAATTTGAAGAGCTTCCAACGAAAACTTCCTTAAAGAGAAGTAACAATATAGGAGGGAAAAGTATATAGGAGGGGAAGTATAACGGAGGGGAAAGTATAAGGGAGGGGGAAGTATAACGGAGGGGGAATGTTTTTGTTTTTTTTCAAAAAAATATTTAAGTTTAGTTTTTTTTAACAATTTTCCTTTTTTTTTAAATTTTCCGATGTTTTTTTTAATTTTCCGAGTTTTCTTTTTTTAAATTTGCGCATTTTTTTTTCTGAAAATTTTATTAAGTTCTTTTTTTTCGAAAATTTTTATAAGTGACAAGGTAGAAATAATGGGACATTTGCTCAAGAGAGGTCCCTCTCGAAAGGCGTGAAAGTATGAAATTTTTCCCTACTAAAATGATAATTAATGTTTTAAAAAATGATAATTGTCAATTCTTTGGCATCATTTGAAATTTTTTCGGCCAAATCGGAGTAAGGGCCAAAATGCCCCCCTTGCTTGATGATTTTTTGTTTATTTCTTAAAACCGTCCCACGCAGCAAAAGTGGCACGTGTCAGATACACGTGGTGAAGGTACCAAATACATTTTTGTGAATGGACGCATTCCTCGCCGTAGGAATCATTTTCGTTGATTGACCCGAAATTTACCCACATCCTCGTCTACATCGTTACGGTTTCTATAAAACCCTCATTTTCCTTCCAATGAAACGGAATAACTGTAAAAATGAATTTTTTTCTTGTCAAGCATTTTTTTCCACCCGGAAGATACGCCTGCGTATATGGGATCCTGACAATGAATGAACTTCCGTGCGTTATTGTCACGTAACTTAGTAACTTTTTTTTAAACCTAATTAATTAAGATAAAATCGTTACGTTTATGTGAGAAAATTGTTATCAGGGCGAAAGTAAAGGAAGCACTTTTTCCACCATAAAACTTTTTAGGTTGATAAAAAATTTGTAAAATATTCTTACTGGTAATCTTCTTCATCCTTTTTCTTTGGTTGATAAGTTTTGACCAGTTTTCTGAAACAAAAAAATAATTATTGTAGCATAGTGGATAATGTTGGCTCATACAACTTCCTTTTGCAATCTTCAAGTGAAAAAATCGATAGTTGAATAACCTTATAAAAGCTTCAATATTGACTTAGGTTGATAAATATAGAGGCAAAAATAGGTAAAAACGAAGGAAAATTATTAGCTTATGAAGAGGAAAAACATTATTTTAAAAAATCTAAGAAGAAAAAAAGTAAGCCTCCCCGAAGCTAGGCCACGCGGAATGGGCTTAACTCACAAAATTTCTCCCTACAATCAAAATTTTTCTTTTTTTCGTGAAACTTAGGTCAAAAGTAAATGATTATTACGGCCATAAGACACACCATTTCATGCTTGACGTCTTAGAAATCGATCTTCGTTATTTTGATAAAAAGATGTCATTATATGAGGCGCTCCGGGTACGAAGGGCGAACTCAACATCGGACAAATTTTTTTTTTTCATTTTCAGATTCTAGACCTCTAAGTGAATACACCCGTATAATTTTTATGTTGAGTTCGCCCTTTTTCCCCCTTTAAATACGTAAAAACCGATATGCTTCAAAGCTCTAACTGCGATATCCGAGCGGGTACGAAGGGCGAACTCCACATCCTAGTCCACAACCCCCACTCCTTTTCCCATTCCAGAGCATGACTTTTTTGTTGAGTTCGCCCGTAACATAAGACTTTAAAATGCGAATATCTCGAAACTACGTTTTGTTGAATTCGCCCTTCGTACCCGGAGCGCTTCATATTAAAAATGGGGTTTGTCGTGTACAGAATGGAATAACTTTTTCGACATGACATTGTTAAATTAAGGGGAAAATTGGAGTCTGCGTGCAAATTGCATGTAAGGTGGCAAGGTGAGACGAATGACCTCCGTAATTCCAAAACCAACAATTTTCTCTATTAGCTTTGTTCCAACCGCAGTTTGAAACTCCTGGAGCATGCGCAGAAGGATTTGGACTTCAGATTTGACGGACGAACGATTCGTACGACAAGTTTGACGTCGAAATCCTTCTGAGCATGCTCCAGAAGTTTCAAACTGAGGTTGGAACAAAAGCGGAATAGAGCCTGAAAACTGATGTTTCTTCAAACAACAAGAGAAAAGCTTCCAACGAAAACTTCCATGAAGAGAAGGAACAATATTCGAGCCCTATATGCTAATAACAAGATTTAAGTGAATTCAGTAGACTAGATAATTGTTCAGGGAGGTACAATCACGAAATATTTCTGTCTGAACTGTCTGAACATGCAACGGCTATCAAACCGGTTCGATTCTTCCTTTCCCACGTGGGGTAAAAACTTGATGTTTATATCGATTAGCTGCAGGTAGTGCAGTTGGAAGAACGTCGCCATGGAGATCCCACGCCTTCCTCCCCAAACGGGAAAATCCCGACAAAAAAAGGCCACCCTTCACAGTTTCAAAATTTAATCACACGAAAAGAGGGTATCACAACTTCCTTAAGTTAAAAGGTAATAAATCATTTTTTGACGGACTTTTTAGAAATGCGTGGTTCCCTTTAATGGAATGCCAGAAGTATCGTGACTCGTGGGCACCGACGATTTTTATCAAACTTTCTTATTCGAATATTTTGATACAAAAAGAGCACGAAAACTCGAAGACTTTTTTTAATAACTCAGTCTCCATCAGAAAACAATGAGCATCTCGTGTTTTTGCCCGGTCAGGTAAAGATTTTGCTTAGTAGGACGAAAGGTAAAACCCCGTTAGCAATAAATCAAACCACAAAAAAAAATATGTACTGTTTTTGAAACCAAAGATTGAAAAATACCGGTCTCTCCTATCCTGAAGGGGGATAAATCATAACAAGGTTTAACTATTTACAGACATTACGTTAGTATATCCAAGGGGGCGAAAAATGCGTAGCTGATTATATTTTTGACATAATTCAGGTTCTTAAACTTGAGATAAATTAGAATCCAGACGAACTTTATCCTAGAGGATCCATTAAAAGCCCTAGATAACCCTAATCTCTAAATGGACCAAAAATTAAACCTTTAAAAGTGCTTACAATTCTTTTTCTGACGAAATATGATGATTTAACGACTGTTTAGTTGACAATTTAACGATCTAACCATCTCTAATCAAAAATTGAACCTTTAACAGTGCTAAGTGATTGTTTATCTACCAATATGACGATTTAAATCGAAGATAAAACGAATTTTCAGCTCTCGATCCAACGAATGATTAGCTGACCATATAACCACTGTTTAGCTGACGATTAAGTGTCTGTTTATCTACCAATATGACGATTTAACGACTGTTTAGCTAACTTTGACGATCTAAAGACTTTTTAGCCTACGATAAGACGATCTAAGAACTAACTGTTTGATGATCCAGATAGACGAAACTAACGAAAAAATAACAAACAGAAAGGGATGCTCTCGTGCCCTTCAAGGGGGCTTTCCTGAATGAAAAAAACCCTTAGGTTAAGCCCTGCTTTTTTTCCTTTTGAAGCTACCACACCCTCAATTACAAACATTTTAGGGAGATTTCTTTGAACTATGAATGGCGAAACTGAATACCCTTAAAATCAGTAAGTTTAAGATTCGAACTATAGAAAAAGAAACACAAATATTTCGGGACAAACGAATCTTTACTCGAAACCCAAATAGGTTATCAAGTTTCAATTAAATCAATCGACCTTTGAACGTAATCTTTTAAAATAAACTCGGAAATCATGGTTTATTTTTAATACAGTAGAATGCTCGAGTGCATTCATCGGAAGTTCATAGGATTTACGTAGGGGGGTGGAAAAGCATTGGAAGGACGAAGAAAGGACGGATGAGTCACATACGAAAAAGCCCTTATCGATTTTTCCCTTAACTGAGTCACACCTGTACTGTAATGAGCTATTACGCAATCTTTTATTATGCAAATATTATGAATTCCACGCATATAAACACCTGTGGCGTTAATTTTAAGGAGAGAAAACCCTTTTTTAGAACTATTTAGGACACCTGACGAATCGATAAAACGTCACTTCAAGTGGTGAGTCAGCGACCTTAGGTGGAAATCTATCGGGAATGTCCGGAATAAACGACCTTATGGTATAAAACTATGTCTGATTTTTAAGGAAAGTTTTCCATGTGATTTACAGAAGGGTGACATAACCGTCAATAACGATTAGGTTAACGATGTTTCAATTTATTGATGAAACGATATTGCTCGAGGAGAACGAGATTCAAAATTTCGAGGAATAAAAAAATAATACGGTTCTATTACGCAAGATAAAATAATAATAATAATAATCACTCGTTTGATAACCCAATGGGGTAAATTTTTTTCCTCTCGCAAGAAAAGCTCGCGTAGAGAGGAATAAAAAAAAAGGAGCTCTCCTTCTAGTTTCCTACCCCCTCGTGTTAACTAGTTTGAATTTAGGCAAATTTCAAAGATGAAAAAAACGAAGGAACTTAGCCTTTATCTCGCTAGGACCAGAGAAATTGGAGATATCGGATGATTAGGTGAAGTAAAATGGGTCCTTCGGGAGATGAGTCATTCTCCCTCGTTTTTCTTCCTAGTTTCATTTACTTTCGCAACCATGGACCGTAAAAAAAATTTATTTCAAACCTTTCAACTCATTGATTCTGCCTGAATCGTTCAAATAATGAACTAAAATAAATGTTTTTAATGAGAAAAAAAAACTTTCATAATTTCACTGGCTTTCAAGACACAATTTCCATTAGGGTAAAATGTCGCCAGGGAGTGACAGCCGGTTTCACTATGAAAGCCGAAGTGAAAATCAAGACGTGAATACGTAAAATTTTGGTAAACTTCTCAAAAGTAGGAAGTTTCGGATGGTTAGACTTTTTTTTCTGTCCACGCTCTGTAGCATTTCTAATTAGAAAAACTCGTTTTGTGTAAACGGCCCAAATTGAAAGAAAAAGATTTAAAAACAATAGAAGCCTTATAGCTGAGAAAATAGGATTTCTAGATGTAATAGTATATTTTTAAGAAGGATTTTTGGATTTAAAAGTAGGCTCTACTAAACTACCCTAGAATTTTTAGAAATTGGGATTCGAGGATTCTTAACTCGGAGATTAATTTTTTTTACAACGGTCGTCATATTCAGAAATAGATTTGGGAGTGCGTGGGAGCCTTTTGAAATCGTGAGATTTAATTGCGGATTTTTAAAACGCCTAATCCCCGTTTTCATTCCATTATTGGAAACTAACGATGATAACCCTAGGTCATAAATCTGCTCCTCCGGACGATCATGCTACCCGTCTTTAATCTCGCTTTATGTTCCACGATTTAACGGTGATTGACGGTTAATCTGACCTTCGCGAATACTTTAAATAAACCGTCATACAGGCAAGCAGTCGTTAAGTTGATAGCTTAACGGACGTTATTTCGTCAGCAAAACTGTAGTTATATGGTCAGCTAAGCATTCGTTGGATCGACAGCTGAAAAGTCGTTTTATCTTCGTTTTAAATCGTCATATTGGTTAAAAAAATCACTTAATCGTCAGCTAAACAGTGGTTATATATGGTCAGCTGAGAATTCGTTGGATAAACAACTGAAAAGTCGTTTTATCTTTGTTTTAAATCGTCAGATTGGTTAAACAGTCACTTAATCGTCAGGTAAACAGTAATTATATGGTCAGCTGAGCATTCGTTGGATCGACAGCCAAAATGTCGTTTTATCATCGTTTTAAAACATCAAATTGGTAGATAAACAGTCACTTAATCGTCAGCTAAACAGTGGTTATATGGTCAGCTAATCATTCGTTGGATCGACAGCTGAAAAGTCATTTTATCTTCTTTTTAAATCGTCATATTGGTAGATAAACAGTCACTTAATCGTCAGCTAAACTGTGGTTATATGGTCAGCTGAGCATTCGTAGGATCGACAGCTAAAAAGTCGTTTTATATTCGTTTTAAATCGTCAGATTGGTTAAACAGGCACTTAAACGTCAGCTAAACAGTGGTTATATGGTCAGCTAAGCATTCGTTGGATCGACAGCTGAAAAGTCGTTTTATCTTCATTTTAAATCGTCATATTGATAGATAAACAGGCACTTAAACGTCAGCTAAACAGTGGTTATATGGTCAGCTAAGAATCCGTTGGATCGACGGCTAAAAATTCGTTTAATCTTCGTTTTAAATCGTCATATTGGTAGATAAACAGTCACTTAATCGTTAGCTAAACAGTGGTTGTATGGTCAGCTAAGCATTGTTTGGATGGACAGCTAAAAATTCGTTTCATCTTCGTTTTTTATCGTCATATTGATAGATAAACAGGCACTTAAACGTCAGCTAAACAGTGGTTATATGGTCAGCTAAACATTCGTTGGAACGACAGCTAAAAAGTCGTTTTATCTTCGTTTTAAATCGTCATATTGATAAATAAACAGTTACTTAATCGCCAACTAAACCTTCGTTATATGGGGTGATTTAACTTTCGAGAAAAACATTTCTTATTATTTTCACTTTTTGTTTATTGTTTTCATTCAAGAATTTGATGATAATTCGAAAAAGAGGTTTTTGAAGGCATAAAAACGTTCAAAATTTATTTCCTTTTTCTCGCCACCCCTAGGAAAACATTGGTTAGACCGTTAAACTGTCGTTTAATGCAAGGCAGTATTTAAATCGTCATATTGGTAGATAACCAGTCACTTAATCGTCAGCTAAACCGTCGCGCGTTAGAAACACATTTCAGATTATTTGTACTTTTTGTTTATTTTTTCATTCAAGAATTTGACGAAAAAAGGGTTTTTTGAAGGGATAAAAACGTTTATAATTTATTTCCTTTTTTTACGCAACCCCAAAGGTCTGACATTTTATCTTCTTCACGGTCGACCTTCCCGCCCTACCTCACCTGGATTTTTATCGACTCCCTCCGCCTATTTTCAGGGCTAAAAATAGCCATAATTATTCGTGAAAACAGCCTGAATTTCTACTCAAGTAAACAACTTTACTTTCAGAAAAGAAAATATTTTAGATACTTTTTTTGCTGTCAATTTAAAACGTTTTCTAATACCTTAGTTTAAAATTCGAGTTAACATGATGCATCTAATTAGTCAGCACTTTTTTATTCAAGCGTAAACTAGGCTGACCTTCCAGCTTTTTATCTTTCCGGGTGGTAGGGCACGAAAAAAAAATAAAATAAGCTCCATTTTATGACATGAGGTTTTAATCCTCTTATTAGACTGAATAAGCCGTTTATAGAGTCTAAAAATACCTAGGCAGGTCCGCTAAGAACTATAAACAAACGGATAATAAACGCTTTAAAAAACCATCTTAACTTGCTCCACAGTTTGTAACTCCTGGAGCATGCGCATAAGGATTTGCAAGTCAGATTTGACGTCAGATGACTTCAGATTTGAACGAAGTCGAATTTGACGTCCAAATCCTTCTGCGCATGCTCCAGGAGTTTCAAACCAGGTCGTTTCTCGTACGATTCTCTCTTCACAAGTACAATCTTGTTTGGTACCGTAAACCCTCATAAAGGACGATGAGTTGTATGCTAAAATGACATTTCAATCCCACGCCGGTAAAGGAAGTAAGATACGCCTCGATGCAAACCTTCGTCAAGCCTTTATCTTATCCGGCAGACATCGAAAAACTACCAAGGGAAAAACTATTTTTTGTACATCAACGATAAGTTTATAGGTTGATTTTCAACTTGACGTACTGAGTTAATATCGACCACTATGCGCACTATTTGTCGGTCGTGACCAGAAAATAATCGTCTTTCGACAAACGGTTTTCTCCGACATGTTATTAAATTAAAAGGAATTATTTCATTTTAAATTGGATCTCTAGCCGTTCAGGATTGTTGACATTGTAAAGTTTATTTTTTATTTAATTTGACGTTTCAAGGATCTTTTTTATACAAAGATATTTAATCCGCCTACAACTGATCCATTTTGGTCAACCGTGACACAAATCACACCTTTTGAAAGAACAATAAATAAAAACAAAGCTTAAGTACTAATTTGAAACTTCTGGAGCATGCGCAGAAGGATTTTCAAGTCAGATTTGAGGTCAGATGACTTCAGATTTGACATCCAAATCCCTCAGCGCATGCTCCAAGAGTTTCAAACTGCGGTTGGAACAAAACTAATTATGTAAAGTGAGGTGTGGTGGCCGAGACGCGAATTGCAGTCGATTTTTAGTCGAACAAATCAGGATGGCAGATGAATTTCGAGTCATTTGGCAGAGTTAGATAGGAGTATAGGACGTCAGATTGAGGTCAGATGACTTCAGATTTGACGGACAAACGAGTTGAACGACGTCGAATTTGACGTCCAAATCCTTCTGCGCATGCTCCAAGAGTTTCAAACTGCGGTTGGAACAAAGCTAATTTATATAAAGTGTGAGGTGTGGTGGCCCAGACGCGAATTGTACTCGATTTTTAGTCAACAAATCAGGATGGCAGATGAATTTCGAGTCATTTGGCAGAGTTAGATAGGACGTCAGAAGACTTCAGATTTGACGGACAAAGGATTTGAACGACGTCGAATTTGTCGTCCAAATCCTTCTGGGCATGCTCCAAGAGTTTCAAACTGCGGTTGGAACAAAACTGATTATATAAAGAGTGAGGTGTGGTGGCCCAGACGCGAATTGTAGTAGATTTTTAGTCAGAAAATCAGGATGGCAGATGAATTTCGAGTCATTTGGCAGAGTTATATAGGACGTCAGATTTGACGTCAGATGACTTCAGATTTGACGGAGAAACGATTTGAACGACGTCGAATTTGACATTCAAATCCTTCTGCGCATGCTCCAAGAGTTTCAAAATGCGGTTGGAACAATACTAATTATATAAAGAGTGAGGTGTGGCGGCCTAGACGCGAATTTGACTCGATTTTTAGTCGAACAAATCAAGACATCATGGCAGATGAATTTCGAGTCATTTGGCAGAGTTAGATAGGACTTTAGATGACTTCAGATTTGACGGACAAACGATTAGAACGACGTAGAATTTGACGTCCAAATCCTTCTGCGCATGCTCCAAGAGTTTCAAACTGCAGTTAGAACAAAACTAATTACATAAAGAGTGAGCTGTGGCGGCCTAGACGCGAATTGTACTCGATTTTTAGTCGAACAAATCAGGACATCATGGCAGATGAATTTTGAATCATTTGGCAGAGTTAGAGAGGACGTCAGATGACTTCAGATTTGATGGACAAAAGATTTGAACGACGTCGAATTTGACGTCCAAATCCTTCTGCGCGTGCTCCAAGAGTTTCGAACTGCGGTTGGAACAAAGCTAATTAAATAAAGAGTGAGGTGTGGTGGCCCAGACGCGAATTGTAGTCGATTTTTAGTCAACAAATCAGGATGGCAGATGAATTTCGAGTCATTTGGCAGAGTTAGATAGGAGTGATAGGACGTCAGTTGACTTCAGATTTGACGGACAAAAGATTTGAACGACGTCGAATTTGACGTCCAAATCCTTCTGCGCATGCTCCAAGAGTTTTAAACTGCGGTTGGGACAAAAGTAATTATATAAAGAGTGTGATGAGGTGGCCCAGACGCGAATTGTGATTTTTAGTCGAACAAATCAGGGTGGCAGATGAATTTCGAGTCATTTGGCAGAGTTAGATAGTACCGAAAGGCAGAAAACGGAATTTTTTAGACATTTTGATTCTTTTACCTTAGTTTAGCAGCGTATTCTATTTCTATCGAGCACCGATCTCTGATGAAGTGGCTGTATTTTTCAAGGAAGTCGATCCCCTTTTGCGTATGCAGCGATAAACTATCATATTGATCCTGAAAAAAACAGACATTATGAAAAAAAACTTCAATTTTCCAACGACCTAAAAGTAGGTAAATGTTAAAAGTTCATATTCCGATGGACCACGAGAACCCGTAATGAACGGTTTGCTCTATCTCGAAATCGAAATCTAGAACGTTTTTAAAAGTTTTGAAAATCATATCAATTTATTCAGTAGACAATGGTTTTCGGATGATTGATTATTCGGAGGATTCGTGAGGTCGTTTGATGAAGGAATGCATAACAAGTTTTAAGTTGAGGATAGGACACACCTTAAGGCGTCTTTCGAACACATTGTTCGCCTCCCACGTCTAATCTTGTATTGTCCTCCAAATGATATCGAGAGGTCGAAAAAGAAATTTTTGAAATTCAACAGAAAATATGAGTTGCTTACTACAGCCCCACCCAGATACGTTGCAATATAAGAAACGTGATTCAAGTGACTCCACCTTATGAATGAAAAGATATATCACGAACTAGACAGACATGTTTTTTTTATTCCCTTCTCTCATTTTAAGGAGGTATGATGGTTTTTAAGTGAGTTGCTTTGCAAATTTTTCGTTGTTAACAACGGTTTTCGGTTTTTCCCTTCTATCTCGGAAACCGTCGCTCAAAACGAAAAAATGTCATAAGTAAAAGTCGAAGCTACGGAAATTTCCTACAAAAAAGACCTCATTGGTTTTTTTGTCAGAGCAATACTTAAGGAGATATGAGGGTTCTTAAGTGAGTTGCTTTGCTAATTTTTCGTTGTGAGCAACGGTTTTCGGTTTCCCCCTTCTATCTCGGAAACCGTCGCTCAAAACGAAAAATGTCTTAAGTAAAAGTTGTAGGTACGAAGATTTCCTACAAAAATTTCTTTATTCATTATTTGCGTAAGAGCAATATTTAAGGAGTTATGAGGTTAAAACTAATAATCCTACAGAGCCTGTCTGAAAACTTAAAACCTTCATATCTCCTAAAATATTGCTCTGACGGAAAAAACCAATAAGATATTTTATGTAGTAAATTTCCGTAGCTACAACTTTTACTTTGGACATTTTTTCGTTTTGAGCGACGGTTTCCAAGATAGAAGGAAAAAACCGAAAACCGTTGCTCACAACGAAATATGTACAAAGCAACCAACTTAAAACCCTCATATCCCCTTAAAGGCTACATAAGGAGGGCATTTTGGCCCTTACTCCGATTGAGAAGATGCCTCTGTGAATAAAAAATGACAAATTTTGAAGAAATGATGAACTTTTTCGGCCAAATCGAAGTAAGGGCCGAAATGCTGCCCTTATTCCGCTATCGCCTTTCCCAGCTTTTCGAGGAGTGGTTCAAGTTGTGTAACAAAGGAAGGAAGTGAAGATCAGGTGGTAACATAAGTCGACCTCCTTTATAACAAGAAATCACGCATGAAAGAACACAATATAAATTTAAAATTAATTGCTAATAATCTTTCAGCAGACTACAGGATGTAGAATCTATTTGTAGTTAGTTTATATTTTTAACCTTTTATTTTTACCTGTCTGCGACTGAGGACATCGAAACGTTAAATAATTTTGAATATTTGAAGTCTTTTTTGTTTATTAAAAATAGACTTTTTGGAAAGAACGTTGACCTTTCATTTAAAAGGGCCATTGTACTGTGAAAAGTAGTTATTATCAAAGATATGACCGGAAGACTTCGTTTTAAGAAAATCATTCCCAGTTTTTTTAGTTCTCAGATGCGAATATTGATCTCTTGCCATTGACCTCAGATATTTAGGTCAGGTTTTTGAAGGGGGATCGTGAGAAAGTATAAAGGGAATCCTTATATCTCCGTCCTTTCTCATCGGTTTCGACATAATCGAGGCTGAAAAGACCTCGTTTATATCGTTTTTTTTATTAATGAGAAATCGACTCACCAAACATGTAATCTGTCGGCCAGGTAACGTCGGAGGGGGGCTCCGGACGCGTCGATGGGCTTTTAGTCCAGATTTTTATTTGTTTATCCCAATCCGTCATGATTATACGATGAAATTCAAAGGAAAACTGAACTGTCCCCAGGAAGTTTTTATATCTTTTAGTTATCGATAAAGATAGGGACATTTTGTGGACGTTTCATATGTATAAAAATATGAACTTTATAAATTTTATCAGGAGAAAAACAAGAAAACAAACAGAAAAGTATAATATAGATTTTTTTTATTCATTTAAATTCAAAGTACTAGTTTGAAGAGCTTCCAACGAAAACTTCCTTAAAGAGAAGTAACAATATAGGAGGGGGAAGTATGTAGGAGGGGGAAGCATATAGGAGGGGACGTACAACGGAGGGGGAAGTATATGGGAGGGGAAGTATAACGGAGGGGGAAGTATAAGTGAGGGGAAGTATAACGGAGAGGGAAGTATGAGGGAACAAAAGTATAATGGAGGGGGGATGTATAAGGGAGGGAAAGTATAAAGGAAAATATTCCAAGTTTGTTTTTTCAAAAAAATTTTTAAGTTTATTTTTGAAAAATTTTCCAAGTTTTTTTTTTCGAAAAATTTTTCGACTTTTTTTTTAATTTTCCGGGTTTTCTTTTTTAAATGTGCACTTTTTTTTTTTGAAAATTTTTCGACTTTCTTTTAAATTTTCCAGGTTTTCTTTTTTAAATGTGCGCTTTTTTTTTTTTTTTTTTTTAATTTTATAGGATTTTTTTTTTGAAATTTTTTTTAAGTGTCAAGGTAGAAATAATGGGCTCTTTGGCCTGGAGATGTGCCTCTCGTAATGGGTGGAAGTATGATATTTCTCCCTACTAAAAAAATAATAATTAAAAAGTGGCAATTTTTTTACTCCGAAAATTCGTAAAAAAATATAAGGAGTCTTTGGTGAAACTTTGGTGGAAATAGGACCAACGGTTCGGCCGCAGCGAATTTTTTAAAATTTCAAACAGCCATATCTCCGCCATTTTTTTCGAAATTCAAAAATCGCCCTCGTTCTTGAAAAATGCTACGGACGGCCGGCCAGAAACACAAAGTTGAGATCCATAATCCATTTGATCCTACAGGCAAAAGTACTAGTCTGGAGCTGGCCCCGACGGGAACTTCCTTAAAGAGAAGTATCTATATAGGAGGGGGAAGTATATGGGAGGAGAAGTATAACGGAGTGGGAAGTATGTGGGAGGGGAAGTATAACGGAGTAGGAAGTATAATATGGGAGGGGAAGTATAACGGAGGGGGAAGTATAACGGAGGGGGAAGTATAACGGAGGGGGAAGTATAACGGAGGGGGAAGTATAACGGAGGGGGAAGTATAACGGAGGGGGAAGTATAACGAACGGGGAAGTATAACGGAGGGGAAAGTATAACAGAGGGGGAAGTATAATGGAGGGGGAAGTATAAGGGAACGAAAGTATAAAGGAAGGGGATGTAGTAGGGAGGGAAAGTATAAAGGAGAATTTTCCAAGTTAGTTTTTTCAAAAAATTTTTCGGGTTTTTTTTTTTTTTATTTGAAAAATTTAAGTTCTTTTTTTCGAAAAATTTTCGAAGTTCTTTTTTTGAAAAATGTTCTAAGTTTTTTTTGTCCGAAAAAAAATTTTTTTTTTTTTCAAAAAATTTTCAAAGTTTTTTTCGAAAAATTTTCCGGGTTTTCCTCTTTTTTTCGAAAAATTTTTTAAGTTCTTTTTTTCGAAAAATTTTTTAAGTTTTTTTGTAAAAAAAAAATTTTCCGGGTTTTTTCTTCTTTTTCTTTTTTCTTTTTTATTTTTTTTGAAAAATTTTTAAGTTCTTTTTTTCGAAAAATTTTTTAAGTGTCGAGGTAGAAATAATGGGCTCTTTGGCCTAGGGATGTGCCTCTCGTAAAGGGTAGAAGTACGTAATTTCTCCCTACTAATAAAAATAGTAATTAAAAAGTGGCAATTTTTTTGCACCAAAAATTCTTAAAAAATATAAGGAGTAATTGGTGAAAATTTGGTGAAAATCGGATTAACGGTTCGGCCGCAGCGAATTTTTTAAAATTTCAAACAGACATATCTCCGCCATTTTTTCGAAATTCAAAAATCCCCCTCGTTACATTCTTCTTCACCGGCTAAAGAAATTTTAGTGAAAATTTGGTGAAAATCGGATGAAAATTGTGGCCGTAAAGTGTTCCGGAAAAAAATGCTACGGCCGGCCGGCCGGCACCACAGACAAAGTTGAGATCGGTAAAGATCAATATTCGATTTGACCCTCCGGGGTCTGGAAGACCCTTCCCCAAATACCCGACGTCGAGGGTATCGCAATAACTTCTTTAAGGAAGTTAAAAAAACCGACATGGGGGGTAAAACAAATCACTTCTTTAAGGAAGTTAAAAAGATATAAAATTGGCGAAACGGCGTATGAACAAAAAATTTCAGACTACAAAATGGTCCACAATTTTTTTCTTTCGCCGGATGAGGAAACGACTAGATGGGCGAGAGAAAAAGAAATGAGTACGGTACTTTTTGTCTCGCATTTTGGTGTTTTCTCATTAGCAACTCATCATTGGGAACATGAGGATATTCTTTCCCACGTTTTTTGGGCGTGGATTGAAAATTGAAGGCTACGGATTTTAACGTCCTACCTAAACGCCAACGTCGGGATGTAAACAAACCAGTAATTAAACGGTGGTTAAATACTTTTAATTTTATTAGACAGGTGTTTGGTGAATTAGGGAGAGATGTCTTCCGGCATGGTCGGATTCCACGAAGGAGGTCAGAAAGCTAACGGAGCAGCCCTTCTGGCTGACGAGATTCAAATGAACCTGAGGTTAAAAAAAAAAAAAGTTGAAAGAAAATTAAGGATCGCGATTAACCTTGTTGCAGGCATAATTCCGTAAGTTTTTAACATACTCCTTGTTTAAACCAGATTCACATTTTTTTTTAAAGATGGACGCCTACACGTTTCTTATCCCACACGTACATTTCGCCTCATTTAGCTCCCACGATAAAGAAGACAAAAAAAGGACTTATCTAGACAGTGAAATACGATTTTCATACTTCAAATATGGGTAGATCAAGCCGCAGAAGGGCCACAGAAAGTGCAAATTATCCATCAGAGTTGGGCGTGATCATATTCATAAATATGAATACGAATCACATTTTCGGCTAAAAAGTCGCTTAATCGTCAACAAAACAGTCGGTAATCGTCAGGTTGGCAGCGAAACAGTCGTTTTATATCAGATTGGAAGCTAAAACGGAGTTCGACAGATAATCAGTCGTTAAACCGTCAGATTGGCCCTAAAACTTAGTTAAATCGCCAGCTGAACAGTCGTTTTAACGTGAGACTTTCAGCTGAAACGTAGTTCGACATATAACCAGACAGTTAAACCGTCAAATTGGCCCTAAAACTTAGCTTAATCGCCAGCTAAACAGTCGTTAAGTCGCGAGACTTTCAGCGAAACAGTCGCTTAATCGTCAACAAAACGGTCGGTGAACCGTCAGGTTGGCAACGGAACAGTCGTTTTATATCAGATTGGCAGCTAAAACGTAGTTCGACAGATAATCAGTCGTTAAACCGTCAGATTGAACCTAAAACTTAGTTCAATCGCCAGCTAACAGTCGTTTTAACGTGAGACTTCTAGCTCAAACGTAGTTCGACAGATAACCGGTCGTTAAAACCGTCAAATTGGCCCTAAAACTTAGTTTAATCGCCAGCTAAACAGTCGTTAAATCGTCAGACTTTCAGCTAAACAGTAGTATGCATCCAATTTTGTAAAAGCCGCAGAAGGGCCACAGAAATTCCAAAATAGACAAAGAGTTCAACGACTGCTTCTCCCATTTTAAACAATGCCAAATCGGACACGGAATTGACGGACACTTGGAACAAGTTGACGTTTCCTTTTTGAAGAAGGAAACCGTGATAGATGAGTCTTCATTTTATTGATTTATTGTCTTTAAAAAGACAAAGCAGGATAATAAAATTAAATCGTAACAAGATCATGGACAGGTTGACTTCCTCCGGACCCTCATGTAAGCGACACTTTACTTCCTCTTAAGCACATTCTTCTTCGGGAAAAAAAGTAGAACGGAGACTAAAAATGGGTTTTCTCTCACTAAAAAAGTAATAGAAGGTAGGATTAGGCGCATATGGAGACCTTTAAAATCCTGTCAAGGACCAACACTTTCGAATCGTCCCGTTAAAAGAAAAAATAAGCTCATAGAAATATTCACACTTCAATTAAAGACATAGAAGAAAAATAAGGCGGAGGAGATAAGACGTGGGTAGACGAGCGAGACATCCGTCCCAGGAGGCAATTGACGGATAATCCTCTAATTGACGCACTACACGTCCATCAAAGAAAATGATACGATAAAAAATATATGCCGGATTTCTGGTCTTATTTAAATAGTTCATAAAATGAGCTCAGTATGGACTCCGTCCGATTACGTTTTGGCAGTCGTTGAACTAGTTTCTATTTTGGAATTTCTGTAGCCCTTCAAAAATTGAATCTTCGCGTTAAAACTACTGTTTAGTTGAAAGTCTCTCGATTTAACGGCTGTTTAGCTGGCGATTGAAATAAGTTTTAGGGCCAATCTGAGGGCTTAACGACTGTTTATCTGTCAAACTACGTTTCAGCTGAAAGTCTTACGATTAAACGACTGTTTAGCTGGCGATTGAAATAAGTTTTAGGGCCAATCTGAGGGCTTAACGACTGTTTATCTGTCAAACTACGTTTCAGCTGAAAGTCTCACGATTAAACGACTGTTTAGCTGGCGATTGAAATAAGTTTTAGGGCCAATCTGAGGGCTTAACGACTGTTTATCTGTCAAACTACGTTTTAGCTGAGAGTCTCACGATTAAACGACTGTTTAGCTGGCGATTGAACTAAGTTTTAGGGCCAATCTGAAGGTTTAACGACTGTTTATCTGTCAAACTACCTTTCAGCTGAAAGTCTCACGATTAAACGACTGTTTAGCTGGCGATTGAACTAAGTTTTAGGGCCAATCTGACGGTTTAACGACTGTTTATCTGTCAAACTTCGTTTCAGCTGAAAATCTCACGATTAAACCACTGTTTAGCTGGCGATTGAACTAAGTTTTAGGGCCAATCTGACGGTTTAACGACTGTTTATCTGTCAAACTACGTTTTAGCTGAGAGTCTCACGATTAAACGACTGTTCAGCTGGCGATTGAACTAAGTTTTAGGGCCAATCTGAAGGTTTAACGACTGTTTATCTGTCAAACTACCTTTCAGCTGAAAGTCTCACGACTAAACGACTGTTTAGCTGGCGATTGAACTAAGTTTTAGGGCCGATCTGACGGTTTAACGACTGTTTATCTGTCAAACTTCGTTTCAGCTGAAAATCTCACGATTAAACCACTGTTTAGCTGGCGATTGAACTAAGTTTTAGGGCCAATCTGAGGGCTTAACGACTGTTTATCTGTCAAACTACGTTTTAGCTGAGAGTCTCACGATTAAACGACTGTTCAGCTGGCGATTGAACTAAGTTTTAGGCCAATCTGAAGGTTTAACGACTGTTTATCTGTCAAACTACCTTTCAGCTGAAAGTCTCACGATTAAACGACTGTTTAGCTGGCGATTGAACTAAGTTTTAGGGCCAATCTGACGGTTTAACGACTGTTTATCTGTCAACTTCGTTTCAGCTGAAAATCTCACGATTAAACCACTGTTTAGCTGGCGATTGAACTAAGTTTAGGGCCAATCTGACGGTTTAACGACTGTTTATCTGTCAAACTTCGTTTCAGCTGAAAATCTCACGATTAAACCACTGTTTAGCTGGCGTTTGAACTTACGAACAAAAATTTTGTTTTGATGGCTCGTAACTCCGAAACCGCTAACTTTAAGAAGGTTATGTGCTAAACACTTTTTGTAGCAAATTAAATTTACATTATTTTTGTACCTAATATATTTTGTGCTAAACCTTATAGTTTTCGAGATATTCCATAAAAACTTATAAAAAATGCGACACCCTTCTTGCGCCTCGCTCCGGCGAACCCAAGAAGACAATTTTTTTAAAACAAAAACGAATTTTTATTGGAATTCATCCCCATAGGGAAATCATTGTTTTAGATACCAAGGATATCGGGAACGGGAGTTATAATTCTCGAGAGAACGCCCGTATAACGGCAACACGTAAAACAACGTAGGACGTCAGATAAATATTAATAGAAGCGTGTTTACGTTAGGACAGAATCCGAAGAAATAAAAACGTGACATTGAATATTAATAAACCAGAGGTTTCTTGAAAAATTAGCACGGAGAAATCCCGGGAGTGTCCGCCTAATCCCGAACTACAATCAAACCTTCATTCTTAAAAAGTTAACTTTCACGTAATTATTCGACATTCGTGAATCTGGCCAATCAACACCCGAAACATCCTGTACTTCAAAATTAAACCCTTTGAACGTGAAAATAAGCCGGAGATTTAGTCCCTGACCTACTTAAATATTGACCTGGGAGCTCAGACAAACTCGGTCATGCAGCACCTTTTTTTAACAAAAATAATAATTTTCTTTGTCTTAAAATTAGTTCTTTCTTCCCTTTGCAACAAAGGAGTCAAGGATTAACTCATGAACAGTCAAGGCCATGAAAATCGCAAGATGAGTACCGACTTCAATATTTTTTTAACATAATTTTAAAAGTCTGTAGAAATTCCCATTGAGACAAAAGAATTTCTATAATTAAGATAGTTACTAGTTATGTAATGAGTCATAACAAGTGTTTTCAAGGGCAAATATTTGCGTTGGACAATATCGTCTTAAGCGATGATGAAGAGAAAAAAAAATGTTTAAAATCAAGGGTTTTTCGCTACGGAGGGAGTTTTAATTTGAAAAAATTACCAAAGATCCTTCACGAGTCAACGATCCGTGTCTTTTACTTAAGTGGTAAAAAAAATTAGGTTTAAAAATGGAAATATTGGATTTAGCATGTTTCTGCTTAATATATTTTTTTATGACAAAAGGATTTATTGTGAAAGTGTTTTGAAAACGCCAAAATCTTCGATGGGTGCCACATTGCTAAAAAGTTAACCGATTTGAGGAGCAGTTTTCATAAAATATCTCAAAAAGTATCAGGTTTAGCCTAAAAACTATTAAGACTAAAAATAATGTACATTAAATTTCCAACAATAAAGATTTAGCACATTATCTTGATAAAGGGAGCGGTTTCGGAGTTAGGAGCCATCAAAACCGATTTGAGAAGCAGTTTTCATAAAATATCTCGAAAACTATCAGGTTTAGCCTAAAAACTATTAAGACAAAAATAATCTACATTAAATTTCCAACAAAAAAGATTTAGCACATTATCTTGATAAAGGGAGCGGTTTCGGAGTTAGGAGCCATCAAAACCGATTTGAGAAGCAGTTTTCATAAAATATCTCGAAAACTATCAGGTTTAGCCTAAAAACTATTAAAACTAAAAATAATGTACATTAAATTTCCAACAAAAAAGATTTAGCACATTATCTTGATAAAGGGAGCGGTTTCGGAGTTAGGAGCCATCAAAACCGATTTGAGAAGCAGTTTTCATAAAATATCTCGAAAAGTATCAGGTTTAGCCTAAAAACTATTAAGACTAAAAATAATGTACATTAAATTTCCAACAAAAAAGATTTAGCACATTATCTTGATAAAGGGAGCGGTTTCGGAGTTAGGAGCCATCAAAACCGATTTGAGAAGCAGTTTTCATAAAATATCTCGAAAACTATCAGGTTTAGCCTAAAAACTATTAAGACTAAAATAATGTACATTAAATTTCCAACAAAAAAGATTTAGCACATTATCTTGATTAAGGGAGGGGTTTCGGAGTTAGGAGCCATCAAAACAAAATTGTTGTTCTTAAGTTTAGAGGTATCAAATAAATCGAAAACCATTGGTCGTAGCACGATGAAGACTAAGTACAAAATTAATCTTCACGCAATTTTCTCTAGAAAAATTACATTTTTATATCGTCGTGTTAGTTCTAACACCGGCTATCTCATTTTCCTTGGTTTTCAGGAGAGCAAAAGTACGGATTAATTTCTCATTGGAATCAATGCATTACCTGTTGGCTTAATCGTGAACTACGCTTTTTCTGTTGGTAATAGGGTTAAACTACCAACGGAATTCGATTCTCCACAAAATTTACCATCAGAAACAATGCCAAACTCAGAAGTGATAAAAATGAGATAGCCGGTGTTAGAACTAACGCGACGATTTTATATAATATTAAACAGTCTTGTTTTACACATTTTCTACAGGTGGCAATTTAGGCCTTTAAATACAAAAATACAAGTTAAAAAATTTGATATCTCCAATGAAGTTTCCTTTCAATGGAACGGCATTCCGAGAATAAGTGACCCAAAAAAATCAAGTCACCACAAAAGCATAAAAATTAGAAGAAACAATCAATCTCTATTACCAACACGAGTTGAGTCAGAAGGGGCATACAAATTCGCGTTTTACTCGGTTGTGACACAAAAGGAATTGCGAAAAACTAAACCTTTTATATAAGAACCACTGAAAGATACGTTCACTTTGGAAAAAAAAGAAAATACCAATTTTTCTTTTTTTAATAGAAAAACATTCGCGTTCTTAGATTAGATTTCTATAGGGACCTTGTGCACCCCGACCCCTATGGATCTATTGTGCGTCCTACTTGAAAATCAGAGATTCCCGTCCAACCACAGGCTCTTCACTAGCCCCCAGAGGGGTCTCTACATGGCTCGATGGGCAGGGTTTTTCCTCCCATGGGCTCATGAACTTCAGGCCTTCGCGATAACAGAGCCGTCTCCTCCCAGCAGAAGCAGCAGGTGCTGTCCTCTGTCACTCCCAACCATTGAAGGTGTTCGCGGAGTTATCAGCGTCCAGTCAGCAGGATAGGATGCCTAGTCCTACCTTGTCTGAGCAGATCTGCTGTGAGATCATGCCTTTGGCCGTCAATGAACAGCTTAGCATGTCTTTGACCTAGGGCGTTATTCTCGTCAAACTAGCGGAGAGAGTTAGCGGAAAAAAAAAAGAAAATAACCATTTTTTTAATAGAAAAACATTCGCGTTCTTAACTTTAAACTTGAAGGGAAACCTTGAAACTATTGACATTTTGTATTTTTGTCCGAAATGTAAAAGTCGAGACATTTCCTTTCTCCGTAATCCCCAGGAGTAGGGTTACGAGTTTCTGTGGTCAAACATAAAACCATCTTTCAGCACTCAGTTTACAATTGAAAGTTTTAAGTGCAAACGATTGGGTGATTTACTTTCCAGAGTATTCATTTCAGGATGTAAAAATTTAAAAAGAATTCCTATTAACTTTTGAAGGGCCAAATTAGGTGAAATTACATTCAAAGCTAGCGGTATTCAGGCGAACGACCTCATTTTTCGTTCCAACTTTTAAGTTTTATAATAAAAATTTTTCTAGTGCAACTTACGCAATAGATATTTAGGTCGAGGAATGCGAGAAAGCGCATTTTCCTTTTGTCGGGTAAAAAAGCGGAATTTTAGTCGAATAAATAAAATGAAGTGGATGTTTTAGAACGTGGTGTAGTCTTGATATCACGTTAACTAACCTACCCCAAACTACCTGTTACCCACACTTTCCTCCTCCTTAATTACAATAAAATATTTTCTAGAAGAAAAAATCTACCACATCCACCACAACTATTTCCACAGCAATAAAAGTAATAAATATTAACGATTAAAAAAATGATTATGTATAAGACCCGATGATTTAACAGTTTTTGAGAGGGGAAAAAAGAAGTTTTTCTGAAAAGAAAGTCGAATATTGCATACGAAATGCAGTTTTTATTGGATGCCAAGAACCGGTTAGTACCCTGTAAATAGCGATTCCGAGGGTGTGTCTCGTGTGGAAATTCATGCCTGTACTTACAGAGGTCATCAAAATGTTGAAAGGGAACGATTTAATAAAACTCGTGGAAAAGTCTTTCGTCAGTCAAATTTTATTTATAGAATAATCCGACTGAATCACAGGAAAATGAGGGAAATGTGTCACCTTTCAGGTATTTCCTTTCTTCGATTGCAGCTCGGAAACGGCCGATTCTGCAATGAAGTTGATTTCGTCTAATTTGTAGGAAATTTAATCACCTTTCATTTTTGTATAATACATTTTTTGGATACGACGCACCGTTTTGAAGATACAGAAGAAAAACCGTGAAAAGTCACGCTCAATCGCCCCATGGTTTAAAAAAAATTTTCGTTTTTTTGCACCGTTTTTCGCCACCCTGTAGATCGGGTGCAGTTGGTCGTACAAAAACTTTCTTGAATCAAATTTATAGGAAATTTAGTCAGCTTTATTTTTTAAGTTAAATATATTTTGGCTACGACGTACCGTTTTGGAGATATAAGCAAAAAACAGGGAAAATCCGCGTAAAAAAAATTCAAATCCATTTTTATTAATAATAGCTTTGTTCCAACTGCAGTTTGAAACTGGCTTGAAACACCTGGAGCATGCGCAGAAGGATTCGGACGTCAAATTTGAATTCGTTCGAATCGTTTATCCGTCAAGTCCAAATCCTTCTGCGCATGCCTCAGGAGTTTCAAACCAGTTTCAAGCTACGGTTGGAACAAAGCAAGTATAATCACCGGATTTTCCCGGTCAAATCTTAATTCTGTGACAACTACCCCCATTACAATAGGTAGATTTCGACAAAAAGAAACCTACCAGTAAAATAAATAAAATAATGCTTTCCAAGTACAAAGATCTCGAAAAGAAACGTAATTAAAACTTTCACTCATAATAAGAAAAAATATAATTCAAGCGAAGAATCTCGAAAAGAAAATTAATATCGAGCGCAGTGAAGGTAGGAATTATGTAAATTACACATTGCACAAGGACTCCAAACAATCGGGATTTGAATAAAAAGGATTCCCAATTTTTTCAGATATCAAGATTTTACACTCGTTGAACTTCCCCCCTTCTACTTTGTCTGGCGGCCTTTCTCCATAACATCTTCCAACTATGCAATAGTTGGCTTTCTCTGAATAACAATTTTTAACGTTATGTCAGTTTATTTCTCTTTAAAAAGAATAACTTAAGTTGTTTATAAGAGGAAACTTATTTTAGCCTTGTTTGCAATTTTTTTCTTGGCTACCTTAAAATTTAAAGTGCTCTGCTTTTCTTCTCATGTATTTATAGACTGTTTATTTTACGGGTTCTTTTCGGAAAAATGTTGTTTATCGAGTGGGGGCTTTAGAATAAACGAATAACTATAATCATGAAAAAAAGGTAGGTATAAAAATAAAATTTTATGGAGTAGTTTCAAGGTAATAATCAGGGCCGAGCTAGCAGTTTACTTTGATTTTCTGCTTAAAAGGATTTCCTTCTTTTCCTATAATACATTTAAGTACAAAAATAATCTACATTTAAATTTCGAACCCTGCTATTGTCAAAAATAGTTTTGTATGATTTTTCTCAGCGTTTTTTATCACTTATTATCGAATAACTCGAAAACCGTGAGGTTTAGCGCAAAAAGTACTAAGCACAAAAATAATTACATTACATTTTCAACAAAAAGTTTTTAGAGCCAAACCTTCTTAAAGTGAACGGTTATGGAGTTACAGACCGTCAAAAAAGTTTTTGGTTTTATGCTATTTTAGATTATGAGCGTTTTTTATCACTTATTATCGAATACCTCGAAAAACCGTGAGATTTAGCGCAAAAAGTACTAATCACAAAAATAATCTACGTTAAATTTTCAACAAAAAGGGTTTTAATCAAAACCTTCTTAAAGTGAACGGTTTCGGAGTTACTGACCGTCAAAAAATAACTTTTGGTCTTATGCATTTTAGATTTTCATCAGCGTTTATATCGAATATCTCGAAAACTGTGAGGTTTAGCGCAAAAAGTACTAAGCACAAAATAATCTACATTACATTTTCAACAAAAAGTTTTTAGAGCCAAACCTTCATAAAGTGAACGGTTTCGGAGTTACAGACCGTCAAAAAATAGTTTTTGGTTCCATGCCATTTTAGATTATGAGCGTTTTTTATCACTTATTATCGAATATCTCGAAAACCGTGAGGTTTAGCGCAAAAAGTACGAAGCGCAAAAATAATCTACGTTAAATTTCCAATAAAAAGTGTTTGGAACGACACCTTCTTAAAGTGAACGGTTTCCGAGTTACAGACCGTCAAAAATAGTTTTTGGTTTTATGCCATTTTAGATTATGAGCGTTTTTTATCACTTATTATCGAATATCTCGAAAACCGTGAGGTTTAGCTCAAAAAGTACAAAGCACAAAAATAATCTACGTTAAATTTCCAACAAAAAGTGTTTTAAACAAAACCTTCTTAAAGTGAACGGTTTCGGAGTTACAGACCGTCAAAAAAATAGTTTTTGGTCTTATGCATTTTAGATTTTCATCAGCGTTTTTAACCACTTATAGAATATCTCGAAAACTGTGAGGTTTAGCGCAAAAAGTATTAAGCACAAAAATAATCTACGTTAAATTTCCAACAAAAAGTGTTTAGAACGAAACCTTCTTAAAATGAACAGGTTCGGAGTTAAGAACCGTCAAATGGGAGATTATAGCAGTAACTTTTTGTTGTAATTTTTAAATTAAGTCTTACAAATAGGGAATCAGGACAGCTTGGAAAAGTTTCTGCATTCTACGATCTTGTTAATGGACGGAAAAGAAAAAATATTCGCTTACTTTTCTGGAATACTTGTCAAAATCGATATGCGGGGAATCCATGGGCGTTTGGAATCTTTCAGGGATGTTAACACGTCCGCTTTTACTAAACGACTGAAAGCATCCGGGTTTACACACGTGTTTGTTCGTGGTAAATAAGCGAACAACAGAAAATAACTTATAAGAAAAAAAATGGAACTACTAAAAACACGCATTAAAAATAAATATAAATAAAAGAAAAAAAAAATTAATGAGCATTTCAATGTCAGAATATGGATACAGGTGGGGGCTTTCACCATATTGCCATGGCATTTAGTAGAGAAAAAACTTCAGACGAAGGAAAAAAAAACCTTTTATGTCCAGGATTTGATCCTAAGACCATGATGACTCTGGGAGATCGTCTCAAAATTGGTTTCTGCTTACAATTTCGTTCTGTATCATTGAAAGGAACAAATATGAATGATTTGTTGTCTACAAAGGATGTCAATTTGTCGCTATCTAGCTTTCTGTCCATTTAATTCAAAGGAAGAAATTAGAATTGAATAATTTTGATATTCTGAGGGCCCTTATATGCAAAGATGAATTAACTTTCTTAAAAAAGTTATTGTTTTACCCTCCATTTTGGGAAGGGGTCTTTCAGAACCTCAATTCGATTATGGATCTAAACCGATCTCAACTTTGTCTGTGGAGCCGGCCGGACGTACCATTTTTTCAGAACATTTCCAGCCACAGTTTTCAACCGATTTTCAGCAAAGTACACAATTTTCCTTAATCGATGAACAATAACAAGGGCGATTTTGAATTTCCAAAAAATGGCGAAGAAATGTCTGTTTAAACAAATTCGCTGTGGCCGATTTCAACAAATACTCCTTACATTTTTTACGCATTTTTGGTTCAAAAAGAAATTTATTTCAGTAGGGAGAAATTTCATACTTCCACCTCTTGGGAGAGGCATATACTCTGGGCAAAAATCACACTATTTCTACCTTGATACTTTAAGTTTATAAAAAAGAAAAAAAACCTTAGAAAATTTAAAAAAAAATTCTACCTCAAAAAATAGATTTAGAAGAAAAGAAATCTACCTAATAAAACTAGGGCAAAAAAAGAAAAGGAAAATTTTTCTAAATTCAAAATTATTGAAATTATACTCCCCCTCCTTTATACTTCTCCCCCTCCTTTATACTTCTCCCCCTCCTATATTGTATCTTCTCTTTAAAGAAGTTTTCGTTGAAAAGCTCTTCAAACTAGTGCATTTTTTTAAGGGATTTTCAACGCATTTTGCATCGTCCTTTGACCGCAATGTTCAACCCGGCAACCTGGCCAGACACCAAAAATTATTTTCGATAAGCAAAAAAACAGGATAATTTTTTGTTTCTGGACAGTGGACATTTAAAATATTCACGTCCTTCGAGATTCGAAACCCGAAAACGCTTTTTATCTCGTTTTCTTCCCTATTTCGCCAGTTTAGCGGACTGTCGGTATTTGATATTTGGTCGAGCGGTAGGCGGCCGAGTTGGAACAGGTTTTAACCTCCGGTCTCGCTCCTCCTTATATGTCTGCGAGACCAGTTTCCAATAGGGAGAGGCTCCGGCTCACTTTTTGTCCCTTTCGCTTTATCCGATTGTTTATAAAAAAAAACGAAACAAAAAAAATTACAGAATAAATTATAAAATGGAATCTTCGCCAAGTGTTTAGGAGTTTGTTCTATTCTGAGTTTCGCAGTTTAAAATATTGTGTAAACAATGTAGGACCTTGAATAAACGGGGAAAATTTGTGGATCTGAATCCGCGAACGAAATTCCGATGGTCTTTCATTTGATCGTGGGGATTCAAGGTCTTTGGGCGTGAAAAATAGGCGCGCGGGGCGACTATGATAAACGCAGAACGGTTCGGAGAGGGCCGCAGGTAATCGGCCCCGTCCTCACGGGTTTGTTGACCGTGTGAGAAGACTCGCGTAGGTACAAAACTTATGTCATCCGCCGAAAAAGAAAAATCAGAAAAAAAAACGCGTGGAAATTACTAGTTCACTTCGGCACGAATGGATTTAAATAAGTGAAGATCTGGACGAGATTCACGAGCTAGATTGCTCTTGTTATCAAGGGTTTTTATTCGATTTCTCTCTATTAAGCCCACATCAATTTAAAACGTTTTTGTTATAGGGGATTTTTGAAGTAGACAAAAATTACTAGTTTGAAGAGCTTCCAAAGAAAACTTCCTTAAAGACAAGGAAAAATTCAGGAGGGGGAAGTATAGCGGAGGAGAAGTTTAAGAAGGGGGAAGTATAAACGAAGGGTAGTTAAAGGAGAGGGAAGTATAAAGGAGAAGTGTAAGGAGGGGGAAGTATACACGAAGAGAAGTTAAAGGAGGGGGAAGTATAACGGAGGAGAAGTGTAAGCCCTTGCTTACTTTTATTACTTTCTATATGCTAACTTTTATACTTTTGTACTTCCCCCTGGAAGTATAAACGAAAAGAAGTTAAAGGAAGGGGAAGTATAACGGAGGAGAAGTGTAAGCAGGGGAAGTATGTATAAACGAAGCGAAGTTAAAGAAGGGGGCAGTATAAAGGAGGAGAAGTGTAAGCAGGGAAAAGTATAAACGAAGAGAAGTTAAAGGAGGGGGAAGTATAAAGGAGGAGAAGTGTGAGGAGGGGAAGTATAAACGAAGAGAAGTTAAAGGAGGGGGAAGTATAACGGAGGAGAAGTGTAAGCCCCTGCTTACTTTTATACTTCCTATATGCTTACTTTTATACTTCTCCCTGGAAGTATAAACGAAAAGAAGTTAAAGGAAGGGGAAGTATAACGGAGGAGAAGTGTAAGCAGGGGAAGTATGTATAAACGAAGCGAAGTTAAAGAAGGGGGCAGTATAAAGGAGGAGAAGTGTAAGCAGGGAAAAGTATAAACGAAGAGAAGTTAAAGGAGGGGGAAGTATAAAGGAGGAGAAGTGTAAGCAGGGGGAAGTATGTAGAAACGAAGCGAAGTTAAAGGAGGGGGCAGTATAAAGGAGGAGAAGTGTAGGCAGGGAAAAGTATAAACGAAGAGAAGTTAGAGGAGGGGGAAGTATAAAGGAGGAGAAGTGTAAGGAGGGGAAGTATAAACGAAGAGAAGTTAAAGGAGGGGGAAGTATAACGGAGGAGAACTGTAAGCCCCTGCTTACTTTTATACTTCCTGTATGCTTACTTTTATACTTTTCTACTTCCCCCTGGAAGTATAAACGAAAAGAAGTTAAAGGAAGGGGAAGTATAACGGAGGAGAAGTGTAAGCAGGGGGAAGTATGTATAAACGAAGCGAAGTTAAAGGAGGGGGAAGTATAACGGAGGAGAAGTGTAAGCCCCTGCTTACTTTTATACTTCCTGTATGCTTACTTTTATACTTTTCTACTTCCCCCTGGAAGTATAAACGAAAAGAAGTTAAAGGAAGAGGAAGTATAACGGAGGAGAAGTGTAAGCAGGGGGAAGTATGTATAAACGAAGCGAAGTTAAAGGAGGGGAAAGTTTAGCGGAGGAGAAGTGTAAGCAGGGAAAAGTATAAAAGGGAAGTATAAAGGAGGATAAGTGTAAGGAGAGGGGAAGTATAAACGAAGAGAAATTTAAGGAGGGGAAAGTATAAGGCCGTCCGCACACTGGAGCCGACTACGTGCGACTCGGAGTCGTACGAAGTAGTACGACTTCGTTATAGAGATCCTAACAGTAACAATTAAATGGAACCTCGCCCACTGCAACCGACTCAGTCGTGCGTATACGTGCGTTCATATCCGACTTACGACTCGATCCAAACTTGTTTGGATTTTGTCGCAGGTCGCGTGCGATTTTTGCGTTTTCTGAGTGAATTATTAATTATTATGGATACCGAAAAGCTCATTTCTCTTGTGCAAAATGCTGAGTGCTTGTGGGACCAAAAATGTAAAGAAATGTAAAGAAATGTAAAAAGAAAAAAAATGTAAAGAAAGAATGTCTTTCTTAAATCCCCCTTAACACTTTCCAAAATGTAGTAAAATGTTTCCTTTTTCATGCGGAAATAACGGAAAAATTTGAAATTTGAAATCTCAGAAATCTGAATTTTCATACGATCAGTCGGCTCCAGTGTGCGAGGAAAGCGTACGACCTGAACGCACGACTGGTCGTGCGTAGTCGCAGTCGCGCCTAGTCGGCTCCAGTGTGCGGCCGGCCTAAATGAGGATAAGTGTAAGGAGGGGGAAGTATAAAGGAGGGGGAGTTATAAAGGAGGAGAAGTATAATTTCAATTTTCTCTTTTTTTGCAAAACATTCCCCTCCTGGGTCTGGAAGACCCTTCTCCAAAACCCTAGAGGAGGGTATCACAATAATTTCTTTAAGGAAGTTATATGATTTCAATAAAGTTTTGAAAGTCATGCGGTTGAAGAACTGAAGACATTGTTCACATCCAAGGATTCAACCACAAATCGTCACACCAAGCGGAAGAACTTAAACGACTTTCGCATCCGTAAATTAAAGGTTTTCTTTATATTTCCGGAGGCTTAAAATATCCGAAAGTGTTTTGTTTGCCGGGCAGATGGTCAACGTCAAAACGCAAGTGGACCACTTCTTCACAAACGGAATTCCGAGGCGTTTTTAGAAAACAATACGCGACTGAATTTTAGATGTCTGGAAGCCCCGTTAGTTTGAAAAATGTGTGTTAACTTCTCTTCGTTTATACTTCCCCCTCCTTACACTTCTCCTCCTTTATACTTCCCCCTGCTTACACTTCTCCTCCGTTATACTTCCCCCTCCTATATAGTTCCTTCTCTTTTTTAGAAGTTTTCTTTGGAAGCTCTTCAAACTAGTAATTTTCTGTCTACTTCAAATTCTGAATGAACGGGTTGTAAATGAGGAAAATTTTCGTTTCTCCCCCTTCATGATATCTACGGATAATCGAGGGTGGCCTCGTAACCATGGAGAAGATGCAAATACAGAAAACGTCAAGGCAATCGTTATTCAATTAAAAAGCCCCAATTATCTATAGTTGCAGTAGTGTTTCTACAAATTCTATACTTTTTAATCTTATATTTAGAAATACAGTGAAGAAGATTTTACAACCATCCATGGCAGGATGGGGTTTTTTGGCCCCTAAGATTTGGCCTAAAAATTGAAGATGCCGCTCTGTGTGAGTAAGACATAAATCCAGGTTTGCCAACACCCATAAATTTTGTTTTCAGTCAAGTTGGCAACAAACTGAAACCTCATCATTTTGAAACTTTCCAGACATGTCTTAACACGTTATTACGTAATATTTTTTAAAAACATTCAGTTTTTTTTATCAATAAAAATTTAAGTGTCTCTACAAGAGGTGAACAAACAACTTTTACGGTGAAAAACGGAATTTTTTTAAAAGAATGGCTGGGACTAATAACCGTCAAAAGTCAAGGTCATCAATTTGGTATTCAAAGGAGTAAAACGTAAAAATAAATAAACGATTATAAACGCGATTTTGGTGTAAATTTTGGGCTTCCACGTGAGGAAAGAGAAAGAAAACAAACTTTTTGTCTTCCAGAGGTTAGCAGAATCTGTCAAAAGAAAAGTTGGAGGCTAAAAATATCGAAGTTCTTTTTAGCTTTTTAAGATCTCGTAAGAAAAGTTATTAGAAAGTTGATTATATTTTGTTTAGGACTTACCCAAAGCTCTGTTCCCCAACTAGCTGTAGTTGCCATTATGAATTAATCCAAAGGAAATCGTCAAAAAAAACACTTGAAACAGATCACATTAAAAACGTCCACTGAGCCCGTAATTTGGGAAAGAAAATGGGGGAATAAATTGAATAAAAAAGGGGAATTAGAGAAAAAATACTTTGCGAAAAAATAAACACTTTCGACAAGAGTTGACTAAGCCATTGCTGTTTGATGACTGCTTACGGGAAGGACGGAGAGACCGTGAAAACAGCGCGACGGGTGGGATGGGCGGACGGAATCTCTTTTATTTCCTTCTCTCAACGCAGACAGCGCTAGTGTTCTGACGTCATGATCCGAGTGAAAATTCAAACAGTCTGGTTAACTCATCGACGAAACGTGTTTAACTTGAGAGCTCACAACATATGTTCTAAATCGACGTTGTTACGGCAACATGTCGTATATATTTGGGCATTTTGAGGTAAGAACACCCCTGGGTTCGTATTTTCGCGGGGAATCGAACGGTATGATTAAAAATGCGATTGGCAGCTTTGAAACAGCCGCAAATTGCGAACGAACAACACTGCGTATGATTAGGAGTGTTATCATTGTTATCAACTAGTCGTATGACCGCCATTTTGTCTCTCCTGAAAGTTGCCCCAAACTTGATACGACATGTTGCCGTAACGAAATATCATCAGAGTCTAATAAACCACATCACACATCACATCTTAATCTTTCACTGTAAATTAGTGGTGAAGAATCATCTACGTATTTACACTCTCTCAACATACAAACACAGAACGAGAATAGATTCCGGCACGTCTTGATCTTCCATCGACGGCGCCAGCAAGCAATTTTTTCCTCAATCTCAATCAATCATCAGACGTCATCATCGTCGGCATCAGCATGGCATAGAATAAACAAACTGCTCTTTATTTTATGAGCATAGTCAATCAATTGATATCAACAGTTCCGCACCACTTCGACTCACTGAATTGGTGGAACTCCATCAACTCGTCAGCAGTTCTGCACCTCTTCAACCCGCTGAATGGTGGAACTTCTAAATCGGAACGAACTTCGTGACATTTGTGGCTCGACAGTTCGCGTTCCAGCATCCGCACACCCATCTTCGACAAATCATCGCTCGACACAACACCTCATACCTTCACCCTTCTTTTCTCCGTGGGGGGTGATGTGGAAACCACAACATATGTTCGTAATCTTTCACTCTAATTTAATGGTGAAGAATCATTCCACACCTCCACGTTGGGTTTTTGGGGAAGGGTCAACGTATTGATCTTTACCGCTCTCGACTTTGTCTGTGGTGCCGGCCGGTCGTAGCATTTTTTCCAAAACACTTTACGGCCAGTTTTCGCCCGATTTGCACCAAATTTTCACACAATCTTCCTCAATCGATAAAAAGAAAGTAAGGAGAGGGATTCTTGAATTTCGAAAAAATGGCGGAGATATGTCTGTTTGAAATTTTAAAAACTGCGCTGCGGCCGAAAAGTTGGTCCGATTTTTACCAAATTTTCACCAAATACTCCTTATATTTCTTACGAACATTTGGTGTAAAAACAATTTGTTTTTACGATTTTAGAACAACAATCTGGAAATTTGGAAACAAAAGATTACCCGTGTTCGTCTTATTCGAAAACTTTTTAAAATTAAGCGGGTTTTTTATATCGATCAGAATTTCGATTAGAATCGAATTAGAATCGATTAGAATTTCACATATAAAATTGATTATTAGAACAATAGTATGTAGTTAGAACTCCTACATTAAAACTACAATTTAAATTTACTCCTTGAATATAGATAATCAAATCTTTTTAGAAAAAGGCAGTGGCATCGATGTAATATCGATGTCGAAGTTGAAACCGCGTGTGTGCCTCCTCTGTTCAGTTTTCTGCCAGCGAAGGTGGTGCTCCCGGCGGACCTGCCATTCCCAGTCTTTCGTGAAGGGAACATTTCTGCCATAAAAACTGTCGTTTTCAGGATTTTATAACAGTAATCTACTAGTTCCACCATCTGCCGCCATGCGTTCTGTCGATATTTTCTTGTTTCTGCCACAGGCCTGGACGGAACGAACGGGCGGAATCATCAATTTGACCTATCAATTCCTGATTCCTCCTTGACATTTTTAGTGAAAGTTGTAAGTTATCATGTCTGACCTAATTAATGTTTAATTATCTTATATTTTTAGGTTAATAATAATATTACTCCTAGAGAATATAAATAAAAAATATGGCATCTCCAGAATGTATTACCCTTGATTCAGGGTCCGATTCTGATGTCGAGGTGAGTTTTCATTTTTGTAATTTATTTATTTTTTTAAATTATTCTGTTATTTAAAAAGAATGGAAACCACAAACCTAATAATAAAATTTAATTTATATTTAGTTCATCTGTGACATTAAAGGAGAGGATAAGCCAAAATGCGAGAGGAAATTTAAAAATACGTTGAAGATTCCGAAAGGAGAAGTCGATGTCATTCCGATTGTTGACTTGGACAAAGAGGAAGAAGAAAGGAAAGTGAGTGGAATTTTTAAACGCAGTGGAAGAAAAATGGTTTCTGATGCTGTTGAGATAGTATCGAGTATTTCTGCTGTCCATGAGGAGAACACCACCATGAAAATCGAGCAAGTCTTCAGCCTAGTAAGTTCTGTTTCCTCCATTCTAGTTAAGATCGATGAGCAGTCCTTAAATTTGTCGTGTATACAGTTTAAAAAAGTCTTTTGTGACTGTTCAGCTGATGATCTAGCAAGTGTTAAACTGCTGTTTAGATGACGATTAAGCAAATTATTAGCTGCTGACGATTTAAAGACTGTTTAGCTCACGATCAAACCATTATTTAGCCAAAAACCTAATAGTCGCTCAGCTGATGATCTAGCGAGTGTTAAACTGATTAGTTAACTGCTGTTTAGATGACGATTAAGCAACTATTAAGTTGATGATTTGAGCCGATCGTCTAGCGAGTGTTAAACTGATTATTTAACTGCTGTTTAGATGACAATTAAGCAACTATTAAGTTGATGATTTGAGCTAATCGTCTAGCGAGTGTTAAACTGATTAGTTAACTGCTGTTAAGATGACGATTAAGTAACTATTTATTTAATGATTTAACGACTGTTTAGCTGACGATCAAACCATTATTTAGCCAAAATTCTTATGACTGTTCAGCTGATTATCTAGCAAGTGTTAAACTGATGATTTAAGTGTTGTTTAGATGACAATTAAGCAGCTTTTTAGCTGCTTACGATTAAAAGGCTGTTTAGCTGACGATCAAACCATTATTTAGCCGAAAGCCTAATGACTGTTCAGCTGATGATCTAGCGAGTGTTAAACTGATGATTTAACTGCTGTTTAGGTGACAAGCATTTTTAAGCTGACCATTTAAAGGCTGTTTAGCTGACGATTAAACCATTATTTCGCCAAAAGCTTAATGACTGTTCAGCTGATTATCTAGCAAGTGTTAAAATAATGATTTAACTGCTATTTAGGTGACGATTAAACATTTCTGAAGCTGACGATCTAACCATTACTTAGCCGAAAACCTTATGATTGTTCAGCTGATGATCTAGTGAGTGTTAAACTGATGATTTAACTGCTGTTTATATGACGATTAAGCAACTACATAGTTGATAATTTAATGACTGTTACGATTTAAAGACTTTTTAGCTGAAAATTCAGCCTGTTTAACTTATGAAATAGCTAGTTATTGACATTTTTTGGTCACTGTGACACCCTTTTTTCCCTGCCACTGCAGCAAATTTTTTTCCCACCAGTTAAAACATTTCAGCATTACCGCCTCCCTGGAAATTTTCAATAAATTCATTTTATAGACGATGACTGACAACAACAATGGCTGTACTCCGCAAAAGCGACGGCGCATTTCAACGACCGTTACGCCACTTCGCCCATCCTCGAATTCTACACCTATCAATCAGCGAAGGCAGTCCAATATTTCAACCCTTCCGCAGAAAACTTCTGCTCAAAATCAATCACTGAAGAAACCAACTTTACCATCGGCAATGGCACCGAAGCGATCTAGTCAGGTTGGTCCCCCAAATATTTGGCTTCACCGTGCTTAAAACTTTTTAATTGACCTACTGCTATGTCCCAATCTTTTTTGCCACAGCCAATGCAGACTGGTGATCCGAAAAAAAGAGTTGTTATTGTACCAGTTCCATCTTTCGAGCAAAAGAATTCTTTGGTACCCAATGCCTCACCGTCATCTAAGCCCTCGCCGTCAAAACCTAAGTCCTCATCGTCAAAACCTAAGCCCTCACCATCGAAATCAAAGTTCTCATCTTCACAACCGAAAGCATCATCATCTCGAGTAAGCTTTCACAAATTTTTTCTGCCTAATATCTGATTCATTTATTTTTATTAGGTTCCAGTGGAGGCGGTTGTCATAAGTGACTCGGATGACGAAAAATCAGAAGAATCTGAACACGACTCAGAAAGTGAAAACTCACCAAATGTTAAATTATCAAAAGAACTTATTAAGAAAGTAAGATTTTTAAGAAAAAACAAGTATAAATAAGTAAATTTTTTTTGTTTAGCTGATTAGTGTATGTCTTAACTCAAAACTTGATGATGATTTGAAGAAAAAGATCAAAGAGAAACTAAATCGGTACATGGATGCAGCCTCGCCAAACGTTCTCAAACGAAATTATTTTATCCGAATGGTCAAAGAAATAATAAAAGATGTTGAAGCCATTTTGGATTGCCCAGAAATATATGAATCTCATGAAGTTACATTATGCGACAAAATTAAAGCGATCATTGCAGAATTAAAGAAAGACTCTCTGATTGTAAGTCCTTTATACACTTAAAAGTCTGAATGTAATATTTTTCTTTTTAGGTTAACAACAAATTAATTAGATTGACTAATATCTATAATGTAAGTATCAAAAATTGATGTTGCTTGATGTAGCTAAATCTGAGAACGTTTAAAATTTGTTGGTTTTTAGAAACTGAAGCGGAGGATACAGCGGTTGGAAGAGACAGAGGTTGATACCGACGATGAATCCGTCAACCCTTATTTGCTCTTAGACAAATATCAAAAACGAGCCACCGTAGTCTACAATAAAATGTGCGAAATTCAAAATATCGGAAACCACGCCGACCGCCCATATCTCCTGCCGTTCAGCTTCAAAGGAAAAGGTCCCGAACCAATCGAAAGAGCGCTGGAAGTCTACTACAACAAAACGAGAAAATTCCCGAATTTTAAGGAAGTTGTGAAACTTACGAAGAAAGTTTCGGAGGAAAAAAAATTGGGATTGAGCGAACCTGAAATTTTTTGCACAGCACAATCAGTTTTTACCGATTTCGGCCGACGGCTCCAAATGCGAAGACAAAGGGACGATTACCACAATCTCGTCAGTTACATCAATGATGGTGAAAGAGATCCTGCTGCAGAAGACCCTGAACTCCTTAGAAAATTAGAAATGAATAAACATCTTTACATTACGAAAGAACAAGAGGTTTATTTTATTATCAATTTTATTCATCTAATCACTGTTTAGCTGACAACCTAACGACTGTTTAGCTGACGCTCATATGTCTGTTAGCTGACAGTCTGACAGCTTTTCAGCTGCCATTATAACGACTGTTTAGCTGGTCATCTAATGACTGTTTGGCTATTAATCTAAAGAATGATTACCAGCCAATCTATTGGTCTATTTAGCTAATAGGATCTAATGACTGTTTAGCTGACAACCTAACGACTGTTTAGCTGACGCTCATATGTCTGTTAGCTGACAATCTGACAGCTTTTCAGCTGCCATTCTAACGACTGTTTAGCTTTAGCCTATCATCAAAACCTCTGTTCGAAAATCTCAATTCATCAAAATCTCAAAACAACTGTTAAGCTGACAATCTAGCGACTTTTTAGCTGATCCAACAACTGTTTACCTGACACCCTAATGATTCGCTGACGCCAATTTTCTTTTGTTTAACTTTTTATTTGTGGTTTTTTAGGTTCTTGATACCTTCGCTAAAAAGCAAGCAATGAAGGAGGGAAAGAAAAAGACTGAAGATTCTGAGGATGAGAGCAACCGCTCAAACGAAAGCAGCGATGGAGAATCAGAGAACGAGGGTGAGAATTCAGACAGGAGCAGTTTAAGTTCCGAGGAAAACTCACCGAAAAAACCTAGAAGGGAAGAATCTTCAAAAGTCGAAGAAAATAGCTCAGGAAAAGGGGAAGTATCTAAAGGGGAGCCCGATTTGAAATCGGGAGCCCAAATGCCCGAAATCCGAAGCAGTTTAAGTTTTGAGGAAAAGTCACCGAAAAAACCAAAAAGTGAAGAATCTCCGCAAGTTGAAGAAAATAGCTCAGGAAAAGGGGAAGTATCTACAGGGGAGCCCGATTTGAAATCGGGAGCCCAAATGCCCGAAATCCGAAGCAGTTTAAGTTCCGAGGAAAAATCACCGAAAAAACCAAAAAGTGAAGATTCTCCGCAAGTTGATGAAAATAGCTCAGTAAAAGGGGAAGTATCTAAAGGGGAGCCCAATTTGAAATCGGGAGCCCAAATGCCCGAAATCCAAAGCAGTTTAAGTTCCAAGGAAAAGTCACCGAAAAAACCAAAAAGTGAAGAATCTCCGCAAGATGAAGAAAATAGCTCAGGAAAAGCAGAAGTATCTAAAGGGGAGCCCAATTTGAAATCGGGAGCCCAAATACCCGAAATCCGAAGCAGTTTAAGTTCCAAGGAAAAGTCACCGAAAAATCCTAGAAGTGAAGAATCTCCGCAAGTTGAAGAAAAAAGCCCAGAAAAAGTAAAAGCATCAGAAGAAAAGACTGATGAAAAAATTATTTTGAAAGAGAAAACGTCCAAATCTCAAAGCCGATCAAGCTCTGAAGAAAAGTCACTCAAAAAAACTACAGAAAAGTCTCCCAAAGAGGATATTGATGAAATAAGTTCAGAAAAAGTCGAAGTATCGGAAGGGAAGCCAAAATAAATTATTTTGAAAGAGAAAAAACCTTTAATTCTAAGTCGTTCAAGTTCCAAGGAAATTAAAATCAGAAGAATCTTCTTTATAATTGAAAGAAAGATTTTCATAAAAAAATATTTAAAAATCCTGACAGTGAAAGTGATCTATGAAAATCATTCAGACATCCCTAAAAGTGATGAAAAAACACCATAATTTAAAAAAAATTCCTTATAAAATTAAATTTTTTAAACATCTTAGTTTTCTTTTCTTTTTTGTGCAAATTAAATAAAATAAAAAATTATATTTTTATTTTCTCGTTTTTACTTTCCTCTGATCCTAAGTAGGCTTATATTTTCTCCTTTTATTTGTTTTTAAGTAGTAGACGTTGCGGAATTCGTTACTTCCACCACTTGCTAGAAGTCGAAGAATTTCAACAGATTTTGGCGCTTTTTTCATGAATTCAGCGAGTTTTTGTTCAAAAAATACCACAAATTTTAACCAAATTGGTGGTTTTAAGGTCAAAATCGCCATTTTTTAAGTAAATTTTTGCGCAAGAAATTAGTCAACGAATTTCAACAGATTTTGGCGCTTTTTTCATGAATTCAGCGAGTTTTTGGTCGAAAAATACCACAAATTTAACCAAATTGGTGGTTTTAAGGTCAAAATTGCCATTTTTTAAGGAAATTTTTGCGCAAGAAAATAGTCAACGAATTTCAACAGATTTTGGCGCTTTTTTCATGAATTCAGCGAGTTTTTGGTCGAAAAATACCACAAATTTTAACCAAATTCGTGGTTTTAAGGTCAAAATCGCCATTTTTAAGGAAATTTTTGCGCAAGAAATTAGTCAACGAATTTCAACAGATTTTGGCGCTTTTTTCATGAATTCAGCGAGTTTTTGGTCGAAAAATACCACCAATTTTAACCAAATTCGTGGTTTTAAGGTCAAAATCGCCATTTTTTAAGTAAATTTTTGCGCAAGAAATTAGTCAACGAATTTCAACAGATTTTGGCGCTTTTTTCATGAATTCAGCGAGTTTTTGGTCGAAAAATACCACAAATTTTAACCAAATTCGTGGTTTTAAGGTCAAAATCGCCATTTTTTAAGGAAATTTTTGCGCAAGAAATTAGTCAAACGAATTTCAACAGATTTTGGCGCTTTTTTCATGAATTCAGCGAGTTTTTGGTCGAAAAATACCACAAATTTTAACCAAATTGGTGGTTTTAAGGTCAAAATCGCCATTTTTTAAGGAAATTTTGCGCAAGAAATTAGTCAACGAATTTCAACAGATTTGGCGCTTTTTTCATGAATTCAGCGAGTTTTTGGTCGAAAAATACCACAAATTTTAACCAAATTCGTGGTTTTAAGGTCAAAATCGCCATTTTTTAAGGAAATTTTTGCGCAAGAAATTAGTCAACGAATTTCAACAGATTTTGGCGCTTTTTTCATGAATTCAGCGAGTTTTTGTTCGAAAAATACCACAAATTTTAACCAAATTGGTGGTTTTAAGGTCAAAATCTCCATTTATTAAGGAAATTTTTGCGCAAGAAATTAGTCAACGAATTTCAACAGATTTTGGCGCTTTTTTCATGAATTCAGTGAGTTTTTGGTCGAAAAATACCACAAATTTTAACCAAATTGGTGGTTTTAAGGTCAAAATCGCCATTTTTAAGGAAATATTTGCGCAAAAATTAGTCAACAGATTTTGGCGCTTTTTTCATGAATTCAGCGAGTTTTTGGTCGAAAAACACCACAAATTTTAACCAAATTGGTGGTCTTAAGGTCAAAATCTCCATTTATTAAGGAAATTTTTGCGCAAGAAATTAGTCAACGAATTTCAACAGATTTTGGCGCTTTTTTCATGAATTCAGCGAGTTTTTGGTCGAAAAATACCACAAATTTTAACCAAATTCGTGGTTTTAAGGTCAAAATCGCCATTTTTTAAGAAAATTTTGCGCAAAAAATTAGTCAACGAATTTCAACAGATTTTGGCGTGTTTTTCTTTAATTTGCAAGCTTGTAAAAGTTGAAAACTGATATCAATGAAACCTTATTTAATAACTAGGGATGGAACAACTTGGAAACAACCGAATGATCATTTGTTTTGTCGATGAATTTAGTCTTCTTGTCCCGTTTTATTTCGTCATTTATACCCCATTTTTTAAAGTATTAGAAATCAGGAATTATGTTTAATGTAAACCCCCTTTCTTTTTTCAGGAAGAATTGATTGCAATTAACGAATTTTGAGTTTGGTGTACAGGGTGTCCCAGAGCGACTTGTCTTCTTGTCCAACCGATACAGGTTATCACAAGGAGGGGAGGGAATGCAGGACCCAGGCGGGGGATTTCGCCATAATGCCATGGCTAACTACCCTAGGGAGTTGCCAGTGGAAAGTGGAAACTAAAGACTTGGATAGTTGGATGTCTTGGATCTTTGTCCGGTTATAGTAGTACCCGGTTGTTCAAGTGAATCACTCGCTTGGAACCAAGTTATCCGATTGTTCCAACCCATTTAGAAGCATGTGCCCGTTGATAACTGTTATCAAATTGATAACCAATTAACTTGATATATTCGTATCAAAATAAAATGAACCGACAAAAAGTTTCGACGATCGCTGCCTTATCCGCTTTTGGTGTCGCTTCCTGGTTCGGCGGACAGAAATACGAAAGGAACCGAATTTTCAAGGAAAAAATCGACGACGACATCCTCCACGTCGGTGACGGCCCGGTTAAAAAGAAAATTTTCGTCCCTCCTCCAGAAGTGGACAACCCTAAAAGAATTCAAGAGGTAAAAACATTTCTAGGGTTTCAGCATTACAACTGTTTTAGATTTTAAAATTTGGTTCACCCAAAGCAGAAGTTGAAAGAAGATTCTCGGATTACGTTGTCTCTTTTGATACGAGAAATCGCATCCCGTACTGGACGTGCGAACATTTGACTGGAGATCGCGTCAAAAGAACTGGACCTGTCACGCGGGAAGAATCCGAATTTTATGAAGACGACCAACTAAATCTTCGCCTCAGGTAATCTACGACTCTTCTAAAAAATCCACTATTCATTTTAGACAGAAAGGAGCATTCATATTAAATATGAATACTCTATTCATAAAAGTTTTGCCATTCATCAAATGTTTTTGGAGAGCTGGAAATAGGAATTAACGTATTACTAAGTTTTAGCTTTGTGAATATGAATACTCTCAACTCCAATTTTAGATGTTGAAGTTTTTTTATATTTTAGGTCAACAAATTTTGATTATTTTCGAAGTGGGTACGATCGAGGTCATCTGGCCGCTGCAGGCAACCATATGAAGACACAAAGCGACTGCGACCAAACTTTCATCCTTTCCAATATCGCTCCTCAGGTTGGCGTCGGATTTAACCGCCACGCTTGGAATTATTTAGAAAAATACGTCAGAAAATTAGCTCGAGAGAGTAAAAACGTTTATGTCTACACAGGACCTATTTTTCAACCTATAAAAAACCCAAAGACGTAGGTTTCTTAAATAAAAAAAAACCTTTTATTTTTTTGATTTTAGAAACAAAGCATATATGAACTACGAAGTGATTGGACAAAACCAAATTTCTGTCCCTACACATTTTTTAAGGTTCTCCTCATAGAAAAAAATGATGGCCCATTTTTGCTCGAGTGTTACATCCTAGAAAATAAAAATTTGGGCGAAGTTAAAGAATTTTCTCCATTTAGGGCAAGTTGTTCAATTTATTTTTTATCTTTTATTTTTTTATGTTTGTTTTAGGTTTCTATTTATGATGTCGAAAAGATGTCGGGATTAAGTTTTAAAAGTGTTATTGATAAAAGTACTATAATAAAGGATATGCGATTTTCATGGACTGAATAACATATTTGTGAACTAGAAATGTTTTTAGATTTGTTTTTAAAAATTAAATATTTAAATCGATTTTGGATTTTTTAAATTTCCTTTTGTGAAAGATATTGCGGTGCTCTTGAGGTCAGTTTTTTTGTGGTGTCTCGGGTCAATTTTAATGGGGCATTTTTTAAAGTTGTCCGAAGAGGTCATTTAAAAAATAGTCAAATTAACTTGAAAGTTTGCATAGATTACGAATCCAAAATGAAGTACTAGTTTGCAGAGTTTCCAACGAAAACTTCCTTAAAGAGAAGTAAAAATATAGGAGAGAGAAGTATAACGGAGTGAAAAGTATAAGGGAGGGGAAGTATAAAGGAGAGGGGAGTATAAGGGAGGGAAGTATAAAGGAGGGAAAATTTAACAAAGAAGGATGTTTTTTTTTAATTTTTAATTTTTTTTTTGTTTACATTTGCATTTTTTTAAATTTTAAAGGTAGAAATAATGGGATTTTTGCCCAAGGAAGGTCCCTCTCATAATGGGTGGAAGTATGAAATTTCTCCCTACCAAAATGATAATTAATGTTAAAAAAAAAATAATTTTTTTACTCTTTAAATATAAAGTGGTGAAAATCGGACCAACGGTTCGGCTGGAGCAAATTTTTTAAAATTTCAAACAGACATATCTCCACCATTTTTTCGAAATTCAAAAATCGCCCTCGTTAGTTTCTTGTTCACCTGCTAAAGAAATTTGTGTGAAAATTTGGTGAAAATCGGTTGAAAACTGTGGCTGTAAAGTGTTCTGGAAAAAAATGCTACGGACGGCCGGCCGGCACCACAGACAAAGTTGAGATCGGTAAAGATCTATATTCGATTTCACCATCTGGGGTCTGGAAGACCCTTCCCCAAAAACCCAACATGGAGGGTATCACAACAACTTCTTTAAGGAAGTTAAAAATAGTTCTCATTCAAAATAACAAAGTTGCTGTCGCTCTGGGACACCCTGTATACCAAAATCATAATTCACAATCGATTCTTCGTCAAAAATGAAGGAAAGTTTACGTTTAACTTTTAACTTCCTTAAAGAAGTTATTGCGATACCCTCGACGTCGGGTTTTTGGGGAAGGGTCTTCCAGACCCCGGAGGGTCAAATCGAATATTGATCTTTACCGATCTCAACTTTGTCTGTGGTGCCGGCCGGCCCTCCGTAGCATTTTTTTCCGGAACACTTTACGGCCACAATTTTCATCCGATTTTCACCAAATTTTCACCAAAATTTCTTTAGCCGGTGAAGAAGAATGTAACGAGGGGGATTTTTGAATTTCGAAAAAATGGCGGAGATATGTCTGTTGGAAATTTTAAAAAATTCGCTGCGGCCGAACCGTTAATCCGATTTTCACCAAATTTTCACCAATTACTCCTTATATTTTTTAAGAATTTTTGGTGCAAAAAAATTGCCACTTTTTAATTACTATTTTTATTAGTAGGGAGAAATTTCGTACTTCTACCCTTTACGAGAGGCACATCCCTAGGCCAAAGAGCCCATTATTTCTACCTTGACACTTAGAAAATTTTTCGAAAAAAGAACTTAAAAATTTTTCAAACAAAAAAAAAAAAAAATTTTTTTTTTACAAAAAAACTTAGTACTTCCCCGTTCGTTATACTTCCCCTCCCATATACTTCCTACTCCGTTATACTTCCCCCTCCGTTATACTTCCCCTCCACATACTTCCCACTCCGTTATACTTCCCCTCCCATATACTTCCCCCTCCTATATTGTTACTTCTCTTTAAGGAAGTTCCCGTCGGGGCCAGCTCCAGACTAGTACTTTTTTCTGATCTTTAGTAAACTACTAATTAAAATGGATGATTCATTATTTCTGAACCACAGTTTAGATCATCGATTGTGAGGGTTAAAAATAATTTCTTGAAGAAAAATGAAAATCGTCTCGTTAGTTTTAACACCGGCTATGTCATTTTTTATCAATTTTGAGTTTGGCATTGTTTCAGATGGTAAATTTTGTGGAGAATCGAATTCCGTTGGTAGTTTAACCCTATTACCAACAGAAAACGCCTAGTTCACGATTTTGCCAACAGGTAATGCATTGATTCCAAAGAGTAATTTTGGCTCTCCTGAAAACCTAGGAAAAATGACATAGCCGGTGTTAGCTGCGACGATATAACATAGTCTAATTATAAGATAGAAATTATTCTTTTTTTTTCTTCCCTCCTTTGAGAGAGTTTCCTTCGAGGATTGAACACTGATGAAGTTTTTGTTCGAATTCGTAAAAAGGCGGGAAAAAATAATGGCGGGAAATATTGTGTGAGTGTATGACGTCATTGGATGTCTGCTCGGGGAACGTCGGAAGGTGTCTCTAGTGGGATAAGGAAAGCCGCACCCTGCCCGATAGACGGTCCGCTTGTGTTTCCTTTTTTACCGTATCCTCTGCTGTTTTCCAGGGGTTTCGTCGTTTTATTTTTATAATTCACGGCTTTTTTTTCGTTTTCCCCGTCGACGAATCTCGTGAATTCCGGTCTTTCGAGTTTCCGATGTGATCCCTTCCCTCGGCCGAGGAGTTGAGTGAGAAATTTTTGTCGGTTTCGGCGAGGGGACGAAAAAGCGGGTTCGCCTTCGTAAGTGTCAAGTTTTCATCTCTTCTGTCTGGAATACCCGCTTTTTTATAGCGGGATCTAAGGTATTTTTAACTCATCAATTTATACGCAAACTTCCTTCCATTTTTCGCACATATTAAACCTTTCCTATATTCCAATTTATATCAGGGCGAACCTTCAAAATGGCTTCAGTCGGCCATCATAAATGGTAGATGAAAACCCGATATTTGGTCGACCGGCGACAATTTTTCCATCCTCTTTTCCACTAATTTTCAATTAATCACAAAAACATCAATTATCCACTCCAGTAATTTACTGCCCATCTTAAATTATTCAAACCTCCAAATTAAAAATTGACAAAAAAAAAAGTATTTGAGGAAATTTTAAAATTATGCACTTAGGCATATTTTGCCGTAAAATTGAAATTATTGTTTGGAGATACCTTATTGTGGAGTTCAATAGCAGATTTTGCTATATAGAAATTAATTATTTATTAATAATTTATAAATAGAAAATTAATCGGCTTAGGTTGGCCTGATGTTTTGAGCTGTCCTATTATTTTCGGCAAAACTCAATTTTTTAACTTCCTTAAAAAAGTTATTGTGATACCCTCGACGTCGGATTTTTGGGGAGGGTCTTCCAGACCCCGGAGGGTCAAATCGAATATTGATCTTCACCGATCTCAACTTTGTCTGTTGTGCCGGCCGGCCGTAGCATTTTTTCCGGAACACTTTACGGCCACAGCTTTCATCCGATTTTCACCCAATTTCCTTTTTACTACTCATTTTTGTAGTTGTTTATTCCTTAATATGATTCTGGTGTACTTACCAAAAAGCGTCAAAAAATACGTTTTTCTCAAATATCTCCAAAACTATGAGGTTTATCTAAAAAAATATAAGTACAAAAATAATCTACATGAAATTTCCTACAAAAAGTATTTAGCGTATACCTAATCTTGCGTGAGCTGTTATGGAGTTTTTGTTATAAAAGGAAGTTTTTTATGATAAATCATCAAATAACTTGAAAACCAATAGTCGTAGCGAGATGAAGACTAAGTACAAAATAATTCGTTATGAAATTTACTATAAAAATGAATAACACATATTTTTTCATAAAACAAATAGTTTAGGAGGTATGGTCTAAAATACAGTTTTTACAAGATCCTGAGTTTAAAACGTATGGTACATGTTCAAAATAATCTCTTTCAACAAAATTAACAAATTTGAAGTCACTTGTTGATTTATAAAATACCATCTCGCCTAAACGCTTTGTTTTAAAAGAAAAAAAATGGTGAAGTCATTTTTTGTAGGAAATTGCGTAAAGATTAATTTTATACCTAATAACCTAAAATTTTATACCTAATTAACTTGTAAAGACGTCAGATGACTTCAGATTTGACGGAAAAGCGATTGAAAGAAGTCAAATTTGACGTCCAAATCCTTCTGCGCCTGCTCCAGGAGTTTCAAACCAGTTGCAAACTGTGGTTTGAACAAAGGTAATAGGATAATGGTTTTTTTGATATGTCTAAAATGTCATATAAACAAAAAATCTTTGACGGCTCGAAACTCCGAAACCGGTCACTTTATCAAGATTATATACTTAAGACTTTTTGTAGGAAATCTGGCGTAGATTAATTTTGTATTTAATAATTTTTGCGATAAACCTCTTAGCTTACAAGATATTTGGTAAAAACAGCTTTTTGGTCATCCAAAAATTATGTAATTTAAAAAAATTTGTTTGTCGATAAAGTTTATATGAGGCGCTCCGGGTACGAAGGGCGAACTCAACATCGGACAAATTTTTTTTTTCATTTTCAGATTCTAGACCTCTTGGTGAATTCACCCATATAATTTTTGTTGAGTTCGTCCTTTTTTCCCCTTTAAATACGTAAAAACCGATATGCGGTAAAGCTGTAACTGCTATATCCGAGCGGGTACGAAGGGCGAACTCCACATCCTAGTCCACAACCCCCACTCCTTTTCCCATTCCAGGGCATGACTTTTCTGTTGAGTTCGCCCGTAACATAAAACTTTAAAATGCGAATATCTCGAAACTACGTTTTGTTGAGTTCGCCCTTCGTACCCGGAGCGCCTCATATGATAAATAATAAACTTCAATGGAATTAGCCTATCTAAAATTAATATATTTAGTGGAGAAAGGACTTTTTGGAGTTGAGATTCGTTGGCTAAAATGCCGAAGGACCTTTACTGCCTCAACGATAATGTAATTGAAGCTCCAGTGGATCAGTAGGGCATGAGCATGCTTTATCGCATTGTGTGCTACTCTGTAAATTACATAGAGGACAAGATAGCGAGTTGTTTCCTCTAAAACCGGATTTGATTCCTTTTCTATGATGCTTTTTTTAAAAATAGGTTGTAACTGTTAATTGAACAGCTACGTTCAATTGACGGTTGTAAGAACGGTTTTATGCTACAAAATGATTGACGCAAGTCGTTAGCTTCGAAAATCGCCCTGTTACTTTCTTCTTCATCGGCTGAGCAAGATAGCGTGAAATAAAAACATTAAATAGACACATCTCCGCCATTTTTTCGAAATTCAAAAATCGCCTTCGTTCCAGAAAACTGCTACGGACTGCCGGCCGGTACCGCAGACGAAGTTGAGATCGGTAGTGATTCGATTTGAGGCGCTCCGGGTACGAAGGGCGAACTCGACATCGGAGAAATTTTTTTAACTTCCTTAAAGAAGTTATGTGATACCCTCGACGTTGGGTTTTTTGGGGAAGGGTCTCCAGTTTTTTTTCATTTTCAGATTCTAGACCTCTTGGTGAATACACCCATATAATTTTTATGTTGAGTTCGCCATTTTTTCCCCTTTAAATACGTAAAAACCGAAACTTTAAAATGCGAATATCTCGAAACTACGTTTTGTCGAGTTCGCCCTTCGTACCCGGAGCGCCTCATTTGAACCTCTGTGGTCTGGACGTCTTTTCCCCAAAAACTCGACAAAGAGGGTAAAACAATAACTTCGGAAGTTAATTAAAATAGTTTTTCTGGGAACAAACTAGAGCAAACAGAAAATATCTGAAGATAATTTTTATCTAAAACTAATATGAATTGAAAATGTGGTCCGACGTGATAAGTCAAAGTAGTGATTAAAAAAATAATTTAATTCAAAATGCCTTCAGATTCTGAAAATTTCTGCTAAATAGTCCGTTGAAGAAGATGCCGAAAGTACCGATTGTGAAGACTCCGTTTTGTTAGGGCTTTATGAGAGTTTTTGGCCATAGAAAGCTTTGTTCCAACCGCAGTTTGAAACTCCTGGAGCATGCGCAGAAGGATTTGGACATCAAAATTTACGTCGTTTGTTCACCAAATCTGAAGTCATCTGACGTCTGTCCAAAACCTTCTGCGCAATGGAAGAAGAAAATCAAACTGCAAGGTTGATACAGAACCAACAAAAGAAATTTGAAGAAACACGAATAATAGGTAGGTTTAATAAAGATGATACTACAACACAATGACGTAATGGGGAGTACGAAGAAGGGAATGATTACATTTTCAATAATCGAAAAGAGCTAGGCTACTAAAAATATTACATCACGACGTTTTTTTCCCCCCCGAAGAATCACGCTTTAGATGTCCAATTTGAAAAAGAAATTTTTATTATTTTTCAAGTGAAATTTTCATATTTAAATATTTTATAGAAATTGAAAAGCGTCGTGTGAATCACATTCTATTTTATTATCGGGGGAAAGTACAATTTCTGTGGTCTATCGACTAATGTGAAGATTTCCATTGAAAACTTCAACTTTGACATCATTCAGAAGGTTTTCTCTACAGTAGACCGCAATTTGCAAGAAAATATGAGGCGCTCCGGGTACGAAGGGCGAACTCGACAAAACGTAATTTTGAGATATTCGCATTCTAAAGTTTCGGTTTTTACGTATTTAAAGGGGAAAAAATGGCGAACTCAACATAAAAATTATATGGGTGTATTCACCAAGAGGTCTAGAATCTGAAAATGAAAAAAAAACTGGAAGACCCTTCCCCAAAAACCCGACGTCGAGGGTATCACAATAACTTCTTTAAGGAAGTTAAAAAAATTTCTCCGATGTCGAGTTCGCCCTTCGTACCCGGAGCGCCTCATATTAAATTTTATCACCCTTTTTTTGTAGGGAGGAAGATTCATGCGAGAGTGACATTCCTTGGGCAGAAAGCCCATTAATACCTTGATACTTAAAAAATGTTTGAAAAAATCCTCCTCCTTATACTTCCCCCTCCTTAACTTCTCTTTATACTTCCCCCTCCTGGATTCTTCCCCCTCCTATTGTTCCTTCTCGTTAAGGAATTTTTCGTTGGATGCTCTTCAAACTACATAGAACTTTTATTTGTTTTGTAGCTAATGAATGCAGTACTTAAATTTTTTGGCCCTCGCCCAAGATGGATGTGTTCTATTGATCTGAATGTTTTATGATCTGATGGGAGCTGTAGTTTTTTTGTAGGGGTTTTTGTTGATTCTAATTATGTAGAGTGAATGACGTTTTGTACAATAGAGGGCGTGGAAGTAGATTAATGTTCACTTTGAGTCGGATACGGTCAATTGTAGGTTGAATTGATTGAAATTAAACAGAGGTCTTTGCACCCCCAACCCCCGTAGGTTACCCTCGTAGACGTACCTTTTCTGGTGTAACCGACGGTCCTAAAAGGGAGTCTTCGAGCGGGGATCGATATAAATCGACCTGGGAGGGGGAGGTTGCCTTTCCTCGTGAGTGAAAGAGGGTGCTGGAGGCAGAAGAGGCGGAGGAACGCATGCGTCTACTCGCACCGCACCTTTATAGTCTCCAGTGTTGCCTTGGGCGTGGTACTGTGATAAATGTCCCAGTTTTATTCGCTCTTCTGAAACATATCAAGTGTTCCAGTCACCCCTTTTCCGCATGTCCCAGATGTCTTGACCGAGGATCCCCTACTTACCTCCGTCTGTGATACTAGTGAACCTTTTTTTTATTTAAGATATGGAGTTAAAATAGACTTATGACACTTTAAGGTGTAGTTTATTTTTTTTTGCTTTTGGATATCCAAAGAGGGTAAATATCTTCACAATCACCCTTTACCTCCTCTTCCCTTAAAAGTTCCTAAAAAAATTATGCCAAACTTCTTTTCAAAATTAGTTAAATGGTACAATTATGAATAAAACACGTGGGGGTTGGCCGGTGGGGAAGGTGCGAAGCCGGTGGTGGCTGCGGTGGCCGGCCGGCACCTTTGCCCGTCTCCTAGAGGGGGGTTTACACTTCTTTTATTTTAGTATCTCATACTTTTTCAAGTGTTTTTCCTCTTTAAGCTTTTATCTCGGCTTTTTTTCAGTACAGGATGTTTTTCAGTCTATTTGAGGGAACGTAGTTGGTAGTCCTGGACGGCGATCGATACTTTACTTGGCCACTCCCAACAGGCCAAACAAAAAAAAAATGAATATATATTATTTTGTCATTTTTTCATTGTATTCAAAATCTAAAAATCTGAAATCCTCGATTTGCCCCATAAAAAGTATTTTTCTATGGACTCCATTTATATCCCCTTGCTCAAAAATTGAGTAAAAAGGCATCCTAAAAGCCACTAATATCGCCCGAAAATTTAGAAAAAGGGATTTTCTTGGAGGGGAAAAATAGTGAAAATGGCACCAAAAATATTTTGTTTTTTGGGCTCAGAAAAAGTGAAAAAAATTTTGTTGTGGGTTTTTTTGACCGAAAAGTTTTCAAAAAATTGATTTTTGATTAAATTGCGGATGTATACCTGGGCTATTTCAAAAACCAAATTTTTAAATTTAATAAAGTTTTATTTTTTTTATGTCTTTTGTCCAATTTTCTTCCTGAAAAAAATTCAGTTTTTAATTAAAATAAAGTAATTTTTTAATATATTTTTTATATAAGCTTAAAAGAGTGCATGATTAAGGAGAGAAAAAAAAAATTAAATTAACCAAAGGTTTGCGTGCTATGGGAAAAGCATCCAGGGGTGGGAAGCGATCATTCACTGGGAACACCCATCCTGAATTCCGGCTAAATATTTCGTTTTCTTTAACGTCTTTGTAAATGAGCTCTTTTATAGTCTAATTTCACCCGACCTCAATTTTTAGGTCGAAAACACTTCTTTTGGCGCCATAAGCTGACCATATCACTAGCTTTTTGCACGCCATAGACGTTCGTGACAAGAAAACGTAATGAAAATACAAAAGAAATATAATTTTTAAGCTTTGGTTCACCAATGACAAGTTTCTGACTAGAACAACCATTTTTGTGAAAATTATAACGTTTTTAGCTTTATGGTTAGATAAAATAAGGTCGATGTCCTTGTTTGTACTTAATTTGAAGTGGGGAGGAGATAAATGATTCTGTTCTAAACGATTGTCTTCCCGTTGTATAAAAGGGGGGGTTTTAAAAATGTCTGCAACCCCTTTTTACCCCGAATGTTGTCTTTGAAAAGTCACTTGTATGCGTTGGCTACTCGGATGATCGGAATTCCTCTACAGGAATAACCGGTCTCACAGTACGGAGAAGACAGGAGATGCCTCTGTAATTAACTATAATTTGTTATGATTTTTCCGAGTTAACGTTCCCACCGTTTCTACATCCTTTTGCTAATCATCCAAAAACTAAGATCGGAAGCATTTATAATTTTTCCGATGTGAGCTTAGTTGAACAGTATTTTGGTTTGGTCAATCCTGCTTGCTGTAATATTGCTGTATTATTTTGCAGTATTTGCTGTAATATTGCTGTACTGTATTTGCTGTACAGCATAATATTGCTGTAATGTACATCTGCTTGGTTACTAGAAGGTGTGCGTAAGTTTTGCTATTTGTGAGGGTTGAGAAGCGGGAAGATGGGTGAAAAGATTCCCATGTTCTTGATCCTGCTTGCTCACTCCTTCTGCAAAACTCTAAAAAGGGCTAAAGAACTTCTACATCTATCATTTTTGAAAGCGCTGAAAGTGCCACAAATTTCTACCCTGTTTAATATCCTTTCAGTCATCAACGTCCACCTATGTCTTAAGCCTTCAATTGGCGAGGTGTAGTAAATAGCTGTATGTACAGCAATATGACCTGTCGAATGTAGGAAAATGGACTTTATGACGAGTTAACCATGTTGACGGAGAAACAAGCGCAGCAGAAAACATTAAAATCTGCTTGCGATTTAGTCCAGACGTAATGACAAAATTCCCAGTAAAACTACATTGCTATGGACTTCAATTCACGTGCGAAATTCAGCCGCAGATTTAGTGCTCTTGTAAAGCACGCAGAAAGGGCTAAGTTAAGGAGCAAGGGACGAAAACCTCCACTAAAAGCTGTCGTGACGTAGCTAACCTTTGCCTAGGGAGGTGGGATCCATCTTAACCATCAAGGGGATTAAGAAGCAAATAACCAAAACCACTTTTTTCTCAACTTTTTCTATTGAAATCCATTTGCGTGGTTTCTAAAGACTTGGTTTTTCGCTAGCACTGTGTGAGTTAACGGTACCAAACAACGCGCATGCGCGAGCTCTCATGTGCTTTTAATTCCGCGTTTTTTCAAAAATTCATCGGAGATTTGCTTAAATTCAAACTACCTTGATAACACGAGGGGGTAGATTTTTTCCTCTCGCAAGGAGAGCTTGTCTCTCCACACGAGCTTTTCTTGCGAGAGAAAAAAAATTAACCCCCTCGTGTTATGAACTAGACAATCTCAACGATGAATTTTTGAAAAAACGCGGGAACTAAAAATATACGCATGCGCGTTGTTCTGGTATCATGAACTCACATGCACCAACAATTCTTCACTACCTGAATGCTTATCGAACAGCAAGGAAATTCCATTATTAACGTTTTCCTCCATTTATCTTAATTTGTGGGATTTTTCCCCCCTGATCCATTCATTCGTTATCTTTTAATCTACGATTATCCGACCTTATGAAAATGCTAGTTTAGCGTACGAAGGACTCTTTTACTCTACGGACTTCAAATTTACGTGCGAAATTCAGTGCTCCTTGAGGTCTTTTACTCTTCTCGTGCTGCCTGTACGACACAGTTTGGAACAGGTTTGAAACTCCTGGAGCATGCGCAGAAGGATTTTGACGTCAGATGACGGTAAAACGATCCGAACGACGTCAATTTTGACGTCCAAATTCTTCTGCGCATGCCCAATAGTTTCAAACTGTGGCTTGGAGAAAGCTATTACTTCTGTCTAGTAGGCTATTGAGAAGCCACCTAAGAGGCTTTTTTGGCTCCATATATCAATGTGTTTACGATACTGCTTATCAAATATGATTGGTTGCATTCTGCGTTTATAGACAAAACTTTTTCAACTGGTCTATTCCGGTTTATTATCACACCTGTTGAACGCCCTTGAAATACTTCAGTGCATAGGTACTTATCGTTTCGTTCGATATTAGGTTTTTCAACTTTTTTATTCCTCTATTTCCATCCAAACCATTATTCCATTTGAAAAAAGTTAATTAGAACCAATTGAATGTTTTTTCTCCCCAATTAAAATTAATAAATGTTTTTTCTCTTTTGCAGTTACCCGAAGAATCCACTGGAAGTGGCTCAGCGACCTCTTAGAAAGACCAGAATATGATAATTAGAGACTAAGATTGGAACTTTGGAAGAGAAGCTAGGTATGTGATACCGAAAAATTTGTCACTTTTCGTAACGAGGTCAATGGTCTGCTTTATTTTTGGACAATTTTCAGTAGACATCAAATTAACCCGTAAATCCTTGTCGTTCCTATATTAAGAACCGCAAGCCCCTCCCGGGAGTTTCGCTTTATTTCACCCGTTTTTAAAATGAAGTTTTCCGAAGATTCTTCTATTTTTCCCTTTTTTGTATTGGTTAAAACGTCATTGGGTAATTAGATGAAGGCACTTGTTGCATGAGTGTCCTTAATTCTTATTTCTTATAAAACTTACGTAATTTTTTTTTTTTTCTATATTTTGAAACAATCCTACTTCATTATTTATCAAAAGTAATTAATGCTCTCGAATCCTTGTTTATGAAACGTACGCTAACCAAGGAAAATTCAGAAAGAGACAGAGGAAAAACGGTACATGTGAGTTTACGTTACCTAACAACGCGCATGCGCGAGCATTTCAGTTCCTGCGTTTTTTCAAAAATTCATCTCTGAGATTTGCCTAAATTCGAACTTGTTTGATTATACGAGGAGGTTAATTTTTTCCCTTTCGCAAGAAAGCTCGTTTGGAGAGGAAAAAAAATCAAATGAGCTCTTGCGAGAGGAAAAAATTACCCCCTCGTGTTTGAACACTAGTTTGAACTCAAAGATGAATTTTTGAAAAAACGCGGGAACTAAAAACACATGAATGGTCGCGCACGCGCGTTGTTATCGTAACTCACATGTACCATTCATTTTGAATGATTCAGCCTTTGAATCTTGGGTGTTGTTGTTTTCTCTTTTTTTGCGGGGGGGGGGGGGGGTCTAGAGTTTTGCTACCAATAAATCTCACTTTTGAAACGGTTCTTCATTTGAGGCGCTCCGGGTACGAAGGGCGAACTCGACATCGGAACTTCCTTAAAGAAGTTATTGTGATACCCTCGACGTCGGGTTTTTGGGGAAGGGTCCTCCAGTTTTTTTTCATTTTCAGATTCTAGACCTCTTGGTGAATACACCCATATAATTTTTATGTTGAGTTCGCCATTTTTTCCCCTTTAAATACGTAAAAACCGAAACTTTAAAATGCGAATATCTCGAAACTACGTTTTGTCGAGTTCGCCCTTCGTACCCGGAGCGCCTCATTTCAAATGGCGACTTAATTCAGATTCTCCGCGTCCGTTCTTTCTTCGCGATGCATTCATTTCCTCTCTTTGTCGGATATGGGACGACCGTAATTTAACCCGTTATTACTACACTGAGAAAAATGCATTCAAAATTGATAATTCCTCATCATCATTTAAAAATGAAAGTCCGAATTGGTCTCAATTCGGGTCAAACCCTACCGCAGACGAATCGAGTTAAATTGACCGTTAATTGTCTCATTTCGCTCACTTTATTGTTCGAAAAACCTTCAAAATTGAAAAAAAAAAGTTTTTCTTGTTGCTTTATCCTCATAATCGCTTTAAGTGGTGTGGGGCATGTAGGGTCAAATTTAAATGATAATTTTCAATTTCTGATCATCACGTTCGAAAATTACTCACCAAGGTTGAGAGCAATGAATGCATTAAACAGCGAATATCATCGGGAAAACCATTTGTATTCCTTTATCAATTTTACGTGCTGAAAGATTTATTTTTTGTCGGGACAATTTTGATTCAGTGGATTAAAAGGCGCATTTCGTTGAATGATGGAAGTAATCTGCGTACAATAGGAGCCCTTTTTAACTTACGAAGTTATTGTTTTACCCTCAACGTCGGGTTTTTGGGGAAGGATGTTCAGAATCCAGAGGGACAAATTGAGGCGCTCCGGGTATGAAGGGCGAACTCAACATCGGACAATTTTTTTTTTCTTTCATTTTCAGATTCTACTCAGAATTACACCACATAATTTTTATGTTGAGTTCGCCCTTTTTTCCCCCTTTAAATACGTAAAAACCGATATGCGGCAAAGCTCTAACTGCGATATCCGAGCGGGTACGAAGGGCGAACTCCACATCCTAGTCCACAACCCCCACTCCTTCTCCCATTCCAGGGCATGACTTTTCTGTTGAGTTCGCCCGTAACATAAAACTTTAAAATGCGAATATCTCGAAACAACGTTTTGTTGAGTTCGCCCTTCGTACCCGGAGCGCCTCAATTGATCTATACCGATCTCAACTTTGTCTGTAGTTCCGGTCGGCCGTTGCATTTTTTCGGAGCACTTTACCCCACAGTTTTGAACAGATTTTCACACAATTTTTGTTAGTTGGTGAACAAGTAACGAGGGCAATTTTTGAGTTTCGAACAAATGACGAAGATATGTCTGTTTAAAATTTTAAAAACTGCGCTGCGGCCGAACCTTTCGCCCGATTTTCGCCAAATTTTCACCAAACCCCTTATATTTTTTTATGAATTTTTGGTTTAAACAAATTATTTTAGTCAGTAGAAATTTCATACTTCCACCCCTTGCGAGAGGGACATCCTTGGGCAAAAAGCCCATTATTTCTACATTGATACCGAATTTGGAAAATTGGAAACTTGGAAAATTTGTCGAAAAAAAAAACTGAAAATTTATCAAAAAAGGCCGCTCTAATTCTCATTCTTTCTTATGCCAATAAAAAAGAAACCCAGACAGTTTAATTTATTCAACTATTCTGTTCATTTTACGACGCATCTTCTATTTGTTTTCTGTTCGACAAAAAATACGTGAAAGAATTTATATTGATAAATAATGCTAAATTTGTTATTTGCTTTTTATTGTGGTCTTCTGTAAAACCAGAAATTTTTAAAGAATTTTTTTTCTCCTTGTTTTTCCCGTGATTGTTTACGCAGTTCAAAAATTTATACAAGAAGTAGTTTACTGACAAGTTCTAGAAACTCGAAATTCGTTTTTTGAAGCCCTTCAAGAATTTTCAAAGAGAAATTAAAGACTATTGGCTCCATGGTTTTTGGGAAAGTCTTCCTGATCCCGCAGATTTTATTGGTAATAAAATTAGTAATAATGATGGCCCGTAAAAAGCAGCAGAAAGTCGTTTGCTAAAAGGCTCAACTCGCGGTTTAGACGCGTAAAAGAGATTAATAATTAGGGGGGAGGAAGGCTTGCAATCCTTTGACTCGTGTACAAAAGGATCAACCGAATCTATTTCTTGCCTCTTGTGCATCATTTGGGTCGTCAACAACAGTGGAAGTAAGGGCTCGCAATCCCTTGACTCGTGCAAAAGACGTATAAGCCCAGACCATTCGCCAATGTATTTCTTCAACACTTTCTCTGTATTTCTCGGGACAGTCTCTTTTCTTAATCATTTCCTCGATAAACCCTTCAAGACATGAATTTACTAAAGAATTTTTCCGTTTTTTTTTTCAGCTCCAGTCGGCGTAAAGAGCGATAGTGTGCAAGTATGAATGAGTTGGAAAGTTTACGTCAAGAAGCCGAATCTCTTAAAAATGCTATTCGAGTAAGTACTCAAGTAAAAAAAATTTTTCCCCGGCCGTTTTTAAAAAATAGTATTTTATAAATGAGAAACCATTTTAACTTGTCTGTAAAGTTGGGAATGTTTCCGACGTCAAACTAATAACTCTGGATCGATTAGATTGTGCAGGGAACGGCGGGGGGGGGGGGCACTGATTGATTTGTTATCAGAGAGGCAACTCGTCTAATCTGTGACAACATTTCTATCTGGCAGCTTCTCTCCATCTCGGCCTTCTGGTTATTAATCTTATCTAAGAAAAATTATAAATGCTTTTTTTAATCGTAAATAAAAGTGTTACTGACCCAGAAGTGATGGATTTTAAGTTTAGGCGGTTGTTTACAAGAAGGTTTCGAAGAGCTACAGTCTATAAATAGATGAGGAGTTCCTTATTTTTAAAGTTGTATCTCTAATTGAAGTGCGGGTCAAAAATTAGAAGGTGACTCTGACAGGCTTTGTGAGTTAAGTCGGCGTGAAATGGTTAGAAATCGATATAGCCTTTCAGACATGTTGGCACCTATGCTACAGTCCGCTATCTCGCACGTTTTTCCCATATTATTGCATGCGGGAAAAATCGATTTTAGGTGTTTCACGGAATGCTTCTGAATTTAAAAAAGTGGGTTTCTTGATTGAGCCTCAGAATTTTAAGTTGAGGGAGCGAGTACGGGAGAGCTCGGGGATGGGTGTGGCTTGGGGTGGGCGCCACCCTTGCGGCCTGCGTTGGCGAGATCACGTCTACACTTCGAGCGAGTTTATTAAATCCACGTGCCACGAGGCTTCTAGTGTTTTTTCCCCACCTCACAGGCGCATTTTCTCACCCTAAAAAGAGAACAAAAACTCAATTTTATCGGTCACCGCAATGAGGTGAACGCGAAAAAGCGTTTGGCTTAACTCTGGTTTATATCTTCCCAAAATAACACCACCGTATAACTCCCACAACTGGACTTATCGCGATTTGTACTCCGGATGACTACATTACATTCCGCACGCCGGAAATAGACTTGGCCGAAATGATTTATTCCTCTTCCGTGTCTCCAGACGACTTCCCTGCGAGCGAAAGATCAACAGATATTTTTCGCCTCTGAAAAAGTCCCGAATTCGATGGTTCACTGAGTGAAAGGAGCTCCTTTTGTGCATCCACTTCATTGACCGAGCTGTCCCCGATCGTAAAATGTCCGATATGGAAAAGGTCATCTTTTTTCAACTTATTCAATTCCCAATCATTTACGATTCTTTTAAAACTAGACTGTATACGCTACACGCCCCCACCTTGCCTTGGAGCCATATCTAATTTAGTCTCGAAGCCACATTCATTTAATTTGGACCGAGATCAAAATCGCTATTATTCCGAATGGTTATAAATTACCCGAAACTTGAAAACTGGGAAAAAAGTTTCAAGATTTAAAGTTCAATCTATGGATTTTGGTCAAAATATCGAGTCGCCTTTTTTTAGGCCTTTATGGCGCATTAAACATCAATGATTCAGGCCTGAATCAACCGCGAGTTTTCGTTGAATAATTTCTTTGATCCGTCGTTCATGTCATACCGTTTTATCGATTTCCGTGAAACTCTCCCGTATTTCCTTATCTTCTTTAAATTATTCCCGACGACTTCCTCTCCCTGAAGTGATTTTTCGAGGGGGGCGAAACAAAAGTAGGTCTTTGTTACTGGCATTACCGCAATGCGAAGGTGGTATGCGGGACGAGAGCGATTAACCTCTTAGTCGTGAACTATTCGAAACACTCGAAAGCCATCCTTCGCCTCATGATAAATTAAGTGTTGTTCGTTCTACCGATATCTGCTCTTTTCTTCAAATTTTTCCTATTTGAATGCAGGTGTCAGACGTGGGGTACGCGTAGCTTCACTCAACTGAGATGCTTGAGTTCCCTATGGGGGTACGACTTTGCTGTGTGAAAGCTACTATCGCCTTTACCAAGTTTTGCTAACGTGAAAACTTGGTACCGTTCGTACTTCGGGTGCTTCCGGGTTTCGGCCTATCGGATCCTAGATGCCACTAACTGGTAGCAGCCACAAATTACTTTCTCGCCGCGTCCTACGTTCATTTTCAGTACTTAGACCTCTTGCCAAACTCTCGCTTTCAGACGACAAAAGGAGCTCCGTTAATTCGAATGCGATCTTGCTTGTAAGCGCCTCGAGCATTATTTGGCACAATACCTTTGGCAATGAAAGAAAAACCGTGACCTACTCCAAAGACACGAAAGGGTGCCGGGGGGATCAATTCATCGCTTAGACAAGGTGTTTAACCTCTTCACCCAAACCTCCCTTCTCGTTGACACAATTTTAACGAGCGTGTCGAATCCTATTAAAACGGTTTCACATCGATTCGTTTAAAAACAACTTGATTATAATCCCTGAAACCGAGACAAGGTGGTATTACTCCTTTTGTGTTTCTAGAGCGGAGATAATATTCAATGTTGAAGTCTCATTTTCAATTGACTCTTCTTAAATATTGAAGTATTAGGTATTGACTTTTTAAATCACCTTATACTATTTGGGGATTGTCGAGCATCACTTGCAACAGCGATGCCTTCTTCTCACTCTGACTTCCCATTGATCGTTCAATCTTCGGTCATCCCTTGCCTTGTCATGACATGAACGATCATTTTGAAGCCCAAGTGACGCCATTCTTTCCACCGTGACGATTCCTGACATCGACGTCACTGAATACACGAGGCACTGAAGATTCTTTTTATCTTCGATCATGCTTTTCCGTTTACCTAAACAACGCGATCTTTCACTGTCTAGTGACCCGACCGACATCTACCGACTGTTGTTCCTACAGTATTGCAATCGTAACCCCTGGAATTGGAGGATTCTCTTCTTCATTTTCTCAGTAGCAAGCACATTTCTTCTCCCACCTCGGACGCCATTTGAATAAAACAAGATATCGCCTTTAGAGACCTAAACAACGCGTGGGAACCTTCCTGTGGGGGGTCCATCATGAACTATCAGTATAGACTATTGCCACTGTTTCTCACAGCAAAATCGAAGCTCTCTGCTACTGTATCCCAGAAGTTATAGGAAGCTCAAGCTTCTCTAGGATGCACAGTTCTTACTCTCATCTTCTCTGGGACGGGGGGGGGGATTCACTATCAGTCTAGTGAAGACTATTGCTATACGTTCGCTCCAAAAATGGCCAAACGGCACCACATCAAGCAAGTCGTTTAAATTCACTTCTAACTTTTTAATGCACCTTCTTTAACTTCATCTTTTTTCCATTAATGAATCGTTAGTTCTTATACTCGTATTTGTACAAATGTTATCAATTTGGACAAAACCAGACGGTAGTTCACTGCTGATCTAATCAACCACCTAGATCTATAACCGCGGTCTTCCAACTTGAATAAAACTAATTCAAACGGCATCTCGCGGAATCGCATTACTTAGTAAACGATATAACCGTAGAGAGCTTACCCGCATTGCGTGATAGTGTTGGAAGCTTGTCATCGATTTCTCAAAATTAATTGCTATCTAGATGTCCCCAAAACGGGGGCTTTCCGCTTATTATTCATGCGTTAAAGCTTCCATCCTTTATTGGCAGACATCTCCACTTGTTGCTGTTATTGATTTAATTTTTTAAAAAGTCTCTTCCGTAATAATGTGAAGTTTTTAGTAAATGATATTTATTATAATACGCTACGGGGCTTCAAAATGTGTTTAGCATGTTTGCTTTGGTGTGCGTGTAAAAGCGTGTTCTCGTGGGGGGTTTTACTCGACCCCCGCACCGCCTCGACCGCCCATAGCGTCCGATCAATATACTCCGCCATCTTGCAAAGACCTAGACCCGCGCTTCCCCACACTTTTAACCCCTTTACCAAAACCCTTTTTTCCCCCGACTTTTGATAATTATTGAAATGTCGGTTGTTTTTCTTAATTCCCAAATGTTTCTATGACGTCAGAAAGGTTCCAAGGAACGCGATAGCTGATCCATAAAGGATGAGGTTTCAGGTTCAATGTCGTTTGAACGCCACACTCCTTGACCTCTTTCAAGATTTTGTAGACTTAAGTTTCACTATTGTTTTCAAGGTGCGCTACTGCCTTTGTCTTTTATCGATTGTTAACGAAATTACTCTAGAATAAACGCGTTTTGGTTTCTGTTCAAGTTCTAAAATAGGTTCTATTTTTAAATGAGAATTTAAAAATGGGAGAAGAAAAAAGAAGGGCTTTTACTTTCGTTCTGGGCCCTGACAACCTGTAGGCTTTTCGGAGAGGCAACAAGTATTGACTACGGCTTAGGCGGGCCAACCCATCCAGGCACGCATACAGACACACACCCTTGTCTGGTCGACAACTCTTATTTTTTTCCCCTCCCCCACCTTCATCAAAGTCAAGTTATGAGTAGCTATTGAACCAAGTGCCACTAAGGCTCAAAGCCAATTAAAATCAAAATAACCCAAACTTCCTTAAAGAAGTTATTGTGATACCCTCCACGTTTTTGGGTATCAAATCGAATATTGATCTTTACCGATCTCATCGTCTGTGTTTCCGTCCGGCCGTAGCATTTTTACACTTTACAGCCACAGTTTTCAACAGTTTTTCACCAAATTTTCACACAACCTTCCTGAATAGTTGAACCAGAAATTATAGTGGGCGATTTTTGAATTTCGAAAAAATTTTCCCCTCCTTTATACTTCCCTCTCCTTAAACGTTCCCCTATTTATACTTCCCCCCTTATACCTTCTCCTCCGTTATACTTCCCCCCTTATACCTCCTCCTCCTATATTGTTCCTTCTCTTTAAGGGGATATGAGGGTTTTAAGTTGGTTGCTTTGTACATTTTCGTTGTGAGCAGCGGTTTTCGGTTTTTCCCTTCTATCTTGGAAACCGTCGCTCAAAACGAAAAAATGGCCAAAGTAAAAGTTGTAGCTACGGAAATTTACTACATAAAATATCTTATTAGTTTTTTCCGTCAGAGCAATACTTTAGGAGATATGAAGGTTTTAAGTTTTCAGACAGGCTCTGTAGGATTATTAGTTTTAACCTCATAACTCCTTAAATATTGCTCTTACGCAAATAATGAATAAAGAAATTTTTGTAGGAAATCTTTGTACCTACAACTTTTACTTATGATTTTTTTTCGTTTTGAGCGACGGTTTCCGACAAGGGAAAAACCGAAAACCGTTGCTCACAACGAAAAATTTGCAAAGCAACTCACTTAAGAACCCTCATATCTCCTTAAGTATTGCTCTGACAAAAAAAACCAATGAGGCCTTTTTGTAGGAAATTTCCGTAGCTACGACTTTTACTTATGACATTTTTTCGTTTTGAGCGACGGTTTCCGAGATAGAAGGGAAAAACTGAAAACCGTTGTTAACAACGAAAAATTTGCAAAGCAACCAACTTAAATACTTCCATATCTCCTAAAGTATTGCTCTAACGGAAAAAACTAATAAGATATTTTATGTAGCAAATTTCAGTACCTACAACTTTTACTTAGGACATTTTTTCGTTTTGAGCGACGGTTTCCGAGATAGAAGGGAAAAACCGAAAACCGTTGTTAACAACGAAAATTTGCAAAGCAACTCACTTAAAAACCATCATACCTCCTTAAACTTTCCCCTATTTATACTTCCCCCTCCTTTATACTTCCTCCTCTCTATACTTCCCCCCTTATACCTCCTCCTCGTTATACTTCCCCCTTATACCTCCTCCTCCTTTATACTTCCCCCTTCTATATTGTTCCTTCTCTTTAATGAAGTTTTCGTTGGATTCAAACAATTTTTACTTCGCACAGGATTTTTCTCAGCGTTCTTTCCCGTGTGAAATATATGATGATTAATTTTTAATCTCCTTTTTTTTACAGGATGCAAGAAAGGCGGCGTGCGATACAAGCCTTGTTTCGGCCACGAGCAACATGGAGCCAATCGGACGAATACAGATGCGGACGAGGAGAACCCTTCGGGGTCATTTGGCCAAAATATACGCTATGCATTGGGGTTCTGACTCCAGGTAAAATTTAAAAAATAACCGACAAAAAACACTGAAAATTTCAAGTTCCATCATTGCTAGTGATTCAAAAAGTATATTAAACCTTTATCCGTGAACTCTTGATTAATCTTTTTGATTTGTCCGGATTCCCCAATGCGAATTACCTTCTTAAGGATAATGAACTTTCATTCAGGTCTACCCCCATTCAACCCTTTCAAAGTTACTAATGAAATGTGGAATCGGCGCCACTTACAAGAGGCCATCTACACCTCAATTTTCGTAACATTTTGGATTTCCCATAATTCTTATCAGTTGAAGATTTTTGAATTTCGAAAAGTCGTACACTTCCAGCACGAATTTGTGGGTATTTCTTTGATTCTGTCCTTTTTTCATTTTGTTCCGAGTTTTAAGGGCCTTCAACGCTAAAAACATGCAGTTTCCTGACCCCGAGTAATCTAAAAATAGAAATTTCACACGCAGACAAACACTTAAATCCCCCGGATCGAAAATAAAAGGAGAATGAAAAAAAAAAAATTGTCCTTTGAAAATCTCACAGCTATTGTCTCTTCAGCAAGGGCGAGTTCATTCAATCGTGTCCCCGATATTCCAAAGGGAAACGTCTATTAATTTGTAAAATAATCACGCGGATTTACCATAAATAGAACGCTTAAAAAATGGGTGTTTAGTCAAAAGACAGGAGAAAACACCGAAAAAGTGGTGTTTTTAGACAAAGACAGGAAAAACACCGAAAAATGGGTGATTAGTCAAAAGACAGGAGAAACACCGAAAAAGTGGTGTTTTTAGACAAAAGACAGGAAAAACACCGAAAAATGGGTGTTTGGTCAAAAGACAGGAGAAAACACTTGAAAAAGGGGTGTTTTTAGACAAAAGACAGGAGAAAGCACCGAAAAGTGGTGTTTTTAGACAAAAGATAGAAAAACACCGAAAAATGGGTGTTTAGTCAAAAGACAGGAGAAAACACCGAAAAAGTGGTGTTTTTAGACAAAAGACAGGAAAAACACCGAAAAATGGGTGTTTGGTCAAAAGACAGGAGAAAACACTGAAAAAGGGGTGTTTTAGACAAAAGACAGGAGAAAACACCGAAAAAGTGGTGTTTTTAGACAAAGACAGGAAAAACACCGAAAAATGGGTGTTTAGTCAAAAGACAGGAGAAAACACCGAAAAAGTGGTGTTTTTAGACAAAAGACAGGAAAAACACCGAAAAATGGGTTTAGTTAAAAGACAGGAGAAAACACCGAGAAAGTGGTGTTTTTAGACAAAAGACAGGAAAAAATCCGAAAAATGGGTGTTTGGTCAAAAGGCAGGAGAAACACTGAAAAAGGGGTGTTTTTAGACAAAAGACAGGAGAAACACCGAAAAATGGGTGTTTGGTCAAAAGACAGGAGAAAACACTGAAAAAGGGGTGTTTTTAGACAAAAGACAGGAGAAAACACCGAAAAAGTGGTGTTTTTAGACAAAAGACAGAAAAAACACCGAAAAATGGGTGTTTAGTCAAAAGACAGGAGAAAACACCGAAAAGTAGTGTTTTTAGACAAAAGACAGGAAAAACACCGAAAAAGGGGTGTTTTTAGACAAAAGACAGAGAAAACACCGAGAAAGTGGTTTTTTAGACAAAAGACAGGAAAAAATCCGAAAAATGGGTGTTTGGTCAAAAGGCAGGAGAAAACACTGAAAAAGGGGTGTTTTTAGACAAAAGACAGGAGAAACACCGAAAAAGTGGTGTTTTTAGACAAAAGACAGGAAAAACACCGAAAAATGGGTGTTTGGTCAAAAGACAGAGAAACACTGCAAAAGGGGTGTTTTTAGACAAAAGACAGGAGAAAACACCGAAAAAGTGGTGTTTTTAGACAAAAGACAGAAAAACACCGAAAAATGGGTGTTTAGTCAAAACAGGAGAAAACACCGAAAAAGTGGTGTTTTTAGACAAAAGACAGGAAAAACACCGAAAAATGGGTGTTTGGTCAAAAGACAGGAGAAAACACTGAAAAAGGGGTGTTTTTAGACAAAAGACAGGAGAAAACACCGAAAAAGTGGTGTTTTTAGACAAAAGACAGGAAAAACACCGAAAAATGGGTGTTTAGTCAAAGACAGGAAAAACACCGAAAAAGTGGTGTTTTTAGACAAAAGACAGGAAAAACACCGAAAAATGGTGTTTAAAAAGACAGGAGAAAACACCGAGAAAGTGGTGTTTTTAGACAAAAGACAGGAAAAAATCCGAAAAATGGGGTTTGGTCAAAAGGCAGGAGAAAACACTGAAAAAGGGGTTTTTAGACAAAAGACAGGAGAAACACCGAAAAATGGGTGTTTGGTCAAAAGACAGGAGAAAACACTGAAAAAGGGGTGTTTTTAGACAAAAGACAGGAGAAAACACCGAAAAAGTGGTGTTTTTAGACAAAAGACAGAAAAACACCGAAAAATGGGTGTTTAGTCAAAAGACAGGAGAAAACACCGAAAAGTAGTGTTTTTAGACAAAAGACAAAAAACACCGAAAAAAGGGGTGTTTTTAGACAAAAGACAAAAAAGAAACACCGGAAAGTGGTGTTTTTAGACAAAAGACAGGAAAAAATCCGAAAAATGGTGTTTGGTCAAAAGGCAGGAGAAAACACTGAAAAAGGGGTGTTTTTAGACAAAAGACAGGAGAAACACCGAAAAAGTGGTGTTTTTAGACAAAAGACAAAAAACACCGAAAAATGGTGTTTGGTCAAAAGACAGGAAAAAACTGAAAAAGGGTGTTTTTAGACAAAAGACAGGAGAAAACACCGAAAAAGTGTTTTTAGACAAAAGACAGAAAAACACCGAAAAATGGGTGTTTAGTCAAAGACAGGGAAAAACACCGAAAAGTGGTGTTTTTAGACAAAAGACAAAAAAAAAACCGAAAAATGGGTGTTTGGTCAAAGACAGGAAAAACACTGAAAAGGGGTGTTTTAGACAAAGACAGGAAAACACCGAAAAAGTGGTGTTTTTAGACAAAAGACAGGGAAAAACACCGAAAAAATGGGTGTTTAGTCAAAAGACAGGAGAAAAACACCGAAAAAGGTGTTTTTAGACAAAAGACAGAAAACACCGAAAAATGGGTGTTTTTTAAAAGACAGGAAAAAACACCGAGAAAGTGGTGTTTTTAGACAAAAGACAGGAAAAACCGAAAAAATGGGTGTTTGGTCAAAACAGGAGAAAACACTGAAAAAGGGTGTTTTTTTAGACAAAAGACGGAAAAACACCGAAAAATGGGTGTTTGGTCAAAGACAGGAGAAAACACTGAAAAAGGGGTGTTTTTAGACAAAAGACAGGAGAAAACACCGAAAAAGTGGTGTTTTTAGACAAAGACAGAAAAAACACCGAAAATGGGTGTTTAGTCAAAAGACAGGAGAAAACACCGAAAAAGTGTGTTTTTAGACAAAGACAGGGAAAACACCGAAAAATGGGTGTTTTAGACAAAAGACAGAGAGAAAACACTGAAAAGGGGTGTTTTTAGACAAAAAGACAGGAAAAAAATCCGAAAAATGGGTGTTTGGTCAAAAGGCAGAGAAAAACACGAAAAAGGGGTTTGTTTTTAGACAAAAGACAGGAGAAACACCGAAAAGTGGTGTTTTTAGACAAAAGACAGAAAACACCGAAAATGGTGTTTGGTCAAAGACAGGAATATGATTTAAAATAACCATTTATGTAATGTCCTGATCAATAAAATCGCTCATCCTAAAGTCCACGGCTTATCTTCTTTTTTTTCTAAAAAAAAACCTTTTTTCTGTTCATTATCATTATTGAAGACTTCCCCTGGATATTTTCACTTGTAGGGGCTTAAAAACTTTTTGTTTTCAACATCAAAAGATATCTGGATAAAGACTTTTATCCGTTTTGTCAATTTTAATCTTTAAAAAAAAATTTTTTTCACAAAAAAAAGATGCTTTCAACAATTAAAAAACCACTGTAGTCATGCTTGCAGTTTCCACGCTGTATTTTTTCTTTAGTTTATAAGATTTTTTTATTCTTTGACCCTGATTTTGAATTCTTTATTGCAATCATGGCATCTACAGTGGGTAAGTATCAAAAATTAGCGGTTCTGTCCTTTTTTTTAAACTTTTCTTTTTCTTTAGGGTAGATTAGCTCTATTAGTGAGAAAACGTGCTTAGTTTTTTAGAATTAGATTGTTTTTGTATAATTTTAAGATTCTAAAGATGCTCAGTTTGTCAAATTGGGCAAAACTCATTAAAATGGAAATTATGTCCTGATTTTTTGAAAAGTGAACTAAGTCGAAAACCACCGGTTTAGCGAGATGAAGACTAAGTACTAAATTAATCTTCATGTAATTTCCTTCAGAAATATATAACACATTTTTTTCTTAAAACAAATAGTTTAGGAGTTATGGCCTAAAGTGTAATCTTACAAGTCTTATGTTTTAAATGTAAAGGTCTTTTTTTATGATTTCTGCCAAGGCGTCACTTAGCAAGATATGTGCTTAATACTTTTTGTTGGAAATTAATGTTTATTTTATACTTAATATTTTTTGCGCTAAACCTCATAGTTTTTGAGATATTGATTAAAACTGATAAAATCGTTATTAAAAATTTCCCCATAAAATTGATGGTTCTATTTTTGCCTCATTGCACCAGGTCATTAAAAAAAAGATAGGTACTTTCAGGCCCCATTTTTTTTTCTTTTATACAAAAGCTTTTTATGAAAGCATGAGTTCAGTGAGGTCTTAAAGGACATATCTGCGCATTTTTAGATATTTTTGATTTTTGATTTGCACTTTTGGGTTTATAAGTTCTCTTATTATAGAGCTTTAATTTTTGCATGTTAGCTATATTGCGAGGAGAAAATGCTTTAGCGTTGTTAAACTGTATTCAAAATTTATGGATCATTTGCCGTTTTTTAGGAACCTAGTCATTAAAAAACCACTGTAGTCATGCTTGCTTTTCCACGCTGTATTTTTTCTTTAGTTTATAAGATTTTTTTATTCTTTGACCCTGATTTATGAATTCTTTATTGCAATCATGGCATCTACAGTGGGTAAGTATCAAAAATTAGCGGTTCTGTCCTTTTTTTAAACTTTTCTTTTTCTTATAGGGTAGATTAGCTCTATTAGTGAGAAAAACGTGTGCTTAGTTTTTAGAATTTAGATTGTTTTTGTATATTTTAAGATTCTAAAGATGCTCAGGTTTGTCAAATTGGGCAAAACTCATTAAAAATGGAAATTATGTCCTGAATTTTTGAAAAAGTGAACTTAAGTCGAAAACCACCGGCTTTAGCGAGATGAAGACTAAGTACAAAATTAATCTTGTAATTTCCTTCAGAAAATAATAACACATTTTTTTCTTAAAACAATAGTTTAGGAGTTTTGGCCTAAAGTGTAATATTAACAAAGTCTTATGTTTTAAATGTAAAGGTTCTTTTTTATGATTTCTGCCAAGGCGTTCACTTAGGCAAGAATGTGCTTAATACTTTTTGTTGGAAATTTAATGCAGATTATTTTATACTTAATATTTTTTGCGCTAAACCTCATAGTTTTTGAGATATTTGATTAAAACTGATAAAAATCGTTATTAAAAATTTCCTCCATAAAATTGAATGGTTCTATTTTTTGCCTCATTGCACCAGGTCATTAAAAAAAATGATAGGTACTTTCAGGCCCCATTTTTTTTTTCTTTTATACAAAGCTTTTTATGAAAGGTTACTCTATAGTAGTTCAGTGAGGTCTTAAAGGACATATCTGCAGCATTTTTAGAATATTTTTGATTTTTGATTTGCACTTTTGGGTTTATAAGTCTCTCTTATTATAGAGCTTTAATTTTTGCATGTTAGCTATATTGCGAGGAGGAAAAAATGCTTTAGCGTTGTTAGAACTGTATTCAAAATTTGATGGATCATTTGCCGTTTTTTAGGAACCTAGTCTCAGCTTCGCAGGATGGCAAGCTGATAGTATGGGATTCATATACGACGAACAAAGTCCATGCGATACCTCTAAGATCTAGTTGGGTAATGACATGTGCGTACGCACCGTCCGGCGTTTGTCGCATGCGGTGGACTCGATTCTGTTCGATCTACAGTTTGAAAACTAGAGAGGTAACGTCCGGTATCGCGAGAATTACCCGGACACACAGGTTATCTTTCATGCTGCCGATTTTTAGACGATAACCAAATAGTCACCAGCTCTGGAGACATGTCATGGTATTTTTTTTGTTCATTTTTCTTCGATAACCGTTTTTTTAGTGCCCTATGGGATATCGAAAAAGGTCAACAATGTACATCCTTCATTGGCCACACAGGTGACGTCATGTCGCTTTCGTTGTCTCCAGATATGCGAACATTTGTTTCTGGAGCTTGTGATGCTTCAGCTAAAGTAAGATTTCTTTTTGGTTTTCTTGCAGTAAATTAATTTTTATTTCAGTTATGGGACATTAGAGAGGGAACTTGCAAACAGACATTCCCAGGTCATGAATCTGATATAAATGCTGTCACGGTAAGAAAAAATTGCGATTGTTTTGTAAAAATTAATTTTTTAATTTTAGTTTTTCCCCAACGGTTTCGCGTTTGCAACCGGTTCGGATGATGCGACATGTCGGCTTTCGACATCAGGTCCGATCAAGAGTTGGCGATGTATTCTCACGACAATATTATCTGCGGTATTACATCGGTCGCGTTTTCCAAATCCGGGCGTCTTCTGCTTGCCGGCTACGACGATTTCAACTGTAACATCTGGGACTCGATGAAAACCGAACGTGCAGGTAAAAACAAGTTTTATCCCAGAAAACCTCAATTAAAACAAAAATTTGGCCAAAATACTGCGCTTTTTGGCAGAATTTTATAAGCTTTTGTCAATGTCGCCCGAACTTATTTTTTGACAGCTAGTTACTCCAAAACCGTTCACTTTGCAAGATAATGTGCTGAACACTTTTTTGAAAATTTAATGTAGATTATTTTCATACTTAATACCTTTTGTGCTAAACCTCATAGTTTTCAAGATATTTGATAAAAACTGATAAAAAAATTTTTTTTTTTTTACCTTTCAGGCATTTCATATTTCATTTTTTGTTTTTCAGGCATCCTTGCCGGCCACGACAACCGAGTCTCCTGCCTTGGCGTCACCGAAGACGGAATGGCGGTCGCCACAGGATCTTGGGACAGCTTTCTCCGCATCTGGAACTAAGTTTTGCTTCTTATATTTGCCCCTCCAGAAGATATCTCACTTATATAATTTAAAAAAAAACTGACCTAATATGTAATCATAATATAATATTTAAAAAATTTATACACTATTAAAAAACAAAAAAATATAAATTAGAAGATAAGAACGCAGAAATCAGACAATTTTATTTTATTTTATATTATTTAAATTTTTAATTTAAAAAAATATTTTACAAGAAAATTAGATTCATTGTGGTTTGCTTAGTATATGGTATTATTATAAACAATTTAAATGTGTATACAAACAAAAAGGATACAAATGAAAAAAAATTGTGTAGTGCCCCCTGTTCTTCATTCCTGTGAATCTCCTGCTATTCCTGGAGGGGTTGCTGATTTCCCATGGATTTTTGCTAGTTTAAAAAAAATTAAAAAATAAAAAAAAAAATTTAGAAAATTAAGAAATGATTTTAACAAAAATTTCCTTCAGCTCTTAGAAATTTGTGTATATTTAGCATTTTTCCCCCTCTGTTATTATCTTTAGATAAATTGTTTTTAAATTGTTTTAAAAAAAGTTTTTTGTCCCTTTTTACCCCCCACCCAATCTTGTTTTTAATTATGCAGGGTGTTTTCAAAAATCACTAAAAAACTTCAAGAAAATCAGTTTAAATTAAAAAAACGACAATTTAAACTGAAAAGTCAAATCTTGATTTTTGGGAGAAATGTGATTTTTTTAAAATCTAAAAGCACCCTGTAATTATGTAATCGCTAGTAATTTTTCTGGAGGAAAAATATTTTATATAGTTTTTTCAAATTAAAATTTTGTTTGTATAATACGAAATTTTAATTGTAGTTTGTAATTTAGAATAAGGAATTTAAATAAACAAACAAATTCAAGAATAGGGTGAAAAAATGGCCTCTCTTTGGTTTCAGAGATGAGAAAACACAAAAAAAAATGCACACTCAAAACTTTTTACATCAGGGACCAGACACATCAAAGATAAGGCAGCACTCATCAAAAAACCTCAAAAATGGCATTTTATTTATTTTATTTGAGCATTTATTTCAAAAAAAAAAAATTGTTATTTCAATGTTGCGTTGTCTCTGTTCGATACTGCCAATTAAAAATAATAATTAAAAAGGTAGAAAAAAAAATGGGGTTATCAATGACTCCTCCCTTTTTTTTCTTTTGTTATATGGATTGAAATCCTTTCGCTTGTATATTTTATGTATGAATGCGATTTTTCTTTAAAAAAAAAAAAAAGTGGGCCAAGCTGGTACATTTAGTCAGAGTCATAAAATGACTAGGAAAGCATAGAAAGAAAAAAAAAATACAAAATAAAAAAAAAATTAATTAATGTATTAATGTAACTTTCATAATGAATTTTCATAGAAATTAGTTAAATGTGTGTATCGTTACTTATCTGTATGAATGAAAAATCACTTTTTTAGGATAAAAAAAACACATGACGGGGTTTTTTTAAATTTTAAAACATCTCGATTAGGATCGCCGTTATATCAGGGTGGACCAACTAACCTGATATGGGGCTCAGGGTGGTCCTAATTTTACCCGTTATATCCTGGGTAACTGTAAATTAATTATTTAAAAAAATATAATATTCTAATATTTAGCGGCTCCCACACTTGCTTTACCATTCGCGCTATTTGTACATGTTTTTATTTATACAATATATATATATATAAATAAATATAGAGCGTGAAAGTTTGAGAGGATGGAAGAGTGTGGGATATTTTTTAACAAATTATATAAAAACGTTATAGGCCTGGTTGTGCTAAGGTCCCCTAAAAGAAAAAAAAAATCCCGTTATTTTACACTTGTGCTTTATTTATTATTATTTTTTCTTCCCCATCTCCACTATTATTTACAGTAGCACATATTCGCTTTTTTGTATAAAAAGATATTTTTTTTTTCTTTAAAAATTCAATGTTTTTCGTCGATATTTTTGGGTTCAGTGCAGCCAATGTGTGCTAATGACATGTATTTAAAATATGCTGAAAATAGCATACATGTTGTATATAAACATACAGGTTCTCTTCATATTCATAGTTAACTGAATAATTGTAGTTTGTGTTCTCTTTTTGTATTGTGAAAATATATTATATAAATATTATATATAAAAGAAGAAGAAGAAAAAAAAAGGTAAATGCAAAAAAAAAAAAGAAAAAATTACAAAAAAACTACTGTTTAGCTTATTGAATGACTGTGTTTCATCGTGATTTGTCTTGTAAAGTAAAACTATAACAATCTCACTTGTCCAATAAAGCTACTTGTCTTTAAAATTGTATTTTACTCGCCTTCGGAGGTAAATTGGAAAGAAAGTTGATGATCATTCATGATAAAGGCTCTGGAGAAACCGGTTGGCAGGTACGTGCGGGTGACGGCTCTGAGGACTAACGCCCTAACCCTATGGTTATCCCTTTGAGGTTATATGTACAATCAGGTCTTCAGGCCAATGGTAACCTACGGGTCAGTGGCGTGGAGGACTAAAGCGGATAAGGCCAAAACGGAGAGGATTATGGAAAAAGGTCTGCGTGCTTGAGCATCACAGGAGCCATGACAGCTCCGACTATGGCCCTAGAAGTCCTCTTAGATCTCCCGCCTCTCCTCTTATTTCTCGTAGAAACGGGCAAGGCCGCAGTTGTAAGGCTCATGCAGGGGTAATACCCTATATACCTAGGGATGGGCTTAAGCAACAAACTCCGCATAACATCCCATCCTGGGAATGCCATCAGACTGCATCACTTTGAAAGAATTTTTCCAGAAAGAGTTGGTGGGGCAAACCGCACTGTAAACGCTTCACTCAGTCTGGTACACCGACGGCTCCAGAATGCCATCTGGCACTGGAGCCAGGGTGTACGGACTAAAGCATCATGCTGAAATGACTATCTGCCTGGGATGGTACACCACTGTCTTCCAGGCGGAAACAATAGCCATTGAGCACTGTGCTAAGATTCTCTGATTGGGCTTAAGAAACAAGAGAATAGTCATCTGCTCTGACAGCCAGGCCGCACTAAAAGCGTTAGCTGCCCGGATGGTGGAGCGGAATTGCTTAGTTTCCTTGGAGGAGATATATCCCAACAACTCAGTTTTGCTGTCCTGGATCCCAGGACACTCGGGGCAATGAGAAGGCTGATGAACTGGCCTGTAAGGGGCCATAAATGACTCTCATTGGCCCTGAGCCCTTTTGTCGCATTTCTAGGAGCGTGAAGAAAGGCAAACTCTCTCCGCTACTTTGAGGAGAAGGCATTACGAGGTCAAAGAAATGCCGGCCTCACAGCAGATCTGCTCAGGCAAGGTAGGACTAAGGTCTGCTGAATGGATACTGCAAACTCCGCACAACAACCTTTAAATGTTGGGAGTGACAGAGTACAGCACCTCTCGCTTCTGCATGGAGGAGACGGCGGAGCGCTCTGTTATCGGCAAACTCTCTCCGCTAATTTGAGGATATGGCATAACTAGGTCAAAGACATGCAACCCTCACAGCAGATCTGCTCAGACAAGGTAGGACTAAGGTCTGCATCCAAGTGGGTCTGCCGAGTGAACACTGCAAACTCCGCCAAATGTTGGGAGTGACAGAGGACAGCACCTGCTGCTTCTGCTTGAAGGAGACGGCAGAGCGCTCTGTTATCCCGAAGGCCTGACACAATGACCCTATAAAAATTTTACGATGCCAAAGAAAAATTGAGGCGCTCCGGGTACGAAGGGCGAACTCGACAAAACGTAGTTTCGAGATATTCGCATTTTAAAGTTTCGGTTTTTACGTAGTTAAGGGGAAAAATGGCGAACTCAACATAAAAATTATATGGGTGTATTCACCAAGAGGTCTAGAATCTGAAAATGAAAAAAAAACTGGAGGACCCTTCCCCAAAAACCCGACGTCGAGGGTATCACAATAACTTCTTTAAGGAAGTTAAAAAATTTGTCCGATGTCGAGTTCGCCCTTCGTACCCGAGCGCCTCAATTGTTATCTTCCAACCATTTTAAAAACTTTTTATCTGCAGCTGGGACCACTTGGGGAGAAAAAAAAGACATTTTAAATTGATAACAATTTATATAATATTCTCTTAAATGTCCATTCAAACTATAACAATATTTTAACGGAAACAAGAGAGTGTCTTGTTTAGAAAAAAATTTTTTTTCTTAAAATAGAATAGAATATTTTATAAGCTTATTTATTATATTTTTGCTTAAAAGGTACACAAATAATACTTTATTAGACAACAGCCAATGAGTTTCCATTATATAACTTTATAGCGTGCATTTAAAAATATTATAATACATTTAATTTTTCTTTTTTTAAAATAGCTCTAAATCTCTCACTTTAACCAGACTCCAAGCATAACTAACTCGACAGTAAACTATGACTAACGTAACAATCATAAAATAATTTAACATTGATATATTTGGAATGACACATTGATAAAAACATAAAAATCACTTGGGCATAAAAAATGAATATTGTCTGTTTTAGGTGGCCTTCGTTGATAATATCGAAAGGAACATAAGAAAAATAAAATTCAATTTTGAGCTGATTCTAATCTAAAATTCTTTGGCCGGCCTTTCCTTTTTTTTTAAAAGACTCCTGAAAGGTCTAAACAAGAAGGAGCAAAATAATTCTACTTTGGATGAAACACGTGCGACTAGTGTCTCTAAATGGATTTTTCTAAAATAAAGCTTCTTTTTGTTAAATATATTTTTTTTTAGTGCTGAGGCAACTTTCTAGTCTTTTCGTTCAGCTTTCTAGGAAATGGGGGAAGGTTAAATGGGAAGACTATTTGAATATATGGGGGAAGTCGTTTAAAAGGGCTTCTATGACCATGTTTTGCTGCATGAGATCCAACGCCATATTCGACGATTCCTGCTCGGGCCAGAGAAGCGTCGGCCCAAATACGATGGCGACGTTCGCCACATGCATCCTGTTGAATTCTTTGAACTGCGTCACTCTGAAAATGAAAATTGGTCAAAAATAGGATGATACTAGTTTGAAGGGCTTCCAGCGAAAACTTCCTTAAAGAGAAGGAACAGTACAGGAGGGGGAAGTATAAAGGAGGGGAAGTACAAAGGAGGAAAGACTCGATTTGACCTCCGGTCAAGAAGACCCTTCCCCGAAAACCCAACATGGAGGGTATCACAACTTTAAGGAAGTTAAAATGGGCGATTTGGCCGGAAAAAAACCAAAATTTTTAAATATTTCTTTCCTTAAAGAGAAGGAACAGTACAGGAGGGGGAAGTATAAAGGAGGGGAAGTACAAAGGAGGAAAGACTCGATTTGACCCTCCGGTCACGAAGACCCTTCTCCGAAAACCCAACGTGGGGGGTATCACAACTTTAAGGAAGTTAAAATGGGCGATTTGGCCGGAAAAAAACCAAAATTTTTAAAATATTCTTTCCTTAAAGAGAAGGAACAGTACAGGAGGGGGAAGTATAAAGGGGGGAAGTACAAAGGAGGAAAGACTCGATTTGACCCTCCGGTCAAGAAGACCCTTCCCGAAAACCCAACGTGGAGGGTATCACAACTTTAAGGAAGTTAAATGGGCAATTTGGCCAGAAAAAACAAAAATTTTTAAATATTTCTTCCTTAAAGAGAAGGAACAGTACAGGAGGGGGAAGTATAAAGGAGGGGAAGTACAAAGGAGGAAAGACTCGATTTGACCCTCCGGTCAAGAAGACCCTTCCCCGAAAACCCAACGTGGAGGGTATCACAACTTTAAGGAAGTTAAAATGGGCGATTTGGCCGGAAAAAACCAAAATTTTTAGTTTTGCACCATTATTATAAATTTAGGATTAAAATTTACCTCAGCAAATGTTGAAGAAGGAATTTTAAAGTGTCTCTATTAGCAGTTGGAAGAGCTTTTACTATATCAACGAACATACTAAGTTTTTCTTTTTTATTTTGGTTTGCTGAAAAAAACAAAATTAGTAACAATATTAAAACTTGGGCAAAATCAATCAAATAATGGGAAATGTTTAATTCGGTGGTTTGGCGAATGCCTCTGATAGAACATTTTAAGGGGATATGAAGGTTTTAAGTTGGTTGCTTTGTACATTTTTCGTTGTGAGGAACGGTTTTCGGTTTTTCCCTTCTATCTTGAAAACCATCGCTCGAAACGAAAAAATGTCTTAAGTAAAAGTTGTAGCTACGGAAATTACTACATAAATATCTTATTGGCTTTTTCCGTCAGAGCAATATTTTAGGAGATATGAAGGTTTTAATTTTTCAGACAGGCTCTGTAGGATTAGTTTTAACCTCGTAACTCCTTAAATATTGCTCTTACGCAAATAATGAATAAAGAAATTTTTGTAGGAAATCTTTGCGACAACTTTTACTTAGGACATTTTTTCGTTTTGAGCGACGGTTTCCGAGATAGAAGGGAAAAACCGAAAACCGTTGCTCACAACGAAAAATTTGCAAAGCAAACTCACTTAAGAACCCTCATATCTCCTTAAGTATTGCTCTGACAAAAAAACCAATGAGGTTTTTGTAGGAAATTTCCGTAGCTACGACTTTTACTTATGACATTTTTTCGTTTTGAGCGACAGTTCCGAGATAAAAGGGAAAAAACCGAAAACCGTTGTTAACAACGAAAAATTAGTAAAGCAACCAAACTTAAATAAAGATATTTTATGTAGTGAATTTTAGTGCCTACAATTTTACTTAGAACATTTTTTCGTTTTGAGCAACAGTTTCCGAGATAAAAGGGAAAAACCGAAAACCGTTGTTAACAACGAAAAATTGCAAAGCAACTCACTTAAACCATCATACCTCCTTAAACTAGTCAAAAATAAACTTTTCTCATAAAAAGGTGGAGAACTAATGTAATATTCAACTTACTACTAGCTTTGATAGCTTTTTGAAAAGTTTAAAAGGTATTAAGGTTCTTTAATTCTCTAAAAACAATTTAAGCGCCCCAGTCAATACATGGACATCCTCTTCTCGTTCTAATCCACTATAGTTGTTCTGATCGATCTAAAAGAAAAAATTAAATAAAAAATAAAAACTTTTTTAATTACCTGTAGGCGTATTTTTTGGATTTGACTGAGATTTCCGGATGCTCTGTAGAGACCGTCGGTTTTCATGTTTTCTTCCGAAGATTCTATGACCGAAATGCATTTTAAGACGAAAAGAGGTACTTTTCCGTGGCCTCCAGAACCTCCGTGGGCACAAGCTTGTTCAAGATAACAGCCAAAAAACAGGTTCATCTAATATGAAAGTTAAAAAACATGTTGTTTAGAATGCAAAATTTACCTTTCCAAATGCCTTTTTTGACGAGAGAATCCATAGGGCCTTTTATTAAAAAATTTCTTTAACCTCTCTTTTCTTCCCTTGCCTTTCAGCCTGCGATCCCAGATCTTCCGTATCATCTTTATTTTTGACTAAAAATTAAAAATTTTAAAAACTTGAAGAAATAAACTGAAAAAAAACAGAAAGACAAAACTTGAATTATAAAAAGAAACCGTCTCAGGGGTTAATTTTAGCGTATCGCCAACACACAGATACCTGAAGCCCAACGACAGAAATGGTCCACAAGATCGGAAGTCGTTTTTAAATAATTTGTAAACGAGACGGCCCTTCGTAATGAACCCGCTAAATAAAAAACTTCAAGTTAATTCAGAAGATAAAATAACAAATAAGGGCTTTGAAATCTATCTTTCAAAATAAAATAAATCAAAAAATAATCTAAAATAATACCGCAGTCAAACATCTCAATATAAAACTAGAAAAAAATTGAGTTCCTTTTACTTATCTATTTTTTTTTATCACATCAAACCGGATACTACAATTTTTTTTTAGAGAGAAAAGGTCATGTAAACTTACAATTGACGGATTTCGAGCGGGCCGATGTTGGAGCCTTTTTTAGGCGGTTCGTCAGATGAGCTTTCGTTGATAGAACTTAATTTGTTGCTGCTGATTATCTCAGGTATGACTTTGGCCTAAAATGAAATTTTCGGTTAAAAAACCATGTAAACCTTGGTAAAAAGACCAAAATAACAAGGGAAACAGTATAAAATTTTGGGGTTTTTTTTATAGAATTTAGGAGAAAAGGATGTCAAGCAGTTTTTATGAAATATCTCGAAAACTATGAGGTTTATCGCAAAACATACTAAGTACAAAATAATCTACATTAATATCCAAAAAAAAGTATTAAGCATAACCTTGATAAATTGAACAGTTTTGGAGTTATGAACTGTCAAACAGAGGCTCTTTGAATTTGAAAAACACAATTTGTTAAAATTACACTGAATTTTGACAATATCTCCTAAACTTTAGGCTCTATAAAAATAATTGCATTCATATATAGAGGAAATTTAAGGAGGTATGATGGTTTTAAGTGAGTTGCTTTGCAAATTTTTCGTTGTTAACAACGGTTTTCGGTTTTTCCCTTCTATCTCGGAAACCGTCGCTCAAAACAAAAAATGTCCTAAGTAGTTGTAGGCACTAAATTTACTACATAAATATCTATTAGTTTTTCCGTCAGAGCAATACTTTAGGAGATATGGAAGTATTTAAGTTGGTTGCTTTGCAAATTTTCGTTGTTAACAACGGTTTTCAGTTTTTCCCTTCTATCTTGGAAACCGTCGCTCAAAACGAAAAAAATGTCATAAGTAAAAGTCGTAGCTACGGAAATTTCCTACAAAAAAGACCTCATTGGTTTTTTGTCAGAGCAATACTTAAGGAGATATGAGGGTTCTTAAGTGAGTTGCTTTGCAAATTTTTCGTTGTGAGCAACGGTTTTCGGTTTTTCCCTTCTATCTCGGAAACCGTCGCTCAAAGCGAAAAAATGTCCTAAGTAAAAGTTGTAGGTGCAAAGATTTCCTACAAAATTTTATTCATTATTGGCGTAGGAGCATATTTAAGGAGTTAGAGGTTAAAAGTAATAATCCTACAGAGCCTGTCTGAAAACTTAAAACCTTCATATCTCCTAAAATATTGCTCTGACGGAAAAAACAATAGATATTTTATGTAGTAAATTTCCGTAGCTAAAATTTTTAATTACGACATTTTTCGTTCTGAGCGACGGTTTCCAAGATAGAAGGGAAAAACCGAAAACTGTTGCTCACAACGAAAAATGTACAAAGCAATTAACTTAAAACCCTCATATCCCCTTAATAAAGATTAATTTAGGATTTAGCTATTATCTCGCTAGGACCAGTAGTTTTAGAGTTATTTGATGATTTGTCAAATTTTTTTTGAAGGATCATAACTCTGAAACCGTTCACTTTATAATGTTTATGTGGTAAAAACTTTTTGAAAGAAATTTAATGCATTATTTTTATACAAATATCTTTTGTGATAAACTTATAGTTTTTGAGATATTTGTTGAAAAGTGATAAAAACCACTTGTTGAATCTTGTCTTGTTGAAAAATTATTTTGGCTTACGGTTTCTTGGATTTTTGTCGCCCAATGAAGGACGCTGTGGATGTTGTCGCACTGAAGAGCGATTTGAAATCCGCTCTGGTTGGAAACCAACAAAACGTGTTTTTCTCCCGGAGACATTTCCGCCGCTGCAAACTTCGACACCTTGTAGGTCAATCGTACTTCAGGAGGAGTTTTATGAGAATGAAAAGCCTTCAGGTCTTTATAAATAAATAAAAACAATCTGACAAAACGACGTAGACAGGATTCCAGTTTTTTCTGACTCGTTTTCCACCTTCGCTGATTTTCGTGTAGTGAAGAGGACCTTCGCTAACGACAGATTTTGACCTTCGGGAAGTTTCGATTTTATCTTTTGATTCGCAAACTCTCTTTCCTCTTTTCTAAAATTTAAAATTATAAACGAACAACAGAAGATAGAACGAACTTGTTTGTCACAATAAGCGATAATGCTTTGGCCGTCCGTTGCCTTCGTGCAGAAACATCGACTTGACTTTGACTTATTTGATTGAAAATAGCGAATTCATCCGGCAATTGAGGACTCTGCGGAGGCTGCTCTTGAACTGACTGATTGGTAGCGTCCATGAAGATTCTGCGCTATTTTCCTTGAAATAATAACGCCGTCCTGACCTATCACTTGCTGAATGCCACTAAAAACAAAAAATTACCATACTAAAGAAAAATCCTTCATTACTGTATTTCGAAAATTTTAACACCACATAAAAATTTATTAAACATTTTTCTGAAAAACAAAAGATTATCTTATCTGAAGGTAAATAAGGAAATTCTCAGTGGATCACCTCAATATCTTGTTCATCGTTGTGTTCTATGACTTGAAATTCAAAATCGTCAAAAGCAGCATAAAAAATGTCCATTTTCCAAGCTTTTATATCGCTCGATTCGCTGTCTTCAGAAAAGAATCGCGGATGGTACTCACATTTTCCATAGTGTCGCAGTCCCAATAAAAACTTTCTGTCCCACGATTATTAGCTATTGAACTATCATATAATTCGCTAATCATATCATCAATATTGCGACAAATATCGTTGAATTCTTTATCGAAAACTATCGTTTTTACAGGGTTTTCTATGGATCTAATTGTGCGCGGATTTCTTCGAAACTTGTGATTATAGGTTTAAAAATATGTTTGAGTCTGAATGCGTTGAGTGGGGGGGAGGCGAAATGTGGACAGAATCGTAGATCCTTCGGTGAAATTTTCGTCGAAAAGCGAAAGCGCGAGTTGATAGTAAGCGCTCCGACGGAACGCATGGCTCTTCGCAGAGGGCGCGAAAAAAACCTTTTTTGTCAACTAGGCCGCACCTATAAACAGGGTTCGATTCCCACATGTCATCCACTGAGTCATAGACAACTCCCTCTTTTCTCTCCCTATTTTTTTGTACTTTTCTTATCAATTAAATGCCCCTTAGGGACACCCACAGAGGTCAATTGATGAGGCATTATCTCGACCCTAGATCTGAACACATGTGCTCTTCATTAAATTTAAAGTTTCTTAAAATAACCACACAAAAAGAAGCTAATAATAAAATAAATAAAAAACTAGTTTAAAAAACTAGTTTGAAGAGCTTCCAACGAAAACTTCCTTAAAGACAAGTAAAAATTAGGAGGGGGAAGTATAAAGGAGGGGAAGTATAACGGAAGAGGAAATAAAGGAGGGGAAGTAAATGGAGGGGGAAGTATAAAGGAGGAAGTATGAAGGAGTATGAGAGGGGGAAGCATAAAAGAGGGGAAGTTATAACGGAGGAGGAAAGATAATAGAGGGGTATAGTGGAGGGAAGTATAAAGGAGGTGGAAGTATAGGGAGGAGGAAGTATACGGCCTAACGGAGGGGTTTTAACGGATGGGATGGTTTGGTGAAAATCGGATCAACGGTTCTCCCAGCAAATTTTTTAAAATTTCAAACAGACAATCTCCGCCCTTTTTTCTAAATTCAAAAATCGCCCTCGTTAGTTTCTTCTTCACCAACTAAAGAAAATTGGTGAAAATCGGTTGAAAATTGTGGCCGTAAAGTGTTCCGGAAAAAAATGCTACGGACGGACGGCCGGCCGGCACAACAGACAAAGTTGATTCGATTTGACCCTCCGGGTCTGGAAGACCCTTTTCCTGAAACCCGACGTGGAGGGTATCACAATAACTTCTTTAAGGAAGTTAACTTCTAAAAGTAGTAGAACGTTTGGAAAAAATAAACAATTGCAAAAAAAAATTAATTATCATTTCAAACTGTCAATTCTTAGACCGTGAGGCAATAATTAAACATTTCCTGTTCTACATCAAAGAGGAAAAAAAAACCTATTTGTTCATCCAATTAAAAAAACATCCATAATAATAGGAAAACCCTTAGGGGGAAAAAAATGTAAATATTCAAACGTAAACTAAATTTTAAAAAAAAGTGAGCACCCTAAATTGTTTTTGGTGAAATCTAAAAAAATATACCTTATCACCAGTTGAAGAATGAATGTAGGAAGTCTGTTGGGTTTCGGTGTCGACGAATGTACTCCAGCCAGTCGGAGGAGTCGAAGCAGTATTTTCTTCCGACGAATCGTCTTTTTCGCTGTTCCTCCTATTCGGACTCCGTCGTCTCATTTCGCGAGCGAGTTCTAAACAGTTCGCGTAGATCGCTTCATTTTGAGCCTGCAAGTTGTACGATGAGTACTCCACTTTCAAGCAAAAAAAAAAGATGCGAAAAGTTAATATAAAACAAAAATAAAGCCTCAAAAACCAGGATAAAGAGATTATGAAAGATTAGTTGAGCCCATAAAAGGCTTATTTTTAAATCTATCAAACCACAGAATTATAAATTTCAAACATTTTAAGTTACAAGCCCTCCGCCGTTATGGCAATATGGCCTTCAGGTCCACCCTAAGGTTAAAAACATACATTTTAAAAAATGCCACATGTTTAGTAATTTCAGTAGCATTGTCCTCTCGACACTTTCACTTGTCAAAAATAATGAAAATGATAACAAAAAAGACAAGGAAAATTCAAGCAAACAAAGGGACAAACTTTCTCTTGAAAAAGATGGGAGGAAAAATGGGAAATGAGAGAAGTTAAACAAAATAAAAACTTTTTGATATCTGGAAAATTAGGAAGGAGGGAGCAACAACTGGGAAAGTACTTAGGTAGAAAAATAGAATTCCCCATACAGAGCAGGCGAAAAGGCCCAAATTTTTCCCTAATGTCTTTTTCACCATTCTATTAGGTGTACAAAATGAAACTCGGCTAAAATCTACAAAATTCAAATTTACCCTGTGGCTGAATTTCATTTTTACACCTAATAAATAAAACTTGTAGGAAATTTAATTCTCTATAAATTTGCACTTAATTATTTTTTTCTAGGATGCACCATTTTCGGAGAATAATTTTTTTAAATAAATTTATCTTGAAAACAGTGCGTCCTAGAGAAAAAATGAATAAAATAAAAATTAAAGAAATTAAATTTCCAACAGATTTTATTTAGTGCATTTTTTCAATATCTGTAACGGTTTACGATTTACAAGCCTTTAAAAATTAACCTTCTTAATGGTTATACTTCAATAACCTTCTACACGGAGAAGGTCAACTTTTGATGGACTTTAACGCCTAAAATGTTCAAAATTTTGAAAAAATGAACTACTAGGTGTACAAAATGAAACTCGGCTAAAATCTACAAAATTCAAATTTACCCAGTGGCTGAGTTTCATTTTGTACACCTAATAAAAAAACTTGTAGGAAATTTAATTCTCTATAAATTGCACTTAATTATTTTTTTCTAGGATGCACCATTTTCGGAAAATAATTTTTTTTAAAAATAAATATATCTTGAAAACAGTGCGTCCTAGAAAAAAATGAATAGAAATTAAATTTCCAACAGATTTTATTTAGTGCATTTTTTCAATATCTGTAACGGTTTACGATTTACAAGCCTTTAAAAATTAACCATCTTAATGGTTATATTTCAATAACCTCTTACACGGAGAAGGTCAACTTTTGATGGACTTTAACGCCTAAAATGTTCAAAATTTTGAAAAAATGAACTACTAGGTGTACAAAATAAAACTCGGCTAAAATCTACAAAATTCAAATTTACCCTGTGGCTGAGTTTATTTTGTACACCTAATAAATTATAAGGGGTGAAAAATTTGTGAAAATCGGACCTAAAATTTTTTCAGAGATGTAACTTTTCTTTGAGAAAGAAGCAATATGGTTAAAGAAAAGGCCACAAAAAATGACATCTACAAGTCAATTAAAATTAAAGATTTAGTAAAGTGGCTTTTGATTAAAAAATATTATTGTTTATTTCGAAGAGATAAGAAATGATTCACCCAAAATTTAGCCTTGCATACAAATTTAAGAAAACGCAAGGCTGTATAACTCGGTTACGTAAACTTATGATTGGTGCCAATTGAATAATTTAAACTCTTTTAAAAATCTCTCTCTTTCTAATTTTGGTTTCACCTTAGCAGTTTGAAGAAAAAAAAAACTGATAAGATAAAAATAGTTTTTTAAGGACCTGACTAATTATTTTTTTGTGAAAAAAATTTTTGGGATAGTCCAGTCGAAAAATGAACTAAAGAAAAAAGAAAGCTGGTCAAATTTCCTTCGGAATTGATATGCTGAGCTTGACGATTGGATGAACGGTTGGTACACGTGGTTACTTCGGACCTCCACCACATGAACCACATGTACCAAACTTCAGCGAAAGAGCGGAACTGTGTTTCATAGAAAAGCAACAAAACCAAAAAAACAAAATACCATATGTTTTTCTAGTCCCAGTTTTAGATTGACTAGGGTTGGGTTTGATTATGAAATGTCAATTTTAAGATGTACAAATTAGTGATTTATTAGATAAGACACACCTTTAAAAAGCAATAAAATACTTACGACGGGTCGAATTTTTCGTGGTTTGGCAACAGGAGGTTTGGCTTTATCTAAACTTTCTGAGCTGGAAGCGCCAAGAGTTTCAAACGAAGCTCGCCCTCCACCGCTGCTTCCTACAGAATCTGAGCTGTCTTTCAAATTGTTGTTTTCAATCGAAGAATTGTAATTTTGGCCATATTCCTTTCTAGTTTTTCCGCCAAAGTTCGTATGTTGTTGCTGATATGTCGATGTGGGGAGGGACGTTGTTTTCGAGGTCTGGAAGCTCTTCGACGCTTTTCGTCTGGGTTATGGGAGGAGGAGGTTCTGTATCACAGGTTAGGTCGGGTGTCGAGCCAGAAAACGATCTTGGAGGCATCTTCCGCTCGTATCTCGTTTTAAAACTTCCGGAATATTTGAGGCGATCTTGCTTCGGTTTAAACTCAATCTCCTTAGCAAGGTTCGCCAAAGAAGGCGACATATTGTCGTCTAAAATATTAGCTTCTGCTAACGTATCTACCTTTTTCTTGGTTAATTCAAGACTGGTAGAAACGGGGATCCGACCGTATCTTTCTGATAGCTTATCAGTAGATAATTCATCACAGTTAAGCATCACTCTAGTTTTCTGATCTGGAGATTTAATGTTAACGCTTACGGTAAAATTTCGAGGTGGGACTCCATCGATTTTTCGTTTTAGCGGCGTCTCCTTTTCGCCGATGACCTTAACGTATGTCGAAGGCACGTAGAAAGGCCTCCCGATACTTCTTATCACTTGCCACCAGTCATCATTCGTCTTTTTCAATAGTAAAAGCTTCTCGCCTTCTTTTATCACAACGTTCTGACCGTCTTTGGCCGCATACTCAAAATCGTATAACACTTCGACATTCGTGTCCGCTTCCATACTTTCAGTTTATGACAAACTCCTTCGTTCTTCGCCTTTGACAATCCACGACCGCAGTCATCGTTACACCAATCAAAATCACCTTTGGATCTCAAACACTCTTTCATTTGATTGAAACTGAAACAAAGAAATCAAAGATAATTTTCACCAAATAAAAAAAAACCATTTTTTAGCACATAAATCATAAATTTTTAATAAAATCTAATAAAAAACGCTGGGTTTTTCCTCCCCTAGGATCAGGCCTTCACAGAGGGCTTCGCTGTCTCCTCCAAGCAGAAGCGACAGGTGCTGTCCTAAGTCACTCCCAACCTTTGAAGGTGTTTGCGAAGTTTGCAGTCTCCATTCAGCAGACCCACTAGGGTGCGGACCTTAGTCCTACTCTGTTTGAGCAGCCGTCAATGACATGTCTTTGACCTCAGGCGTTATGCCATCTCGTCAAAGTAGCAAAGAGAGTGTTTTTTAAAGCTCCTATTCACACTCCTCAAAGTGCGAAAAAAGGGCTCAGGGACAATGGGGGTCATTTCTGACCCTTTCAACCCACCACAGAGAATTTTTCTTATTTTTGGGTGGGGAAGACCCTCTCACAAAAACCGTACATGGAGGATAATACAATAAATCAAAGAAAGTGGCTCAAAATTTCAAGTATCAACTTTCACTATTTTTCTGGGGTCTAATAGACCCTCAAAAATATAACTCCTTTAAAAACATATTCAAAACTCACATTTCACAGAGAACTTCAAAACAGAAAAGTAGAAAATGGAATATTTCTTTTAGATCAAAAAAATTGCAAAATAAAGGTCGAAAAATCCGTGCGAATTCTCTTTTTTCCTGCGAATTATGAAATCCGAACTTTCATAATACTCGTCAAAGCATAAAAGATAAAATGATAAATCACAGTTTAATGATAGGAGAGCCCTCCTAAAATATTTAAGAACCACCTGTTTTATTTAAAAATTTAAGATAAGTTTAAGAAGTTTAATTTATTGTTGACAAAATTTTTGTTAGGCTAATTTTGAATAAGAAAAATGAACTGCTTACCATGGTCGATAAAACGAGAGGTCTTTCAGTCTTTTTGAAAATCACTTTGGAGAAAAACTATTTAAAAAAAGGTGTGAAATAAAAATTAAAAATGAAAGGGAATTAGTGAAATTGAAGGAGTCCACCCTTTTTCTATTAGTTTAGCAACTCGTAACCTTAACATGTAAACAGAATCACAGCCTCACCAACACTCGGCGAAGACGTCACTAAATTCAAGTGTCCCCTGAGGAGCTTTTTCTTTATTTTTTAATTACATAACTCAACGGGTTTTTCTTTTAATTAATCCGGAAATTTTATTGTGAAATTAGAACGCAGACGTTTTGAATTTCATTTCTCATTTTACATCTTAAAATTAATTTAAAACATAAATTTTTTAAATTTATATTTAGAGAAATTGAGGATTTTGAAGAAGAAAAATAATTTTGGGTGGAAAGAAAAATGAAACGATTATTGATGTGTTGAAAAATCGATTCTCGCCTGTAGTTGGGTTATTTGCCAAGAGATGGGCGAGCAAGTACTAACGCCTGTATTTTTAAATGTTCCTTGAAACTCTCCTTAAACAAAAGATACCTTGAACATCTCTTTTCCTACCCTCCACAGACCTGTGCGAACAAGTCCGGGAAGCGTTACTTCTCTCAGTTTAAAATAAGGTGCGTAAAATTTTAAATATGCCTTTTATTATACAATTGTCAGATTCGAATTCTAATGTTCCTTCAGCCTCCCTTTCTCAAGGTTTCCTTGATAATTTTTTTTATTTTTTTGAGTATACCCATCACTTTCGTCTCATTAGGTAACTTCTTTTCTTCGGAATCTATTTATTGTATGGGGGCAGTATTCTTAAAGAAGTTATTGTTTTATCCCTCCACGTCGGGTTTTTGGGGAAGCCCTTCTGGCAGCATCAACATCATCAATCAATTGACATCAGCAGTTCTGCACCTGTTTAACCCGCTGAATTGGTTGAACTTCAACTTCGGAACGAACTTCTCGACAACTGTGACGCTCTACAGTTCGCTTTCCAGCATCCGCACATGCATCTTCGACATATCATCGCTCCCCTACTTTATACATTCCCCTCCTTTATACTTCCCCCTTTTCAAACTTCCTCCGTTATACTTCCCCCTCCTATGTTGTTCTTTCTCTATAAGGAAGTATTCGTTGGAAGCTCCTCAAAATTTGGTATAGAAACATCAGTTTTATCGGGTGTTGGGCGTTTAACATCGTTTTACAAGATGTGGGTGTTTTTCTCAATTTTTAAGGTTTATTATAAAAATTGCCGGTCATAGCTGTTTAAAAAAAAAAAACTTATAAAAAAAAGTTTTTTTTATCACTTAAAATTATCATTTAGTTTTAAATTATCATAAAAAAATAAGTTAAAAAATTATCATTTTTCCACACTAATTATCAATTATATAAAAAAAAAGTTTTTTTTTTTTTCGAAAATGTTCTAAGTGTCAAGGTAGAAATAATGGGATTTTTGCCGAAGAGAGGTCACTCTAGTAAAGGGTGGAAGTATGAAATTTCTCCCTACTAAAATGATAATTAGTGTGGAAAAAATGATAATTTTTTTACACCAAAAATTTGTAAAAAATAAGGAGTAATTGGTGAAAATTTGGTGAAAATCGGACGACGGTTTAGCCGCAGCGAATTTTTTAAAATTTCAAACTCTGCCATTTTTTCGAATTCAAAAATCGCCCTCGTCTTGTTCACCGACTAAAGAAAATTTGGTGAAAATCGGTTAAAAACTGTGGTCGTAAAGTGTTTCGGAAAAAAATGCTACGGCCGGCCGGCCGGCACCACAGACAAAGTTGAGATCGGTAATGAACAATATTCGATTTGACCCTCCGGGGTCTGGAGACCCCTCCCCCAAATCCCGATGTAGTGGGTATCACAATAACTTCTTTAAGGAAGTTAAAACTGTGAAGCTACAGGAGTTCTGGGTCAGATTGCATCACCCGCAGTTCATGTATTTCCAAAAACCAAGGCTTGAGGGTATAATAACATCCCTAAAAAACTTTTTGTCTGGCGGAAAAACACCCAGAGCGGGTGTTTTGTTTACGTTAAGAGTATTGCTTCTAATTTCGTTCTGAAATAAAAAACGACTTTAATGAAAAATTAAGTCTAGCTTGTTTATTTGTTTGTTCATTGATGAAATATTTGTTTGTAAATATTATTTGCAAAAGGGTAATCAGGGGTCAAGTCAAAGTTTGAGCTGACTGGGAGTTTATATGAATCAGTTCAGGAGTTATGATTTTTTTCCACCACAAAACATATAAACATAATAAAACATATAAAATCATTCTACATTTCCACCAAATCAGAGAATCTTCCTTTCATGGGATCTTGAAAACTGGAGCTTTTTCCGTCGGTCTAAAGTTTTGTTTCACGCGCCACAGCCGTTATTTGGCCCGATCATCGCCGAATTTTCACCAGGAGGGATTTAAAAAAAAATTAGTAGGGAGAAATTTGAGGTGTCTTCGCCCGTTCTGTGCGCTTAGATGGGCGAAGACGTACCTATCTTTTTTCTACCTCGATGCTGAAATTTTTTTTTGGATAGGGATGAAAAACGACTATGTTGCCCTACTAATTTTTAAACTTCTTTTCTATCTTTTTCATTATCAAAACCCTATTTATTATAAAAAAAATAAGGACGGGGAGGAGTGTCCACAGGTGGTCGAGAGTGCGCAAGGGAAGCCGAGGAGATGAAATTTCTCAAAACCTCCCCCGCCTTCCATCCCTCAGACCCCCCGGTTTCAGTACGTCCGGAACGCGCGTGCTATGAACACTGTTCGCGACAAAACATTGGGTACATCCCATCACACCAAAAACATCAAAATGTAGTGAAATTTTTTTTTTTTAATTTTCGTCAAATATTTAAAAAAAACCGAAATGATCATCAAAATTTTCTTAATTTTCTCTTCGCTTTTTTTGGTAAGCCCATCAAAATTAATATTAATAAAAATTAATTAGTAAAAAACTACCTGGAAAATTCATTAAGTAACTAAATAAAAATATTGAAAATTTAACCTATTTTTTATACAAAGAAATTCTTATTTTTAAATAAACTATTGTCCTTTTTTCGGTTTTTATTTTTTAAAACTTTTAAAAGAAGGAACTTAATTAAACTTCTTAAGCTTATGGTGAGCTCACTAGTAAATATTTCCCTAAACTTTAACCCGAAAAATGTCTTCAAGTTGTGCAGAATCCTTAAATAAAGTTTGTTTAAAAAAAAAAAAAAAAAAAAAAAAAAAAAAAAAAAAAAAAAAAAAAAAAAAAAAAAATTGTCGTATATTTATTGAACTTCAACAAAGAAAAGTTATTGCGATACCCTCCATGTATATAATTAAGTATAAAATGTCATATTTTTCGGAGAGGGTCTATCAGACCCCATCACTTTCTTATTAGGTAATGTCTTTTCTTTCGAAGTCTATTTATTGTATGGGGCAGTATTATCTTCTTTGAAGAAGTTATTGTTTTACCCTCCTCGTCGGGTTTGAATTTTTTTTTTTTTTTAAATCCAAACTTGAAATTATACATCTCCTCCTTTAAACTTCCCCTCCTATATACATACTTCCCCTCCTTGATACTTCCTCTCCTTGATACTTCCCCTCCTATATGTTCCTTCTGTTTAGGACGTTTTTGTTGGAAACTCTTCAAACTAATACTTTTTTCCTTTTAAAGCGTATTGGAAAAATGAAAATTCGGAGAAGTGATAAATAAAATCGTGGCCCTGACTTAAAACGGTCCACATATTCATAGATATCTGCCACTTCAATCCTCCACATGCCATAAGTATTCCCTTTTAAAAAAGCCATATTTTTTTTCCTTCGCAAAATAAACGTGCTCAAAATAAACATTAGAATTTCGATTTCTTTTGTGAGAAACGTGCTTTCCTCTCGAATTTCACAAAGGAAGGTGTCTAATTTTTCATCATTTTGATGCTTTTCCCCCCCGTTCTTTCACCGTGCTGGTCATTTCCAATGGATTATCTCTGAAGTACTAATTACCACGTTTTGGTAATTCCATGTCTGTTTATTATGTAAAAGTTAATCTACCGTTATTATTTCGGCTCTTATCAGAATTTATGGCAGTTGAAAATCTCTAAAAGGTATATTAAAATTAAACTTAGGAAGCATTTGAACTGAAGTTAAAGTTTGGCCATCTCGAAATTATCAAATTTTCTGGAGTTTTCCTCAATTTTAGTCCAAAACCTCTTTTTACAAGGCTTTTGTAATATTTTTTTCGGTTTTTGTAGACCCTTTTTTTCGTGCATTTTCTTCCTCTTCACTTTTACAAGGTTTCGAAGGTTGTTTTACTGGATTTTCAGGCTTTTTACTCAATTTTATGAGCAAAAACCTCTGTTTTGACATGATTTTTGAACAAAAAGTTGTGTTTTACAGCATTTTAGTAAGTTAACTTAGATTTTTGTCCAAGAAACCTCCCTTTTTGTACAAAACCTCAGTTTTTAAGGCTTTTGTAAGATTTTCTTCAGTTTTTGTAGACCCTTTTTTCGTGCATTTTCTTCCTCTTCACTTTTACAAGGTTTCGAAGGTTTTTTTCTCTTGAAAAAACCCTTGTTTTACTGGATTTTCCGGCTTTTTACTCAATTTTATGAGCAAAAAACCTCTGCTTTAACAGGATTTTGAACAAAAAATTGCGTTTTGCAGCACTTTAGTAAGTTTACGATGATAATTGTCCAAAAACCTCCCTTTTTACAAATTTATCCGCGGTTTTTCTCGATTTTCTGTCAAAATGACCCTCTTTTAACAGGGTTTTTGGGGGTTTACAACCCGGCATAAAAATATAACAAACCAAATAAATTGCTGTCGATAAAAATTTTTCGTTAAAGTGAAAACCTTTCAATTGTAGATTGAGGAGAAGTGTAAACTAAAAATGGGAATTTAAGTTACCAAGTTCACTCTGTTAAATTCAGTCTAATGTGTAAAAAAGCAACTCTAGAAAATTTTCACACATGGAGGCTTATAACGGAAAGAATCTAAAAACATCGGCGAAGTGTCACCGCCAGAGGTAGGAAGACAAAAAAAAATTTAAATTGTAGAACATAATGGTGGTTGATATCCCCCAGCTGTGTGAAAACGGGCTCCTGCTAATGGCCCACCCTTTCTCGTCAGTTAAGCTTTCCGGATTTCGCAGTCTGTTACATTTCTCTCACCTCCTGTGATGAATCCCTTTTCATAAATTCGTGTTTAATACGGGCTAAACGGACGGTCAGAACCTTTTATGCGAGAAGTTCGGAGTGCTACAACGCTTTGGGCATATCGTCTCGTTTTTTCGGCCACGAAAGCCCACATTTTTGATCGGCTTAATTGAGGTACGAAGGGCGAACTCGACAAAACGTAGTTTCGAGATATTCGCATTTGAAAGTATCGGTTTTTACGTATTTAAAGGGGAAAAAATGGCGAACTCAACATAAAAATTATATGGGTGTATTCACCAAGAGGTCTAGAATCTGAAAATGAAAAAAAAAACTGGAGGACCCTTCCCCAAAAACCCGACGTCGAGGGTATCACAATAACTTCTTTAAGGAAGTTAAAAAAATTTGTCCGATGTCGAGTTCGCCCTTCGTACCCGGAGCGCCTCAATTGATCTTTTGGGGTAGAGACTCCCTTTTTACCTGATTTTATGGCGTTTTCCTCTGTTTATTGGCCACCAAAATGGCTTTTTCATCAGATTTTCGTGCGTTTTTCTCCTGTTCCCGGTCGTTTTTCAATACTACTCGGCCTAGATCAAGGCTAACTCTTTTTACCCGATTTTAAGGAGTTCTCCTCACTTTTTCGGCCTAAAAATACTTTTTGGGCATTTTCCTCCGTTTTTTGGCCTGTGAACCCAACATTTTTGCTTGTTTTCTTCGATTCTTCAGCCAAAAAAAATCCTTTTCCACCAATTTTTAGAAGTTTTTCGGCCTTTCCGCCAGATCTTCCGCGGTCTTCTGTCAGAGAAACATTTTTTTGATCTTTTTCTATTGTTTATTCGCCAAGGAGTTCATTTATTACCCGATCATTGGCCGATTTCCTCGATTTATTATGTATTGATCAAGAAACCGTTTTTTCCTGGTCGACTTTTGAGCTTTTTCCTCGTTTTTTGGCGTGGGAACTCAACATTTTTGCTAGTTTTCCTCGATCCTTCAGCCAATAGAAACTCTTTTTTCCCAATTTTTAGAAGTCTCACGTACTTTTTCGGCCTTTCCGCCAGATTTTTCACGGTCTATAGTCAGAAAAACAGTCTTGCAGTCTTTTTCTATAGTTTATTTGCCGAGAAGTACATTGTTTACCCGATTTTTGGCCGTTTTCCTCGATTTATTAATCAAGAAACCCTTTTTTTTCTGGCCGATTTTTGGGCATTTTTCTCGGTTTTTCAAAACCTCAATTTTAACACTTTTTTGTATGTTTTCTCAATCTAAGACAAGAGAGACCCATTTTACCCAATTTTTGGAAGTTTTTATTACTTAGTTTTGGGCCCTACTGAACGGACTCAGATGTAAGCAAAGAACGAAAATAATGAAAACACAGGTGGGAAAAAATTTTCCCATTTCTCTGAACATCCTTTTTTTTCTCTTTCTCTCTTCCACGAGGAAAAACGAAAACACTTCCAAACCCCCGCATTTTCCTTCGACGAGTTTTCCCAGATTAGAAAAGTTACCAACTTGATAATTAATGTTCTCGCGATGTCTCAAGCGAAAAGAACGCCAAATTAAAAATACCCGACAAAAATTGTTATTAAAAATTGAAAGAGGCCTAAAAGAAGGTCACTGGGGTTTGTTTACAAACAAAACCATGGAGGCCCTTAAAAGTTTCCACCTGTTCTTTGTTTATTCATTATTTAACTTCTTTTTAACAAATTTTTAAATATAATAAAAATTCGTACTTAACGGACCATTAAGGTTTATAAACTTCCTTGAGTCTTAAACGGCCAAAAAGTTTTAGGAGAAACCGCAAAAGCGTTTAAATATTCAAAACACGTAGAAGAACTAGAAAAAGGAAGTTTTTAGTCAGAAAACTGTTATTAACGAAAAGCGATTTTTATCTACTACTTAACCCAATTAGTTCATTTTAAGTTTATTTACTGGCGGAATTCGAAACAGGGCCCCTTCTGTCCGGATTCTCGCAATCTTGCGAACGAAGCACGTTCCCGAAAAGCTATTTTATCGATCTCCCATATATTTTACTTATCTGACAGATAAGCGAGTTCAATTTTCAATAAACGCGCGTCTCGAGTGGTTGACTTTGTGGGTCAACTTTGATAATACTTTGCGTAGGAGTTTTAATTGAGTCTTGCAAAAATCAGGGTTTAAATTTGGGGTTGTCTATTTTGATTAAAATAACACGAAGAACACCTTGGCAAATAAAGAGTGGAAGCAAATAAAATCCTTTGGGCCCTAAGTTTATTTCGGACGATAAAAGAAGATAGACTAACGATTTTCAAGGTTCGCTGAAAAATAAATCTATCCTAAAACAATCCACACGTTGAGTAGAAGCTTGGAAACAATGGCCACAATTTTTCATTTCCTTTTCGGTATACCTTTTTTCGCTTTCAAAATTTTTTTTCTTTTTACCTTTAACCAAGTGGTGCGTCTAATAAATTTCCTGAAGCAGATTTGTCTGTTTTAGGACAAAAGGATTTCGTTATAACGTTTTTTTAAATTAAAAATTTTTAATATTGAAAGTTAATTTATTTATATCGCTTCATATTTAGACCAAAAAAATATCCTTAATTCCAGTATTTTTGTTCATTTTTCTTGATTATGAAAGATGAAAGCATGAATGATTCTCAATCGAAGCGCTATTTGACCTAAAAGGTTTTATTTAAAAAAAAATTTCTCCAGAGAAGTTTTTGGATTTTGAACAAATGGCAGAGATATCTGTTTAAAATTTGAAAAACTGCCGAAAAGTTGCCCGATTTTACCAAATAGGAACTCCTCAAATATTTTCTGGCGTAATTTTTTGGGGAAGGGTCTTCCAGACCCCGGAGGGTCAAATCGAATATTGATCTTTACCAATCTCAGCTTTGTCTGTGGCTCCGGCCGGAAGTAGCATTTTTTTCCGGAAAACTTTTTTTCCTTGACACTTAGAAAAGTTTTCGAAAAAAAACAAAACAAAAACGGCCCCCTCCGTTATACTTCCCCTCCCTTATACTTCCCCCTCCTTAAACTTCCCCTTCCTTATACTTTTCCTCCCTTATACATCCCCCTTCGTTATACTTTCGTTCCCGTATACTTCCCCTCCTTAAACTTCCCCTTCCTTATACTTTTCCTCCCTTATACATCCCCCTTCGTTATACTTTCGTTCCCTTATACTTCCCCTCCGTTATACTTCCCCTCCCATATACTTCCCCCTCCGTTGTACTCCCCCCATATACTTCCCCTCCTTTAACTTCCACTTCCTTATACTTTTCCTCCCTTATACATCCCCCTTCGTTATACTTTCGTTCCCTTAAACTTCCCCTCCGTTATACTTCCCCTCACTTATACTTCCCGTCCCATATACATCCCCCTCCTTTATCCTACCCCTTTACCTTTCCATTATATTTCCCTCTCCTCAATATTAGCCCTCCGTTATACTTCCCCTCCTTTAAATTTCCCCCTCCATTATACTTCCCCTCCGTTATACTTCCCCCTCCTATATTGTTACTTCTCTTTAAGGAAGTTTTCGTTGGAAGCTCTTCAAACCTCTTGTTACGTGTCAATAAAAATTGGGTTTGGGAAAAAAATCACCCAAAAAAATTGTTTCTCGTAAAAAATAATTGGGATGTTCGACTTTCTCTCCTCCCTATTTTATAAAAATGTATATTGGAGAGTTGGAAATCTAAAAATGCAATGAGAAGCGGAATTTTTTTTCCCCACTACGAGTACATTTCATCACGATTTTTGCTAACCGCCCAATAACAGTTTGGAGGACGTTAAAAACCTTCGGTATTCAGATTATGAGAATTACATTGGTTTAGGGAGAGTTTTTATGGCCTGAGATGTTTTATCGACGCTTTAATAACGTCTCATTATAAATTTTTTAAAGCTGACCTCTTTTGTCCAAAACGACATTACGTTTGTTGAAAAATTTTTATTTTATCTAATCTATCTATTAAGCATGACGTGGATTTTTTTAGTTTAAGGGAGAAGAGGTTAACACTGTAAGTGTCTTCCTAAGGTACATTCTCTGAGGCTCTTCCGACTGTGCGTAGACGTGCTTTTTTGGCAGAAGTGGACGGGTACAGCTACGTAGTTTGCATCTGCATCTTACCCTTCCCGACAAACAGATTAAAACGCAGGCGTAGGCCATAACTTCTTAGAGGCGACAATTGAAATGATCCCCAAATCCATTGATTCCCAAATAGCCGTTTCCAATTAGGGCTTTTGTGTACAGAGGGCGACTCTTTTTATAACAAGGGTCAGAGACGTGTTCAACCTCAACGGATGAGCATTAAATCCCCTCCCACACCTCGAACAATCCCTCAAATATTTGCCTGTTGACAGATCGAGGCCAATTCGCCCGGAAAATGTTTAATTCCATTATATTTTCTCTCAACCTTTAAGGGTTTAAACATGGAATACTAATTATCATAATGTATGGGCCCTTCGTGGAAGGAATTTACGCTTAAGGTTACTATATCATAACGTATTTTCCCCATATATAAATAGTTTTTTTTACCTGTAATCTTCTTATATAAATATTTTTTTCTCTTTTTGTCTAATTTAAAAGGATTTTGTTGTGTGTGTATTTCTCCGAATATGATAAAAAGTTTTCCTGTTTAGTACTCAGTAGCTTCTTTTATATCATGCCCTTGAGGGATCCTTTTTGCCTTTTTTATTTTAAAGATCCTCAATTTCGTTGACTTCTCCATTTTTCTTCTTATTCAATAAAAATTTCATTAATTTCGGAGGCAGATTTTCAGGTTATTACGTTTATAAATAAAATAAAAATTTTCGTTTCGTTGAAAATCTTTCCTTGACCTTATTTTTGAACCTTACCCTTTCCTTCAAATAAAAGGGATCCTTCCGATTTTGGTGACCCAGGAGGGCTCTCATTGGCTAATCACTTAAAACCTTGACTAAGAAAAGAGTTTTCCTGGAAAAGAGATTCAAGGAACGTTAAAAAAATACCACGCACTTTTATTTTTTTGAAAATGTCGCAGGAAAAAAATTGCTAACATTCTATTACATCAAAGAGTTTGAAGTTGTTCTGGCCTAAAGTAAAGTTAGAGCTTAATTACTTCCCACCCCTAAACATTAACTACAACGTTTCTCACTTTCCCCTTGTGGAATTAAAATAAAAACTTAAAACCCTCATTACCGTTTTCGCTTGTTTAAATTGTAATTTAAACAGCGATTATTGGGCCGATTAAATTAACCTCATGCAATAATAAGGAGAAATAATATTTTGTTGATTAGTTTTAGATAATTGCGCAACGGAAATTATTAGCTTGGTTCCTCCTGGATTTGGGATTTGGACGTCAAATTTGACGTCAGATGACTTCAGGTTTGACGGACAAACGATTTGAACGTCGTCTAATTGACGTCCAAATCCTTCTGCGCATGTTCTACGAGTTTCAAACCATTTTCAAACTGCCGTTGGAACAAGGCCTTTGTTATTAAACCACTAATCTGGTAGTTTTACGATTGTTTTAATGGTAGTTAACGGAAATTATTAGCTTTGTTCCTCCTGGTGCATGCGCAGAAGGATTTGCACGTCAAATTTGACGTTAGATGACTTCAGGTTTGACGTACAAACGATTTGAACGACGTCTAATTTGACGTCCAAATCCTTCTGCGCATGCTCGAGGAGTTTCAAACCATTTTCAAACTGCCGTTGGAACAAGGCCTTTGTTATTAAACCACTAATCTGGTAGTTTTACGATTGTTTTAATGGTAGTTAACGGAAATTATTAGCTTGGTTCCTCCTGGAGCATGCCCAGCGGATTTGGACGTCAAATTTGACGTCAGATGACTTCAGGTTTGACGGACGAACGATTTGAACGACGTCTAATTTGACTTCCAAATCCTTCTGCGCATGCTCGAGGTGTTTCAAACCATTTTCAAACTGCCGTTGGAACAAGGCCTTTGTTATTAAACCACTAATCTGGTAGTTTTATGATTGTTTTAATGGTAGTTAACGGAAATTATTAGCTTGGTTCCTCCTGGAGCATGCCCAGGCGGATTTGGAAGTCAAATTTGACGTCAGATGACTTCAGGTTTGACGGACGAACGATTTGAACGACGTCTAATTTGACGTCCAAATCCTTCTGCGCATGTTCTACGAGTTTCAAACCATTTTCAAACTGCCGTTGGAACAATGCCACTAAATCTGGTAGTTTTGTGGAAATCATCGAATCAAACGAAAAATCTGATTAAAAAAATCATTTTAGAGTGCTAGCTTACAAAGAACAGCTGTAACTCGAAAACGAATAATCCTATCGAGTCCCTTCTGGGCTCATTTTATAAGGATGTAGAAAAAAAATTCAATTTAAAAAATCCTTCGCAGCCATCGGATTCGAAACCCTGACCTTCGAGGTAACACGCTAACCCAACAGTCACGAAGATCAGTCATCATTTGACATCAAGAATTGTCGAATTCATAACGCTACTTATTTAGACAGCCTTTCCTTATAAGGAGCTTTATCTTTTAACTTCCTTAGAGAAGTTATTGTTTTACTCTTCATGTCGGGTTTTTGGTGACGGATCTTCCAGCCTCAGGGTCAAAATTTGATACTTCCACCCTTTGCGAGAGGGGCATCCCTTGGGCAAAAGCCCATTATTTCTACCTTGATACTTGAACTTTTTGTACAAAAAAAATCAATTTTTGTCATAAAATGTCGATGCCATTTTTTTTCTTCTGGATAATAGGTGAAATGGAGAAATAGAACAGCGCGCACCTATTAAGGGATCAGTGCAGTTAAGCCTTTTATTTACTACCGCTTTTTTCCATGTTAAGGGACACCCCGACCCTTCGGAAATCCCCAAAAAAGGGTAAATAAAAGGGTTTCATCTGATAGCGCACGATTTAAAGGGACTCGAATAAAATGTTAAAGGCTTCAATAGGTTTATTCAATTCAAAAATTGTCTTTAAAAATTAAAATTTGTTTTTGAACACATTTTTTCCCCTTTATTCCGCACGCAATATTTTCCCAACGAAATCCAAATATTCGTAGTAAAAAAAGTTTTAAAATTTTATAGTTTAATCGCATAATTTTCTTTTACGATTTTCATCTGACAAATGGGCACTTTGCATGAGAAGCGGTTTTGAAGGTCAGTAGTTTGTATAGCGTAGAAAAGGTATATTTAGATTTGAAAAACACGTTTGCATCGATATTGTTTACGTTTTATTTTTAAAAGCTTCTTCTATTGATTATTACGATGGAGGGAATTGACTATTTTGAACTTTTCACCATTTTGCCCAATAAAACGAAGAGATGATTTGGGATTTCCTATTGGTCAAAGCCAAGTTTAAGGCCACGACTTCTGAATCATCTATCTGTGTCAAACGCACTATTTTTCCGATGTTGACCGAATGTGTATTAATTATTGTTCAATGAAGAAAGTTTAAAAAAAAGCATAACTCCTAGACGGATTTAGGTAGGTATTTCTATGGACCGGTAACACTCGAAAGTCGTGAGGGTCTGCTATACATCAGCGCCGTCATACAGAAGAGGCTTTCTGTGAAAACATAATTTTAGAAACCCACATTCTACAGGTTCATAAATTTTTTCTGGATTGTAAAATAAAAGCCACTATTGTAAAACATCAAATTTTAATGTTTCTACATTAATTTCGCGTTGATCGATCATTTGCGTGCTGGCTATCAAATTAGGATAAGGCATTAAAAATGTTTATTTATTAATTTTTATTTTTGAATTCCAGGAGCTCATTGTTGGCCACATAAAATACGAAGACATGGGAGATCGGAGGATCCGACAAAAATCGAAGCACCGGGAGAAAATGACTCAAAAATATTCAATTTTTACGAAACTTGTAAATATTTTAAGGTTTTAGTTTATTTTTTATTAATGATAACTTTTTAGACGGTCCTGCTGAAATTTTGAATAATACGATCAATGAAATTGAGCCGCAAACCAACGCGGAGATGAAGCATCATCCGACATTGGTCTGCGGGATACCACTTGAGGTAAACTTTTTTTGACTGCGTAAAAAAAGTACTAGATTAAACAAAAACTTCCTTAAAGAGGAGGAACAATATAGGAGGGGGATGTATCAAGGTTGGGGAAGTATCAAGGAGGGGGAAGTATCAAGGAGGGGAAGTATCAAGGAGGGGAAGTATCAAGGATCGGGAAGTATCAAGGAGTTGGTACGTTTAAAAGAGGAGATATATTTATGAGGCGCTCCGGGTACGAAGGGCGAACTCAACATCGGACAAATTTTTTTTTCTTCTTTTTCAGATTCTAGACCTCTTGGTGAATACACCCATATAATTTTATGTTGAGTTCGCCCTTTTTTCCCCTTTAAATACATAAAAACCGATATGCGGCAAAGCTCTAACTGCGATTTCCGAGCGGGTACGAAGGGCGAACTCCACATCCTAGTCCATAACCCCCACTCCTTTTCCCATTCCAGGGCATGCCTTTTCTGTTGAGTTCGCCTGTAACATAAAACTTTAAAATGCGAATATCTCGAAACTACGTTTTGTTGAGTTCGCCCTTCGTACCCGGAGCGCCTCATACATTGGTCTGACCAACGGTTCGGCCGCAACAAATTTTTTTAAATTTCAAAAATCGCTCTCGTTACATTGTTGTTCACCGACTATAGAAAATTCGGACGGCCGGCCGGCCGGAACAACAGACAAAGTTGAGATCGGCATAGATCCATAATCCAGACCCTACAGGGTCTGGAAGACCCTTCCCTAAAAACCTGACGTGGAGGGTAAAACAATAACTTCTTTAAGTTAAACCGTGACTTGTGGGCGTGGCTCAATCACTTTAAGTCCACTATTTCGAGTCCACAAGATCGATTCTAATTAAATTGGCCTTAAGGCACCCTAACCTATCAACGATTTTATAGGCGAAGGGTTTGGATTCCCGTCATCACACTTTATCACCCATAAGATAACCTACAAAGCCTAATTTCAAAAGGGGAATTTCCATATTTGATTTTCTACTATGTTTTCCTTTCTCGTAATTTTTGTTTAAAATTGAATCCTTGATTAGAAAACTCTTGAAATTGAATTATCCTTGATACTTTGGGATTAAGGCTAACATTATTTATGCCCTTTATACCCTCGTTTATTTTCTTAATTAGAAATTTTATTACACGGATTACGTTAATTAGGCCTATAAAAAGCTAAGCGATGACCCCAAAGGCTTAGCTGACCCAGGTAAAAAAACAATATAGGATGGGGAAGTATAACGGAGGGGACGTACAACGGAGAGGGAAGTATATGGGAGGGGAAGTAACGGAGGGGGAAGTACAAGGGAACGAAAGTATAACGAACGGAGGGAAAGTATAAAGGAGGGGGAAGTATAAGGGAGGGGAAGTATAAGGATTTATTTTTCCCCAAAAACCCGACGTGGAGTGTGTCACAGTAACTTCTTTAAGGAAGTTAATTCTGGTTCTAAATAAATGATAGTTTTTGTGCCCATTTTTGGACTACGAATCTCAAAAACGACTTCATATTCGTATTTCTCAACTCAAAAAACTTCAGAATCCACATTTTGAGCAATTTTAACAATTTTTAGACCATAAAAAGGAGAAAAATATTGAGAAGATGAGAACTTAAGGGGATCACACACAAGTCCTTTCTGAAAGGTCCCTTTTTATGGAGTATCAATTTTGCTTTTATTTGCTTTATATGACGTAAATAGAAGGCAAATAACCATATTTTCTCTCTCCGTCTTGCCGTGGGGAGCCGTGGTTAGCTATAATGTTCCCAGCCAACTTCGGGAAAGGACGAAGCCGGTTTCTGTCCACCGCAGATAGTCACATTCTAAACTTCCACCTCCCTCAACACAAATCACTCGAACAAACTCCACTTTGGCGTTTAGAACCTCCCCTTTATTGAATCTACAGAGTTTGAATATCGCCAGTTTTTCCCCTAGAATGGAAAAACTTGATAAATAAAATGTAATAACGAGAAAAGATAAAAACTTCAATGTAGAAGAAACTTTTAATATGAATTTCTAAGGTTTAATCAGTCCTTTTCCTTAGAATTCCTCAGACTAGATACCTAAAACGACCCTTCCGACCATAATTAGCGGTTTGACTAATTCAGGCGATTCTAAATAGACCGCGGAAGACGTCACACAAAACCGCAGGGGCTTTAATGGTAATGAGCCATTATTCAAAAGGAGGGTGATCGAATTTAAAGCGGAAAAACGAATTTAGCTTTAGTATGGTTTTGTTAATGACGTCACTAGCCTCCTGTATTGCGGTGGATCCCTCCATTAATTTTACCTCGCCTACGTTGTCGATCAAACTCTGATTTATGATCTTGCCGATCAAACTTTCATATATCTCGTCCTATAGAAAAAAAATTGCGTCAGCGGTTTATATTAAAATCTACCAATTATTTCATACATAGTTTGCTAGAAAAAAAAGGAAAAGAAAAACCCGGAAAATTTTTCGAAAAAAAAAATTAAAAAAATTTTTGACAAAAAAACTTGGAAAATTTTTCAAAAAAAAACTGAAAATTTTTCGAAAAAAAAAAATAAAAACTTCCCCTCCGTTATACTTTATACGTTATACTTCCTCCGTTATACTTCCTTCTCCTCCTTCTCCGTTATACTTCCTCTCCTATGTATACAGGGTGTCCGGAAACACATGGCAAGCGTCTGGGAGAGCGTTAAAAAGTGGTTTTACGAAAAAAAGTTAAATGTAAACCCCCCTTAATTTAAATCAAAGAATTTGATGGTGTAGTTTAAAATCCGCCTGGATATACAGGGTGTCCCAGACACAACCTAACTTCGTTATTTCAAATGAGAACCCCTATTTTTTATTTCAGATTCGTAATCTACGCAAAATTTCAAGTAGATTTGAGTACTCATATGACGATTTTGGACAACTTTTAAAAAATGTCAAAATTTAGCGTTTTTTGCGCTAAAATCCGTTAAAATTGACCTAGGAGACTCGTTTTTTTTTAATTCCACTTATTTTTTCACGAAGAATCCAACTGTCTCAAATTTGAGCATCTTCGGATTCTGCATCACGAGATTTCGTCGCTAATGGCCTTTTTTCAAGTTAGAACCCAAATTTTTAGTTCAGAAATGAAAATTAGCACTTGTTGAAAGAAATTTTTCTTTCGGACCACAAATTTTGAAAGAGCTACAGCGTCTTTTGTGTTTATGCATCAAAAATTAAAATTCCGTCAACAAATCGCTAATTTCCATTTTGAAGTATGGAATTTGGAGTTAAACTTGAAAAAAGGCCATTAGCGACGAAATCTCGTGATGCTGAATGCGAAGATGCTCAAATTTGAGACATTTGGATTCTTCGGGAAAAAATAAGTGGAATTAAAAAAAAAAACGAGTCTCCTAGGTCAATTTTAACGGATTTTAGCGCAAAAAACGCTAAATTTTGACATTTTTTAAAAGTTGTCCAAAATTGTCATGAGTACTCAAATCTACTTGAAATTTTGCGTAGATTACGAATCTGAAATAAAAATAGGGGTTCTCATTTGAAATAACGAAGTTAGGTTTTGTCTGGGACACCCTGTATATCCAGGCGAATTTTAAACTACACCATCAAATCTTTGATTTAAATTAAGGGGGGTTTACATTTAACTTTTTTTCGTAAAACCACTTTTTAACGCTCTCCCAGACGCTTGCCATGTGTTTCCGGACACCCTGTATACTTCCCCATCTGTTATACTTCCCCTCCTATTGTTATACTTCCCCTCCCATATACTCCCCCCCCCCTAAATTGTTTTTTTAGTAGGAAGAAATTTCGTACTTCTACCCATTACGAGAGGCACATCCCAAGGCCAAAGAGCCCATTATTTCTACCTTGACACTTATAAAAATTATCATATAAAAAAAAAACCTCCCCCTCCGTTATACTTCCTCCTCTGTTATACTTCCCCTGACTTATACTTCCCCCTCTGTTATACTTCCCCTGACTTATACTTCCCCCTCCTATATTGTTACTTGTCTTTAAGGAAGTTTTCGTTGGAAGCTCTTCAAACCAGTACTTTTTATCCTTTTCGGGATTGAATTTTACCTAATAAAAAAAAACATTTTTTTTCTTTCAGAAATACTGCTTCAGTAGAACAGAAGTGCTCGTCAAAAAAGTCAAATTTAATGAAACAATTTCCACCGGATTTTTGGGCACAAAAATAGACAGTTGCAACGCCTCCCTGCCAGTATACACAATGCAAAAAGGTAAAAGGTCACTCCAAAAATAAATGTTTAATCTGATCGTTTCCCTGAAATCAAATTTGGTCGAGTTAATTTTGTTGAAACCCGTAATTACGGGAACTCCTTCATTTAGACGGAGTTGAATGCACTTTTATCTTCATGATAAAAATAGCATGTCGGACCTAATTTTACCTGCTATAAATCTTCTTCGTAATTCTGTCATCGATCATTCTTGGGTTATCTATAAAAATTTTTTTTTAGTTTTACGCTCCAGTTGAGCTAATTTCGAGTTAAATGCTATTTGGCTGCTGGACCTGGGAGATCAAGGAAGGTCGGGGTGAGAATTCGGGTGGGCGGGATGCCAGGCTCCTCCTACGACCCCGTTTTTCATTCAACAACAAAAACGTTTCCCCATTCACAATTTCATTCTTACCTCATGACGTTAGAGGCTTTTAAAACAAAGTTCAAAACCCCCCAAAAAAGGCAAACAATGTTGACTTTGAGGGGTAACACTGTTTTTGTTTGATGAAATTGAAAAATACCAGGCGTTTCTCTAGAAAAAAAGGTTCCCAATGTAGGGTAGTTTCCTGGAGTACAACTTTATAAATGAAGTGTCGCCCTGTTCGATTTATCTCCTTAACTTCGACTATTTTTTTCACTTTTCCAATCAAACGGAAAATTCGAAAAATTATTCCTTCAGCTCACTTTGTGCATCTAAAAAAAATGCGCTTTAAAAAAAATTCTAGTATTTGTACCTAGTATAAATGGAGTTTTTTTTTGCCAATTTAAAATAGAAAATTGGCGTTTTAGAAAAGAGGATGACCTATTTCAGAATGGAGGAATTTGTAATCTGAATATTTACCTGCGGGGACGTTTAAAACCTTTGCGCCACTTTATTTTATTTGTGAACATTTTAAAACAGTTTTTGCTTCCTCTTTTAGGTAGATTTTTTTTATTCCGCTGGATAAATTTTAAGGATTAAGTTTTAAGGATTTCAGAGTAATCGATAACATAATATCATCAAACTCATCAGTAATCACTGATTAATATATTACCTGTAAAAAGCATTTCGCGACGCCACCAGGGGGAGCTTGAAAACGGGAGCACGGGCGCTTCATCTCTCCTCAAATTTTCGTTTGTCATACTAAACCCGCAAGACTTGGCGGTCATGTTGGTTTAGTATCTCAAGCGCCTCGTCAAAGAGACCCTGATTTTGTTACATGTAGGCCTTTTTTTTGGAACAAAATTTTTTATCGCATTAATAAAAATTAAATTAAAAAAAAGGACGCCCCCAGCCACTTAGCCATTGGCCCTCTATTACCTAAATTTTGCTTAACGCCCCCCAGTAACTTCCCAGCGCTCCCAGGGGGGCGGTACCGCTAGATGATCTGTACGAGGAGATTTCTCCACTTTCAAGATGGTTCCAGAACGTTCGAGAAATACCCTTTAACGCCTTTTTCTCTCTACCAAGAAATACCTCTTTAAATGGATTGTCGGTGTTTTTTTTTTCTCTCCTTTTTTTACTGTTTTCGGGTTCATCACGAACTGCGGGCGCACCTTCAAACTTCCCCCCGAACCGACTTTTTATTTTGCCACTTCTCGTTTACGCTAATTTTCATAGAATAGGGTCATTTACCTTCTATGAGTAAAGCGATATTCTATGTATGCGCGAGAGGTAAAACGACCGTGGAAAATTTCAATTATTGCATGCTCCTCCTACGGGCCCATAAATCTTCCGTGACCCGCAACTACGTTTTCCCTTTAAATGTCACTAAAAACCCCTTCCCCTCCAACTATAAAAAGAGTAATTTTACAAATTTAGATTGAAAGAAATCAACGTTATTGGTTTAGCATTTTATACGAATTTCGAGATGATTGCACCTAAATCGTTTGTGTTTATGACATCAGTGGTTTGTATAGCCATGACAAATGATTTATCAGTTCCCGGATTCCACAAATATTAGGAAATCCTGCATAATTTTAAAATTTAACTTTTACTAAATTATGACATGAAAATTGAAGTTTAATCAATAAAAGGAGGGATAGTAAAATTATATACTCTTTTGTACATTTTTCCCGTTATTGTCACTTTGACATGCTAGCATGATAAATTATAGCGAAATAAAATTGTGTTTATAATTTTTTAAAGGTCAAAGTTGAAAATTGATTTTTTTTTTAGGTTTATGGAAGGAATCGTGGTTGGATAAGCAAGGAAATGTTTGGGTCAATACAAGCACGACGCAAAATTTTGACTTTGAATTCGTCTGCGAAGTTGGAGATTTACCACCGTACACTGCCCAGTTTAAAGTTAAACTATGCAAGCTTATGGAAACGATGAAACCCGACACCGTCAGATTACTCGACTCTTCGTTAGTCAGCGAGGTAAGCCTATAAAAGCCTTTTTTGGCCAAAAAAATCCATATTTTTTCTATTTGAAAAACAAAATATTGACATAAATTCGCTTTTAAACATTTTGCTTCCAGGGGAATTTCTTGGGATGATATTTTCATATTTATTTCTTCCTCCCCTGAGAAAAACGAGTTTGTATTCTCCTCGTGGTGCGGATATTAGCGGGAGCTCCCTTTCATCGTAATAACTTTTTAAGTTCACAAAAACGACCTCTTATTTTTGAAATACATTTCGGGTCCCATTAAAGTCAGGTGCAATCAGGTGAAAAAAGAGGTGGGTAATAATTTACACCGATTTGATTCGGTTTTAAAGCGGTTTTTATCAAATATCTCGGAAACTATAAGGTGTAGCGCAAAAAATATTAAGTAAAAAAATAGTTAAAATTACATTTCCAACAAAACATATTAAGCACATTTTCTTGCTACAGTGAACGGTTTCAGAGTTACGAACCCAAAAAAAGTTACATTTTATACATCAAATATCTCAGAATCAGTTTGATAAACAGGGTTAACAGGGAAATTAGACCTTTTGAAGGGCGTTTAAAAGATCTTTCCAAAATGTGGTGATTTAAAGAAATCGGTCCAGCTGTCCCAGAGATATACGCTCTAATCCCCATGGTTTTCGAGATATTTGATAAAAACTGCAGATTTTAGGATGTCGCGTGACTTTTTCATCAGGAGAATTAAAAAAAAAATGTTTTCCTGCCTAAAGGTAAATGAACCCTCGAGATTTATTCGATCTGTCAAAGGTATTAATTGCCACTAATACCCTCAGGGTTTGAATAATCGACCATTTCTATAATTAAAAATCCATTAAACTAATAATTTTCATTTGTTTCTCCTGATGGCGTATTGTTCATAGTTCACTCATTTTCCAGGAAAAACACGTTTTATTCCTGGGATGCTTTTAGAAAGCGACTTTAATCAAATATAAAGGACATGGGCCCTCGGTTATTTTCCTTTTTTCTTTTGTTGAAATTGATGAAGGCTTGAACATAAGAGCGTTACTTATGCCTCACTGAGCCCATTGTTTTTTCTTAAAATGAAAATTGATGGAGCTTAAAAACGAGACGTCAATAAATAGAAAAAAACATTTTCTTTTTATATTAAAAAATTATCTCTTAACTTTTTGGAAAGAAAATAATTTAGAGAAGGATTTATGAGTAGAATAAACGGATTTGAAGGTTTAATTTTATAATACGGAAGTCAGAGCTTCGTGCCCTCAGGTTCTAACTCAACTGTGACAGATGAAATGATATTGTTTCTGACTTATCAGCCCTTCCAGCCATATCTTGATATAAACTAGTGACTGAAGCAACCCCATTGGCTAATGGCATCTTGTTTGTCAAAAGGATTTTCTTCGTAAACTCTTTTCTTGAGTGTTTTTCATTAAAACGATTTTAGGCTTGATTTTAAACAACCTTTATTGGATAGCATGAATTTATTCATGATTCCATGAATAAATTTAGTTTTATACAGAAAAAATTTGTTTACCGCCTTTCAATAGCTCAAAATATGATTTATGGGCCAAAGAATAATATCATTCGGAACATAAAATTCTCGGAAAAAGAAAAATTTCGGGTATTTGCTCATTTAGGCTTAAATAACCTTGTCAGGGTGGATCAAAATTTTGAAAGCCTTATTTCTTAAGAAAATAATGGTGTCAAACCGGAATTTAAGGAAATTTCTGCCCCAAGTCGAGTTTGAAACCCCTGGAGCATGCGCAGAAGGATTTGGACGTCATATGACGTCGTTCGAATCGTTTTTCCGTCAAATCTGAAGTTATCTGACGTCAAAGTTTACGTCCTAATCCTTCTGCGCACGCTCCAGGGGTTTGAAACTACGGTTGGAACAAAGCAATTGTTTTAAAGAATATTTAATTTAAAACATAAAAACATTGTTTTAATCTTTCGGGTATTTAGGCTCAGATTTAAGTACAAAAGACCTCCGGGGTGTGAAAAGGGTTGAAAAACGAAAAGGAGCCGTTTATTAATTAAAAGAAACCCACCCCGCCGATTATTTCATCCTGGGGCTAAACCATCAAGGGGATTCCGTTTCATTTTTCTAATTAGGCCAATTACCCGGAATAATATTGGTCCTCTTTTTGTCACGGAAGGAAAAAAAGGAGTAAAACTTTAAAAATTAGAGCGCTCTTCTTGGAAGGACAGTAATGCTTATGAGAACCAAACGCTGCCAGATAAAATTCCCAAAAGGCAAATAAAACACTAAGCTCCTTAGACCTGCCTCGTTGAACCTTCACAACATTTTAGCTTCTCGCCTTCAAAATGAGTAATTATTATAACAATAAAATACCCTTTTTAAACTCAGGGCGACTCTAATGGGACATTTTTGTCCTCAATTTCAGTCATTGTAAGAAACGGCATTTTAAAACACAAGTGATCCTTTAATTTGTTCGAACAAATCTTTTTTTCAGATAAGAAAGGTGGATTTAAAGATAGAAATTATTATCATCCTTTCAAGATAAAAAAGTAGGTACAGAAACAAGGGGTTTTTATTCCACCTCGTTTTTTTTCCTCCCGGAGTTAATCTCACTTCCTCTGACATACAACAGCTTTTTCTGTATTTCAAATACAAGATTTTCTTTTAAATAATGTATTTCTTTATTCGTTCAAAAATGCTTTTAACGATATATCTTTTAGGAGAGGCAAAAGTTAAAAGTAATTCTTCTTTAGACTGTTAAAAAAAATTGGTCCAAAAAAATACTGAAAAAATCTTGTGCCGGTGAATCCAGAAAAAAGAGACGTTTTTTTCTTAACTTTCAACTTTATACTTTACCTCCTTTATCTTTCCCATCCATTATACTTACCCTTTATCTTTCCCATCCATTATACTTCCAACTTCTTTATACTTCCCCTTCCTAACTTCCCCCTCCTTTATATTTACCCCTCCCTTATACTTCCCCTTTATCTTTCCCATCCTTTATACTTCCCCTTCTTATACTTCCCCTCCTTTATATTAACCCCTCCCTTATACTTCCCCCTTCTTTATACTTCCCCTTCCTAATACTTCTCCCTCCGTTATATTAACCCCTCCCTTATACTTCCCCTTTATCTTTCCCGTCCATTATACTTACCCTTTATCTTTCCCATCCATTATACTCACCCTTTATCTTTCCCATCCATTATACTTCCCCCTCCTTTATACTTCCCCTTTCTTATACTTCCCCCTCCTTTATATTTACCCCTCCCTTATACTTCCCCTTTATCTTTCCCAACCATTATACTTCCCCCTCCTTTATACTTCCCCCTCCCTTATACTTCCCCTCCTTTATCTTTCCCATCCATGAGACTTACCCTTTATCTTCCCATCCATTATACATACCCTTTATCTTTCCCATCCATTATACTTACCCTTTATCTTTTCCATTCATTAACTTCCCCTCCTTTATACTTCCCCTTCCTTATACTTCCTCCTCCTTTATATTTACCCCGCCTTTGTACTTCCCATCCTTTATTATTACCCCTCCTTTATATTCCCCTTCCTTATACTTCCTCCTCCTTTATATTAACCCCTCCCTTATACTTCCCCTTTATCTTTCCCGTCCATTATACTTACCCTTTATCTTTCCCATCCATTATACTTACCCTTGATCTTTCCCATCCATTATACTTACCTTTATCTTTCCCATCCATTATACTTCCCCTCCTTTATACTTCCCCTTTCTTATACTTCCCCCTCCTTTATATTTCCCCTTTACTTATACCCTTTATCTTTCCCATCCATTATACTTACCCTTTATCTTTCCCATCCATTATACTTACCCTTTATCTTTCCCATCCATTATACTTCCCCCTCCTTTATACTTCCCCTCCCTTATACTTCCCCCTCCTTTATCTTTCCCATCCATGAGACTTACCCTTTATCTTTCCCATCCATTATACATACCCTTTATCTTTCCCATCCATTATACTTACCCTTTATCTTTTCCATCCATTAACTTCCCCCTCCTTTATTCCCCTTCCTTATACTTCCTCCTCCTTTATATTTACCCCGCCTTTGTACTTCCCATCCTTTATTATTACCCCCTTTATATTTCCCCTTCCTTATACTTCCTCCTCCTTTATATTAACCCCTCCTATATACTTCCTCCTCCTTTATACTTCCCCCTCCCTTATACTTCTCCTCCTTATGTATGTACTTCCTCTCCTTTATCCTACCCCTTTACCTTTCCATTATATTTCCCTCTCCTTTATAAGAGTACTGCCAACTCCTTTATACTTCCCCTCCCTTATACTTCTTCCTCATTTATACTTCCCCCTCCTATATTGTTCCTTCTCCTTAAGGAAGGTTTCGTTGGAAGCTCTTCAAACTAGTACTTTTTTTCAACAGAGGTACACTAAAATCAATCAAAGGAAAGTCAAAATTTTAGGTCACGAAGTCCCATTTCGTTAAGAATATCACATTGTAAGGAGAGAACTCCGTAATAATCCCACTTATGACCTCCTTTAAGAAAATTATGCTCGTGAAAACTTGAGAGAAGAGAATCTCATTCATCCTAATTAACCGGGATCGGTAAAACCGTGGTTTTACGTTTCCGAGGGTGACAAATAAGCCCTGAAGGGAATAATTAAAAATCTATTAAAAGTATTATGAATGCCTAAATTAATTTTCCGGCTAATCAATCAACTCTTAATTGGTTCCGGTGAAAGATGGGTAAATATTTTTTTAAGGTGGTCTCGCCAATTAAAACATCCTACACTAAATTTTTCATTTCATAAATAGAAAAGGGTTTCAAAAAATTCTTTCTGAGAAAAATTTAATTAATTACAAAAAAGAAACAATCAGAGGATTAAAAGCAATTATGGCAAAGAAGGTCAAAAAGGGCCTTTAATGACCTAACGATATCCTCCTTTCGTGGGGTCGAAATCACGCAATAACTTGCAAGGCACGAAAAGGCGGTGTATATCAGAAAATTATTAGCTTATATTGGCAGAAATCCTAAAATTTTCTGACAGGACTACCAACTGTATCCCAGCACGTTTTTCTCCGCCTCGTTGATCAAAAAAATTTAATTAACCACGGGAGTCTGGAACTCCTGTTTCTAAAGAGGGTTTCACAATAACTTCTCTTTGAGGAAGTTAAACGTGCATTTTATTTAACCCAAAACACCCTAAACGAGGATTACAAGTCATTATGAAGTGTATAAAATGCCATTAAGCGTAACTTAAAAACCCGTCCAAATTAATTCAGTCCATAAGGGAGAGTCACGCATGAAACCCTTCATTTTGAAACGGAATGTTAATCCGAGTCGTTCAAGTTTTCACCCTAAAATTCCTGTTTATCTCGAGATATGAAATTAAAAAATTTAAACAATGTTTCCTTCCCCTTCTTTCACGTCAAAAACAATGAAAATCTGATAACTTCTTTGAAAAGGGATGAAAAATGAATAAATAATCTTTTTACAAATGGAAACCTATTAATTTAATCTGCCTTTTAAATTTTACTAAAAAATTGCCAATCGTAAGGAATAAAATATTCATTTTCCAATAATCAATTACCTAATTCATCATTTGGGTTAAAAAAACATCTCTCTTTACTTGATCACTGAGGCGACATTGTAGGGGAGAAAAAAAGGATTAAGAGATTAAAGGTTGGAAAATCGATTTTTGTATTCTTTGATATTTTAGAGCCCTGATTTACGAACGTCGTAAAAGTTCGATTTAAAAATAAGGAAAACCCCTTTTTTAAACCATTTCTCGATCGATTTCCTTCAAACACGAAAGGTCGCTGTTACAACGTATTCTGAAAAATTAATAAGTTCAACTTTTAACTCTCCTTTAAAAAAAAAATATTGTATTACCCTCCATGGGCGGTTTTTGTGAGAGGGTCTTCCAGACCCCGTAGACCGCCTGACGATTACAGTTTTTTTTTCCGGCGCATATGAATACCGCAATTCTTTTCCGATTCACTAAATCTATTTGGAAAAAGACAGATTTTTTAATCAAAAATCACAAAAAGAAAAAAAATGGCAGAGGTCAATTTTATTTTTCCAATAGAAGGGAGTTTGGGCTCTTTACGCCCTGTCCGTGTGTCCTGGCTGGGCGAAGACTTTCATCTTTTATTCCTTAAAATTCGTACTTGCCAAAAGATAAATATTGTATTACCTCCATGAACTGTTTTTGGGAAGGGGTCTATACTTCCCCTCCTTAAACTTCCCCTCCCTTATACTTCCCTCCCTTATACTTCCTCCTCCTTTATTTACACCTCTTCAGTATCTCCCCTCCTTTATACTTCCCTCTTCTTTATATTCCCCCTTTCTTATACATCCCCCTCCCTTATACATCCCCCTCCTTGATACTTCGACCTCCTTTATGCTTCCCCTCCTGTATACTTCCTGTCCTTAATATTTCCTCTCCTTTATACTTCCCCTCAATTATACTTCCCCTCCTTTATACTTCCTCCTCCTTTATATTTACCCCTCCTTTATACTCCCCCTCCTTATATTTACACCTCTTCAAAGTCCTGGCTGGGCGAAGACTTTCATCTTTTATTCCTTAAAATTCGTACTTGCGAAAAAGAGAATTTTTGTATTACCCTCCATGAACGGTTTTTGGGCGGGGGTCTATACTTTCCCTCCCTTATACTTCCCCTCCCTTATACTTTACCCTCCTTTATATTTCCTCCTCCTTATATTTACACCTCTTCAGTATCTCCCCCTCCTTTATACTTCCCTCTTCTTTATATTTCCCCCTCTCTAACACTTCCTCCTTTCTTATACATCCCCCTCCCATATACTAACCTTCCTTATTCTTCCCCTCCCTTATTCTTCCCCTCCCTTATACTTCCCCCTCCCTTATACTTCCCCCTCCTTGATACTTCCACCTCCTTTATGCTTCCCCTCCTGTATACTTCCCTGTCCTTAATATTTCCTCTCCTTTATACTTCCCCTCAATTATACTTCCTCCTCCTTTATATTTACCCCTCCTTTATACTCCCCCTCCTTTATATTTACACCTCTTCAAAGTCCTGGCTGGGCGAAGACTTTCATCTTTTATTCCTTAAAATTCGTACTTGCGGAAAAGAGAATTTTTGTATTACCCTCCATGAACGGTTTTTGGGCGGGGGTCTATACTTTCCCTCCCTTATACTTCCCCTCCCTTATACTTTACCCTCCTTTATATTTCCTCCTCCTTTATATTTACCTCTTCAGTATCTCCCCTCCTTTATACTTCCCTCTTCTTTATATTTCCCCCTCTCTAACACTTCCTCCTTTCTTATACATCCCCCTCCCATATACTAACCTTCCTTATTCTTCCCCTCCCTTATTCTTCCCCTCCCTTATACTTCCCCCTCCTTGATACTTCCACCTCCTTATGCTTCCCCTTCTTTATACTTCCCTGTCCTTTATATTTACCCCTCCTTTATACTCCCCCTCCTTTATTTACCCCTCCTTTATACTCCCTCCTTTATATTTACACCTCTTCAAAGTCCTGGCTGGGCGAAGACTTTCATCTTTTATTCCTTAAAATTCGTACTTGCCAAAAAGAGAATTATTGTATTACCCTCCATGAACGGTTTTTGGGAGGGGGTCTATACGTCCCCTCCTTAAACTTCCCCTCCGTTATACTTCCCCCTCCTATTCCTTCTCTTTAAGGAAGTTTCGTTGGAAGCTCTTCAAACTAGTACCTTTTTAAATTATTAATATTTGTATCCATGGCAATATGTCGGGAGTTTCTTCCGGGGCCTTTTTTCTTAAAAGATAATTTTCAAACATGGTAATTTTTTCAAAATCAAAAACTCGTTAAATTTTTTCAACTAAAAATTAAGGTGGTTTTTTTTTTTGGCGAATTTCGCGGAAATGTTTGTCCAGGTTCAACGTCCCGGAAGGGGAGGCAATCAGCGAGACATTAAGAGAGTTAAAAATGTCCATGTTTTTTGAATTATGGAAATCCACTTCGCCTATAAAATGCTGAAATAATGAAAAAAAACTTTAATTTTTGCAGGGTGGTCAAATTTTAATAGGTTGGGCGGCTATCGCGAATTATGATGGACAAGAAGACGTCACGAACGACGTTGATTTGATCCAATCAGAACACACGTCAGACTTCAAGCTCACCCTCGATATCAAAACATTCACACACGAACTCAAAATCGTCCTTGTCCGTAAGTTTATTTTTCAAACGCTTTCAGTATTCCATCCAGACGTTCCTTTATTTGACAAGTCATCGTCTTAGATAGTAAATCAGCTCCTCTCTTCCAAGTAAAAAGACCCTTTTCTTTATTGTTTAATAAAAGGATCCTGTAAATCTTAACCTTGAGAAAAACTTAAGTTTTAATTAATTTTTCGCAATTTTTTATTAAAAAAAATAAGTCCCAGGATTTTAAAATATTTAATGTGAAGGCTTAGAGGATGAGAAAAAACCTAATTTTATTCTTTTGAAAGAAGAAATAAAATGAATAAAAAATTGCAACAATGGGAAAAGGCGAAAAGTAGCCGGTTAGATTAAACCCGCGTTGCTTCTAGGAAAGGCCGAAGGGTATGCAAAATCCTGGTGATTTTCAAAGATCCCTTCACGTCTAAGCCCTTGTCCTGCAGCATCAGAATTAAATTTTCCGCCCTATTCCGCCTAGAAAATAATTTTTTTTTTAGATTTGCTGTGGGAAAAGACGCAAAGTTTACAGTTGCCGATGAAGGTGACAGCGGAGTTGAGTCATAAATTATTAAATGGCTCTATTATTGAGACAACGATAGTAAGTACTTTTTCAACTTAAAGAAGTTCTTTACAGCGTTTTTGCGGATCTTCCAGACCCCGAAGGTTAACCTTCTCCTCCTTTATACTTCCCCTCCTTAATACTTCCCCCTCCAATATTGTACCTTTTCTTAAAGGAAGTTTTGTAGGAAGCTAATACTTTTCCTTGGAAGAAAGCCAAAGGTCAAAGGTTGATCCCCAGGTAGTTTGACCCCTTTTTCAGATGTGGAGGAATAAAAATTTACAGGGAGGATTAAATGTTTACGCGACCGTGCGTTCACCTCGTCTTTTGAATTCGAGTGCTCAATGGTGGCCCTTTCACATCCAGGACGTCCATATATCACCTCATAATCCCCCCCTTGAAATAGGTCGACCTTAGATTATTATTCTTTTGCTAAGATATTACATTTTACTCCAAAAAACGTTCAAAAATAAGGTTTTGGTGATCAAAAAATAATAAAAACGTCGGAAAACCGATTCAAAAGAATTTTTTTCTATCAAAAAAATAGAGAAAGAATGCTAGGTGTCTTTTTGTCAAAGAACAGCGACTCATTGAATTGAGACAAAGGGTCTCTCTAGCCAAAAAATCGAGGCATACGCCCTTAAGGCCCATCATACCGCCCGAGCATTTTGTTTCTAAAACAAGAGATCGCAGCACTTTCGCCCCTAAAATTACTTTCCAATATTTGAGCACTAAAAATCGTCGGAAAATTTTTTACAAAAGCTCGTTCTCCTTATTTTGAAAATGCCCATACGGTCTTCGGAGCAGTTTTTCCGAAAAAGTTTTCCTTTGGAAAATAGAAATTTTATTTTTCGACTAAAACATTTTTTCAAAAAAAGCCGTCAGCCATTTTGTAGGGTTTGACGAGCTCTTTCCAAAAATATATTATAAGAAAATCCGATGAATAGTTCCGTCGTAATCCTTTTAGAAAGATTCGGCGGAAAATGCCGGGAGGAGTAAAAGAAAGGGAGGGCGCTACAATGTTTTATAATTTTTTATTATAATTTTTTGTGAAGATATTGCATTTTGCTCATCGTTAATTTGATTGCTGCTAAGATTGAAGTTTTGGTGGTTTAATCTGGTGCGTAATCCTGGATCGGTGGAGTTAATTAACTTGATCCTTCCATATGTCGCTATAATTGAATACGACTCAAATGTTTTATGAAAACTATTCTTGATTGTTAAGGAATCATTAGGGCTGAGGAAGTGTAAGTTCCCGGCTCAAACATTTCCCCTTTGTCGACTAATGATCTACCAACATCAAAAGACGATTTTGAACTTAAGAAAAGCTCGAAGATTTTCGAAAAAATGCGGGAACTAAAACACTAGAGCATGCGCGTTGTTATGGTATCGTAAACTTACATGTACAAATTCTACAAGATTTGGGATTAATTCGCTGGAAAGAAAAACCAAATTTCTATTATAAGGACAAATGCGTTTCGTCTTAGGCTTTCCGTTTAAGGGGATATGGCGGTTTTAAGTTGGTTGCTTTGTACATTTTTCGTTGTGAGCAACGGTTTTCGGTTTTTCCCTTCCATCTTGGAAACCGTCGCTCAAAACGAAAAAATGTCCTAAGTAAAAGTTGTAGCTACGGAAATTTACTACATAAAATATCTTACTAGTTTTTTCCGTCAGAGCAATATTTTAGGAGATATGAAGGTTTTAATTTTTCAGACAGGCTCTGTAGGATTATTAGTTTTAACCTCATAATTCCTTAAATATTGCTCTTACGCAAATAATGAATATAGCAATTTTTGTAGGAAATCTTTGTACCTACTACTTTTACTTAGTACATTTTTTCTTTTGAGCGACGGTTTCCGAGATAGAAGGAAAAAACCGAAAACCATTGCTCACAACGAAAAATTTGCAAAGCAACTCACTTAAGAACCCTCATATCTCCTTAAGTATTGCTCTGACAAAAAAACCAATGAGGTATTTTTTGTAGGAAATTTTTGTAGCTACGACTTTTACTTAGGACGTTTTTTCGTTTTGAGCGACGGTTTCCGAGATAGAAGGGAAAACCGAAAACCGTTGTTAACAACGAAAAATTTGCAAAGCAACCAACTTAAATACTTCCATATCTCCTAAAGTATGCTCTGACGGAAAAAACTAATAAAATATTTATGTAGTAAATTTCAGTACCTACAACTATTACTTAGGACATTTTTTCGTTTTGAGCGACGGTTTCCGAGATAGAAGGGAAAAACCGAAAACCGTTGTTAACAACGAAAAATTTGCAAAGCAACTCACTTAAAAACCATCATATCTCCTTAAAAGGGAAACAGTCAAAATTGTCTTTAAAACAAAGTTAAATAAGCTGATCGTTTTTTCAGGGAGGCTTACGATTCCGTCCCGGACCCTCATTAAAACGTTCACCGGCTTAGCAGAAACATAGGATTCCGTCCCGCTACCTCCCTTACCGGCTTAGCAGAAACATAGGATTCCGTCCCGCTACCTCCCTTACCCGCTTTTAAGAAAGTCATGATTCCGTCCCGCACAGAAAATGGTAAAGGGCGTTCAGGGCAAGACTCCGCCAAGGGGGCTTTAGGACCAATTTTTAAGGTGTTTTCGTCATTAAATAACATGGATAAATAGCAAAAACTTTTATATAATTTATTATTATAATATAATACAATATATAATTTAAAATTATAAGCCATTATAAGCATACAAGCTGAATACAGTTGCAATGAATTCGGCTCTTGTATTTTTATTTGAAGTTTTGGATATTGTTCATAGGTTTTTCAGCTTTCAACTCTTCAAATGTTAGTGTAACGTCGCAAGGCGGGAGGAATATAAGCCCAAAAACTTCTTCAGCCAAAAAACTTCTTAAGGTGGACAAAGGTCCCTGGGACGGAATCTTGACTTCTACTCGAGCGGGTCCCCCACTCGACGGGACGGAATCTTGACAAACCATTAAGCCGCTCTAATTGCAAACGGATTATTGCCTCGGATTTAATGGAGGGGCGGGACGGAGTCGTATGTCTCCCGTTTTTCAATACTTTCTCATTGGTATTTCTTCAAATCCCAGGCTTATAAAAATTCATAACAGAACCATACCTTTAAATCTTTCATGACCTTTTTGTGGTTTTACATACATCGATGATACCGGGAAAAAAAATATAAATTTGTTTAGATGACCGTGACGACAAATCTGGCTTTGGCGGATTACCGTTTGCCCGCGGTCGTGTATAGAAATCGTTCGATCGACCTTCCGAACAGCAGCACGATATTTACGAGGCTTTTTACTCCAGAGAATCCAAAAGAGTCACCGTCGAACATCACGTTTTTCGCTGGTGTCCCCAAAAACTACGACACCCCGCTCTCCGTTTCCAGTAAAGTCGGAATCATTTATACAGACGTCACTTATGGAATTTTCGAAATTCCTGAGCAAACTGGGTAAAAATACGACTTTCAGAAGAAATCTTTTTTTACTTTTTTATTAGGATTGTGGTCGAATGGAGGGACGAGCAGAACAACCAACTCGGTCTTCTTTGGTTTTCGATCGATTTGGTTCCGTCGTTTTCTGCAAAGAACGTCCTTCGTATCAATCTTCATCAAAAATCCGTCATTTCGATTATTGCGCGAAACATCACAAACACGAAGAATGCAACAAAATCTGCGGTTTCGCCGCCACTCCGCATTCGTAAGAACTTTAATTTTTTTAAAAACGCCAATTTTTCATGAAAAATTTAGTGATAGACCTGGAAAATGCGTCTGGAGGGGTCAAATTGACCCACCGAAGAAAAAGATGCAGACGGCGTATTCAACGTGTACTAACGACGTTGAATTCTGCCCCGACAAATGGTGCGATCCGTTCGAATCGAAAAATCCGGTCATCTGCCACAGGATTGCACTGGTAACAATAAAATAATTGTTCCAGCCACAGTTGGAAATCCTGTAGCATGCGCAGAACGGTTTTTCCGTCAAATTTGACGTCCAAATCCTTCTGCGCATGCTCCAGTTCTAAACTGCGGTAGGAACTAATCTAATACCTCTATTCAAGTGGTTTTTGTCGGTTTCTAACTCCAAAACCGTTAACTTTACCCAGATTATACACAAAATATTTTTTGTTGGAAATTTAATGCAGATTTTTTTTGTACTTAATGTTTTCTGCGCTAAACCTCATAGTTTTCGAGATATTGAGAAAATCTGACAAAAACCGCTTTTTGACATCCTGATTTCTAAACTAAAACTTGAAAAAATTTCAGCGTCAGCTTTTTTCGCCGTGATCCATCCAGATGGCACTGGAATAGATCGAGGTCTTGGAATTTGCACATGCGATGAACTCGGAATCTGCCATTGCGGGAGTCATCACGGATCTAATGACGTCATCACAGGTGCCAACGCACGACGAGGAATCTTCGACAAAAGTACGTAAAAAGTGTCAAAATCGTCCTGAATATTAATTTTCCAAAAGAAAACGTTACAATAAATATGAGGCGCTCCGGGTACGAAGGGCGAACTCAACAAAACGTAGTTTCGAGATATTCGCATTTTAAAGTTTTATGTTACGGGCGAACTCAACAGAAAAGTCATGCCCAGGAATAGGAAAAGGAGTGGGGGTTGTGGACTAGGAGGTGGAGTTCGCCTTCGTACCCGCTCGGATATCGCAGTTAGAGCTTTGCCGAATATCGGTTTTTACGTATTTAAAGGGGAAAAAAGGGCGAACTCAACATAATAATTATATGCTTGTATTCACCAAGAGGTCTAGAATCTGAAAATGAAAAAAAAAAAATTTGTCCGATGTTGAGTTCGCCCTTCGTACCCGGAGCGCCTCATATGAAGTTTGAAACTTCACTAGCGAGTTAATTTAAACTGGATAATCTGCAACAAAGATAATAAACCGAATTTACCGACTATAATTTGAGTTTTACAAACTATTACGGACTTGTACGTTAATCTCGGTTTAATTAATATTTCTGAGAAATCAACGGTGAAGTTAGAAGTTAGAAAAATCGATATTGAAAAGGGAAAATTTCATTTTCTTTTGTCAAGTTTTCGAAGGTGTGAAATAATGCAAAACGTTTCGAGTTTCTTCTACTAGGAGCACTTAAGAAACGTAATCTATCAACATTACTCTCCGGAGCTTTTATACTTCAATCCATTAGCCCTTTTTTAAACTTCTCAATTTGAAGAGAAATCTTCTTTTCGAGTATTATGAATCGTCAATTGGATAAATTAGCTGAAATTGGCTTTCTTTATACTCTGTTTACGTTTTTTAAGGCGTAGTAGGTAATATTTGAGGCGCTCCGGGTACGAAGGGCGAACTCAACAAAACGGAGTTTCGAGATATTCTCATTTTAAAGTTTTATGTTACGGGCGAACTCAACAGAAAAGTCTTGCCCTCGAATGGGAAAAGGAGTGGGGGGGTTGTGGACTAGGATGTGGAGTTCGCCCTTAGTACCCGCTCGGATATTGCAGTTAGATATTTGCCGCATATCGGTTTTTACGTATTTAAAGGGGAAAAAAGGGCGAACTCAACAGAAAAATTATATGGGTGTATTCACCAAGAGGTCTAGAATCTGAAAATGAAAAAAAAAAACATTTTTGACGGATGTTGAGTTCGCCCTTCGTACCCGGAGCGCCTCATTTCTTCTTCGAAAAACTAATAATAGGTAACGTTACAAAAAGGTAAGATTTTAGGTTTCTCTAAGATAAGACGGAGAAAAACGGCCAAAAAATCCAGGAAAATGGGGTTTTTAGGTAAAAAAACTGAGGAAAACGCCGGAAATCCATAAAAAAAAGGGCCAAAATTCCTCAAAATGAATGGTGCATGTGAGTTTACGATACCATAACAACGCGCAAGCGCGAGAATTAATGTTTTTAGTTCTCGCGTTTTTTCAAAAATTCATCTTCGAGATTTGCCAAAATTCATCTTTGAGATTTGCCAAAATTCATCTTTGAGATTGCCAAAATTCATCTTTGAGATTTGCCAAAATTCATCTTTGAGATTTGCCAAAATTCAAACTAGTTTGACAACACGAGGAGGGGATGGGGGTAAATTTTTTCCTCTCGCAAGAAAAGCTCGTTTTGAGAGAAAAAAAAATTAAAAGAGCTTTCCTTGTAGGAGGAAAAAAAATCAACCCTCTCTGTTATCAAACTATGTAGTTTGAATTTCTGCAAATCTCAAACATGAATTTTTGAAAAACGCGGGTACTAAAAACATGAAAGCTCGCGCATGCGCGTTGTTCTGGTATCGTAAACTCACATGTACCAAATGAATTTATTGATTCAAAACCTAAAATTTTTTCCTCTCGCAAGAAAAGCTCGTTTTGAGAGGAAAAAGAAAAAAATTAAAAGAGCTCTCCTTGCAGGAGGAAAAAAATCAACCCTCTCGTGTTATCAAACTAGTTTGAATTTCTGCAAATCTCAAACATGAATTTTTGAAAAAACGCGCGAACTAAAAACATGAAAGCTCGCGCATACGCGTTGTTCCGGTATCGTAAACTCACATGTACCAAATGAATTGAGGCGCTCCGGGTACGAAGGGCGAACTCGACAAAACGTAGTTTCGAGATATTAGCATTTTAAAGTTTCGGTTTTTCCGTATTTAAAGGGGAAAAAATGGCGAACTCAACATAAAAATTATATGGGTGTATTCACCAAGAGGTCTAGAATCTGAAAATGAAAAAAAACTGGAGGACCCTTCCCCAAAAACCCGACGTCGAGGGTAACAAAAACTTCTTTAAGGAAGTTAAAAAAATTTGTCCGATGTCGAGTTCGCCCTTCGTACCCGAAGCGCCTCAATTTATTGATTCAAAACCTGAGAAAAACGCCGAAAAATCCTTTTTACTGAAGCATTCCTGGTCCATAGAATGGAAATTCAGGAAAAAACTACAGGAAATTTAAGCCTTGAACTTTCTTATAATCTAATTATTTCCGGATGATAGTAATTTTTTTAAACCCTATTAATAAATGTATCTTTTCTTAGCTCATAATCAAATTTACAATTCAATGAATTAAACATGTTCTCAACAAGAGCCTCCCTACATTACAAAATTAGAATAAACACGCTTCATTTGACAGAAAAATTTCTAAATTTCAAATCAGGTTGATTTCCTTAGAAAGCGCCCCTGGAAACCCCAAAAATTCTGACAATCCACGCAAAAGGAAAAACTATTAATTAGGCAGCACAAAAACTTGTTAAAAAACTAATTTTTAAATTTTGTAAAGAAATCAACTCGCCAGAATATTTACAATCGAAAAAAACAGGAGGTTCTTCGACAAGGATACGGTCGTGCCAGGACACAAAAGAGAATTAGAAGAAAATGTAAGTCCTCAGGAAAAAAATATTTTCTCGCTTCAAATTAACAAATCACTCTTTTTATCGAGTTTCACTGCTTTCTTGCTTACAAGGTTTTGTTGAGAAAAAAATTTAAAAAAATTAATTATTAATTTTATTTTTTGTAGTTTTATCGAGTCATCCAGGGACATGCGATAAAGACTGCATTCTTATCCTTTTTGCACTGGAGGATGTCTCAGTTTAGTTTTTGCTTCTATTATTTTTGTATTATCATCCAGGTGAATAATTTATATTTTTTAAATGAAAAAATAATTTTTTTAAAAAAGAGGATGTTGGGCGAAAAAGAAAAAAAGGAATCAAGAAGAATTTTGTTCAAATTCGCTTTTGGCACGATCAACAGCGGATGCTGTCCCAGAGGCTGAACCTCCGCCACCGGTACATTTTTATGGTTTAAAACTCTTAAAATATAAATTTTTTAGATTGAAATTGACCCAAAATGGGAAGTGCCACGACATAGGCTCATACTTCAAGAATGCCTCGGCGAAGGCGAATTTGGGCGGGTTTTAAAAGCGACCGCCCACGAAATCCCAACATGTCCAGGTAACCAACTAAACATATAAAATTTTGTTTAAATATTCATAAATCTAAAAATTCTGTGGAAAATTGTGAATTGAAATTCCCATCTGAGAGGTTCAGAAACATCAATTTTTGAAAATATTTATTCAGAGTTACAATCACTTAATACATGAAATCTATTTACACGTTTGATTATAAAGATGGATTTCCATCGGAATAAATAGAATTAGAACTTAAAAGGTCTTAGACCAAAAGTTTTTGACAACGAAAAAATCGATAACAGTCTTGAGTGTAGTAAAAAGTTATAAATTAGTAACAGCCATTAGCGATTAGTGTAAAAAGGGAAAAAAACGCATAAATAATGAGCTTAGTCGTTTGACGGATTAGATATTGAGTTATTTTTCTTTGTTGGTTGGGTTGTTTGCTTAGAGCGTAGTGTTCGACATCTGTTAGATATTGGATGTAGTCGTTGTTATGGTCGTCTTGAGCGGACATCCATAAGATGACTTTGCGGAGGCTGTTGATGACTTCGGCGGTCGATGGTATGTCTGAATCTTCTTGGATTTCTTTGTCTTCCATGTCCATGTCGCTTGGTACGGTCGTCGCTCGTTCCATCCAGCTCCAAGCTTCCGTCGGCGTCTCCGATGCGAAAGACGTGCAGTCCGACGGAACTGCAGATCCAAACTGAATAGACAGTCGGACACGTTTTTGATCATGCAGAGAGACTTCATTCATCGCCTGTGATGAAAGCATCTCCGCGTTTATTCCATCCCATTTCTTTTCAACCCGCAATCCATTTTATCTCTCACAAACATACTAAAAACAAGTAAATAAACAAAGAAATATTTTAAACTTACAATTCGTAAAAAGGTTGATAAAACTGGAGGTTACTGCCCAATATCATCTAAAATCCGTTTTCTTCATAAATTTCATCAGACTCCTTATTTAAAAATGGATGAAAATAGGAATTTTAGATAGGATAACAAAGGCGGCGAAGGGAGAAAAGGTACGATCGCACCCCCACTTATGAGGCTTGAAAGAGGGAATTTTTTTTTTTCCGTCGGCTTTTTCGATGTTTGAGGTTTCGATTTTTCAGTGCGGGGAGGGGCGGGAAGGACTGGGCATGCCCGGGCCCGCATTAACGCCTCTGCGTTCTCTCAAAACAAGAAAAAAAATTATTTTTAATAAATCGAAATATTTATAAATAAATTGTTCTTATGAGATGGGGGTCTCTAAATTTTTTTCATAACACTCGATATTTGATATCGATTTTCACTTAAAAAATAAAAATTTATATGAGAAAAAAAAAGCTAAAATAAAAAATCGACTCGAAAAAAGGATTTGCCCAAAGTTTTGTAGACATAAGTTTTACCAAAATTTTTTTAAAATTTTTTATTAAAAAAAGCCTTATTTAAGCGTTTTTCGGGGAATTCTGGTCTTCTGCCTCAGGTTTTTAGGCGTGTATTGTTTTTCGAACTAAAACCCATCATTTTACATAATTTTGATAGTTTTTCTCAATCTTCTGGACAGGAAAGTTTAAAAGGTCCTTAAGTTTGATTCTAAAGCCAATTTTTCTACCTTAAATTTTTTAAAGTCAACATTTAAGGTTAGACTTGTAAGGTTAGGTTATTATATTTTATTCTAAAAAGCCTTATTTTAAGCGTTTTTCGGGGAATTTCTGGTCTTCTGCCTCAGGTTTTTAGGCGTTGTATTGTTTTTCGAACTAAAACCCATCATTTTACATAATTTTTGATAGTTTTTCTCAATCTTCTGGACAGGAAAGTTGTAAAGGTCCTTTAAGATTGATTCTAAAGCCAATTTTTCTACTTATATTTTTTAAAGTCAACATTTAAGGTTAGATGTAAGGTTAGGTTTTTTAAGCCTTTTTTCGGGGAATTTCGGTCTCTGCCTCAGGTTTTTAGGCGTTGTATTGTTTTTTCGAACTAAAACCCATCATTTTACATAATTTTTGATAGTTTTTCTCATCTTCTGGACAGGAAAGTTGTAAAAGGTCCTTAAAGTTGATTCTAAAGCCAATTTTTTCTACCTTAAATTTTTTTAAAAGTCGACATTAAGGTTAGACTTGTAGGTTAGGTTATTATATTATTTTTTATTCTAGAAAAGTTATTTTAAGCGTTTTTCGGGGGATTTCTGGTCTTCTGCCTCAGGTTTTTAGGCTTAGTATTGTTTTTTCGAACTAAAACCCACATTTACATAATTTTTGATAGTTTTTCTCAATCTTCTGGACAGAAAGTTGTAAAAGGTCCTTTAAGTTTGATTCTAAAGCCAATTTTTTCTACATTTTTTTTTAAAGTCAACATTTAAGGTTAGACTAGTAAGGTTAGGTTATTTTAAGCGTTTCTCGGGGAATTTCTGGTCTTCTGCCTCAGGTTTTTAGGCGTTGTATTGTTTTTCGAACTAAAACCCATCATTTACATAATTTTTGATAGTTTTCTCAATCTTCTGGACAGCAAAGTTGTAAAAGGTCCTTTAAGTTTGATTCTAAAGCCAATTTTTTCTACCTTAAATTTTTTAAAAGTCAACATTTAAGGTTAGACTTGTAAGGTTATTTTATTATATTTTTATTCTAGAAAAGCCTTATTTTAAGCGTTTTTAGGGAATTTCTGGTCTTCTGCCTCAGGTTTTTAGGCGTTGTATTGTTTTTTCGAACTAAAACCCATCATTTAGATAATTTTTGATAGTTTTTCTCAATCTTCTGGACAGGAAAGTTGTAAAAGGTCCTTTAAGTTGATTAAAGCCAATTTTTTTTTTTTAAAAGTCAACATTAAGGTTGGACTTAAGGTTATTTTAAGCGTTTTCGGGGAATTTTGGTCTTCTGCCTCAGTTTTTAGGCGTTGTATTGTTTTTTCGAACTAAAACCCATTTTTACATAATTTTTGATAGTTTTCTCAACTTCTGGACAGGAAAGTTGTAAAAGGTCCTTTAAGATGATTCTAAAGCCAATTTTTTCTACCTTAAAGTTTTTCAAAATTAAGGTTAGACTTGTAAGGTTAGGTTATTATATTTTTATTATAGAAAAGCCTTATTTTAAGCGTTTTTCGGGGAATTTCTGGTCTTCTGCCTCATTTTTAGGCGTTGTATTGTTTTTTCGAACTAAAACCCATCATTTTACATAATTTTTGATAGTTTTTCTCAATCTTCTGGACAGGAAATTGTAAAGGTCCTTTAACTTTGATTCTAAAGCTACCTTAAATTTTTTAAAAGTCAACATTTAAGGTTAGACTTGTAAGGTTAGGTTACTGCTGTAGTTTGATTCTTTATCAAAATACTACTAAACGTAAAATTTCAGGTTTTACGACAGTTGCGGTAAAAACGCTAAAAGACAACGCAGGACATTCGAGCTCGCCGATCTTCTCTCCGAATTCAACATGCTTAAAGAAGTTTCTCATCCGAACGTCATAAAACTTCTCGGCGCTTGCATCTCCTCCATTTTCCATAGTTATCGAATACTGCGCCCTCGGTTCATTAAGGTTCGAAAAATTCTTTAAAAAGCATATTTATTTTTCCATAGGGCATACTTACGAAAAAACCGAAATATAAAACCAGAAACAGAAACGACAACAAAAGATCTTGTAACACCAAGAGACATTTTAAGCTTCGCATGGCAAATAAGCAAAGGAATGGCATATCTGGCAGAAATGAAGGTTAGTTTGTATTTTTTTTTTTCTTTTTTTTTCTTTTTTTAGCTGTACATAGAGATTTAGCAGCAAGAAATATTCTTCTGGCAACAGGGAAAGTTTGTAAAATTTCAGATTTTGGTCTTACCAGAGATGTTTATGAGATGATGCTTATTTAAAAAGAGTCGTGGAAGAGGTAAAAATAAATTTTTAAAAACTTAAATTATTATTTTTTAGTTCCTGTTACATGGATGGCAATTGAAAGCTTAAGCGACCACGTTTATACGAGCAAATCGGACGTTTGGTCTTTCGGTGTCGTACTTTGGGAACTGGTGACATTAGGAGCTTCACCGTATCCAGGAATTGCCGTCCAGAATCTGTATCATTTACTTAAAAATGGCTACAGGATGCACAGGCCTCACAACTGCTCCGTTAAACTGTATAAAAAAGAGAATTTTTGGGACAACAAATTTTTTTTTTTTAGATATGATATAATGAGAGATGTTGGCATCTTGAGCCATGCCATCGACCTGATTTGAAGCGTTGACGTTTTCATTTGAAAAAATGCTAGAAGAAGGTTCGGATTATTTGGACTGTAATTTACGGATGGTTCACAACCCTGAATATTTTGACTCAGGTAATTTTTAAGCCTAAAAAAGTCTCCTTTAGGCATTTTGAGAAGTTAATACCTTCATGTATGGTTTTTTGGTCATCCAGCCACAGAGATGGGAAAAATCTTAATCATGAATATGATTAAGATTTTTAACATAGGATATTTTTCTGTGATTAAGAATAAGATTAAAATCTTAATCACAGATGATAAGAATAAAATCTTAATCACAGAGATGATTAAAAATAAAATCTTAATCACAGGAAATCTGTGAAAACTCTTAATCACAGGAAATCTGTGATTAATCTCAAGTCTGTGATTAAAATCTTAATCACAGGAAATCTGTGATTAATCACAGGAGTCTGTGATTAATCATAGAAAATAACGAATCATTGGAATTGGGAATTAATTAAGGAAAATAATGATTAATCATTGGACTTTGGATTAATTAAGGAAATAATGATTAATCATGGAATTGGGATTAATTAAGGAAAAAGCTTGATCAATCATCAGAAAATTGTGTAATCACAGGAATCTGTGAATATTGTCACCTCTGATACAATTACTCTCAATAACTAAAAACTCAAAATCTATCAATCTCTAACACTCCAAAATTTTAATTTACAACTCCAAAAATTTTAATATTTCAAATACAATATTTTGTTTGTCAAAATTAATTAAAGCGTAAAGTATAAAATTATTCCATTAATGCCTAAATTTATAATTCATAAAATAATAAGCAAACTTCAGTTGAACTACCATAACTATTAATAATCCATATTGTAAGTTTAATTTTTCAAAAAATTTTTTTGCCAATATTATAAATTTTTGGAGTTGTAAAATTAAAATTTGGGAGTGTTAGAGATTGATAGATTTTGAGTTTTTAGTTATTGAGAGTAAATGTGATCAGAGGTGACAATATTCACAGATTCCTGTGATTACACAATTTTCTGATGATGATCAAGCTTTTTCCTTAATTAATCCCAAATTCCAATGATTAATCATTATTTTCCATAATTAATCCCAAATTCCAATGATTCATATTTTCTTTAATTAATCCCAAATTCCAATGATTAATCATTATTCCTTAATTAATCCCCAATTCAATAATCATTATTTCCTTAATTAATCCCAAATTCCAATGATAATCATTATTTTCCTTAATTAATCCCAAATTCCAATGATTAATCATTATTTTCCTTAATTAATCCCAAATTCCAATGATTAATCATTATTTTCCTTAATTAATCCCAAATTCCAATGATTAATCATTATTTTCCTTAATTAATCCCAAATTCCAATGATTAATCATTATTTTCCTTAATTAATCCCAAATTCCAATGATTAATCATTATTTTCCTTAATTAATCCAAATTCCATGATTAATCATTATTTTCCTTAATTAATCCCAAATTCCAATGATTAATCATTATTTTCCTTAATTAATCCAAATTCCAATGATTAATCATTTTTCCTTAATTAATCCCAAATTCCAATGATTAATCATTATTTTCCTTAATTAATCCCAAATTCCAATGATTAATCATTATTTTCCTTAATTAATCCCAAATTCCAATGATTAATCATTATTTTCCTTAATTAATCCCAATTCCAATGATTCATCATTATTTTCCTTAATTAATCCCAAATTCCAATGATTAATCGTTATTTTCCTATGATAATCACAGACTTCCTGTGATTCATCACAGATTTCCTGTGATTAAGAGTTTAATCACAGATTTCCTGTGATTAATTATTCTTAATATTTATTCTTAATATTCAATCTTATTCTTAATACAGAAAAATATTCCTATGATTAAAAATCTTAATCATATTCATGATTAAGATTTTGCCCATCTCTGCCTGAAGTCTCCTTTAGGCATTTTCACATTTTTTCAGATGTTCCTGAAGCTTCAATGAATATAACTTTTACCATGGATACAGAAGAAGATGCGATAAAATACGAGAACGACGGAGTGCGCTACATGGCGTCGTACGACACGCCCAAAATGCTTTACGTCAAAATGAATGCTAAATCAAAAAAATAATATTTTTAAACATTTTTTATTAAGCAAACTTACAACTGCTTATTTTATACATCAATTTTGTTTTTTAACACAAGAATCTAGTCACACAACTGTGATTCATGAACTCCTGCAGGGAGCCTGTAAATAAGAAAAGTATTTTTATGATTGCGTTTTTAAGACTGATTTTTGTTCTCCGGATATGTCGAAGCATATCAAAAGATTCCCTGCTAGAAATTACAAGTCTGTTGCAAAAATATTTAAAAAGCGTTAAAATAAAAAAAATAAGCACGTGAGCAATTTTTTTTGAATTTTTTATTTTTTTGAGCAAGCCTAAAAAAATAGCTAGTCAGACTAAATGCTTGTTAATTTTCTAAAGCAGGAAAAAAAATGAGCAATTTGTACACTTTTGAAAATTGCGAATAAAAACATTCTTTTCAAATTTTTATTTTTAACCTAAAAATTGCAGGTACATCAATCAAGAGTTTAACCCCTTTAACAGAATAAAAACAGCAACGAAAAGTACAAAGAAGCAAGGCAATTTCTTTATATTCAAATCACAATTGGACTTTTTAAGTACATCTATCAATAATCAACAACTTTTATTTACATTCCCTTCCCATAATTTAACAACAAATCTATTTACACATCTATAAACATGTACATAATTTATCAGTACGTATCAAATTGTATACAGGTTTTATCCTTTAAAATATTCCTTTTTTTTTTTGTTCTCTAAAAGCCCAAACTTAGATTAATGAAAGCACAATTTGAGTCCAGTCAAATCGTCGATTAAAAAAATCTGATCTATTTAAAATTGGAAAAAAAGGGAAAAAACTAAAGAAGCAGAGTAGTCTAGTTTAGTTGATTAAATGGAACTGAATTTCTCGATTTGCTGACCTAAATTTAATATTCTTTATATTTTAGCCTTCATAAAAAAAGGGCCAGAAATGTCAATTTTGAATTAAAAAAGGGCCATCAATTTGAATTAAAAAAGGGCCAGAAATGTCAATTTTGAATTAAAAAAGGGCCAGAAATGTCAATTTTGAATTAAAAAAGGGCCAGAAATGTCAATTTTGAATTAAAAAAGGGCCAGAAATGTCAATTTTGAATTAAAAAAGGGCCAGAAATGTCAATTTTGAATTAAAAAAGGGCCAGAAATGTCAATTTTGAATTAAAAAAGGGCCAGAAATGTCAATTTTGAATTAAAAAAGGGCCAGAAATGTCAATTTTGAACGTAAAATTTAACACAGATTCTGTCTCCAAAAGACAAAAACAGGTGTCCAGAACTCCTGGGAGAGCATTAAAAAGTGGTTTTATGAAAAAAAAAAAAAAAAAAAAAAAAAAAAAAAAAAAAAAAAAAAAAGTAAATATAAACCCCCTTAATTTAAATCAAATTTGATGGTGTAGTTTAAATTCGTTTGGATATACAGGTGTCCCAAACAGAACCTAACTTCGTTATTTCAAATGAGAATCCCTATTTTTTATTTCAGATTTGTAATCTACGCAAAATTTCAAGTTGATTTGACTATATGACCATTTTTGAAAACTTTAAAAAATGTCAAATTTTAGCGTTTTTTTGCGCTAAAATCCGTTAAATCGAAAGAGATTCATTTTTTTAATTCCACTTATTTTTGTCTGAAGATTCCAAATATCACAAATTCAAGCATTTTCTCTGCATCACGAGATGTCGTCGCTAACGGCCTTTTTTCAACAAATTTCTTACTTCAGAAATGAAAATTAGCGATTTTTGAACGGAATTTTTCTTTTTGCATACACTACAAAAGACGCTGTTGCTCTTTTAAAATTTATGGTCCGAAAGAAAAGTTCTTTCGAAAACCACTAATTTTCATTTCTGAAGAAAGAAATTTGGGTTCTAACTTGAAAAAAGGCCGTTAGCGACGACATCTCGTGATGCAAAATGCGAAGATGCTTGAATTTGTGACAGTTGAAATCTTCAGACAAAATAAGAATAATTTTAAAAAATGAGTCTTTTAGGTCGATTTTAACGGATTTTAGCGCGAAAAACGACAAAATTTGACATTGTTTAACCCTTTTGAGACTGCAGGCGACTATAGTTGCCATTCGTGCTTTTTGCTCGGAGACCGCAGGCGACTTTAGTTGCCCAGCGGCGCCAGCAGGAAGCCTCTCTAAAAAATTTAATACCTGTGCTTCCTGTGGCGCTAGCGACATTTAAAACTAGCAATAATCTGTTGGGGAAGAAATGATAGTTCTCACGTAGTCGTGATGATCGCATCACTCGTCGCTTTCTGTGCTTTGCTGGGCGCTGGGAGCGGTCGGGGAGAAGTGAGAGGCAAAGAGAGTCGAAAAGTGCTGCGCCAGTAGCGCAGAGAATCCGGCGTCAGACGCGGTCTCGAAAGGGTTAAAGTATCCAACGAAAGAGCTACAGCGTCTTTTGTAGTTGTGCATCAAAAAGAAAAATTCCGTTCAAAAATCGCTAATTTTCATTTCTGAAGTAAGAAAGGGTTCTAACTTGAAAAAAATGCCCCGTTAGCGACGACATCTCTTAATGCAGAATGCGAAGATGCTTGTGATATTTGGAATCTTCTGACAAAAATAAGTGGACTTCAAAAAAACGAATCTCTTTGGTCGATTTTAACGGATTTTACCGCAAAAAACGCTAAAATTTGACATTTTTTAAAGTTGTCAAAAATGGTCATATAGTCAAATCAACTTGAAATTTTGTGCAGATTCCGAATCTTAAATAAAAAATAGGGGTTCTCATTTGAAATAACGAAGTTAGGTTCTGTTGGGTACCCTGTATATCCAAACACATTTTAAACTACACCATTCTTTTATTTAAATTAAGGGGGGGATTTCCATTTTTTTCATGAAACCACTTTTTAACGCTCCCAGACGCCATTTCCGGAAACCCTGTATAAAGGAAACTTGAGATATCGACAATTTTTATAGCAAAAATTGAGAAAGACTGCAAACTCAAGTTTTTTTTTTCTTTTAACAAGCTAAACTGTACTACCCTGCATATAAAAAATATCAAACATAAATAAAAAAACCTATTTGGACGATTTAAATGGACTGTGTGAGGGTTTTTGTGTATTTTAAATTGAAAAAAAGAAAAACTGAAATGGGTTTTGAGATCCTGGGCTAGATACAATCTCTACACTCACCTATTTTCAAGCTTTCTATTCTTGTCTACAAACCCACTATTAAAAAAAATCAAAATATTCTGAAAACATCACCAATGAGATCATTACCTTAAAGGTTGTAAAGGTGATTATAAAATAAAATTGACCCTCAGTGAAACATAAAATCTACAATCTAGTTAAAAGCTACCACAAAGGTACCTATAACTATTTGAGATTAAGTATATGGCTAAGGCATGGTTAAAATTAAATTCCAATATAAGGATTAAATAGGATTATTATGTTGTTCTTTTAGAGATAACACCTCAGGGAGGAATAAATCCTTCGGGATTTTCAACAGGGAAAACAGTCTCTCACAGAAACAGACTTTTAAACATCTCAACAACTTTTTTTTCTGGGGTTTTGATTGTGAGCAAAAAAAAGGAGATCGGACGAATGATTGTTACCGTCCTCTCCTTTAAATCTTTTTAACATTTCAAAACATAAATTTCATGCTTTGGCATGAAATATGTTTTAAAATCCAACAAAATATACAACAATCCCTAAAAAAACTTTTTCACACCTCAATATCACAATTTGTATATTTAACAGCAAATTATATCTAACCACCAAAAACTACATAGCTTTGAATTATTAACAAAAAAGGGCTTGATAAAATTTTGGCAGTCTAGTTTTTCATTCTAATCTGGATAGTGTCGCGAATTTTTGTGGACACAGAAATTGTCTCAAAAAATTTTGAGCTAATGCGTGATTTTGCAATAAACCCGAGTTTAAAATATAAAAAATAATATAATTAGCTTCAAATCTTCAAATCCATCAAAAAATTTTATTAAAACTCGGATTTATCACAAGGACAAAAAAAAAGACAAAAAATACTTTGTTGGCACTCGAAATTTAAATTTTCACCTTCTCGGGCCATGTTAAAAAACTATATTTTTTCCCAATTTTTTGAATACTGCTTTTTTATTTCTTTTCGAGTTATAAATATTATATACTACAATAATTTTTTTTATAGTTAAAATTTAAGGCAATTTTTTTTTTCCATGAACATTTTATTGCATCGTCTCAAGGAAAAATCAAGAGTTTGGTAAATGAAATAGAAAAATGCTGAAAATGAATTGACATAGAAAGGTTAGTTTGAAAAGTTTACTAACCTTGTTTTGAAAGGAAGACGAGGGTTAAGGGCAAAAATTGAAAAACACTAATGGCTGCTGAAAAAAGGGGGTAAACGCTGATTTTTTACTTGTATCTTAAAAACGGTACGTCGTAGACAAAAAAGTTGTAAGTTAAAAAGAAAGCTGACTAAATTTCCTATAAATTTGGTTGAACAAAATTTTTGTACAACCAACGGCGTGAGCTACATGCAGCGAAAAACAGTGCAAATTGACCTTGACGGAGCATGACTTTTTGCAGTTTTTCGCCTGTATCTTCAAACGGTACGTCCTAGCCAAAAAAGTTGAAAGTTAAAAAGAAAGCTGACTAAATTTACTATAATTTGGTTGAACAAAATTTTTTATGACCAACGGCGCCTGAGCTACACGGCAGCGAAAACAGTGCAAATTTGACCTTGATGGAGCGTGACATTTTGCATTTTTCGCCTGTATCTTCAAAAGGTACGTGGTAACCAAAAAGTTGCAAGTTAAAAAGAAAGCTGACTAAATTTCCAATAGACTTGGTTGAACAAAACTTTTTGTACGACCAACGGCGCCAGAGCTACATGGTGGCGAAAAACAGTGCAAATTTGACCTTGATGGAGTGACTTTTTGCGGTTTTTCGCCTGTATCTTCAAAAGGTACGTGGTAACCAAAAAAGTTGCAAGTTAAAAAGAAAGCAGACTAAATTTACTATAAATTTGGTTAAACAAAATTTTTTGTACGACCAACGGCGCCTGAGCTACATGGTGGCGAAAAACAGTGCAAATTTGACCTTGACGGAGCGTGACTTTTTGCGTTTTTCGCCTGTATCTTCAAAAGGTACGTGGTAACCAAAAAAGTTGTAAGTTAAAAAAGAAAGCTGACTAAATTTCCTATAAATTTGGTTCAACAAAATTTTTTGTACGACCAACGGTGCCTGAGCTACACGGCGGCGAAAAACAGTGCAAAGACCTTGATGGAGGTGACTTTTGCGGTTTTTCGCCTGTATCTTCAAAAGGTACGTCGTAACCAAAAAAGTTTTAAGTTAAAAAAGAAAGCTGACTAAATTCCTATAATTTGGTGAACAAAATTTTTTGTACGACCAACGGCGCCTGAGCTACACGGCGCGAAAACAGTGCAAATTTGACCTTGATGGAGCGTGACTTTTGCGGTTTTTCGCCTGTATCTTCAAAAGGTACGTCGTAGCCAAAAAAGTTGTAAGTTAAAAAAGAAAACTGACTAAATTTCCTATAAATTTGGTTCAACAAAATTTTTTGTAGACCAACGGCGCCTGAGCTACGGCAGCGAAAAACAGTGCAAATTTGACCTTGATGAGCGTGACTTTTTGCGGTTTTTCGCCTGTATCTTCAAAACGGTACGTCCTAGCCAAAAAATGTTTTATACAAAAATGAAAGGTTATTGAATTTCCTACAAATTAGATGAAATCAACTTCATTGCAGGACGGCCGTTTCCGAGCTGCAAAGCGCTGAAATTCAATTTTCAACCAGATGGCTGCGTCTGCTGTGCTCCAGTATAATATTGTTACTAAACTATCGTCACTGGATTTAGACAAAAAGCATTTATGCTGATAAATCAAGCCACCAGAAGTGTTTTTTCATCTTTAATGCCCAATAAAAAGGAAAAATGAGACTTTTAGAGATGTACGAGATTGAAACAAAATTAGGTATCTAAATCGAAGGAAACGCGTTTCTTCCTTCGAACGCTATTTATTGAATTGAACTCGTAAAGTAAATTTCTGGTATTCAACGTATGCTAGTTGGACTCACCGCATAGACTCAGATGCTCGATGCTTGAAGTGGTGCTCATGTCGGAGAGATACTGACGAGAAGAGACGAGGTCAAGGTCGGAGCCCGAATGGGTGTTGCAGCAAAGCGACTGCTGCTCTTCAGTACGAGTTCTTCGCTTGTCGTGGGAGCGGCTCCGAGAGTTGCGGAAGGTTCGCAGTCGTTTCGGGTGTCGGTGGAGACAAAGCGTTCGACATCGCCGCAGTAAAGCCTTTTCCGCCATCGCACTGCGGCGTCACACCAATCAACACCAACAGCGGGTCCAAATCCCGAGGTAAAATATACCTTAAACAAAATATATTCCAAAATCAATCAAAAAATTCAGTTTAAAAAAAAAGTGAAATAAGAAGTTTAGGGAGACTTGAAGGACCTTAAATTCACCACAAGGAAATTAGTCGAAGGTTAGGCATCAAGAACATTTTTCAACAAGACCTGGAAAATTTGAAATTCCAAAATTTGTTTAAAAATTATGAAATTGGCAGGGAAAATTCTGTAATTGACAATGAAAATGATAACAAACTTTTCCTTAACTTACTAGCAGAATCGGCAGCATAAAATTACTAAATATTTGCGAAAATACGCCCAACTCTGCTAATTAGTCCGAAAAGTCACCCTGAAAAGACAAAATGCACCAAAAATGGATGAATTACACCACACCGAAAATGAAGAAAAAATAAATTTAAAAACAATCATTTTAGTTATACATGTACAAATTACATGCTGAAAACTTTTATATAAAAAATGTTAAACACCCAAAAAAAGAAGATTCAAAATTGGCCATATTCTGACCTCATTGAAGTTCAAAATCACACCCATGCAGAAGAAAAGTGACATCAGATTAGTAAAAAATGGAGGTTAGATTAGAGAAAAGCTTTTTGTTTAAAAAAAACAGGTAAGAAAGAAAAGATTTGACCATTTGTTTTTGACCGTATTTCTTGCGGTTTTTTTTCAAACTCACCCGTCGCATTCGTCTGGTACAGATTCCCATTGAGTACATGACAACTTTGAGGCTAAAGCCGATATGAAATTCGTCTTCGTTTTGAATTTTCTATATGGAAAAATTGACAAAAAAATAAAAATAAAATAAAATAAAAATCTTCAATGAAGTCAGACTTGTGTTTGTAAAAATGTATTTTTATCAAATTAATGTCATGAAATTTTTTTTTAATCTGTAAAAACATACGCTTTCTGTTAAACCTGAGAGAAATTGAATGAATAAAAAAGAAGAAAAGTACTGGTTTGAAGAGCTTCCAACGAAAACTTCCTTAAAGAGAAGTAACAATATAGAAGGGGAAGTATATGGGAGGGGAAGTATAACGGAGGGGAAACGAGGGGACGAGGGGGAAGTATAGAGGGGAAGTATTACGAAGGGAAGAAATGTATAAAGGAGGAAAGATAGGGGGGAAGTTTTTTTTTTCGAAAAATTTTCCGGGTTTCCTTTTTTTTTTTCCGAAAAATTTTTTAAAACAGAGGGGGAAGTATAACAGAGGGGTAAACGGAGGGGGAAGTATTACGAAGGGAAGAAATGTAAAGGAGGGGGAAGTATAAAGGAGGGAAAGAATAAGGGAGGGGGAAGTTTTTTTTTTTTTCGAAAAATTTTCCGGGTTTCCTTTTTTTTTCGAAAATTTTTAAGTTCTTTTTTGAAATTTTTTCGAAGTGTCAAGGTAGAAATAATGGGTCTTTGGCCTAGGGATGTGCCTCTCGTAATGGGTAGAAGTATGATATTCCTCCCTACTAAAAAATAATAATAAAAAAAAAGTGGCAATTTTTCACCAAAAATTCTTTAAAAATGTAAGGAGTAATTGGTGAAAATTTGGTAAAAATCGGACCAACGGTTCTGCCGCAGCGAATTTTTTAAATTTCAAACAGACATATCTCCGCCATTTTTTCGAAATTCAAAAATCGCCCTCGTAAATTCTTGTTCACCGGATAATGAAATTTGCGTGAAAATTTGGTGAAAATCGGTTGAAAACTGTGGCCGTAAAGTTTTCCGGAAACGGACGGCCGGCCGGCACCACAGACAAAGTTGAGATCGGTAAAGATCAATATTCGATTTGACCCTCCGGGTCTGGAAGACCCCTCCCAAAAACCCGACGTGGAGGGTATCACAATAACTTCTTTAGGAAGTTAAAAAAGAAGCTTTTAAGTTCTAAAACTTCCTCAAAGTAGGGCAGTTTTCATTTCGACTGCAAAAAAATTGAAAAACATCTGAAAACCAGGGAAAACGCGAGGGTTTTCTGTACAAACCCAACCTCCCTCCTTTTTAGACAAGTAGATTCTGTGTAAATTGTGAAAATCGGTTAAAATTGTGGCCAAAAAAAGTTGGAAGATCTAACCACAAAGTTCGGTAAAGATCAATATTCGATTTGACGCTATGGAATCCGGAAGACCCCCAAAAACGTGGAGAGTATCACAATAACTTCTTTTGAGAAAGTTAAAAGATGTAGGTTTTATTATAAAAATGTTTACCTTTTAAGAGCTTGAGCTTGCGTAGGGAGCGTTTCCCATTTTGTTCCGGGAAGTAGAATCGCAAAAAATTTACATTTCGCCCCAGGTTTACAGAGAACTTGCTTAAGCTGGTTTTCCGCAATCACTTCAGTATTCAGATAACGGTTGTACCTAAAAACATCTTCTCTTTTGACACCTTGTGGAGTCTCAGGCGAAGCGAAAATACCGACGAAATCGGCCAGATTAAATGCCTCCGAATACCAATCGACCGGGTCCTACGAAAAAATCAAAAAGGGAAAATTTGAGCGAAAGAAATACCTTATGGACTGATTCGGGTATTCCAAATTGGTCAAGCATCGCATGAACATGACAGTCTTTTGTGAAATATTTATAAAGTTCTATCATCACTTCAATATGTTCCACAGAAACGGGCTTGTAGAGCATAAGAAATCTAGGAGTGTGCGGTTCACTCACTAAAAAAATTATTAAAGATAAATTAAAATATGAAATATTTACATTGATCTTTAGTGGTATCACATTGCCTTTTCCATATGAAGTAAGCCATTAAAATAATTGGGATAAGAATGACCGTGACGACGATAGCAGTAAGGACTTTAGGATCAGTCATTTCAACTAAAAATAATTTAGAAAAAAAAGAAATAGTTGAAAACTTTACCGATTAGGATTTCAGGAGTTTTAGATGTACGGCATTTTGATTTGGAGGTACAGTTAGGATGGAGAGGGGTAACGTGGAATTTATATTTTCCGAAGTTAAGATCGGTGTCGAAGACGTATCTGATTTCAGTCGCATTTTCTTCGGGTACGACATTTTGAAATTTGACGACCCACGTATTCTGCTCGAGGTTTTCATGAGCTCGATTTTGTAGCCGTGGATTCCGAGCTCTTTGGGCGGAAGTTGAATCCGAAGGACGAGGCGATACGGCGAGCCAGATAAGTCCACGTATGTGAATATGTCCCAGGTTGAAACATTTAACTTGTAAGGAGCTACAAAATAAATACAGAAATCATTTTTTGCCCAAAAAAACAGAAGAAAAACTAACGTTTCAACAATAAAAGAGTGGGGAAACTAAATAATTATTATTTTTTTGTTCATTCTTAAAAAAAAGTACTGGTTTGAAGAGCTTCCAATGAAAACTTCCTTAAAGAGAAGTAACAATATAGGAGGGGGAAGTATAGAAGGGGGAATTATAACGGGGGACGTACAACAGAGGGGGAAGTATATGGGAGGGGAAGTATAATGGAGGGGGATATTTAAAGGAGGAAAGTATAAGGGAGGGTAGGGTGTTGTGATACTTCCGATATATCGAATATCGTATTTTCCTTCATATTTGCGATATTTGTACCAATATTTCCCTTCCGATATCGGAAGGACGGCCATATCGAATCAACCCTAGGGAGGGGAAGTATAACAAAGGGGAAGTTTTTTTTTTTTTTTTTTTTCAAAAAATTTTCCAAGTTTTTTTTTCCAAAAATTTTCCGATTTTTTTTTCCAAAAATTTCGAAGTTTTTTTTTTTTTCAAAAAATTTTTCGAGTTTTTTTTTTAATTTTTCAAAGTTTTCTTTTTAAATTTGCGTTTTTTTTCAAAATTTTTTAAGCTCTTTTTTTTCAAAATTTTTTTAAGTATCAAGGTAGAAATAATAGGATTTTTGCCCAAGAGAGGTCCCTCTCGTTAGGAGTGGAAGTATGGAATTTCTCCCTACTAAAAAGATAATTAATATAAAAAATGCCAATTTTTATTACGCCAAAAATTCTTTAAAAAATATAAGGAGCAATTGGTGAAACTTTGGTGAAAATCAAACCAAAGAAAAGGTGAAAATCGCCGCAGCGAATTTTTTAAAATTTCAACCAGACATATCTCCGCCATTGTTTCGAAATTCAAAAATCGCCCTCGTTAGTTTCTTGTTCACCGACTAAAGAAAATTTGGTGAAAATCGGTTGAAAACTGTGGTAAAGTGTTCCGGAAAAAATGCTACGGACGCCGGCCGGCACCAAGACAAAGTTGAGATCGGTAAAGACCATTTGATTTGACCCTCGGGGTCTGGAAGACCCTTCCCCAAAACCCGACGTGGAGGGTATCACAATAACTTCTTTAAAAGTTAAAAGTCCCTAAAAGGATATTTTCTGAACAAAAAATTTTAAGGATATAAAAACCTCTCACTAGCTTATCTATGTTAAAATGTCTGAGGGTTAAAATGTTCATCAAAGCATGATAAGAGGGTCCTAACTCGCAAAACTCCCCAAATCGGGCCACTGAATATCACGCTTGATTAAAAGTTCCCAAAATGTGTAAATAAAAAAATTTAAAAAACTTTCTTACCTATATCTTCTACTTTCGGTATGAAAAATATATTTATAAATATACATTTCCTGAAGGCAGTATAGCTTTGTAGTCAAAATGATAAAACGACGAATGATTATAACTTTTCGCCCAAAGGCAGTCGAAAAAGAATGAAACAGGAGCCGTTTCGTAAACTTTAAACTCCCGACAGAGAGACGGTAGTTTAGATTGATTCTCAATAAATCTCATGTAAATCGCTAAATAAAAAATAATAATTATTATAATTAATTATTGACTTACTAGTATTTTTTCTATATTAGAAAAAGAGACGTTGAAAGCAGTTTTTGGAAATGTGGATCTTTCTCGAAGGTAGTAAGTGGTGAGGACCATATTACTGAACTCTTCAGACTCGTCGAAATTTCCAATCAAAATACGAGAGCTCTCACACTCTGGAAAAAATTACAAATCTCATTTAGAAAGCTCATTTTGTTCAATCAAAATGGGAGGTTTTAACCCTACGATCAATTCGTATAAATTATTCCGAAAGTAAAATCTAAACGTTAGATAACACTGAATAATGGTCGCATGTACGAGTACTAAATCTAATTTACAAGAAAAACGCTTTTTTATGTTTAATTTGAATTAGGCCCTTCAAAAAAATCTTTTTGAGAAATTCGTTACAAATTTAACACGCTATTAGTCTTATCTAGCAGGAAACAAACTTCCAGTAGTGTTTCAAAGTTATGGAATTATTAGTTTTATGCAAATGAACTAAGGTTTATTAAACCGAAATGTGGGTTTTGAAAAGAAATTTTGGAATACCCTAGATAGACGGTTATGGAATTTTGGAAGGTTCAAAATGGAAGACCAGTTTGTGGTTAAAATCGATGAAAACGTCAAAAAATTGAGGGGAATTTTCTAATATTGAATGAAGATGCTCTCCAAAGGGTAAAAGGTGGTTTCTAGGATAAAAATATTGAAAAACCCAAAATTAAGGCCAATGACCGAAGAAACGAAAAAGACCTTGGTGATGGACAATAGAAACCTCAAAAGGTGGAAAACAACAAAATCTGGAGTAAAGGGTGTTCTTGAAGAAGAATGAATTTTAAGCCCTTATGATCGAGTAAAAAGGGTTTTCTTGGCCAAAAGACAACCAAAAATTTGGTGGTCGCCCTTGGCCAATCGGAACAACAGAAAAGGGCGTTTTGTGGCAAATAAAAAGGAAAAAAGTCAAAAACATTTAAAAATGGTAAATGCTTCAGAAGGTTCTCTAGCAAAAGACAGCGAAAACAGCAAAATTAATTTCTGTCGGCTGAAAAACAGGGATTTTTGAGCTTTTTCCTCAATTTATTGGCCCACAAAACCACAATTTCTTTATCTCAAGAAAAATGAGCAAAAACTAGGTTTCTGACAAAAATAAAATAAGAAAAAGTTAAAAAGACATTAGCCAAGTTCGCTGACCTGTGTCAACGTTAAGAAAGCGGAAAACTTGCAGCGGAAAACTTCAGAAGTAGTTTCTCTAGCAAAAGACAGCGGAAAACAGCAAAATTAATTTCGTCAGCTGAAAAACGCTCTATAAGGGATTTTTGAGCTTTTTCCTCAATTTATTGGCCACAAAACCATCAATTTCTTTATCTCAAGAAAAATGAGCAAAAACATAGGTTTCTGGACAAAAATAAAACTAAGAAAAAGTTAAAATTTAGACATTAGCCAAGTTCGCTGGACCTGTGTCAACGTTAAGAAAGCGGAAAACTTGCAGCGGAAAACTTCAGAAGTAGTTTCTCTAGCAAAAGACAGCGGAAAACAGCAAATTAATTTCTGTCGGCTGAAAAACACTCTATAAGGGATTTTTGAGCTTTTTCCTAAATTTATTGGCCACAAAACCATCAATTTCTTTATCTCAGAAAAATGAGCAAAAACTAGGTTTCTGGACAAAAATAAAAACTAAGAAAAGTTAAAATTTAGACATTAGCCAAGTTCGCTGGACCTGTGTCAACGTTAAGAAAGCGGAAAACTTGCAGCGGAAAACTTCAGAAGTAGTTTCTCTAGCAAAAGACAGCGGAAAACAGCAAAATTGATTTCTGTCAGCTGAAAAACGCTCTATAAGGGATTTTTGAGCTTTTTCCTCAATTTAGCCACAAAACCATCAATTTCTTTATCTCAAGAAAAATGAGCAAAAACATAGGTTTCGGGACAAAAATAAAACTAAGAAAAAGTTAAAATTTAGACATTAGCCAAGTTCGCTGGACCTGTGTCACGTTAAGAAAGCGGAAAACTTGCAGCGGAAAACTTCAGAAGTAGTTTCTCTAGCAAAAGACAGCGGAAAACAGCAAAATTAATTTCTGTCGGCTGAAAAACTATGGGATTTTTGAGCTTTTTCCTCAATTTATTGGCCACAAAACCATCAATTTCTTTATCTCAAGAAAAATGAGCAAAAACTTAGGTTTCTGGACAAAATAAAAACTAAGAAAAAGTTAAAATTTAGACATTAGCCAAGTTCGCTGGACCTGTGTCAACGTTAAGAAAGCGGAAAACTTGCAGCGGAAAACTTCAGAATTCAGAAGTTTCTCTAGCAAAAGACAGCGGAAAACAGCAAAATTGATTTCTGTCAGCTGAAAAACGCTCTATAAGGGATTTTTGAGCTTTTTCCTCAATTTATTAGCCACAAAACCATCAATTTCTTTATCTCAAGAAAAATGAGCAAAAACTAGGTTTCGGGACAAAAAAAAAACTAAGAAAAAGTTAAAATTTAGACATTAGCCAAGTTCGCTGGACCTGTGTCGACGTTAAGAAAGCGGAAAACTTGCAGCGGAAAACTTCAGAAGTATTTCTCTAGCAAAAGACAGCGGAAAACAGCAAAATTAATTTCTGTCGGCTGAAAAACGCTCTATGAGGGATTTTTGAGCTTTTTCCTCAATTTATTGGCCACAACCATCAATTTCTTTATCTCAAGAAAAATGAGCAAAAACATAGGTTTCTGGACAAAAATAAAACTAAGAAAAAGTTAAAATTTAGACATTAGCCAAGTTCGCTGGACCTAGTCACGTTAAGAAAGCGGAAAACTTGCAGCGGAAAACTTCGGAAGTAGTTTCTCTAGCAAAAGACAGCGGAAAACAGCAAAATTAATTTCTGTCGGCTGAAAAACATAAGGGATTTTTGAGCTTTTTCCTCAATTTATTGGCCACAAAACCATCAATTTCTTTATCTATCGAGAGCAAAAACATAGGTTTCTGGACAAAAATAAAAACTAAGAAAAAGTTAAAATTTAGACATTAGCCAAGTTCGCTGGACCTATGTCAACGTTAAGAAAGCGGAAAACTTCAGAAGTAGTTTCTCTAGCAAAAGACTGCGGAAAACAGCAAAATTAATTTCTGTCGGCTGAAAAACGCTCTATAAGGGATTTTTGAGCTTTTTCCTCAATTTATTGGCCACAAAACCATCAATTTCTTATCTCACGAAAATGAGCAAAAACATAGGTTTCTGGACAAAAATAAAAACTAAGAAAAAGTTAAAATTTAGACATTAGCCAAGATCGCTGGACCTGCGTCAACGTTAAGAAAGCGGAAACTTCAGAATTAGTAGTTTCTCTAGCAAAAGACAGCGGAAAACAGCAAAATTAATTTCTGTCAGCTGAAAAACGCTCTATAAGGGGTTTTTGAGCTTTTTCCTCAATTTATTGGCCACAAAACCATCAATTTCTTCTCTCAAGAAAAATTAGCAAAAACATAGGTTTGGACAAAAATAAAACTAAGAAAAAGTTAAAATTTAGACATTAGCCAAGTTCGCTGGACCTGTGTCGACGTTAACAAATAAGTTGAAAAACAAGAAAATAAAAAAAGGGTATTTAAATAAATAAGGTTTAGAAGAGTTAAGGCTCATAAAAACTGCCCCATATGTTGAAATTTGGTGAATTTTACCTGAAAAGTTTTTGGGGCGGTAAATCATTTGGCAGGCATCATTACTTAGATTGTAGCTCGTCTGTAAATGATGAAATTATAATAGAAAATGATTTTTTTCGAGTTTCTAAGTACCTGATGAGAACAGGAAAGGGAAGAGTTTTCACAAAGTCCGCTAACTGGTAAATATTCGATGGCATCGTTGATTTTGAGGGCGGAACTGACGAGGAGGAAAGCCCCTTTGAAGTTAGAAAGAAGGACGAAAAATTTGAAAATGAACGATAGAGAATTAGAGGAGATTTTCAGCGTTTTAATGAGAAACATGGTGTAAACATAATGGAAACGTCAGGCCGCTCGAACGTCTCGGATGTTTTCATGTGTCCGCCTCTCCATCACGTAAAAACCGCCGGAAAAGACTTAGACGAAGAGAAAAACCACCGACGTCTTTTTCGCATATGATTTTGACGTGAGTCTTTCCTTGTCAGATAACATAAGCGGAGAGCTCCGATTGGAAGAGACGGCCATTAGGCTCACTGCCACTCTTACTCCCGAACCTCGATTTCTCACTCTTTTCCATCCCTGCCTTTTCAACAGCTCAACACCAACGCCATCTATCCGCCACCCGCATGAATCTATTCGGACGTTAAGTCCTCTTCTTCCTAACAGGTGGGTGACAATGGAGGAAAAAAAGCAAACAAAATTAAATTAACTAATTAATACACCCTGAATTACTATCAATAATATTGATGTCTAGTCTAGAGCAGGCCCCGACAGGAACTTCCTTAAAGAGAAGGAACAATATAGGAGGGGGAAGTATAAAGGAGGGGAAGTATAAGGAGGGGAAGTATAAAGGAGGGGGAAGTAAAAGGAGGGGGAAGTATAAGGAGGGGGAAGGAAAGTATAAGGAGGGGAGAAGTAAAGGAGGGGAAGTAGGAGGGAAGTATAAGGAGGGGGAAGTAAAAGCAAACAAAATTAAAATAACTAATTAATACACCCTGATTTACTATCTGATAATATTGATGTACTAGTCTAGAGCAGGCCCGACGGGAACTTCCTTAAAGAGAAGGAACAATATAGGAGGGGGAAGTATAAGGAGGGAAGTATAAGGAGGGGGAAGTAAAAAGCAAACAAAATTAAAATAACTAATTAATACACCCTGATTTACTATCTGATAATATTGATGTACTAGTCTGGAGCTGGCCTCGACGGGAACTTCCTTAAAGAGAAGGAACAATATAGGAGGGGGAAGTATAAAGGAGGGGAAGTATAAGGAGGGGGAAGTAAAAAGCAAACAAAATTAAAATAACTAATTAATACACCCTGATTTACTATCTGATAGTATAGATGTACTAGTCTGAAGCAGGCCCGACAGGAACTTCCTTAAAGAGAAGGAACAATATAGGAGGGGGAAGTATAAGGAGGGGGAAGTAAAGTAGGGGAAGTATAAAGGAGGGGAAGTATAAAAGCAAAAAAATTAAAATAACTAATTAATACACCCTGATTACTATCTGATAATATTGATGTACTAGTCTGGAGCTGGCCTCGACGGAACTTCCTTAAAGAGAAGGAACAATATAGGAGGGGGAAGTATAAAGGAAGTATAAGGAGGGGGAAGTATAAAGCAAACAAAATTAAAATAACTAATTAATACACCCTGATTTACTATCTGATAATATTGCTGTACTAGTCTAGAGCAGGCCCCGACGGGAACTTCCTTAAAGAGAAGGAACAATATAGGAGGGGGAAGTATAAGGAAGGGAAGTATAAGGAGGGGGAAGTAAAAAGCAAACAAAATTAAAATAACTAATTAATACACCCCGATTTACTATCTGATAATATTGATGTACTAGTCTGGAGCTGGCCTCGACGGGAACTTCCTTAAAGAGAAGGAACAATATAGGAGGGGGAAGTATAAAGGAGGGGAAGTATAAGGAGGGGGAAGTAAAAAGCAAACAAAATTAAAATAACTAATTAATACACCCTGATTTACTATTGATAGTATAGATGTACTAGTTGAAGCAGGCCCCGACAGGAACTTCCTTAAAGAGAAGGAACAATATAGGAGGGGGAAGTATAAAGGGGAAGTATAAGTAGGGGGAAGTATAAAGGAGGGGAAGTATAAGGAGGGGGAAGTAAAAAGCAAAAAAATTAAAATAACTAATTAATACACCTGATTTACTATCTGATAATATTGATGTACTAGTCTGGAGCTGGCCTCGACGGGAACTTCCTTAAAGAGAAGGAACAATATAGGAGGGGGAAGTATAAAGGAGGGGAAGTATAAGGAGGGGGAAGTAAAAAGCAAACAAAATTAAATTAACTAATTAATACACCCTGATTTACTATCTGATAACACTGATGTACTAGTCTAGAGCAGGCGCCGACAGGAACTCCTTAAAGAGAAGGAACAGTGTAGGAGGGGGAAGTATAAAGGAGGGGAAGTATAAGAAGGGGAAGTAAAAAGGAGGACTAAGTATAACGGAGGAGGAAGTTTCTTTTGAAAATTTCTCGAATTTTGAAAATTAAGTATCAAGGTAGAAATAATGGGCTCTTCGGCCTAGGGATGTGGCTCTAGAACGGGTAAAAGTATGAAATTTCTCCCTACTAAATACCAACGGCTCGGCCGCAGCGGAGTTTTTTAAAATTTCAAACGTGCATATCTCCGCCATTTTTTCGAAATTCAAAAAATCGCCCTCGTTAGATTCTTGTCCTCCGACTAGGGAAGATTTTGTGAAAAGGTGAAAATCGGTTCAAAACTGTGGCCTTGAAGTGTTCCGGAAAATGCTACGGACGGCCGGCACCACAGACAAAGTTGAGATCGGTAAAGATCAATATTCTTCCCCAAAAACCCGACGTGGAGGGTATCACAATAACTTCTTTAAGGAAGTTAACAAACTAATTAATGCATCCTGATCTTTTGCCTAAAAATTCTATCAGAGGAAAAAAAGTGTGCTGGGTAAAAAGAAAAAGCCATAGACGAACTTATAATAAAAAAATTCTTAATTTGACGTGAAAAAAGCTCGCTGAAGCTTACAAAATAGTGGTTTTCATGGAAAAATGTTTTTCCAAAAAAATTAAGCTTCCATTTTCCAAAGGAAAAATTTTTCGGAAAAACTGCTTCCAAGACCGCCTGAACATTCTCAAAATAACGTGAACGATTTTTTGTAAAAAAATTTTCCGACGATTATTAGCGCTCAAATATAGGCAAGTAATTTTAGGGGTGAAAGTGCTGCGATCTTTTGTTTTTTAAACAAAATGTTCCAGAGGTCTGATCCCCCCTTAAGGAGCCTTAAAAGCGAGTTTGATAGGTTCCTTCGATCGCGCATCTCAAAAGTAAAGGTTTTAGTTTTGATTCTTTTCAATTTTAGATTACTTTCTAAAATGTCGTAATCAATGGATGCATGATAAAATTAATGGAAAGTTATGAAAAATCGATTTTGTAGTTATTTTATAATTGAATATCGTACTTTTATGGTGCTGTAGGCTTTCGCTATTATTAATTAGGTAGGAGGCCAATTATGTCAATTGTTTAGTTTGTTGAAATAAATATTTTTTCCGTTCGTTTACATGTAGGCTGAGATTGATGGAGTAGAAGGAACGCGAAGGTGGCGTGCATGAGATTTAATTGGGGCCGACTCGGCCTACCTTCTCGGTTCTTCGGAAGAGGTTTCTTATATTATTCCGTCGGTAACAGGTGCGAGAGATAGCAGGTGTTGTTTGGCGGGACGGTGAGCGCCACCTGGCGCCTCCGATTCCTCTTCTCCCGTCTTTCGGGAGTTTGCTTTTCTCTCTTTCTCATCACGTTTTGACCCTCTCAACTCCGATAACACCTGCCCGCCTCGTCCTCAGACTCTAATGTATTCCTCTTTAAACCAAACACGCTACACCTTTAATCCCGCGACGAATTATAGGCTGCTTTCTTATCTACATACAACCTTTATCTTCCGAAATCCGAGCAGAAGATTTTCACCGACACTCACATACAAACTTTCATCTCAAAGAATGCACTTGCTAACATCCACAAGAAAAGCTTCCGAAGCTTTTAGGTGACTAATTTTTGGCCAAAAAACGAAGACAGCACCCTAAAATGTGATTCTTGATCAAGAACTTTTGAAAACGCCAAAAATGGGATTTTTCTTGACCAAACCCGGAGTCTGGATTCGGATAACGCCCGCTTGGCCGAAACATCGTGAAAAACACCCAAAATCCGATGAAAAAAGTTTTTTTTTTAAGCTTAGCGATAAAAAATATCTGTTACTTCGTGGACATTTTGGCTCGGCGTCAATCTTCACAATGGCAACTTTATTTTGAGATCCGAAACCGAGACTATTTAATCTCGACGACAGCAGCATAAAAATTTCAATTGTCTCTGAAAGCATCCGAGAACAGATATGGGCATCAGACCTCCGGAGCATTTGTTTCAAAAACAAAAGAACGCAGTACTTCGCCACTACAAAGCTCGTTCTCATTTTGGGAATGTCTAGGCGGTCTTGGGGAGTTTTTAACTTCCTTAAAGAAGTTATTGCGATACCCTCGACGTCGGGTTTTTGGGAAGGGTCTTCCAGACCCCGGAGGTCAAATCGAATATTGATCTTTACCGATCTCAACTTTGTCTGTGGTGCCGGCCGTCCGTACATTTTTTTCCGGAACACTTTACGGCCACAATTTTCATCCGATTTTCACCAATTTTCACCAAAATTTCTTTAGCCGGTGAAGAAGAATGTAACGAGGGGATTTTGAATTTCGAAAAAATGGCGGAGATATGTCTGTTTGAAATTTTAAAAAATTCGCTGCGGCCGAACCGTTAATCCGATTTTCACCAAATTTTCACCAATTCCTTATATTTTTTAAGAATTTTTGGTGCAAAAAAATTGCCACTTTTTAAATTACTATTTTATTAGTAGGGAGAAATTTCGTACTTCTACCCTTTACGAGAGGCACATCCCTAGGCCAAAGAGCCCATTATTTCTACCTTGACACTTAAAAAATTTTTCGAAAAAAGAACTTAAAAAATTTTCAAAAAAAAAAAAGAAAAGAAAAAAGAAAGAAAAAACCCGGAAAATTTTTCGAAAAAAATTTTTTTTTACAAAAAAAACTTAGAAATTTTTCGAAAAAAAACTTAGAAAATTTTAAAAATGGAAAAAAAGGAAAACCCGGAAAATTTTTCGAAAAAAACTTTGAAAATTTTTTTTCGGACAAAAAAAACTTAGAACATTTTTCAAAAAAAAACTTAGAAAATTTTTCGAAAAAAAAAAAAAAAAAAAAAAAAAAAAAAAAAAAAAAAAAAAGCCCGAAAAATTTTTCGAAAAAACTAACTTGGAAATTCTCCTTTATACTTTCCCTCCCTACTACATCCCCTTCCTTTATACTTTCGTTCCTTATACTTCCCCCCATTATACTTCACCCTCTGTTATACTTTCCCCTTCCTTATACTTTCCCCTCCGTTTACTTCCCCCTCCGTTATACTTCCCCCTCCGTTATACTTCCCCTCCCATATATACTTCCTACTCCGTTATACTTCCCCTCCCACATACTTCCCACTCCGCTATACTTCTCCTCCCATACTTCCCACTCCTATAGATACTTCTCTTTAAGGAAGTTCCCGTCGGGGCCAGCTCCAGACCAGTACTTTCCGAAGGTTTTCCTTTGGAAAATGGAAAAATTTCTTTTCGACTAATACATAAGCGCGATGGCATTTTTCCTTCAAATCTTTGTAAAAGGATTACGACTAAACTATTCATCGGATTTTCTTGCTTAATATGTTTTTGGAAAGAGCTCATCAAAACCTACAAAATGGCTAGCGTTTTTTTTGGAAAAAATTTTTTAGTCGATAAATAAGTTTTCCATTTTCCAAAAGAAAATTTATTCGGAAAACTGCCCCCAAGACCGCCTAAATTTTCTCAAAACAAAAATTAGCTTTTGTACAAAAATTTCCGGAGATTTTTAGTGCTCAAATATAGGAAAGTAATTTTAAGCATCTTCCTAAAACTTGGTTTGAGTTCCTTCTAACACTTGGTTCATTTTGATGTCGGATCTGCCGGCTTTAAAGCGTCAATTTCTGCACAAAAACATTTTTTTCTTCCTTCTATTCTATGAAATCCATGCGCTTGTGAAAAGAGCAACTCGTAAATCTCGGTGAAGTCGTGCCTGGATGTACGATCGTAAAAACTTTTAGGTCAATACTTGAACCACAAATCGTGCAGTTTTACCTTATTTCAATGACTAAAAAAATTCATTTATAAGAAATGAGAATAACACACAGTCAAGTCAAGGAAAAGACGTTTTTAAAATTGAAAATCAACAAAAAATATCTCTTTATTAGAAACACATTCGATCAATGGAAATCATCGAATATAAAAATCTTGTGTACATTCTTATATACAAATCAGTACATGGTTCAGTCTTTACATAATATACATGTTGAAAAAAAGAAGTTTTTAATCATCTTTTTTCTTTTTGAGCTTGCCTTCCATTTGGATGGCGTTCGTACGGACTGTATACAATTTTTAAAGATGGTAAATCATCATTGGGGATTTGTCTTGATCTAAAATTCTTGAGAGGGTGAGGATGTAGGAGGCGGCTCTCTTAGAACGGAGAGTTTGGAAAGTTTTTGGTTGTGAGAGTAGGCAGGGACGGATTTTCTTAACGTTTCGAAGGCGGCGCTGATAGTATGGACACGTGTCCTTTCACGTGCATTCGCTTCGATACGACGTTCCCGGCTCATGTTTTTGTAATTGCGTCTCTGAGGAGGCGGACACATTTTGTTATCTGTGGACTCTTCGTCTTCTTCGGGAGTCCATGGTCGAAAAGGGCTTCTTAAAGTACGCTTTTCGAGCTCCTTCTCTGTAGTTATTTTCCGTTTTTTACCTCCTTTTTCGGCGAGTCTTCGCTGATGTCGTCGTCCCAGATTCTTTTTCCAACCGCGCAAGTCATATCTCGCCTGAAAAGAAAAATTTTTTTTTAGAGATTAATCAAAATCTTTTTTTGCCGCTATCCCAACTGGCATCCGAACTCTGAATGTCACTATGGAACAAATATGACGTCAGTTTTGGCGCCGTTTCAGGTGTCTTAAGTACCTGATCATTTATATTAAATCTTCTTTAATTTAAAATAATGAAAATCTCTTAAAGTATTAATTAAATCGGCCGTTTGTCAACGGAAAAATGATTAAAATTCAAGTTTACGATGTCCCAAAAAGCTAACAGGTGTGTGAACAGGTGCCCGGTAAAAAAACTTCTCAAATACTTTTAGTTTCTTCTCGATTTCATTTTTTTCCCCCGCAATCCCGTCGTTTTCTCTGATTACGGCCGGCCGGAACCACATACAAACTTGAGCCTAGAGGGTAAAACAATAACTTCTTTAAGAAAGTTAAAAATTGAGGGTACGAAGGGCGAACTCAACAAAACGTAGTTTCGAGATATTCGCATTTTAAAGTTTTGTTACGGGAGAACTCAACAGAAAAGTCATGCCCTGGAATGGGAAAAGGAGTGGGGGTTGTGGACTAGGATGTGGAGTTCGCCCTTCGTACCCGCTCGGATATCGCAGTTAGAGCTTGCCGCAGTTTTTTACGTATTTAAAGGGGAAAAAAGGGCGAACTCAACATAAAATGGGTGTATTCACCAAGAGGTCTAGAATCTGAAATGAAAAAAAAAAATTTGTCCAATGTTGAGTTCGCCCTTCGGAGCGCCTCAATTGTTTATAACAGTTCAATATACTTGAGCAACCCTTTGACGTTTCGTAAGACAAACTTGTGATTTCATTATATGGGAGTTTACTCAACCTTGGAACTATTGTGCGTGGCGTAGGGCGGAAAGGGCTGAATCTAGTCATCCGAGTCAGTCAGCCGTTGTTGCGTAAAGGAATATTCATTGAAGACTCCCGTGATAAATGAATATGAATTAAGTCAGTGTGTCGAGTAGGAAGTCGAAGTACACGGAGGAAATCCACCCGCTTTTCTGGCGCTTGTGAATGGAAGTTCAGCCAAGCGTGTAACAATAGCACGTGCGTCTACAAGGGTTGACTGCTCTCCGCCCCCTCCTTCATCCTCTTCCAAGCAACAAAACAAACGCCCTCGGACGTGATTCTTTTTTAACCGAAACCACAAAGCAAACAGAAGTTGAGGTCTATTTTCACAGATAGGTTTCATTGGGAGGGATACTTGGGACGATTTTAATGGCTTCAAGTCCTTTCACAACACAAGATTCGTTGTTAAGACCATCATTTTCCGCGTACAAAAAAATTTTAGAACATTTATCTTCGATTGATTCGGCGTCCTTAAAATTCATTTCCAAAACGCTGGGTGGTACTTTTGCTGTGGGCACCTGCTCCTATCAAAAGTTGGCCGATTGCCGGCTTCTAGTTAGCCAAAAGACGCGGACGGGGCGTGCGACCAGGTGCTGGCGCCCACGGTCTAAATTAAAAACAAAAACCATTCCGTCTGCCAATTTCCTATCCGTGACATCCGACGAACCGAGTCCATTAGCGATCTTTCTTTCCAATACTCTATTTATAAAACTAGGACTAGACAAATAGTTTTCATAGGTAATAGATTATCTATGTAAATGAATTAAAACAAAAAGAGGACAACGGTGTTTCTAGACCCAAAAACTCAAGGATAACGTGCAGAATGACCCAAAATCCGGTAAAATGTTAAAGCGTTCGAACATCCGATAAAACGGATGTTTCTGCACTAGGAAATCGATGAAAACGCCTAGAGGCTTTTTAACTAATTCCCAAAAGCCCCTTTGATTAGAGCTTTGTTCCAACCGGAGTTTCAAACTCCTGGAGCATGCGCAGAAGGATCAGCACGTCAAATTTGAAGATTTGACGGACAAACGATTTAAACGACGTCATATATGACGTACAAGTCCTTCTGCCTATGCGCGATAACGAGTAGAATGATCCAAAATCCGGTAAAATGTTAGAGCGTTCGAACATCCGATAAAACGGATGTTTCTGCACCAGGAAATCGAGGAAAACGCCTAGAGGGCTTTTTAAATGATTCCCAAAAGCCCCAATGATTATAGCTTTGTTCCAACCGGAGTTTGAAACTCCTGGAGCATGCGCAGAAGGATCAGCACGCAAATTTGAAGATTTGACGGACAAACGATTTAAACGACGTCATATATGACGTACAAGTCCTTCTGCCTATGCGCGATAACGAGTAAATGGGATAACGAGTAATGATCCAAAATCCGGTGAAATGTTAGAGCGTTCGAACATCCGATAAAATGGATATTTCTGCACCAGGAAATCGAGGAAAACGCCTAGAGGGCTTTTTAACGAGCCAGGCTATTTAACTAATTCCCAAAAGCACCAATGATTATAGCTTTGTTCCAACCGGAGTTTGAAATTCCTGGAGCAAGCGCAGAAGGATCAGCACGTCAAATTTGAAGATTAGAAGGACAAACGATTTCACCTACGTCATATATGACGTACAAATCCTTCTGCGCATGCTCCAGGAGTTTGAAACCAGTTTCAAACTGCGGTTGGAACAAAGCTAATTATAATTATACAGCAACTATACTTCCCCCATAACGACCCCCTATAACGAATAGAACGACCCCAAAATCTGGTAAAATGTTAGAACGAACGAACATCCGATAAAACGGATGTTTCTGCACCAGGAAATCGAGGAAAACGCCAAGGAAGCTATTTAACGAATTCCAAAAGCCCCAATGATTATAGCTTTGTTCCAACCGGAGTTTGAAACTGATTTGAAACTCCTGGAGCTTGCATCAGTACGTCAAATTTGAAGATTTGACGAACAAACCAAGTGTGACGAAACAAGTCCAGGAGTGTGAAACCAGTTTCAAACTGCGGTTGGAACAAAGCTAATTATATACTGCAATTATACTTCCCCCATAACGACCCCCTATAACGAATAGAAGGATCCCAAAATCTGGTAAAATGTTAGAACGTACGAACATCCGATAAAACGGATGTTTCTGCACCAGGAAATCGAGGAAAAAGCCTAGAGGGCTTTTTAACTGATTCCCAAAAGCCCCAATGATTATAGCTTTGTTCCAACTGGAGTTTGAAACTGATTTGAAGCTCCTGGAGCTTGCATCAGTACGTCAAATTTGAAGATTTGACGGACATACGATTATAACGACGTCAAATATGACATACCAATCCTTCTGCGCATGCTCCAGGAGTTTGAAACCAGTTTTAAACTGCGGTTGGAACAAAGCTAATTATAATCATACTGAAATTATACTTCCCTCCGTTTTTGTTCCTTCTCTTTAAGAAAGCTTTCGTTGGTAGCTCTTTATTTTTAAAGGACAAGGGGGCTATTTAACCAGCCAGGCTATCCAACCAATTCCCAAAAGTCCCAATGATTATAGCTTTGTTCCAACCGGAGTTTGAAACTCCTGGAGCATGCGCAGAAGAATTAGCACGTCAAATTTGAAGTCAGATGATTTCAGATAGAATGCTAATTATAATTATACTGCAATTATACTTCCCCCATAACGACCCCCTATAACGAATAGAACGACCCCAAAATCTGGTAAAATGTTAGAACGTACGAACATCCGATAAAACGGATGTTTCTGCACCAGGAAATCGAGGAAACGCCAAGGAGGCTATTTAACGAATTCCCAAAAGCCCCAATGATTATAGCTTTGTTCCAAGCGGAGTTTGAAACTAATTTGAAACTCCTGGAGCTTGCATCAAATTAGATTTGACGGACATACGATTTCAACGACGTCAAATATGACATACCAATCCTTCTGCGCATGCTCCAGGAGTTTGAAACCAGTTTTAAACTGCGGTTGGAACAAAGCTAATTATAATCATACTGAAATTATACTTCCCCTCCGTTTTTTGTTCCTTCTCTTTAAGAAAGCTTTCGTTGGTAGCTCTTTATTTTTAAAGGACAGGGGGGCTATATTTTAACCAGCCAGGCTATTCAACTAATTCCCAAAAACCCCAATGATCATAGTTTTGTTCCAACCGAGTTAGAAACTCCTGGAACATGCGCAGAAGGATCAGCACGTCAAATTTGAAGATTTGACGGACAATACGATTTCAACGACGTCAATATGACGTAAAAATCCTTCTGCGCATGCTCCAGGAGTTTGAAACCAGTTTTAAACTGCGGTTGGAACATAGCTAATTATATCATGCTGAAATTATACTTCTCCTCCGTTTTTTTGTTCCTTCTCTTTAAGAAAGCTTTCGTTGGTAGCTCTTTATTTTTAAAGGACAAGGGGCTATTTAACCAGCCCGGTTTTCAACCCAAAGCCCCAATGATTATAGCTTTGTTCCAACCGGAGTTTGTAACTCCTGGAGCATGCGCAGAAGGATCAGCACGTCAAATTTGAAGATTTGACGGACAAACGATTTCAACGACGTCATATATGACGTACAAATCCTTCTGCCCATGCTCCAGGAGTTTGAAACCAGTTTCAAACTGCGGTTGGAACATAGCTAATTATAATTATACTGAAATTATACTTCCCCTCCGTTTTTTGTCCTTCTCTTTATTTTTAAAGGATATTTTGTTTAAGGGTATGTGAAAGGCAAAGCTCCCGGCTACTTCTGCCGCTAGATGCCGTTGACTTTCACGGAAATAGTTCAGGCGTCTAACGCTGGGTGAAATAGATGAACTGCGAAGTGACAGGGTTATAGAACCTGTTCAACCGTCCTCGCATTTTAACCGCCAAATCCAAAAATGAATTCATTTTACATTTTCTTACGCTATTCATATTTTAATCCGATCATATTTTCAAATGACACTAGTTTTTCTTTTCTTTACTAATTTTTGTCTATTCATATTGAATTAACGTATACTTAGATAGATAGAAAGACATATTATCGTCCTAAACATATAGTATAACGGAGGGAAGTATAATTTTAAGTATTTTTAAATTTAGAACAATTTTTTTTTTCAAGAAAAAATGTCGACAAAATATCCAGAAAAAATGGACCTTTTGCCCAAGAGATGTCCCTCTCGTAAGTGGGGAAAATAAACTCGAACCCCTATTTTTTTATTTTTTATTTTTTTTTTTATTTATTTTTTTTTTTCACAACAAAAATGTTATGCTTCCCCCTCCAATATTGTTAACTTCCTTAAAGAGGTTATCAATATCTTTACCGCTCTCAACTTTGTCTGTGGTGCCGGCCGGCCGTCCGTCCGTAGCATTTTTTTCCGAAACACTTTACGACCATCCAGAAAAAATGGACCTTTTGCCCAAGAGATGTCCCTCTCGTAAGTGGGGAAAATAAACTCGAACTCCCTATTTTTTAATTTTTTTTTTATTTTATTTTTTATTTTTTTTTTTTTTCACAACAAAAATGTTATGCTTCCCCCCCAATATTGTTAACTTCCTTAAAGAGGTTATCAATATCTTTACCGCTCTCAACTTTGTCTGTGGTGCCGGCCGGCCGTCCGTCCGTAGCATTTTTTTCCGAAACACTTTACGACCACAATTTTCAACCGATTTTCACCAAATCGTAGCGTTATTTCTAACACCGGCCAAGTCATTTTTTATCAATTTTGAGTTTGGCATTGTTTCTGATGGTAAATTTAGTGGAGAATCGAATTCCGTTGGTAGTTTAACCCTATTACCAACAGAAAACGCGTAGTTCACGATTTCGCTAACAAGAGAAAGAAGCGGTTAGTATACCTGACGAGGCTTTTTAAGCCGAAACGCGTCGTGAAATACCCGTTATCACAGTCATTTCTTCCTCTATTATTGGTTTATTATTTGATCGGTACCTATTTTTATTAATTCAACTTTTATTCCAACCTCCACGGCGGCAACAGTGTAGAAGGGGAGAAACGGAAAACCGGCAACGTGCACCTCCACCAGAGTTCAAAAAGGTCGTCGTTATTTATTTATCTATCTATCTATTTATTTATTTTTCAATTTTTATATGAAAATGTTTAAAATTGAATAAATTTTTTTTTTTGTGGAGAAAAATAAAATTTAGAAGGCATTGGTTTCTTCAAAGGGTCGTTCTTTATCCCCCCCCCCGTTCCTATGATTCGGCATCTGAATTCAGATTTTCGACCATTCGCTAGATGATGTCTATTTTAATTCGCCACCTCGGGAGCGTTCGTTTCTATTTTTAGATTCCCGCACGAGGCAGCCCTAGGCTAGCCTCGCCACGCCTCGCCTCGGCAGCCTCGCACAGGACCCGCCTTTAAGAAGAGGTGTATTTCGGACGAGATGTAGGCGCACAAAACAATGTTATTAAATTTTTTTTTTTTTTTTAAATACCTCAAATTCCTCCAAAATTTTTAAAATAGTACTTGGTGAAATCGGACCAATGCGTTGGCCGTTGCAACGGCTCGGCCGCAGTGCAGTGTTTAAAATTTAAAACAGACAAATCTCCGCCATTTTGTGAAATTCGAAAAAAGCTCTCGGCATTTTCAAGAGAAACAAAGAGAAGATCCTATTACAAATTAGTGAAAATCGGAAAAAATTGCGGAAAAAAGATAAATCTGAACTTTAGACAGACACATCTCCGCCATTTTTGAAAATTTCAAAAAAAAATTGTAAAAAATCCCACAGAAAAAATCCTTAGGAATTAAAAAAATATATTAAAAATGAAAATATTTCTTAAACAACCATAATTTAATTATTAATTATAAGAATTATGATTAATAATTTAATCAACGATTTTCATCTTTTGGGGTTACTCTCCGTTCGGATATCTCGAGATTCGAGAAAAGGGTTTTTTTACAAAGTCTTGTATGTTTCAAAAGTAAACAAATCCCTGGGCGTGGAGGCGAGGGGGAGGAAGGTCGAAGGTCAAACAGCTGAAATGTAGTAAAACTAGAGAGGGTCCGTAAAAAATATTCTGGAGGACTGGTTCCAAATAACAACACTGGAACGCCACCGCGCGGATCCTTTTTCTTCTCTCGTATTCTGCAATTATCTCCGGGAGTACTGAACCGATTTTGGATTTTTTAAAATCAATTTGTTTTTTAATCCATAAGGAATATGCCGATGTCGTGACAAATTAAAATTTTTATTTTCATTAGAAAATAGAAATCTATCTTTATAAATAACTTAATTTCATTATCTCTTCATTGGCTTATAGAAATTATTAAAATAAGGAATTTAAAAAAAATTTCACGAAAAATATTGATTACAGCCGGAGATTTTTACAGAAAACGAAACATAGGCACCTTTCACCCGGCCTTAAAGGGCAAAGGTATAAAATCCTTTTTTTTTGTTCAAAAATGTTTTGGTGGGTTAAGGAATTTGCCAACGGAATTTTCAAGTGTTTTAAATACAAGGTAAAAAGAAACCGGGTGAAAATGAATGGGAGGCCGAGAGTGTTTAAGTGTAATGAGAGGTCAGTTAACACGGGTAGAGGCATTTAAAAAGGAGAAGGAACGCTCTGGAAAGACAGTCGAGTTCTACCTGGGGGAGGAACGTGAGAGAGCGAAGGTGAATCACGATTCAGGTGCGATGGCGCCTCCTGTCTGGCGCCATACCCGACGCGAATACTTCAACAGATAAGAACTTAAGGAATTCTTCATGGAAAAGCACTTTTCTCATATTCAAATTGGTTCTTTTATGTCAGAGGGCAAAGTAAAAATAGACTCCTTGAGCGCGTGTATATTTACGAGAGGACACGTGCTAGGTGATATCACAGCTGTCTTTAGTGATGCCAGGTGGCGTATTGTCACTAAACATAGTTCACACCTACCGCCCTCACACGACGTTTTTAAAAATGTACTCTAAACGAGATTAGGGAGAGAAAAAAGCGTCTAGGGTTCCTTCATTAACGACGATCACGTGGCAATAGTGGTTAAAAGTGAAGAAATGAAGACCTCGCCACTGTTTGGAGAGAACGACCGCAGGAACGCCTCCCTCTCCGTCACGGCTCTCGGAAAGGCGACTGAAATAACGAGCTCATGACGCCTCTGATCTGACCAAGGCCCTTGGAGTATCCCCGTGGGAAACTTGGAAAGAAGTTTAACCGGGCACCATTAATGTATCCTTTCGACCGTTTAAATATGCGGCCAATAAAAAAAATGTATCAAATAAATCAATAAAAGTTAAAAACAGAAATCTACATAAAAGGTCTCAGAATCACCCTTTTCAACAGGGATTTGCTCAAAAATTACTTACACAAGGAATTTTTAGCGCTTTTTAAATGATTTTGAAAGAGTTTTTCCACGGTTTTTATTAGAACAATAAAGCCTGAAGCAGGCCCCGACGGGAAATTTATTAAAGAGGAGGAACAATATAGGAGGGGGAAGTATAAAGGAGGGGAAGTATTAATTAGGGGGAAGTATTAAGGAGGGGAAGTACAATGGAGGGGATGAATACTTCTTGAAAAAATACATCGCAAAATACTGTTTACCGAATTTCTTGGAAAGAAAAACTACGATTTCAGGGAGATCCTTTCCTGTTTTTATTAGAACAATAAAGTACTAGTCTGAAGAAGGCCCCGACGGAACTTCCTTAAAGAGGAGGAACAATATAGGAGGGGGAAGTATGAAGGAGGGGAAGTATAAAGGAGGTTATGTTACAATAACTTCTCTTTGAGTAAGTTGGGTAATTATCTGAAGCAGGCCCCGACGGGAACTTCCTTAAAGAGGAGGAACAATATAGGAGGGGGAAGTATAAAGGAGGGAGAAGTATAAGGGAGGGGGAAGTATAAAGGAGGTTATGTTACAATAAATTCTCTTTGAGGAAGTTTGGGTAATTATAGATCAACTACATAAAAGGTCTCAGAATCACCCTTTTTCAACAGGGATTTGCTCAAAAATTACTTGCACAAGGTGTTTTTAGCGCTTTTTAAATGATTTTTAAAGAGATTTCCCCCGGTTTTCATTCAGGCCCCGATATACATAGGAGGGGGAAGTATTAAGGAGGGGGAAGTTTAAGGAGGGGATGATACTTCTTGAAAAAATACATCGCAAAATACTGTTTACCGAATTTCTTGGAAAGAAAAACTACGATTTCAAGAAGATCCTTTCCTGTTTTTATTAGAACAATAAGTACTAGTCTGAAGCAGGCCCCGCTAAAAGAGGGGGAAGTATTAATTAGGGGGAAGTATAATGGAGGGGGAAGTATAAAGGAGGTTATGTTACAATAACTTCTCTTGAGGAATTTTGGGTAATTATATGTAGATCAACTACATAAAGGTCTCAGAATCACCCTTTTTCAACAGACATTTGCTCAAAAATTACTTACACAAGGTGTTTTTAGCGCTTTTTAAATGATTTTTAAAGAGTTTTCCCCCTGTTTTCATTCAATGAAGTCTGAAGCAGGCCCCGACGGGAACTTCCTTAAAGAGCAGGAACAATAGGAGGGGGAAGTATAAAGGGGGGGGGAAGTACAATGGAGGGGATGAATACTTCTTGAAAAAATACTTTTTCCGAATTTCTTGGAAAGAAAAACTACGATTTCAGGAAGATCCATCCTTTCCTGTTTTATTAGAACAATAAAGTACTAGTCTGAAGCAGGCCCCGACGGGAACTTCCTTAAGAGGAGGAACAATATAGGAGGGGAAGTATAAAGGAGGGGAAGTATAAAGGAGGGGGAAGTATAAAGAAGGTTATGTTACAATAAATCTCTTTGAGGAAGTTTGGGTAATTACAATAAATGTCCAACAGTTGAAAGTTATTTTCGCGCTTCAGGTATTTTGAGTTCAAGTTATAATCTGAGATTGACAGGTAGGATCTTATCCGGCGGTTGTCACTCTTTAAAAAAAAAGAGCCCTTGATTATCGGACGGTTCGAATCTCGAGTGGCTCTACCCTCTTGTCTTTATTCTCAAGAAAAAGGGGACCAAGATAAAAAAAAAGAAGTCCCTCGCGGGATCGGACGATCTCGAGAAGCGAGATAACAAAAGAAACAAGTATATTGTTCTTTTACTAAACAGGATATTTTTTTCACAATTTTTTTATGTTAAATATGTGGCTTATGGTTTTTTTGTTTCTTTGTATGTTAATAATTCAAAGTCAAGGTTGAAATTTAAACTATAATATATTTGAATTAGATTAGTTGTCAACATGGGGTCTGGTGAGCGAAAAAGGCGACAAAAGAGCCCTCGATTCATCATCGACGGAATTAGCGATGAAAAAGAAGGGAATATGCAAAAGAGTGAATAGCGTTTGTCATGAGGTCATTTCGGTTGTGAGGTGGGAATCAACAATGAGAGAGGTTGTTCTATTGTTGCGTTTTAAACGATACGTGGGTCAGGTTGGCGCCCGACGCCGACGTCCGCGACTTAAAACCCCATTGATAGCGGCCATATAGTTCTTTAACCTGTCCCGAAGTCTCCACCGGCGAACAATGGGAAGCAAAAATTCGCAATTCGAAATGGGTGAAATTGTCCCTATAAAAATAGTCCGTTTTTACCTTTTTAGGATATTTTATAACTTGATTTTACTGCTAGAGGCGAAGACAAAATGAAAATTTGAAGATAAAGGTATGCATCGAGCAGTTAAAAGTACTAGTTTGAAGAGCAAGAGAACAAGCAATATAGGAGGGGGAAGGATCAAGGAGGGGGAAGAATAATTGAGGGGAAGTTTAAGGAGGGGGAAGAGAAAATTTCATACATCCACCCATTGGCAAAAACCCCATATTTCTATCACTTGAAAATTTGTTTGAAAAAAGCTTTAAAAAAATTAAAATTCAAAAATACAATCTCCTTCTTTATACTGCCCCTTATTAAAACTTCCCCTCCGTTATGCCTCCCCCTCCTTGATACTCCCCCCGATACCTACCCCTCCTTGATACTTCCCCCCGATGCCTCCCCCTCCTTGATACCCCCGATGCATCCCCCTCCTCGATAGTTCCCCCGATGCCTCCCCATCCTTGATACTCTCCAAAAACTAGAGTTTACAGCTGGAGGCGAAGACAAATGAAAATTTGAAGCTAAAGGTAAGGATCGAGCAGTTAAAAGTACTACTTTGAAGAGCAAGAGAACGAACAATATAGGAGGGTGAAGTACAAGGAGGGGAAGTATTAAGGAGGGGGAAGTACAATGGAGGGGAAAAATAATTGAGGGGAAGTTTAAGGGGGGGGGGAGAGAAAATTTCATACTTCCACCCCTTGGCAAAAACCCCAGTACATGTTTCTATCTTGATACTTGAAAAATTGTTTAAAAAAAAAAAAAAAAAACATAAGTAGGTGTACCTAACATTTAAAAAATTCTAAATTAAAAAATACTGTCTTTTCCTTTATACTGCCCCCTCCTTCAAACTTCCCCTGCGTTATGCCTCCCCATCCTTGATACTTCTCCCGATGCCTCCCCCCCTTGATACTCCCCCCCCCGCTTTGCCTCCCCCTCCTTGATACTCCCCCCCCCGTTTTGCCTCCCCCTCCTTGATACTTCACCCTCCTCTATAGTTCCTTCTCTTTAAGGAAGTTTTTGTTGGAAGCTCTTCAAACTAGAACTACGAGTAGGTTAAAATTTGAAATTGTGGAGGATTAAGTAGCCGAGATCGTACCCCTTGAGCGGCGCGTTAAAACCCGTTTCTTGTTCTGATCCCGCGGGGTAGGACGCGTGGGAGAAGGTTCCGCCACCGCCTCTGATGCTAGGCGCCAGGTGTCCTGCGTGCCCTCACCTCCTCCTTCTTTCTCACATCACCTCTCCCTCTAATCCTTCTTTTTTTTTCTTCTTCATCTCCTCCCATTCTCTATAACGACCAACACCTCCAGTAAAACAACCATTCCTATAATAAAACTACAAGGAAGTTTTAACTTTCCGACTTTGATATCGTTCTAAGAATTATTTTAAACAAAAAAAGTCATAATTTTAATATTTTATTGTATTTTATTGCATCTCGAATAACACGAGACAATTGAAATGTGAAGAACCTCGAGTTTCCTGTTGTTTTCCCGTAGTAAGGAAAAAGCAACTTCCCCCTTCTCTATCTATCTCTTTCTCGTTTTGGCATAAATGTAAATTTGCATTAACATTACCGTTAGAAGTAGTCATGAATAAAAATTATTTTAGGAAAACCGCATAAGTTCCGTAACTCCTGAACAAGCCAAAACTCGCTTTTTAGGCCCGAAAAAACGAAAAATTCTGAAATTTTTTTCTCTAAAGTGAGATACTTAAAAGCTTTGATCAAAAAACCTCAATGAGCGGTGTTTTATCCTCAAATGCTCATAAAACACCTCAAAACACCATAATTTTGGCCAAAACAACTTAAAAATGGGGGAAAGTTGAGATCATATTCGATTTGACCCTTCCCCAAAAACCCGAAGTAGAGGGTATCACAATAACTTCTTTAAGGAAGTTAAAAAAACGCCCAAGATCAAAAAGAACGCCTAAAAAATCAGTAAAAACGCCACTTTTTCATCGGAAAAATCTTAACTGATCAAGCAAATCATATAATTTCGAGTTCCATACTCTTTACGTCTAAAGCTTTGAAAAATAAATAAAACACCGCCTAAATTGTTAGAAAAAACAATTATTCCTTTTGACTAAAGACATCTTAAGATTTGATTTTGCCTCCTGAAGACCAGGAAAGCCATTTTTTTCCGTTTCTTTTTTTATGCTGCAAAAGCTATTTTGAAAAGTTCTCAGCATTCCAGGGAGCGAAATGCCCATGGAAATCGAATCTTTAAACTAATTTCGGGCTTAATGAAGGACCTTAGCCCACGGCTACGCCAGGTTGCACCGCCCATTTTCGTCTCAAATTTCACCATTTTTACATACTCAAAATTTTTTCTCCCTAAACTAGAGAGGGTTCGAGTACCAAAAAGCTACGGATCATTTAACATTTAAGTCCTTTTCAAATTATAAAAATGGGTGACAAAAAAACATTAAAGGAAGAAAATTAGAGTGTTTTCAATATCTGAAGGTGTGACAGGGAGAAGGCAGAACAGCAGGTGTAAACCGAAAACACCTGTGGCACCGGCCACTTTCAATACTCGCCTAAAAAAATGGTTCCTCATAAACGATTCCACCCCTAACATGACTCAGGTTTGTTTTACATAAACAAGGGGAAAATGCAAAAAAATTAATATATGAAGGATTCGACTTAATGATTTGCAAGTGAACAAATGATTTAAATTATTTTTTATTTGCTCAAAGAGAAGTTGTTGTGATACCCTGCATATAAAATCAAATGATATAGTTTTTTTTTTGTATGAAGAAAAATGGGGCAGTATTTTGGTAGAGGAAGCCACAGAATTCAGGTTAGGGAAAATAATCGCTTATTGGGTGGTTTTAAAAAATTCGATAACCCTAAATCTGTAGTTACCTCCCTAATTGATAGAAATTTAACATTTTAGAACATAAATTGTAGGATACAAGAGTGGTGAAGATCAGACCAGTGCCACCCTAGCACTTTAAAAAAAGACAGATCACCGAGAGATAGATTTGAAAAAAAGAAAAAAAAAAAATTGTCAAGATAACTGCAAAAAGAAGGTTTTGTGACAATTTGGGAGGTGATCCTTTGGACGGACGGCACCACAGACAACGGTAGTAAAGATCAATTTTCTAAGTCTGGAAGACCTTTGCCGAAAATCGACCACGGAGGGTATTATAATAGTCATACTTTCTCTTTAAGAAATTTAAAAAATTTAAAAAGATTTACCTTGCAGTACGAAGTCGTATTCTGACATGTCAGAGGAAACGATGGAGAGGGGTTGGTTGGTTTCGGAGTCAATGCTTTGTGAACACTGACTTGTTTTGGGGAGGTAACGAGAGCAGACGTTTTGTGTGGGGGCGGGGGCGGGGATAGAGGATTAACAAGCCGCATCGGCTGGACGGCCACGGCGAGAGGGGAGTCTCACCGTCTCCGCGAGCCTCCCCATCTTTTTCTCCCGTCCCGAATGAATCTGAGGATTATCCTCCCTCCGATTGATTTGTAGCAGATGTCAACGAGCAGCGGGATACTTTTCGGGTCGCGCCGCGCTCGTTTTGTGTAGTCCCCAACTTTTTTTAATATCAACGGATTAGTCTTAAGGGGATTATCATACTTTATTTTTTTTAGACCCTTTCTCCCCATTCATCCCTTTGATCTTACTTTATTACATGATTTTAGAAACAAAATCGAATTATTGTCTCCTTTCTTAATTAAATTTAACCCTAATCCGATGATTTTTCTACTCAATTTTGTGGAAAGAAGTTGTTAGATTGTTCCAACCGCAGTTTGAAACTCCTGGAGCATGCGCAGAAGGATTGGACGTCTAATTTGACGTCCTTCACATTTGATGTCTAAATCCTTCTGCCCATGCTCCAGGAGTTTCAAACTGCGGTTGGAACAAAGCTATAATCATTGGGGCTTTTGGGAATCAGTTAAAAAGCCCTCTAGTTTCCTCGATTTCTGTGCAGAAACATCCATTTTTCGGATGTTCGAACGCTCTAACATTTTACCGGATTTTGGATCATTCTACTCGTTATCGCGCATAGGCAGAAGGACTTGTACGTCATATATGACGTCGTTTAAATCGTTTGTACGTTAAATCTTCAAATTTGACGTGCTGATCCTTCTGCGCATGCTCCAGGAGTTTCAAACTCCGGTTGGAATTGGGGCTTTTGGGAATCAGTTAAAAAGCCCTCTAGGCGTTTTCCTCGATTTCCTGGTGCAGAAACATCCGTTTTATCGGATGTTCGAACGCTCTAACATTTTTTAACACGGACAAACTAATCGAACGACGTCAATTTTGACGTCTAAATCCTTCCGCGCATGCTCCAGGAGTTTCAAACTGCGGTTGGAACAAAGCTTTACCCACCACGTTTGGCTTCCAGACCCCGGGGTAAAAGATTTAAGTGTATTGTTTCACAAAATTTTTAGCCATACTTTGTATAAAAACTAAAGTTTTATTCATATGTTTCAAATTTCGGAGACATAATATATGTCCAAATGCTGAAAACGCGATTACAATCGTTTGCAAGATGAGAATTTTATAGATGGAGGTGATCCTGGGATGTAAAGACGAAAAGGGAAGTAGAGAAGAGGTTGATGGAAACAATGAATGAGAAGACGGTCGCACGAAGCTTTTCGGGAGCGTTCAAAAAGACGGTCGTGTAGTAGTATCCGGAGCAGACGACGTTCGATAAAGACAGAAGAAACATCGGGACTAAAAGTAAATAATAATCCATCCAATGGCCCTTCCACAACCGACAAAATGGCGTTTCCCTTGGTATCATTGAACGCCACAAAATAAGTGTAGAGGGTCGAACTTTTGATTTCGATGTAGCCGACGTGGTCTATGATCCCTGGAAACGTCGATAGCGAAACATTGTATATTTGAGGCGTCACATCACAGCTGTTCCAGCGTAAGCACTTTCAAGAACGTAAGTAAATTCGTTTCTTCCTTTCAGAATCAAATTAAAAAAGTCACCTGAATCCACCAAAAATATGTAGCTTTTTGAAGAGTCTTCTATATTGACGAAAAACGACGGATCCTCTTTTGGGCTTTCTATGATCGAATCGCGCTTCACAGTATAACTTCTGGTTCGTGAAGGAAGTAAAGAGAGGTTCTTCTCCAAATTATTTAAGCCGTTGTTCACTTTCAATGTTTGTCTGCCTTTCACCGGAATTTTTTTGAGAAGTACGTTTTGATGAGGAGCGATAAAATAGGCTGTGCGGTCCCACGAAGTCTCAACCTTACTTATCGCTCCTAAACTATTGTAAATTCTCAACTGCGCATACATTGGAAACGGCATATATTCAAGATTAGACTCGAGCTTCATCTGTATTCCCAAAGTGGCGATTGTCGCCAACAAGGAAGACATATCCCATCAAAACGAAGTGCCAAGAACGTATTTTGGGACAAAATGGACGAATGATCCATTCAAAAATGAGGACTAAAACGGCATCGAAGTAAAAATTGTACTCACATATCGTCTGCGAATATGAAGTTCGGATGGTCATTTTTTATGGTATTCCGTCGTCGAAAGAATTATAAAAATGAAAAGAGTGAAGATGAACGGCTGTACGATAAGGGGGAAACAAAAAAGAAATTTTTTCATCTGCGATATCGTAAAGTCGAACAATATGGTTTTGAATGGTCTAACCAATATCTTATGATGATCTTCCTGTTTGGGATTTTTTCCACAGACGGCTTTTTTGAAGGTCTTTTTTGAAAATAATCTAAAAAGAAATGTCGAACTTTCGGCTTCTACGCCTTTCAGTGTTTCCGTCTGATCGTCCCTGGGAGGTTCATCAATTCGCTTTTTCATTAGACGGAACCCCCAGCAGGATTTCACCACATCTTCCGAACCAGTCGATGATGAACCATGAAGTCGGATTTTAACTTTCGTTTCAAATTTCACTTTTCGTTTTGACTTTTGACCACTCGAATCCGATTTTCTTAAAACCGATCTGGGACGTTCGAAACTCAACTTTTTTTCAATTTTCAAAATCTTTCGACACCAACGCCAACATGAGATTACAACGCACATAAAACATCTTTCCCAGACAAAAATAAAAGTGGACTCAATATACATTTTTTGAATGAAAAATAAAAATGATGAATATAAATCAGAACGAAAGTTGCGTTTGAAATATGAAAATACGTCAATTTTTTTCCGAAAATATTTATAACATGATGAACGCTGTAGACTACAATTCTTGACGTTATAATCATTGAGATCCAAGTTCTAGATTTGACTTTCATTATAAAAATTTGTTCAAAAATGGCTGCGTTTCTGACACCAGAGGTCGAAGTATAAGCCAATTTGAGCATCCCGCTTATCATATACAATCTGAGAGTCCCAAATTAGAGTAAGTAGAACCGTCAGAGACGAGCCGAAAGCGCAGATGAGTCCGAACAAAATGACGTAGCATTTTCCGAGCAGACTGTCCGAAAGATAGCCGAAGAAAAGCGATAAAAAGGCGAAGAAAGAAGCATCCAAATCGGTACGTCCATGTAGACCGGATTTCCGAATTTCATCGTCAGCTCGTACCCGACGTCCTTCTCCGCTATCATGCTTACACCTTGCAATGAGAAAATAAACAAAACTTCGCTCAGTACGATTAAAAATTCAACACAAAACTTCATTTTGGAACTTTTTTAAATAAAATTGAAAAAGCTGATTGTTTATATATTTCGACCACCCCATTTCACAACCCAGCCGTGACCGATGTAGGCGCCAGTAACCCAAGTCACACCCGAAAAAAAAAGTGCGAAGGGCAAAGATGCAGAAAAACGACAGGAAACACGCTCTAATTGTCCCTTTTCCACTCGGTTAAGCCCTGCCCTTCCACGCGAAAGGGCCAAATACTCCCCAAAACTTGTTTTTTTAAAAAATTTCAAATGTGCATATATGCCACCAAAAGAACAATTCAGCTGAATCAATCATTTTCCGTTTATACAGTTGCCAAGCTTTTAAAACCACTTGTATTAAAATTAGAAGCAACATTTCGTTTTATTGAATGTCGCCCCTAATTTTCTTTGGCGACAGCTCGTTATTTTTAAGTCAACACATTGCTTGGTCACACCCACGGTGTTTCTCTTCATTTTTTTTTTTCTTGGAAGGAAAAAAGGCCCATTCACAAAACTGGCAACACGTGTTTAAATAACTTGAAACTTCCTTGTCACATCTGGAGGCACGGACCATGTGTTATGACCGATTTGTCGACAATCGATGCGGTGGATTTTTTTCCTTCCCTTTCCCCTAGAAACCCTTCAAAAGTCCTTGAATAAGAAGATAATTAACGTGAAATCGCTTTTTTATTTTATTTTATGGAATGCGTGAAATATCAAATTGGTCGCTGATTATGAACGGGAAACTTTTCGCACGGTGCATCGAAAAAACGTTTTCGAATTTGCTGACGAATTTTTGGGAGCTTTCTGCGTCTGCTCAAAAAGTATAATCTCACCATTGGTCCTAATGTCCCAACATATGTTTAAAAACATTTTTATACAAAAAAACCAAAATGCATTATTTTTACGACGTATTTATTATTTTAAGCGAGTTTATGTTCACTTTTGGATTGGAGACGGCGAGAATTTTGACGGAAACAGATTTTGGATACGAGCTCTTCATGAAATTTGGAAATCCGGTAAACATGGACGTCTATTGGCCTTATATTTGTGGAGCGATATTCTATCTTTGATACTGGCGGCCATCGCTGAGAACGTCGCCGGAAAATGGTACGTGACGATATTCGGGGTGGCGTTCGCTGCATCTTCGTGCGTCTGTTTGGTTTTCCCGAAAAGCTTGGATGTAGGGGGATTCTGATGTTGGTTTACATCAAGCTCTGCTGTCAGAAATGCCGTTCTTCTCGAACAAACAGCAGTCATAACATTGAAGAAAGTCCGGACTTTTATTTTTGCTTGTCGCCGCTAGAGCCTTGGCCTATGGGATTCTACACATCGTTGTATTGGCAGGATACACTTTGGTAGATCGTTCATGGGTTATCATTTTAAGCTTGACGTTTGCTGTGTTATCTTTTACTTATGATCGGTTTTCTCCACAAGCTACATACTGAGGCGACCTATTTATGCGTTTATCATAAATGTGCTAAATGTCTGACCATAGCGATCAATGAACGTATTAAAAATTGCCAAGTGAAACATATAAAAAGCGAAGGACGTCCACGATCTGCTCTCCGGACATCGAATCAGTCGACGGAATCGGAATACGGAGAAAGAAAGCGAAAGGTGACGTTCAGCCCTGAAATTAAGATAATGAAAATACGTTCTGCGTACGACCGACGTTCCGACGTTATGGAGCCGAGGACGAAAAAGACATTCTGGGGGCACCGTACGGTCGGAACGCCTCCAGATACAGCATCTGAAGACATCGAATATCCTTCACGTTCCATTTCAAAAGAAAATCCACGTTCGTCCATGTCTTTCGTGCAATCCATAAAAACTACATCTTCCCCAAGAAACTCGCAGAACAAGAAAGCGTCATCTTCACCTACAAAACGTCTCCGGATTCTTTCACTGGTTAGACTACGCCAAGCATCAAACTTCATACTACACAGCTTATCAAACATGGAAGTTACTATCAACATTATCGATTATCTTCCGCCTTTTTTCTTCACTCTTTTCATCTTCAATATTTTAAACGTAAACGCCTATCAAGTTGCTTTGTCGCCAGGGGAGCTTCAGAAACACGATGTATAACCGAATACAACGTCTATTTCGACGCCGTACTTTTAATTTTCTTCGAACTCCTCATCTATCCGATTTGCTCACGTCTTAATATGAAAGATTGGCATTTTATTTTGATCGGTTACTTATTCTTATTCATGGCGAGCCTCTCGACCATTTGGATACACACACGGATCGATTCTTCTCTTCAGTATTTACCGCGTAAAGGTTACGCCCAACTACGGATTTACAACGGGGTCTTTAAAGAATACAAAGTGGAACCTTTTTGGGAGGAGAGCGTCACGCCAGTTCCGTATTTCGATTACGTCCTTTTTAAAAACATTCCCGTTCAAAATCCGGATAAGCACAAATTGAGATTGACTTTTGAAAATAGCGTCAGGCTATATAACGTCGAAGTTTCCAATGAGAAATCTGTGACGTACATCATAACTGAGGATGGTCTCACGAAAAACAGCAAGGAGGACCCATCTTTGTTTAAGTTCGCCGAAAATTATCAAAGCAGGATATTCCTGGTGACGACAAATTCATCCTTTTACCATTTGAACTTCTACGGAGTCTTGAATAATCATTCGTTTACCATCAGCAGCGACCAAAAGGGTGTCCCGTTCGTTCTGAATACAAATGAATATTCAGTTCATGTGAATAAAAGTGAAGAGAATTCGACATATTTGGAGAACATAAAGGTGTCTTCGTCGTCACTTTTTGCTTATTTTGTCATCGTGAATGAGACGTATACGAAGAAGAATCTGAAACTGGTGGAAGGTCCGCTTGTCGTTCACTACTACTGGATATTGATCCCTTTACTCTTCCTGAGCTTAGCCAACGTAGTCACTTCTGTCTCCTACTATCTAATCGTTTATGCGAAATCTCCCGAAAAGCTCCGCGCCACCGTTTTATCGATTATTTTATCGTTGAACTTAACGGCCGCTTGTTTGTTTCAAGTTTTGCTCAAACGTCCGGACGAGCATCCAGTTTTGAACGTTTTGATCGCTCAAACCGTCCTCTGCGCCGCTCTCGCCTTTTTCCATATTTACATTTCTTCAAAATTTGAACATTCCTTACGATAAACATGTTTTTGTTTTATTAAGGAGGTATATGGTTTTCAAGTGGTTGCTTTGCAAATTTTTCGTTGTTAACAACGGTTTTCGGTTTTCCCTTCTATCTTGGAAACCGTCGCTCAAAACGAAAAAACGTCCTAAGTAAAAGTCGTAGCTACGGAAATTTTCTACAAAAAAGACCTCATTGGTTTTTTTGTCAGAGCAATTAGGAGATATGAGAGTTCTTAAGTGAGTTGCTTTGCAAATTTTTCGTTTGAGCAACGGTTTCGGTTTTTCCCTTCTATCTCGGAAACCGTCGCTCAAAACGAAAAATGTCCTAAGTAAAAGTTGTCGGTACAAAGATTTACGAAAATTTCTTTTTCATTTTTGCGTAAGAGCAATAGGAGTTAGAGGTTAAAACTAATAATCCTACAGAGCCTCTCTGAAAACTTAAAACCTTCATATCTCCTAAAATATTGCTCTGACAAAAAATAATGATATTTTTGTAGGAAATTTCCGTAGCTACAACTTTTAGACATTTTTTCGTTTTGAGCGACGGTTTCCAAGATAGAAGGGAAAACCGAAAACCGTTGCTCACAACGAAATGTACAAAGCAACCAACTTAAAACCCTCATATCCCCTTAAAAATTTTAAAAGAGACGTCTTCAGATGTTTTTGCGTACTTTTTGAGCCACAAAGCTTGACACACATTTTTAGATCTTGTTTTCTTTGTTTTCGAAAATTCGAACCTTAAAGGTTGTTGGCGAAGAGTTTATAGATCCTTGGAATGATTCCAGGTTTCGACGGGCGTGGACAATTTTATAGGTGGACCTGTAAAAAACACGTTTTTATTTTTTTAATCGCCCCTTTGTAAAATATTCATCAATATATCAGTGAAACAATTTTTTGATTACTGGTTAACACAGGTGCTTTCCGGAACCATGTGCTCTTATCTGTTTTTCCGGTCCATCTGTTTCCTCGTCTAATTATAATAGACACGTGCCCTCTTTTTTTAGGGATGCAAATAAAAAAATATTCGAAGAATATATAGCGGCGAATGCTGCATTTCAGTCAATAAGATCAGGTGCATTTAGGTTTAGTGCATTGCGGGCACTGACAGCTGCCAACCTAAGTCAAGGAAAAACAAATATTTCTGATGTTAATTTTTATGGGACAGCGTTGCCGAATTTTTATTAAATTAGGAGTAAATTAGAAAGAGCAAAAGAGTAGAAAAAGTTAGGGAATCAGTACTACCTCAAAAACGTTTAAAAAAGTACTGGTTGAAGAGCTTCCAACGATAACTTCCTTAAAGAGAAGTAACAATATAGGAGGGAAGTATATAGGAGGGGGAATTATAACGGAGGGGGATGTATAAGGGAGGGAAAGTATAAAGGAGGGGGAAGTATAACGGAGGGGATGTAAAAGGGAGGAAAAGTATTAAGGGGGGGGGAGTATATGGGAGGGGAGTATATGGGAGGGGGAGTATATGGGAGGGAAGTAAAACGGAGGGGGAAGTATATGGAAGGGGAAGTATAAGGGAGGGGGAAGTTTCTTATTTTTTTCTCGAAAATTTTTCCAAGTTTTCCTCTTTTTTTCGAAAAATTTTCCAAGCTTTTTTTTCCAAAAAATTTTCCGATTTTTTTTTTCGAAAAATTTTTTAAGTTTTTTTTTCAAAATTTTCCGGGTTTTCTTTTTTAAAGCGCTTTTTTCTGAAAATTTTTCTAAGTTCTTTTTTTTTTTCGAAAATTTTTTAAGTGTCAAGGTTGAAATAATGGGCTCTTTGGCCTACTGATGTGCCTCTCGTAATGGGTAGAAGAATGAAATTTCTCCCTACTAAAAAAAATAGTAATTAAAAAGTGGCAATTTTTTACACCAAAAATTCTTAAAAAATATAAGTAATAATTGGTGAAAATTTGGTGAAAATCGGACCAACGGTTCGGCCGCGGCGAATTTTTTTAAATTTCAAACAGACATATCTACGCCATTTTTTTGGAATTCAAAAATCGCCCTCTAACTTCTTCTTCACCAGCTAAAGAAATTTGTGTGAAAATTTGGTGAAAATCGGATGAAAACTGTGGCCGTAAAGTGTTCCGGAAAAAACTGGTACGGACGGCCGGCCGGCACCACAGACAAAGTTGAGATCGGTAAAGATCAATATTCGAATTGACCCTCGGGGTCAGGAAGACCCCTCCCCAAAAACCCGACGTGGAGGGTATCACAATAACTTCTTTAAGGAAGTTAAAAAAAGGTACATGTGAGTTTACGATACCATAACAACGCGCATTGCAGGAGCATTCATGTGTTTTTAGTTCCCGCGTTTTTTCAAAAATTCATCATTATTTCTTTAGTGTAGTTTGATAACACCAAGGTTAATTTTTTTCCTCTCGCAAAGATAGCTTACAGATAGATTTACAAATACTTGTAAATCTAACTTTTTTATTTAATCTAACGTGTAAACTAATTAACCTTGTAAACTTGTAAATTAACCTTGTAAACTTGTAAATCTAACTTTTTTTATTTAATCTACTTGTAAACTTGGGAACTAATTAACCTTGTAAACTTGTAAATTAACCTTGTAAACTTGTAAATCTAACTTTTTTATTTAATCTAACTTGTAAACTTGGAAACTAATTAACCTTGTAAACTTGTAAATTAACCTTGTAAACTTGTAAATCTAACTTTTTTTATTTAATCTAACTTGTAAACTTGGAAACTAATTAACCTTGTAAACTTGTAAATTAACCTTGTAAACTTGTAAATCTAACTTTTTTTATTTAATCTAACTTGTAAACTTGGAAACTAATTAACCTTGTAACTTGTAAATTAACCTTGTAAACTTGTAAATCTAACTTTTTTTATTTAATCTAACTTGTAAACTTGGAAACTAATTAACCTTGTAAACTTGTAAATTAACCTTGTAAACTTGTAAAGTAACCTTGTAAATCTTGTAAATCTAACTTGCTGTAAAGAGCTTTATGCTCATGGCAAATTGGCAAATAAATTATTATTATAGCTCGTTTGATAGCACTCTGGGTAAATTTTTTCCTCTCGCAAGAAAAGCTCGTTTGGAGCCTATTTTTCCTCTTCCTAATTTTCTTTGTTGAATATTTTAAAAAACAAAGAAAAAGAATTTAAAAATTTTATTCTATATTTTTTCTGGTTCAGGAGCAGGGTTTACGGATATTGTTTCTCCGTAGTACGTAATTAATTTATATTGTACCTGATAATAAAAATGCCAAAATAAAAAAAGAAACAAATGTACCGATGTGGCGGCCGTGATGTAAATCCAGTCAAAATTATAAGAAAACGTCCTCGCTAATCCGAGAGATAGAAAATTTAAAGCGATTATAAAAGAAAATATCGAACTTCTCAGTTTTTCAGGGGATTCTATAAATACGAAACGGTAGTAAGAAACCGAAGCGAACGAGTTGGCTAGAGAAATAAAAAGAATGGGAATGGATAAAAGGTAAAAAGGTAGTAATAATGGGCCTTCTAAATAAACGAATTCAGCACGCAAAGTTTCATAGGTTTTTCGTAGACGAATAAAGAATACATGGACGCCGTACGAAGTGTCTCTCCGATGTTTACAGTCACGTTTTCTCGGTAAAGACGTTCGAATGTCACCGCGAATCTTTTGTTGGATGGTACCTGATAGACATCGGTGCTATCCAGAGTCAACTGGGTGATCGTCTCGTTTGATTCGAAGGCCTGCACGGAGAGCTTAAGGTCTGGATTTTTCATCCCGCTGACAAGAAAAAACCAAGAGGCATTCGTCAGACGGTTATAATCACAAATACTTGGGTCTTTCTTAGAATTCATGACCACACCATCTTTTAGAATTATGTAGCTAGTCGTAGCTCTTTCAGAAATTTCGATTTGGTCACTAAAATAAATTTTTGAGGCTCATTTTTCACTTTTATTTCTCTCATTTCACTTTTTGAATCGATAATCACATTTCTGATCAAAACATTACCTAATGAAGGTATCTGGACTTCATCGAACCAATCAGAGCTTACATTCGTCCTTGATCCAAACGGGTTGTAGAATCTTAAAGATGAAGTCCATTTTTCAGCGTTGCATTCGAAGTAGTCGAATCCCGGGTAGAAGAGAATCGTATAAACTGTAAATGCTGCACAAAAAGGAAGAGATAACCGACTAAAACTAAGAAGAGATCTCTAACTTTGACGATGAACTGTACGAAAATGAATTGAAGAAGAGGTACCAGAATGTCGAAAATGGTCATCAGTTCGTAGACGGTGAAGGAAAGATGTTGAAAAAAGGTAATTTCGACTGTATGTCTTGATAAATTGTCAAGATATGATATTAAAACGTAGATAAAGTGGCCCATTAAAAATCCAGGCGCGAGTAAAATGATGATCGATCGAAGCCCTATTGTCTGCCAAATAACGTACTCGGAGAAAAAAGGTTTTACGCTAAAGATAGCATGTGTCACAATCGATTGGTCACTTTTTTTCAAATCGGTGATTTTCTTAAAAACGCTTTCTTTTTCTACGATAGCACGGTAGCCCCAAAAACTTATCTCGGCTTTTGGCTCATCTATAAAAAATCCGTCTTCGTAGCTGATATTTTGTTTGTTAACTTTTTTCCTCCTTAATAAAGAACCCAGATAGCAAAATAAACATTTGCTCCATATTCCGAAGTAGTAGATTCGATGTAGAATTCACTGGAGACTAAAAGAAGCCAGGATAAATAAGTTAAGGCGCCCAAGAAGCTGCGATGATGAGGACGGTATTCGCTATGTCGCCATTCATTCCAATCAGTTGAAATCCGTGCGGGACTAATCGAATCACCGCCCTTAAGAACATCAAGAGAAGATGAAAGAGTAGAAACGAATCATGTTTTGGTCATCGGCAGCAAGTGGGAACTGTTCTAAAAGAAAGCATTTCTGATGCCACTCGTCGAGATATAAAGAAGAAGAAAAAATCCTGAAATCGTTTTCCATCTTTGCCACTGAATCGCAACAGGATGAACGCTCACTGGAACCAAGAATAACGTCAATGCTACCAACGTAATGACCATTCCTGCCAACGTAATATAGAATTTTCCGATATACGAATCGGAAACCCAACCCAGAAACGCCGCGAAGAATGCGAAAATGAATAAAATGTAATTTTCCAACGGGCAAGATTCCGCGAATTTGACGTTCATTTCGAAACCGATTTCGAGGTTCGTTTTTGTCCTGAGAGTGTGAAGAGCCAACGATGCTAAAACTTCAGAAGCAACGATGACTTTTAAAGTCCCCAACGCCTCTTTATCCATTTTCTTAATTAATTTAAAAACATATGTTTTGTCCAAAAATTTGGTCTCGGCCACAAGGGAAAGAAAAACGCCCAAAAAAATGGAAAATTGAACGAAAACGCACAGAAAGTAGTTTTATGGACCTAAAAGAGAGAAAACGACCAAAAAACTTCAAATTTTCGGGAAAAATCGGGTTTCTGATGAATTGTCTCAAGCTAATACCAAAAAAAACGCCCGAAAATTTGAAATATTTGAAGAAAATTGGTCTCGGCCACAAGGGAAAGAAAAACGCCCAAAAAAATGGAAAATTTGAACGAAAACGCACAGAAAGTAGTTTTATGGACCTAAAAGAGAGAAAACGACCAAAAAACTTCAAATTTTCGGGAAAAATCGGGGTTTCTGATGAATTGTCTCAAGCATATACCAAAAAAAACGCCCGAAAATTTGAAATATTTGAAGAAAATTGGTCTCGGCCACAAGGGAAAGAAAAACGCCCAAAAAAATGGAAAATTTGAACGAAAACGCACAGAAAGTAGTTTATGGACCTAAAAGAGAGAAAACGACCAAAAAACTTCAAATTTTCGGGAAAAATCGGGGTTTCTGATGAATTGTCTCAAGCATAATACCAAAAAAAAACCCGAAAATTTGAAATATTTGAAAAAAATTGGTCTCGGCCACAAGGGAAAGAAAACGCCCAAAAAAATGGAAAATTTGAACGAAAACGCACAGAAAGTAGTTTTATGGACCTAAAAGAGAGAAAACGACCAAAAAACTTCAAATTTTAGGGAAAAATCGGATTTCTGATGAATTGTCTCAAGCATAATACCAAAAAAAAACGCCCAAAATTTGAAATATTTGAAGAAAATTGGTCTCGGCCACAAGGGAAAGAAAACGCCCAAAAAAAATGGAAAATTTGACGAAAACGCACAGAATAGGACCCTAAAAGAGAGAAAACGACCAAAAAACTTCAAATTTTCGGGAAAAATCGGTTTCTGATGAATTGTCTCAAGCATAATACCGAAAAAACGCCCGAAAATTTGAAATATTTGAAGATTAATTTTTTATTAAGAATATATTTCGATAAGAACAGTGGTTTTCGAGGAGTTAGATGATTTGTATAAAATTTAATAAAAACAAAAGGTTTTTTGTCCTAACTCCAAAACTGTTCACATTAGCAACATTACTTGCAAACACTTTTTGATGGAAATATAATTTTAATTATTTTTGTACTAAATATTTTTTACGCTAAACCTTACGGTTTTCGAGATATTTTATAAACTTATGAAAACATTTTTTCCATTCCCACAAATAGCAGATTTGTATCTTCAATATCAACGATTTTTTTATTCCAAAATTTTTGTGTATAATTTTGGTTATTTGTGGGTTTCAAGGAAGGTGTATAACCTAAACATTGGATGTGTATGGATCCGACCATCTGGGAATTGTACAGATATGTTTACCCACTTGTTCCTGATGTTTTTCCAGCTGCGCTTTTGTTTATGTTCCCCCTAATTCCCTCAGACATACCTTGATCGAAAGGTTATTAAAAAAAAGCCACATGATAATTTTTGAAACAATGTGGAGATATTTTATTAAATTTTTCAATAATCATATCCTCGTTTTAGGTGAAATCTTGTTCACTTTTTCACTTCAGACGTTGAGGTTCACGTCGGGGAACGAAATCGGAAATGAGCTCACGATGCGATTTGGGACTGACAGCAATTTTATGGCGTCCGTTTTGTTTATGGCTGCAGGGCTGACAATCGTCGTCGGATGGCTAGCAGACGACTTAGTCGGCAAATTCTACGTCACATTGATCGGTGTCTTCTTTGTCATTTTGGCCTCAGCCAGTAACGTTTTCGACCTCATTTATCCTGGTTTCTTCCCTCACCGATGTCCTTATCTGAATGTTTCTTTTTGACCTACATAAGCACCTCTGGGGTAAGAAACGCTCTTATATTAGAACAATATAAATTTTATCGAAAAAAGAAAGACTTCAGAATGTACGTTTGGATGTACATCATCATCCGCCTCGTCGGCTACAGCATCACTCCATTTTAAAAACTCAAGAAAAATTTTCTGAAGACCTCCTTTTAAAATTCATATTTTCTCCACATTGACAGCTTTTGTTTATTTCCTTTTTCTTATTATGAGAGCCCAAAATTTATATATAGAAGCAGTTTATTTCAGAATTTGGGAAAAATGTATTCTTTGCATTATGACGGCGTTGACGGTGAGGCCGATGTTGACGTTTGAAAAAAGCGATGGTGCCTTCCAAGCCGATATTGAAAGATAAGAAAAGGAAGCTTTGGAACTTTTTTTTTAAGCCCAGAAAAGCCAGGTCGGCCACTCCGAAGAAAAAAGGTGTCCAATTTAGCAATGTGGTGACTTAAAATTTGAAGGAGGGGCACCAAGCGAAGCTCTCCCGGAACCTCCAGTGTCGAAACGTACCTGGGGCTTTCGTGGCATCGGATCTTTGATACCGAAAAACAAAAAAGAAGATTCTGCAAGAAAAGAATCTAAAAAAATTTCCGATCCCGTTTACGTCGTCAAAAGAAACCATTGGCTAAGCGAAGCGAGGGTGATCTGCCCAGAATACGAGATAAGTCAAACACGAAAACTTCTCTACACATTTCCCTTCATCATTCCTCCATTTTTCTTCACGTTTTTGACCTTCATCGTCCTTTCTGAAGTCGAATATGAAGCAAATTTCATCCTCCGGGACGCCACGAGAACCCAACTATCCATTACTGCGTTCTTTTCGATATTCTATGTTTTCCTCTTTTTGAATTTTTCATCCACCCGAAGCTCTTCAAGGCAGGAATGAAAGAACTTCATTTTGTCTTTTTTGGCTACATTTTCCTTCTTTTGGCTGCCGCATCTTGTTTCTTAATACAAATCCATCTAGAATCTACTCTTCAATATCTTCCAAATAGTCAAACTTCACAATTCAGGGTCTTCAATTTGGTCCCTTCTCCAACATCTCTTCATTCGACTTGGGCGAAACCGGAATTTATTTTACCTTACAATTACGTGATGAAGACAGAAATCCCTTTTTTGAAATCTAAAGTTAAAGTTGTCAATTTAGAAATGGATACGTCAAGTACTTTTAATATAGAACTAAAGAAAAAGCGGACGACTTCATACGTCTTTTCGAAAGGTGGTAAATTTCAGAAGAACAGCGAGGTCGACCCGACCATCTTCAACAGAAAAAGGTCTTCAAATAAGGCGACTTTGTTTCTGGTGACTTATATAAAAGACCCGAAGGTTCTCGTCGGATTTAATACTTCGAGCACAAAGGAGGTGATGATGCCGAGCAGCCTTCGCGGAACCCCATACGAATTGGTCCCAGGAAAATACTCATTTTACGCCCACATTCGTAAAACGAGGCCTTACTTTTCGGAAAGTTCGATATAGCATCTTCAACATTGTACGCCTTTAGTTTATACTACGACGACGACCTTATCGGCTTTTTACACAGATTAGAAGGCCCTTTAAAGTTAGAAATGGAATATTTGATGATACCTCATGTCCTTTTGAGCTTGGCAAATGCCTTTTCGTCAATTTCGTTTTATAAATACGTTTTTACGATTTCACCTGAAAAACTGAGAGGGTCGATTTTCTCTTATGTTGTCGCACTGGAGCTTTCCGCCATTGGAATCTTCGAGGTTCTTGTCAATCCTTTATATTTACACACGTCGAAAATTATGCTTGTCTACATCTGCCTCTTCGCCATTTTTGCTTTTTTTTATACAATTATCGCCGCCGAAGATAGCTAAATCATCTGACTTCTCACAAGTTGAAATAATGACGTTTTTATTCTTTTTGTTCTCTTTATTAACTTTAAGGTGAAAGGGGATTGGGAGCTCGGACAAAGAGCGCAATTCAAAACGAGAGAGACAGAAACTCAAAATTTAAAACTAGTCTCACTCGCGTAAAAATGAACCGATTTTAATTCCGAAAATTGAAATGAGCATGATTCCAACATAAGATTTTCTGGTCGATCTTAAAATTTTAAATTTTTGCGCCAAAATCCGAATTTTGGTGCCAAATTTTTTTATTTTTGACAAATTTGAAAAAAACAAATTACAGTCAGAATCTGGACAAAATTCTGAATCCAACGCCTTTGCCTTAAAAAGTTTTCCATAAATAGTAAGGCCAAGAAACGTCCTCTTTTCCACACGTTATTGCCATTTTCCTAGATTTTTTGGACCAAAAACCGCATTTTAACTCCTTAAAGAAGTTATTGTGATACCCTCCACGTCGGGTTTTGGGGAAGGGTCTTCCTGACCCTGGAGGGTCAAATTGAATATTGATCTCAACCTTGTCTGTGGTGCCGGCCGGCCGTCCGTAGCATTTTTTTCCGGAACACTTTACGGCCACAGCTTTCAACCGATTTTCACCAAATTTTCACACTTTCTTTAGCCGGTGAACAAGAATTAACGAGGGCGATTTTTGAATTTCGAAAAAATGGCGGAGATATTACGACTGTTTGAAATTTTAAAAAATTCGCTGCGGCCGAACCGTTACGTTGGTTCGATTTTCACCCAATTTTACCATTACTCCTTATATTTTTTAAAATTTTTGGTGTAAAAAAAGGCATTTTTCTTTAACATTAATTATCATTTTAGTACCTAGGGAGAAATTCCATACTTCCACGCCTACGAGAGGGACCTCTCTTGGCCAAAAATCCCATTATTTCTACCTAGATTACTTCTTGATGAATTTCGAAGAGAAAAAAAAAACTCCGAAAATTTAAAACAAAAAACTCCGAAAATTTCTTGTAAAAAATTAGAAAACCAAAAAAAAAACCGGAAAATTAAAAAAAAACTTCCCCTCCGTTATACTTTCTCTTTTTATACTTCCCCCTCCGTTATACTTCACCTTCCTTATACTTACCCTCCCTTATACTTCCCCTCCTATATGTTTACTTCTCTTTAAGGAAGTATTCGTTGCAAGCTCTTCAAACAAGTACTTTTAACGTAGAATCGCTAGAGAATGCTAAGCCTGCAACACTTTCAAACGTTGAAGGATTTAAGGGAACACCAGTAAGTTTCCACCCTGTATGGCAACAGGGACTTTTAGGTTATTTTACGCCCACCATGGTTGATAACCATTCAGAAAGTTATTCTAACTTGTTTACATGTTCGGTTATCAATAATCCTTTAAATACGTTATAATTTAATTCTTTCTTTTCGATATGAAAAAGCGATTAAACGAAATTTTGCATAAGTAAGTTATTTTAATGAATTCCTTGCTTAGGATAAAACAATTTACTTTTTTTTTACATTTTGGCAGAGTTGTTGGGCTTGAATGTGTCGTCGTTGCAGATAGAGATGGCGTTCCTATTATTAAAGGTGTTTTTAAAATTTTAAAATAAAAAAAACTAATTTTTTTAAATTTGGCAGCCACCACAAAGGGCATACCAGACACAGCGCTTATGTCCAACTTCCTCTCAACTTTCGGCCTCATGTCGCATCAAGGTGGCAAACTAGGGATGGGAGATAATAAAACTATTATTTGCATGTATTCTACATACCAGGTTTGTCAATCTGTTCGGCTAAGTTTTGACTTATTTCTTAAAAAAAACCCAGGGTCCCCCTCCTTCGACTTAAAACTTATTGTATTACCCTCCAAATTTTGATTTCTTTTCAGGTCGTACAAATGGACCTTCTAGGAATGATCATCACTTTCATCGGTGACAACAACTGCAACACTGGTCATATTTTGTCCATTAAAAAGAACTGAATCCCATAATAAACGATCTAAGGAAAGTACTTAATAGTGCAGATTACCAGTAATTATTTAAAAAAAATTTTATATAGAAAATAAAATATTTTATATTAAATTTGTTATTGTAAAATAAAATTTCTAATGACTAAAATACCTATTGAAAATAAAAATGATTTATTTAAAAAATATTGTTAATTTCAAGCTCAGTCGAGGTATTCTGTTAATAAAATTTAAAATTTAAAAATAAAGATAAAGAAAAAATATAATTAAGTTATTATATAATGATTACCATTATATCCTACTCTGGTGGACAGTAAACATAGAAGAAAAAAAATACTAGTTTGAAGGGCTTCTAACAAAAACTTCCTTAAAGAGAAGGAACAATATAGGAGGAGGAAGTATAAGGGAGGAGAAGTACAATGGAGGGGAAGAATAATTTCAAGTATTTAGATTTTAGACCTTAGTTATACTCTTATACTTAGACCTTTGTTGGGAGGGGAAGTATAACGGAGGTCTAAAATCTAAACACTTAAAATTATTCTTCCCCTCCATTGTACTTCTTTTCACTTATACTTCCCCTCCGTAATATGAGGGAGGGAAGTATAAAGGAGGTCTAAAATCTAAATAGGTACTTGAAATTATTCTTCCCTCCATTGTACTTCTTTTCACTTATACTTCCCCCTCCGTAAATATGAGGGAGGGGAAGTATAAAGGAGGTCTAAAATCTAAATAGGTACTTGAAATTATTCTTCCCCTCCATTGTACTTCTTTTCACTTCTGCTTCCCTCTCCGTAAATATGAGGGAGGGGAAGTAATACGGAGGTCTAAAATTTAAATACTTGAAATTATTCTTCCCCTTCATTGTACTTCTTCTCACTAATACCCCCCCCCCTTGTACTTCCCCTCCCGTATAATTACGGAGTATAAATCTAAATACTTGAAATTATTCTTTCCCTTCATTACTCACTAATACTCCCCCCCTGTACTTCTCCTCACTTATACTTCCCTCTCCGTAAGTATGAGGGAGGGAAAGTATAACGGATGTCTAAAATCTAAATACTTGAAATTATTCTTCCCCTCCATTGTACTTCTCCTCACTTATACTTGGGGAAGTATAACGGAGGTCTAAAATCTAAATACTTAAAATTATTCTTCCCCTTCATTGTACTTCTCCTCACTAATACTCCCCCACCCTTGTACTTCCCTCCCTTATACGGAGGGGGCTCCGTAAGTATAAGGGAGGAGAAGTATAACGGAGGTCTAAAATCTAAATGTACTTGAAATTGTTCTTCCCCTCCACTGTACTTCTCCTCACTTATACTTACCCTCCGTAAGTATAAGGCAGGGGAAGTATAACGGAGGTCTAAAATCTAAATTGTACTTGAAATTATTCTTCCCCTCCATTGTACTTCTTTTCACTTATACTTCCCCTCCGTAAATATGTGGGAGGGGAAGTATAACGGAGGTCTAAAATCAAAAAATACTTGAAATTATTCTTCCCCTCCATTGTACTTCTCCTCACTTATACTTCCCCCTCCGTAAGTATAAGGCAGGGGAAGTATAACGGAGGTCTAAAATCTGAATTTACTTGAAATTGTTCTTCCCCTCCACTGTACTTCTCCTCACTTACACTTCCCCCTTCCGTAAGTATAAGGGAGGGGAAGTATAACGGAGGTCAAAATCTGAATTGTACTTGAAATTGTTCTTCCCCTCCACTGTAGTTCTCCTCACTTATACTTCCCCTCCGTAAGTATAAGGCAGGGGAAGTATAACGGAGGTCTAAAATCTAAATACATACTTGAAATTATTCTTCCCCTCCATTGTAATTCTCCTCACTTATACTTCCCCCTCTGTAAATATGAGGGAGGAGAAGTATACGGAGGTCTAAAATCTAAATTGTACTTGAAATTGTTCTTCCCCTCCACTGTACTTCTCCTCACTTATACTTCCCCCTCCGTAAGTATAAAGCAGGGGAAGTATAACAGAGGTCTAAAATCTAAATTGTACTTGAAATCGTTCTTCCCCTCCACTGTACTTCTCCTCACTTATACTTCCCCCTCCGTAAGTATAAAGCAGGGGAAGTATAACAGAGGTCTAAAATCTAAATTGTACTTGAAATCGTTCTTCCCCTCCACTGTACTTCTCCTCACTTATACTTCCCTCTCCGTAAGTATAAGGGAGGGGAAGTATAACGGAGGTCTAAAATCTAAATTGTACTTGAAATTGTACTTCTCCTCACTTATTCTTCCCCCTCCGTAAGTATAAGGGAGGAGAAGTATAACGGAGGTCTAAAATCTAAATTGTACTTGAAATTGTTCTTCCCCTCCACTGTACTTCTCCTCACTTATACTTCCCCTCCATTGTACTTCCCCTCCTATTGTTACTTCTCTTTAAGGAAGTTCCCGTCGGGGCCAGCTCCAGACTAGTACTTTTTCCAAGTATCAAGCCAAAAAAAAAATCCTTTGACACCTCAACAACAAATGACTTCTTTCCAATCAATATTTCATCCGCTGACCTTTTCTTAAAGTAAGTTAATATGTCATAACTACAATCTGGGTTTCTGTATCTAAGTCAATAATCCTCCCGAGATTATTGATTGCCTGGAAATTAACCAAGGCAACTACCATAAACAGGGCGGAGAGAAAAATTTGTAAATTTAAGTGAAAATGCTCTGTAGCCAATGAGTTGCCCAATTTGAACCTTTTAAATTTTGAACTTCCCCAATCCAAATACTGTAAATACGTTTTGACAAGTCCTCGTTCTTTAAAAGCATGCAGAAAAGCAGGCATTAAGGTAATTATTTTATTTATTAAAATTGCATTCATTATTTTTTATTCAAGCCGGTAGATTTACTGTATAAAAGTCAAAAGATGTCGAAAGAGAAAACGGCAAAGAAGGCTCTCAAGAAAAATACCAGGCTTACGAAAAAGAAAGACAAAGTAAAATCAATAAATAAAAATTAATTAATTTATATTTTTTTAAAGAAAAACTTGGCCTCTGTCGACAAATTCGAAATGAACTGTTGATAAGAGGATTGAGGACAAAAAAGTTAAGGAGAAAAATGAAAAAGAAACTAAAAAAATTGAAAGGAAAAATAATGAAGAAAAAATTGAAGATAAAGTGCTTCCTGAATTAAGTAAGAACCATTTATTAATTGAAAAGCTAAAACACCCGTATACAGGGTGTCCGGAAACACATGGCAAGCGTCTGGGAGAGCGTTAAAAAGTGGTTTTACGAAAAAAAGTTAAATGTAAACCCCCTTAATTTAAATCAAAAAATTTGATGGTGTAGTTTAAAATCCGCCTGGATATACAGGGTGTCCCAGACACAACCTAACTTCGTTATTTCAAATGAGAACCCTATTTTTATTTCAGATTCGTAATCTACGCAAAATTTCAAGTAGATTTGAGTACTCATATGACGATTTTGGACAACTTTTAAAAATGTCAAAATTTAGCGTTTTTTGCGCTAAAATCCGTTAAAATTGACCTAGGAGGCTCGTTTTTTTTTAATTCCACTTATTTTTCCCGAAGAATCCAACTGTCTCAAATTTGAGCATCTTCGCATTCAGCATCACGAGATTTCGTCGCTAATGGCCTTTTTTCAAGTTAAACTCCAAATTCCATACTTCAAAAATGGAAATTAGCGATTTGTTGACGGAATTTAATTTTTGATGCATAAACACAAAAGACGCTGTAGCTCTTCAAAATTTGTGGTCCGAAAGAAAATTCCTTTCAACAAGTGCTAATTTTCATTTCTGGACTAAAATTTGGGTTCTAACTTGAAAAAAGACCATTAGCGACGAAATCTCGTGATGCAGAATGCGAAGATGCTCAAATTTGAGACAGTTGGATTCTTCGGGAAAAAATAAGTGGAATTAAAAAAAAACGAGTCTCCTAGGTCAATTTTAACGGATTTTAGCGCAAAAAACGCTAAAATTTGACATTTTTAAAAGTTGTCCAAAATGGACATATGAGTACTCAAATCTACTTGAAGTTTTGCGTAGATTACGAATCTGAAATAAAAATAGGGGTTCTCATTTGAAATAACGAAGTTAGGTTGTGTCTGGGACACCCTGTATATCCAGGCGGATTTTAAACTACACCATCAAATTCTTTGATTTAAATTAAGGGGGGTTTACATTTAACTTTTTTTCGTAAAACCACTTTTTAACGCTCTCCCAGACGCTTGCCATGTGTTTCCGGACACCCTGTATACTCGTATTCATAGTCTTCATATTCACATATTATGAATAAAATGAAATCAATATGAATAAGCTTTTTTTTTATTATCGTTGATTTATTTATTAATAGACTAAACTGAAAAATTTATTCCTTTTAAGATAATGACAAAAAAAGCCAAGAATGCCAAGAAAATTTGAAAAAATGCTGAAAAGGTTGGTTTTCATTTCTTTGATAGAATTTATTATTATTTTTTTTATTTAAATAAAAAAATTTATTTATTTTATAATCTTATTTATTATTAACTAATTAATTATTTTTAGGCTTTAAAACTAGAAATAGATCTCAATAATGAGAAAATTATGATAAAATCGAAAGAAAAATTGCCTAAATTCCCTCGTCCATTATCGGCCATGGAATTTACTAAAGAGGTCTTCGTTTACGAAAAAGAGGAGAAAGAATCAAAAATGGAATCAAATTTAGACATTGATTCAATTCAAGATTCGATTGAGAAGCTCGACTTTAAAAATTTCACTCCAAAAGAAAAAGTGCAAAGAATTTTTTAGTTTTTAATATTTTTATTGACCTTTTTATTAAGATTTCAAGGAATGTTTTGCCTGAAATAATTAAGAAAAGTGAACCCTTTGAAGATTTGAATAACAATCATGATGTGAAAAGAAGCCAGTCAAGAAGCGAATCAAGAAGAAAAAAAGAAAGCGAAAAAACGAAAAGACAAATGAAAACGAAAAAACGGATTATTCAAATCCAGAATATTGTCTTTTTAAATACAAACAAGTGATTGAAAACAGGTTGGTGAAAATTTTTTGTTTTTCTTTATTATTTTTGGTTTAGCATAGACAGAGAAATAAGAGAGCAGGATGTAAAACGTGTTCAGAGGCAAATCGAAGAAGGAATGGAAAGGTGGCAAGATCGAGTTTTGCTCTTGCAGTGGCTCGATTTGGAAAGGGCACAAGAACAAGTCGCTAAAGCGCTCGAAGTCAAAGTCGAGCGACTTCAACAAATGCAAAGAAGCAAAGAAATCCTTCACACGATGAACATAAACAGGTTCGCTTTAATCCTTAGGTTTTACCATAAATAAATTTTAGAGTCCGAGAAGAGGAAGATCTGAAGGCTGAATTTCTGAGAAGGGAAATCGAAATAAAATCGAAAATACTTATTCTACAACAGGAGAAAGAAAGGGTGATCTGCGAGTCAAAAGACAGAGCCCATTCAGTGGCTGAAATCAGGGAGCAAGTAAGGTAAATTCAGGCCTGTGGGTGCCACGACATAATGGGGAAAGTATAAAGGAGGGGAAGTACAACGAAGGGGTAGTATAAAGGAGGGGAAGTACAACGAAGGGGTAGTATAAAGGAGGGGAAGTACAACGAAGGGGTAGTATAAAGGAGGGGAAGTACAACGAAGGGGTAGTATAAAGGAGGGGAATATAACGAAGGGGTAGTGTAAAGGAGGGGAAGTATAACGAAGGGTAGTATAAAGGAGGGGAAGTATAACGAAGGGGTTAGTATAAAGGAGGGGAAGTATAACGAAGGGGTAGTATAACGAAGGGGTAGTATAAAGGGGAAGTATAAAGGAGGGGAAGTGTAACGAAGGGGTAGTCTAAAGGAGGGGAAGTATAACGATGGGGTAGTATAAAGGAGGGGAAGTATAAAGGAGGGGAAGTATACGAAGGGGTAGTATAAAGGAGGGGAAGTATAACGAAGGGGTAGTATAAAGGAGGGGAAGTATAACGAAGGGGTAGTATAAAGGAGGGGAAGTATAACGAAGGGGTAGTATAAAGGAGGGGAAGTATAACGAAGGGGTAGTATAAAGGAGGGGAAGTATAACGAAGGGGTAGTATAAAGGAGGGGAAGTATAACGAAGGGGTAGTATAAAGGAGAGGAAGTATAGCGAAGGGGTAGTATAAAGGAGGGGAAGTATAACGAAGGGGTAGTATAAAGGAAGGGAAGTATAACGAAGGGGTAGTATAAAGGAGGGGAAGTATAACGAAGGGGAGTATAAAGGAGGGGAAGTATAACGAAGGGGTAGTATAAAGGAGGGGAAGTATAACGATGGGGTAGTATAAAGGAGGGAAGTATAACGGAGGGGTAGTATGAAGTAGGGGAAGTATAAAATTATGATCTAAAATATCATCAGTCTAATAAATACATCACACACAATAGATCTTTCTATCAATTAGTGGTGATGAATCATCGCACAATTGGTGACCCATGACGAACACGAACACAGCAATGAAACAACAACAAACACAACATGTTTACACTCTCTCAACATACAAACACAGAATGAGAATAGCTTCCAGCAAGTCTTGATCCACGGTGCCAGTAAGCCATTTTTCTCCTCAATAAATCATCAACATCATCATCAATCGATATCAACAGTTCCGCAGCAGTTCGACTCACTGAACTGATAGAACTCCCTCAACTCAGCAGCTCCGCACATCTTCAACCTGCTGAATTGGTGGAACTTCAACCTTGGAACGAACTTCTCGACATCTGCGACACTCGCATCTTTGACACACAGCACCTCAGACCTTCAGACCTTCACCCTTCTTTGGGGGGGGGGGGGGGCACCACAACATATGATCTAAAATATTCTCACAGTCTAATAGATCACGACCATCTATCAATTCTAAATAGGCCCAGAGTTGCCTAAATATTCCTATCCTATTCGGAAGGGTATCACAATAACTTCTTTAAGGAAGTTAAAATCCAGTAATAAGGGAGTTTCTAGGCCATAATTTGACTTTAGATTTCCCATTTTCTGAGGAAAATACATAAAATTTACACTATATCATTTTTTTATTATTATTATAGAATAAAAACAAACAACAACAAAAGACACTTTTTTTTAATTCAAAGGAAGCTTAATAAGGCATTTTTAAAGCCAAAAACAGTGACATCATTCCAAATAAGAGAAAAAAAAATTCTTTTAAAATCCTTCAGTCTTAAAAAAAGAAGTTAAAAATAAAGGGAATGATCGAATTTTCATTTTTTCAGGAATATAATGACTCCGGAAACTTTCGATAGAAAAATTATGAAATACGGATTCGAAAAAAAAGTTTTAACACCGCCAGGAATGTGCCCGAGGTTAATGCAGTGTTCGCACATAAGGCTCGGATGAGCTCAAGCTTCCGGTACAATTGCACTTTTAGTTGAAAACAAAAAAAAAGGCCTATTTTTAGCTTAAGGCCTAAAAACATTTTATAAAAAAATTTTAATACTCAATTTTGTTAATTTTGACTAAATAAATACATAATTATAGTGTTTTTTAATTTTAAAAAAAATTGTAGGCGATAACACACAATGAAAAAATCGAATTTCAGAGAGAAAGAAAAAAAACGTGATTATGAAAAAACATAGTGCACGAAATTTCATTTTGTTCCCATTTCTTTCATTACCTATACAAAAATAATAGCGACTACCTAATTAGGCGAACCTCACTTGAAAATGACAAAAAACAAAAAGAAAAGTGAGGAGATCTTTGGTATTTACACTTTTGATACGTCAATCTAATTATTTTTTTCAATTATACATATAAAACATGAGTATACATATATACACATATTTGGAATGGACGATGGGAAGGGAAAAAAAGGCTTTACTGTTTTTTGTGTTGTTAACTTGAGAGTTTGTTGAGGCGTCCGTTAGGTCTTCGCTAGATGAACTTCGTATATCTCCTTCCATCTAAAAATTAAAAAGGAATTAAAATTGTGCAATTTAGACAGATTAAAAAAAAGAATTTTAATAAAATTAGTATATTCATATTTCGTTGCGTTAGTTCTAACACCGGCTATCTCATTTTTCCTAGGATTTCAGGAGAGCAAAAATGCGGATTAATTTCTCATTGGAATCAATGCATCACCTGTTGGCTAAATCGTGAACTGCTCGTTTTCTGTTGGTAATAGGGTTAAGCTACCAACAGAATTCGATTCTCCACAAAATTTACCATCGGATCACCTTTAGCTAAATCGTGAACTGTTGTTTTCTGTTGGTAATAGGGTTAAACTACCAACGGAATTCGATTCTCCACAAAATTTACCATCGAATCACCTTTAGCTAAATCGTGAACTGCTCGTTTTCTGTTGGTAATAGGGTTAAACTACCAACGGAATTCGATTCTCCACAAAATTTACCATCGGATCACCTTTGGCTAAATCGTGAACTGCTCGTTTTCTGTTGGTAATAGGGTTAAACTACCAACGGAACTCGATTCTCCACAAAATTTACCATCGGATCACCTTTGGCTAAATCGTGAACTGCTCGTTTTCTGTTGGTAATAGGGTTAAACTACCAACGGAATTCGATTCTCCACAAAATTTACCATCGGATCACCTTTAGCTAAATCGTGAACTGCTCGTTTTCTGTTGGTAATAGGGTTAAACTACCAATGGAATTCGATTCTCCACAAAATTTACCATCGGATCACCTTTAGCTAAATCGTGAACTGCTCGTTTTCTGTTGGTAATAGGGTTAAACTACCAACGGAATTCGATTCTCCACAAAATTTACCATCGGATCACCTTTAGCTAAATCGTGAACTGCTCGTTTTCTGTTGGTAATAGGGTTAAACTACCAACGGAATTCGATTCTCCACAAAATTTACCATCGGATCACCTTTAGCTAAATCGTGAACTGCTCGTTTTCTGTTGGTAATAGGGTTAAACTACCAACGGAATTCGATTCTCCACAAAATTTACCATCGGATCACCTTTAGCTAAATCGTGAACTGCTCGTTTTCTGTTGGTAATAGGGTTAAACTACCAACGGAATTCGATTCTCCACAAAATTTACCATCGGAAACAATGCCAAACTCAAAATTGATAAACTAGTTAGAACTAACGCGACGATTTGCTCAACTTAAGAGAAAAATTACCTGTCCAGCTGAAATTGCATTGTAGGCAATTTTGAGGATGAGATGCGTCCAGAAAATATGAAGAGCAAGTAGTAGGCAGAGAAGACCGTTGAAGATGTAGTAAGCTGGGAACATGGTGTTGACGATACGAGGAGCGCTTATCGTCGTACTATAAAGAATCCAAAACGGATAAATCCCGATTCTCGTGACAAGCCAGAGTATCGTAAAAACAGCAAAAAGCGCATCGCAGAGTTTCTGATAGTTGGCGTGTTTGGCCATTTTGGCGGCGTCGAGGAAAATATCGGCGCAGTCGTGGACTAGGAGGACGAGCGTCCCGACTCGCTCGAGATTGCAGACCATGAGAAAGAAAGTAAAAGAATCACTGCTATATGGTGGATGAACATCTGCCAAAAATCTTTCCTTTTCACATCCCGGAATTGAGAGATGGTCAACGACCAATAAAACGACAGCGATATCATGTAATACCACCATACATCATCGGTGATACTCTGCAAAGAAAATACTCATCAAACTTTCAACTCATAATTTATGATCTATATCAAAGGAATGATTAATTTAACTTTTTTTTAATATCACGACAGATATTGATTCTACGAGCACCTGGATGATCATTATCAACTACTAATCAATACCATTCTATTCAGTAAATGCTAATTCTTTAAAAAAATAATAAAAATAATAAATAAAAACTTAATAAATAAAAACTAAATAAGTAAATAAAAATAAATAAAACTTAAAAAATACCTCATTATAGGTTCTATAGATATTTAGGTTTTTCTGATAAAATTAAAATTCCTTTTTCTCAAAAAAAAAGTTGAAATTGTTGATCTAAACTTAATTTTGGTGAAGTTTTTGTTTAAGTTATACTTCAATAATAAAGTTTATAAGTCCAAAAAAGGAGTTAAAAAGTAAATTAAAAAATTGTTTGAAGATGTTGGGTTTTACCCTAGTAAGATGTATCTCGAAGGTTGGTTTTTTATGGATGAACTTCCTAGATTATCCATAAAAAACCAACCTTCGAGGTAAAAAATTGTTAAAAAAATGATTTCCTGGCATCGGAAGGCCATACTTCAAAATGATATTTTCGTGGTATTTTTCAGAGGATGTCCTATTATCAATGATAGGATCAAAGATAAACAGAAAAAAAAAAGTAAACAATACCTGGTGAGGATAATTTGTCCAACATTCATCGATATTCCAAAGCCATGGTTTATTCCAGAGGCATATAAGGCCATAAATAAATGAATAAGCATAATACGAACACCTCCAGCTAAAAAAAAATTTAAACAATTTTTTTGATTACATAATTTTGGAACAACTTAATATTTCAAGGCTTAACTACAAAAACTAAAAATGCCTAACCTTGAGAGTTTAAGGCGTCAACTTATAAAAGATAATGCAAGGCATATAATTAGTGAAGAGAAAAGCAGAATTGGGGACTTAAAAATTATCTTTTTTTCAATTATTAGGTCCATCAGAATCGCCATTTTTTCATAATTTGTTATGATGATTTTCTCAAAAATTCGTAAGAAGTTTTTTCGTAAACCAATCAGTTTACTGGTTTTGAGAGAATTTTTTTTAATTTTTAAAAAAGAAAGATACCTATTGTGTTACCCTCAACAGACGGTTTTTTCGGGGGGGGGGGGGGTTAGTGTGTTTGAGGTACTTTAAGGGCAACATTCTAATGATGAAAATGCTACTTTTAGAAATAAATTTAATTTTTTTAATTAATTAAAAAATATAAATTTTCATAACAAATAAAAATTCTCTTTGAGGAAGTTAATAAATACGAAAAATTCTTTCATAAATACTTTTAAAAAAGTGTTTGAGGGCAACAGTCTAATGATTAAAATGATGAAAATGCTACTTTTAGAAATAAATTTAATTTTTTTAATTAATTATTTAAAAAATAAATTTTCATAATAAATAAAAATTCTCTTTGAGGAAGTTAATAAATACGAAAAATTCTTTCATAAATACTTTTAATTAAGTGTTTGAGGGCAACTGTCTAATGATTAAATGATGAAAATGCTACTTTTAGAAATAAATTTAATTTTTTTAATTAATTATTTAAAAAATAAATTTTCATAATAAATAAAAATTCTCTTTGAGGAAGTTAATAAATACAAAAAATTCTTTCATAAATACTTTTAAAGAGAATATGATGATTGATGAGTAAATATTTTGAGGAATTGTTAATCACGATTGTTTTGACTGAAATCGTCAATGAGATAATTTAAATCCACTTAATGAATCATTAAAAAAATTAAAAGTAATAAAAACATCGTTTATCAATATACGCTATCAATTAATAAAAAAAGTGTAATAAAATGCAAATTTCATAATCGATCCACTATTTTTATGCATTCCAACAATCCGACTCAAGGTTAGTCACTACATAATGAATGATGGCAATCTTTGTCATCATTCTAACACATGAAGTTTCCTGGTATTGAGAGAATTTTTTTTTAACTTTTGAAAAAGAAAGATATTGTGTTACCCTCAACAGACGTTTTTTTTTCCTATACTTTGAGGGCAACAGTCTAATGATTAAAATGATGAAAAAGCTACTTTTAGACCCCCTCCCAAGATTTTAAAGAAGATAAGGGCCAGATGGCTAAACACAAATTAATGGGGCCCAATCTAGAGACAAAATGAAGGCAGAAAAAGTAGCTTTCACCTGGGATTTGGGTAACTTCAATAAAATTGAGCTTTCAACAAAAACTTCCTTAAGGGGATATGAGGGTTTTAAGTTGGTTGCTTTGTACATTTTTCGTTGTGAGCAACGGTTTTCGGTTTTTCCCTTCTATCTCGGAAACCGTCGCTCAAAACGAAAAAATGTCCTAAGTAAAAGTCGTAGCTACGGAAATTTACTACATAAAATAACTTATTAGTTTTTTCCGTCAGAGCAATATTTTAGGAGATATGAAGGTTTTAATTTTTCAGACAGGCTCTGTAGGATTATTAGTTTTAACCTCATAACTCCTTAAATATTGCTCTTACGCAAATAATAAATAAAGAAATTTTTGTAGGAAATCTTTGTACCTACAACTTTTACTTAAGACATTTTTTCGTTTTGAGCGACGGTTTCCGAGATAGAAGGGAAAAACCGAAAACCATTTCTCACAACGAAAAATTTGCAAAGCAACTCACTTAAGAACCCTCATATCTTCTTAAGTATTGCTCTGACAAAAAAACCAATGAGGTCTTTTTTGTAGGAAATTTCCGTAGCTACGACTTTTACTTAAGACATTTTTTCGTTTTGAGCGACGGTTTCCAAGATAGAAGGGAAAAACCGAAAACCGTTGCTCACAACGAAAAATTTGCAAAGCAACTCACTTAAAAACCATCATACCTCCTTAAAGAGATGGAACAATTTAGGAGGTATTTTTTTTTTTTTTTTTTTTAAAAAAGTAGATATAACCAATGAGCAAGAGGCTTACTCTTCCTATTGGTTAATCTACTCTTTTTTGATACTTGTTGGCCTCAGGCCGTTACAAGGGGGGAGGGGGGTTGGACCCAGGCGGGGGCTTTCGCCATAATGCCGTGGCGCCCTTTTTTCGGGACCAACTACCAGAGGAGTGGCCTAACTAAATTATCCACAGATTTTGTAGAGGGATATTTTAATTGGAATTTTACTTCCAACCAAAAATCCCTATACCCAACCTGGGATCGAACCCCGGTCTTCCGTGGTGTGAGTCAGAGACTGAACCCACCAGCCACGGAGCCGGTTTTAGGAGGTATTTAATAGATTAAACTTTCTAAAAAGAAAGATATTGCGTTACCCTCAACAGACAGTTTTTTAAAGGGTGTTCGGTGATTTTTGTTTGAGGTACTTCGGGGACATTTTAAAAAAAACACAACTTTCTGCAACAATAGTAATGGAACTGTGATTATAATCATAATCAGAATAATAATCATAATTCAATCAAAAATAATTAAGTTTACAATCATAATTTGGATTACGATGAATGACCAAAATGTCATAAAAACCTTTGGTTTACTCCAAAACTTGAGCGTTTAGCGCTTTCTGTAAGGAATTTAATTACTTTTGTATGTTTTTATCGCTAAAACTCTTAGTTTTCAAGGTATTTGATAACATTGGATTTAAAAAACGCTTTTGGACAGCCTACTCTGCCAAACTAGTCGGTGTTTTACCACTTGCACCAAAATTGTGGTGTTTTCCCATAAATTGATAAGGGTGTTTAACAACGCTTTTGGACAGCCTACTATGCCAATCTAGTCGGTGTTTTACCACTTGCACCAAAATTGTGGTGTTTACCATAAATTGATAAGGGCCTTATTTTACCGTATTAATAACCTGCTGGTTACATAATAGTTAGGACATACCAGTCTTCGCTGAATTTGATAAGAGTTGAAGGTTTTTCCTGAGATCTTCTTAATCGGAGCCATCTTTCGATTTGCCGCTCGGAAAGATCAGTTTGCTTCATGATCGAAAGGACCTCCTTGTGGCTCATTTTGCTGTTGAGTTTATACGCCTTTTCTAAATATTCGTTCGCCGGCGCCCGTTTCTGTTTGACGCCTTTGATCCCCAGAGCTACACCGATGGGCGAGAATACAAAACTGAAAAATAAAAGTTTTAGCGAGAAAAATGAAAAAAATTAGACTTTTTACCTTTCTAGAAAATAACGAAGGAAGAGCACAGCTATCGCCATAGGTAAAGGATAGTAAAGATGAGTATGATCAGTATATTTGACTTTCTCGTTAGGAACTAAGTCAGCCCATGTGACGTTTGGAGGTAACCAGACTTTCGGCGACCAAAACGTCTCCAGTAGGCCCCCGATGACGTTCATTTTAAAATGAAATTAAATCAGAAATAAAAAATAACCAAACTTTAAAAACAAAACAAAAAAACTGAAAAAAGAAATAACGGCACGAAGGACGGGAGTTAGCGGCGAGATAAAACTCCTCCTTCCCGTTTTACTCTCTTTACGAGACTCCCATTGACAGACTGGGCGTTATCAGGGTTGCCAACTTAAAAAGTAGATGTAATGATTTTTCCCTATTGGATCCTTGCCAAAAAAATGACCGCCAAATTTAAATTTTTTCGATTTCTTTTCCAGACTTTTCCAGACTCCATCTTAAAAGGGAATTAATAGCTTTGTTCCAACCGCAGTTTGAAACTGGCTTGATTTGACGGATAAACTTTTCGAACGACGTCAATTTTGACGTCCAAATCCTTCCGCGCATTCTCCAGGAGTTTCAAACTGCGGTTGGAACAAAGCTATATTCCCTAAATCTCATACTGAAGTTAGTCTAATTCCCTCCCTGTGCCCTCCATATACCTCAAAAGGAAGATATTTTAATACCCTCCATCTTAAAAGGGAATTAATAGCTTTGTTCCAACCGCAGTTTGAAACTGGCTAGATTTGACGGATAAACTTTTTGAACGACGTCAATTTTGACGTCCAAATCCTTCCGCGCATGCTCCAGGAGTTTCAAAGTGCGGTTGGAACAAAGCTATATTCCCTAAATCTCACACTGAAGTTAGTCTAATTCCCGCCCTGTGCCCTCCATATACCTCAAAAGGAAGATATTTTAATACCCTCCATCTTAAAAGGGAATTAATAGCTTTGTTCCAACCGCAGTTTGAAACTGGCTTGATTTGACTGATAAACTTTTCGAACGACGTCAATTTTGACGTCCAAATCCTTCCGCGCATGCTCCAGGAGTTTCAAACTGCGGTTGGAACAAAGCTATATTCCCTAAATCTCATACTGAAGTTAGTCTAATTCCCACCCTGTGCCCTATACCTCAAAAGGAAGATATTTTAATACCCTCCATCTAAAGGGAATTAATAGCTTTGTTCCAACCGCAGTTTGAAACTGGCTTGATTTGACGGATAAACTTTTCGAACGACGTCAATTTTGACGTCCAAATCCTTCCGCGCATGCTCCAGGAGTTTCAAACTGCGGTTGGAACAAAGCTATATTCCCTAAATCTCATACTGAAGTTAGTCTAATTCCCACCCTGTGCCCTCCATCTACCTCAAAAGAAGATATTTTAATACCCTCCACCTCAAAAGGGAATTAATAGCTTTGTTCCAACCGCAGTTTGAAACTGGTTTGAAGCTTCTGGAGCATGCGCAAAAGGGTTTGGACATTGAACGTCAAATCTGAAGTCATCTGACGTCAAGTTTGACGTGGGAATCCTTCTGCGCATGCTCCAAGAATTTCAAACCAGTTTCAAACTGCGGTTGGTACAAAGCTATATACATTCCCTAATCTCATACTGAAGTTAGTCTAATTCCCACCCTGTGCCCTCCATATACCTCAAAAGGAAGATATTTTAATACCCTCCATCTCAAAAGAGAATTAATAGCTTTGTTCCAACCGCTGTTTGAAACTGGTTTGAAATTCTTGGAGCATGCGCAGAAGGATTCCCACGTCAAACTTGACGTCAGATGACTTCAGATTTGACGTCCAAACCCTTTTGCGCATGCTCCAGAAGCGCAAAAAGAAGCCATTGTAGTAAGCTCAATGATCTCAAAAGAAAATTATTGTAATACCCTCCACTTTTAGGTCATTCTAATACCCTCCATAGTCTTTTGAAGTTGTTTTTTCAGATCCTCCAGGTAGGGTCAAAAAAGACCCTTCGTTTTAAAAAAATTTGTCCAAAAATAAGCAACGAAATTTTTCAAATATGTACGTAAATAAACAATTCTTTAAGGAAGTTAAAAAAGGTGAAAATTCAATAAAAACGTTTTTGAGTAAAGAAAAAAAAGCGGGAAACCCCATTCAAGGATCCCCTTTATGTTAGTTTTAAAACTGTCCACTTGGTTGCCTAAAAATTATGAAAATTACCAATTAACTTCAAATGAATCGTTTTAAATTATTGAAATATTTAAAATAATTAATTAAATATTTAAAATACGTCGAAGAAAAAAAATTGATAAAAATTTTTCTTTTTCTCTTTCCATTTCTTCAAACTCGATCGAAATTTCGGACGTCAGTAATCTTAGAAAACAAATGTACCTGATGGTCTCAAGACGGAGTACCTTTATAGGTCAAGTTATTTAAAAAATAAGGAAAAAAGTAATTTTAATCGAATTTAAAAAAATTAATTTAAATTTCGTTTTGGAAAAATGTCTAAATTCTCAAAATCTTTCGGTGCGGAATGTTTGTGTCGAGTCATATCGTAAAATAGGAAGTGAAATCTACACTTTGGTTACTTCCAGTTTATCGGTTTTAAGAATGTAATTCGTATAGATTTTCGACTTTTTTTTTTATAATTTTTTTTTTGTTCGCCTTAAAATCCGGGTTTTTATTGTTAAATGGCGGAGAAGTTAGGTTTAGGGCCCGAACCGAGGGAATTAAAAATCGGCGACAGTTTTTCCAGTAATAAAATTGCATTCCACACTCTGAGATGTAAGTTTCCATATGTACACGTTTTTTCTTTATTTTTTTCTTTTTTCCCTTTTGTTAAGGTGAAGTCTGTGCCAATATTGTTAACTATTCTTTAAAATAAAAGAAGATAAATTAAAATGTTCAATTTTGCACAGATTTTCCCTTTCTATCTCTTTTATTTTTTTTTAACTTTATTTTTGATTTTATTATTTGTTTAATACTTATAGATTCTAATTTATTATTGAGAATTTGCTTTATGTTGTGAAAAATTAACGTTTTAAATTTTGAAAATTGAAATTTTTTAGTTTTTTTAACCACGTGGGAGGAAAATTTTGTTATTTTTTCCTTTATTTGTTGAGCAAATCTCATTGGTTTTGGCCTGGAAAAGCAAGTGCTCCTTTTCCCGAATCTTGTGCTAGAGGAACCCTTTTTACTCGATCTTCAATTGAGTTAAAAACTCAATTTTTCTTTGCCGAAGAAACCACTTTTCAAATATTGTCAAATTAAAACAAAAACCAACATTGTTCACCCAATTCTCCTGAACATGCATTTTTTAAAAGATTTTTCAGCGTTTTTGGCCCAATTTTGAGAAGTCTCATATGTGGGATGGATCATCACCACTCCTTTTTACTCGATCTTAAGTTAATTGAGTTAAAAACTCCATTTTTCTTTGCCGAAGCAACCATTTTTAAAATATTGTTAAATTGAAACAAAAACCAACATCCTTGTTCACCCAATTCTCCTGAAAACCCCATTTTTAAAAAGATTTTCATCGTTTTTATTTTTTGAGAAGTTTTATATAATTTTATGGCCGAAAAACACCCGTGCAACGCATTTTTGTCGCTTAGTTTATTGCCAGAGGAACACCCGATTTTTGGCCTTTTTTCTCGGTTTTTTTACCTGGATTTTGTCATTTTTTCCTTTATGTTGAGCAACTCTCATTGGTTTTTCGGCCTGGAAAAGCAAGTGCTCCTTTTCCTCAATCTTGTGCTGGAGGAACTTTTTACTCGAATTTTCAATTGAGTTAAACACTCAATTTTTCTTTGCCGAGCAACCAATTTTCAAATATTGATAAATTGAAACAAAAACCAACATTGTTCACCCAATTCTCCTGAAAACTGCATTTTTTAAAAGATTTTCAGCGTTTTTGGCCCTTGAGAAGTTTCATATGATTTTATGGCCGAAAAACACCCGTGCAACGCATTTTTGTCGCTTAGTTTATTGCCAGAGGAACACCCGATTTTTGGCCTTTTTTCCTCGGTTTTTTACCTGGATTTTGTCATTTTTTCCTTTATTTGTTGAGCAACTCTCATTGGTTTTTCGGCCTGGAAAAGCAAGTCTCCTTTTCCTCAATCTTGTGCTAGAGGAACCCTTTTTACTCGATCTTCAATTGAGTTAAAAACTCAATTTTTCTATGCCGAAGAAACCACTTTTCAAATATTGCTAAATTGAAACAAAAACCAACATCCATGTTCACCCAATTCTCCTAAAAACCGCATTTTTTAAAAGATTTTTCAGCGTTTTGGCTTTTTGAGAAGTATTATTTGATTTTATGCCGAAAACACCCGTGCAACGTATTTTTGTTGCTTTGTTTATTGCTGAACACCGGATTTTTGTCCTTTTTTCTCGGTTTTTTACCTGGATACCCAAATACTATTTTTTGTCGTTTTCTTGATTTATCGCCCTTGAGAAACCCTATTTTACTAAATTTTCGGCTTAAGAACTCCTTTCCTCTGAATTTTAGTCGCCTAACTTTGTTGTATTTTTCCTTTTTAGTACTATAATAATTTTTGTCGTTTACAGATGATTTAAACCTGCCAGCGTCGTTTCTGCGAGCAAACATGCGACAATCGAAGTCGGCGCCAACCAACAGATAACCGTCACGCATTTAGAATCTGCGGAGCATCTCAGTCCGTCTTTAAAGGGTCGCAACGTCCCTACCATAAAGAATGTGTGCTTATCATAGATAGGTCCACAGGGGAGATAACACTTGAAAAGTTATCTACTAACATTCAATTAAAAAAGACTCGGTATGCCATTTTTTTTCGCATTCTCTTTTGCCAAATATTTTTGTTTGCTTTTTTTAAAAACTCTTATCTAAAAGATTAGGCATTGAAGATATGAAAAAGTTTTAAATTTTATTGTCTGCTTTTTTTATCTGGAAATAATAAAATGTGAATAAAGGCTTGGGGGTCTGCGGTTTTTAGAGAAGCCCTTACGTTTTACCGTAATCCCTTCTTCTCAAAATCACAGTAAATTTCTGTTATCGATAAGAGATTATGGTTTTTAGTCAACGAATTTTGTTCCCAAAAAAATTATTGATTTGCTACATTTTGTGCCCTTTTTTGAAAGATTGAATATTTTGTTTTTGTAGGCAAGAGTCGCATAAGCCGTCCGGCTATGGTCGACCACCGACACCAGTCGAGAAGAAGCCGTCCCCGCCAGGTCCTCGACATAGGATAGGTGCCGGGAACGGAAGCGGAAGCAGTCGAAATTTCGGTGCGATCCCGAAGCATTCGCCGCTTCACGCTTCACCGTCTTACCCCATGCGAAGCCCAGCTCCTCATCCGGCCAGCTTGCACAAATCGCCGCCTCAGGTCCACATCACCGCTTCCAGTCCGACTCCGGCTGGAAGTTTGCCAATTTTAGACGAATTAAATGACAACTCCTCCAGTAGTTTCGATATTGCGGCCACGTTGAATCTTCCAGAAATTAAAACCTCTCCAGATTTTTCTGGAATCAATTTAAATGATGAAGTACGTTATAAAATCATCTTTTGATTTAATTTTTAATTTTTTTTTTCCTTTTAGGATGGGACTCCCGAAGTTGGAATTTTATCAGACTCGTCCTCAAGTTCGAGCAGCGATAGCAATTCCTCTGATAGTGATAGTGAACCTGAACCGGCTAGAAAGCCAATGAATGGTAAATTAATGAAATTACTAATTAGTCTTAATACTATACCGAGTAAATTAGGATGAAGTACTTGTTGAAAAAGCTTCCACGAAAACTCCCTTAAGGAGAAGTTAAAATATAGGAGGGGGAAGTATAACGGGGGTATAACGGGGGGAAGTATAACGGAGGGGGAAGAGTAAGGATGGGGAAGTATAACAAAGGAGGAAGTTTTTTTTTTTTCGAAAAATTTTCCGATTTTTTAATTTTCGAGTTGTCTAAGTTTTTTTTTTCCAAAATTTTATAAGTTTTTGTTTTGAAAATTTTCCAAGTTTTCTGTTTTAAAATTGCGTTTTTTTCCGGGAAATTTTCTAATTTTTTTTTTTTTCGAAAATTTTTTTAAGTATCAAGGTAGAAATAATGGGATTTTTGCCCAGAGAGGTCCCTCTCGTTGGGCGTTGAAGTATGAAATTTTCCCTACTAAAATGATAATTAATGTAAAAAAAATATTTTTTTTACACCAAAAATTCTTAAAAAATATAAGGTAATTGGTGAAAATTTGGTGAAAATCGGAAACAATTCGGCCGCCGAATTTTTTAAAATTTCTAACAGTCATATCTCCGCCATTTTTTCGAAATTCAAAAATCGCCCTTACATTCTTCTTCACCGGCTAAAGAAATTTGTGTAAAATTTGGTGAAAACCAATAATGAAAACTTTGGCCGTTAAGTGTTCTGGACGGACGGCCGGACGGCACCACAGACAAAGTTGAGATCGGTAAAAATCATATATTCATTTGACCCCCCCCCCAAAAACCTGACTTGGAGGGTATCTCAATATCTTTAAGGAAGTTAAAAAGAGTAGAAAAAGATTTAAACCCCCAGAGGGATTTGAACCTAAGTCCTTAGGGTTTCTAGCCCAAACCAACTAAACTATGGAACATGGCAACTTTCTTTCCTTCCCCTTATTTTACTGTAATCCAATCGGTGTAATCGTAATCATATTGGGCCCCCCTCTACTTATCGCTTTTTCTTAATTTACTCGGTGTAGTATAAAAAATAAAATTCATCAATTTTTTCTTAAAATAATTAATTTTTTTTTCAGGCCATGTCAATGGTAAAAGTTCACCATCGATAGCCTCAATGCCCTCAATGCCTGAGCGTTTACTGAATGAAGACCTCCAGCTTTCGGAATCTGGGTCTGATTCGGACTGAAATCCTCTCTTTTTAAATTTTATCCAAACTCTCTTTTTAATCTATACATATTATATATGACTATGTTATTGTAAATAAAGAAAGCCGATAGGAGCTTAGCGATTCTATAACTAGGATTTTCTTAATATTTAATTTGTTTATATGTTAATTAATATTTTGTTAATTTTTTTTTGTTTACAAAAAAGATCTGCTACCATATTTGAATGCTCAAATTTATATACCATTAGAGTGTTTTTAATTTTTAAGTTATCGGAGCGATGTGTTGGAATTGCCGACCAATTTTATTGTAAAAGCCAACACGTACCATCACGCCGTTTTTTTTTAAGTTTTCTTAAAATGATTCTTGCCGTGGAGATAATAATTTGATGAAATTTTTCGAGTCCATTTTCAAGTGTCCTTTTATATAAATAATTTTAACCCCTGTTATAGAAAGGAAAATGTATGAGTCTGTAGAGTATGATACTCTGATGAGATGAAATGGAAAGAAAAATTAATAAATATCGAAAGAAATTTATACATGAGCATGAAAAAAAGTTGTATTTTATTCCCCTCAAGTCCCCTAAAAAGCGAGGAGTAATGGTAAACAGAATAAGGCTATATAAACTAGGATGTTTAATTAAAAAAATAATTGGCACATTAAAAATAATCACAAGTTTATGCGATGGCATATATTTCAGCACCTTAATGGAAGACTATTTTTAGAGACTACAAATTCCTCAGCTTATCTTTATAGTCGAGGATGATTTGTCCGAGTTGGCTTCGGTCCCCATCGGACTTGAACAGCGGCCGAATTCGGTCGGACCGTTTGGTGAAGCGTTGGTGCGAAGGCATTCGTGCCTGAAGAGTCTCAAAGCTGGCTCCGTCGCTCTCAATATGTTGAGTTTCTCACGAGAAAACAAATCTAAAAGTGAGCTCACTTTGTTCTTTTCACTTGAAGTTCGGTAAGAAAGGAACAATTTTGATATGTCTTTATCAGCTTGTACTGTCGGCAGATAATTTGAATGCTTCTTCCGAGCTAAAAGAAAAATTTTTGAGGTTAACAACATATTTGAGGTTAACTTAGATCAGTGTTTCTCAAACTTTTTGAAGACTGCGCCCCCCCCCCCCTAAGAATTCTATTGAAACCATTATAAAAACTAGGTACTACACTACCTACTGCGCGTATATTGGTTGAAATTGAAGTTTTTTTAAAATGTTAGAATACTGAGGGGGGGAAGCCCTACGAAGAGCCTGTAGACCGAAATTTTAAGGATTTCAGAGTAATCGATAACATATTATCATCTAACTCATCAGTAATCACTGATTAATCACCTATAAACAAGCATTTCGCGACGCCGCCAAGGGGAGCTTGAAAACGGGAGCAGGGGCGCTTCTCTCCTCAAATTTTCTTTTATCATACTAAACCCGCAAGACTTGGCGGTCATGATGGTTTTAGTATCTCAAGCGACTCGTCAAAGAGACCCTGATTTTGTTATAGGTGGGCCATTTTTTTTGGAACAAAATTTTTTATCGCATTAATAAAAATTAAATTAAAAAAAGGACTCACGCTAACGCCCCCAGCCACTTAGCCATTGCCCCTCTATCACTCAAATTTTGCTTAACGCCCCCCAGTAACTTCCCAGCGCCCCCAGGGAGGCGGCACCGCCCCCGTTGAGAATCGCTGACTTAGATCACTTACGCTAACGCCCCCAGCCACTTAGTCATTGCCCCTGTATCAACCAAATTTTGCTTAACGCCCCCAGTAACTTCCCAGCGCCCCAGGGGGCGGCACCGCCCCCGTTGAGAATCACTGACTTAGATCACTTACGCTAACGCCCCCAGCCACTTAGCCATTGCCCCTCTATCACCCAAATTTTGCTTAACGCCCCCCAGTAACTTCCCAGCGGGGAGGCGGCACCGCCCCCGTTGAGAATCACTGACTTAGATCACTCACGCTAACGCCCCCAGCCACTTAGCCATTGCCCCTCTATCACCCAAATTTTGCTTAATGCTCCCCAGTAACTTCCCAGCGCCCCAGGGAGGCGGCACCGCCCCTGTTGAGAATCGCTGACTTAGATCACTTACGCTAACGCCCCCAGCCACTTAACCATTGCCCCTCTATCACCCAAATTTTGCTTAACGCCCCAGCGCCCCAGGGAGGCGGCACCGCCCCCGTTGAGAATCGCTGTCTAAGATCACTCACACTAACGCCCCCAGCCACTTGGCCATTGCCCCTCTATCACCCAAATTTTGCTTAACGCCCCCAGTAACGCCCCAGGGAGGCGGCACCGCCCCCGTTGAGAATCGCTGTCTAAGATCACTCACACTAACGCCCCAGCCACTTGGCCATTGCCCCTCTATCACCCAAATTTTGCTTAACGCCCCAGTAACTTCCCAGCGCCCCAGGGAGGCGGCACCGCCCCCGTTGAGAATCGCTGTCGAAGATCACTCACACTAACGCCCCCATCCACTTGGCCATTGCCCCTCTATCACCTAAATTTTGCTTAACGCCCCCAGTAACTTCCCAGGGCCTCTGCCCCGTTGAGAATCGCTGTCTTAGATCACTCACTCTAACGCCCCCAGCCACTTAGCCATTGCCCCTCTATCACCCAAATTTTGCTTAACGCCCCCAGTAACTTCCCAGGGCCTCTGCCCCCGTTGAGAATCGCTGTCTTAGATCACTCACGCTAACGCCCCCAGCCACTTAGCCATTGCCCCTCTATCACCCAAATTTTGCTTAATGCCCCCAGTAACTTCCCAGCGCTCCCAGGGAGGCGGCACCGCCCCGTTGAGAATCGCTGACTTAGATCACTTACGCTAACGCCCCCAGCCACTTAGCCATTGCCCCTCTATCACCCAAATTTTGCTTAACGCTCCCCAGTAACTTCCCAGCGCTCCCAGGGAGGCGGCACCGCCCCCGTTGAGAATCGCTGACTTAGATCACTTACGCTAACGCCCCCAGCCACTTAGCCATTGCCCCCCCTATCACCCAAATTTTGCTTAACGCCCCAGTAACTTCCCAGCGCCCCCAGGGAGGCGGCCCGCCCCGTTGAGAATCGCTGACTTAGATCACTCACGCTAACGCCCCCAGCCACTTAGCCATTGCCCCATTTCACCCGAATTTTGCTTAACGCCCCCAGTAACTTCCCAGCGCCCCAGGGAGGCGGCACCGCCCCCGTTGAGAATCGCTGTCTTAGATCACTCACGCTAACGCCCCCAGCCACTTAGCCATTGCCCCCTATCACCCAAATTTTGCTTAACGCCCCCAGTAACTTCCCAGGGCCCCGCCCCCATTGAGAAACTTCCCAGGGCCCCCGCCCCCATTGAGAATCACTGTCTTAGATCAAGAAAAACCATATTTACCATTTAAATAGTCAGACAAATAAAACGAGATATGGCGGTTGTTGTTAACATCGAAACGCCCAGAATTTTTATGAATTTCCAAAACAGGATTTCTAAGAGATACATTTTTATAGACAATCTCAGGGCTAAATTCCGTGAAAGGTATCGGACTATAAATCTGGTTTTTCATTACAGTGCCCATCCGTACCTAAAATGTAATTAAATTTTATGTCTTTTTTAAATAATATTAATAAATATACTCTATTGAGATAGTCGGTGCGAAGGTCTATATTTGGTTCAGTCAAAAGTACGAGAGATTCAGGTATGAGTTTTTTACTCACGAGATCCATCATGGCGAAATATATTAAATGGTCTTCCTTAGTTTTATTTTCAACTTCAGGAAGCTACAAAAAAGTTTAAATATTTAAAAATTTAATTTTTTTACCCTTATTGAGATCCATGTAATTTTACAGTCTCGGTGTTTTTTGGCGCTTAATTCGTTGGCTAAGGTTTTGACTTCTTTGAAAACGTCGGCTTGATGTCCTTTCCCAGGTGCGCTCGGCTCATACAATAAAACCTTAATTTTTAGATTTAAAAAATAAAATCAATTTTTAAACTTACTAATATTAGGAATGTTAGTTCAGTCTGGGAGCATGTTTGAGAGTATTTTCATGAGTTGGTCGGCTTGGATTTTTTCATCGGAGAGAAGAGGTAGGAGGATGAAGATTCTTGTGTTTTCTGTGACGTAGGGCATAGAAAGAAGTTCGACTTTTCCTAATGGTTTGCTCACTTCAATCCTTTTGATTACTTCATGCCCTGAATTGTCTTTGAAGGAAAGATCTAGGATGTAGTCGAGCCCGCGGGAAGGGTCAAAACGTCTATAACCGTTGACCAACCTCCTAAAGTGAAAATCGCCCGGATACCGAGACATCACCCAATCGACCGATTTATTTAAAACATTCTATAACAAAAAAAATTTAAAAAACTACTTAGAATAAAGAACATGGGTTTCTAAAGTAGGGATAAGCCGATTGGCTAGGAAAAATCGCAGGAAGCTAAAAACTTTGGGAATCCCTGCATCAATTTAAGGGGATATGAGGGTTTTAAGTTGGTTGCTTTGTACATATTTCGTTGTGAGTAACGGTTTTCGGTTTTTCCCTTCTTTCTTGGAAACCGTCGCTCAAAACGAAAAAATGTTCTAAGTAAAAGTTGTTGCTACGGAAATTTACTACATAAAATATCTTATTGGTTTTTTCCGTCAGAGCAATATTTTAGGAGATATGAAGGTTTTAAGTTTTCAAACAGGCTCTGTAGGATTATTAGTTTTAACCTCATAACTCCTTAAATATTGCTCTTACGCAAATAATGAATAAAAAAAATTTTTGTAGGAAATCTTTGTACCTACAACATTTAATTAAGACATTTTTTCGTTTTGAGCGACGGTTTCCGAGATAGAAGGGAAAAACCGAAAACCGTTGCTCACAACGAAAAATTTGCAAAGCAACTCACTTAAGAACCCTCATACCTCCTTAAGTATTGCTCTGACAAAAAAACCAATGAGGTCATTTTTGTAGGAAATTTCCGTAGCTACGACTTTACTTAGGACGTTTTTTCGTTTTGAGCGACGGTTTCCGAGATAGAAGGGAAAAACCGAAAACCGTTGTTAACAACGAAAAATTTGCAAAGCAACTCACTTAAAAACCATCATACCTCCTTAAGAATTTAAAACAAACCAAAATATCTTGACGATCGAGACCACTCAGAGGTTTATAGTTTTGAAAATCCGACGGTAAATATAATTTTTCAAGGTCAAAAAGTTGCCACGGTATCAAATCGAATCTGGAAGGCGGCGTTTTTGGAGGGTAACTTCCAGGAGGCCATGGAGATTCTTTTTTGTCATATTTCTTTTCAAGTTCGTCTAATTCAGCACCAAGTTCAATTAGTCTTTTCTGAAAAACAGATAAAGTACTGGTTTGAAGAGCTTCCAACAAAAACTTCCTTAAAGAGAAGAACAATATAGGAGGGGGAAGTATAACGGAGGGGACGTACAACGGAGAGGGAAGTATATGGGAGGGGAAGTACAACAGGGGGGTGGAGTATAAGGGAACGAAAGTATAACGAACGCAGGGGGAAGTATAAGGGAGGGGAAGTATAAAGGGAGGGGAAGTATAAGAGAGAGGGAAGTTTTTTGTTTTTTCATAAAATTTCCCGAGTTTTTTTTTTTGAAAAATTTTCCGGGTTTTCTTTTTTAAATTTGCGCTTGTTTAACTTTTTTTTTTTGAAAAATTTTTTAAGTTCTTTTTTTTGAAACTTTTTCTAAGTGTCGAGGTAGAAATAATGGGCTTTTTGGCATAGGGATGTGCCTCTCATAATGGGTAGAAGTATGAAATTTCTCCCTACTAAAAAAAAATTAATAATTAAAAAGTGGCAATTTTTTCACCAAAACTCTTAAAAATATAAGGAGTAATTGGTGAAAATTTGGTGAAAATCGGATTAACGGATTGGCCGCAGCGAATTTTTTAAAATTTCAAACAGACATCTACGCCATTTTTCGAAATTCAAAAATCGCCCTCGTTAAATTCTTCTCACCGGCTAAAGAATTTTGGGTGAAAATTTGGTGAAAATTGGTTGAAAACTGTGGCCGTAAAGTGTTTTGGAAAAAAATACTACGGACGGACGGCCGGCCGGCACCACAGACAAAGTTGGGATCAGTAAAGATCAATATTCGAATTGACCCTCCGGGGTCTGGAAGACCCTTCCCCAAAAACCCGATGTGGAGGGTGTCACAATAACTTCTTTAAGGAAGTTAAAATGGGACAAAAAAATTGTTTCTTACTTTTGAAAATATTAAATGGAGTTTATAAAATATATCAGGGTTGGTGATTGGGTGGTAGGTTAAGGCGTTGCCGACGTTGAAGTTTTCAAAGTTTTTTTCATCTTCTGGTTTTAGTATAACACTTTTCAAATTGAAGTCCTAAAAAAAGTGAAATTACAGCTGTAGAAATAAGCAAAAACTTAGAAGAACCCTCAAAAAATTTAAGGACCTGAATATTTTGAGTGCAAGGGAGTTGAGAAGCGTGTAGAATACATCTTCCAACGTTGGTGTCATGGGAGTCTGAAAATGAGTTTTTGACGCACCAATCCAAAGAGGTTTGCATTTTTCTAAGTACAGAATTGCTCAAAAGAAGGCCTCCATCTAAAAATAACAATAAATAAAAAATGGATCCTCTGGTGTTAACCTAAGGAGCAGAATGCAGAATTTTCTTCGCTAAGTTGAGCGCCAGCATGGATGCTTTCGCTGGTGCTGATTTTCTTGACGATTGTTTCCAGCTCTTTGGCGTTGACGTATGTGGTGTCTTTGGTTAAAAAGAAAAGGTCGAATTCGTCGAGGAAGTTGTCTGTAAGGTATTTGATGACGTGGAAGGGTTTGAGGACTTCTTTGGTGTCTTTGAATCCGATGATTCCTGGCAGTTTGAGTTCGGACGCTTTGGCGTTTTCAGCACCGACAGCGTCGAGGAAAAACATGATTTTGTTGAGATAAGGAAGCGATGTACGATTTACAGCAAGAGCGAGGCTTCTCACCGTTTTCTCCGAAGTTAGGACGCCCATTAAGATCTTCTGACGGATTCCAAGCTCCGTTGAATAATATCGAGGCCTTATCAAATTCTTCGGAACTTTTTTCGCTTTCTGCGGCTTACCCGCGATGTTGATCATCGGCTGGTATTCCTCGCTTATCAATTTGTTGAGCGACAAATTCGAAAAAGTCTCTTGACATGTCTCATTCATGTACTGAGAGACAATATAACTTGAACACAATCCCAATAAAATACTAAGAAAAATTGAGGAATTCTGCCTCAAAGTACGAAATAAAGCCATTTTTGAAATTTCTATAAATATTTACATTTTATACTCAGTTTGGGCTTGGGGTGTTTACGTAGTGAAAATTGAAAACGCCGAGTCTTTGTTTACTTCAATGTAAGGTTATTGATAACTGATAACTCGTATGGGGTCTCAGCTTGGAAAAGGCATCACAAGCAGAGTAAAACTCGCAGCCGAATCCCACTTCTGATACCGATTATTTGCTGCCCACTTCAGATGTCGACTGTTTGTAGCCGAATCCAAATTCTGATATCGACTATTTGCAGCCCACTTCTGATGCCGACTGTTTGCAGCCGAATCCCACTTCTGATATCGAATATTGCCGACTTCTGATGTCGACTGTTTGCAGCCAAATCCTACTTCTGATATCGACTGTTTGCTGCCCACTTCTGATGTCGACTATTTGCAGCCCACTTGTAATGTCGACTGTTTGCAGCCCACTTCTGGTGTCGACTGTTTGCAGCCGAATCCCACTTCTGATATCGAATATTTGCAGCCTACTTCTGATGTCGACTGTTTGTAGCCAAATTCTACTTCTGATATCGACTGTTTGCTGCCCACTTCTGATGTCGACTGTGTGCAGCCAAATCCCACTTCTGATATCGAATATTTGCAGCCTACTTCTGATGTCGACTGTTTGCAGCCAAATTCTACTTCTGATATCGACTGTTTGCTGCCCAGTTCTGATGTCGACTGTTTGCGGCCGAGTCCCACTTCTGATATCGAATATTTGCAGCCCACTTCTGATGTCGACTGTTTGCAGCCGAATCCCACTTCTGATGTCGACTGGGTGCAGCCAAATCCCACTTCTGATATCGAATATTTGCAGACCACTTCTGATGTCGACTGTTTGCAGCCAAAACCCACTTCTGATAGCAACTGTTTGAAGCCGAATCCCAATTCTGATGTCGACTGTTTGCTGCCAAATCCCACTTCTGATATCGACTATTTGTAGCCCACTTCTGATATCGACTATTTGCAGCCCACTTCTGATATCGACTATTTGCAGCCCACTTCTGATATTGACTATTTGCAGCCCACTTCTGATATCGACTATTTGCAGCCCACTTCTGATATCGACTATTTGCAGCCCACTTCTGATGTCGACTGTTTGCAGCCAAATCCTACTTCTGATATCGACTGTTTGCTGCCCGACATCGACTATTTGCTGCCCACTTCTGATGTCGACTGTTTGCAGCCGAATCCCACTTCTGATGTCGACTGGGTGCAGCCAAATCCCACTTCTGATATCGAATATTTGCAGACCACTTCTGATGTCGACTGTTTGCAGCCAAAACCCACTTCTGATAGCAACTGTTTGAAGCCGAATCCCAATTCTGATGTCGACTGTTTGCTGCCAAATCCCACTTCTGATATCGACTATTTGTAGCCCACTTCTGATATCGACTATTTGCAGTCCACTTCTAATATCGACTATTTGCAGCCCACTTCTGATGTCGACTGTTTGCAGCCGAATCCCACTTCTGATATGGTCTATTTGCAGCCCACTTCTGATGTCGACTGTTTGCAGCCGAATCCCACTTCTGATATCGAATATTTGCAGCCGGACATCGACTATTGCTGCCCACTTTTGATGTCGACTGTTTGCAGCTAAATCCCACTTCTGATATCGAATATTTGCAGCCCACTTCTGATGTCGAATATTTGCAGCCTACTTCTGATATCTAATATTTGCAGCCCACTTCTGATATCGAATATTTGCAGCCCACTTCTGATATCGACTATTTGCAGTCCACTTCTAATGTCGACTGTTTACTGCCAAATCCCACTTCTGATATGGTCTATTTGCAGCCCACTTCTGATATCTACTATTTGCAGTCCACTTCTAATGTCGACTGCTTACTGCCAAATCCCACTTTTGATATCGACTGTTTGCTGCCCACTTCTGATGTCGACTATTTGCAGCCCACTTCTGATGTCGACTGTTTGCAGCCCACTTCTGATGTCGACTGTTTGCAGCCGAATCCCACTTCTGATATCGAATATTAGCAGCCGGACATCGACTATTTGCTGCCCACTTTTGATGTCGACTGTTTGCAGCCAAATCCCACTTCTGATATCGAATATTTGCAGCCCACTTCTGATGTCGAATATTTGCAGCCTACTTCTGATATCGAATATTTGCAGCCCACTTCTGATATCGAATATTTGCAGCCCACTTCTGATATCGACTATTTGCAGTCCACTTCTAATGTCGACTGCTTACTGCCAAATCCCACTTTTGATATCGACTGATTGCTCTCAGATCCCACTTCTGATATCCATCCTATAAAAATTCAATCCATCTAGTAGTTCTGATTTTTTTTGGCCAAAATCCTTTTTCCCCCTAGAATCATTTACCTTCCCATATAATTATTGATTTATAGCATCATAAACTCAAAACCAAAGGTTCCTGGGTGTCCGTCTAGGAGTTATGATTATTGTTCAAAGAATGGTTTTTGAAATTTATCTAAATGCTTGAAATTATTCTTCCCCTCCTTTGTACTTCCCTATCCTTAAACTTCTCCTCCTTTATACTTCCCCCTCCGTCATACTTCCCTCCTATATTTTTTCGTATCTTGGAGCAAGTTTTCGTTGGAAGCCCTTCAAACTAGTACTTTATTCTATAAAAAATAATTACTAGGTACCTACAAATTTGATTTAAGAGAAGTATGTAGGTTATTTGTGAGAGAAAAAAAGGTTTAAGTGGAAGATTGGATTTTGTCCCGGAGATTTGAGCTTTTAGTTCTTAGTCGGAGGCGGCGACACGCTGAGTTCTCACACGAAAAGAGCTCCGAGTTCGACAATAAAATTTCCTGCTTCGCCACTCAAGACGAACACTCCTCCCTTTTCTCTCCCTCAAGGTGAGTCACTCAGGAGGCAGGAACATTTCAGCCGGGACACCGCTCGGACAGTATTTATCAGATCGCCGGTACTGTTGCGTCTTTTGGGTGAGTCTCTCCGCCTAAAATTTTTTTGTATTTTTCTTCGAACCCGGGCCCTTTCGCAATTCTTCCTTTCACGGTCCTTGATCTGATTTTTATACTCAACTTTAATTCCATTAAAATGTGAGGGAGTGACACTTCATCTCATTTTCAGTCTAAGATTTGGCGAATTTTTTTACGAACTACGGGGTATCCTTTCGTGCTAACCATCTATCGAGAGTATTACAATAAATTTCTTTTTGAGTCAGCTACAAAAGGAGTTCCTTGGGCAAAACTTGAGGAAAAAGAAAAAAAATGCCGTGAGCTTTTTTTTTTTTTTTTTTTTTTTTTTTTTTTTTTTTTTTTCTTTTCGAAATTTTCAAAAATGGCGATCTGTCTATCAATAGTTAATTTAATGCGCTACGTACTAACAGTCCCATATTCTCCAAAATTTCACCAAATACTCCTTAAATATACCAAATAAAATTTATTGGGAAAAAATATTTAGGCGCAAAATTTGGGCTTTTCTCGCTTTGTGTCGTAAAATATTTTTCATTATCAGTTTTGAGGAAGTTCTCTTCGGGTGAGACCAATACATTTTATGAGAATAAACTATTTTTCCACCATATTTCGCCAGAGTCCTTAATCACTGATCTACGGAGATAGGACATACATTTTTTTAAAGTAAAAGTTGCTAAGTAAGTTTGCAGAAGAGCAAAGGCCATATTTTCAGAGCTTCCTCCACATTTAATTCTCAATTTCGATTCAGGAAATTCTGGATTCTTCAAATAGCCCTAAGGTTCTGACTTTTCAATATAAAGAGTCAACATAAAAAATTATCGTTTTTCCATTTTATTTCCTTTTAACCTATATTTATATAAAAGATATCAAAAAAGGCTTCCACCTGTTGAAAAATCGTTTACGTTTTTAAGATTTGTCCAACAAAAGCCGCGTAGTATACAACAAAAGACAAGTAGGGCTTCATCTCTTCCTTATTTGAAGTGACGTCAAGTGTTTATAAAATGTATTCAGAAGAAAGGAAGATTTCCCTTTTGTAAAATAACGACTCTTATAAAGTTTTATAAGTAACAGGAAAAGATAGTAAGATAACCCCGTTATCTATTTAAGTTGAAACTAAAGTTTTTCTCTTGATTTTCAGCTCTTTTGGTGGTTTATAGTTAACTTATACATAGAGAATTGTATTACTCTCCATCTAGAGTTTTTCTCGGATTTTTGAGGGAGAATCCTCGGTAGTTTTCTTCGATTTTGAGGGTCTTTTAGACCAACTTTCCGATTTTCACCAAATTTTTGCAGGATCTTCTTATCATTTATCTTTAAATGAAAGAAAATTTGGCAAATTCAAATAATAACCAATTTTCTGGACTATAATCCATTTAGGGAAGGGTTTATTGCAAAAAATCTGTCTCCGTTAAGTCTTTCCCCCGTTGAGAAATGTTTTCCTTTTCTGTAGGTGGCGCAATAATAAATTATTTTCACGTTATTGGAATCCGAGAAGGTTATGGGATACCTGAGAAGGAATTTTAGGCATGAAAGAAAATGTTTTAGGTATTAGGTCAATCTAGAACGCAATAATCATTCCAAACAATAGAATGCACATTTTTATGGACGACAAAAAGTGCACACGGAACCTCCGTAAACATAAAAAATTTCTCCCTACAAAAAAAAATTTTTTTAGACACCCAGGACACAGGGAACGAGCGTTATGAGCCCAAATTTCTCCCCACAAATAAAGTAATTTTAACTTATTCAAAGAAGTTATTGTACTTGTTTTTTTAAATTTTTAAAGCTACAAGGTGGAGCTACGAGTGAAGTTTTCAGGCACAATGAAAGGTTCATGAGGTTCTTTTCTCTTGTGGTTACAATTAAAACAGTTTATCCAATTTGCAGTTTTTTTCTCGAAAACCGTTGCTCCAACAAAATTTGGTTAAGATAGGATCAACAGTACGGTTCTAGCGCATTTGACCGCGCGATTAGGAACGAGCGGAGCCCAAATTTCTCCCTACAAAAAAAGTAATTTTAACTTATTCAAAGAAGTTGTACTTGTTTTTTAAAATTTTTAAAACTACAAGTTGGAGCTACTGAAGTTTTCAGGCACAGTCATGGGTTCATGAGGTTCTTTTCTCTTCTGGTTACAATTAAAACAGTTTAGCCAATTTGCAGTTTTTCCTCTAAAACCGTTGCTCCAAGAAAATTTGGTTAAGGTAGGATGAACAGTACGGTTCTAGCGCATTTAACCGCGCGATTAGGAACGAGCATTATGATCCCAAATTTCTCCCTACAAATAAAGTAATTTTAACTTATTCAAAGAAGTTGTTTAACATTTTTTGTCACTTGTTTTTTAAAATTTTTAAAACTAAAAGTTGGAGCTACGAGTGAAGTTTTTAGGCACAGTGATAGGTTCATGAGGTTCTTTTCTCTTCTGGTTACAATTAAAACAGTTTAGCCAATTTGCAGTTTTTCCTCTAAAACCGTTGCTCCAAGAAAATTTGGTTAAGGTAGGATGAACAGTACGGTTCTAGCGCATTTAACCGCGCGATTAGGAACGAGCGTTATGATCCCAAATTTCTCCCTACAAATAAAGTAATTTTAACTTATTCAAAGAAGTTGTTTAACATTTTTTGTCACTTGTTTTTTAAAATTTTTAAAACTAAAAGTTGGAGCTACGAGTGAAGTTTTTAGGCACAGTGATAGGTTCATGAGGTTCTTTTCTCTTCTGGTTACAATTAAAACAGTTTAGCCAATTTGCAGTTTTTCCTCGAAAACCGTTGCTCCAACAAAATTTGGTTAAGATAGGATCAACTGTTCGGTTCTAGTGCATTTAACTGCGCGATTAGGAACGAGCGTTATGATCCCAAATTTCTCCCTAGAAACAAAGTAATTTTAACTTATTCAAAGAAGTTATTGTACTTGTTTTTTTTTTTTTTTAATTTTTAAAACTACTAGTTGGAGCTACGATTGGAGTTTCGGGCACAGTGATAGGTTCATGAGGTTCTTTTCTCTTCTGGTTACAATTAAAACAGTTTAGCCAATTTGCTGTTTTTCCTCGAAAACCGTTGCTCCAACAAAATTTGGTTAAGATAGTACGTTTCTAGCGCATTTAACAAAACTTTAGATAGACAGAAGTTCTTTGAGGAAGTTTGAAAGCCTTCTAGTTCGAAAAATAGATTTTTTTTTCTTCAAGTGACTAATGGATGTTTACAAAATTAATGGGGAAAAAAGGCACGCGCCCATTTCATTAAAAGATAAACAGGTAGCGGTAGAACATCGAACCCGTAAGAAGGACGTTCGAATCTCCTCGGAAGAGATCAAGGCCCTGCTATCAGAACTTCGAAGTTACTCTACAAAATATTTTTCCTTTTCTTTGTTCTCACAGACTCCCAATTAAAATGTCATGTTGTAAATCCTGTTTGAAACCCGTTAGAATTAAAATATTTTTAATTATTTTCCTCTTCCTTGATTTTTAATAAAACATAAATTTTTTTTTCCTTCAGAAGACGTCGCTTTCATCGATTCCCTTTCAGGTGGAAATTTTTGCTTATTTTTTCTTATATAACTAATTTTCTTTCGTTTTAGACATGTTTGGAATGAACTACCTGATCACCTTGCTCTGCTTTAGTTTCATGTTTTGGGACACGACAAAAGGGAATCAAGTCGGTGTCTGCATCAGAAATTGCGCCCAGTGCAAAAAGATGTTTGGGGCTTATTTCGAAGGGCAACTCTGCGCGGACACCTGCCTTAAATTTAAAGGGAAACTTATACCGGATTGCGAAGATGTGTCCTCTATAGGACCCTTTCTCAACCGGATCGATTAGCCCAAGTGAGAAGCTTATAAAAATAATGGAACTAACTAGTCAAATTATTTTATTCGAAAGCCAAATATAATTTATTTTTATTCTATTAATAAAGATGATTGCAAACTAATATTTTATTTATCCCAATTTTTGTATACATGCTACGATTTTAGTCTATCTCTCTTCAGTTGTCCCACTTCTAACATCAGTTATCCCCCTTCTGACATCAGTTATCCCACTTCTGATATCAGTTATCCCAATTCTGACATCAGTTATCCCAATTCTGACATCAGTTATCCCACTTCTGACATCAGTTTTCCCACTTCTGACATCAGTTATCCCACTTCTGACATCTGTTTTCCCACTTCTGACATCAGTTATCCCTCTTCTGACATCAGTTATCCCACTTCTAACATGATTAATCCCTCTTCTGACTTCAGTTGTCCCACTTCTAACATCAGTTTTCCCACTTCTGACATCAGTTGTCCCACTTCTAACATCAGTTGTCCCACTTCTAACATCAGTTATCCCACTTCTGATACATATTTACGATTTTATTCCTCTTGGCCAAGAAAAACAACTCTTTTCGATCAGGAAACCACCTGATATTATCTAGGTTTGTCGACGGAGAAACACTCTTCTTTTAACGTTTACGTGAATTTTCCACACTCGCTAGAAAGCCCGTTTCCTCCTCATTCTTGGGCGTTTCCTAGCGGAGAAATTCTGTTTTTACTTCCTGATGCTCATCCGGCAGTGATGCTTCATTTTGTGACACTTGGTGGCTTTGACGAATTTTAAAAACAAAGGTAATCAATTTCTAGTTTTTAATAACCTCAAGATACATTGTTTATGGATGAAATCAATAAAGTCGTTTTAAGTATCCTTTTATAGTGTTAACGTTGTTGCAATCCGGTGTCCAAGATCCGTAAGAAACGAGACAGCTTTGAGCGCAGGCGGAACCTTTAAAAAAGGCCCAAGCATCCTTTTGCATTGACCGCAATTCCTTAAAAACAGATAATTCGATTTTTTCAGCAATTATGAAATAAACTTACGATATACAGGTTGAGACAGGTTCGGTCATGGCGTAACAAATGTGCATAGTGAACAACAGAATGAGCCACCGCTTGAAAAACAAACAAAATGTTAAAAAATTACGTCTTAAAATTTTGTCGCTGCTAATAAATCTAAAACTTATGAAGTAATCAGTTTATGGATGTTCTAGGGTTTTCAAAAAAACTTTTTTGAGGAGGTTAATGTATAAATGAATTAGGAAGAACCCTTCTTTTAAGGGAGATGAAAGTGTTAAAGGATTTAATTTCACTTTTCATTAAGGAGGTTTTTGTTGACAAAACGTTCGTTTTGAGCCCCTTGAAAAGCCGGAAAGTCAAAAATTGGCGAGGAAAGGGTTGGAATTGGTAATGTGGGTGGATGGACGTCATATGTGGCTACATCGGCCTTGATGCAACTGCACTCGTCCACATATAATTGACTCAATTTGTGAATTTGAATGATCAAAAAATAATGAAGTTTCTGATTATTCGACAGTTAAAAATGCTATTCCGCAAACATATTCGACAAAAAGCCTCCATGTTTGTTAAAAGGGCTTAACCTTTCCTAAAATCATGGGCGTCAATCTTTTTAAATTGCTTTAAGAAATCTTTTCAAATGTAAATAGGGTGATTCTCGACCAGAAGATAGAGAAAAAGACTTTATCCGTCGAATAACTAAAATGTAGTGGACGGATAGCAAAAAAGCGTTTTTGTTTACTTTTTAGTAACCCCTAATTTTTAGAGAGTACTAGTTTGAAGAGCTTCCAATGAAAACTTCCTTTAAGAGAAGGAACAATATAGGAGGGGGAAGTGTTAAGGAGGGGGAAATATAAAGAAGGAGAATTATTTTTTCAAGTATTTTCGAATTAAGAAAAAATTCGCTTTTTTTTGGAAAAAAAGTTTGGGTTTCTAAAAAGTTAGAAGAGCTTCCAATGAAAAATTCCTTAAAGAGAAGGAACAATATAGGAGGGGGAAGTGTTAAGGAGGGGGAAGTATAAAGGATGAGAATTATTATTTCAAGTATTATAGAATTTAAAAAAATTTTCCTTTTTTTTCGAAAAAATTTTTAAGTATCTAGGTAGGTAGAAATAATGGGGTTCTTGCCCAAGGAATGTCCCTCCCTCAAAGCGTGGAAGTATAAAATTTCTTCCTACTAAAAATCTCTCTAAAAAAAATCTCTCCTAAAGCTCAAATTTAAAAAAGAAAATTTTTCGAAAAAAAACTCGGTAAATCTTTTCGAAAGATTAAATTTTTAATCGGTAAATTTTTTTATTAAAAAAAAAAAATAAAGAAAACTCGGTAAATTTTTGGGGGAAAAAAAACTTGGAAAATTTTTCGAAAAAAAATAAAACTTCCCCTACCTTATACTTTCCCCTCCGTTATGCTTCCCTCCCTTACACTTCCCCTCCCTTATACTTCCCCCTCCGTGTTACTTCTTCCTCCTATATTTCTCAAGTATTTTCGAATTTGGAAAAATTTCTCTATTTTTCGAAAAAAATTTTAAATATCAAGGTAGAAATAATGGGGTTTTTGCCCAAGGAATGTCCCTCCCTCAAAGCGTAGAAGTATAAAATTTCTTCCTACTAAAAAGGTCAAATTTAAAAATGAAAATTAAAAAAAAAAACTCGCTAAATCTTTCGAAAAAAAAAAGAAAACTCGGTAAATTTTTCGGAAAAAAAACTTGGAAAATTTTTCGAAAAAAAAAAAAAAAAAACTTCCCTGACCTTATACTTCCCCCTCTGTTATGCTTCCCTCCCTTATACTTCCCCCTCCGTTTTACTTCTCCCTCCTATATTTCTCAAGTATTTTCGAATTTGGAAAAATTTCTCTATTTTTTAAAAAAATTTCTAAATATCATGGTAGAAATAATGGGGTTCTTGCCCAAGGAATGTCCCTCCCTCAAAGCGTGGAAGTATAAAATTTCTTCCTACTAAAAATCTCTCCCTAAAAGAATTTTTTACATCAAAAATTCATAAATTTCAAACAGACAAAAAAAACTTAGAAAATTTTTCGGAAAAATTCCCTCCATTATGCTTCCTTTCTTATATTGTTCATTCTCTTTTTCTTTGGAAGCTCTTCCAACTAGTACTTTTTTGTTGAACTCATGCAAGTATTTTACCAAAGAAATAAAAACTAATTACATAATAATTAATATTACGTTGTGGATCATTAAAAATTGTTTATTTTAATTTTATTTATTTATATTGTTCATTTTTAATGCTTATCATGAATTTATAAAAATACTTATACCTACCATAATATAGGCAGTTACAAGAAAAGCTGGTTCTGTGCTGAATGATCTCTCCTGCCTGACAGAAAGGGTTTGACTCTTAAGGGGGTGGGTTGGCTGTCCCCACTTTTGCCCTTTTCAGACTAAAGGCTTTTCAGAAAACCAAAAAACTCAGTTGGATAACATTTATTATTCTTACATAATTTACATCAATATTGAGACACAGATTTATTATTTAAAAAAACAACTTATACCTGAAATCGAAAAATAGAAAAAACAAAATTTTTACAAAAATATTTTTGCAATTTTTTTTTTAAGCGTATAGATATGTAAAGAATAGTCGCAACTGATTTTAGGTCGTTTTCCCATTTATCACTAAACAAAAATTTCTATAGTGCTTACAGAAAAGCACTTTTATTCTAAATCGTCTTCTTCCTTTTTTTCTTACCTAGTATTCTTGAGACTTAAAAAAAGATACTTTCTGCTTTCCTTTGTGAAATGCATTTATTGAATATTTTAGATATCATTTGAAAAACCTGCGAGGGAGGCTGATCGGCATCCACTTTATGGTGTATTCTGAAGTTGAAATTAGTTTAGTTTTAGTTTATTTTTTAAATTTACCTTGTTTGCTATAATACTCGACAAGGGGCTCAGTTTGTTGGCGATAAGTGACCAAACGCTTTTTAAGAGCTTCCACGTTGTCGTCAGACCTTTTGATCAAAGGTTCGCCAGTTACCTGAATATTGAAAACTTATTTTTTGAAGTATAAATTTTAATCAGAGAACGTCATAATCGTAATTATGATTGATTACAACTAGTAATTTTTATTACAGTTATCATCAAAGATTTTTTGAAAAAATAATAATTTTTTGTACACTTTAAAAAATTGTTATTTACAAAAATTTGTTGATCTTGTTTTAATATATAATTGTGATCATAATCAAAAATAATTATGATTACGATTATGGCCATTTATGATTTTAATTACGTCATCGGTCATAGGGACTCTGGGAGGGTTGAAAGTTTCATGATAGGACCTTCCTGAAGATGGATGGATAAGACGTCCGGTTATTCTCTTCACTAAAATAGACTCATCGATCGAAAATTCCACAACACTATCCAAAGATTTGTGACGTTTTTCTAACAATTTGTCTAGCTGAAAAAAACAAAATTTTATAATTGAATGTTAATTTTTGAAGTTTACTTTTTCCGCTTGGACGACGGTACGAGGGAAGCCGTCGAGGAGGAAACCATTTTTGCAAGCAGGGGTGTCTAAATTGCTGGCGATTAAATCGACGACGAGTTCATCACTGACGAGTTGCCCTAAATTTATGTTGTTAAAACTACTATTAAAAGTTAATATTATTTTACCGGCATCCATGACTTTTTTAAGCCTCTTTCCTAGGTCAGAGCCGGATGAGACTTCAGCCCTGAGCATGTCGCCAGTGGCGAGGTGGCAGACACAAAATTCTTTCTTGAGTAAAGGTGCCTAAAAAAAGCTAGAATTAAAAAAAGTACTAGTTTAAAGGAACCCTTAAAGAGAAGGGATAATATAGGAGGGGAAAGTATCAAGGTAGAAATAATGGGCTTTCTGCCCCTAGGGATGTCTCTCTCGCAAAGGGTAGAAGTGTCAAATTTCCCCCTACAAAAAATTTTTTTTTGTTTAACACCAAAAATTCGTAAATTAAAGTTAAACAGTGAATTTTTTAAAATTTGAATTTGACATATTTTCGCTGTTTTTTCAAAATTTAAAAATCGTCCTCATTACTTTTTGGTTTTCCATGACCAAAAAACGGATGAAAAAGACCCAAAAAGATGTTAAACGCCTGAACACCCCATAATATTGGTGTTTCTGGACCATAAAATTGATAAAAACGCCTCCTTATTGGGAGGAGCTAGTTCACCGGCTAAGTCAGAACTTTCTCCTTCACGACTAAGGAAAAGGTGAAAATCGGTTGAAAACTGTGGCGGCGAAGTGTTGCGGACGGCCGGCCGGAACGACAGACAAAGTCGAGAACAGTAAAGATCCATAATTGATTTGACCCAACGGGGTCTGAAAGACCCTTCCCCAAAAACCTGACCTGGAGGGTATCACAATAACTTCTTCAAGGATGTTAATACCTACTGGAGCTGGCCGTTTTCTAGGGCAAAAGACTGCAAAGAAAGGTCCGGAAACCAAGGATTTTGGTTTTCCAGAAAACGACTGAAAAAGACCCAAAACTCGTTAGAAAGATGTTAAACGCTTGAACACCAGATATTGGTGTTTCTGGACCATAAAATTGATAACAACGCCTCTTTATCAGGAGGACTAGTTCACCGGAAGTCACAACTTTCTTGTTCACCTAAGGAAAAGGTGAAAATCTGTTGAAAACTGTGGCCGTAAAGTGTTGCGGACGGCCGGCCGGAACAACAGACAAAGTCAAAATCGGTACAGATCCATAATCGATTTGACCCTACGGGTCTGAAAGACCCTTCCCCAAAAACCTGACCTGGAGGGTATCACAATAACTTCTTCAAGGATGTTAATACCTACTGGAGCTGGACATTTTCTTGGGCAAAAGCCTGCAAAGAAAGGTCCGGAAACCAAGGATTTTTCCAGAAAACGGATGAAAAAGACCCAAACCCCGTTAGAAAGATGTTAAACGCCTGAACACCAGATATTGGTGTTTCTGGGCCATAAAATTAATGAAAACACCTCTTTATAAGGAGGAGCTAGTCCACCGGACAAGTCACAACTTTCTTGTTCACCTAAGGAAAAGGTGAAAATCTGTTGAAAACTGTGGCCGTAAAGTGTTGTGGACGGCCTGCCGGAACAACAGACAAAGTCGAAATCGGTAAAGTCCATATCGATTTGACCTCGGGGTCTGAAAGACCCTTTCCGAAAAACCTGATGTTTAGGGTATCAAAATAACTTCTTCAAGGAAGTTGATACCTACTGGAGCTGGACATTTTCTTAGGCAAAAGCCTGCAAAGAAAGGTCCGGAAACCAAGGATTTTGGTTTTCCAAAAAACCGATAAAAAAGACCCAAAACTCATAAGAAAGATGTTAAACGCTTGAACACCCGATATTGGTGTTTCTGGACCATAAAATCGATTAAAACGCCTCTTTATCAGGAGGAGCTAGTTCACCGACTAAGGAAAAGGTGAAAATCTGTTGAAAACTGTGCCGTAAAGTGTAGCAGACGGCCGGCCGGAACAACAGACAAGTCGAAATCGCTAAAGATCCATAATCGATTTGACCCTACGGGTCTGAAAGACCCTTCCCCAAAACCCTGACGTTAAGGGTATCACAATAACTTCTTCAAGGAAGTTGATACCTACGGAGCTGGACATTTTCTTGGGCAAAAGCCTGCAAAGAAAGGTCCGGAAACCAAGGATTTTGGTTTCCCAGAAAACGGATAAAAAGACCCAAAACTCGTTAGAAAGATGTTAAGCGCCTGAACACCCTATATTGGTGTTTTTGGACCATAAAATTGATAAAAACGCCTCTTTATCAGGAGGACCTCACCGGCCAAGTCACAAAAGCCCCATCCTACTTAAACAAAACGAGAATCCATCAAGTATGAAGTACAGGCTCTTTTTAAGCTTATCAATTACCTGTGTCCCTTTTCCACAACCTGGAGGGCCCAAAAGTACAGCTCGTATCCCGTCGGTCATACCCCGGGAGCCTTTTTTAAACGAGGGAACGTTTAAATCGGTCTGAGGCAAAGGAGCCATCGCCTAAATAGAAAAAAAAGAATAAAATAAATCGAAAAAGTCTTACTTACTAACTTTTGCCTTGAATTCCTTATCAAAACTTAAAAGGTGATTAAATTTTTTTTAAATTAAACAATTTTGTTTGAGAGGTTTTGAAAAAAAGAACCGGTTGTTGGTCGACGTAGAACCATGTGGAATCTAAATTTTATGACGTCATTATTACTTCATAATTTTTCTAACATTTCTAATTTATCTAACAATAATTTTAGTCAAAAATAGTTAATTTTTAAATAGAAAAACCTTTTAAACTATGATATATATTTTGTCTTAAACTTAAAGAGAGACTGAATCAAATTTCCCTTTTGAGAAACCTTTATGTGGTTATATTTTTCTCAAATTCCACAACCTTTGAAATCTTTTTATTTAGAATTTAGGCTAAGTTTAGTTTGAAAAGGGTTTGTTTTTGTATATTTTTTAAGTTATTGAAGAGCCGGAGAAATGGCTGCAGCTTTGGCCAAATTGACGCTTAAGAATCCAAGATTAGGGGTCGCTTGCACTCGACAGATTCTGAAGTCTTGCTCGAACGTTTTGTCCATTCAGTAAGTGATTGATCAGTTTGACTTTATATAATCTTTGCTTTTAGGGGAAGATGTGCGTCTGTTTGGTATCCGGATATCGATTTTTTCAAGAAGCAAGGAGGTGCTGTGATGTACCCGGATGAAGTCACTTCCAAATGGAAGGTTGATGCTTGGAATGCTGAATCGAGGCCTGCGGAAAAATCTGTCAAGAATCTAGTCTTGAATTTTGGGCCGCAACATCCGGCCGCTCATGGAGTACTCAGGCTCGTTTTGGAGCTTGATGGTGAAGTGAGTATTGCTATCGACTAGATTAGCTGGGGTTTCCTATTGTGGGCCTTTAGCTGATTTAATGTTGCTTGTCCTTGGGGATAATGGCTTAAAGCTTTCAAAAGGAGCTAAAGTTAAAAGGAAGCCCTGCACAAAAAGTCAATCGGTGCTCTAGGAGCGGCTGTAGCTCTGGTTAGCTGAAGAAGAACTCACGTTAACCCTTTCGAGACTGCGTCTGAGCCGGATTCTCTGCGCTACTGGCGCAGCACTTTTCCCCTCACTTCTCCCCGACTGCTCCCAGCGCCCAGCAAAGCACACAAAGCGACGAGTGATGCTATCATCACGTAGTTCATTTCTTCCCAAACAGATTGCCAGTTTTTGCATGTCGCTAGTACCACAGGAAGCGAAGGTATTAAATTCTTTAGAGAGGCTTCCCGCTGGCGCCGTTGGGCAACTGCATAAATTTGAAGTCGATCGGTAAACTGGGTGCTGAGATCCAGATACCCCAAAAACGAAAATCGTGGCATCCAGCCTTTTGCGCGGTCAGATTTTGCTTGTGGAACGCAGTAGCGCTTATCCAATTATACGAGTATCTACCCCAGAGAGGGCAAAATCTTAATCATGAATATTCATGATTAAGATTTTAAATCATAGGAATATTTTTGTGTGATTAAGAATAAGATTAAATTCGTATTCACGTAGTAAAAGTACGATTAAAATCACACTCAGGAGTATTCCAATGATTAATCATTATTTTCCTATGATTAATCTCAGATTCCAATGATTAATCACAGATTCCAATGATTAATCATTATTTTCCTATGATTAATCTCAGATTCCAATGATTAATCATTATTTTCCTATGATTAATCTCAGATTCCAATGATTAATCATTATTTTCCTATGATTAATCACAGATTCCAATGATTAATCATTATTTTCCTATGATTAATCATTATTTTCCTATGATTAATCACAGATTCCAATGATTAATCATTATTTTCCTATGATTAATCACAGATTCCAAAGATTAATCATTATTTTCCTATGATTAATCACAGATTCCAATGTTAATCATTATTTTCCTATGTTTAATCATTATTTCCTATGATTAATCATTATTTTCCTATGTTTAATCATTATTTTTCTATGATTAATCATTATTTTCCTATGTTTAATCATTATTTTCCTATGATTAATCACAGATTCCAATGATTAATGATTAATCACAGATTCCAATGTTTAATCATTATTTTCCTATGATTAATCATTATTTTCTTATGATTAATCATTATTTTCCTATGTTTAATCATTATTTTCCTATGATTAATCATTATTTTCCTATGATTAATCATTATTTTCCTATGTTTAAATTATTTTCCTATGATTAATCATTATTTTCCTATGATTAATCACAGATTCCAATGATTAATGATTAATCACAGATTCCAATGTTTAATCATTATTTTCCTATGATTAATCATTATTTTCTTATGATTAATCATTATTTTCCTATGTTTAATCATTATTTTCCTACGATTAATCATTATTTTCCTATGATTAATCACAGATTCCTGTAATTGATCACAACATTCCGGTGATTATTCACAGATTTCTGGGATTAATCACAGATTTCCTGTGATTAAGAGTTGATTCTTAATCATCTCTGTGAGTAGGATTTTATTCTTAATCATACTCACGAGTGTGATTTTAATCTTATTCTTAATCATAGAAAAATATTCCTATGATTTAAAATCTTAATCATATTCATGATTAAGATTTTGCCCATCTCTGATCTACCCCTATTATATCTTATATCTCATTGGCCCAAATTAACTAAAATTGGCTTCTTTCAGAATGTCGTGAGAGCTGACCCTCATATTGGATTGCTGCATAGAGGAACTGAGAAATTGATCGAATACAAAACTTATACTCAAGCTCTTCCTTATTTCGACCGTCTCGATTACGTCTCGATGATGTGCAACGAGCAATGCTATTCTCTTGCGATTGAAAAACTTATGAACATCGACATTCCTTTGCGTGCAAAATATATTAGAAGTAAAACTAATCAAAATTTATAAATATTAATTTTTCTTTTAGCTCTTTTTGCCGAGATAACGCGTATTCTAAACCATATTGGGTGTTGGTACGCATGCTTTGGATGTTGGTGCGATGACGCCGTTTTTCTGGCTGTTTGAAGAAGAGAAAAAATGATGGAGTTTTACGAGAGGGTTTCCGGTGCCAGAATGCATGCTGCGTACATCCGTCCTGGTGGCGTCAGTCAAGATTTACCGTTGGGATTGTTGGAAGATATTTACGATCTTACAAGCAAGTTTGCCGAACGTCTGGATGAAACTGAAGACATGCTTACCAACAATAGAATCTGGAAAGAAAGAACGATCGATGTCGGTATCGTCTCTGCTGAAGACGCTCTCAATCTTGGCTTCAGGTAATTTAAGATTTGGTACTTGGTCACTTTCATATTGTTTTCAGTGGCGTTATGTTGAGAGGATCTGGAATAAATGGGATTTGAGGAAATCTCAACCATATGATGCTTATCATCTTGTTGATTTTGATGTCCCGATTGGGAAAAATGGCGACTGCTATGATAGGTAGGGACAGACAACAGATGTTTTGCTAAATTTTCATTTTAGATATCTTATCCGAGTGGAAGAGATGAGACAGTCGTTGAAAATCATAGAGCAATGTTTGAACCAAATGCCTACTGGTGAGATCAAGACGGATGATATGAAATTGACGCCTCCTTCACGAAAAGAGATGAAGACGTCGATGGAAGCGTTGATTCATCATTTCAAATTGTTTTCCCAAGGGTACCAAGTACCTCCTGGCTCCACCTACACAGCAATCGAAGCTCCCAAAGGCGAATTCGGAATTTACATCGTTTCCGACGGAAGCTCGAGGCCGTTCAGGTGCAAAATCAAAGCCCCCGGTTTCGCCCATTTGGCCGCCCTTGAGGAAATCGGTAAAGGTCACATGTTAGCCGATATTGTCGCCATAATCGGTACTCTCGACGTCGTTTTTGGAGAGATCGATCGCTAAGGGATTATTAGCTGTTTTATTGTTTTAAAGTTATTTGTATATAGTAACATTTAAATTATACCGAAAAATCACCTTGTTCTAGGCATGTAATATACCATTTGGTTTTAATAAAGTACCAAAAAAATCAAAAGAATTTTCTCCTTTTCTTCACTTTTTGTTGAAAACTTTGCGTTTTGATAGAAAGCATATCTGGCACGCTTGAATAGTTCACAGTAGGCAATCTTAATCATATAATTATAATCGTAATCATATTTGATTATTATTATGATTAAGATCATGCCCTACTCATGATTAGTTCCATGTAGAACCCCAAGAAAGCACTGCCTTCTCCACATTTGTGTAGTTTGTTTTTTCCCCAAGGAATTTTTGTATTTTTTAATGAAAATTAATCGGCTTAAGGTCACCAAAGCTGCTTTTATATTCTTATTAAAATGAGAAAAATTAGGAGAAAAAAAAATTTCAGAAAAAAAAATGTTGGCCTCCCATTGGGATTCGAACCTTCATCCTTGGGGTTACTAGACCAGGTTTTTTCTTCAAAAAACTGATCAAAACCTCCACAAAACCGGTTATTCGGCCGAAAGAATTTAGGAAGCGGTCAAAAATGAGTTGTTCCCCGGCAAAAGCTCGTGGAAAACGTCCTAAAGTACTAGTTTGAAGAGCTTCCAACGAAAACTTCCTTAAAGAGAAGTAAAATTATAGGAGGGGGAAGTATAACGGAAGGGGAAGGATAACGGAGGGGGAAGGATAACGGAGGGGGAGGATAAATGAGGAAAAGTATAATATAGGGGGAAGTATAACGGAGGGGGAGGATAAATGAGGAAAGTATATATAGGGGAAGTAACGGAGGGGGAAATATAAAGGATGGGGAAATACAAAGGATGGGAAGTATAAAGGAGGGGGAAGTACCTACTCGTATAGAGAAGGGTATTTTTTTTCAAAAAATTTTCTAAGTTCTATTTTTTTGAAAAATTTTTTTAAGTATCAAGGTAGAAATAATGGGATTTTTGCCCTAGGGAGGTCCCTCTCGTAACGGGTAGACGTAATAAATTTCTCCCTACTAATAAATTATGATAATTGAAAATTAATGTAAAAAATTGATAATTTTTTACACCAAAAATTTTTAAAAAATATAAGGAGTATTTGGTGAAAATTTGGTGAAAATCGGAACATCAATTCGGCCGCAGCGCAGTTTTGAAATTTCAAACGTGCATTTTTTCGAAATTCAAAAATCGCATAGATAATTTTTTGTTCAACTATTCAGGAAGGTTGTGTAAAAATCGTTTGGAAACTGTGGCCGTAAAATGTTCCGGAAAAAATGCTACGGCCGGCCGGCACCACAGACAAGTTGAGATCGGTAAAGATCAATGATTTGACCCTCCGGGTCTGGAAGACCCTTCCCAAAAACCCGACGTGGGGGTATCACAATTACTTCTTTAAGGAAGTTAAAAAATTCTTATGCACCTATAAATTGTGCAAAACGCCGAAAAACCGTAGAAAGTAGCGTGTCAGAGAAAATTTGAAAGAAATTATACTCTCCCGAGTATAAAAATATGGGACGAAATTACTAAGAAGACAAATTGGTGAATGTTCGTAGGTAGGTAGAGGAAAAGTAAATGAGACAGAGAAAAGGGTGGGTTTCGAGTGTGGAAGATATGTGGATTTGGCTACTTTCCAACCACCCCTAACTAGGCGAACCTCGACTTCGTTTAGGACGCACTAAATTGTATTACCGTAATAAATAGTTGAGGTCTCCTACACTCTTAACTCGCTACCAAAGCTTACTAAATCTCAAATTGGCAACCCTTTTTATCACATCAAAAAATAATTTTTAATTGGTTGGATGGTTCATCAGGACTAATTAGAAAGAAGTTGTGTGTGATGAATTTGATTCAGATGATAATTTATGAATCATATGTTGTACCCACATCACGTAGAAAAGAAGGGCGAAGGTCTTAGGTGCTGTGTGTTGAGTGATAATGTGTCGAAGATAAGTCTGCGGATGCTGGAACGCGAACTGTCGAGCTGTGACATGAGTTCGCAGATGTCGAGATGTTTGTTCCGAGGTTGAAGTACCACCAATTCAGCTGTTCGAAGAGGTGCGGAACTGTTGACGAGTTGAGGGAATTGCTGGCGCTGTCGATAGGTGATCAAGACGTGCCAGAAGCTGTTCTCGTTCTGTTTGTATGTTGAGAGAGTAAATATGAGGCGCTCCGGGTACGAAGGGCGAACTCAACAAAACGTAGTGTCGAGATATTCGCATTTTAAAGTTTCGGTTTTTACGTATTTAAAGGGGAAAAATGGCGAACTCAACATAAAAATTATATGGGTGTATTCACCAAGAGGTCTAGAATCTGAAAATGAAAAAAAAACTGGAAGACCCTTCCCCAAAAACCCGACGTCGAGGGTATCACAATAACTTCTTTAAGGAAGTTAAAAAAATTTGTCTGATGTCGAGTTCGCCCTTCGTACCCGGAGCACCTCATATGTACCTTGTTGTTCTTTCATCGCTGTGTTCGTGTTCGTGTTCGTCATGGGTCACCAATTGTGGGATGGTTCATCACCACTAATTAAGAAAGAAGTTGTGTTGTGTGGTGTATTTGATTCTGATGATAATTTATAAATCATATGTTGTGTACCCACAAGTTTTCTCAATAATGGAAGAAAAACTTGACGTGTTGATTTAGTTCCATTTTTCAAGGTTTTTATTTTTTTAAATCGCGAAAGATATATTCAGGGTTGCGAAAACGATTCAATTTGGCCCTGAAGGATACGACAAATCAAAATATAAGGATGTGGAAGAGAGAATGAGAATCAAGGATCCGGGAGAAAGGAAGGGAGGAGACGGAGGAAACATCCGAAGACAAGAATACAGCCGATAAAGAGATTTTCCCACCCACGAGACCTTCTTTCCACCGTAATTTTTCATATAGGTTGTAAAATATTTTGTTGTCTCCCATCGAGGTCTTTTCTTGCCCTTTTTCTCACTCCCTCCACCTTTTGATAATCTCCAACTATTTTATAACGTCCAAGATTTACGCGATCCCGGGGAAGCCATTAGGAAAACATTTTCTCGCCCATTGGAAGGTCAATAACGCACTTTGTCAAATCCGTTAAATTTATTTAAGAAATAAATATTAAGAGAAAAATATGGAAAATTAAAACTTTAAACAGACATTCCGCCATTTTTTCGACCAAAATCACCCTGATTGTTTAAAAAGTTGGTGAAAATCGGTTGAAAACTGTGGCTGTGAAGTGTTCACAAAATGCTACGGACGGCCGGTACCACTGACAAAGTTGAGATCGATAAAGATCATTCGATTTGACCCTCCGGGGTCTGGAAGACCCCAAAAAGCCGACGTGGAGGGTATCACAATAACTTCTTTATAGAAGTTGATAACTCAGTACCTGCCCGGAAAGATGAAATAAGCCGTTTTTCTCATTTTCAATCAAACTTCTTATCGAAAAAAAATTAGCATATTGCTATAAACTATGACACCTTAATTGCCCGGTGGACTTTAATGGAGGCGTTAGGCGCTTATATTTACCAGCCCGCATAATTAGTTTACTAATTAATAAAGGAGACTCACACCTCTATTAAGGGAGGAGTAAAGTTGGGGGTGAAAGAGGGTGAGTGAGAACTATTTTCGCTCACATGGGCTTCAAGGGTTGAAATCCGGGGCACGAAACCTTTATGAACTTTGACCTCCTAGTCTATCACGGAAGACCCCTATCCACATTTATAGGACGAGCTAGAGTCACTCCAATATATTAGAATCCCGAATCTTATCTTGAGGGCTTTTTGTTTCTGTGACATTTACACAGATTGCACGCCTTATTTGAATATATTGCTTTCGGACGTGGGAATCTCGCGAAATTCTAAGCATTTTTTTTAAAACGAAACTTTATTTTTTTCGGACGTTGTGTTATTTACTACTTTTTTGTAGAGAAACACCCTAGATTTTATGGAGTTATTCTTGGTTTTTTGAAGGAAAAACTTTCCTTTTAAAATATTTTAGGGCGTTTTCCTCGTTCTTTTGGCCGAGGAGCTCATTTTTAATAGATTTTTAGGCTTCGCCAACCTCTAAAGATCATTTTAACTGAATTTTCAAAAGTTTTTCTCCCAAAATCTCGAGTAATTTCTAAGTAATTAAATGGATTTTCGGACGTTTTCTTCGGTCTATTGGCTGAGAACCACCTTTTTACCAGATTTTTGGGCTTCTCTGACGACCGAAAGTACTGGTTTGAAGAGGTTCCAACGAAAACTTCCTTAAAGAGAAGTAAAAATATAGGAGGGGGAAGTATAATGGAGGGGACGTGAAACGGAGGGGGAAGTGTATGGGATATTAATATGGTTAATTAACCATATAAGGTTATTATATGGGATATTAAAAAAGGGTCTTCTCTGCCCTGAAAGTCCGAGAAAAGGGTTTTGAAGGCCTGTAAGTCCGAGAAAAGGGTCTTTGAAGGGCTTTAAATACGAGAAATGGGTCTTTGAAGGCCTGTAAGTCCGAGAAAAGGGTGTTTGAAGGCCTGTAAGTCCGAAAAAATGGTCTTATCTGCCCTGAAAGTCAGAGAAAACTGTTTTTGAAGGCCTGTAAGTCCGAGAAAAGGGTCTTTGAAGGCCTGTAAGTCCGAGAAAAGGGTCTTATCTGCCCTGAGAGTACAACGAAAGTATAACGGAGGGGAAGTATAAGGGAAAAAAAGTATAACGAAGGGAGCGAAAGTATAAAAGGAGGGAAAGAATAAGGAAGGGGGAGGTTTTTTTTTTTTGAAAAATTTTCCGAGATTTTTTTTTTTGAAAAACTTAAAGTTTTTTTACGAAAAATTTTCAGTTTTTTTTTGAAAAAGTTTTTAAGTTTTTTTCCAAGAATTTTTCGGGTTTTCCTTTTTTTTTTTTGCATTTAAAAAAAAATTTTAAGTTCTTTTTTTCGAAAATTTTTCTCAGTGTCAAGGTAGAAATAATGGGCTCTTTTCCCTAGGGATGTGCCTCTCGTAAAGGGTAGAAGTATGAAATTTCTCCCTACTTAAAAAAAATAATAATTAAAAAGTGGCAATTTTTTTACACCAAAAATTCTTAAAAAATAAAAGGAGTAATTGGTGAAAATTTGGTGAAAATCGGATGAAAACTGTGGCCGTAAAGTGTTCTGGAAAAAACTGATACGGCCAGCCGGCCGGCACCACAGACAAAGTTGAGATCTGTGTAGATCCATATTCGATTTGACCCTCCGGGGTCTGGAAGACCCTTCCCCAAAAACCCGACGTCGAGGGTATCACAATAACTTCTTTAATGAAGTTAAAACGCCTTTAATCACAGAAAAACCTAATTTTTCTCGTTTTCGACGGCGAAATCCTCTTTTTTCTTGATTTTTGGTCGGTTTTTTCAGCTTTTTCGGCCGAGGAACTCCTTTTTAGTAGGCTTTTGAACTTTGCCAACCTTCGACGACTGAGATACTCCATCTCAACTGAATTTTGCGAGTTTTCTCCACTTATTTTGTTCATTTTCCGCGGTTTTTTGACGGAGAAACTCCCGATATGACAGATTATTGGGCGTTTTCCTGAGTACAAAATTTTTTCCTCAGTTCATATGTTATTGAAGGATTCTCCATCTCATTGTGTTGTTCTTGTGAGATTGTGGTTCTACCAAGGTATTGTAATAATGAAGTCATGGTCGAGATCAAGGTGAACGACACTTGGAATAATCTTTTTCTTCCTTATGGAAATGAAGTTGGGACATTAAGAAACAAGTCGACTTTTATAGAAAGTCTCTCACTCTAGAATGAAAACAATTTCTTAAGAATTCTGAGTTATTGCGAATCCTTACGGTCAGAAGGCTCCGATTTAGGTCACGGTTAGATGATAAAACAAACAGTAATAATAAAATCTAATTTTTTTCTGTCTTTTTCTTTTATCGGGAGAAGTTACACGCTTGGCTAAACTACAAGGGCTTAAACGAAGGATCCTCTTTAATCTTTTGACTCGTCCCCAATCTTCCAGACTTACAGGTGTGACCCAGTTTTGTGTGTGTGTTTTTTTTTTCTACGCCCCCCCATAGCGCTCCTTTGGTCAAGGACGATGCTTGAGACAGCACAAGAAAGGTCAATTCTGTAGGACGAAAACATCGACGCTAGGACACCGAAGACCTTCGACTTTACGCAAAAAGAAATAAGGTCGTTCATATTTTAGATGTCAAAGAATTCTTGATATTTTTTCGCAAGTTAAAGTGAAAAACTGGTTAATCCAAGGATCCAACATGAAATATACGAGTTATTTTTGTTTGCTTCATAAGGCCCTCAAATAGAAGAAAAACTGGTCTCACAACTTAGTAACTTACCTAGATTAGTAGAGAACAATATAGGAGGGGGAAGTATAACGGAGGGAAAATTAAGAAGGGAGAAGTTTAAAGGAGGAGATGTATAATTTCAAGTATTTTTGAACTTAGAATTTTTTTACCAAAGTGCTTTTCCATATTTTGTAGTTTTTTTTTTAACTTCCTTAAAGAAGTTATCGTGATACCCTCCACGTCGGGTTTTTGGGGAAGGGTCTTCCAGACCCCGTAGGGTCAATTCGAATATTGATCTTTACCTATCTCAACTTTGTCTGTGGTGCCGGCCGGCCGTCCGTAGCATTTTTTTCCAAAACACTTTACGACCTCTTTTTTCAACCAATTTTTACCAGATTTTCACCAAATTTTCTTTAGTCGGTGAACAAAACTAAGAAGGGCGATTTTTGAATTTCGAAAAAATGGCGGAGATATGTCTGTTTGAAATTTTAAAAAATTCGCTGCTGCCGAACCGTTAATCTGATTTTCACCAAATTTACACCAATTACTTTGACGAATTTTTGGTGTAAAAAAATTGCCACTTTTTAATTATTATTTTTTTAGTAGGGAGAAATTTCATACTTCTACCCATTACGAGAGGCACATCCCCTGGCCAAAGAGCCCACTATTTCTACCTTGACACTTAAAAATTTTAGAAAAAAAGAACTATAAAATTTTTTTCAAGAAACGAAAAAAAAAAATAAAAGCTCAAATTTAAAAAAGAAAACCCGGAAATTTTTCGAAAAAAAACTCGGAAAATTTTTCAAAAAATAAATAAAAAACCTCACCCTCCGTTATTCTTCCCCTCCCTTATACTTCCCCCTCCTATATACTTTCCCCCCTTACACTTCCCGCTCCTTTATACTTCCCCTCCCTTACACTTCCCCCTCCTTTATATGTACTTCCCCTCCCTTACACTTCCCCCTCCCTTATACTTCCCCTTCCGTTATAATTCCCCCTCGGTTATTCTTCCCCTGCCATATACTTCCCCCTCGGTTATACTTCCCCTGCCATATACTTCCCCTTCCTTTGTACGTCCCCTCCGTTGTACTTCCCCTGCCGTATACTTCCCCTTCCTTTGTACGTCCCCTCCGTTGTACTTCCCTCTCCTATATTGTTACTTCCCTTTAAGGAAGTTTTCGTTGGAAGCTCTTCAAAGCAGTGCTTTTTTATAAAAAATGCTAAGGCCGATCGAATTTACCCTCATCACAATCGAATTTTTACCCTCCGGGATCTGGAAGAGCTTCCCCAAAAACCCAACGTAGAGGGTATCACAATAACTTCTTTAAGGAAGCTAAAAAACGCATGTTTTTGCGCTTTTTTGAACGATAAAGAGTTTAGGTCGTTTTCCTCACTCTTTCTGACAAGAAACCTCGTTTATGTCGGGATTTTCCTAGATATTTCGGCTCAAAAACCCCTTCTATGTAATAAATCTCATAAATTTTAATAACTTCTAGTTTAAGGATGCTGTAAAAAAAGGAAAATGTCATTTTACTAGGGTTGAATGATTCTCCCAAGTGGGGCTATTCATCACATATGTTTAAATTGAGTTGAAGTTGAAATCTAACTTAATTATCGCGTCGGAAAAAAAACAAAAAAAAGTAAAAAGAAGAACAAGAAGGAGTGATCCATTACCCTACATACTAGCATTCTACCTGATCAATAGATTAGATGACTTAGAACAGCCTTTTCCTATTAACTTGTTCTTACTATGCCAGCTTGGCACGCGATGGCCCTGGGGCACCGGTAAGTTTAGAATCCTCTCTCCCTCCTACGGCAAACTATCTGAGAATAATTTGCAAATTTTATTCATAGTCGGTTTATTTTTGACTCGCAAACTTTTTTTTTATAACGGGTCAAAACACGATCAAAACATTGATTAACTGCAACTTTGAGGATGACAAAATATCCTTGACCTTAAGGCCTGAATATTTAAAATAAAAGTCAATAGTCTTCCATCACTCTTGAAAGTCTGGGCCAGGAGGGGGGAAAAGTGTAAAGGAGGGGGAAGTTGGGTGAAAATCAGACCAAACTTCAAAAGGAAGATTCTGTGAAAATCGGAAGAAGCCGAAAATAGTAAGGCAAGCACCTTCATAAGTTTTTTTCTACGGAAAGACCCTTTTTCGTTCACAACTTCTTTTTGAGGAAGTTAAAAAGCCGGATATTTGACCGAGAATCTTCTTTATCCTTAATTAACTCAAGGAGGGACCGGTGGGAGAAGGCTTTCTTGGTAAAAAGGGGGTGGAATATGCAAATTCTGACGTGATCCGTTCAATGGTTCAGTGCTCTCATTAGTCCTACGCTTCCCTCCGTCCCTACACTTACATGGCTTGTGAACAATGCGAAATCTTACGCTAACCAAGAGCCTTTTGTATAGAATGGCAAATACAAATTAAATGGCGAATTTACACATTGGGATGTTATCTCTTGTGGAAGCAAAATGGAAATCTAAGAGAAAAGATAAATCTTCATTTATTTAGCATAAACTTAATTCAGTATTCGTGATCTACGTTCCCTTGTAATCGATAGCTGATGAAGCAGCTGATAGAACATAGATTTTTTTGTACAAATTGAGCGTGGGAAATAAATAAAATTACTTATAGGTAATGGAAAAACTGGAAGGGCGGGAGAGGCAGTCGAAATCAATGCGAATGCCGTTGGGGTGGAACAACTGCCGCCCACCTCCCGATTCCCGAAATTCGGCATCGAAAGCAAGATCAAGGGCGAGGGGAATATTAAAGCCAATCCATCTTTCATCAAAAGTAAAAGATCATTTAGCAACAATTGAGGTGATCCTTTATCATCCGATTGTCACTTTTTAATCCCATTTATCAATTTCAAAACCAAATTTAACTATTTTTGCCATGAAAAAAAACATAAGGAGAATAAAAAGTACTGGTTTGAAAAGCTTCCAACGAAAACTTCCTTAAAGAGAAGTAAGTAGCAATATAGGAGGGAGAAGTATAACGGAGGGGACGTTCAACGGAGGGGGAAGTATATGGGAGGGGAAGTATAACGGAGGGGAAGTATAACGTAGGGGAAGTATAACAGAGGGGAAGTATAACGGAGGGGGAAGTATAACAGAGGGGGACGTATAACGGAGGGGGAAGTATAACAGGGGGGACGTATAACGGAGGGGGAAGTATAACGGAGGGGGAAGTATAACAGAGGGGGAAGTATGTATAAGGGAACGAGGGTATAACGCGAAAAAATTTCCAATTTTTTTTGAAAAATTTTCTGTTTTTTTTTTTTGAAAATTTTTCTAAATTTTCTTTTTTTTGCGCTTTTTTCCGAAAAATTTTCTAAGTTCTTTTTTTAGAAATTTTTTTAAGGATGTATCGTGGCAGAAATAATGGGATTTTCGCGCAAGGGAGGTCCCTCTAGAAACGGGTGGACGTATGAAATTTTTCCCTACTAAAATGAAAATTAATGTGGAAAATTGATAAATTTTCACACCAAAAATTTTGAAAAAATATAAAGAGTATATGGTGAGAATTTGGTGAAAATCAGAACAACGGTTCGGCCACAGCGCAGTTTTTAAACTTTCAAACGTGCATATCTCCGCCATTTTTTCGAAATTCAAAATCGCAGACGATAATTTCATGTTCAACTATTCAGGATGGTTGTGTGAAAATTAGGTGAAAATCGTTTGGAAACTGTGGCCGTAAAATGTTCCGGAAAAAATGCTACGGCCGGCCGGCACCACAGACAAAGTTGAGATCGGTAAAGATCAATTTTCGATTTGACCCTCCCCAAAAACCCGACGAGGAATTATCACAATAACTTCTTTAAGGAAGTTAAAAATTTATGAACAATTGTAAGCACCCAAACTATCGAAATTTTTCCCTTCAGCCCTTTCTGATCCTTAAAACACTCTTTTCTTTAACCTAAAGGGCACCTTGAACATCCCTTTTCCGTTCCTTAACTTAGGTTTTCACAATCTAGGGTCTTATTATCATCAGCCTATGAGAGCCCTTCGTTTGATGACACTTTAACGTCCCTCAATAGCTACCTTGAAATCGCAATTTGAAGGAACCCTAAAACTAAAATATCGCTTTTTCCAGTTCGAAAATCTTTTAATTTTAAATTAAAGTGTAAATTAGGGTTTTGTTTAAAAAGTCGAGGTTGAAAAACGTTAAATTTGAGGGAAGAGAGGCAAAGGAGCTAAATCGGTTGTTGTCTTCATAATCCGTTACCCGTCAAAAACAGCCGCCTCAAGTTTCCACAATGGCCTTTGCGTAGGGAACGTTCGTTTTTAGACTTGAGAGTTCGTCTACCTCATCTATTTTTCCAATTAAACATCCAAAAGGGTCAGACGTGGTTACCCCGCGCCTTTATACATCATAAATTAATTTTCAATGGACAAAAGCAATTCTTCATATATTATTTTCATTTTTTTCCCCCTTCTTCAGCCGCTATCTTTTTAAAAAAAGCATCAATCTGACGCCCATGCCTTTATTAAAATTCCTAGAGAGACTTTTAAATTACAAAATAATTGAAAATATGGTCCCATCCCGCAAACTTCCCCCGTTTTTTTTTTTTTCCTCTTTCCCCCGCCGCCGCTTCTTTTAATAAAGTCTCGTATAACATTGAATCCGAATGGATAAGTAACATGGAACGTATATTTCTAAGGCGGGAAGGGATGAATTGTGTGCATCGAAGGGGCATAGACCCCGCTAAAACGCCTGGCACGCTTTCCATATGACCCAGTTATCGATTTAATATTACTCTAAACGTGACAATCAATAGTTTAGAGACATTTGAAAAAATCAAAATTTTTTTGTGCGATTTATTTAATATTAGCTTAAAATTATGGGAAGTATGTTACATATTTAACAAAACCAATCAAATCACGACGCCGCCAAGGAGAGCCTTGAAAACGGGGGCCGTTTCATCTCTCCTCCTCTTTCATAGATCATCGGTTATCAGGCTCGCTTATCAGCATCTATACCGGGTGTCCGGAAACACATGGCATACGTCTGGGAGAGCGTTAAAAAGTGGTTTTATGAAAAAAAAGTTAAATGTAAACCCCCCTTAATTTAAATCAAAGAATTTGATGGTGTAGTTTAAAATGCGTTTGGATATACAGGGTGCCCCCAACAAAGCCTAACTTCGTAATTTCAAATGAGAACCCCTATTTTTTTATTTCAGATTCGTAATCTACGCAAAATTTCAAATTGATTTGACTATTTTTATGACCATTTTTGACAACTTTAAAAAATGTCAAATTTTAGCGTTTTTTTGCGCTAAAATCCGTTAAAATCGACCTAAGTGGCTCATCTTTCTTTAATTCCACTTATTTTTGTCCGAAGATTCAATTATCACAAATTCAAGCATCTTCGCATTCTGCATCACGAGATGTTGCTAACGGCCTTTTTTCAAGTTAGAGCCCAAATTTCTTACTTCAGAAAATGAAAATTAGCGATTTTTTAACGGAATTTTTTTTTTATGCTTAACTGCAAAAGACGCTGTAGCTCTTTCAAAATTTATGGCTTAAGATTTTTTTTTTTTTTTTTTTTTTTTTTTTTTTTTTTTTTTTTTTTTTTTTTTTTTATAAACCACTTTTTAACGCTCTCATGTGTTTCCGGACACCCTGGTTTTTTTTTTTTTTCGTGGAGAGGTGTTTTTTTTTTTGTGTTTTGACATTTTGAAAAATTAATTATATTTAAATTTATTTTTAACTAAATATGCTTAAAATTACTGAAATTAACTTGTCGGAAGTTTATTGTTTTTTCCTTGAAACCTCCTCGATCCAATTAAGACTTGGCCATGAGGTCTGGCTTGATTTCTTCAAAGATCCAGAGGGGAGGCGAAGAAGAAAAAAAAAAGTAGAGAAAGAATTCCGCTAGAAATAATAAAGAGAGAGTTCGATATTTCGATGAGATTCCCTCCCCCTCCGAATCTCTCTTTCTAAGTCCTTGTACAACTGATTAAGTCTTACGTTCATTTCGGTTCAAATTGGAACTCATTCTATTGACAGGAGCAGTTCTTTTTTACTGTTTATTTTAGCAAGAGTTCGATTGGACGAAATAAAGGATGGAGGGGCGGGAGTGGCAAAAAGTTTGGTTTTCTTCATTTTTTACTCATATTTTTGGTATTCACTGATATTCACATAATTTTCAAACTGCCCTGGTAATATTGAATGAATTTGACTCAGTCAGACGGAGCTCCAGTAGGCAGAATAGACAAAGCAAGCGGCAGTTGGATAACTGCACAGTTGAATTGGGCCAGTTACAGCAGACAGATGGCCAATAGAGGCAGTTGGGCAACTGCATGGTCAACTTGGGTCAGTTTGAACATTCAGATGACCAATAGCAAGCGACAGTTGGACAACTGTACGTTCAAATTGGGCCAGCTCCAGCAGGCAGATAGACAAAGCAAGCGGCAGTTGGATAACTGCACAGTTCAATAGGGCCATTTCCAGCAGACAGATGGCCAATAGTAAGCAGCAGTTAGGCAACTGCATGGTCAACTTGCGTCAGTTTTAGCACACACATGACCAGCAAGCAGCAATTACAAAACTGCCATTAGACACTGGCAAGAACGGGCAAGAGCACCCAAATTTTTTACCTACTATATTTTTCGTGAAAAAGTAGTACCTATGCTCGTAGCGCTTAAAACAAAACTCTTTCAAGTTACCTTTAAAAGGAAGATCTTGTAAAAATTTGATGAAAATTGAGGCTGTGAAGGTTTACAGAAAAATTCGACGGTCGGCCGGCACCACAGACAACCTGATTGGTTAAGATCATTTTTTCTCTAGGGTGCCTAGAAGGACTTTGCTATGGAGGGTGTCACAATAACGTCTCTTTGAGGAAGCTTAAATTTTTTTTTTATAGAAAATTGATTGTCATAAAGTTTTAAAAAATAATTTCCACATTTTTAATTTGTCCGTAAAGTCAATCAAACTTTTTTTTAATTATGAAAAATCTGGAATGCTATTAATTGATGGATTTTATTTATTAGCGAAAACCTTATTAATAAGGGATGATAGGTCAAGAATCCATGACCTTGGTCGTTTTTTCAGCCTTCTTAATATAAAATACTTTTTCAACTTTTTCTTGCATTTTCAGATTTATGGGCTTAAAAAAACCTTGAAGACAAAATTTTTTTTCTTAATCATAATGGATCCGTATAAAATTCTTAAACGCACCCTAAAGTTTTTACTTTGACCTTTCAAGATAAAAAAAATCTGAGAAGGGATGAAATGATCTCTGAAATAAGTCAACCAAGTTTCTAAGTTGTTGGTATTCACGGAAAGGCAGGCTCCGCCAAGTTTTAACTGTGATCCTGAAGGACTTGGACTCTTCTTTTCCCTTCAACGTTGCTGGGAAGTCAATAAAGATTTTTTTTTTTCTTCTTCTCCCCACAACTTTTTCTGTTGTTCACGGTCTCGACTCCAACAGGCTGCTAATGAATCTTTTTATCGTGAATTTTAACTTTCTTAAAAGAAGTTTATTGTTTTACCCTCACATGTCGGTTTCTAGAAAGGTTCTTCCAGACCCCATAGGGTCACAATTTTCATTACATTTTTACTAAACGGTCAAAATTTTTGAATTTTGAAAAAATGTGCTTACAATTTTAAAGTTGCTGCAAATTATCACCACATTTTCACCAAATCGTCGCGTTAGTTCTAACACCGGCTATCTCATTTTTTATCAATTTCGATTTTGGAATTGTTTCTGATGGTAAATTTTGAGGTGAATCGGATTACGTTGGTAGTTTAACTCTATTACCAACAGAAAACGCGTAGTTCACGATTTAGCCAGCTGGTGATGCATTGATTCCAATGAGAATCAGTATTTTTCTCTCCTGAAAGCCTAGGAAAATGAGATAGCCGGTGTTAGAACTGACGCGACGAAATACTCCTTATAGTTTTGGAGGAAAAATTTAACTATTTTTGGCATAAAAATTGTATTTTTTGGATTTAACTTCTTTAATTCACCACGGGCGAGACGGGTATCACTCCGCCAGGTTGTCCATTTTTCTACTTGAAAATTTTTCATACGATTTGCACAAATTTTTCTTATTTTTTCCCACGATTTTTTTCTTTTTCTTCTTTTATAGTAGAGAGAAATGTGAGACATTCACCTCAGACAATCGCCTCGGTCATCCCTCCACCAAAAAAAGTACTGGTTTGGAGAGCTTCCAACGAAAACTTCCTTAAAGAGATGTATCTATATAGGAGGGGGAAGTATATGGGAGGGGAAGTATAACGGAGTGGGAAGTATATGGGAGGGGGAAGTATAAGAGAGGGGAAGTATATGGGAGGGGAAGTATAAGTGAGGGGAAGTATATGGGAGGGGGAAGTATAAGTGAGAGGAAGTATATGGGAGGGGGGAAGTATAAGTGAGGGGAAGTATATGGGAGGGGGGAAGTATAAGTGAGGGGAAGTATAAGTGAGGGGAAGTATATGGGAGGGGGGAAGTTTAAGTGTGGGTAGTATAACAGAGGGGGAAGTTTAAGTGTGGGGTAGTATAACGGAGGGGGAAGTTTAAGTGTGGGGGAAGTATAAGGGAATGGAAGTATAACGGAAGGGGATGTATAAGGGAGGGAAAGTACAAAGGAGAATTTTGCAAGTTTGTTTTTTCGAAATTTCGAAGTTTTTTTGTCAAAAAATTTTACTGGTTTTCCTTTTTTTTTAAAAATTTTCCGGGGTTTTCTTTTTTTTTTTCTTTTTTGAAAAATTTTCTATGTTTTTTTTTCGAAAAATTTTCTAAGTTTTTTTGGTCAAAAAATATTATAAGTTATAACATATACTTCCCCCTTCCATATACTTCCCCCTCCGTTATACTTCCCCTCCCATATACTTCCCACTCCGTTATACTTCCCTCCCATATACTTCCCCCTCCATTATACTTCCCCTCCCATATACTTCCCCCAACGTTTTACGTCCCCTCCGTTATACTTCCCCCTCCTATATATATACTTCTCTTTAAGAAAGTTTTCGTTGGAAGCTCTTCAAACCAGTACTTTAAATAAACAGCAATAATGACGAAGAAAAAAAAAGTGATCCTGTGATAAAGTTATAGATAATGAGAAATATGACACTAAAAATTGCCCCCTTGGATTTTTTTAGTCGTATCTAATGGTACTTTCTTTCCCCGCAAAGCTTAATTTGCTTGATTGAAAAGCCTCTCCTTTCAAAAGTTACTTAAAGTTTATATTATTTAGGTATAATGATGTCCGCTTATTTCTTGAGGGTAAAATAAATTAGTCTCAAAGACCTTCTCCTCAGGGCTTTAATACGAACATCATTAGGGTTAAACCGATAAACAAAAGTTTTTTTTTGTTTAAAGTTGGGATTATTAATAACCTTATATTGTTGATAGTTTTTTAAAAATCTGTTACCTATTTTTTTAATTAAAAGTTTAAGGGTTGAAAGATTAGATTAAGGGTTTTTTATATAAGAAGACGGGGAATAATGGCGACGGTGGAAGCATTCACTGCCTGTTTTGACCTTTGACATTCAAGTCGTCGGCAATTACCTATCCAGATATTAAATTCGCGTGCTGCTCCCCGCCCAGGGTAGCACTCAAGAGCGCATTAGCGATCCCAGGGCCGAGAAAAAGCGATTTTGCTCAATACGGACGTTTAATACAAGAGACTTTTTTCCTCCACAACAATATTTAGTATTTATGAAAAGGATGTGGGTTTTATATCAACTGAAATAGCGGTTTTTTAAAAATCTAATAAGATTTCAATTTTGTTCAAAATAAGACTATTGATAAAGAACTGGTCTAGAATTGCCCTCGAATAAGTCGTCCATTCAATCGAAAATTTACTGGTTTGAAGAGCTTTCAACGAAAACTTCCTTAAAAAGAAGTAACAATAGGAGAGGGAAGTATAACGGAGGGGACGTACAACGGAGGGGGAAGTATACGGGAGGGGAAGTATAACGGAGAGGGAAGTATAAGTGAGGGGAAGTATAACGGAGGGGGAAGTATAGGAAAGTATAACGAGGGGGGGGGGAAATATAAGGGAACGAAAGTATAACGGAGAGGATATACGTATAAGGGAGGGAAAATATAACGGAGGGGGAAGTATAAGGGAGGGGGTAGTAAAATAGAGGGGAAGTATAACGGTGGGGGAAGTATATGGAGGGGAAGTATAACGGAGAGGGAAGTATAAGTGAGGGGGAGTATAACGGAGGGGGAAGTATAGGAAAGTATAACGGAGGGGGAAATATAAGGGAACGAAAGTATAACGGAGAGGATATATGTACGTATAAGGGAGGGAAAATATAACGGAGGGGATGTATAAGGAAGGGAAAGTATAAAGAAGGGGGAAGTATAAGGGAGGGGGTAGTAAATAGAGGGGAAGTATAACGGTGGGGAAGTATATGGAGGGGAAGTATAACGGAGAGGGAAGTATAAGTGAGGGAAGTATAACGGAGGGGAAGTATAGGAAAGTATAACGGAGGGGGAAATATAAGGGAACGAAAGTATAACGGAGAGGATACGTATAAGGGAGGGAAAATATAACGGAGGGATGTATAAGGAAGGGAAAGTATAAAGAAGGGGGAAGTATAAGGGAGGGGGTAGTAAAATAGAGGGGAAGTATAACGGTGGGGGAAGTATATGGAGGGGAAGTATAACGGAGGGGGAAATAAGTGTGGGGAAGTATAACAGAAGGGGAAGTATAGGAAAGTATAACGGAGGGGAAGTATAGGAAAGTATAACGGAGGGGGAAATATAAGGGAGGGAAAATATAACGGAGGGATGTATAAGGGAGGAAAGTATAAGGGAGGGGAAGTATAACGGTGGGGGAGGTTTTATTTTTTTTGCGAAAAATTTTCTAAGTTTTTTTCCAAAAATTTTCATTTTTGTTTTTCAAAAAAATTTTCCGAGTTTTTAAAATAATTTTTCTAGTTTTCTTTTTTGAATTTACTCTTTTTTTCCGAAAAATTTCCAAGTTCTTTTTTTTTTTTTTTTTTTTTTTTTTTTTTTTTTTTTTTTTTTTTTTTTCGAAAATTTTGTCTAAGTATCAAGGTAGAAAAATAATGGGATTTTTGCGCTAGAGAGGTCCCTCTTGTTAGGCGTGGAAGTATGAAATTTCTCCCTACTAATTCATGTAAAAAAAAGATAATTTTTTTATACCAAAAATTCTTTAAAAATATAAGGAGTAATTGGTGAAAATTTGGTGAAAATCGGACCTACGGTTCGGCCTCAGCGAATTTTTTAAAATTTCAAACAGAAATATCTCCGCCATTTTTCGAAATTCAAAAATCGCCCTCGTTAGTTCACCGACTAAAGAAAATTAGGTGAAAATCGGATGAAAACTGTGGCCATAAAGTGAAAAAAATGCTACGGCCGGCCGGAACCACAGACAAAGTTGAGATCGGTAAAGATCAATATTCGCATTGACCCTCTGGGGTCTGGAAGACCCTTCCCCAAAAACCCGACGTGGAGGGTATCACAATAACTTCTTTGAAGTTAAAAATGAATGAAATAAGAAGATAGAAAAAATTTAAGCCATCGCTACGTGCGAACAGTCCCTACTATTCAATATAAATTCTACTTTACATAAGGAGTATTTGGTGAAAATTAACTTAGGAACAGTCCTTAAAATCGGGTAAAAAGTGTTGCTCTGAGGAAAAGAAGGTTTAAATTTAAGGTTTTAACCCCCGATTGGGGGTTTTGCTTTTTTTTAACGCCATCACCGACTTTTAATTTAACGCTTTGTCTGGCTTTAGCGAGTAAGTGCGTAACGAGATGCGGTCTGTAGATAATGTCTTTCCCCGGTAAAGGTACCGTCCTCAAACCTCGGCTAACTAGTTAACAATATTATCAGTAACAACCACTTTACGGTCTTACACTCATTGATTGTTATCACATTCTCACCCTGAAACACGGGCGTTATTAATTTTCACCCAGAGTTAATCTTTTCATCTCCCACCGATAAAAAAGAAAATCCTCTTTGAAGCTTAAGATTACAATGATCCGGGGATTCTTTAAACCCTAATGGTGTCTAAATTACTAAACCGATTTAGATATTTGAGATTCAGTAAATTTCCTTCAAAGCACGATAAACTAAGCACACCTTAATGATATTAAAGTTAATAGCTTTTTTTTTTGGACGAAGATAAAATTTTTATAAGCTACATGTGAAAATGATCTTTGAGGTCGATAACAATGCGTCTTTTTTCAAAACAAGTCCCACTTGTTGCTTTCCCCACTTGATTTTGTGGTATTAAAATCATCAGGAGCGAATGGGCCCTCTCGACACTTTTATCACGATGTCATCTCGTTTTCACTCGAGATTTTGTTTTCTTTTTTTAATTTTATGGGCTTTTTATTTAAAAAAATAAGTTATTTTTAGGGAATATCTATCAGAAATCTTATTTTAAAGAATCTCTTGGGGCTTATTAATAGATAATCCAGATGATTCCTTTCCCAACAGCTTTAACTAAAAGTAAAGTTTATTTTTCAGCCTTAGAGGAGTCTCGTTTTTGTTAAGACCTCAAGCCCGTGTTTATAAACGTTCCTTAAGGAGCCCTTTTCATAAGGATTCCTTGGAAATCCTTTTTTTGAAGATATTTCGTGAACCTCCCTTGAAGTGATCCCTTCAAATATAAGGAAATTTTACGATTTCCCTCTGTTCTTTCGAGGTTTTTTTGAGGTACCTTAAGGAGCTCTCATTGGCTAATTAAGGACCTGGACAGTAAAAGGAATGTTCACTGTATCTGTTCCTTTGCTGTGGTACTTATGGGCTGCTTAAAATTCGGGTTTTTCGCTCAGAAGAGCTAAGAAAAGCCCGAAAAAGTGGTAAAAATTGAGTTTATTTGTCGAAAAACGAAAGAAGAAACCCAAAAAGATTTTTATGGTAGAAAGAAAAAGATGAGATTTAAATGATTTGTCCGCTTGGGGTGGATTGAGTAGATATGATTATCATATGGTTGCTATGGTAAAATCGTTTGCATTTTATGTTTTGATTGCCGGAAGGCATTAAGCATAATAGTGAGGAGTTTGGGTAGAAGGTGGATTATTTGATGAAAGGGTTGAAAAAGGTTGGATTTTCTTCGAATTTGGATGGATCGATGAGCAATTAAAAAAGGACTAAAACGTTTATTAATAAATACGCGCGAGAGGGGCGTAGCCTTGGCCTTAACAAATAGAAGAGAAATGTCCGGTATTGAATCAGAGGATGTGGGATATTTCCTTATTAGGGTGTGAAGGGGGTGGTTGGCGGGGGTTGGCAGGTCGCCGGGACGTCTGGTGATTGCAAGCATGCGCCTTTAGGTTGGAAGTAGCTCGGCGGTCCCTTCAGTAAGCTACCTAGTACGCCCCTCGGCAGTACACATGGTTGCACTGAGGCTACCCGACTCTGAAGAGTACATAGAGGCTCGGGGGCGAGCCCTCGAATTAGGTTTCGGCCCCACGAAAGCCTCAAATACATCGAGGCGTCTCTTCGTCAACTCGCTTTTGGTCGACTTCGTCATGGACACACTCGTCACAAACGGTACGCCCCCGGTCGAGCTCCAGGACGCCGCCAACCAAACGTTCCCACAATTTTTCCGTCACAGCGTCGGAATGACTGTTGTCTACTGTATCGCTTATTTGATCGTCTTTCTTGTCGGTTTGGTCGGAAACGTTTTCGTCATTATGGTCGTTTATAGATCACCTAGAATGAGAAACGTCACCAATTTCTTCATCGTCAATCTAGCCGTCGCTGACATTCTTGTTATCGTCTTTTGTCTTCCTGCCACATTAATGTCAAACATCTTTTTTCGTAAGTTCCATTTTATTCAAAATTACCAGCACATCGACGGCACCCCCAAAACTCTCACACCGCAAAAAGAAAAATAAATGAATAAAAAAACCATTTGAAAAAAGCCCGACGCTCATAAAAATGCGGAGTGTAATAATAATTGGTGGAGAGCCCATTTCACCTGGAGAAGAGGGCGCTCGGGGTTTTGCGATAGGTTGAACCCATGGTTGAATCTCACCCACAATGAATACTAATGTTTGCGAATGCGTTTGGACATCATGAAAATTTCATTCGTTTTTCCAAATGATATATCATCCGAGTTGCTCTTTTCGGACGCGATTATCCAGTTTTTCGTTCCGAGCGGTTTGAGTGGGAGAGCCGAGAAAGGGTTAGAGGAGGGTTTTTACTCTTTCATTTCCTCCCCACCCTTTACCCTTTCGATTATCTAACGGGCCTGGGATTTTCTTGCAAGCCCGACGTTTTTCGCCGGGTTCAACGAGTGGGTGTACACTTTTTTTACAATTTCACATTTCAAAAGAAGCGGAAAAACTATCAAAAATCATACCAAAAAAACCTTTTTCTTACTAACTTTTAAACAGGGAAATTTTCAATCGTTACAGTATTGTATACCACAAGGTTGATTGGTTGTCAGGCTTAAGTTGGTTATAGCCATTTGGAGTTAGACGTGATAACTTCGTCAAATCGCTCGAGGAAGCCTTTCCCACTCTCTTCTTTATCCTCTAATCTTCTTCGATCATCTTCAATTTCTCTTAAAACCATTTTAGAAATTGAAATTTTAATTCCATTTGAAAATTTATCATCCCCAATTTTTTAAATAAGTTTTAAGTTTCTCAAAGAGCTATGATGTATTCGGAAATCTACTTCTTTTATCTCAAAAAATTAGCGAATTTTCAAAAAATTAAAGACTTTGCCTTTGAATTAAGTACAGACTAGGTCGGATTATTAGTTCTCGAGTTAAAGCTAAGGAAAAAGTACGAGCTTGGAGCTATGCCCGACTTCCTCAATGCTCCTTGTATGCAGAATTTAAGGAGGTATGATGGTTTTTAAGTGAGTTGCTTTGCAAATTTTTCGTTGTTAACAACGGTTTTCGGTTTTTCCCTTCTATCTCGGAAACCGTCGGTCAAAACGAAAAAATGTCTTAAGTAAAAGTTGTAGGTACTAAAATTTACTACATAAAATATCTTATTAGTTTTTTCCGTCAGGGCAATACTTTAGGAGATATGGAATTATTTAAGTTGGTTGCTTTGCAAATTTTTCGTTGTTAACAACGGTTTTCGGTTTTCCCTTCTATCTCAAAACCGTCGCTCAAAACGAAAAAACGTCCTAAGTAAAAGTCGTAGCTACGGAAGTTTTCTACAAAAAGACCTAATTGGTTTTTTTGTCAGAGCAATACTTAAGGAGATATGAGGGTTCTTAAGTGAGTTGCTTTGCAAATTTTTCGTTGTGAGCAACGGTTTTCGGTTTTTCCCTTCTATCTCGGAAACCGTCGCTCAAAACGAAAAAATGTCATAAGTAAAAGTTGTAGGTACAAAGATTTCCTGCAAAAGGAGTTATGAGGTTAAAACTAATAATCCTACAGAGCCTGTCTGAAAACTTAAAACCTTCATATCTCCTAAAATATTGCTCTGACGGAAAAACCAATAAAATTATTATGTAGGAAATTTCCGTAGCTACAACTTTTACTTAGACATTTTTTCGTTTTGAGCGACGGTTTCCAAGATAGAAGGGAAAAACCGAAAACCGTTGCTCACAACGAAATATGTACAAAGCAACCAACTTAAAACCCTCATATCCCCTTAATGATTTTTTCTCCGATAGTAGGGAAAATTTGGGCTGTTCACGCCCGTTCCGTGTGGCCTAGCTGGGCGAATACTTTTTTTTGTCCACATACAACTCCTTCCCTTATATTTGTTCAGATTTTCAATTTAAAATCGAAGATGTTCTTGGAGGTTTTTTTTCTTCCTTTTGTTGAAGAGGACAAAGATTTGGATCACGTCGCTTAATATTTTCTGTATTAGGTCAAAAGGAAGGAACTGGAAGGAAGACAAGGCGCAATTAAACTCGTGTTAATATCGGGGTGCCTTCTGGACCCCCGGAGGGCGACAGATGGACGGATGTTTCTAAATTAAAAGACAACAGAGGTGGCGAAAAGTCTCTTTTCTTACCCAACTGACCTTTAAAAAAAGAATCAAAATCGATGACCACGAAAAAGATAGATTTTTATTAAAGAAAGGCGATTAATCTTTTTTGAATTTTTTTTTGTTCACAAAAAGAGAGCTCTTCCATATTCCTTTTGTTTAAAATATAATAGGATTGGGGGGTTCGAACCGCCTCCCTCACACCCCATTGCGTTAAAACATCATTTGTCTTGTTTTCACCCAGTTTTTGTACCTTTGCTGGTATTTGGAGACGAATTAATCATTGCTGGGATGCTCAAGGTCAGAAACAATGGTTTTAAAGGTCGCCCTGTCGAAAACGAATTTCCACACTAAAGTTCAACTTCTTTTCTTAAGTATCGAGTTTTTTTTCTTCCATTTCAAGTGAAATATTAAGAAAAATGTTGAATGGAATTCGGGAAGGATGTTTATAGATAGCGGACAAAAAGGGTTTGATAACTTGGAGGCGGACTGTGATTCGTCATGAGAAATATTCGGAGAAAGGAACGTAGAAACTTCCAACCTCCCTCGAATACATTCCTTTTTCATCCCTCACGACGACGAATTTCCTTCCCTTTAATATTTCAATCAGATTATAAGATTTTATTAATGACTTTTTTTGAGCCCTTCATCAGATTTTTTTGACAATTTTATTTTAAAATGATTACTTTTATACCTGTCAAATTCATTAGGTTATAAAACATTAACAAGTAGATTTCTTTTCTTCAAAAATTTCAAAGCGTACATTTTTCCCCCAAAAAAATTCAATCAAATGTGGCAAACTTTGCTTAGTCAGGGGCCCAACCAAAATAATAAATTATGAAGGGCCGAGTTTTCTTGGCAAAAGAGTGAGAAAATTGACCCAAAGGAAAAACTGAGGGAAACACCCTAAAATTTCACAAGGTTCCAGAAGATTCTAGATGACTCCGGAGGTATCTAGATGTTTCCAAACAGTTCTAGAAGGATCAAGATGGTTTCAAAAGGTTCTAGGGGGAATCTAGATGGCTTCGGAAGTATCTAGATCAGTGTTTCTCAACCTTTTTGAAGCCTGGGCCCCCCTGTAAACAAGCATTTAGCGACGCAGCCAAGGGGAGCTTGAAAACGGGAGCCGGACTATAGGTTTTCGGTCCAAAGGGCCGGATTTTTGGTTTTCCGACCAAAGTTCCAGAATAAGGGTTTTTTTGGACCAAAGGGCCGGATTATATTTTCGGACCAAAGGCCGGATTATAGGTTTTCGGACCAATGGTTATGGTTTCGGACCAAAGTTCCAGAATATAGGTTTTTTTGGACCAAAGGGCCGGATTATAGGTTTCCCGACTATAGGGCCTGATTATAGGTTTTCCGACCAAAGTTCCAGAATATAGGTTTTTGGAGCATAGGGCCGGATTATAGGTTTTCCGACCGAAGTTCCAGAATATAGGTTTTTTGGAGCTAGGTTATATTAAAGGGCCGGATTATAGGTTTTCGGACCATGGGCCGGATTATGGTTTTCGGACCAAAGTTCCAGAATATAGGTTTTTTTGGACCATAGGGCCGGATTAGGTTTCCCGACTATAGGGCCGGATTATAGGTTTTCCGACCAAAGTTCCAGAATATAGGTTTTTCGGACCAAAGTTCCAGAATATAGGTTTTTGGACCATAGGGCCGGATTATAGGTTTTCCGACCGAAGTTCCAGAATATAGGTTTTTTCGGACTAAAGGGCTAGATTATAGGTTTTCCGACCAAAGTTCCAGAATATAGTTTTTATGGAGCTAGGTTTTCAGACCAAAGTTCCAGAATATAGGTTTTTTGGACCAAAGGCCGGATTATAGGTTTTCGGACCAAAGGGCCGGATTATAGGTTTCTGACTAAAGGGCCGGTATAGGTTTTCCGACCAAAGTCCAGAATGTAGGTTTTCGGACAAATTAAAAAAAGTACTCACCCTAACGCCCCCAGCCATTTAGCCCTTGCCTTCCTATCACCCAAATTTTGCATAACGCCTCCTAGTAACTTCTCGGCGCCCCCAGTGGGGCGGTACCGCCCCCGTTGAGAATCACTGATCTAGATGGTTCCAGAAGATTCTAGATGACTCCGGAGGTATCGAGATGTTTCCTGACGGTTCTAGAAGGATCTAGATGGTTTCAAAAGGTTCTAGGGGCCTAATAAGGAAAACTTGCGGAAATCAAGTACCAAGGAGGTTTTTTTCCACACGAAAAAGTGAGGAAAACTGCAAAAAAAAATCTGTTTAATGGGAAGTTTTGGAACATTTTAGGTAAAAAAACTGAGGGAAACAAAATTTTCTGGACACTTTTGTAAAAGGTGGTTTTTAGACTAAATGACCAAAGAAAACTTAGAAGTTCGGAAATCCTTTAAATTTTTTTCTTGCGGAGTGATGCCACTATTTTTCCTGATCCTTCCTACTCTTGAGCTATTTTTTCTGCTTGTCATTTTACCAACGCCATTTAATTCTTTTTTTTGCTCAAAGATTAGATGGTTTTAAATCCCAGGGTTGCCATTTTAACTCCTCCCCTCAAAAAATTTCTGGCTTCTGTAATTTAGGTAAAAAAGGGTCTAGATTATGAAGAAAAAAAAATCCTCTTATTACATAAAACCAAGTTATCTTGACGAATAATTCAAAAAGAGTTAAATGGGCACAGCTTGTGTTTAAAGCTCTATAAATCTTAAGCGCTTATAAAGTCTGAGAAGTTTATTTGAGTATTGACACTTCAGAGTTTAGAGTCCTGGATGTTTTATACACTCGTTTAAAACAAAGGTTAAAAGAAAAAAAAATCCCTGTTTGGACGTCAGGATAGACCGGTGTTTTCGTCATTTTTTCATATTGGTTCGGATGATGGCAGAAATCAGACATGGGGTTCCGGTACTTTGCTTACTGCATAAAGCGCGAAATAAACATATTATTCCTCCACTCGCGCAATAAGAGAGTGTTGATTTGGATCAGCTTGATGCAATACATTCGACCTGTAAAATTCAGGCTTTGAAGTTTAAAGAAAAAGCGCGGTTAAAGGATTGAATATAGATTTTGATCAGCTTGATGCAATAGATTCGACCGTAAAATTCAGGCTTTGAAGTTTAAAGAAAAAGCGCGGTTAAAGGATTGAATATAGATTTTGATCAGCTTGATGCAATAGATTCGACCTGTAAAATTCAGGCTTTGAAGTTTAAAGAAAAAGCGCGGTTAAAGGATTGAATATAGATTTTGATCAGCTTGATGCAATAGATTTGACCGGTAAAATTCAGGCTTTGAAGTTTAAAGAAAAAGCGCGGATAAAGGATTGAATATAGATTTAGATCAGCTTGATGCAATAGATTCGACCTGTAAAATTCAGGCTTTGAAGTTTAAAGAAAAAGCGCGGTTAAAGGATTGAATATAGATTTGATCAGCTGGATGCTATAGATTTATCTATTGTATAATAATTCTTTTCTTTAAAGTAGGTACAAGATCTTTTTGTGTAAACCATTGGTGAAGAAGGCTTTTTGAATCGAGTTTAAGTCAAACCAAATTTAATAAAAACGCTCATTTCTTCTCCTCAATCTACTTAGCGCGTTTGTTAATTAATTTCGAGGTAGAATAATTCCGTTGTACCCACCCCCATTTTTTTGCCCTATCTGAGTGAAATTTGTCAGAAGGGTAAGCAATGTAAAAGCATTAAAAGCGGCTACGGAAAAGGGGCGTTGGAAGGTTAGAGGTGAATGATAGAACTATCAACAATCAACATCCGTCACGAGACACTCTCCGTTCTCCTCAATTCGTCCTTTCATCGGAAAACAATAGAAAGATTATCCAATTTTTTTTTTTTTTTTTTTGGCAACAAACATCGGGAAAAAATGTCAATGGATCTTTTCACATTTTATGTCAGTATGAACAGATATATTTATTTTTGATCGCTTTTGTAGTATGTTTGAAGCTACACTTCAAAACTTCAAAACTTTTCTTTTCTGGCATTTTGGAGTGTAAATGTCATTACTCATTATTATAAAATATTTAGGCGTTTGTCTCTTGGGCCAAAACATCGAAAACTTTCGGTGGATCAGCTGGTTGCTATAGATTTGTCAAACATTTTATAATTCCTTTGTCTAATTAAATCTTAAGTTTAGAGTTCCGCCAGAAAAAATCAGGTACAATCATTAGGCAAAATAAATAAACAGTTCAAAATAATGGAAAAGATTGACGTGATGAGCGTTCGGTTGATTTTTAAAAAGCGTAGTTCGAGTGTTTACGGCAGATAAGAAAGGCATTCAAACAGTTTTTCTTCAATGTTAAATCTCATTCTGGTCCGTCACTCAGATTCGCAATTCTTTTCTTCTTTTTATATATTTTTTTTTGTTCACCCTCCCTTCTTCGTCAACCTAAACGCGTACAACTGAGTGCACTTGGTGCTTGGCCTTTCTTTTCTCCCGGCTCTCGCGCTATGGAAATGTTCCCTCCGAGTTTGTAGGCGTTGTGTACCCTTGTATTGATCCTGCCGCTCCAAGCCCAGGTGTAAACCACCCCCCTCTCCCGTTTCCAACCCCCTCACGACAATCTTCTTTTTTGGATTATTATTATTATTATTAATTTATTTTTTTTATTTAATTTATTTTTTTATACAGATTATAAAACAATCATGTCTTTCATTAAAAACTACTAGGCCCCGCGGGAACTTCCATATAGAGAAGGAACAATATTGGAGGGGAAGTATAAAGTAAGTTTAAAGGAGGGGAAGTATACAGGAGGGGAAGTTCAAGGAGGGGGAAGCTTAAGGACGGGGAAGCACAATGGAGGATTAATTTAAGTACTTAAAAATTGTTTTTTCAAAATTTTTTTAAGTATCGAGGTAGAAGAAATAATGAGCTTTCTGCCCCTAGGGATGCCCCTCTCTCAAAGGGTGGAAGTATCAAATTTCTCCCTACTAAAAATTTTTTTTTGATTTCACCAAAAGTAAAAATGTTAAGATTATTTGGTAAAAATAGGACCAACCAAAATTTCAAACGTGCATATCTCCCCATTTTTTCGAAATTCAAAATACGATAATTTCTTGTTCAACTATTCAGGAAGGTTGTGTGAAAAATTGGTGAAATTCCGTCGGAAACTTTGGCCATAAAGTGATCCTACGGACGGCCGGAACCACTGACGAAGTAAAGATCGATATTAGATTTTACCCTCTGGGGAAGACCCCCAAAAATATCACAATAACTTCTTTAAGGAAGTTTTAAAAAAATGTTAACTTTTTATTCTGTCTTTTTCTGAAAATCACGGAAGTTTAGACAAAGTGCACTCCAGACAGATCACTTTTAACCTTAAAGAACTTCAAAAAATCCTCGATTTCGAGTTTTTAAAAGTTCAACGTGAAAAAGAGGACGGTTCAAGTAGGATGAAAGGTCGAGTGGTTCGGTAAATATTTGAACCTGAACGATCTTTTCGAACGTGAATAAAACAATTTTTGAATACGAAATTTTTTTGGAATTTTACTAGTTTCCAGTGTTTTCTATAAGGAAGAAGAAGGAGTTTATCCGTTTTAGTAAAGGGAGGATTGCGAGAGGGGCTTAGCCTACCTCTTCCTTTGAATTAGGCTCTCATTTCAAACATTGTTCGATAATCTCATGAAATCTTTATCATGTTTTACGTTAACCAACAATTTATTGTGTAATTAAATATTCGTAATTCCTTATTTACTTGAGATTTTCTGAAGAAGTCAAACAGTTTTCGCCTAGTCAGGCTACGCGGAACGGGCGTAAATACCCCAAATTTCTTCGTACTATCGAATAAATAACGTTAAGGAGTATTTGGGTAAAATAAACAGAAATTACGACTTTTAACTAATATTTACAGTGTAAATGATAAAGATTTAATTTTTCTAGAAAAGTCGGTATTGATATTTTGGCTCGATAATTGATTTTAAAGGCTAATCGCCCTTCTTTCCAAGGAGACGAGTCGACGAAGGCGTTCTTGCGGCTTTTGATTACATGGCCGCCTGGCTTTAATCTAAGGATATTAAATATCGAACAAAATATCGTGTAAATAACAAAAATTATAAACAATTCTCATAGTATAAAAAAAAGTTAAGTTTTTATGTGAAGGAGATAGGACAGAAATCCACGGCGTTGAGTTATGTTAGAAATCGTGACCTAACCGTTTTGCGGGTCTTAGAATGGAAATAGGTATAAAATGAAACTCGGCTAAAATCTACAAATTCAAATTACCCTGTGGCTGAGTTTCATTTTGTACACCTAATAAATAAAATTGTAGGACATTTAATTCTCTATAAATTTGTACTTAATTATTTTTTTCTAGGATGCACCATTTTCGGAAAATATTTTTTTTTAATTTATCTTGAAAACCGTGCGTCCTAGAGAAAAAATGAATAGAATAAAAATTAAAGAGAATTGAATTTCCAACTGATTTTATTTAGTGCATTTTTCAATATCTGTAACGGTTTACGATTTACAAGCCTTTAAAAATTAACCTTCTTAATGGTTATACTTCAATAACCTTCTTACCGGAGAAGGTCAACTTTTGATGGACTTTAACGCCTAAAATGTTTATAATTTTGAAAAATGAACTACTAGGTGTTCAAATGAAACTCGGCTAAAATCTACAAAATTCAAATTTACCCTGTGGCTGAGTTTCATTTTGTACACCTATAATAAAAATAGGACATTTTTCTCCATAAATTTTTACTTAATTATTTTTTTCTAGGATGCACCATTTTCGGAAAATAATTTTTTTTAAATTTTATCTTGAAAACCGTGCGTCCTAGAGAAAAATGAATAGAATAAATTAAAGAGAATTAAATTTCCAACAGATTTTATTTAGTGCATTTTTTCAATATCGTAACGGTTTACTATTTACAAGCCTTTAAAATTAACCTTCTTAATGGTTATACTTCAATAACCTTCTTACACGGAGAAGGTCAACTTTTGATGGACTTTAACGCCTAAAATGTTCAAAATTTTGAAAAAATGACTACTAGGTGTACAAAATGAAACTCGGCTAAAATGTACAAAATTCAAATTTACCCTGTGGCTGAGTTTCATTTTGTACACCTAATAGTTTTTTAAAATTTTAGATATTTTTTTTTTGGTAGCAAAATTGAACTTAGTATGGGAGAAGCAGGCTCATTCTGGGCTTCTGCCGCCAAAAAAGAGAAGTTTGGGGAGGCCTGACTGGGCGAAGATATTAATTTTTCTACCTTGAAAGTAAACGATGTTTAAATTGCGCTACTTTGAGGAAGTACGTAGTGTCTAAATTTTTGTAGACAGCCAGAAGGGCCATCCTGATCAATAGTTCTGAGTGAAAAAATTGGCCTAAATTGAATTTGATGGATGTAATGATGGTGATCTATAAAGAGTTACTAGGAGCGAACGCTTTTTATGATTTAGGATGGTTGATTTTGTTGATCCCCGCAATAGAATAGATAATGGAACGATCTAGTCCACGTTGGACGTGGCTGAAGGGATGTTAAAACGGTTTGGGATGATGTTAGGAGATGTGAAGGGTGGAGGGTTCCAATATAGGGCTTATCGTACATGATGCAGTCTTTGAAGAGGGAGCTCATTACTTCCTTTGTACGAACAAAGGGAAGAGAAAGGGTTTTTGAAAAGGATGCCCGACGCGATCAGAGGACCTCTCTAATGGAAAAATCATCTTTTTTTTTAGCCCCGCCCGTCCCACGTCTCAATTTATCGTTTAGCGTGAAAGTTTTCAATCAAAATAATGGCTTTTACACAAGATTGCGTTTTTTTAAGCCCAAAAAGAGAAAAAAATTGTGACAAAATACAGTAGGAATGTAAGATTTATGATCTTTTGGGAATCTCAAATTTCGATTAGTCTTCTGAAATCTTAAGGCGGTAAGAAGTCGAGAAAAGGTCGACTTATTGAAATCACTTTAATATTGATTTTTGTTACAAGACGTTTATAAATAGGTGCTCGTTGTTTGTCTTCAAAAGTCCTTTCAAGGACGGTTTATCTTTAAACGTGACTGAAAATCAGGTTTGTCGACCCTCTTGGGTAATAAATAGAGGTTTATGAAACCATAGCTCAAGCAAAGTAGGCACCCCTTTCGACTCCTCCTGAGCTCGAGGGAACCACTCACCGCCTCCTATATATCAAGCTGAATGAGACAGGAGAGCAAGGCTCTCAGTCCAAACAGATCCCCCTCGAATATTTTTTCTTCCCGTTTAATTTTCTCACCCGACGAGTATCTTTATAAAGAAAAAACTGTTTTAAAGGGGTTGTGAGAAATACCGAAAGGACGGGCAAAGGATGCCGTCGACCCCGACCTTTAATTCCGGCTATTCGCTATCCAGAGAAACCTTTTGACCACACGGAAATTCGTGGAATTCGTAAGGCCATCCGACATGCCTAAACCAAAAAAACAGAAGCATCTACTTCAAAGACACACGAAAAGCAAACATTTTAGCGTATGGGATGAGTCAAGGTCGCCCTACACCTTTTAAATTTTAACTTCTTCCATTATCAAAACAAAACTTCCTCAAAGAGAAGGAACAATATAGGAGGGGGAGGTAATAAGGGGGACGTACAACAGGGGGAAGTATAAAGTAAATGTATAGGAGGGGGAAGTTCAAGGAGGGGGAGGTTTAAGGACGGGGAAGCACAATGGAGGAGAATGATTAATTTAAGTACTTAAAAATTGAGGCGCTCCGGGTACGAAGGGCGAACTCGACATCGGACAAATTTTTTTTTTCATTTTCAGATTCTAGACCTTTAGAAGAATACACCCATGTAATTTCTATATTGAGTTTGCCCTTTTTTCCCCTTTAAAATACGTAAAAACCGATATGCGGCAAAGCTCTAACTGCGATATCCGAGCGGGTACGAAGGGCGAACTCGTATCCTAGTCCACTACCCCCACTCCTTTTCCGGGAGCCCCACTCCTCTTGGAACAGCTCACCGCCACGAAAAAAATATTTTACATTTTGTGAATTAATAATCGTAAAAAATATTCGAAAATTTTTAAAAAACCCTTTCCTCTATGATTCTATAAAATCTAAAATCTCACCACGAAAATTCCAGAGAGTGACTTTTCTGTCGAGTTCGCCCTTAACAGAAAACTTTAAAATGCGAATATCTCGAAACTACGTTTTGTCGAGTTCGCCCTTCGTACCCGGAGCGCCTCAATTGTTTTTTAAAATTTTTTTTAAATATCGAGGTAGAAGAAATAATGAGATTTCTGCCCCTAGGGATGCCCCTCTCTCAAAGGGTGGAATTATCAAATTTCTCCCTACTAAAAAATTTTTTTTGATTACACCAAAATTTGTAAAAAATGTTAAGATTATTTGGTAAAATAGGACCAACCAAAATATCAAACGTGCATATCTCCGCCATTTTTTCGAAATTCAAAAATACGATAATTTCTTGTTCGACTATTCAGGAAGGTTGTGTGAAAAATTGGTGAAATTCCGTGGGCAACTTTGGCCATAAAGTGTTCCGGAAAAATGCTACGGACGGCCGGAACCACAGACGAAGTGAAGATCGGTATTAGATAGAAGACCCCCCAAAAATTTAAACTTATTATTAGGGAAGTATAAGTCAGGGAAGTATAGCGGATTGGGGAAGTATAAGGGATCGAAAGTATAACCCGACGTTAAAAACAATTCTTTAAGGAAGTCAAAAATTTGTAAAGAATGATCAAACTTTAGAAATTAAGGTGAAAAAATTTGGAGTGTTCGGGAGATATGAGTTATGTAAGGGGATGAAAAAAAGTGATGGCAGTCGAGGAATGCAATATAGGCTTTAGTAAATAGCCGAAGAATCCCTTCGTAGTAATGAAATCTCCGACCTAGGACAATATTTCCTGAGGGTTCCTGCTGATCGAGTTCGCACACGTGTAGACCCTTTTTTAAAAACTTCTTTTTAGCCTTGAAATCTCTCGCTGAGATTTACCGTCGTGTTCTATTAATTTCTGTAGAGTGACGTCATGATAAAGGGGAGCTCGTCGAATGGTTGGCTTTTACCTTGATGAGTATCCTCCTGTCTCTTTTACCCCTTGAGCAATATTGATGTGTCCTACCATTCAAATATCTTCAACCCTTTTTTTTGGGGCGTAATTTCTTAATTACATCCCATCAAGGTTTTCTTAATAATTTTTTTTTTCCAAATGTTAAAATCCATTGGCAAAAGGATAGAAACGGACGATTTAAATTAGGTCCGTCAATTAAAGAGAAAACGGAGGGAAGAACGAGAGGGGGATTAATTTGGTAAACCCAAGGCTAATTGTTAACTAGCTCCCTTAATTAACTGGCCTGTAAAGACGTATAATTTTCTAACAGGTTACAAAAAAACGAAATGCATAATCATCGGAATTCTAAAGAAAAGGAAAATTCCAAAAGGGCGTGAAATCATCAATGAAAAACCGGCCTTTTTTTTCTTCTAGCCCCTTTTTTGGCCAGCTGTTGATTTTGGAGCGAGTCCCAACAATCGTGCCAACTCAAGAACAAATCATTTCACTTGGCTTTAATCCACAGACCTAACCCAATACCTTCATACAAAGGTGAAAATGAAATTCTTTTTACTTTTCTCTAAGGCAACTGTATTACCCTCGCGTTGGATCTTTCAGACCCCTTGGGCAATATTTTTTTTCGGGCATCCTGGTTTAGCCAGCCTGCTTCTTCTAGTTTGGCCACTAAGCAAAGTTGCCCTCACCTGCCGTACAGGAAAATCGATTATCTTTACCGAGGATATCTGCGGTGCCGCGGCCATTAGTTTTTCCCCAGATTTCGTCCTCAATTTTCTCAGCATCTTCCTTTTTAACTTTCTTAAAGAAGTTATTGTGATACCCTCCGCCAATCATTGATTTTAATTACATTCTAATTAACCAATAATAGAGGAAGAAATGACTGTGATAACGGGTATCTCACGACGCGTTTCGGCTTAAAAAGCCTCGTCAGGTGAGCCTCTATCACAATCATTTCTATCTTTTCACTGTGAACCTATCTCCTAGAGATTTAGTGGATACAGCGGGAAGCCGGAAACAGTCTCCCTAAGCTCACCGCCACCATTCCCCAAGAGATAGAGCCACTCACCACCTGACGAGCCTTATTAAGCCGAAACGCGTCGTGAGATACCCGTTATCACAGTCATTTCTTCCTCTATTATTGGTTAATTGTTTGATAATAAAATCAACCCGGAATATAAGACGCAATAAAAATTAAAATGTGAATATGATGCGCTCCGGGTACGAAGGGCGAACTCAACATCGGACAAAATTTTTTTTTCATTTTCAGATTCTAGACCTCTTGGTGAATACACCCATACAATTATTATGTTGATTTCACCCTTTTTTCCCCCTTTAAATACGTAAAAACCGATATGCGGCAAAGCTCTAACTGCGATATCAGAGCGGGTACGAAGGGCGAACTCCACATCCTAGTCTACAACCCCCGCTCCTTTTCCCATTCCAGGGCATGACTTTTCTGTTGACTTCGCCCGTAACATAAAACTTTAAAATGCGAATATCTCGAAACTACGTTTTATTGAGTTCGCCCTTCGTATCCGGAGCGCCTCATATATTAACCTAAAATCGATCATTTCAAAACCTGACTTCATAAGGGATCTCTAAGATTGATACCAAAGGGGGCTTACAAAATAATTAGGATAAAAATTAAAATACTCCTTCCTTAATAATTCCCCCTCCTTAAAGTTCCCCTCCTTTATACTTCCCCTACTTACACTTCCCCTCCGCTATACTTCCCCCTCCTAAATGGTTCCTTCTCTTTAAAAAAGTTTTCGTTGGAAGCTCTTCAAACTTTGTCTTAAGTACGTACGGTTGGTCCGAACTTCACCTTTACCCCTCCTTGCATTAAAAAATATAGAATTTATTAAGAAAGAAACTATTTGATAGACGGAAGATCTTTTTTCTGTTAACGCCCGTTGAGTGTGGCATGGCTGGGCAAAGACCCATTTTTGTAATTGTTCATTGAGCGCCCACACAGTATCGGGAAAGGTCACGGTGGCTTTTCGGTTGGAAAAAAAGTGACGTGAACTCCTGCAGATGTCCGTCATCGATGATGTGAAAGTAGCCAATGGAGAGGACGCGTGCAACAAGTCTGCCTTGTAGAGATAGCGACAAGAAACGGCCAAGGATCCATGCCTTGACCGGGGTCGGGTCAAAATTCGATTTAGCTGAAACAAATGCCGCACGGACGCCAGAGATAGAGGATGGTCAGTGATCTCCTATGGAGCATAACGCCATAAATTCTACCACAATTTTTCTCCTCCCCTCTTATCTTTTCAATTCGACTAATCTTTCGAGCAAAAAAACCTTCCACAACCTTCTTTTTAACGCCTACTAAAATTAAAGAGCCAAGAAAAATTTTATAGTTTCATTACATAGCACATTAAACCTTAAGTGGACCATTAAGAACAAAAAATCTTGGACAAACTGTTTTACCGCAGATAATATAAAAACCAGGGCTAAATTCAACTTTATTATCTTATAAAAAACCCCAACCGAATTCAACAAAAGGATCCGATTTGTCTTTTTTCATGTAAAGTAATAAAAAAAATTCAATTCAGGAAATTAGCTTTTTTCTTTTAAAAGACCCACAATTTTGTACAAATTAAGAGATTGGAGCTAAAACCTATATTTTTAATTCAAAGATTTCGTGTCTCAAGGACAGAAAATTTTTTATATAAAATTATTAGAGGTCGGCATTTAACCGAAACGGCGACTGAGCGATCTTAATAATTTTAGTAGTCATTGATTTTAATTACTTTCCAAGAATATATTAACCTAAAATCGATCATTTCAAAATCTAACTTCATAAGGGAAAATAATTAGGTTAAAAATATAAATAAAATTTTAGTAGGGAGAAATTTGATGATTCCACCCTTTGCGAAAGGGACATCCCTTCGGCAGAATACCAAAAACAAAATTTGAAAATTCAAAAGAAAGACCTATTTTTCTAAATTCAAAAATACTTGAAATTATTTGTTTAAGGTGTTGGCCGAAACCCTCAACAATTCCAAAAAGTCATAAAATACTTGAAATTATACTTCCCCTTCCTTAATAGTTCTCCCTTCTTAAACTTCCCCTCCCTTATACTTCCCCCTACTTACACTTCCCCTCCGCTATACTTCCCCCTCCTATATTGTACCTTCTCTTTAAAGAAACGGCAACTGAGCCATCTTAATAATTTTAGTAGTCATTGATTTTAATTACTTTCCATGAATATATTAACCTAAAATCGATCATTTCAAAATCTAATTTCATAAGGGAAAATAATTAGGTTAAAAATGTAAATAAAATTTTAGTAGGGAGAAATTTGATGATTCCACCCTTTGCAAAAGGGACATCCCTTCGGCAGAATACCAAAAATTCAAAAGAAAGTCCTATTTTTCTAAATTCAAAAATACTTGAAATTATACTTCCCCTTCCTTAATAGTTCCTCCTTCTTAAACTTCCCTTCCCTTATACTTCCCCCTACTTACACTTTCCCTCCGCTATACTTCCCCCTCCCATATTTTACCTTCTCTTAAAAGAAACGGCGACTGAGCGATCTTAATAATTTTAGTAGTCATTGATTTTAATTACTTTCCAAGAATATATTAACCTGAAATCGATCACTTCAAAATCTAACTTCATAAGCGAAAATAATTAGGTTAAAAATGTAAATAAAATTTTAGTAGGGAGAAATTTGATGATTCCACCCTTTGCGAAAGGGACATCCCTTCGGCAGAATACCAAAATCAAAATTTGAAAATTCAAAAGAAAGACCTATTTTTCTAAATGCAAAAATACTTGAAATTATTTGTTAAAGGTGTTGGCCAAAACCCTCAACAATTCCAAAAAGTCATAAAATACTTGACATTATACTTCCCCTTCCTTATACTCCCCCTTCTTAAACTTCCCCTCCCTTATACTTCCCCCTACTTACACTTCCCCTTCGCTATACTTCCCCCTCCTATATTGTGCTATCTCTTTAAAGAAACGGCGACTGAGCGATCTTAATAATTAACTTCCTTAGAGAAGTTATTGCGATACCCTCGACGTCGGGTTTTTGGGGAAGGGTCTTCCAGACCCCGGAGGGTCAAATCGAATATTGATCTTTACCGATCTCAACTTTGTCTGTGGTGCCGGCCGGCCGGCCGTCCGGCCGTCCGTAGCATTTTTTTCCGGAACACTTTACGGCCACAGTTTTCATCCGATTTTCACCAAATTTTTACACAAATTTCTTTAGCCGGTGAAGAAGAATGTAACGAGGGGGATTTTTGAATTTCGAAAAAATGGCGGAGATATGTCTGTTTGAAATTTTAAAAAATTTGCTGCGGCCGAACCGTTAATCCGATTTTCACCAAATTTTCACCAAATACTCCTTATATTTTTTAAGAATTTTTGGTGTAAAAAAATTGCCACTTTTTAATTATTACTTTTTATTAGTAGGGAGAAATTTCGTACTTCTACCCTTTACGAGAGGCACATCCCTAGGCCAAAGAGCCCATTATTTCTACCTCGACACTTAAAAAATTTTTCGAAAAAAGAACTTAAAAATTTTTCAAAAAAAATAAAAAAGAAAAAAGAAAAAAAGAAAAAGAAGAAAAAACCCGGAAAATTTTCCGAAAAAAAAATTTTTTTTTTACAAAAAAACTTAGAAAATTTTCCGAAAAAAAGAACTTAAAAAATTTTTCGAAAAAAAAAAAAAAAGGAAAACCCGGAAAATTTTTCGAAAAAAACTTTGAAAATTTTTTTTTTTTCGGACAAAAAAAACTTAGAACATTTTTCAAAAAAAGAACTTAGAAAATTTTTCGAAAAAAAAGAACTTAGAAAATTTTTCGAAAAAAAAAAAAAAAAAAAAAGCCCGAAAAATTTTTCGAAAAAACTAACTTGGAAAATTCTCCTTTATACTTTCCTCCCTACTACATCCCCTTCCTTTATACTTTCGTTCCATTATACTTCCCCCTCCATTATACTTCCCCCTCTGTTATACTTTCCCCTTCCTTATACTTTCCCCTCCGTTATACTTCCCCGTTCGTTATACTTCCCCCTCCGTTATACTTCCCCTCCCATATTATACTTCCTACTCCGTTATACTTCCCCCTCCGTTATACTTCCCCTCCCACATACTTCCCACTCCGTTATACTTCTCCTCCCATATACTTCCCCCTCCTATATAGATACTTCTCTTTAAGGAAGTTCCCGTCGGGGCCAGCTCCAGACTAGTACTTTTAGTAGTCATTGATTTTAATTACTTTCCAAGAATATTCTAACCTAAAATCGATCATATAAAACCTGACTTCATAAGGGAAAATAATTAGGTTAAAAATGTAAATAAATTTTAGTAGGGAGAAATTTGATGATTCCACCCTTTGCGAAAGGGACATCCCTTGGGCAGGATACCAAAAACAAAATTTGAAAAATTCAAAAGAAAGACCTATTTTTCTAAATTCAAAATACTTGAAATTATACTTCCCCTTCCTTAATAGTTCCCACTTATTAAATATCCCCTCTCGTATACTTCCCCCTTCTTATACTTCCCCTCCGCTATACTTCCCCCTCCTATATTGTGCCTTCTCTTTAAAGAAACGGCGACTGAGAGATCTTAATAATTTTAGTAGTCATTGATTTTAATTGCTTTCCAAGAATATATTAACCTAAAATCGATCATTTCAAAACTTGACTTCACAAGGGAAAATAATTAGGTAAAAAATGTAAATAAAATTTTAGTAGAGAGAAATTTGATACTTCCACCCTTTGCGAAAGGGACATCCCTTGGGGAGAATAACAAAAACAAAATTTGAAAATTCAAAAGAAATACCTATTTTTTTAAATTCAAAAATACTTGAAATTATACTTCCCCTTCCTTAATAGTTCCCCCTTCTTAAACTACCCCTCCCTTATACATCCCCTCCGCTGTACTTCCCCTCCCTTATACTTCCCCCTCCTATATTGTACCTTCTCTTTAAAGGAACGGCGACTGAGCGATCTTAATAATTTTAGTAGTCATTGATTTTATTACTTTCCAAGAATATATTAACCTAAAATCGATCATTTCAAAATCTGACTTCATAAGGGAAAATAATTAGGTTAAAAATTAGGTTAAAAACTTCCCCTCCCTTATACTTCCCCCTTCTTAAACTTCCCCTCCCTTATACATCCCCTACTTACACTACCCCTCCGCTATACTTCCCCCTCCTATATTGTACCTTCTCTTTAAGGAAGTTTTCTTTGGAAGCTCTTTAAACTAGTACTTTTCGTCTTATTTCCCACTCATATTGGCATTGCTCAACAAAGAAGTAAAGGGGAAAAAATTAATTAAATAAATGCCTTTTACGTATATCATTTGAATAAATAAAAACAAGTATAAAAAGCATAAAATAAAAAAGGTAGCCTTGAAATGTCAGGATTAACAATTAAATGAAATTATTACCATTTTGTAATTCGTGCAATAATTTACATTCCTTGTTTTATGTAAAGATTTAACGGTAATCCGTTCGTGGTTATTATTCTCCATTATTATCTTTTACGAGGTGAACATACAAGGAAGTGAACTCACGAGCCTGAAAGGAACTTGGAGAAGAAGAAGAAAGAAAAAAAATCTTTATGTCAAGTTTTGTGTATCCGTCGGAGGGGTTGGTTAGGCCGACGACCTCGTGACCTCAAGCCACGTGCGACTGGCCGAATTCAAAAAAACTAGACCAAATATTATTTTTTCACGGTTTTCAAGGGGTTGGGGGGTCTATCACGAAATGGAGGCCGATCCGAACGATTAAAAATGCAAGACTCGGAAAATCTTAAAGTAGGTAACCTTCTTAATTTACCCAGTTTTTCGCTCGTATCTCCTAAACGGTACGTCAGAGCCAAAAATATAAGGTAAAAAAGAAAGCTGACTTAATTTCCAATAAGTTTAGTTCAATGAAATGTTTTGTACAACCAACGGCGCACGAGCTAAAAATTTTTTTTGATGGGGCGAGGGAGCGTGTATTTTTGCGTTAGCCAAAAAATGTATTATACAAAAATGGAAGGTGATTTTTCCTACATACTTTGAACCAATTTGACACTCTTATTTTTCCCGTTAACTAATAATTTTTTGTACCTATGTATACAGCAAAAATCATGAAAATATTTGGTGTAGTTTTGGGACGTGCTTGCCACTGCGTCAACCTAATAAAAACTTATTGCTTTTTTTGTATTTTCCCCTTGTTCCAGCCAATTTTCTTTCTTTTCCTCTCAAAGCCCTTTATAATTCTTTATAAATTAATAAAGTTTAACTTTATTTAAGTGTAAAATGCTTAGGAAGGAATAGTAATCGACAAATTTAATCCAATTTTTTTCCTATTTCCTTTTTCGGATTGATTTGTTTGCTCCAACGGGAAAATAAACAACTTTTCCGCTTCTTACGACCCTTAATATTGTCTGTTTTACTACCGAGTTTTTTAGCGGGAGATTTTATTGCTCTTTTTCCTTCTAAAATTCCAAGTATACAATCGATATACAGAATGCGCATAATAACAAGTGCTTCTGGCACCGATGAAAACTTCCTCAAAGTAGCGCAATTTAATAATTTTTCGTTTTTTATCGAAAAAAATTGAAGTTTCTAGGTAGAAAAATTAAAGTCTTCCACCTGCCAGGCTGCACGGAACGGCCAGAATATAGGTTTTTTGGACCAAAGGGCCGGATTATAGGTTTTCGGACCAAAGGGCCGGATAATAGGTTTTCGGACCAATGGGCCTTTGGTCCCCTAATAATCCGGCGCTTTGGTCCGAAAACCTATAATCGGGCCCTTTGGTCCGAAAACCTATAATCGGGCCCTTTGGTCCGAGAACCTATAATCCGGCCCTTTGGTCCCAAACCCTATAATCCGGCCCTTTGGTCCGAAAACCTATAATCCGGCCCTTTGGTCCGAAAACCTATAATCCGGCCCTTTGGTCCGAATAACTATAATCCGGCCCTTTGGTCCGGATACCTATAATCCGGCCCTTTGGTCCGGATACCTATAATCCGGCCCTTTGGTCCGGATACCTATAATCCGGCCCTTTGGTCCGGATACCTATAATCCGGCCCTTTGGTCCGAAAACCTATAATCCGGCCCTTTGGTCCGAAAACCTATAATCCGGCCCTTTGGTCCGAAAACCTATAATCCGGCCCTTTGGTCCGAATACCTATAATCCGGCCCTTTGGTCCGGATACCTATAATCCGGCCCTTTGGTCCGAAAACCTATAATCCGGCCCTTTGGTCCGAATACCTATAATCCGGCCCTTTGGTCCGAAAACCTATAATCCGGCCCTTTGGTCCGAAAACCTATAATCCGGCCCTTTAGTCCAAAAACCTATAATCCGGCCCTTTTGTCCGAAAGCCTATAATCCGACCCTATGGTCCGAAAAACTATAATCCGGCCCTTTGGTCCGAAAACCTATAATCCGGCCCTTTGGTCCGAAAACCTATAATCCGGCCCTTTGGTCCAAAAACCTATAATCCGGCCCTTTGGTCCGAAAACCTATAATCCGGCCTTTTGGTCCGAAATCCTATAATCCGGCCTTTTGGTCCGAAAACTTATAATCCGGCCCTTTGGTCCGAAAACCTATAATCCGGCCCTTTGGTCCGAAAACCTGTAATACGGCCCTTTGGTCCGAAAACCTGTAATACGGCCCTTTGGTCCGAAAACCTATAGTCCGGCCCTTTGGTCCGAAAACCTAATCCGGCCCTTTGTTCCGAAAACCTATAATCCGGCCCTTTTGTCCGAAAACCTATAATCCGGCCCTTTGGTCCAACTATTTGATCCTACTATTTTTTTCCCCCACAATAAATTCTATAAAAATGAAAATAGTCGGTGAAAATTATGGCAGTAAAGGGTTCCGGAAAAACTGGCGACCGACAGCTTTCTACGGGGTCTGGAAAACCTTTTCCAGAGGAGGGTATCACAATAACTTCTCTTTGAGGAAGTTAAAAACGTCTAGAAATTAATCCTATATAATTTGTCATACCCAATTTATTTAAAAAAAAGTATTTTAAGTAGGTACTCATATTACCTAATCTTCTAAAAGTCCCTGAAAGTTTCGACATGTGACACCCTGTATAGATCGCTCACGAAAATTAGCGTATGAAATCGATGGCCGTGAAAGATAATGCATGATTCCATTGACTTATACTGAATATGGATGAACTATTATAATAAATGCGTAAATCTTCGTCTAAAAATAATACTTTAGAAAGTAAGGTTGCTTTTTCTGCCTACTCGAAACCCCCCTTTTCTTCCTCTAATTTAAATGAAGACAAGAAAAAGCAATCCGCCACCTCGTTTAAAAAATATTAGGTTTTGAATTATAAAGACGATGAAGTACATTTGGAAAGCGTGCGAGGTAGTTTGTATTCACAGGAACCTTTAGAGGAGGGGGGAGCTTTGGCTATGTCCGTAAAAGTGGCGTTCACCCTCTCAGCTCAGGCATACATCTTAAACAAGAGACTTACTTATTCAATAGCAGCTACGCTTGGTTTACCCTCTTTTTTTTCTCCCCCAAAAAATTTAGCTTAACACCATCTCTTTAAATACTATCCGCCATTGTTTGGAAGGCGCTTGAAATAGCCTAGCTGAGAACGTCTCTAACTTCTGAAAACACCTTTTGCAACACTTTCTGGCGGTTTGCTAAGTTTATTGGCCTAAAACGAATTTTCCCTCCCTCACTTTTCGCCCAAGAAACTCCCTTTTAACTTCCTTAAAGAAGTTATTGTGATACCCTCCACGTTCGGTTTTTGGGAAGGGTCTTCCAGACCCCGGAGGGTCAAATCGAATGATCTTTACCGATCTCAACTTTGTCTGTGGTGCCGGCCGTCCGTAGCATTTTACGGCCACAGTTTTCAACCGATTTTCACAGAATTTTCATACAAATTTCTTTAGCCGGTGAAGAAGAATGTAACGAGGGCGATTTTTGAATTTCGAAAAAATGGCGGAGATATATCTGTTTGAAATTTTTAAAAACGATTTTCACCAAATTAACACCAAATTACACCATATATTTTTAAGAATTTTTGGTGTAAAAAAATTGCCACTATTAATTTTTTTTAAGTAGGGAGAAATTTCAGACTTCTACCCATTGCGAGAGGCACATCTTTAGGCCAGAGAGCCCATTATTTCTACCTTGACACTTAAAAAATTTCCGAAAAAAAGAACTTAGAAAATTTTTGGGAAAAAAAAACCAAAAAAAAGGAAAACCCGGAAAATTTTTGGGAAAAAAACTTTGAAAATTTAAAAAAAAACCGGAAAATTTGTGGAAAAAACTCGGAAAATTTATGAAAAGAAAACCAGGAAATTTTTCGAAAAAAAAAAAATTAAAACTTCTTCCTTCCTTATTGTTCCCCTCCTTTATACTTCCCCCTCCTTTATACTTTCCTTCCTTCGTTATACTTTCGTTCCCTTATACTTCTCCCTCTGTTATACTTCTCCTCCCATATACTTCCCCCTCCGTTATACTTCCCCCTCCTATATGGTTACTTCTCTTTAAGGAAGTTTTCGTTGGAAGCTCTTCAAACAAGTACTTTATTTGATTTCCGGGAGTTTGCCGTCAAAAAACTACTACATACTTGTCTAATTTGATGTTTTTGTTTCAGCTTGGGTTCTTGGATGGTGGATGTGCAAGACGGTCCCTTACGTCCAAGGCGTTTCCGTCGCCGCCTCCGTCTACAGCCTTATCGCCGTCACGCTCGATAGGTAAGAAAACGCCATAAACTTTGAATTTTCGTACAGGAAAGTTCATCCATAAAACGATTATTCCTTAATTGATAAGGGTTGGCAATTATAATAGTGTTTAATGTTTAAATAATCCCCGCGGGGTGAGGAAGGTGATAATAACTCGTGCGGCTAAGTGGAGGGCACTTTGCCAAAGAGACCCTACTGGACCACACCTATTTGATTAGTGGGAGAAAAAAAAAATAAAAAATTGTATTTTCAATGGTCCCTTTTTCATAAGAAAAAACAAGTTTTTATGTTAAAAAAAATTAAAATTTCATAGATTTCTAGATTAGGAAATAAATAAACGCTTTCTAAGTCCAAATTGTCCGATCTTCACCAATTTTTTACTCAACACATTAATTTTTGATAATAAATATTATTATTTTATTTTATTTAATAAAATTGAATCTAGGGGATTCAGGAAGGATGAGGAGGTCAAAAACCTAATTATTTAGGAAGTCCTATTTCGGCAATCTTAAATATCTGAACGACCGTGAAAACGCCTACGTCAACATTTTTCAACGAGATATAAGGATTTCCGAAAATCTTATTTAGCTAAAAATACAAGTTATGAGTTTTGAATATTTTAGGCTAAATCCTACAATCAGGGTCCGTTATTGACTAAATTTTGGCGAACAAGATCGGTTTTTTTTTTTTCCCATTCTACTTGTCCTACAAGAATGCTATTCGAACTGACTCAATTGAGTGTTTAGAATCTTTGGGAAAGTGGGGTTCCGCTGTTCTTCCTCAAATTTTTCATTAAAATGTGCACTATTTGAGAGAGGGAGATATACCAATAGAACCTAACTTCGTTATTTCAAATGAGAACCCCTATTTTTTACTTCAGATTCATAATCTACGCAAAATCTAAAATCCGTTAAAATTGACACTAATTTTTTTTTAAATTACACTCCTTTTTGTCCGAAGATTCCATCACAAATTCAAGAATTCTGCATCACTGCGTATGAAAGCTAACACAGTGATACCAACCAATTTCATGGGTTTCCAAAGCTGCTAGCTATGCTAATGGCTTATGCAGGCCTAACTGTCCAAAGCTTTTCTGCATCTCATTCTGCATCACTGCGTATGAAAGCTAACACAGTGATACCCACCAATTTCATGGGTTTCCAAAGCTGCTAGCTATGCTAATGGCTTATGCAGGCCTAACTGTCCAAAGCTTAGAAGCGCTGGGTCACCCGGAGAATCCAAAATTGGTCGCACTGGATAAGCCATAGGAATCTAGGTATGAAACCTAACACAGTGATACCAACCAATTTTATTAGTGTCCTAGTGAAGAATGTCGTCGCTAACCGCCTTTTTCAAATTTGAACCCAAATTTCCTACTTCAGAAATGATAATTAGTGATTTTCTAACGGGTTTTTTTCTTTTTCGATAATTCCACTCATTGTTCTCCGAAGATTCCAACGATCACAAATTCAAGCATCTTCGCATTCTGCATCACTGCGTATGAAAGCTAACACAGTGATACCAACCAATTTCATGGGTGTCCAAAGCTGCTAGCTATGCTAATGGCTTATGCAGGCCTAACTGTCCAAAGCTTAGAAGCGCTGGGTCACCCGGAGAACCCAAAATTGGTCGCACTGGATAAGCCAAAATCAAGGTATGAAAGCTAACACAGTGATACCAACCAATTTTATGGGTGTCCTAGTGAAGAATGTCGTCGCTAACCGCCTTTTTTCAAATTTGAACCCATTCCTACTTCAGAAATGAAAATTGGCGATTTTTTAATGTTTTTTTTTTTTTTCTTTTTGATGCTAACTACGAAAGACGCTGTAGCTCTTCAAAAATTATGGTCCTTTTTTGGCGGGGTTGAAATAACGGTCGACAACGTAGTTTTGGGCCAAATTGTGGATGGGTCTTCACTGATAGCTCCGCTTTCGGCAAATGGAGCCTCGAGCTCTTCTGCGGAGCCTGAGATTTCTTCTAAAGATTCAATTTAAAAAGCAAGGTAGTAGTAAGAAAGAAAAATAATAAAAAGTTTTTTTAAAAAAATATTTAATTTATTTTTTTAAATAATTTTGAGGTGGGTATATTGTTGGGAGGGAGAGAGAATTTTAGTGGATGAGAACGGGGTGGTGGACGGATTTGACGACGGGGACGGTGTGAACGACGGGGGCGGCGTGGACGGTGTGGACGACGGGGGCGGCGTGGACGGTCCTCACGACGGGAACGGAGTGAACGACGGGGACGGTCTTGACGACTGGGACGACCGGGTGGGCGTGAACGACGGGGACCGGGTGGACGACCGATGTCCTCACAACCGAGTGGTGCGAGGTAGCGACCGGGACGACAACGCCGGGAGCACCGTAGGCGACGGCCAAGATGGTGGCGAGAGCGAGCTATAAGAAAAATAATTAATATGATATAAAAAACAAAAGAGAAGCACTAAAACGCTTACCAATTTGTACATGTTGGTTAAGGTTTTCTTGCTGTTCTTCAGACTGCAATGACAATCGAGACGAAAGGGTCTGTATATATAGGGAAAAAGAGGTCCTTGATCGGCTCAACCCCACTTCCTTCTTCTCCGAACTCACGAGATCCTCGCCTTGCAGGCTCCCGCACATCTCGACCCTTCCTCCTCCCTAAGGCAAACCTAAGGTGATCAACTATGTAGTTCATTGTCAAACCCCGCACTCGTTATTTACCTTATTTAAATCTATTATAACCATTGACCTCTTTTACCTCTCGCACGGAGAAGCCTATTTTCTTCTTTATCACTCTCTCTTTCTTAATCGGTATTAATTACTTTCGATTTATGCTAAGCCAAGGTAAAAGAAGTTGATTTGTTTTTTATCGAGATTTATTGATAACGACATTTAAGGAAAATGCCTTGTAAAGTAACCTCGTTGCATAACACTCACTATGTTAACATTAAAATGTGATAACTTACTAAAAATAATTAATAAATAATTTTCAAAATAAAAAATAAAATATTCAAGTTCACTTACCTCTTTTGCTGGAGATCGGACCAATATTACTTTATTAATTCCAATAGATATTGTGATTTTTGCTGTAGAAACAACGTTTTTATGAAGCTTTTTTGACCAAAATCAGTTAGGAAAAGTTTTTTTAAACTATCTTTTGGGCACAAGTCACTGGAGTTATTTTTCTTTATCTTCGGGGGAAAAATCACTAAGTGGCTATCAACTTGTTAAGAATTTAGTGCGGAAAGGAGCCATCGATTTCAGTGTATAAAATTTTGAAAAGACCACTCGGGAGATATTAACCTTGGAGGGTATTAAAACAATCTTTGAGAAAGTTGAAATAATTTTTTAATAAAACTGAAATCGTAAAATGAATGAATAATTAACAAGCTGTAATTGTAGGCGCACCTATGAAAATTTTTATTATAATTGAAAAAAAAATTGTGGAAGGTATCATAATTACTTCTTTAAGTTAAAATGTAGTTTACTAATACTAGACTAAAGGAATGTTCAATAATATTTATTTGTTGATTGTTGGGAATTGGATTATTTGATACTTAAATTTGATTGAATACAAGTAGTTGGTACGTAGGTGATCAGTGCGGCCTTAGCGCATTAAAAAAATACTAGGGCCGGACGGCCGGCCGGAACCACAGACAAAGTTGAGATCGGTAAAGATTAATATTCGATTTGACCCTCCGGGGTCTGCTGGACCCTTCCCAAAAACCTGACGTGAAGGGTATTACAATAACTTCTTTAAGGAAGTTAATAAAAAATTCTCGAAAAATATAGATACTAGGGAAATCTGGGATGTTTTCGCCCGTTCCGTGTGGCCTGACTGGGCGGGGACTTAGATTTTTAAGTTCCTTAAAGAAGTTATTGTGATGCCCTCCACGTCGGGTTTTTGGGGAAGGGTCTTCCAGACCCCGGAGGGTCTAATCGAATGATCTTTACCGATTTCAACTTTGTCTGCGGTTCCGGCCGGCCGTAGCATTTTTTTCTGGAACACTTTACGGCCACAGTTTTCAACCGATTTTCACCAAATTTTCACACAAATTTCTTTAGCCGGTGAACAAGAATGTAAGGGCGATTTTTGAATTTTGAAAAAATGGCGTAGATATGTATGAAATGTTAAAAAATTCGCTGCGGCCAAACCGTTAGTTCGATTTTCACCGAATTGACACCAATTACTCCTTATATTTTTGAAGAATTTTTGGTGTAAAAAATTATCATTTTTTAACATTAATTATAGTTTTAGTAGGGAGAAATGTCATACTTCCACCCCTTACGCGAGGGACCTCTCTTGGGCAAAAATACCATTATTTCTACCTTGCTACTTAAAAAGTTTTCGAAAAAAATAGAAAATTTTTTGGGAAAAAAAACGGAAAATTTTTCGAACAAAAAAAACTCGGAAAATTTTTCGAAAAAAAAACTTAGAAAATTTTTGAGGGAGAAAAAAAACTTAGAAAAAAAAACTTTTCCCTTCGTTATACTTCCCCTCCCTTATACTTCCCCCTCCGTTGTACTTCCTCTCCGTTATACTTCCCACTCCGTTGTACTTCCCCTCCCATATACTTCCCACTACGTTTTACGTCCCCTCCGTTATACTTCCCCCTCCTATATGTATACATAGATACTTCTCTTTAAGGATGTTTTCGTTGGAAGCTCTTCAAACCAGTACTTTTTATTCTGGTACACCAAAAAAAGTAGGAAGGTTAAGGGTTATTTATAACATGATAAATCCGGACACCATTGCTCCTTGGCATCACGGTTTCGATTTGGTTCCTTGGAGATGGGACTTCGTTATACTTCCCCTCCCTTATACTTCCCCCTCCGTTGTACTTCCTCTCCGTTATACTTCCCCCTCCGTTATACTTCTCCCTCATATATTTTTTACTCCTCTTTATGGAATTTTTCGTTGGAAGCTCTTCAAACAAGCTCTTTTCTACCTTGATACTGAAAAAATGTTTTCGATAGACGAAAAATGATTCGAATACTTTGAGGAAGTTCCAGTACTCTTTCCTTTCCTACTTCAGGAAATGTGAATTAAAATTTGATAATAACCATGTATAATACTTCCCTTTTCTTAAAAATTAGACGCATCTTAGAATAGGAAGTGATTATAAAAAATGAATGGTGTCGACCTTGTCAAATTCGGTTCAGATTAGGAACCTTTCTTTTCTTCCTAGAAACCGTTGTTATATTCAACTTCATTTTTATATATTCAAAGTCAAATTTCAACCTTCTTCTTATTTAAAAAAGTGAATTTTATGTAGGTAACCGGGCTAACAATGACTTACACTATAGAAGAATTATAAATAATGTTTTGAAGGCCTTGAGTGGGCTGAATAAGACACAAAACCTATCAAGTTCGGGCTTTTCTGTGTACATAATTAACATACATTAAGGAAGAGACGTGTAGGGGAGGGTTTAAGTTAAACAAACTTTCCCTCCCCGAGATAAATCAATTTTATTGCATAGTTTAGTCCATTAGGGTGTGCTCAATGCTCAAACTTCTTACTTTCCTATTGATAAAATTGATTCCCCTAAGATCTTGTTGATACTTCCATAGATATTGAAGCGTAAAAAACAAACAAAAAGTTAACATGTAAAATTTAGAACTTAATAAAATGTTAATAATTTGTCAGCCAAAGAATTCAATTAACGCTTTAGGAATTTGTTTTTTTGTAACTCGCGGTTAGGACCTTAGGTGGAATTTAAAAAGTTTAAAAGCCACCTTTAAGAAATGTGGAGGATTCCAGAAATTTTAAACCCAGTTTTTAATCTAAATTTTCAGGAAAACGTTTGTGGGTTTATTGGGGGCTCAAGCAACGACGTTGACTGACAAAAAGACTTATGTCTTTTCAGAAGAGCTAAAGTAAATTTTTTCCTTTGACTTTCTCCAAAGGAAGTTGTTGCTGTACCCTCGAAAAGTTAAACTAACCAGTGCTTACTCTCTTATCTTTAAGCACTCCCGGATTGCTCCTGACTTCTTCAAAGACGAGCGCTGTTTGGCGACACTTTCATGCTCTCTTCTTCCAAAACAAAAGTACTGGTTTGAAGAGCTTCCAACGAAAACTTCCTTAAAGAGAAGTAACAATATAGGAGGGGGAAGTATAACGGAGGGGACGTACAACGGAGGGGGAAGTATATGGGAGGGGAAGTATAACCGAGGGGGAAGTATAACCGAGGGAGAAGTATAAGGGAACGAAAGTATAACGAAGGGAGGGAAAGTATAAAGGAGGGGGAAGTATAAGGGAGGGGAAGTATAAAGGAGGGGAAGTATAAAGGAGGGGGAAGTATAAGGGAGGGGAAGTATAAAGGAGGGGGAAATATAAGGGAGGGGATGTATAAAGGGGGAAGTATAAAGGAGGGGGAAGTATAAGGGGGGGAAGTATAAAGGAGGGGGAAATATAAGGGAGGGGATGTATAAGGGAGGGGAAGTATAAAGAAGGGAGAAGTATAAGGGAGGGGAAGTATAAGGAAGGAGAATTATATTGGAGGGGGGAAGTATAAAAAGGGAGGGGGGAGTTTTTTTTTTCGACAAATTTTCTAAGTTTTTTTTGAAAAATTTTCAGTTCTCTTTTTCGAAATGTTTTTTAAGCGTCAAGGTAGAAATAATGGGCTTTTAGGCCTACGGATGTGCCTCTCGTAATGGGTAGAAGTATAAAATTTCTCCCTACTAAAAAAATACCTAATAATTAAGAAGTGGCAATTTTTTTACACCAAAAATTCGTCAAAAATATAAGGAGTAATTGGTGAAAATTTGGTGAAAATCGGACCAACCGCAGCGAATTTTTTAAAATTTCAAACAGACATATCTCCGCCATTTTTTCGAAATTCAAAAATTTCCCTCGTTACTGGCTAAAGCAATTTGTGTGAAAATCGAGAAATCGTCAGAAAAGTTTGTTGGGCAAAACAACAATTTTAAGTAGCCATTTTCAGCTCGAGGAATGGTTTCAGATTTATAATCAGGGAAGCTTCTAAAGCTGACCTTTAAAACCCCGCCACCACTTGAGGTCACCTTCAAAATCCCATCTCCAAGGAACCAAATCGAAACCGTGATCCCAAGGAGCAATGGTGTCCAGATTTAACATGTTATAACCCTTAACCTTCCTACTTTTTTTGGTGTACCTGAATAAAAATTAAATAATATACAGGTAGCAGTGGTTAGATGGTGATGCCAAGGAGCAATTTTGTCCAGATTTAACAGGTTATATGTTGTAACCTTCCTACTTTTTTTGGTGTTCCAGAAGTAAAATTAAATAATATTCAGGTAGCAGATTTAACAGGTTATATGTTGTAACCTTCCTACTTTTTTTGGTGTTCCAGAAGTAAAATTAAATAATATTCAGGTAGCAGTGGCTAGATGGTGATGCCAAGGAGCAATTGTGTCCAGATTTAACATGGTATAACCCTTAACCTTCCTATTTTTTGGGGTACCAGAATAAAAATTAAGTAATATACAGGTAGCAGTGGTTAGATGGTGATACCCAGGAGCAATTGTCTCCAGATTTAACAGGTTATATGTTGTAACCTTCCTACTTTTTTTGGTGTTCCAGAATAAAAATTAAATAATATTCAGGTAGCAGTGGTTAGATGGTGATGCCAAGGAGCAATTGTGTCCAGATTTAACATGTTATAATCCTTAACCTTCCTATTTTTTGGGGTACCAGAATAAAAATTAAATAATATACAGGTAGCAGTGATTAGATGGTGATGCCTAGTAGCAATTGTGTCCAGATTTAACAGGTTATATGTTGTAACCTTCCTACTTTTTTTGGTGTTCCAGAAGAAAAATTAAATAATATTCAGGTAGCTGTGGTTAGAAATTTTTTCGAAGTTCACAGCCAACACGCCATGTATACAATACTACAAAAATGTATGATTAACGAGGATTGTACGTTCGACCTCGAAACGAATCGACCTGGTTGTAAATAACTAAAAATGTTTCGCATAAAAATCGATCAACGGATTGATGAACTCTTTTGTGAATTTTCCCTCTTTCTAGTTTCAGTGAAATTCCGTGATGCTTTCGTCGACTTCCTCAAATCGATTTAATTACCAGGTCACGATTTTCGTTAAAACCGACCTACTGGCCGTGAATCCTCGCTAATAAAATATGTAGATTTAAAAAAAAGGGTTTTTTTTTTGTTGTTTCGGGTTGAGAACTGATTCTCCTTGGTAGGTGAAGCAAACTTGATAATGGTAGACGTCTAGAAAAAATTCAGGCGGGACATAATAAGGTTAGCGACGTCAAAGATTAAGTTGCTCAAGCCGAATGAGGCGGATTAAAAGACTTGTTGTCGGATACTTGGAATCCCCCTCTAACTTAAGAGAAACGGGCCAAGTACGAACTTAAGTAATTGACGCCCTCCAAGAGCGTCGTTGCACAAAAAAAAGCCTTTTATAAAAGCGTGCAGATTGACGTTGCGTCTTGAAGAACGAGTTTTAAACGTCCGTGCTTTACGACTCGATAATTATTCAGTCACGGTCTTCAACATAAAATTTCGAACTGATTACGTGTATTGGAATTAGGATTTTTTAAAGTTTTTAATTATTTTAAATCGTCCTTAATTATACACGATGGCCACTATGGCGAAAGAATAGTTAAGCAAGATTGTTTAAAGTCCGAATGCCTGCAAATTGTAAGGATGCAAGTTCTGCTGAGTACGTTGCGTGCTTAAATCTCCCAAACGTTAATAACATCGTTAAGAATATTGAGTTAGACCCAAGATGAATTTTCGGACTATGGAGATAAAAACATAATTTTCAAAGGGGTTACCTCAGGGAGATTTCCTAAATAAAGTCACCGTGAAAAATCCCGATATATGTACCGGTAAATTGTCTTTCTCGGCACCACAAAATATGGAAAACTAGGAGGTCTTTGGATTTTTAACTTCCTTAAAGAAGTTATTGTGATACCCTCCACGTCGGGTTTTTGAGGAAGGGTCTTCCAGACCCCAGGATAAATTCGAATATGGATCTACACCGATCTCAACTTTGTCTGTGGTGCCGGCCGGCCGTAGCATTTTTTCCGGAACACTTTACGGCCACAATTTTCATCCGATTTTCACCAAATTTTCACCAATTACTCCTTATATTTTAAAAAAATTTATCAATTTTCTACATTAATTATCATATTGTTAGGGAAAAATTTCATACGTCCACCCGTTACGAGAGGGACCTCCCTTGGGCGAAAATCCCATTATTTCTACCTTGATACTTAAAAAAATTTTCGAACAAAAGTCGGAAAATTTTTTGAAAAAAAAAAAAAACAAAAAAACTTCCCTTCTTTATACGAGTACTTCCCCCTCCGTTATACTTCACCTCCATTATACTTCCCCTCTGTTATACTTTCTCTCCTTTATACCTCCCCCCGTTATACTTCCCCTCCATTATACTTCCCCCTCCGTTATACTTCCCCCTCCATTATAATTCCCCTCCTTTATTCTTCCCCTCCTATATTTTACTTCTCTTTAAGGAAGTTTTCGTTGGAAGCATAAAGGAAATCCTTTATATTTCCCCCTCTGTTATACTTTCCCTCCTGTATACCTCCCCCTCCATTATATTTCCCCTCCGTTATACTTCCCCTCCTTTATACTTCCCCCTCCTATATTTTTACTTCTCTTTAAGGAAGTTTTCGTTGGAAGCATAAAGGAAATCCTTTATATTTCTCCCTCCGTTATACTTCCCCTTCTGTTATTCTTTCCCTCCTTTATACCCCCCCCCCTCCGTTATACTTCCACTCCATTATACTTCCCCCTCCGTTATACTTCCCCTCCATTATCCTTCCCCCTCCTATATTTTTACTTCTCTTTAAGGAAGTTTTCGCTGGAAGCTCTTCAAACAAGTACTTCAGTTAGCTAATGATATGTGATGTTCTGTTTCAGGTTTTTGGCGATTTGGTGGCCGCTGAAGTGCCAAATAACGACTCGACGGGCTAGAATGATGATTCTGGTCATTTGGGTGATCGCGTTGACAACGACTATTCCTTGGGCCCTATTTTTCGACTTGGTTGTTATCTTCAACGACGCTCCGGACATGAAATTCTGCATGGAAGTCTGGCCGGATTACTTGAACGGATCTTTATACTTTTTAGTGGCGAACCTTCTCTTTTGTTATATCCTCCCGATGATCCTAATTTCGATGTGTTACATCCTGATTTGGATCAAGGTCTGCAAGCGTCATATCCCAAGCGACTCGAAAGATGCCCAGATGGAAAGGATGCAGCAGAAGAGCAAAGTTAAAGTCGTCAAAATGCTTGTGGTCGTCGTCATCCTGTTCGTTCTATCTTGGCTCCCGCTTTATTTGATATTCGCGCGGATTAAATTCGGTGGGGATCTCTCGCAGTGGGAAGACGAAATTCTCCACGTTGCCACGCCAGTAGCGCAGTGGCTGGGATCGTCGAACTCCTGCATCAATCCGATCCTCTACGCATTTTTCAACAACAAATACAGGCGTGGATTCGCTGCCATACTTAAAAGCCGCAAATGCTGCGGGACTCTACGGTACTACGACACCGTCGTACGGGCCAACTCGTCCTCGACCAGCCTGAGAAAATCCTCCTACTACGTCACCAACAACAACAACAATAACAACTCGTCGACAAGACGGCAGCTCAGCCAGGACACGAACGTCTCCTACATTTCGAACAACACCGGAGTGTAAAACGCCACTTTCGTCTCCCCTTTGGTTTTGTCTCAGCTCGTTTAGCGAGCGCTAACCTTGCCGGTCGCACCGCACCAGCACAAATTAAAAGTAACAGGGTAACTCACGGTCCAACCGAACATTTGACAGGCTCAAATTTGGAGATTGCCCAGAGTCAGCGTTTTATAGAAAAAAAATTTTTTCAAAACAAAAAATTACTAAACTCCATTCTTGTTATTTGTACTACAAATACTCACATGGATATAATATATTTTTAAGGATATTATTCGCTCTTGAAATTTTTAGCGTAATCACAACTTTTTTAGCACTATGGATAGAAAATTTTTACCAAGCGACTTTTTGGCCATGTGGAGTTTGCACCGTTTGATACGCTAAATGCACACTTATTATAATATTAAAATGGACTTATTTATGGAGTTTTCACTATCATAATTTGTGATTTAAAAGAGAGAATAAAAAAAATGGATTTGGTAATTCACAGCTTTAAAGTCTTAGATAAATACCGATCGAATACTTTTTCAAGGATCGAGCGTTGACGTATTTTTTGAACTTGCTCTTTCGTTTTTTAAAACAAAAAAAATTGTCTTAAAAAATTTTGGAACATAAAGTGGTTTTTTAGCAAAAATATTTTATACGTGACAATAAGTGTTAAGTTTACAAAGTTTAAATGAGTTAAATTTATCTCAACTCATTTAAAACAAATTTGCAATTACAAAAATTTTGTAATTTAGTAATTTGGAAATCATAGTGCCCTTTGACAAGTGATCATAGTGTGATATTTCATCTTTTTCTAAGCTTTAGTCTCAAATGTAGTTTTTTTTTTTCGGTTTCTTTTTACTCTTCATTAAAAGCAGCCTATTTTCGAAATTTTGCAGTCTTCTATACTTGGAAGGTTGGAAGATTTTCCTCATATAAAAAAATATGCTTTTTGGCCCGAGAAAAAAGGGGACCAATTTGTAAAATAAGTCTGGCCTCCTCAAAGTTTGCAGATGAAAAAAAAAATTTCTCCAAAAATATCAATGGAAAAAACACTGCCAAACAAATATCAAAATTGGCATAATTTTTTAGAGAATGCATAAATATCTACCTCTCTAAACGCTCAGCTTAATGATTTTATTATTTTTAAATCTTTGCTCATCTAAAAGACATAAACGATTTTAAGAGTTTAAGACTTAAATATTTTAAAGGCGGTTTTATTCAAAATAGATTCTTTAAAATAATCGATTATATCGAAACAGTGATCCTCAAACCAAAAACAGGGGAACAAATTCCATATCCAGATAGCAGCGGAAAAAAAATGTTTATGTCTAAATTTTAAAATTCGAGTAAAAAATCTAGGCTGCTTCTAATGTTGAAGTACTTCGAGACATCTCTTTTTTTATTGAGATCAAGGATAGAAACGAGGATACCTCTTGTGACGTATCAACATTTCATAGGCGGAACTCCGCCGCACCCACCAACCAATTCGTCTAGAAACGACATTTTTAACTTAATTTTTTAAAGATAAAATAGTAACAAAAGAAAACTCTGAAAGGTCGTTTCCCTCTAAAGAAAAGCTAAACTTTGAAAAATTGATCAGTGACGCCCTCCGTGACGTTTACACCCCCCACCCCATTTTACTATGCGGCATCCTTTGTTTCTATTATCCTTGAGCAGAAAAGGTTGACATCGATGACGTCAACCTCTACCTCAATGACGTCACAATATCAACCACCTCTTTTTCAAAATTAAAGACACTATGATTGTGTTAAAATGAGTGCATTATCCTGTAAATATAATATTAAAAAAAAAATTAATCTTCAGGGATTTTTACCTATTAAAAAATAAACTTAAATATTGTATATTTTAATATTTAAATCTATACAGGGTGTTTAAATTTTTTTTATAAAAAGCTAATATTTTAGGTCAATGTCCAAATATTACGCACTAGAGAAAATAAAAAATAAAAACACCCTGTATATAAATATTTATTCATTCATTTATTTAAATATTTTAAAAGATAGTCTTCAAATAAATGAACGAATGAATTTTTAGATAGGTTAAATTGTAACCACTTTGTGGTAGAAACCAGTATATTTTGTAAACTACAAAAATTTTTCTGCTTCCATTTTTTTGGAAGATTTACGATTTTTGGATAGAAGGCTGGTTCCTCGATTTTTTAGAAGATACAGAAGTATCAGAAGAAAAAGTAATTTGCTGGACTTCAAATTACTTTTTTTTAATTTTAAGCGCTGTGACAAAAAATTGTACAATTGAAAAAAAAATTGTTGTAAGCCGCTATTTTAGTGTCTTGAGAAAAAAAAATTTGTTAAGCTTGTTTCACGAGCTAAAAATGTAAATACAAAAATCTTAGACTCTAATGTAAATAAGTGTCTTTAAAGAAATTATAAAATTGGGGAATGCCTTGCAAATTTAGCACAAAAAGATGATTATTTTTTAGATTTTTTTTTCCCGATATTTCACAAAATAGCTTAAATGAGAATAATTGTACTGTTATTAGGAATATAAGCTTCTTTTTGGAACATAGATATCCAATGATCTATGTTAACCTAAATAATGGTTAATAAAAAAAGTTTATTCACTCCTTTGGAGGTGATTTTCTTTTAAAATTAAGGTACTGTCATAGATCAGTGGCTCTCAAAAATTATGTGATATTTTATTACCGAAAATCTGTTTTAAAATTTTTTAACTCCGGGAACTAGGGGCTTTTTTTTATTTATAATTTTTAGTCTCGGCAGAATAAAGGGAAAGTTGGGAATGTTTTAAAACTAAACGGGCAATCTTGACCGAATCAAATCTATTGCATCCAGCTGATCAAAAATCCACCCTTGATCATGTTAAATCATAAAACATTCCTCTACTTTATACTATTCGAGCCTTTAGCACTGGAGTAAAGTTGAAAATACGCTTATTTCCCTTTTCCTAGCCCCTGCATCCGGAGTCAAATATTTGAAGAATCTGAACTTTTGTCTTAAAAAAAGTATATATAGTAAAAAAACAAAAAAACAAAAAAAAATTGGAAAATACGGTATACTTAACCAGTATTGTTAGGTAATAAAAGTAGTTTTTGTGTTACTTGATGTAACATTTTAAAAGAATATTGGTAAATATTAGAATTTTATGTATTTTGCGGGGGGAGAAAAAAAAACTCAATTTTCTCTGTTCATTTTAAGGTGTCAAAATTGAAAAAAAATTGGAAAATTGAAAATCTTTTTTTGGCCTATTTTTTGGACCCCCTTCAGCCATGGGTGTGTAAATTTAAGCAATTTTGGCACTTTACACTATTATTTAAAATCTCAGGTTCTTTGAAGTGTTGAAAAAATGGAACCTCAATGTCTTTCATATCCTGTTTAGATTAAAATGCCTATTTAGCATTAAACTTGAGAAAAAAAATTGGAACAAATTGAGTGCAGAAAGCACCTGCACATTGTTATATGCGATATTTGTAAATTGGGATTGATTTTTTAATAAAAAAAAGTAAAAACTAAAAAAAAAAATACTGTTTGTACAGTAATTTTGTTGTTAGAAGGCACAAAATAATTGTACCTCTTGCTTAAAATTTAGTTGAGTGTTTTATTGTATAATTAGCGATTGCCATTTTTTTAAAAATGGAACAATCTTAAATGTATTTTAAATGCGAATTTTGATCATGGAATGATGGGGTTTTTTTAAAGAAAACTTTAGTTTCTTATTTTTTAATGAAATATGGGTTGTTTTGTTTTTTTTTATAAAGAACCTGTATTTGACAAACTATAATTATTGCGCTTAAGCATTGAAGAAAAATAATGTTAATTAATTTATTTTTTTAATAATTAAAAAATGTTTTTATTTATTTGTTTTTTAAGTTTATTTATGAAGTATTGTTAAATAATCTATATTTGTATATGAAGATGGGAGGAGGAGAAGGCAATAAAATAAAAATGAATTTCGTTTTTAATTAAAAGATCCCAAAAAATTACGGAAAAGTTTTCTATAGTAAAAAATATTGATAAAAATAATACTGTAGCAAATAAATCAAAACTATGATTGAAAAATGTTCAATAATAGTTTCCAGAGGAAGAATCGGTGAAAATTTGAAGAAAATCTGATGAAAATTGATTTGATTGCCTTGAAGTTTATGGGAAGAACTGGACGGACGGACGGCACAACAGACTACCTCAAAATAAAGTGTCCTATGAAATTAATGATTTATAATTTGGAAGGATACATTTAAATTAATCCAGGACTTTTTAAAGAATTTTATTATAAAACGAATTCATTTAAAAGTAGAATTTTCATTTATAAAAGAGAGGAGGGGGGAAATATTGAGTCGGTTTAACACTAATTGAAAAAGTCGCTGGAACGGGAGAAAGATGATGGGACTGAAAGGTTGAATAAAGGAGGACCCTTCCTCTTCCGTCTTTTCTAAAATGATTTGCATTCGCGGTATATTCATTTGCAAGGTAAGAAGGGAGGGAAAGTCCGGGGGTTTTGCGGTCCTGAGTTTCTCCCCTCTCGTTCACTCCAGGTACACCTCGGAAAAGGTGGTACCCCCCTGTTTTGAATACATGAAATTTTATCAAGAGCCTGTGAATAATTTTCAATTCAAAAGAAAATCAACTTTCAACGCTCATTTTTTTTTCTTCATCCCTAATTGGTTTTTTTCAATTTTATATAATCGCTTTGGAATTATAAAATGACCTTTCTTTTTGGCACCAAAAAACTTTTAATGCAAGAATGAATATTTTTTTCTCTGATTTCAAATTAGGAATCAGTTTTAATTTTACTTTTTTTTTCTATAAAATTCATCAAAATACCTTTTTAATTGTGAGTTCCTCCAAAACCGAAATAGGCCTCAGATGCTTTCGAGACAAAAATGAAATTCACAGCCTTTTGTATAGTAGCAAGAAAGAAAGCTATCAAAATCTCTCGCAAAAATACTTATAGACAGTGTTGCCAGATAGGGGGTTTTCCCCCTAAATTTTGGGGGGATTTTAGGCCTTCGGGGGTTTTTTAGGGGGTGAAGTAGTAGTTAAATTTTAGTTTTTGTTTGTTCTTGTTTACTGTCTTATGGTTATTTATTATTAGGTGTACAAAATGAAACTCAGCCACAGGGTAAATTTGAATTTTGTAGATTTTAGCCGAGTTTCATTTTGTACTCCTAGTAGTTCATTTTTTCAAAATTTTGAACATTTTAGGCGTTAAAGTCCATCAAAAGTTGACCTTCTCCGTGTAAGAAGGTTATTGAAGTATAACCATTAAGAAGGTTAATTTTTAAAGGCTTGTAAATCGTAAACCGTTACAGATATTGAAAAAATGCACTAAATAAAATCTGTTGGAAATTTAATTCTCTTTAATTTTTATTCTATTCATTTTTTCTCTAGGACGCACTGTTTTCAAGATTTTATTTTAAAAAAAATTATTTTCCGAAAATGGTGCATCCTAGAAAAAATAATTAAGTGCAAATTTATAGAGAATTAAATTTCCTACAAGTTTTATTTATTAGGTGTGCAAAATGAAACTCAGCCACAGGGTAAATTTGAATTTTGTAGATTTTAGCCGAGTTTCATTTTGTACACCGAATAGTTTATTACCTTGCAAAATAAAACCTTTAATAATAAAAGAAAACCTATCGCAATAATTTTTCTTCACATTATAGGTACTTACTAATAAAAATTTAGGGGGAATAGTTGGAAATCAGGGGGGAAAATAAAACCCTTGAAGAATTCCCTGGGGAAACCAATGAAGTCGTCTGACGACACTGTTCATAGAGCAGCCAGAAAAAGTTATATCAACTTCCCTGCCCTCCTATGTACACCGAAGAGCGATGAAGCGCCCATGCTACTGTTTTCAAAGCTCCCCTTGGCGGCGTCCCGAAATGCTTTTTATCAGGGATAACATTTTAAAAACGTTTAGAATACTGTGGAAGGAAGGGGTGTTTTTTACACGGAGTGTCGGGGGGTGATTTTCAGAGACCCTGATTTTGTTGTAGGCCTTTTTTTGGAACGAAAATTGATCTAGGAACGTAAAATTGGAAATCTGTTATCATTCATTATCTTTACCTTTTGGATTTGAACTAAGTGGAAAAAAATTGAACTAAGTGGAAAAATCAAGCGCCTCAAATGCCTTCCAGTCCAATATAAAACCACTGCCTTTTAGATAGTAGTGAGAACAAGAAAGAAGAAAATTGAGGAATCCAGACTTCATAATATTTTTGAAGCCCCTTTTCTTACAAAATATTTACAATTCTCTTTGTACATAATAAAAATACAATATTAAAACAAATCATCGTTAAAACTACAATCGAGTTGTAGTCTAAAAAACCGTACTTAAGGTACACAATAATTTCTTTTTCAACGAGATAATACCCTTTTTTGGCCTCTGAAGCCCCTTTTCTATGAGGAAATGCCCATTTTTTGGCCTCTGAAGTATCTTATTGAACGAGATAATATCCTTTTTTGGCCTCTGAAGCCCCTTTTCTATGAGGAAATGCCCATTTTTTGGCCTCTAAGTATCTTATTCAACGAGATAATACCCTTTTTTGGCCTCTGAAGCCCCTTTTCTATGAGGAAATGCCCATTTTTGGCCTCTGAAGTATCTTATTCAACGAGATAATACCTTTTTTGGCCTCAGAAGCCCCTTTCCTATGAGGAAAAGCCCATTTTTTGGTCTCTGAAGTATCTTATTCAACGAGATAATACCCTTTTTTGGCCTCTGAAGCCCCTTTCCTATGAGGAAATGCCCATTTTTTGGCCTCTGAAGTATCTTATTCAACGAGATAATACCCTTTTTTGGCCTCTGAAGCCCCTTTTCTACGAGAAAATACCCATTTTTTGGCCTCTGAAGTATCTTATTCAACGAGATAATACCCTTTTTTGGCCTCTGAAGCCCCTTTCCTATGAGGAAATGCCCATTTTTTGGCCTCTGAAGTATCTTATTCAACGAGATAATACCCTTTTTGGCCTCTGAAGCCCCTTTTCTACGAGAAAATACCCATTTTTTGGCCTCTGAAGTATCTTATTCAACGAGATAATACCCTTTTTTGGCCTCTGAAGCCCCTTTTCTACGAGAAAATATCCATTTTTTTGGCCTCTGAAGTATCTTATTCAACGAGATAATGCCCTTTTTTGGCATCTGCAGCACTCTTTTCTACGAGAAAATACCCTTTTTTGGCATCTGAAGCCATTAAGTGAAGGATTTAATTAAGTGCATGCTTTTAAAAAATTATTTATTTAATATGGCATATTTTTCAATAGCAAAACAAGAAATAAAAAAATTAAATTAAATTTAGGTAGGACATCAACATACCTACCTTACTAGGTCGAACCTAATTTTTAAAACAAAAATGCTTTTTTTACAATTAAAAAATATTTACAATTCTCTTTGTACATAATAAAAATACAATATTAAAACTCAATCTTTAAAACTACAATCAAGTTGTAGTTTAAAAAAAACCGTACTTCAGGTACACAATAATTTAATAAATTGTTTCCAAATAAAATAGACTAGCTTTACTTTGATAATAGTAAGTTTTTAGAATTATTTTAAGATGCAGAAGCAAAGAAAAGCTAGAAAAAAATTGATCTATTCAAAACAGTCGTCGTCAAGTCAGTTTGGTCAGTTATATTTCCAAATAGATCTGTCATCTAAAACAGAAAAATTGGTTGTATTTTAAAAAAATGATGGATAAATTAATGCCCATTAAAAAGGTTAATATAAAAAAAAGGTTTTCTATGGTTCATAATTGAGCATTTTAAAATAATGGTATTTTAAGAGCCACAGACTCAACGTTTTGTACCAAAAAAAAATTTAGCACCAAATGTACGTTTTAGTACATTTGGTGTGATGATTGTCATGCGATGAGTGACCTACCACTAGGCCTTCGGTTGATAGTAGGAGGTAAAGGGGGTGGATAAGCGCGGACGATTTCGTTGGCACGGAGACTTCGACGTCTTCCTACGGTAGCCGATTGGTGACCGGTGCATCCTCCTGGGCTTCCTGAACTATGGCTTCGTTGTCTATGAAGGCTTTTTAATGAATCTTCGTAACTTCCACTGAAAGAAATAGTTTTAGATTTTATTTAGTTAGGTTTGCTTACTGGCTGCTGTTTGCTGATGAATGAGATGAAGAATGGCCACATGGGCAGCAGCCGTGGTGTGGTTCAACGATCCCGGAGTCTCTTCCGCTGGAATGAACGGATGCCAAACTATTTTTCAAAAGCGCCACACTCGGTGCCCTCTCGTTTCTCCGCGACTGATGGCGTGGACAGTTGGCCATGTGGCGATGATGCCTCCTCTGAGGACGTCTGTATCTACCGCATTCCGACCTGTTCGACACATAACTATCTGTTGAATCTTCGACAAAATTTCCGTTCGAATGAAAAACCGCTCTTTGATTCGACTCCATTTGGTCTTTCGTGTGAAACATAAGGTCCGCGCTTAATGGTGTCACGCCGACACTGAATATGTCTTTCTTCTTCCTAAAATTACACAAAAACCGCTCTTACTTTCAATTAAATAATATTTAAAAATCTAAATAGAGAGAAAACAGGAAATAGTAACTAGACCTTAGGTTAACACACTAAAAAACTTTGAAAATCCCGATATAAATGTTTAATTAGAAATAGAAAAAAAAGAGAAAAAACTAATTTTGTTATTTAAAAACAGCAAACTATGCAGAGCCTTTGCAAAAATGCCTAGGTAATTATTTTCTTAAAAAAAATAAAATAAAATAAAACCTCATTCCAACAGGGCCGTAGCCAGGGCGTTAAAATCCCTCATTCCTCAGGAAAAAAATTAATAAAAATGGAAGAATCCATTTTTTTTAAAAACAAAATATCGTAAAAACGCTTAAGAACCCTTTTAAGCGTTTCCTCGGATGTAAAATTGCGGAAAAAAATACCAAGATCTGACAAAAGGGTGTTTCTTGGGTCAAAGATTGGGGCAAACGCCCAAAAGAGCGGGGTTTCTAAACTACAAGACTAAACAAGGGTGTTTCGTGGCATTGGGAGGCAGTGTTGGGCGTAATCGTAATCGTAATCGCAATTACGATTATGATTGTAATCGTAATAGCAATTACGATTATGATTGTAATCGTAATCGCAATTACGATTATGATTGTAATCGTAATCGCAATTACGATTATGATTGTAATCGGAATCGCAATTACGATTATGATTGTAATCGTAATCGCAATTACGATTAAGATTACAATCGTATTCATATTTTTTTCTGCGATTACGATTGTAATCGCATTTTTTTAACGATTACAACCGTAATCGTATTTTTTTTTCTGCGATTACAATCGTAATTGTATTTTTTTTTTCTGCGATTACCATTATAATCGTATTTTTTTCTGCGATTACGATCGTAATCGCAATTTTTTTCCAGCGATTACGGGCGTAATCGTATTTTCGTTAGGGTTTACGGCTTGTATACGACATCAGGTAATCTTAATTTTTTCTGCGATTACAATCGTAATTGTATTTTTTTTCTGCGATTACCATTATAATCGTATTTTTTTCTGCGATTACAATCGTAATCGCAATTTTTTCCAGCGATTACGGGCGTAATCGTATTTTCGTTAGCGTTTACGGCTCGTATACGACATCAGGTAATCTTAGTAAAAATGTCATATACGAGCCGTAAACGCTAACAAAAATACGATTTCGCCCGTAATCGCTGGAAAAAAAAATGCGATTATCGCAGAAAAAAATACGATTACGACTGTAATCGCAGAAAATAATACGATTATATTGGTAATCGCAGAAAAAAATACGATTATAATGGTAATCGCAAAAAAAAAAATACAATTACGATTGTAATCGTAAAAAAAATGCGATTACAATCGTAATCACAGAAAAAAATACGAATGCGATTGTAATCGTAATCGGAATTACGCCGTAATTGCAATTACGATTACGCCCAACACTGTTATGAGGTGCAGAAGAATAAGAATCTGCCCAGAGTACGTAGTAACTGAAATCATCTATCCTGGCTACGATCCTGTCCTTATTTATTATTTTTGTGTTAAATATTAGTAATAGTGAGTAAATTAGAGACCCCCATCCTGAAATTAGAAATTTTAAAAATGTTATAGTCATCCCACCTTTTCGTTAGTGCGTTCAATAGAAAGAAAAGATATTTACTTTGTGTCAAACTTTAAAACCCTTACAAACCTTCGCTTGTGAAGGCATATGACGCAAAAGGCTGAAGTTAACGCTCCAAGAAAGACGATACAGCCGAGAGCGATTGTCGCCAATTCCAAGCCTGAAAGATTGATGTATGTCGACGGTGAATTTCGCTTTATAGAATTATCATTTGATTCAGGAGTCATGATCGAAAGCATATGATAAGGCTCTATCGCTTTCTTAACTTCTGCAGGATGAGCTTTCAACACCCTAAAACACCGATAGGTAACTTTCGACAAAAAAGAAAAAAACTTACTGATTAAATGATTCAGAATCCAAGATTACATTCATCAAAGGGTCAACAGCATACAAATACACATCAGTTCTAAAATATAAATTAATAATTTTATTGCATTTTTTTTCTTTAGCTTACGCTTCTTTAGAAAAATGAGGTTCTAATTTTCTAACTCGCACATCCAACCCAGTAGCATTAGAAAGGGCTCTAGAAAAAAAATTGAAAATAAAAAAGTTTTAGATTCTGAAGTCAACTTACGATGTGATGTTATCAATGTTACTTTCAATTTCTATCGGTTTTGCGCCCATAACCATAACTATTTTTTTTCTCTCATCAAGTACATAGACCTTAAAAAAATGATAGAATCAAAATAAAAATCTGATGAATCTTACAAAAACGTTGGCCATAGTGGAAAGACCGTCGTCCATTCCTTTTCTGTCGATCGCTTTGACGTCAAATCCGTAAACTTTACCGCCTTCGCCTTCGAAACTCATGATTGCTCTGACCTGACCGCTTATTGGGTCAATAGCAAATTTCGCTGGCTCACTATCATCTCTGGTCAACATCTGATATCTTACTTGCCCATTAATACCTTCATCGTTGTCAACCGCCTAAAATGCTTTATAAAACATAAATCATAAAATAAATGGTTTTTACATGAAGACGAATAATAGGATAGCCGTAACTAGCAGACGATGGTATAGCAGCGACATAAGGTCGTCCACTTGTCGTAAACTTAGGAGGGTTATCATTCACATCTTTTACTCTCACAATAACTTTGACTTCATTACTATCTATAATTTTAAAAAAGTTAATAGTTATGATAAATAATTTGTCTTACTGATATCATCGGGATAAACTGGATAGATGACATGGGCCATATTTCTTGCTCTTTTGTTCAAGGTGACTTTGATTTTTGCCTGAAGAATGTGAACAGATTCTCTGTCTGGGCTTACGGTTAGAAAAAGACTTCCGTTTTTTGGGTCAATTTTGAATGAGCCCATATCAACTGAGGGCATTAATGAAAACTTATGGTCGATATCTGAGCGTGATACGTTGATCTTAAGAAGTTCTGCGGGGACAGCGCTGTTTTCTTCGATTTCAACTTCGTAGTAGTTAACAGGGACTATGGTTTTGACTGTTTCTTCAACGTGTTCAACAACATCGACTACAGTGACTATAAGTAATGCTGTTGATGATAAACTAGGTTGTCCAAGATCCGATGCTATTATTGTCACATTATGTGTACTTTGAGTTTCATAGTCTAAATAAGTTGTCACAGTTACAATCCCTTCTTTGTCTATAGCAAACAACTGTCTGTGGTTCTTTTTTCTAGGAATATCGTAAAGTATGATCCCATTTCCATTATCCGGTAAGTCGGAATCATTGGCAGAAATTTTGGCTATAGGAACGCCAGGAGCGCTGTTTTCTACGACAGAAGCAAAATAAACAGGGACCATCACCGCTGGCTCGTAGTCGTGGTCATAGTTTACACCCAACTGAGAAGGAACTGTTTGCAAAATACGATCGAAACCGAAAAAAATTGGCGGGTTGTCGTTTACATCTGAAATATGGATGATGACTTCTGCAGTTGCTCTATGCCGTCGGTCTAAAGGACCGTTGTCTTGTGATAATATTTTAAATGAATAAATATCCTTAATTTCTCTATCAAGATTTCCTGAGATAAGTATTCACCATCGTGGGTTACAACAAATGGAAATAAATCTTCTCTTTTTTGCAATATTGAATAGGTTATGTTCCCATTTGGTCCAAAGTCTTCATCTTTTGCTGCTACTCTTCCCACACTTTGTTTATCATAAGTGCCTTCAGCGATGGTGAATTCGTAATGAGGTTTGTCGAAAACGGGCGGGTTATCGTTGACATCTTCAATTTTAATTCTGATCACAAGCCAGTCTTTTAAACCGCCAATATCGGAGGCAGTGTAGTTGACTAAAAATTCGCTTTCTGGCGGTAAAAGCGCTGCTACGGTTACTTCGCCATTCATAGGGTGAATAGCGAAATGATGTGTATTGTAGACCTTAGTAAAAGGACCTTTTGGAATAAACGTTTCACTGTCTATCATATATTTCAGGGTTGAATTTTCACCCAAATCACGATCTGTGGCTAAAATTTTAAAAACGACGCTTCCTATTTTTAAAGTTTCTGGAACAATTAATGTGGTGAATTCTTTTTTCTTTTTGTTTTCTCGAGGATAAGGTATGGTCTCGTTTCCCATTACTATCTGTATAGCGCTTCTTGTTCCAGGTATGACCTTGACTCCATCTTCATATGGAATAAACATTTGCATGAATTGAGGTTGGTTGTCATTTACATCATCTACATGAATTGTAAGCTTCACTTGAGAATGAAGATTTCCTGAAAAAAGCAATGCTTATACAATAGAATAATATGGAGTATTACCTTTATCTTTAGCAATGAGCACAAGTGAATAGGTTTCTTTGGTTTCTCTGTCCAATGTGGAAGTTAGAAGGATTTTTCCGGTTTTGGTGAGTTGAAAAAGATCTTTTCCATCACCTTGAAGACTAACGGAAAAGTCAGAGTTGGCCCCTTTGTCAGGATCGGAGACTCGGATGACATGATCAAGTTTGACTTCGCATTCAATCCTGCAGTCTTCGCGAATGTGCCCTTCATACCAACTGCGATCGAAAGTGGGCGGATTGTCGTTTTCGTCTTCTACGGTAACATGGACTTGGTAGTAACGGTCGCCGCGTCCGTTTTGAACGACAACGGTCAAAAAGTATGAATCTCGATGCTCTCGGTCAAGACTCTTTGTGTGTACAGCGTCCCATCTTGAGATACTGCAAACATCGAACTATCTTCATGATCGGCCAGAGTGAACTTTAAAGGCTTATTTCGTGTCGCTTTCCCAGGTCCGACAACAATCCTTCCAACCATCGCTCCTGATAGATTCTCCCTAACTTTAAACTCAAGAAGACTTGGTTTTTCCATACTAAAAAACAAATAATCATGAAAGAAACAAAACTTTATATCTTACTTGCTAATTTGTGATTCAACAATATGGACAGTAAGATTAGTCACTAATGAATTCCGCTCATCCGATAAAACTGCTTCAAATTCATATTTGTTGTTTTCATACTTTGAGACATCATCTACGACTGATATTGTCCCTGATCTTTCCTCGATAGCAAACGGTACTAAAATTTAATTAGAAAAAAAAGTTAAAATAAAGGTAATTTACCTCCTTCATGATAGCTGTGGAGAAGGTCGAATACTACCCTTGATTTATCGACAGCTTCTGTCACTCTGACTTGCCCAATACTTGTCCCAACTGGGACATCATCGCCGACCCAAAATTCGTACGGTGCACCGATAAATCAGGAGGGATGTTCAATTTTTCTAAAAAATAAAATGGAGGAATGGTTTTTTCATGATGAATGTACCTGAAACGATGACATCGATGGTGACAACAGCTAAAGAAAATCGTCTTTCGCTTGGATTCGCTGGTTGATCGGAGGCTTCGACGAAAAGGGCTTTTCTTCCGACAGTTATGGGACTTTCTGCCACAGTTATTGTCCCAGTTTTTGGATGGACAATAAATGGGACAAAATGTGAAGTTTTATTTCCTCTTTTAAGTTCATAAAGGACCATCCCGTTGCGTCCTAAATCGGGATCGGATGCTTCAACTTTTCCAACGGTGAACCCGACAGGGGCGACATTTGAAATTGTAAATTCGTACAGGTTGCTAGGCACGAATGTCGGATTGTTGTCATTTGCGTCCAAAAGTGTGACTTCAATGTTGACGAATGCTTCAGAATTTTGAGAAACGACGCTGGGCATCTTCTCGCGCGCGAAAACTCGCATGTTGAGCGTCGGTCTTATCTCTCGGTCGAGTTTCGCTTGGTTTCTAACTGTAAGCCAGCCTGTGCGACTGTCGACGCTAAACGCTTGACTCGGATCTACTAAATGGTAGACGAATTCTCCATTATCACCCTGTAAAAGTTAAAAAATTAATCCACTTTCAGTTACTGTGAAAACTTGGTTATCCTAATAAGAAAAAATTTTTTTTCCAAAAGTTAAATATCTCGATAACGGCTGGCCTAAGGATGAAAATGAATAAAGTACGTTTTGTAGAAAATTTAATTTCCTTTCAGTTTACTGTTATTCATTTTTTGTGTAGGACCGACCGTTTAGGAGATATGAGCGAAAAAAGATTACTTAAGTTAAATATCTCGATAACGGCTGGCCTAAGGATGAAAACGAGTAAACCATGTTTTGTAGAAAATTTAATTTCCTTTCAGTTTGCTTTTATTCATTTTTTGTGTAGGATCGACCGTTTAGGAGATATGAGCAAAAAAAGATTACTTAAGTTAAATATCTCGGTAACGGCTGGCCTAAGGATGAAAATGAATAAAGTACGTTTTGTAGAAAATTTAATTTTCTTTCAGTTTGCTCTTATTCATTTTTTGTGTAGGATCGACCGTTTAGGAGATATGAGCGAAAAAATTACTTAAGTTAAATATCTCGATAACGGCTGGCCTAAGGATGAAAATGAATAAATTACGTTTAGTAGAAAATTTAATTTCCTTTCAGTTTGCTTTTATTCATTTTTTGTGTAGGACCGACCGTTTAGGAGATATGAGCGAAAAAAGATTACTTATGTTAAATATCTCGATAACGGCTGGCCTAAGGATGAAAACGAGTAAACCATGTTTTGTAGAAAATTTAATTTCCTTTCAGTTTGCTTTTATTCATTTTTGTGTAGGATCGACCGTTTAGGAGATATGAGCAAAAAAAGATTACTTAAGTTAAATATCTCGGTAACGGCTGGCCTAAGGATGAAAATGAATAAAGTACGTTTTGTAGAAAATTTAATTTTCTTTCAGTTTGCTCTTATTCATTTTTGTGTAGGATCGACTGTTTAGGAGATATGAGCGAAAAAAGATTAGTTAAGTTAAATATCTCGATAACGGCTGGCCTAAGGATGAAAACGAGTAAACCATGTTTTGTAGAAAATTTAATTTCCTTTCAGTTTGCTTTTATTCATTTTTTGTGTAGGATCGACCGTTTAGGAGATATGAGCAAAAAAAGATTACTTAAGTTAAATATCTCGGTAACGGCTGGCCTAAGGATGAAATGAATAAAGTACGTTTTGTAGAAAATTTAATTTTCTTTCAGTTTGCTCTTATTCATTTTTTGTGTAGGATCGACCGTTTAGGAGATATGAGCGAAAAAAGATTACTTAAGTTAAATATCTCGATAACGGCTGGCCTAAGGATGAAAATGAATAAATTACGTTTAGTAGAAAATTTAATTTCCTTTCAGTTTGCTTTTATTCATTTTTTGTGTAGGACCGACCGTTTAGGAGATATGAGCGAAAAAAGATTACTTATGTTAAATATCTCGATAACGGCTGGCCTAAGGATGAAAACGAGTAAACCATGTTTTGTAGAAAATTTAATTTCCTTTCAGTTTGCTTTTATTCATTTTTTGTGTAGGATCGACCGTTTAGGAGATATGAGCAAAAAAAGATTACTTAAGTTAAATATCTCGGTAACGGCTGGCCTAAGGATGAAAATGAATAAAGTACGTTTTGTAGAAAATTTAATTTTCTTTCAGTTTGCTCTTATTCATTTTTTGTGTAGGATCGACCGTTTAGGAGATATGAGCGAAAAAAATTACTTAAGTTAAATATCTCGATAACGGCTGGCCTAAGGATGAAAATGAATAAATTACGTTTAGTAGAAAATTTAATTTCCTTTCAGTTTGCTTTTATTCATTTTTTGTGTAGGACCGACCGTTTAGGAGATATGAGCGAAAAAAGATTACTTATGTTAAATATCTCGATAACGGCTGGCCTAAGGATGAAAACGAGTAAACCATGTTTTGTAGAAAATTTAATTTCCTTTCAGTTTGCTTTTATTCATTTTTTGTGTAGGATCGACCGTTTAGGAGATATGAGCAAAAAAAGATTACTTAAGTTAAATATCTCGGTAACGGCTGGCCTAAGGATGAAAATGAATAGAGTACGTTTTGTAGAAAATTTAATTTTCTTTCAGTTTGCTCTTATTCATTTTTTGTGTAGGATCGACTGTTTAGGAGATATGAGCGAAAAAAGATTAGTTAAGTTAAATATCTCGATAACGGCTGGCCTAAGGATGAAAACGAGTAAACCATGTTTTGTAGAAAATTTAATTTCCTTTCAGTTTGCTTTTATTCATTTTTTGTGTAGGATCGACCGTTTAGGAGATATGAGCAAAAAAGATTACTTAAGTTAAATATCTCGGTAACGGCTGGCCTAAGGATGAAAATGAATAAAGTACGTTTTGTAGAAAATTTAATTTTCTTTCAGTTTGCTCTTATTCATTTTTGTGTGTAGGATCGACCGTTTAGGAGATATGAGCGAAAAAATTACTTAAGTTAAATATCTCGATAACGGCTGGCCTAAGGATGAAAATGAATAAATTACGTTTAGTAGAAAATTTAATTTCCTTTCAGTTTGCTTTTGTTCATTTTTGTGTAGGACCGACCGTTTAGGAGATATGAGCGAAAAAGATTACTTATGTTAAATATCTCGATAACGGCTGGCCTAAGGATGAAAACGAGTAAACCATGTTTTGTAGAAAATTTAATTTCCTTTCAGTTTGCTTTTATTCATTTTTTGTGTAGGATCGACCGTTTAGGAGATATGAGCAAAAAAAGATTACTTAAGTTAAATATCTCGGTAACGGCTGGCCTAAGGATGAAAATGAATAAAGTACGTTTTGTAGAAAATTTAATTTCCTTTCAGTTTGCTGTTATTCATTTTTTGTGTAGGACCGACCGTTTAGGAGATATGAGCGAAAAAAGATTACTTAAGTTAAATATCGATAACGGCTGGCCTAAGGATGAAAACGAGTAAACCATGTTTTGTAGAAAATTTAATTTCCTTTCAGTTTGCTTTTATTCATTTTTTGTGTAGGATCGACGACCGTTTAGGAGATATGAGCAAAAAAGATTACTTAAGTTAAATATCTCGGTAACGGCTGGCCTAAGGATGAAATGAATAAAGTACGTTTTGTAGAAAATTTAATTTTCTTTCAGTTTGCTCTTATTCATTTTTTGTGTAGGATCGACCGTTTAGGAGATATGAGCGAAAAAAGATTACTTAACACTCTCAGCGCGGCAAGCCCAACTGGCAAATCTCACCCTGGGGCGGGAAAATTTTTTTTCGTCAAACTACTTAATTACCTCCAAAAACATTAATAATGAAGTATAAAATTAATTTGGCATGTTAATTATGCCAAAATAAGGCTTAATTGTCCCTCACAAAAGATCAGATTTGTAGGCAATCCCGCAATGTTTTTCCCCTTCTCATACCATTTTGGAACTGTTACTAGGATCAACTTCTCTAAGTGGTCAACCTATTACTTTTAGCCATTAGCTTAATTTTTTTTTTTTTATTATTACATTTGCTCGTTATATATTTTCGTGTGGATACATTTTCACGGGTGCGAAATATTTATGGTTCCTACTCAAATTATTCAAAAGCTTTTCTGATGACAAATAATAAAAAATTAAGTCACTAGCCATTTGTAACGGCTTGGGATTCCCGAAAAAACCGTTGGGATTAGAAAGGAAACTTTAGTTAATTTAACGATTTTTTGTCAAAACTTAATACGTAAGTAGGTAAAGATTATCTCAAATCCGGTGAAATGACCTGGAGGGAAAAACCGTTAAAAAAAATTTTTAGAAAAAAAAAACAGCGCGTATCTCTACCATAATGAAAAGTATTTGAAATAGGTATTTAATGCTGTTTTAGAAAAATTGGGTAAGTAGTTATTTATTTTTTCTAAGTGCAAAAACTAAAATAATTAATAAAAGTGAATAATTTTGAATAAAATCTACTAAAATTAAATGAATCTTCGGCCTTAATAAAGTTGGAAAAGGTAAAAAGTAACGAATTTGTTTTTAGAGTGAAACATAGAACGAACTGCTACCGTTCAAAGTTCTAGTTTCCGAATTCGCCACTGCTCTTGACCGCTCGGAAGTCTTTCCATTTTTTTTAAATTATACTAAAAAAATGTTTTAACTTATGATCGTTGTACCTAATAAATAATTTGTGTTTAATTTAACTTAATAGAACAAAAAATTAATAAGTTTTAAAGAAATTACCCGAAATTAATAGTAACAGGTCCCATTGTGAGAAGGAACGCTTTTGGTTTTTTCTACTCTTTGGTCTAAAAGCTAATAATATTAATAAAAACGGCAAAAAGTTGTGATCATAAGTTAATTAATAGTTTAAAAATTATTATTTAAAAAAACTTACAGTCAAAAAGTAGAAAAATAATCCAAAATTAAACTGAAAACGTCTCCGTGAAGTAGCTGGTTCAACTGTCTACTTTGAAAGTCAAAATCGAAATGAAGAAAAAGGTCTAGAGTCAAGCTAAGGCCGTATTTAGTATAAAAACCCTTTAAGAATTAACGTATGTCAACGGTTGTGCGAATTTCACTGTTTTAAGCATCGAAAATCGCTTTTTAAAAGACGCATGAACGGTCGATGTATATATCGACGGCCCAAGACCCCGCCCAGGGAAAGGAACTTTCTACTCGATATATATATCGACCCGCGCTGAGAGTGTTAAGTTAAATATCTCGATAACGGCTGGCCTAAGGATGAAAATGAATAAATTACGTTTAGTAGAAATTTAATTTCCTTTCAGTTTGCTTTTATTCATTTTTTGTGTAGGACCGACCGTTTAGGAGATATGAGCGAAAAAAGATTACTTATGTTAAATATCTCGATAACGGCTGGCCTAAGGATGAAAACGAGTAAACCATGTTTTGTAGAAAATTTAATTTCCTTTCAGTTTGCTTTTATTCATTTTTTGTGTAGGATCGACCGTTTAGGAGATATGAGCAAAAAGATTACTTAAGTTAAATATCTCGGTAACGGCTGGCCTAAGGATGAAATGAATAAAGTACGTTTTGTAGAAAATTTAATTTTCTTTCAGTTTGCTCTTATTCATTTTTTGTGTAGGATCGACTGTTTAGGAGATATGAGCGAAAAAAGATTAGTTAAGTTAAATATCTCGATAACGGCTGGCCTAAGGATGAAAACGAGTAAACCATGTTTTGTAGAAAATTTAATTTCCTTTCAGTTTGCTTTTATTCATTTTTGTGTAGGATCGACCGTTAGGAGATATGAGCAAAAAAAGATTACTTAAGTTAAATATCTCGATAATGGCTGGCCTAAGGATGGAAATGAAAAGTACGTTTTGTAGAAAATTTAATTTCCTTTCAGTTTGCTTTTATTCATTTTTTGTGTAGGATCGACCGTTTAGGAGATATGAGCAAAAAAAGATTAATTAATTTAAAAATACTTGAAATTATACTTCCCCTCCTATACGTATTGTTCCTTCCCTTTAAGGAAGTTTTTTTTTGTCATACTGATGAGAGAGCGTATTTTATAAAGAGCTTTCGAGGCTCTTATTTTTCTAGCCAATTAAATTCGTTTTTGCTCAGTAAATTTTGTACAGTAACGGTCTTTTCATGTAAGTGCTGAAAAAAAATCCACTCACTTGATCTACGTCGGTGGCTATGACTTGCAAAACGCTGAAACCGTTGGGTAAGTTCTCAACGATGCTTATGTTGTACATATCGACTTCAAAGCGTGGCTGGTTGTCGTTCAAATCCAAAACTTCGACCTCAACCCTCGCCACACCGGTTTTCAGAGGATTATCTAGCTGCGTCGCTTGAATCTAATATGAAAGACATTTTAAAAATTTATTTATTTTTTTTTCTATACCTGAAGTGAGAATAAATTCCTGAGAGTACATCCAAATCTATTTCCTCTTCGAGAAATAACCCGTTTTGAACGTTGATAGAAAAAAGGTGTCTTTCGTTTCCTGTGATGATGTCGTATCTAATTGTCGCATTTATGGCCAGGTCTTGATCGTACGCTTTGATCTTTGGATTAAATCGAAGCGGTATGTGCACTTTTTTCCCCTATAAAATCAAATATAAGGTTTTTGATAGATTTTTTCAAGAAGCAAGGAGGTGCTGTGATGTGAGGTCACTTCCAAATGGAAGGTTGATGCTTGGAATTCTGAAGCGAGGCCTGTCTTGAATTTGGACCAACATCCGGCCGCTCATGGAGTACTCAGTTTTGGAGCTTGATGGAGAAGTTATTGCTTAAATCGACGAGATTAGCCGGGCTATTTCTTCCTATTGTGGGCCGTACTTGCTGATTTAACCCTTTTGAGACCGCGTCTGACGCCGGATTCTCTGCGCTACTGGCGCAGCACTTTTTCCCTCTCTTCGGAACTGCTTAGAGGCCCTGGGGGAAAATATCCGCCGACAATTCTGTCTTGCTGTCATGGATCCCAGGGCACTCGGGGCTCAAGGGCAAGGAAAAGGCCGACGAGCTGGCCCGGGTCAGGAATGACCCCCATTGGACCTGAGCCCTACTGTCACATTTCTAGGAGTTTCTAGGAGCTTATAAAGCAAACTCTCTCTGCTACTTTGACGAGATGGCAAAGGGCTCGAGGTCAAAGGCATGCCAAGACGTTCATCAATGGACCGAGGCATGGATTCACAGCAGACCTACTTAGGCAGGGCAGAACTAAAGTCCGAATAATGGTGGGTCTGCTGACTGGTCACTGTAGGGGACGAATGACTTTCAGATCCAGTTATTGGAAAGTGTTTAGGTGAAACGTTAAGGCGAAGAGTGAAAACGAAACGAGATATAAACAAAAATGCTAACATTACTCCTGAAAAAAATACCTTTCCTACATGTTTCCATTAGATACGGAGTAATTGGACACGTTCTCAAAATAACAGTTCAGAATTACATAAATTACGAGAAGGTGACGGACCTCTTTCTGGGCAAATAGTTCATCATGACGAAAATTTTTTTTTGGGGTTTCATAGTTTGAAATTAAGGAGAGGACTTACCGTAATCGGATACGTTTCTGTGATCTGCGTTTTGTAAACGTCTTTGGTAAATTTGGGGTTGAGGTCATCGCTGTCGTTAACGCTGATGGAAACGGTAGTCGTGGCGCTTCGAGGAGGGGTTCCTCTGTCCTGTAAAAGAAGATTTTTTCAAAGGTTTTTCCTGAGAACGAGAGTCGGGCATCAACCCAACATTAACCTAATATGTTCATAAAATCCAATTAACAGACTTGAAGAATCAACCTCTTTTTTTACAAGAATTCTTCAAGTGATTCTTCTTTTCAAAGCGAAGGATTCCGTAAAAAACCTGCTAGTCGCTAAGTGGTCCATTGAACCATGGCCCCCGGCCCCTAGGCTCCCCAGAGCCCCACGAAAAAAAGTACTAGTTTGAAGAGCTTCCAACGAAAACTTCCTTTAAGAGAAGTAAAATATAAGAGGGGAAAGTATTAAGGAGGTATGATGGTTTTAAGTGAGTTGCTTTGCAAATTTTTCTTTGTTAACAACGGTTTTCGGTTTTTCCCTTCTATCTCGGAAACCGTCGCTCAAAACGAAAATATGTCCTAAGTAAAAGTTGTAGGTACTGAAATTTACTACATAAATATCTTATTAGTTTTTTCCGTCAGAGCAATACTTTAGGAGATATGGAAGTATTTAAGTTGGTTGCTTTGCAAATTTTTCGTTGTGAGCAACGGTTTTCGGTTTTTCCCTTCTATCTCGGAAACCGTCGCTCAAACGAAAAAATGTCATAAGTAAAAGTCGTAGCTACGGAAATTTCCTACAAAAAAGACCTCATTGGTTTTTTTGTCAGCAATACTTAAGGAGATATGAGGGTTCTTAAGCGAGTTGCTTTGCAAATTTTTCGTTGTGAGCAACGGTTTTCGGTTTTTCCCTTCTATCGGAAACCGTCGCTCAATACGAAAAAATGTCCTAAGTAAAAGTTGTAGGTACAAAGATTTCCTACAAAAATTTCTTTATTCATTATTTGCGTAGGTGCAATATTTAAGGAGTTATGAGGTAAAAAGTAATAATCCTACAGAGCCTGTCTGAAAACTTAAAACCTTCATATCTCCTAAAATATTGCTCTGACGGAAAAAACCAATAATATATTTTATGTAGCAAATTTCCGTAGCTACAACTTTTACTTAGGACATTTTTTCGTTTTGAGCGATTGTTTCCAAGATAGAAGAGAAAAACCGAAAACCGTTGCTCACAACGAAAAATGTTACCAAGCAATAACTTAAAACCTCATCCCCTTAAAGAGGGGAAGTATAAGTCAGGGAAAGTATAACAGAGGGGAAGTATAAGGGAACGAAAGTATACGAAGGGAGGGAAAGTATAAGGGAGGGGAAGTATTACGGAGAGGGAAGTATGACGAAAAAAAAACTTGGAAAATCGAAATAAAAAACTCGGAAAATTTTTCAAAAAAAAACGTCCACCTCCTTTATACTTTCCCTCCCTTCCTTATACTTTCAGGAACCATCATCCTACATTTTCGGCAATACACAAGGAGCTTGCCATCCCTATTAGGGACTTCATCTTGTAGGAGAAGCGTGAATGCATTTTAAGTTCAGTGGGGATGAAAGAAAGATTTCCTTGTAGCTTCAAGGAATTGCCTGATGGACCACCGGCAATCCTCTCAATAAGGAAAAGCCAGATGAATTTTTTTCTTCAGTAGATCTTCTACGGGGATCACTGTGCCTTTTATTATCGCCTATTGAAAGGCTTTTTTAATGTTTACGACTGTATAAATACGGAAACTTGTTAAAACTTACCGATGCCGTCACGATGAGTTTAAACTGTTTGTCCCCCTCATCGAAGTCCAAGGGTCTTTTGAGAACAAGCGCTGGTCGATGTCCTTGCATTTCGAGGGAAAATTTCGACCCGACGTTCCCACCGGAAAGGCTGTATACGATTTCCGAATTCGGAGTGTTCGGTTTATCCATGTCTACCGCGTGGATACCACGGAAAACCGTCAGCCCTAAAATAATTATAATTATACGATTAATAAACAAACAAAAAATTACCAGTGGGAGTTAACTCGTCGACGTTAACATGATATGGGGCGTCAACAAAGGATGGTCCGTGATCGTTCACATCCTCCACGTACACAGTCGCAGATAAGTAAGAATTTATCTGAAAAAATTAGCATAAAACGAATTTCCCAAAATTATACACTTCTTCAGTATTGCCTTGATTCACACTACGGTTCTCGTATTTTTTCAGAAAATTTCTGTTTGAAAATTATGAGTTTCTAACAAGCGTCTGCTAGAGTGTACCAGGCGCCTCACAGCCCTGATGGCTCGCGCCTGCGCGTTGTTCTGGTAACGTATACTCACAAGTACCAACAAATTTCATTTTATTAATATTAATACAAATTGCTATAAATTCCCCATTTTATGAATATGTGGATGTGTTAGGTGTACAAATGAAACTCGGCTAAAATCTACAAAATTCAAATTTACCCTGTGGCTGAGTTTCATTTTGTACACCTAATAATAAAAATTGTAGGAAATTTAATTCTCTATTTTGTACTTAATTATTTTTTTCTAGGATGCACCATTTTCGGAAAATAATTTTTTTAAAAATAAATTATCTTGAAAACAGTGCGTCCTAGAGAAAAAATGAATAGAATAAAATTAAAAAGAATTAAATTTCCAACAGATTTTATTTAGTGCATTTTTTCAATATCTGTAACGGTTTACGATTTACAAGCCTTTAAAAATTAACCTTCTTAATGGTTATACTTCAATAACCTTCTTACACGGAGAAGGTCAACTTTTGATGGACTTTAACGCCTAAAATGTTAAAAATTGTAGGAAATTTAATTCTCTATAAATTTGTACTTAATTATTTTTTTCTAGGATGCACCATTTTCGGAAAATAATTTTTTTAAAAATAAATTTATCTTGAAAACAGTGCGTCCTAGAGAAAAAATGAATAGAATAAAAATTAAATGAATTAAATTTCCAACAGATTTTATTTAGTGCATTTTTTCAATATCTGTAACGGTTTACGATTACAAGCCTTTAAAAATTAACCTTCTTAATGGTTATACTTCAATAACCTTCTTACACGGAAAGGTCAACTTTTGATGGACTTTAACGCCTAAAATGTTTAAAATTTGAAAAATGAACTACTAGGTGTACAAAATGAAACTCGGGGCTAAAATCTACAAAATTCAAATTTACCCTGTGGCTGAATTTCATTTGTACACCTAATAAATAAAATTGTACGAAATTTAATTCTCTATAAATTTGTACTTACCTATTTTTTTCTAGGATGCACCATTTCGGAAAATAATAAATTTATCTTGGAACAGTGCGTCCTAGAGAAAAAATGAACAGAATAAAATTATAGATAATTAAATTTCCAACAGATTTTGTTTAGGGCATTTTTTTCAATATCTGTAACGGTTTACGATTTACAAGCCTAAAAATTAACCTTTAATGATTATACGATAATAAACAAACAAAAAATTACCAGTGGGAGTTAACTCGTCGACGTTAACATGATATGGGGCGTCAACAAAGGATGGTCCGTGATCGTTCACATCCTCCACGTACACAGTCGCAGATAAGTAAGAATTTATCTGAAAAAATTAGCATAAAACGAATTTCCCAAAATTATACACTTCTTCAGTATTGCCTTGATTTCACACTACGGTTCTCGTATTTTTTCAGAAAATTTCTGTTTGAAAATTATGAGTTTCTAACAAGCGTCTGCTAGAGTGTACCAGGCGCCTCACAGCCCTGATGGCTCGCGCCTGCGCGTTGTTCTGGTAACGTATACTCACAAGTACCAACAAATTTCATTTTATTAATATTAATACAAATTGCTATAAATTCCCCATTTTATGAATATGTGGATGTGTTAGGTGTACAAAATGAAACTCGGCTAAAATCTACAAAATTCAAATTTACCCTGTGGCTGAGTTTCATTTTGTACACCTAATAAATAAAATTGTAGGAAATTTAATTCTCTATTTTGTACTTAATTATTTTTTTCTAGGATGCACCATTTTCGGAAAATAATTTTTTTAAAAATAAATTTATCTTGAAAACAGTGCGTCCTAGAGAAAAAATGAATAGAATAAAAATTAAAAAGAATTAAATTTCCAACAGATTTTATTTAGTGCATTTTTTCAATATCTGTAACGGTTTACGATTTACAAGCCTTTAAAAATTAACCTTCTTAATGGTTATACTTCAATAACCTTCTTACACGGAGAAGGTCAACTTTTGATGGACTTTAACGCCTAAAATGTTAAAAATTGTAGGAAATTTAATTCTCTATAAATTTGTACTTAATTATTTTTTTCTAGGATGCACCATTTTCGGAAAATAATTTTTTTAAAAATAAATTTATCTTGAAAACAGTGCGTCCTAGAGAAAAAATGAATAGAATAAAAATTAAAATGAATTAAATTTCCAACAGATTTTATTTAGTGCATTTTTTCAATATCTGTAACGGTTTACGATTTACAAGCCTTTAAAAATTAACCTTCTTAATGGTTATACTTCAATAACCTTCTTACACGGAAAAGGTCAACTTTTGATGGACTTTAACGCCTAAAATGTTTAAATTTTGAAAAATGAACTACTAGGTGTACAAAATGAAACTCGGGGCTAAAATCTACAAAATTCAAATTTACCCTGTGGCTGAATTTCATTTTGTACACCTAATAAATAAAATTGTACGAAATTTAATTCTCTATAAATTTGTACTTACCTATTTTTTTCTAGGATGCACCATTTTCGGAAAATAATAAATTTATCTTGGAAACAGTGCGTCCTAGAGAAAAAATGAACAGAATAAAAATTATAGATAATTAAATTTCCAACAGATTTTGTTTAGGGCATTTTTTCAATATCTGTAACGGTTTACGATTTACAAGCCTAAAAATTAACCTTCTTAATGGTTATACTTCAATAACCTTCTTACACGGAGAATGTCAACTTTTGTACACCTAATATGTTTTAGAATCTTCATGATTTCTGGGTGAACTTACCGTGTCGTCACCCTCCTGGTAATCGCAGACAAGCCTGAATTTGAGTACGTTCTGGGGTACGGGATTGTCGACTAAGTTTTCCAACGATTGAGCCAGACGGAGTGAAATGTGTGTCCGGTTGACGGTTTTTATTTGAAAAAATGGGCATCTTCTTTCTGAAAAAGAAATAAAAGTAGCTCTTTGGCTGAAAAGAAAAATTTACTTGATCGACAGCCTGTATCGTTAAATTCCTTCTCGGGTGGACTTCGACGAGAAGAACTTCGTCGCCGACTTCCAACGATTCGGGAACTCTCACGAATCTCAAGTATTCGCCTTGTGGTAGAACTGACATCCTAAAAATTTAAAAAGAAAGCCATTTAAAATTTTCAAAAAAAAGTAAATTTTACTGTCGAACATAACACCTTTCGCGACGGTGAAAGGGTTCCGCGTGAAACAAAGAACTAAAGAGACGGGTGGTGATTTATTTGTCCGAACGGTAATAAGGCGCGTATTACGTGGCTTTTAAAGTCTCAATTTTCACCCAACACAATGGAAGCCTATTACGGTTTTGTGACCAAAAGAAGCCTTATTAAAAACAATTTTCTGTGAAGATCTTAAGATAATTTAGTCTAGTTTAATTTTACACTTCACTGCTTTGTCATCTTCAAGAAAGTGGAAACTGAGTTTCACCGATATGCAAGTGTCGCGGAAAAAAAGACAAAAACAAATAGAAATAATAAAAACCTTTTAACTTTTACATTATTTATCTCTGAGGGCATTCCACCTCTTTAAACTGTTTATAATATCGATAAATAAACGGTTTTAACTTTTAGAACATATTTTTTGACAACAAAATTATTCTAGCCCTCCATTGTACTTCCAGCTCCTTAAACTTCCCTTCCCTTATACTTGCCCCTAATTTTTACTTCCCCCTAATTTATACTTCCCCCTCCTTGAACTTTACCCAATTTTATACTTCCCCCGGAAACTTGGCGACGGCCTGCCGGCATAAGAGACAACCTCGTGATCAGCAGAGATCTCTAATCAGTTTCCCTTTACGGGTTTCGAAGATACTTCTCTAAAAACCGTCCATGGAGGGTAAAACAATAATTTCTTTAGGGGGGAAGTATAACGGAGGGGGAAGTATAATGGAACGACAGTATAATGAAGGGAGGGAAAGTATAGAGGAGGGGAAGAATAAAGGGGGAAGTTTTTATTTGAAAAAAATTTTTTTTTTGAAAATTTTTCCAATTTTTTCTATCTTTTGGAGGGTAAAACAATAATTTCTTTAGGGGGGAAGTATAACGGAGGGGGAAGTATAATAAAGGGAGGGAAAGTATAAAGGAGGGAGAATATATAAGGAAAATAAATAAGGAAGGGTGAAGTTTTTATTTTTATTCAAAAAATTTTTCTAGTTTTTTTTTTTTTTTTTTTTTTTTTTTTTTTTTTTAATTTTTTAATTTTTCCTATCCTTTCCTTTTTTTCGAAAATTGTTCACTTTTTTTTGTCAAAAAATTTTCTAAGTTTTTTTTTTTGAAAAAATTTATAAGTTTTCTTTCCAAAAATTTTCCGGGTTTTCCATTTTTTTCCGATTTTTTTTTTTTTAATTTTTCAAGTTCTTTTTTCGAAAAATTTTCTAAGTGTTACAAATACAACAAAATCATTCTAGCCCTCCATTGTACTTCCAGCTCCTTATACTTCCCTTCCCTTATACTTGTCCCTCCTTAAACTTTCCCCAATTTTACACTTCCCGCTCCTATATTGTTCCTTCTGGAAGTTTTCGTTGGAAGCTCTTCAAAGGAGTACTTTTTTTGTCAACTCTAACTAAGGACTGGCTACTTTTTTGTTATTTGTTATTTTGTTATTTGTAACGGACGTTAAGTTCGATAAACACTTGTTTGATGTCTTTTCACGCGCAATAGATCTTTACCAATTAGTAAGATTTTCTCCCACGAAAATATATTTCCGTTCAGACGCCATTAGAGTCTAACGTTTCCGGGCATAGACACGAGTAACAGATAAATCTCTAAATGTAAACAGGGAATGCAGCTCCTGCGGTTGAAAAACCTCCGGATGGGCAATAAATAAGAAAATAGTAACCACTCCGCTCTCGGTATATTATCTCGTTAGACTCGGCTCGGAGTCCGGCGTAGAATAAAATCCTTTGTCGGATAAAAAGGGATCGTAAAAACTTCAATGCCTTAAGGGTCTCATATCAGTTACGGCTAAAGAAGTATTCTCGTATCGACTAATAAGTAGAAAAACAGTACAGTGATGAATACATTTCACTTAGCCACTTCCACAGCATTTTTGAACTTTTTCCTCTATCCAAGAGAAACCCCTTTTAAATTCCTTAAAGAAGTTATTGTGATACCCTCCACGTCGGGTTTTTGGAAAAGGGTCTTCCGGACCCCAGAGGGTCAAATCGATTGATCTTTACCGATCTCAACTTTGTCTGTGGTTCCGGCCGGCCGTAGCATTTTTTTTCCGGAACACTTGACGGCCACAGTTTTCATCCGATTTTCACCAAATTTTCACACAAATTTCTTTAGATGATGAAGAAGAATGTAACGAGGGCGATTTTTGAATTTCGAAAAAATGGCGGAGATATGTCTGTTTGAAATTTTAAAAAATTCGCTGCGGCCGAACCGTTAATCCGATTTTCACCAAATTTTCACCAATTACTCCTTATATTTTTTAAGAATTTTTGGTGTAAATAAATTGCCACTTTTAATTATAATTTTTTTTAGTCGGGAGAAATTTCGTACTTCTACCCATTACGACTTACGAGAGGCACATCCGTAGGCCAAAGAGCCCATTATTTCTACCTTGACACTTAAAAAATTTTCGAAAAAAAAGAAATTGGAAAATTTTTCGAAAAAAAAAAAACTTTGGAAATTTTTCGAAAAAAAAGAAAAACCTGGAAAATTTTTCGAAAAAAAAATTTTTTTTTGGACAAAAAAAACTTAAAAAATTTTTCGAAAAGAAAGAACTTGGAAAATTTCTCGAAAAACAAACTTTGAAAATTAAAAAAAAAAGGAAAACCCGGAAAATTTTTGTAAAAAAAAACTTAGAAAACTTTTCGAAAAAAAGACTTGGAAAATTCTCCTTTATACTTTCCCTTCCTTATACCCCCTTCCGTTATACTTTCGTTCCCTTATACTTCCCCCTCCGTTATACTTCACCCTCTGTTATACTACCCCACTTAAACTTCCCCTCCCATATACTTCCCCCTCCCTATACTTCCCCTCCTATACTTCCCTCACGTTATACTTCCCCTCCTTACCCCTCCTATATAGATACTTCTCTTTAAGGAAGTTTTCGCTGGAAGCTCTTCAAACCAGTACTTTTATCACAAACCCTCATTTCCCCACATTTTGACGTTTTAATCCTTCTCCTCAACTGCCCATTTTCAGAATTCGCTGTGAATACTCAACGGTTTTTAAGAGTGATCTTCCAGAATAGGAAGACGATGATCGATTGCTTTGTAACGATAAAATGTTGCTTTGACAACGAGGAAACCTCGGAGAAGCAAGTCTCGTTATACAAAACCAGTTGCGTCACTTCCATTATCCAGAATGATTTAAGGAATTTCAACAGTGGATAAAACCGTACAAAAAGTTCAAAGGTATCAATTTATATCAAATGAACCGTTACCGAAGGAACTCGTTTTATGTCTGTTTGAAATTTTAAAAATTCGCTGCGGCCGAACCGTTAATCCGATTTTCACCAAATTTTCACCAATTACTCCTTATATTTTTTAAGAATTTTTGGTGTAAATAAATTGCCACTTTTTAATTATAATTTTTTTTAGTCGGGAGAAATTTCGTACTTCTACCCATTACGACTTACGAGAGGCACATCCGTAGGCCAAAGAGCCATTATTTCTACCTTGACACTTAAAAAAATTTTCGAAAAAAAGAAATTGGAAAATTTTTCGAAAAAAAAAAAAAACTTTGGAAATTTTTCGAAAAAAAAAAAAACCTGAAAATTTTTCGAAAAAAAATTTTTTTTTTGGACAAAAAAAACTTAAAAAATTTTTCGAAAAGAAAGAACTTGGAAAATTTCTCGAAAAACAAACTTTGAAAATTAAAAAAAAAAGGAAAACCCGGAAAATTTTTGTAAAAAAAAACTTAGAAAACTTTTCGAAAAAAAACTTGGAAAATTCTCCTTTATACTTTCCCTTCCTTATACATCCCCTTCCGTTATACTTTCGTTCCCTTATACTTCCCCCCGTTATACTTCACCCTCTGTTATACTACCCCTCACTTAAACTTCCCCTCCCATATACTTCCCCCTCCCATACTTCCCCTCACTTATACTTCCCCCTCCGTTATACTTCCCCTCCTATAGATACTTCTCTTTAAGGAAGTTTTCGCTGGAAGCTCTTCAAACCAGTACTTTTATCACAAACCCTCATTTCCCCACATTTTGACGTTTTAATCCTTCTCCTCAACTGCCCATTTTCAGAATTCGCTGTGATACTCAACGGTTTTTAAGAGTGATCTTCCAGAATAGGAAGACGATGATCGATTGCTTTGTAACGATAAAATGTTGCTTTGACAACGAGGAAACCTCGGAAGCAAGTCTCGTTATACAAAACCATTGCGTCACTTCCATTATCCAGAATGATTTATTAGGAATTTCAACAGTGGATAAACCGTACAAAAAGTTCAAAGGTATCAATTTATATTCAAATGAACCGTTACCGAAGGAACTCGTTTATACCATGGTACCGAGTACGCGTGAGATCCCTTGTTTTTAACGGTAGCTATCACTTTTTCGTTTTTCGAAAGCACCATCGGGTGTGGAGTTGACGAGATCCCAGTACGGTCAAGCGACGCTCTGATTCAACCAATTAAACAGAAGTACAGTTAATTTGTATAAAATTAGATTCGTTCCGTACTATACTTTGAAACAAAAGGAGCAAAGAAAGAATTAGCATTGATTTTGTTACAGATAAGGACTTGTCTACCTACTTAGAACCACGTTTTACGATTTAGCTACCTTTATGTGACGAAAGTTACTATTTAAGTCAGTGTGGGCGATTCTACTTCGAAAAAATGACCCCCAAATCACGTGAAAAGTACCAGTCTGGAGCAAAGATAACTTCAGAAATAAAGTACTGGTTTGAAGAGCTTCCAACGAAAACTTCCTAAAGAGAAGTAAGAATATAGGAGGGGGAAGTATAACGGAGGGGACGCAAACGGAGGGGGAAGTACAGAGGGGAAGCATGGGAACGAAAGTATAACGAAGGGAGGGAAAGTATAAAGGAGGGAAGTATAAGGAAGGGGAAGTATAAGGGGAGGGGTTTTTTTTTGTCAAAAAATTTTTCAAGTTTTTTTTTTGAAAAAATTTTAAGTTTTTTTTAACTTTCGAAGTTATCGTGATACCCTCCACGTCGGGTTTTTGGGGAAGGGTATTCCAGACCCCGGAGGGTCAAATCGAATATTGATCTTTACCGATCTCAACTAATAATGGAGGAAGAAATGACTGTACGGGTATCTCACGACGCGTTTCGGCTTAAAAAGCATCGTCAGGTGAGTAATTCACTCTGTCACAATCATTTCTATCTTTTCACTGTGATCCTATCTCCGAGAGATTTAGTGTATACAGCGGGAAGCTGGAAACAAAAAGTAAAGCTCACACCGCCACCGTTCTCCAAGAGATAGAGCTACTCGCCACCTCATTTGGCTTTTAATTTTTATGACAGATTTGCTGTCATGGCATACTCTACATTTCGTCGCGTTAGTTCTAACACCGGATAAGTACTTTTCTTAGGTTTCAGGAGAGCCAAAATACGGATAATTTCTTATTAATCAAGGCATCACTGTTAGCTAATCGTGAACTAGGCGTTTTCTGTTGGTAATAGGGTTAAACTGCCAACGGAATTCGATCCACCACAAAATTTACCATCAAAAACAATGCCTTACCCAAAATTGATAAAAAATGACTTATCCGGTGTTAACTAACGCGACGATTTATATAAAAGTTAAAAAACCAATAATGAGGTGGTGAGTGGCTATCTCTTGGAGAACGGTGGCGGTGAGCTTTAGGGAGACTGTTTCCGGCTTCCGCTGTATCCACGAAATCTCTCGGAGATAAAGGCACAGTGAAAAGATAGAAATAATTGAGATAGAGGGAATTGCTCACCTGACGAAGCTTTTTAAGCCGAAACGCGTCGCGAGATACCTGTTATCACGGTCCCTCCATTATTGGTTAATTATATGAGGCGCTCGGGTACGAAGGGCGAACTCAACATCGGACAATTTTTTTTTCATTTTCAGAATCTAGACCTCTTGGTGATACACCCATATAATTTTATTGTTGAATTCGCCCTTTTTTCCCCTTTAAATACGTTAAAAACCGATATGCGGCAAAGCTCTAACTGCGATATCCGAGCACGAAGGGCGAACTCCACTCCTAGTCTACACCCCCCACTCCTTTTCCCATTCCAGGGCATGACTTATCTGTTGAGTTCGCACGTAACATAAAACTTTAAAATGCGAATATCCCGAAACTACGTTTTGTTGAGTTCGCCCTTCGTACCGGAGCGCCTCATATGATATTAAAATCAACCCCCTTACGGAGTAAATACGCAATAAAAATTATAATGTAAAAAAATTTTTTTAAACGATCTATGTGTTTCCCTCATGACGTGATTTAACTAGTGTACGTTCTTAACTTTCTTCTGAAAGTTAAAAATGTGTATGTATTGCTATTTTTAAATAAGGGAAAGAAGGTAGGCACTTGGTTTTATCAATTGATATCTTTATGCAAATAAGGAGGATTCAATATGAACCTGCAGGTTTAAAAGATCGTGTAAACATATCAAAAGTCAATAATAAATTCCTTGACCGTACGGAGGTTCTGACCTTTGCCTATTTGAATTTTCATCGTTTCATTCAGGATTTACCATTCGGATTTCCAACGACCCGTTTTCCGAGGGCGTGCCGTGTAACACCTACGTCCCACTTGTCGTAGAAAGCAAAATATTTTTTCGTGTCCAACTTTGTTTTTAATTAATTGAAGATGTCACTTGAGCTGGAAGGTGAAACCGAAGAAGGTAAAGGATTTTAAAAGCCGCCGGAGCAAAACGGCGGTTTTAATACCTCATCAAATATTCGGCTCGGATGCGCTATATTTTTAAAAGGATGCGAAAATGTTTTACGCTCCATTTAAAGGAAAGGCACTGATGTAATGTGTGAGATAATTAGCCTTTTTGCACGGGGGCGAATTTTTGGTGGGTCAAACTGCCATTTTTCCATCAACATAATTCTCCTAATCTTGGCCTTTAATTTACACCCAGAAACACCAAAATAAGGAGAGAAACATGGGAAAACTTTCTAGGGGTGGAAATGACCAAAAAGCGACTTAAATAGGGATGACTGGGTTCTCTAGGCATGAAAACTGAGGAAAGTGTCCAAAAATCTGTTGTAAAGGTAATTTTGGGGCCAAAAACGAAGGAAACCTTCGAAAAATCCTGAGAGATCTCGGCGTTATAACTATGTATGTACTTCAGGAAAAAACATAAATCGGGAAAAAATGGGTTAATGAAGCTCAAAAATAGGGGAGGGGGATTGTCCAAAAATATTGTTAAAAAGTACTAGTCAGGAGTTGGCCCCGACGGAAACTTCCTTCCAGGAGGGGGAAGATAACGTAGGGGGAAGTATAAGAGTGGGGAAGTATAACGGAGGGGGAAGTTTTTTTTTCGAAAAATTTTCCGATTTTTTTTTTAATTTGCACTTTTTTTCCGAAAAAATTTCTTGTTCTTTTTTTTCGAAAATTTTCTTCTTAGAAATTTTTTTTTTTTTTTTCCTTAGTATCAAGGTAGAAATAATGGTATTTTTCCCCAAAAGGGTCCATCTCGAAGGCGTTGAAGTATGGAATTTCTCCCTACTAAAATGATAATCCCCACAAAAAACACCCCGTGTAAAAAACACCCGCCTCGCAAAAATCTTTTACATCAGCCGGAAAAGTTGTGATATCAACTTCCCCGCCCTCAAATATTGTTAAAAAGTACTAGTCAGTTGGCCCCGACGGAAACTTCCTTCCAGGAGGGGGAAGTATAACGTAGGGGGAAGTATAAGTGGGGAAGTATAACGGAGGGGGAAGTTTTTTTTTCGAAAAATTTTCCGATTTTTTTTTAATTTGCACTTTTTTTCCGAAAAATATTTTGTTCTTTTTTTTCGAAATTTTCTTCTTAGAAATTTTTTTTTTTTTTTCCTTAGTATCAAGGTAGAAATAATGGTATTTTTCCCCAAAGAGGTCCATCTCGAAGGCGTTGAAGTATGGAATTTCTCCCTACTAAAATGATAATCCCCACAAAAAAACACCCGTGTAAAAAACACCCCGCCTCGCAAAAATCCTTTTACATCAGCCGGAAAAAGTTGTGATATCAACTTCCCCGCCCTCAAATGAGCGAGAAGAGTCGATACGCACGAGTGGTAGGTACGATGATGTGAGAACATGATGCCCGTGCTCCCGTTTTCAATGCTCCCCTTGGCGGCATCGCGAAATGCTTTGTATCAGTGATTGCCGTTATTTATCAAGCCCTGGAACGTCCTGGAACCTTAAGAATTACTGTGTTATCACTGAGTTCCTAACTAATCACTAGTATACACCCCATACACATACCCCCCCCCCCCCGTACTCACACATGACACTACGCCTTCATCTACGTATGTCTGAGTGTTGAATCATAACGATTTTCCCGAAGAACGCACAGCACGTCTTAACTACGTCCCTGTAAACAAACATTTCGCGATGCCGCCAAGGGGAGCATTGAAACGGGAGCACGGGCATCATGCTTCTCACATCATCGTACCTACCACTCGGGCGTATCGCTCTTCTCGCTCATTTGAGGGCGGGGAAGTTGATATCACAACTTTTTGTGGGGATATCTATTTTTTAGTTTAAATGTGAGAATAGAGATAAAAAAATGTTCTCCAAGTAATGAAAATACCTTCTGAGGAGGGATAATCCTATTAGCTTAGTTCTCAACGTAAACAGTAAAAACAAAACATTGATAAATTTATAACTTAGGTACCTATTACAAATTTAAGTTTTAAGGGCTTGCGTATTTACGTCAATGAACCATTTCAACGTCAACATTATGTTAATTCGAATGGTCCTTTTGTTCAGGCCCGTCAAAGAAATTTTCAGTTTTCGTCCCTAAATTTTTTTAATGGGCTACACTAATAATTATAGTTCAAGGCCAATAGGTCAGGTTAGCTGTTGACCCATTACACTGGCAAAAATTACCCAATTTATGTTTTATGTTTCGTTCTTTTTTCGTCAGTTCTTTCGTTCTTTTTAGGGTCGAATTTACCTTAAGGGGTCAGGAAGACCCATTTCCGAAATCCGACCTCTGGTGTAAATCGGATGTACAGAAGGCGCCTCAGACTAACTGACGATCGAAAAATGATCACTGGTCAAATTGACCCCAAGGGGTCTGGAAGACCCATTTCCGAAATTCGACCTTATGGTGTAAATCGGGTGTACAGCCGGCGCCACAGACAATGATCACTGGTCAAATTGACCCTGAGGGGTCTGGATGACCCATTTCCGAAATCCGTCCTCATTACTATACTCGTCCTCATTGCTAAACTCAGAAGGAAGCTCTGTGCACAATTTCAAGTCGATTGGTCTTGTCTCCAGGCTGTGTACCCGTTAAAGTGGCTAAAATTATCCTAAAATTTCAGTTTTTTGTTCCTAACTTTTTTTTAAGTTAAGATTTCGGGGTAAATCTTTCAAAAGGCACTGGCTCAAGTTGAAAGGAAGCTCTGTGCAAAATTTCAAGTCAATCGGTGCGCTAGGAGAGGCTGTAGCCTTGTCTAGCTGAATAAGAAGAAGAAGAAGAAGAAGAAGAAGAAGAAGAAGAAGAACACGGTAAAGGCGAAAAACCGGGTTTTCAGACTTTTATATCTCGGCTCCCTGTGGACCGATCGACTTGAAATTTTCAGCGTTTACTCATATCATATCAAAGTAAATCTGTAGCAAATTTCAAGTCGATCGGTCCACAGGGAGCCGAGATCCAGATACCTGAAAAACGCAAATCGTGACGTCCAGTAAACATACACTTGGTAGGTACCGTTTTCTGACGTCTTCGGACTGGGTGTTGCTTGGCGGGGCGGAACGCTACCGCGTTCCTAGATTAATGTAAAAAAAAATGATAATTTTTTTACACCCAAAATTCGTAAAAAATGTAAGGAGTAATTAATGAAAATTTGGTGAAAATTGGATCAACGGTTCGGCGGCAGCGAATTTTTTAAAATTTCAAACAGACATATCTCCGCCATTTTTTCGAAATTTAAAAATCGCCCTCGATAGTTTCTTGTTCACCGACTAAAGAAAATTTGGTGAAAATCGGTTGAAAATAGTGGCCGTAAAGTATTCCGGAAAAGAATGCTACGTCCGGACGGCCGGCCGGCACCACAGACAAAGTTGAGATAGATATAGATCAACACTCGATTTGACCCTCCGGGGTCTGGAAGACCCCTTCCCCAAAAACCTGACGTGGAGGGTATCACAATAACTTCTTTAAAGAAGTTAAAATGTAGTTTTTGGGCCAAAAAATCTAAGAAAATGGCAATAAAATGTGGAAAAGAGGACGTTTGTCGGCCTTACTACTTATGGAAAACTTTTTAAGGCAATAAGGACTTTCGAAGATGAAAAACTGAATCCACCGAAATAGTGCAAAATTACAATAGGTAGATTTTTTTAGGTTTCTTCGCCGAAAAACTCATAAGCTCGCTCGAAAATCCGGCATTATGAGGGAATTTCTTAGACAAAAAAATATTTTCTGAAAATTATCAATCTTTCATAGTCAATATTTGTTGAAATGAAATTTTATTACTCATTCAAGCCTTTTAGTTTGGAGCTAAAAATAATTTTTTCGGATAGGAAAAAATTTATGGTCCAAAAAATGGGGGCATCAAATTTTTAAAAGGGATCTATCTACCTATTAACTTAATTACCTGTTCGGTATAAGGGTCGGAGAAAAAATCTCTCGCATTCCGATTCGTGTTAAGCAAATTGGCTTTTTTAAAAATATGGAATCGCATCCTCCAACCTCTGACCGGGGCAACTTGATCTACCGCAGTTAATTACATACGGGGGGGCCTAAACACCCGAAAATCCGGTTTTGTTTAATCGCTGTGAAATTTGAAAATTTCTCTCGGACTTTCCCCCTCGAGGGAAGAGACGATCAGCCCTCAGGTCAGCCAGGTCACGATTTTGTCTAAAAAACAGGCGTGGATTCCTAATTCCCCCAAAATTTTCGATTTTAAGGATTTGATTTTTTTAATTACCTTCGGCGTTCGTAAACACAAAAGACGTAAGTAGAACCGTCCAAGCGATAACTGCTTTCATTATCACTATCTCGGTTGAATCATAGTTATATCTGCAACAAAAAGAACATGAATAAATTTAAAAAACGGTAAAATTACATTTAATGAAAAGTCGACATCACAAAAGACATTCGGATAAAGAAAAAATATCCAAAACGAATCGCAAACGAGGGGACCTTGCCCTCAGTATTTCCTGGATAAAAATCTTTCCAATAACACTCCAGAAAAAAAGGCGCTCTCTATTTATGTACCTCATAAACACATTAAAAAGGACTGATGAGTTGTAAGGATAACTCGCCCTCTGTATGAATTATTCGCATTGTAAATAACGGCAGTCTAAATATGGGAACATGCACGGAGCCGATAAAGCAAAATGTGATATTCCCACATGTTGCCGCTTCGGAAAGCATATTTTAAACACGCCCTTCAAGAAGAAAAAAGTACTGGTTTGAAGAGCTTCTAACTCCTTAAAGAAAAGGAACAAAATAGGAGGGGAAGTATTAGGTGTACAAAATGAAACTCAGCCACAGGGTAAATTTGAATTTTGTAGATTTTAGCCGAGTTTCATTTTGTACACCTAGTAGTTCATTTTTTCAAAATTTTGAACATTTTAGGCGTTAAAGTCCATCAAAAGTTGACCTTCTCCGTGTAAGAAGGTTATTGAAGTATAACCATTAAGAAGGTTAATTTTTAAAGGCTTGTAAATCGTAAACCGTTACAGATATTGAAAAAATGCACTAAATAAACTCTGTTGGAAATTTAATTCTCTTTAAATTTTATTCTATTCATTTTTTCTCTAGGACGCACGGTTTTCAAGATAAATTTAATTTAAAAAAAATTATTTTCCGAAAATGGTGCATCCTAGAAAAAAATAATTAAGTACAAATTTATAGAGAATTAAATTTCCTACAATTTTATTTATTAGGTGTAAAAAATGAAACTCAGCCACAGGGTAAATTTGAATTTTGTAGATTTTAGCCGAGTTTCATTTTGTACACCTAGTAGTTCATTTTTTCAAAATTTTGAACATTTTAGGCGTTAAAGTCCATCAAAAGTTGACCTTCTCCGTGTAAGAAGGTTATTGAAGTATAACCATTAAGAAGGTTAATTTTTAAAGGCTTGTATATCGTAAACCGTTACAGATATTGAAAAAATGCACTAAATAAAATCTGTTGGAAATTTAATTCTCTTTAATTTTTATTCTATTCATTTTTTCTCTAGGACGCACTATTTTCAAGATACATTTATTTTTGAAAAAATTATTTTCCGAAAATGGTGCATGCAGGTGTACAAAATGAAACTCAGCCACAGGGTAAATTTGAATTTTGTACATTTTATCCAATTTTCATTTTGTACACCTAGTAGTTCATTTTTTCAAAATTGTGAACATTTTAGGCGTTAAAGTCCATCAAAAGTTGACCTTCTTCGTGTAAGAAGGTTATTGAAGTATAACCATTAAGAAGGTTAATTTTTAAAGGCTTGTAAATCGTAAACCGTTACAGATATTAAAAAAATGCACTAAATAAAATCAGTTGGAAATTCAATTCTCTTTAATTTTTATTTATTCATTTTTTCTCTAGGACGCACTGTTTCAAGATAAGTTTTATTTATTAGGTGTACAAAATGAAACTCAGCCACAAAGTTTTGAATTTTGTAGATTTTAGCCGAGTTTCATTTTGTACATTTAATATTAAGGAGGGGGAAGTATAAAGGAGGGGGAGTATAAGGGAGGTTTTTAGCTATTTTGGTTTAAAAAACCATGTTTAGGTAACTTGCCCAATGTGTGGGGCGGATAGAAGGAAAAAAAACTTAAGTACCTAATATCCGTGTTACCCCTTTAATTTCCCGTTCAACGTTTAACGGACTGGCTATCAGGGTTATAGAAAATTGATTTTTAACCGTGACTTATCATCGTTTTAACGGGGGAGGCGTAGTCTTAGTCAAAGGTAGGCCAGGGGTCAATTCTTATTTTCGGCATGTAGAACTTTCAAGAATTTCCGCACTAACAAGATTCGTGGTTTGAGATCCTCATTTAGAAAGAGCCAATATCGTGGCTACGTTTTGTTCATCATGAAGAGAGTATAGAAAGTGTTTTAGTTAAGGAAGTATTTTTTTACGAATAAAAAACTGTTTTTTTTTTTGCCCGAGTTGATCTTTCAAGTGTAAAAAATAATAACAGTTTTATTTTTAATGTTATGAGCTAATTTGATTTTTTTTAGTTCGTTAATTTCGTTTTTAGGTTTTTAGTATTCTTGAGGCGAAGATTATGTGTAGCAGGTTGTAATGTATTCCTGTTGAAGTCCCTCAAGTTCATTGACCATCCGCGGACGCGTTCGGCCATCGTCCCGGAGGACTCGGGTGAGCATTCCATCGAAAAACGTAACTTATCATAATTAGCGAGACATATCTCAAAAATTAATGATCAGTCTGCGCAGAAATAAGTTTAAATGAGGACGTAGGAATATAATTATAGGCCAACAATAATAAACAATAAAAACAAAATAACAAGTAGAATTAAACAATTTAATTTAAAAAAACGGAGGGGGAAGTATAACGAAGGGGGAAGTATAACGGAGGGGGAAGTATAACGAAGGTGAAGTATAACGGAGGGGGAAGTATAACGAAGGGGGAAGTATAACGGAGGGGGAAGTATAACGGAGGGGAAAGTTTTTTTTTAATTTTTCGAGATTTATTTTTTTTTCCGAAAAAATTTTTAAGTATCGAGGTAGAAATAATGGGACTTTTGCCCAAGAGAGGTCCCTCTCGTAAGGCGTTGAAGTATGAAATTTCTCCCTTCTAAAATTATAATATTAATGCAAAAAAAATGATAATTTTTTTACACCAAAAATTCTTAAAAAATATAGGGAGTAATTGGTGAAAATTTGGTGAAAATTTTACTAACGGTTTGGCCGCAGCGAATTTTTTAAAATTTCAAACAGACATACTCCGCCATTTTTTCGAAATTCAAAAATCGCCCTCCTTGTTCACCAACTAAAGAAAATTTGGTGAAAATCGGTTAAAAACTGTGGCCGTGAAGTGTTCCAGAAAAAATGTACGGCAGGACGGCCGGCCGGCACCACTGACAAAGTTGAGATCGGTAAAGATCAATATAGTCGCTTTAGTTCCAACACCGGCTATCTCATTTTTTATTAATTTTGAGTTTGGCATCGTTTCTGATGGTAAATTTTGTGGAGAATTCCGTTGGTAGTTTAACCCTGTTACCAACAGAAAACGCCTAGTTCACGATTTAGCCAACAGATTCATTGATTCTAATGAGAAATTAATCAGTATTAAGGACGGCCGGCTAGAACCGGTAAAAACAATACCTTCTTTTAAGAAGATATAAGGGTACGAAGGGCGAACTCAACAAAACGTAGTTTCGAGATATTCGCATTTTAAAGTTTTATGATACGGGCGAACTCAACAGAAAAGTCATGCCCTGGAATGGAAAAAGGAGTGGGGGTTATGGACTAGGATATGGAGTTCGCCCTTCGTACCCGCTCGGATATCGCAGTTAGAGCTTTGCCGCATATCGGTTTTTACGTATTTAAAGGGGAAAAAAAGGCGAACACAACATAAAAATTATATGGGTGTATTCACCAAGAGGTCTAGAATCTGAAAATGAAAAAAAAATTGTCCGTTGTTGAGTTCGCCCTTCGTACCCGGAGCGCCTCAATTATTTATAATGATAACGATGCCCAACTCTGCTCCTGCAGGCCAACGATCCCAGATGTCTTCTGTGATAGAAACACCGAAACGCCTTTCACAGGATTTCAAATTTGAGTGATCTACCTAATAGTTTATTAAAAAAGTCGTTATTATTCTACTTTTGAGATCGGCCTAATGTCCAATTACGAAAAAGCCGATGTTTGATTAAACGTTTTAGTCGGAGGTTGATAGCGGATTGAATCAAGTAGCCCACCGCGATCCGCTTTCTAGTTAAGATGTGAAGGCGGTCCCGATTTACTCATCAAAACTCTCCCAATCAACCAGCCCGACTCAGCAGATGCTTTTTACCCGGGTATTCTTTACACAAAAAAAGCAAGAAGAACCTTTAAGTAAAATGGTATTTTCAAGTCGAGAAACAGGTTCCTTTGATCAAGATTTTTAGAGCCCAACGGTAAATCGAAATTTTTTATTGTCTTTTTAGTAGAAACGTTCAATTCAAGAAGCTTAATTTTTATTAAGGAAAGAGAATGAAATTTTTTCCCGTATCATCGAAAATTATTTCATTCACTTCATCACTGCGACTTTCCCACTCTCACGAACAAATATGGCTTTTGATTAGAACGAATGTGATCAGTATTAACGGACGTCCATGTCTGTGAAATTATATTGTTAGCCAGAAAATACTTATGGACAAATGTGTGAATCGATAGATCGGAAAAATCGTCACACTTTCCTCGATTGCATCACTTTCCTTTCCGTTTTAAAGCCCTCAACTCTTTTCACTTCCCTAATTAATTTAGTTCCTTTAATTTGTAAGCTCAAAATGGGTAATCACAGGGGGAAGACTTCGATTTTTCGGCCGAGAAATCCCCTTTTTCAGTTAGAAAACCAAAAATTGGGTAAAACTTCAATAGAAGCTCTCGATATGAGAGGGCTAAAGTGGGGATTTCTTCTCAAAAAAGGCCCTCGAAAAACGAACGATAGCTCTGCAAATGGAATACGAGTTACCAGGATTTAAGAAACAAAAAATTAGATTTCTTGGCCGATTGCTCCTCCGAAAAGTACTGGTTTGAAGAGCTTCCAACGAAAACTTCCTTAAAGAGAAGTAACAATATAGGAGGGGGAAGTATAACGGAGGGGACGTAAAACGGAGGGGGAAAATATGGGAGGGGAAGTATAACAGAGGGGGAAGTATAACGGAGGGGGAAGTATAAGGGAACGAAAGTATAACGAAGGGAGAGAAAGTATAAAGGAGGGGGAAGTATAAAAGAGGGAAAGAATAAGGGAGGGGGATGTTTTTTTTACGAAAAATTTACCGGGTTTTCTTTATTTTTACAAAAAATTTTCCGGTTTTTTTTTTTTTGAAAAAGTTTCGGTTTTTTTCCTAAAATTTTCCGAGTTTTCCTTTATTTTTTTAAAAAATTTTTTAAGTTCTTTTTTTCGAAAATTTTTTTGAGTGTCAAGCCAGAAATAGTGGGCTTTTTGGCCTAGGGACGTGCCTCTCGTAATGGGTAGAAGAATGAAATTTCTCCCTACAAAAAAAATAATAATAAAAAAGTGGCAATTTTTTTACACTAAAAATTCTTAAAAAATATAAGGAGTAATTGGTAAAATTTTGGTGAAAATGGGACCAACGGAATTTGAATTTTTTCAAATTTCAAACAGACATATCCCCGCCATTTTTTCGAAATTCAAAAATCGCCCTCGTTTCTTTTGCACAGACTAAAGAAAATTTGGTGAAAATCTGGTAAAAATCGGTTGAAAACTGTGGCCCTAAAGTGTTCCGAAAAAAAATGCTACGGACGGACGGCCGGCACCACAGACAAAGTTGAGATCGGTAAAGATCAATCGATTTGACCCTCTGGGATCCGGAAGACCCTTCCCCAAAAACCCGACGTGGAGGGTATCACAATAAAGTCTTTAAGGAAGTTAAAACGCCTGAAAATACCCGGTGTTCGACGTAAACCACCCTTAATCTTAATCAAAGAATTGATCGGCATAGTTAAAAATGCGTTGTGATATACAGGGTGCCCAGGAAATTGAACTGAGCAGCAGTCGATTTCACCCTGTCATTTTAATTGTTGAATAATCAACTATGGTAACAACATTGATAGGAGTAGAAGCATTCCAGGTTGATTCAAAAATCTTGCAGGCTTTCGAAATGTTACCAACTTCACATCCACTTTTCACCCTCCCAGAGCAATTTATTTTCTTGATTTCACTTTTTAAAAGCTTTGCAGCTCAAAACATCAATTCTTTTTCTGTGTTAACTTTCGCTGGTATGGGTACGGCTTCAGGAAGAAAAGACCACCCCGTAGATAATAAAAAAAAAGGATAAACTGGTAGTTAAAAATCAATTTAAAAATGGTTTACCATATACAGAATAAAAGAATTATAAGATAAAAAGGCGTTTAAAATGCCCGTGGGGTCGTTGGTTGAACATAGCGAAGTGTATGCGGAATTTCTAACTGTTAACGTTCACTTGTTTTCCGTAGTTGTCGAGACCGGTCGCATCAAACCGACCGTCGACAGGTTTACGGACGACATGCTTCTGGAAAAAGAAGAAAAGTGGAAGTGAACCCTCATTAAATTTTATCTCCAATTGATTTTTTTCCCTTAAGCATTACCGTAGAAAATTTTTTTTTAAATGACTTCCCAGAAAAAAAACGCTTTTATGGCCTTTTCAAATTTTTAGCATCCCCAAACTTCCTTATCGTTTCTTTTTTTTAAACGGAAAAATGTAAATTCCACGTGTTGAACGTTCACTGTTTTAATTGTGTGAAAAAGATGTTGGATAAAAAGTTAAAACGCTTTGGCTAGGTTGAACGATCATGTCATCCTTCGTCTATCATTAGTGCGAAAAACAATAGAATACAAACCTTATTTCCTCCTTTTAGGTAAACGACAAATCTCTTTTTTTCACGCTTACTGATTCTCCCATTATGAGCTTCATTTTTCGCTTTTGATCAAAAGAATAACTTGAGAAAGTTAAACATTGTGTTTAGAAATTGAAATTTTAAATATTTAACAACTCAATTGTACATCAAGAAAGGGCGTTTGGGCGATTTCCTCTATTTTCCGAGAAACACCATTGGCGTTTCCCACGGGTGTTTGTTTTTTAAAATACCGTTTTAAAAGATTTACGGGCGTTTCCCTTCAGCATTTTTCAAGCTACAAAAACATTGGCGTATTTACGAGGAGGAGAAGCAATATTTAGAGGATTTTTTACTATGTATTTGGGTTTTTGATTATGCGTAATCGCGCAAATGGGGAACGTATATTTTTAATTACGAAATAAAAGTTACAGAGGGAGAAAAATGAAAAAAACGGATATTCCACGACCGGTTTCGGCGTAATACGCCTCATCAGGTGGACTATTTCCTTATTTTTCATTCTCCTACACTTTTTACTTGACTTTAATTAGACGGTATTATGGCGTATTACGCCGAAACCGGTCGTGGAATATCCGTTTTTTTCATCCTTCCCCCTCTGTAACTTTTATTTCATAATTTAGAGGATTTTGTTCAATATAGTGATTAATGAGTATTAAGCCGGGTCCACATGAACGAAGCAGCCGACTTGCCTTGACTTGCCTCGGGCTGCAAACTAAAAAGTACTAGTTTGAAGGGCTTCCAACGAAAACTTCCTCAAAGAGAAGGAAAAATATAGGAGGGGAAGTATAACGAAGGGGGAAGTATAAGGGAGGGGGAAGTATACAGGAGAGAAAAGTATGAAGGAGGGAAAAGTATTTATGGGTTTTAGATCATGCGTAATCTCGCAATGGGGAACGTAAATTTTTAATAGGAAAGGGTTTAAAGTTTTAAGGAATTACAATTGAAAGTTACAGAGGGAGAACTTAGAGGAGAACTGTAGCTTTTAATTGTAATTCCTTAAAAATTGAAACCCTTTCCTATTAAAAGTATTTATTATTTGAGTTTATTTGTATAGCTTACATAAGCGTTACAATTTTAAGGGAAAAGTATGAAGGAAGGGGAAGTATTAAAGAGGGGAAGTATAACGAAGGGGTAAGTATAACGAAGGGGTAAGTATAATGGAGGGGAAGTTTAAGGAGAGAGAGTGTAAAGGAGGGGAATTTTAAGGAGGGGAAGTATAACCCCACAAAAAACACCCCGTGTAAAAAACACCCCGCCTCGCAAAAATCCTTTTACATCAGCCGGAAAAAGTTGTGATATCAACTTCCCCGCCCTCAAATGAGCGAGAAGAGTCGATACGCCCGAGTGGTAGGTACGATGATGTGAGAAGCATGATGCCCGTGCTCCCGTTTTCAATGCTCCCCTTGGCGGCATCGCGAAATGTTTGTTTACAGGGACGTAGTTAAGACGTGCTGTGCGTTCTTCGGGAAAAATCGTTATGATTCAAACACTCAGACATACGTAGATGAAGGCGTAGTGTCATGTGTGAGTACGGGGGGGGGTATGTGTATGTATGTGTATGGGGTGTATACTAGTGATTAGTTAGGAACTCAGTGATAACACAGTAATTCTTAAGCGTTCCAGGACGTTCCAGGGCTTGATAAATAACGGCAATCACTGATACAAAGCATTTCGCGATGCCGCCAAGGGGAGCATTGAAAACGGGAGCACGGGCATCATGCTTCTCACATCATCGTACCTACCACTCGGGCGTATCGACTCTTCTCGCTCATTTGAGGGCGGGGAAGTTGATATCACAACTTTTTCCGGCTGATGTAAAAGGATTTTTGCGAGGCGGGGTGTTTTTTACACGGGGTGTTTTTTGTGGGGATATCATATCTTTTGTAGTTTATCGGATGTACAGAAGGCGCCTCAGACTAACTGACGATCGAAAAATGATCACTGGTCAAATTGACCCCAAGGGGTTTGGAAGACCCATTTCCGAAATTCGACCTTATGGTGTAAATCGGGTGTACAGCCGGCGCCACAGACAATGATCACTGGTCAAATTGACCCTGAGGGGTCTGGATGACCCATTTCCGAAATCCGTCCTCATTACTATACTCGTCCTCATTGCTAAACTCAGAAGGAAGCTCTGTGCACAATTTCAAGTCGATTGGTCTTGTCTCCAGGCTGTGTACCCGTTAAAGTGGCTAAAATTACCCTAAAATTTCAGTTTTTTGTTCCTAACTTTTTTTTAAGTTAAGATTTCGGGGTAAATCTTTCAAAAGGCAGTGGCTCAAGTTGAAAGGAAGCTCTGTGCAAAATTTCAAGTCAATCGGTGCGCTAGGAGAGGCTGTAGCCTTGTCTAGCTGAATAAGAAGAAGAACACGGTAAAGGCGAAAAACCGGGTTTTCAGACTTTTATATCTCGGCTCCCTGTGGACCGATCGACTTGAAATTTTCAGCGTTTACTCATATTAAATCAAAGTAAATCTGTAGCAAATTTCAAGTCGATCGGTCCACAGGGAGCCGAGATCCAGATACCTGAAAAACGCAAATCGTGACGTCCAGTAAACATAACTTGGTAGGTACCGTTTTCTGACGTCTTCGGACTGGGTGTTGCTTGGCGGGGCGGAACGCTACCGCGTTCCTAGATTTCATGTTTGTTATTTAATTTTTTTTTAATTTTTAAAATATCAAGGTAGAAATAATAAGCCGTCTAACAGAGGGATGTCGATCTCGCCCCTGCTAAAACTATCACATTTCTCCCTACTACAGTAGACCCTCGTTTATCCGTCCCTCGGTTTATCCGCGCTTTTTTCTCCTTCAATTATCCGTTCAATGAACGGATATACGAGGGAGTTATAAAAAAAAAAATAATGAAAAGTTGCTGTTTTTTATGCTCGATATTCTAGGAAGGTCATTAGCACCACCCTTATTGTGCTTTTCTCCGAAAAGTTTGTTTACAAAAATGATATTTATTGCCAGTTTCTATGACTTCTTTAGTCTTTCTCGGTTTTTTGAAGGAAAATACATAAATAATTTTTTTGTCGAAACCGGGAACTAGTTCTCAGAAATAATATGTGTGTTATGTACAATTCTCATCTGTCATTCATCAATTTTAATTATTTTTACTCCCTTCATATTTTTGTTTTTAACTAAATAAATGTTTTCTACATATTTATTTACCGTTTAGAACCATAAAATGACTACGAAACTTTATAGTTACATCATTTTCGTTGCCAATAAAATTATTAAACTCTCTAAAAAAAACCCTCGATTATCCGTTTTTCGCGTTATCCGCACTTGGCCAAGAACCAATTAGTACGGATAAACGAGGGTCTACTATACGTATATAGGTATATGGATAAAAAAAATTAAAAATTTCTTTTTTTTCCCCATCCAAAAATTCTTAACAAATATAAAGAGTACTTGGTGAAAATCGGACAGACAGTTCGACCGCAGTGAATTTTTTAAAATTTCAAACAGACATATCTCCGCCATTTTTTCGAAATTCAAAAATCGAACTCGCTAGTTACAAGGCAACTACAAAGGGAAGATCCTATTAAAATTTGGTGAAAATCGGATGAAAACTGCGGCCGTGACGCCCGAATGAAATTTGCGACAGACGGCCGCCACCACGGACAACCTTATGATCGGCAAAGTACACTAAGAAGACCCTTTTCCAGATACCATTATTGGGTGTCACAATAACTTCTTTGAGGAAGTTCCCGAGGCGGCGAGCTGAGGCAGCGATTCAGAAAAACCGGGCATTCGAGGCAGTTTCAGTTCATATATCGAACTCACCGGTGTCTGTGGCGAGTACCGTATTTTTGCCTCGCTCACTGTGGACCCGGATTAAGGTGAAAATTTGATGATAGTTCTGCCGTAGCTCATTTTTGCGTAAATCCAAAAAAAGCTTACGACGTTTTCAAGGAAGATCCTACGATAATTCTTGGCTTTTCAAACATAAAAATTTATTGTTTTTCGGAGGAGAAATCTTCAAAAGGAGTTTTATTAGCTTGTTTCTACACTTTTGAATCACTGAAATTAAACGTTCGCCAAGTCGACAAACACTAAAATCAGCGCTCCATTTACTCCTCCAGTTTCACCGACAATTTAAATCAAGAATTAAGTATTGAAATCACAGGTTGAAGCGCAGTGAAAGTAAAAAAACAAAAATTCAAATAATTTAAGCCCTACGCGAAAACCACAGGACTATCACTCTCATCGAGATCTAATAATTTACTCTCATTGCCAAGGACTTGTTTTTTTTTTTTTTCAAAAAGAAATGGAACCTGTTTCTGTATACAATCGTAAACTTGAACTTTCCGTTACGCAACCTGTAGGGATTAAATTATTACTTGAACTACGATATATCTATTCGCCTCTTACAATACATCACAAATAACGGTTTCCTCCTAGTTAAAAGATTTTCTAGAAATTAAAGTAAATTTCCAATTAGCAATCATACTTAAAAGGCGTGAAAATATCAATTATAATAATCGTACACCTGTTGAAGAAAAAATTCCATACAGGATTAGCAGTTTAAAAGTTTTGAGGTCATAAATGACAATTTCTAAAAGTACATTTTGAGTTATTTGCAGAATTCTCTGGAAATGTGTGTGACCCGTGAACTTATGATAAATTTTTTTCTCTCACAAAATGAACTTTTAGCAGCGGCGCAATTAAAATTCCAATACACGAAGACTTCTTTAATAAAGTTATTTATGAATAACGTTAGGTGGCTTTCTGAAAAAAAAAATTAGATAAAAGTTCATTAATTTTTGTTTCTTTTTCCATTAAATATGGAGTATTTATTTTGCAAAATTCGAAAAAAGCTCCACACATACTATAAAAGGAAGATTCTGCGAAAATTCAGAGAAAATTGGATGGAAATTAAGGCCATGGAGGTCCCTCTCGTAAGGCGTGGAAGTATGAAATTTCTCCCAACTAAAATGATAATTTTTAACACCAAAAATTCTTAAAAAATATAAGGAGTAATTGGTGAAAATCGGATCAACGGTTCAGCCGCAGCGAATTTTTTAAAATTTCAAACAGACATATCTCCGCCATTTTTTCGAAATTCAAAAATCGCCCTCCTTTTTTATTTTTTGAAAAATTTTCAGAGTTTTTTGTTTGTTTTTTTTCGAATTTTTTTTAAGTGTCAAGGTAGAAATAATGGGATTTTTGCCCAAGAGAGGTCCCTCTCGTAAGGGGTGGAAGTGAGAAATTTCTCCCTACTAAAATGTTAATTTATGTAAAAAAAAAGATAATTTTTTTAGACCAAAAATTCTTATTATCAAACAATTAACCAATAACAGAGGAAGAAATGACTGTGATAACGGGTATCTCACGACGCGTTTCGGCTTAATAAGCCTCGTCAGGTGAGCTATTCCCTCTATCACAATCATTTCTATCTTTTCTCTGTGGACCTATCTACGAGAGAATTAGTGGAAACTGCGGGAAGCTGGAGACAAATTCTTAAAAAATATAAGGAGTAATTAATGAAATTTGGTGAAAATAGGCCCAACGGTTCGGCCGCTGCGAATTTTTTAAAATTTCAAACAGACATAACTCCGCCATTTTTTCTAAATTCAAAAATCGCCCTCCTTAGTTCCTTGTTCACTAAAAATTTGGTGAAAATCGGTTGAAAACTGTGGCCTTGAAGTGTTCCGGAAAAAATGCTACGGACGGCCGGCCGGAACCACAGACAAAGTTGAGATCGGTAAAGATCTTAACATTTTGGGTATCACAATAACTACCTTAAGGGAAAAGAACCGAAATAAAATGAGGAAATGAAATGTCATATCGTGCGTTATGTGAAAGTCACCTTGTAAAAGAGTCCTTTTGTCAAGCCCAAGATGAAAGTGAATTTATACAAAAGGGAGTGTTTGACGAATAAACGGGAAAGAAATGAAAATTGAAAAAGGGAAAAAAATGTCCACATTCTCCTCGGGATTGTTCAAAGGGAGACGTCGGGACGTCTTTAAATTTAAATTGGAAATAAACGTATTTTATCGGTGAAAACTATCGATGGAGATGCTCACGGATGGCGGGTGAAAGAGACAGTTTTAAGGGGGAAGGTCGCGGTCTCGAAGGTTTTCCTCTCAGGGTCACCGGGTCGCTTTCTTCACGACCATAAGCCGTGTGACAAACGTTAAGACGACTTTTCTTCAACAATTGGTTATTATTGAGCATTTTAATGGCCAAATATTAAACCTTTAAGCAAAGAAAGTATAGCTTTCAAAGCCTCCTTGATAAAGGCGTCCAGGAAATGGGAAAAACAGGAGCAAAATGTACTGTATTAAAGTAATATGAATATGAGGCGCTCCGAATACGAAGGGCGAACTCGACATCGGACAAATTTTTTTTTTTTTCATTTTCAGATTCTAGACCTTATGAAGAATACACCCATGTAATTTTTATATTGAGTTTCCCCTTTTTTCCCCTTTAAAATACGTAAAAACCGATATGAGGCAAAGCTCTACTCTCAACCTTTTTTATTTAATTTTTTTTTCTTTTCGAGATTTGGTGGTTTTTAAAAAACCCTTTTCTCTATGATTCTATGATGATTCTAAAATCTCGCCACGAAAATTCCAGAGAGTGACTTTTCTGTCGAGTTCGCCCTTAACAGAAAACTTTAAAATGCGAATATCTCGAAACTACGTTTTGTCGAGTTCGCCCTTCGTATTCGGAGCGCCTCATATGTATTCATAATTATAAATATGAACGCCCTTATCGACTAAAAAAATTTAAAGTAATCCAGTAATTTTTTTTTGGTTAGACATGGAGGTAGTCCACCTGATGAGGCGTATTACGCAGAAAATGTTCGTGAAAACTCCGATTTTTTTTCATCCTCTCTCCCTTGTTAGTTAATAATATGAAGAATTTTTTGAAAGGAAATATTTAATGCAAAATTTCCGCATCCTCATAAAATTTTTATGGCCTTTTTTAACGTCCTAATAAGCTTGTCACGTTGGACCTCGAACCCCGCATAATTTCTGAAACTAAGTTTATTGACGTCAGTAAACTTTAGCTGAAAAAAAGGTTTCATAATTTTCCCCTAAACATCAAAATTGAAAAGGTTTTACGGGCATTCGCTACGAAACCGACAGAATAAAATGGTAAAAGTGTGTGTTTTCCTGAAGAAAATGAGAAAAAAAAAGAAGTCACCTGCAGAGGGGAAAGTGTGAGGAATCTTCTTTTCTTTCCTTCCTAAAACGGATGGGAATCGATTAAAACTTCAGTCAGAAGTCGTTTAATTGTAAAAATTTTAGACGAAAAGAAACTCATGGCGTTGTGTGACGAACCAACGGCTTCCCCGCATTACTCAAGAATTTCATTTATACTTTAAATAACTTCCTGAAAGAGAAATTATTGTATTACCCTCCATCTCTGGTTTTTTCCAGAGGGTCTGTTGGACTTCGTAAATAAATTGATTCGCGCTACGGCTAGCCATAAAAATGGTTCCACCTTCACCAAATTAATTTAATAGCAATCAATATTCATAGAAAATAGATTTTTAAACAAATCCAGCTAAAAAGTACTAGTCTGGAGCCGGCCCCGACGGAAACTTCCTTAAAGAGAAGAAACAATATAGGAGGGGGAAGTATAACGGAGGGGAAGTATAATAGAGGAGGAAGTATAAGGGAGGGAGAAGTATAACCGAGAGTGAAGTGTAAGGGCGGGGAAATATAACGAAGGGGAAAGTACCTATAATTTTTTTTTCAAAAAATTTTATAAGTTATTTTTTGAAAAATTTTCAGAAAATTTTAGGTATAAGTTATTTTTTGAAAAATCTTCAGGGTTTTTTTTTTTTTTTTTTTTTTTTTTTTTTTTTTTTTTTTTCGAATTTTTTTTAAAGTATTAAGGTGAAAATAATGGGATTTTTGCCCAAAAGAGGTCCCTCTCGTAAGGCGTGGAAGTGAGAAATTTCTCCCTACTAAAATGTTAATTAATGTAAAAAAAAAAGGTAATTTTTTTAGATCAAAAATTCTTAAAAAATATAAGGAGTAATTTATAAGAATTTGGTGAAAATAGGCCAAACGGTTCGGCCGCAGCGAATTTTTTAAAATTTCAAACAGACACATTTCCGCCATTTTTTCGAAATTCAAAAATCGCCCTCGTTAGTTTCTTGTTCACCGACTAAAGAAAATTTGGTGAAAATCGGTTGAAAACTGTGGCCGTGAAGTGTTCAAGAAAAATTGCTACGGCCGGCCGGCACCACAGACATAGTTGAGATAGGTAAAGACAAATTTGAACCCTCCGGGATCTTCCCCAAAAACCCGTCATCGAGGGTATCACAATAACTTCTTTAAGAAAGTAATAGAAATATATTGATTAAAAATTTCATTCATTTACATACGTATACTCCTACTTCTGCTGAGTTGGCTCAATTGAACATTTTAGTCCAGCGGCTGGCTCAATTTAATATTTTACTTTGGTTGCCCTTCATGATTAATCTAGCAATTGGCTCAATTTAATATTTTACTTCAGTTGCCGTTTATGACCTGCGTGGAATTGGCTCAATTTTACAGCAGGTAAAAAAGCAGGTAAAAGAGTTGGCTCAATTCAATTTCGCCCAAAATTTATGTCTTCCGTTTATTTGAGGAAGATCTCGTCTTACACTCAGAAAAATAGGTGAGGCCTCAGGGGATAGCTTCTTAAGAAGTAGTAATCGCTGAAGATTTGACCCTCCGATATTTTTAAGGTTACGGTCGAAAAACGAATAAAAGAATCATATTCGATGTAGTACCACCCACTTATTAACCAGACGACCCTCCCTCGCCTTCCTCAACCACGAATTATCTCAGATTTTAGATGACGAAACGTAAAAAGAAGCCGTTTTGATGAGATTATTGCTTCTTTTGATATTTTTCAATTCCCACCGGTTTGATCCAATCAGGGACGTGAGGGGTAGGTAATTGCCCGGTGATATCGGGTCTAAAGAACGATCACGTACTTCCTTAGCGTTTCCTCAAAAACAGAAAAAAAAGTATGGCGTAACTCGAAAGAAAAATTACAACAAACCTATTTAGAATAAGGGCACATCTGTGCCCAAGTGGGAGCTTCTCCATATTACTCATTAGTCTCCCAAAACCCATAAAGGGTAATACAGTAAGCTTTGGGAGATATAAAATCCTCTTACACCCTAGACCCTAGTAATGACCCTTCGTCAATCAAAAAAAAAACTTACGTACAAAATACGATAGATCCTTCCCGTGGAATAACCGGGCAACACTTTCCGCGATCGGGGGAATAGCAACGACTGAACTTGACAAGGGAAGGGTACCTGCTTTTAAACTCATCCCCACCTACGGAATCCACCGTCTCTTTTGCATTTTGAAGCACTTTCCATTCTATTTAAGCAATTTTTAAGTCTTTTTTTTGTCTGTGAAAAATCAACCAGAATATTTTTCCCATTTTTTTAACTTCCTTATTTTACGATTTTTTAAGCTGGTACTTTATGTTTTTGTTTTAACTTTCGCTTGGTTACGTTGAGAACGTAAATTTTAACACGTGTTTAAAATAAAGTTCGTAGAAAAAATAGTTAATTTGTTAAAAATGAGTTTAAAAAGTAAAAAAGAATTGTCAAAAAGTCAACGGTCACGTTTATTCGTAAACCACGACGAAGACCCAGTAGAAGAAATGTTTGAAAAGTTTATCGAAATCAACGACTACGATGAGGACTCGAACGGCGCCAAAGATGTCATCAAAACCCGTCAGGAGATGCGAAAAATCGAAAAACTCCTCAAATCAAACGGAACTTGCTTGGAAGCGGTCGAAAAAGCGAAGAAGCACCTCAAAGACGAGTCCGCTCGAGAGGCCAAATTAAAATATTTAGAAAAGAACAAAAAAATCGAACCACAAATAGTTGAAAATGTCAAAAATGAAGAAAAACCGCGTACCCTCTATACGAAGCCGTCAAGTGAAAAACTGTCCAGGAAAGAAGAAGTTGAGGCGAAAATGGCAAAAAAGAAATCCTTGGATATCAAATATAGAGATTTAGCAGCAAAAAATAAAATTTTAAAATAAAACCTATTAATGATGTCGAAGATGATGTCTGGGGGAAAGCGGCCAAACTTAAGGTCCGAGGGGCCAGTGGGTCTCGACAAGGCCAAAGGTTGAGTCAGGTTCACACACAACTCGTTTTTATTTAAATGGGCTACTAACACATTAGGAAAGGAAATCCTCGGTGTTAAGTCCACCTCAAATTAAAGTCAATAAAATGGATGTCTTACATTTTAAGTGTCTACTTAGATCTACTTAGCTACATCGTGCGTTTTCTTCATGTTTTTTGACCAAAATCGAACCACAAATAGTGGAAAATGTCAAAAATGAAGAAAAAACGTCAAAAATGGTAGTTTTGAGGATTTTAGAGCTGCATTGGCCACAAAAATGCATTTTTTGACGGATTTTCCTGCTTCTTGGACCGTCATTTCCCAGTATTTTTCTCGGTCTTTCAGCCGAAGGTTTGACCAGATTTGAACCTCTTTTCCTTTTAAGAAACAACCATTTTACAAGATTTAAGCGCTTTTCCCTTGATTTATTGGTCACAAATACATTTTGTTCCCGTTTTCCGAGTTCGATAGTTTTTTAACTTCCTTAAAGCATTTATTGTGATACCCTCGACGTCGGGTTTTTGGGGAAGGGTCTTCCGTAGGGTCAATTCGAATGTTGATCTTCACCGATCTCAACTTTGTATGTGGTGCCGGCCGGCCGTCCGGTCCGTCCGTAGCATTTTTATTCTTATTTCTTCACGGCCACAGTTTTCATCCGATTTTCACCAAATTTTCTTTAGTCGGTGAACAAGAAACTAACGAGGCGATTTTTGAATTTTGAAAAAATGGCGGACTTCGTCTGTTTGAAATTTTAAAAAATTCGCTGCGACCGAACCGTTGGTCCGATTTTCACCAAATTTTCACCAATTACTCCTTATATTTTTCACGAATTTTTGGTGTAAAAAAATTGCTACTTTTTAATTATTTTTTTTTGTAGGGAGAAATTTCATATTTCTACCCATTACGAGAGGCACATCATTATTTCTAACTTGACACTTAAAAAAATTAGAAAATTTTCTAAAAAAAAAAAAAAAGTGCAAAAAAAAAGGAAAACCCGGAAAATTTTTGGAAAAAAACTTAGAAATTTTTGTGACAAATAAATTTAGAAAATTTTTCAAAAAAAAAAACTCGGAAAATTTTTCAAAAAAAAAGCGCAAAAAAAAGGAAAACCCGGAAAATTTTTCGAAAATAAAAACTTAAAAAATTTTTATAAAAACCTGGAAAATTTTTCGAAAAAACAAACAAATTTCACAAAAAAAACTAGGAAAATTTTTCTAAAAAATTTGAAACTTTCTCCTTCTTTATTCTTCGTCCTCCTTTATACTCCCCCCCCCCCCCACCGTTGTCCATCCTTTCCGTTATACTTCCCCCTCTGTTATATTACTTCCCCTTCCCATATACTTTCCCTCCTTTATTGTTACTTCTCTTTAAGGAAGTTTTCATTGGAAGCTCTTCAAACCAGTACTTTAATCCACAAAACACGATGCAAAATTAAACGAGGTCAATAAACCCAAACGAAAACAAACGATTAACCGTGTGATACCTCATTATTTCCATGAGGTTTCACTCATCCATTCCATAAGCGAACTCAGGATGGCCAACCCTTCGCTCGTTTAGCCATTAGCAGCCCTCTGTTTTTTCATTGCCTTAATTTTTTCGCTCAAGACACACTCCTTTATGTAAGTTTCTATCGATTTTAAATTTTGAAAACACTCCTTGGGCTAAAAGAAGCCACTTTGGGGCGAAAGTGCCAAGTTCTCTTTAATTTGAAACATAATTGTTCCATATGTCTAATCCCCATTAGTTAAAAATAAATCAATGAAATTCTCAAAACTAGGTAATCCTTTATTTTCATTAAAAACATTTTCACATAAAAAATATTTATTTTGATCATTTTTAACAACACATATACAAAAGAAGAAAATTAAAAACGAATAAAATTTTTGATTGAATTATTTCTCTAAATTAACTGTTGAAAAAAAAATACAATAGGTAGATTTCGAAGAAAAGAAGTCTACCTAACACTTATTCACCTTATAAGTAACCAGTTCTGTATAAATAGGAATAATGTATATACAAAGTAGTAAAATATGAACACTCAAAATTTGGTAGAACAGGACATACATACATTGTAGCACGCCCATTACAAATCATTATTTACAATGTGTTACAAGGTATTCTAAACGAGAATTTAAAAATTGTTATTTTTGAACACCTTGTAATTCTATTTTATTGAAAAAAACTAAAATAATGACTATTTTGAGTATTTTGACATTGCGTTGAAAACCCCCTTCACACTTTTGTATTGTTGGGGTAGTAAAAAATGTAAAAAATAAAAGTCAGTCACTTTGAGTCCACTTTACACTCTTAATTTATAGGATGTTGTTCTACGAAGTACTTCTGTAACTGAAAAAAGAAAGGTTTTGTTTAATTTTGGTTTATAAATTAAGGGAGAAGGTTAGCAAAAGCGTGAAAAAAGCACCTTTTCATTTTTTTTGATAGTTGTTCCCTTGTTCCGTATACTCATCGTAATCGTCGTCGCCTCCGTCGTCGTAATTCTCTTCCTCGGTCGGTTCCGTTTCGGGTGGTGAAGGGGTTGTTAGTGGCTCTTGTGATTCCTGTTAGGTTCCATCCACACAGTTAGTAAATTAGACATACAGAAAACATAAATTTAGAAATGCAGTGACTGAAATGTGATGCTAAAGTTGAAATAAAGGATGGGCTGTGACTGCAAAACAGGACCGTAGCAAGAATTTTGAGAGGACCACCTTTCGAGGGGGGTTTTTTATCAATCTTTTGCCCAGGAATCACCATTATGTAGGGCTTTCCTCGATCTTCTCATAAAAAAAACACCTGTTTTATTTCAGGATTTTTCTCAGTTCTTTGTCCACAAGCGTTAGCTGCACCAGAAAACACCTCGGCACTGGTGCGGCATTGCCTTGTGCCCTTGGAGGAGACATCCGCCAATAACTCAGTTTTGTTGTCTTGAATCCTGGGCTAAGGAGCAATGAGAAGGCCTATGAACTGGCTTGGAAGGTGTCAGAAATGATCCCATTGGCCCTGAGCCCTTTTGTCGCATTTCTAGGAGTGTGAAGAGAGAGGAGCTTAAAAGGCAAACTCCCTCCGCTACGAGATGGCATAACGCCCGAGGTAACATGCCAAGCTCATTGACAGCCCAAACCATGGCCTCACAGCAGATCAGTTCAGACAGGGTAGGATTAAGGTCCGCATCCTTGTGGGTCTGCTGACTGGACACTGCTAACTCCGCAGTTGGGAGTGACAGAGGACAGCACCTGCCGCTTCTGCTTGGAGGAGACAGCGGAGCACGTCCACTGTTATAGCGAAGGCCTGACAACGCTGAGGTTCACGAGCTTTGCGGAGGAAAAACTCAGCCCATCGAGCCATGTCCAGCCTCTGGAGGCTAGTTAACGCTGGACAGGGAACTCTGATTTTTCAGTAGCACGCACAATAGACCCATAGGTGTCGTGGTGCACAAATCCCCTATTAAAATCTAATCTAATCTACATTTTTAGGCATTTCTCTCATTTTTTCGATCATGAAACGCTCATTTTCTAAATCTTTTTGACCTCCTCCTACAGTCCTGCAGCAGAATACACAAAGAAAATGAAGTGAAAAAACATAAAATGAGTCAAAAACTACGGGGTTTTAAAAGAGTGAATATTAATTTTTTTATACCTTTGGTGGTCTCCATCCGCATCCAGGTAATGGTAGTCCGTCCGGTCCTATCGGGCAAGGAGCGTCTAATCCAGGAACTCCTTGATCGCCTTTATCCCCTCTGTCTCCTTTTCTTCCTCTTTTACCGAGAGGGCCCTGAAACAAGAAAATAAAATTTAAAATTTTATAAAATAAACTTTTTTAAAAATAATAAATATTTTACTTACTGGTTCACCTTTTTGCCCCCTTTCTCCTTTCGGTCCCTGTAAAAATAATTTATGAATAAACATGCCCTTGCTCATACTTCAAAATAAGATAACATAACACATTCTACAAGCTTTTCTTTCATGCTTTTAAATTATTTATTTAAAAAAATTAGAGTTGTACCTCCGACCCTGGAATTCCATCAGTCCCCTAAAAGATAAGACTGTTAGTACACAAAACTAGTTAAAAACGTTTTTTTCACTGAAAGTAGGAATTTTGAGTTAAGAATTATTTACTAAGCAACCTAATTTTAAGTTGGAAGATAAAGAAAAGGGATTAAGAAACTTCTCTTTTATTTAACTTACTGGAAGACCAGGGTCACCTCGTTCGCCTTTAGCGCCCGGTTCGCCTTGCCCTCCCTAAAACCAACAATTTTAGACTGAAATCACATAAAAATGGAAAAAACGACTCAAAAATTACTTCAAATAAAACGAATAATTAAAAAATGGAATAAATTCTACCTACTTTCATTCCGTCGAGTCCAGGCGGTCCCTGAAAACATTTCAAAATCATCAAATATTTAATAATATTTAAAAAAATAAATAAAAAAATAAAAATTTTCGTGCGTTTCAAAATAATGCACAAGTGCCACATGCCGTACCTTTCTTGCTGCTTGTTAATAGGAAAAAAGAGAAAAAGGAGATTAATAGGAATTTTTTTTTTACTGACAATAATATCTAAATTTTATTTTTTTTTTCCACATTTAAATATTACCAACCACGTACATAATAAACATTAATGGTATTACGGCAGCTTTTACTATGTATATGACACCATATATTACAATACTGTATACATACAATAACTTTACAATGTGGGTAAATTTTAAATCTTTTAAAAAAAATTCACACCTGAAATATTAAAAATTTTTACTAGGCTAAAGTGAATTTTTATAACATTAGGAACGTAAAAAATAAAACACTGGGATTAACAGGCCACACTCAGTACAATAAAACATAAAAAAAAACACAGCTTTTTAGGAGGGCACAAACGACTCGATTGTTCAAAAAACAAACCGAGAATTTTAGTTAAAAAAAAATTATATACAATCCTGTATAAAACCAAGCTACACAGTATAAAAAATGGGAAAATACAAAAAAATACAAAATAATTATGGCAGTTTTCAAAGGCGTTTATGTTATCACGCTTTTCTTTTTTTAATAAAATAAAATGGACTGAATATATATTTTTTTTTTACGTAAAAATCATTTTGGCCATACAAAAATTTACTATATACACACTAAATTTTACAATGGATGGATTTTTAGGACTAACAAAAGCATAAACTGAATTCAGGGGAAAATTTTAGTGCATCTAAAATGTACAGGATAAAATGTTGATTTATACATGACCAAGTTATGAATAAACTTTTTAAAGTATAAAGAAAACAAAATTCCCTAATATCAGTCTTTTAGAGGAAAATCAAGCTTTCCAGAAAACCAGTATATACCTTTTCATTGTTTTGCCTATATTTTTTTCAAAAATCTCTAGCAATCTGTTAGTCCCTTTACTATCCGTTAAGTCTACCAAATATACAACTACGGAAATAATTTTACAATTAAACAAAGTAAAAAATAAAAAAATTTAAAAAATAATATTTATACAGGTAATTTTTTTTTGTACATTAAATTAAAATGGCAGGAAATAAAAAAATGATATATAATAAAAAATAAATTTTTTTGTATTTTTTTTAATTATGACTTTCAAATATTTCTTTATTAAAAAATAGCCCTATCCTAGAAGCTATATGTACACAAAGGTTATTTTTTTTTGAGGAAATAACTGGGAGTTATCGACCTAAATGTTAAAAAGTCACTTTTTTTTCAGTTAGTCTGTTAATTTTGAAGAAATGTGAAGTAAAATCTTAGGCGTATATCGGCCTTACCATTTGTCCGGTTTTGCCGAGATCCCCGGGGCGCCCTGATTCACCCCTAAGACCCATAGGACCCTAAAATATTTTTTTTATTTTAAAATAAAATAAAATTTAATTTACTTACAGGAAGTCCCATTGGTCCTGGATCTCCTTTTGAACCTTTTTCTCCCTAAAAATGAATAAATAATATTTGATTATAAATAATGTGAAATTTACTATTTCTCCTTTAGCTCCATCCATTCCTCGGTCACCTTTGATACCAGGTGGGCCTTGAAGTCCAGGGACTCCAGGAGGCCCAGGTGGTCCAGGAGGTCCTATAACTTGCGTGTAGCGCTAAAAAAAATTAATTAAAAAAAATAATTTTATTTCATTTCATACAGTTTCAGATCCGCCAGCGTTTACTTCAAAAGTTCCATCTCCTTGCCTTCTTCTCAGTTTTTTATATTTCTAAAAATTAAAAAAATATATAAAAATTTAACAAAAAATTGAAATTACAGATTCTCCTTTGTCGCCTTTCTCTCCTTTTTGTCCAGGATATCCCTTAAAAATAAAAATATTATTTTTGATTTATTTGAAATGAAAATGACTTACAGGTGGTCCTGGGAGTCCAGGGGGTCCCATTAATCCTGGAGGACCGATGTCGCCGTAATCACCTTTTTCTCCTTTAGGTCCAGATTGACCCTTAAAAAAAGTTAGAAATTATGTAAAAGTGGTATAATTTGATGAAGTTGTGGTTTAACAGTTTTTCCAAAAAGCCAACAGGTTGCAGCACAAGGATTAAAAAAATCTTGTAGCTTTCCTGAGTTGGGGTATTCATTTTCATTAATACGAATAAGGATATGTGACAACATATGATCTAAATATCATGTGTAGTCAAATGAATCACATCACACACAACAAGGATTCACATTCTCTCAATATACAAACACAGAGCGAGAATAGCTTCCGCACGTCTTGATCTGCAATGGCGCTAGCAAGCCATTCTTCTCTCCTCATCAAACATCCCGCATGTCTTGATCTGCCATCGATGGCGCTAGCAAGCTATTCTTCTCTCCTCATCAAACATCATCATCGTTAGCATCATCAATCAATTGACATCAACAGTTCTACACCAGTTCGACTCACTGAGCTGGTGGAACTTTAACCTAGGAACGAACTTCTCGACATCTGCGACACTCATCACAGCTCGACAGTTCGCATTCCAGCATCCGCATACGCATCTTCGATGCATCACAGCACCTCAGACATTCACCCTTCTTTTGGGGGGTGATGTGGGTACCATGAATAACATATGATCTAAATATCATCAAAAGTCTAATAATTAATCACATCACACACAACAAGGTACATATTCACACTCTCTCAATATACACACACAGAACGAGAATAGCTTCCGCACGTCATCTGCCATCGATGGCGCTAGCAAGCCATTCTTATCTCCTCATCAAACATCATCATCGTCAGCATCATCAATCGACATAACAGTTCCGCACCAGTTTGACTCACTGAACTGTTGGAACTCCCTCAACTCCTCAGCAGTTCCGCACATCTTCAACATGCAGAATTGGTGGAACTTCAACCTCGGAATGAACTTCTCGACATGTGCAACACTCACAGCTCGACAGTTCGAGTTCCAGTATCCGCACACGCATCTTCGATGCATCATCACTCGACATGCAGCACCTCAGACCTTCACCCTTCTTTTGGAGGGTGATGTGGGTGCCACAACTTATGATCTAAATATCATCTATTCTATAGTCTAATAAATCACATAACACAAATTAGTGGTGATGAATCATCCCACAATTGGTGACCGACGACAACACAGCGATGAAACAACTACAATGTACACATTTACACTCTCTCAACATACAAACACAGAAGAATAGCTTTGGGCATTTCTTGATCTGCCATCGATGGTACCAGCAATTCTTCTCTTCTCAATCAATCATGACATCAACGGATTGGACTGGAAATGGTGGAACTCCCTCAACTCATCAGCAGTTCCGCACATCTTCAACCCGCTGAATTGGTGTAACTTCAACCTAGGAACTTCTCAACATCTGCGATACTCATCACAGCTCGACAGTTCGCGTTCCAGCATCCGAATATCATCGCTCGACACGCAGCACATCAGACCTTCACCCTTCTTTTCAGGGGTGATATGGAAAATGAAACCATTTCGGGGAAACACTCAAAAAAGAAATGAGTTTTCTTACAGGTAATCCAGGAGGTCCTTGAAGGCCGGGTTCTCCGTTTAATCCAGATTCTCCTCTCGGTCCAGCTGGCCCAACTTCGCCTTTATTACCTATAAAAGGTAAGCTTCACTATTCTTTTTTAAAAAAAGGTCATTAAGGAAATGTGTTCCATATGAAAGATGTGAATACATTTAATGGGTTAAAATGGAAGTGAATAAAATGAAGAAAAAATTGTGAATATTAAAAGGGGAGAAGATGCTTTTATCCTACCTGGTAGGCCAACAAATCCTCTTTCTCCACGTTCACCTGTTCGTCCGGCCTCTCCTTTAGGCCCCGGTAATCCAGGAGGACCTCTTAGGGTGGCACTCCCGTCATTTCCCTGTATAAATATTCCTTTCATTTACAACCAGTGTCAAAATAAACAATGAAAACTTATTTTAGATCCCTTCTCCATCGCGTTTTATTAAGTTTTTCTTACCTTAATTTTTATTTTTTAATTTCCAGAATTGACTTGTCAACGTTAGTAAGCGCTACTTCTTTTTATCAAAGCTACTACTTTCAACTTTTAACTACTTTCTAAGACTTAAAAGTCATTTTCTCAATTTAAAAAGAATTTCAACAATATTAAGAAAATTACTTTAAAAATTATAAGTACTACAAAAAGTGAAAATTTTAAAAGAAAGCGTGAAAGCTACAATAAGAAGGGATAGAAAATTTTTTTTCTACAGAGAAAAATATGGCTAAAAATACAAAAAAATTGATTACAAATATACCTAAATTTTAATAGCAGAGGCTAAATTTAGATATTTTTAGGAGATTGGAAAATTGGGGATAAAAGGATTTTTTTGTCAAAATGCAGTTTTTGAAGGATTTTTTTGAGAATGGCAAGCAGGGGGTCATGCTAGGGGGTTGCTTTTGACGTGCTTATAATTTTTTTTGAACATTTTTATGCGTGGCTTATATAGAAAGAAAAATTTTAATGCATAGCATCTTACCCGTTTGCCACGTTTGCCTCTGACGCCTTTTTCTCCAGGCTGTCCGGGAGGGCCGGTGGGGCCAACGTCTCCTTTCTCACCTTTGCCTCCTGCGTTCCTTAGACAAATTTAATGTGCCACTCAAGGTGTTTCAAGAAAAAAATAAAATAAAATATATGTGAGGATAAAAAGAAAACAAAGAAACTTATTCACTTCCATTGCGGGCTTATAAATGTCTTTATAACTGACCTGGGGGTCCTGGTGGTCCGGGAGGTCCTTCGATGATACCCGTCGGGAACTGGTCTCCTTTTAACGTCGTCGTCAGCCCACGTTCTCCTTTATCACCTTTTTCACCCTGGAAAAAAGTCTGTTGAAGAGATATTGGAGGATGAAAAAGATTCGGACCTGGATTCCTTGTGCTCCTGGTTCTCCAGGAGGTCCTGAAGGTCCGGGAGGTCCCGGAGGTCCTCTTTCACCTGCCGTCCCGGCTTCTCCGGGTACACCCTGTCTACCGTCATGTCCTGCCAATCCTTCCGGCCCTTGAGGTCCTGGCGGCCCCGGAGGCCCTGGTTCTCCCGGCTCACCCTTTTCAAAAAAAATATTTTAATTCAACCAACAAAAAGACGTCAAACTCAAAGATTAACAAAGCAAAAATAAAGGATTGAATTTCATGCATGAGAACGTGCAAAAAAGATCGAAACAAAAATTTCTACACAGAAAAGAAGTTGGGCGTATTCATAGTTTTTTTAAGGCCTTTTCAAATAATTAGGTAATTTTTTTTTTCTGTAAGCCTGAAAAAAGTTTTTTAAGGTTAAATTACGTAGAATGAGGGATTTATCCTCTAAAACGGCTTGGCCTGGCCAGCTTAAAATTAATCCTCAATTTCCAAGAATCTTATTGAAAATGTTTCTATGTTGTTCCTACCGCAGTTTGAAACTGATTTGAAACTCCTGGAGCATGCGCAAAAGGATCTGCACGTCAAAGACGTCAGTTGACTTCAGATTTGACGGACAAACAATTTGAACGACAAATATGACGTCCAAATCCTTCTCCGCATGCTCCAGGTGTTACTACTTTCAAACTCCGGTTGGAACAACATAGAAACCAGGGAAATATTTTGAAATTATGAAAATATTAAACGTAAACATCATTTGCAAAATTATTAATTTAATTTTTATGATTATTTCCTCTGAATTGATGAATTTTTAGAATGTTAGGCTTATATTTTATATTTAAAAATAGCTCAAAGTTATTAGTTTTTGAGTGCGTTTTTAAATTTTCTTTCGGCCAAACTTACTTTGAGCATAATGACACTCTGCGCTGAAATATTATGGCCCTGTTCTTGAAGACCCTAAAACCACAGGAAAAAAAAAAGCAAAAAAAGAATAAAAATAAAAGAAAAACTAAAAAGATACAAATAATAAAACGTGCACAACGAAAAAATAAACCATCGAGACATGCCTACAAGATTGAAAAGGGGACAGAAAAAGAAGAGATTTTTTTTTGGATTCTATTTTACCTTCACGGCTACGATTTCGGCGTAGCCGAGCGTTCCACCTCGTAACGTCGTCACTGATCTCTTAAGACCCTGTATGCATGTCAAGAAAAAACAATTTTTAAGCCCTCAACCCCCACGAAAATTTTTTTTTTTTAATTTTATTGTCACGATTTAAATAATTAAGAAAAAAGTATTCATATACCTTTACTGCGGCATATACATCGAACCCTGGGTTTCCAAGTTCTCCTTTTTGGCCTTTATCGCCAGGCCGTCCCTTAAAAAGAAAAATAACAAAAATAAGAATAAAGAAAATAAAATTTTTTTTTAAAAACATAAAACCAATATACTCACTGGATCTCCTTTAGGCCCATCTAAACCGATAGGACCCTGTAAAAATTAAAACAAAAATAAATTTTGTGAAAAAAGTATTTTAAAAATGAAATACAGGGTGGTCCAATTCAGAAAAAAATATTAGGTAAGACAAATGTTGCTTCAAAGTCGAAGAATGTGAAGATTTTATACAACGTTTTTTTAGGGGGAAAAATCATAACTCCAAGACAGAGTTAGTACAAACGGAAAAATCAGATTCTACTCATATGACACCATTTTTTATCAAGAACCACCCTGTATATTAAATCATGCAAAATGACAAGAAGAGGAAATAGAAAATAAGCAATTTCGCTACTTACGTTAGAGGTTTTAAAGAAAGAAAATTAAGGAATTAATCAACCTGTAATTTAGTTTATTTTCAAAGGATAAGAAAAACCTAAACAAAAATAATCAGGAAAAACGTTTTTTTTTTATGAAAGCTCCAAGCTATTTTTTTTAAGGTAAAGACTTCAAAGGGTTTTCGACATAAAATAACATTTACAAGGATTAAAAAGATCTTTGAAAAGAGATCTTAAGTCGAAAATGGCAAAATTTGTTAGGTACTATTTTGTGGTCTTTCAAAAATTTATGTTTTGAGATATAAATTTTTTTTAACCCGCATTTAAACGTTCCTTGAAACTTTCCTTAATGGTTATACTTCAATAACCTTCTTACACGGAGAAGGTCAACTTTTGATGGACTTTAACGCCTAAAATGTTCAAAATTTTGAAAAAATGAACTACTAGGTGTACAAAATGAAACTCGGCTAAAATCTACAAAATTCAAATTTACCCTGTGGCTGAGTTTCATTTTGTACACCTAATAAATAAAAATTGTAGGAAATTTAATTCTCTATAAATTTGCACTTAATTATTTTTTTCTAGGATGCACCATTTTCGGAAAATAATTTTTTTAAAAATAAATTTATCTTGAAAACAGTGCCTTCTAGACAAAAAATGAATAGAATAAAAATTAAAGAGAATTGAATTTCCAACAGATTTTATTTAGTGCATTTTTTCAATATCTGTAACGGTTTACGATTTACAAGCCTTTAAAAATTAACCTTCTTAAGCAAAAGGACACCTTGAACAACGTTCCTAAGGCAAGGATATAAAATCAAGATTGTGTCATCAGCCAATGAGAGCCCTCCGTTGGAGGACTTCTTAAGGAGAGTTAAATGGTTTCTTTTGGTGTTTAAAGACCTTAAAATGCCCATTTAAATTAACTTTCTCATTAAAAGGGAGTGATGAAACCGAAAATTTTTTTCCCTTGCAAAGCGGTCCCAAAGCGCGCGTTTGTCGAAAGCACTCGACGTTAAATTATTCAGAGAGCGGAGTCGAAACATTCACGAAGCTTATCATATTCATTCCGCTCCACTTCCATTTTCCCAGCGATGGTTTTAGGGCCGGACTAGCGTTTCGGACAAACCCGTCGGACCCCTCCGGGACCCCCGGTGGATAATGAATTCTGTTTACTCAGACATTCAAGATTTGAGGGGATAATAAAGACGAAAATAATCCCCACAGAATCCCGACCTCGTTTTCATTTTACGCAAAATTTTCGCCACATAAGTACAATAAAAGGAGAAAGAAAAAGCCATTATAAAAAGGATTAGAACAAAAGTTAATGTGAGAACAAAGAAACTCCTGGTTAAATATTAGTTTTTATTTTATAAACACCACCACCTTTTTCTCACAAAAAATTCAATTATCTTACCAAAAACCCTCGGTCTCCTTTCAAACCTCTTGGACCCTAGAACATAATTTTTATAAATAATTTTTTCCTCTTTTTGTCTACATGCGTCATGCGGCATGAGAAATGAGAAATAAAATAAAATAAACAAAAAATAAAATACCGGAAACCCATTCTTGCCAGGTGGACCTGGTGGGCCCTGCGAAAAAAAAGAGAAAAAATAGGCAAAAGAAAAAAAACTACATAGTTCTACAAACAATTAAAAACAAAAAATACTAGAAAAAAATAAAAAATCTCAGTATTTTAGCGGCAAAAGGGCGAAATTCTGAGGTTTTCCTAGGAACCTTGGACTTAGAAACAGCAAAAATTCTTCATTTTCTAAAAACCTTTAAAACGTTCTTTACGAACAAGAATCTTAAGTGCAACCGAAGGTTTAGCATAGTCTCCGCTACACCCGTGAAGGAATTTCTTTTTTATTTAAACCTGTCCATTCAATTCAGAACCAGATCAAATGGATTCTAGGAAATTCCGTGACTTCATTCCATATGTGCATATAAAGAAAGGCTTACATTAGAGTAAAAATACTGAGATTTTAATATTTCTACATTTTCAAAAAAGCTTACGGCAGGTCCTGGTTCTCCGGCGTCTCCTTTCTTTCCACGTTTCCCTCGTTTTCCGGGAGCACCCGGAGGTCCTGAAACAAAAAAATCGATATTTTATGTCTAAAATTCCAAGAAGCCATTTTTCTTTTTTCCCCTTCTCGCGATTAAGAAGGTCTATTTTTCAAAAGGGTCATCGTCGGATTTAACGCCACTTACAACCCTCCCAATTTTCCCTAATAAATAAAAAAGAAATCTAACTAAAAAACAGTATTTAGTCGCCCAGCGAATATTTTAAAAGGATTTGTATAATTGTCAAGATTAAGGTTTTATCCCTGGATTTTGTGATAAGAGACCTTTATAAAAAAGAAATAAAAATAAAAACAACTTTTTATGGCAAATAAATAATAAAAGAAGACAAAATTAAAGGGAATTTTCTAAAAGGAGGGTCCGTCCATGACGAATTTTGTTTATTGATAAATAGAAAGATCTTGTACCTCAAACGTTTTTGTTTACTTTAAGAAATTGGAACCACCCCATTCTCGACTTTTATCTCCCCTTTCTGGAACATACAACACTGACTTCACCCTCCCGCTGTTTGTACAGCATAAAAACGTTTTCCCAACCTTGAAAGATGATTTTCTTAAAAGGTGAAAAAAAAAATTCTTTCATAAAACATGGAAATTAGCTTAAAAAGGGGGAAAAGAAAAGAATAATTGTCAAGTTTCTTTAATTTATAAGATAGCTTGAAAAATAAGGAAATAACCGCCGAGGGGAATAAACTGAATTTTCTTTGCTGGGGAAAAAAGGGAGAGTTTAGATTTCCATCACGACAAGGTGACGTGCTGGATTTGCCTACTTGATTATTTTTTTCGGGCGTCTGTTGACTTCACGTTTATATTGTGTTTAATTGCCCTGAAGTAATCAAGTGAAAAGTGCAGTCTTAAGGAAGCGAAAAAGGGGGGATCTTTTTTAATTATTTCAACTTCCCCTCACCGCGTATTTTTCTCTTCAAGTGTGCACTTCTTTTTTTTTCTCTTTTGAACTCCAGTTTCGTAAGACTACTTAAAAAAGTTTTACGCTTTTGTTTTCACGTTGAGAGCTCATTTTCGACAATAGAGTGAGAAAAAACTGAGGGAATAAATTCTAGTTATAAATAAGGTGAAGAACATGGATATTTTTATAAAATTTAATGCCTCATTGGTCCTTACCATCTTTCTATGAAGAAAAAGATTAAGTAGGATGACTTTTTTCTTTGTGGTAGAAAAGACCCCACATATTACCTATGTTCCAACCGCAGTTTGAAACTCCTGGAGCATGCGCAGGATTTGGATTCAGTCCTGAAGTCATCTGACGTCAAATTTGACGTGCAAATCCTTCTCCGCATGCTCCAGGAGTTTCAAACCAGTCACAAAGCTATTAATAATTTATCTCAAAAATCATTACAGACGATTACAAATTGTAATCATAATCCAAGAATTACACCGATCTCCACTTTGTCTGTGGTGCCGGCCGGCCGACCGTAGCATTTTTTTCCGGAACACTTTACGGCCACAGTTTTCATCCGATTTTCACCAAAATTTCTTTAGCCGGTGAAGAAGAATAAAACGAGGGCGATTTTTGAATTTCGAAAAAATGGCGGAGATATGTCTGTTTGAAATTTTAAAAAATTTGCTGCGGCCGAACCGTTAATCCGATTTTCACCAATTACTCCTTATATTTTTTACAAATTTTTGGTGTAAAAAAATTGCCACTTTTTAATTATTATTTTTTTAGTAGGGAGAAATTTCATACTTCTACCCATTACGAGAGGCACATCCCTAGGGCCAAAGAGCCCATTATTTCTACCTCGACACTTTAAAAATTTTTCGAAAAATAGAACTTAAAAAATTAAAAAAAAAAAGGAAAACCCCGAAAATTTTTCGAAAAAAAAACTTAGGATTTGACAAAAAAAAACTTTACTTTTTAGAAAAAATAAATAAATAAAAAACTCGGAAAATTTTTCCAAAAAAAAAAAAAACTTCCCCCTTCCTTATTCTTTCCCTCCCTTCTTTATACTTTTGTTCCCTTATACTTCCCCCTCCGTTATGCTTCCCCTCACATATACTTCCCCCTCCGTTTTACGTCCCCTCCGTTATACTTCCCCCTCCTATATACTTCCCCTTCCAATATACATCCCCCTCCTATATTGTTACTTCTCATTAAGGAAGTTTTCGTTGGAAGCTCTTCAAACCAGTACTTTTTTTCTCTTCTAATTTTTCTCTCTCACGAAAATCCATTAAAACTGGACGAAAAAAGCTCCCATTTTAATTAGGTTTTTCATACATGGGGTATCACGTTTTTAATTCTTGGAAGCGAATCCGAATTTAATTACTAGTCCAGTGTCAATAAACAAAAACGGAGAAAACGTAGTAGGAGAGGAAAAAAAAAAACTCCGTTACTTTCATAAACTTATATTTCTTCGGGAAACCCCCTCGAGGCGACCGAAAAAGGGGGTGAGAGGGAAAAATGTTTTCCGAGGAAACCCAGAAATGGGAGAACAACAGTTGCTAAACCCATCCCAAGAGAAAGAAGTATGTAATGAAAAATGCCCCAAAACCCTCCCCCTTTTTCTGCTCTTCAAATACGTCGATCAGAAGAATATTAAAATATAAAAAATGTTTTCCCAACAAATAAGAATGTCATACATCACAAGTCGTCATTTTGTCTCTTTCGTCTTATTTGATCGATGGAATTCAGATATCAACTATCAAAATTAAAGTATGTCTTTCTATAAAAGTTCTGACGTCATTAAACCTTCATAAAAATATTTTACTCTTAATTTTAAACTCTTATAAATTTTTATTTATATCAAGATTTAAGAGGAACATAATAAATGCGGGACGATTAGCATCTAAATTACTTTAAAGGGATAAAGCCTCGACCCTTGTAGCAAAATCTATTTTGTTTAAATGAAGGGAAAAAATGGTTTATTTATTTTTTTACAGCGGGAAGAAAAAAAAAACTTAAAAGAAGGTCTGTTAATTAAAATTGAGGAACACGAGGCCAATTAAATCGGACATGATTCGAGGAAGACTAGAATCCAAAGCTTTTACTTAAGCCGTTTTACATTTTTTTTCTATAGGGATTTTGTTATTATTAAAAGGGATTAATTAGTTCAAACGACACGGTTGGCCCTTTATCTGCCCTACATTCCAATTATGGTAAACGCAAATATTCTGAGATCTTAGAAATATGAGAATTTTGAGTGATTGTCGCCTATGCGGGGGGAAGCTGTGGGAAGGCTGTAGAGGCTCAGAAAGTACCCTTGTGGAGAAAAAAGTTTGTGCCAAGTTTCCAAATTTAATTACTTTCTTCCTTCATCATAGTTTCAGGGGAGAACACCGTTCGACATAACGCAATTCACCCTGAAGCAGTTGAACATAAAAACTCTGCATTTCGACATAAAGTATTTGTTTGAAGAGGTTCCAACGAAAACTTCCTTAAAGAGAAGTAAAAATATAGGAGGTGGAAGTATAAGGGAGGGGAAGTATAACGGAGGGGGAAGTATAAGGTAGGGCCGGCCGGACGGAACCACAGACAAAGTTGAGATCGGTAATCAATATTCGATTTGACCCTCCGGGATCTAAAAACTTCCCCAAAAAATCGACCTGGAGGGTATCACAATAACTTCTATAAGGAAGTTAAAAATGTGTAGTTCAACATAATGCGTATCGGCATAATGCAATTGAACATAAAGCTCTCAAAATTTCGCATTTCAACATAAAACGAATTGTTTAATAAATTCGAAAAATTATTAATAAAAGTCGAAATAAAAAAAGTGCAAGTCATCATAAAAGCCTCTCTTTAAACTTGTTTCGCCATAAAACTGTTTCTGTCGTTTGGGCATAATACATTTCACCATAAACTAGACAAAGGGCAAGCCTACTTTCGCCGCTTAAAACGCGATTAAAGTGAAACGACAAAAACCTTAAAACTTGACAGTTCACCATAATGCAGTTCAACATAAAGCATCTCGCCATAAACTAGGAAAAGCAAGCAGGCAGCCAATGGATCAGCTCGTTTTATTACAAATGGGGGGGGGGGGTAATTTTTGTCCTCTCATTGGATGAGCGAATTGCATTATGATGAACTGTCAAGTTTAAGGTTTTTGCTGTTTCGCCATAATCGCGTATTAAACTGCGAAATTAGGCTTAAAATATGCTGTCAATAGTTTATGGTGAGATGTATTATGCCCAAACGACATTTTTATAGCGAAACGACAAGTTCTTTAAAATGAAAGTTTCTGTTCAACTGCGTTATGATGAAATGACAATTAACTTCCTTAAAGAAGTTATTGTGTTTTATGTCGAAACGACAAGTGTTCAATCTCTTTTGTATGGTGAGATGTTGTTTAAATGCATTATAGTGATTTCGACTAATTTCTTTATGTTGAGTTGCAGATTTTTTATGGTAAACTCGCGATTTCTGCTATTTTATGGTCAAATGCATTATGGCGAACCGCAAAATTTTTTTTTCAAAACCACACAAGCTCATATAACCTTGTTAATTATATTAGAAGGTTTATTTTATCCTTTCAATAGATGCATTAAGGTCGTGGTCGGGTGATTGTATTACTTGAAAACCCGTGTAGCATTTCATACTCACGGGAGGTAAGGGTCCAAGACAAGACTATTGTATTCCTCTCTTGTTTGCTTATAATTTGTACCTCAGAAAACAATAAGAGACCTGAATAATTAAACAAACAACCCTCAACGCTTTAAATTAATGTAAATTAAACAGTTTATGGAAAATCAAACTGGTTAATGAAAGCAGAAGTAAAAAGGCGATGGGAAAAGCGAAAAGTGCAGAGGGAACGACGGAATCCGCATACAGATGAGACCAACCCGTGCAACTAAATTTAATATTCCAGGCATGCAAAACGTTTGATCATCGCTCATAATAATATACTAGAAATCAATTGATACACGATCTCTCCGGTGACAAATGTTCCTATTTAGCTCAGAAATGCGATCTAAATACATGAGTTTTACCCCAGGGAAAAAATAAACGTGAGGCTTGAACGACACAAATGCCATCGGCAGTGGTCTAATAAATAAGGCAGGTATATTGTCAGAGCGTTAAAAATGAATCACCCTTTAAGTCGTATTTGCAATTCAGATTTTTTTTTCTATCCCAAGCTGACAATAAAAGAATTTCATTTTTTATGATTTACGTCCATTACGGTTCCTGTCATTTTTTTCTAGATCGAAAAGCGTATAAAATACGATACATTTTAACTTCCTCAAAGTTATTGCTACACCCTCCATCTGCTGGCAAAAAAAGGTATTTTGTCCTAGACGAAAGCCTATGGCTTCACTGTAGAACCCCCGTATGTTTAAATAAAAATATAAAATATAAGCATAATTTATAAACATCGAAGTATCAATATTTTAGATAGAAAGGAAAAAGGTCGTCATTTTAACATGACAGGATACAGACGTCAGCGCCAGTTTGTCCATTAAAGATTAGATTTTCTTAGGTTTTGAGATTTAAAAAAAATGTTTTTCAAATCAGCATTTACATATTAGAAATAAATCTGATGAACTCATGTCTGGAATGTACATGCATTTATTAGAATTCATTGAAAAAAGAAAAAGTATTTTTCCAACGAAAACTTCCTTAAAGAGAATTAACAATATAGGAGGGGGAAGTGTAACGGAGGGGGAAGTATATGGGAGGGGAAGTATAACGGAGGGGGAAGAATAAGGAAACGAAAGTATAACGATTTTTTTTTTAATTTTCCGAGTTTTTTTCCAAAAATTTTCCGAGTTTTCCTTTTTTTTTTTGAAAAATTTTCGAAAATTTTTTTAGTGTCAAGGTAGAAATTATGGGCTCTTTGGCCTAGAGATGGGCCTCTCGTAATGGGTAGAAGTATGAAATTGCTCACTACTAAAAAAAATAATAATTAAAAAGTGGCAATTTTTTTACACCGAAAATTCTTAAAAAATTTAAGGAGTAATTGGTGAAAATTTGGTGAAAATCGCATAAACGGTTCGGCCTCAGCGAATTTTTTAAAATTTCAAACGGACATATCTCCGCCATTTTATCGAAATTCAAAAATCGCCCCCGTTACATTCTTGTTCACCGGCTAAAGAAATTTTTGTAAAAATTTGGCGAAAATCGATTGAAAACTGTGGCCGTAAAGTGTTCCGGAAAAAAATGTTACGGACGGCCGGCCGGCACCACAGACAAAGTTGAGATCGGTAAAGATCAATATTCGATTTTACCCTCCGGGGTCTGGAAGATCCTTCCCCAAAAACCCAACGTGGAGGGTATCACAATAACTTCTTTAAGGAAGTTAAAAATTTGGTAGCAGGGAGAAATTCGGGCTAAATTCGGGCTTTTCACGCTCAGAGCGACTTAATGAGGCAAAGGCGTAAAAATTTTCTTTACGTAACAAAATACGACACGTATGGTCGTAATTAAAATGAAAGTTGGGTTAATGTACTACCCTTCATGATCGGTTTATGATCGAGGGTCTTGAGGCCCCTTCAAGGCCGCACTGTTGGTCTAAACAGTTTTGTTCCAACCGTAGTTTGAAACTGGTTTTTAACTAGAGCATGCGCAGATGGACGTCAAAATTGACGTCGTTTGAATCGTTTGTCCGTCAAATTGGCGTCCAAATCCTTCTACGCATGCTCCAGAAGTTTCAAACCAGTTTCAAACTGCGGTTGGGACAAAGCTATTAATATTTACGAATCCACATATAATTTATTATTTAAAACGTAACATTTTATTTTTATTGGCAGCAGGGAGAAAGTGCTATTCACGCCCGATTCTCCGCGTTACATGGAAAACTTTCTTGTTTTTTTAATATGAAAACAAACTGGAAAATAGAGTTAATTGAAAACTAGCACATTACTGTCAGTGGTTGTTTAATTTAAGCCACTCCATAGAATCCGCAGATAGGAAATTTGCATACGGTAACGAACCTGAAACAAGCGACTCTCCATTGGGGGTTTATTCATTAGAATGTATAATTAAAATTATCGTTTGGACAAAAAAAAAATTTCCCTCAAACAATTGCCTAAAGACGAGAAAAATGTCCAAAAACCTCTGATTATTCCTGGGAGGGGCTGGGAAATTTTAATCTCACGTGGATGCAGTATTTCACGTATTTTGAAGCTTAAATTTACTTTTAAAACAATTTTTTTCTCTTAAAGCATTTTTTTTCTTAAGTATTTAGGTAGAAATAATGGGCTTTCTGCCCAAGGGATGCCTCTCTCGCAATGGGTGGAAGTATCAAATTTCTCCCTACTAAAAAACAAAAAGAAAATTTTCACGCCAAAAATTTGTAAGAAATATAAAAAGGTGTACAAAATGAAACTCAGCCACAGGGTAATTTGAATTTTGCAGATTTTAGCCGAGTTTCATTTTGTACACCTAGTAGTTCATTTTTTCAAAATTTTAAACATTTTAGGTGTTAAAGTCCATCAAAAGTTGACCTTCTCTGTGTAAGAAGGTTATTGAAGTATAACCATTAAGAAGGTTAAATCTAATTTAAATTTGAAGGGATAAAAATTACCAGTGGTTGTTATCCACCAAAAATTTCCATTAGATGTTAGATTAAGAAGGTTAATTTTTAAAGGCTTGTAAATCGTAAACCGTTACAGATATTGAAAAAATGCACTAAATAAAATCTGTTGGAAATTTAATTCTCTTTAATTTTTATTCTATTCATTTTTTCTCTAGGACGCACTGTTTTCAAGATAAGTTTATTTAAAAAAAAATTATTTTCCGAAAATGGTGCATCCTAGAAAAAAATAATTAAGTACAAATTTATAGAGAATTAAATTTCCTACAATTTTTATTTATTAGGTGTACAAAATGAAGCTCAGCCATAGGGTAAATTTGAATTTTGTAGATTTTAGCCGAGTTTCATTTTGTACACCTAGTAGTTCATTTTTTCAAAATTTTGAACATTTTAGGCGTTAAAGTCCATCAAAAGTTGACCTTCTCCTTGTAAGAAGGTTATTGAAGTATAACCATTAAGAAGGTTAATTTTTAAAGGCTTGTAAATCGTAAACCGTTACAGATATTGAAAAAATGCACTAAATAAAATCTGTTGGAAATTTAATTATCTTTAATTTTCATTCTATTCATTTTTTCTCTAGGACGCACTGTTTTCAAGATGAATTTATTTTTAAAAAAATTATTTTCCGAAAATGGTGCATCCTAGAAAAAAAATTAAGTACAAATTTATAGAGAATTAAATTTCCTACAAGTTTTATTTATTAGGTGTACAAAATGAAACTCAGCCACAGGGTAAATTTGAATTTTGTAGATTTTAGCCGAGTTTCATTTTGTACACCTAGTAGTTCATTTTTTCAAAATTTTAAACATTTTAGGCGTTAAAATCCATCAAAAGTTGACCTTCTCCGTGTAAGAAGGTTATTGAAGTATAAACATTAAGAAGGTTAATTTTTAAAGGCTTGTAAATCGTAAACCGTTACAGATATTGAAAAAACGCACTAAATAAAATCTGTTGGAAATTTAATTCTCTTTAATTTTTATTCTATTCATTTTTTCTCTAGGACGCACTGTTTCCAAGATAAATTTATTTAAAAAAAAAATTATTTTCCGAAAATGGTGCATCCTAGAAAAAAAATTAAGTACAAATTTATAGAGAATTTTTCCTACAATTTTTATTTATTAGGTGTACAAAATGAAACTCAGCCAGAGGGTAAATTTGAATTTTGTAGATTTTAGCCGAGTTTCATTTTGTACTCCTAATATTTGGTGAAAATCGGGTGAAAATTGTGTGACTTTAGGCAAACATATCCGCCACTTTTTGCGAAATCACCTCTTGAGGTGTGGAAGGGACAGTGCCATGGGGGGTTTCACAATAACTTCTCTTTGAGGAAGTTAAAAAATTCAAAGTGTGGCAATTCAACAAAATTTTTTATGGTTGAAGTGAGGGCTGTCAGAGTTCGTAAAGGAAATAACAAGAGTCAATTGAGAAACTTTCGATTAGGTTAGTTCGATGTTTTAATTTAAAGGATAAGAATTTTGAAAAGGGGTTGAAACAAGCTAATTGAATTGGGGTTTCGATCTTTTATAAAAGGGGGAAGAAAAAAACCTCACGTTTTTCTTTCTTGTACTCAGCATAACTCTTTGGCAGATTTTCTCTTCTTTTTCGTGTTCTGAGCGATCGATGTTGAGAGGGAGAAGACCGTCGTTTACGAGTTGAAGTGTCACCCGCTCAGAAAGTGTAGGGCGGGGTGTTGTTTGGCCTTTACCCAAAAGGGTTCGGACTGATTGATTCTAGGAGCTGCACGGAGATCCTACGGTTGTAAACACCTTTCAACGTTAAAGTGCCCTCTTAACGTTTTCCAACCTCCCGACAAACATGTCGGTGTTTACACCCTTATTTGCTACGGCACTCCGAGATATTTTAAATATTGCACGGAGCTTTCTAGAACTTAAAATCTTACAGCGGTCCACCGCTCTGCTAGGAACGATAGTTAGACACTTCTTTTAAGGCCTCCTCTTCCATATTATGAATACTTAACGTCATAAAACTTTATAGACTTTAAACGACTTGCAGTGGAAGCGCCACAAATTCAATCTGCCTCTCATCCCTCGGAATAATCTCCCACCCCTTCCCTTCCTTAAGTAATTACCACTTATCTAAGACAATGGTTCGAAAGTGATTAAAATAATAGGGTAGATGGGGGTACGAGTGAGTCCTCTTACCTGTCACTAATCCTATTAAACTGAGAGCCTTCCCCGTAGCAATTTAATGAAAGGATGGAATACAAAATTTAAGCGCCCCCTGTAACCGTTAAGTAAGACCAACTGAAGACTCCGCTTTAATCAACTTTTCACCAAATGTTCAACATTTTACAGCCATTTTTAAGAAGACATCATCATCTCCGAATCGCTCATTTTAACCTGACTTTTTTGGGGTTTTCTGGCGAAGATCTTAATTTGACAAAAAGTTACAAATCATTTAAGAGTTGAACTTGTAGTGCTTTTCAACTTAAAATTAGTTAAAACAAACATAAAAGAGTAGATAACGAGTTTGGACTGCCTAGTTTGGAGTGCGGATAATCAAGTTAAAACTTGTCTTCGTTTCTCCCTGAGCAATTCCTTTAGCCAATATTTCGTTTTTAAAACGTCCGGTAGAATTCGTTAAGTGCAGTAGGGAAGGTAATATGATAAATGAAGAAATGGGATAAGATAGGGAGATGCGAAATCTCGAGGAGGCTTTTAACTTTTCTATCCGAAGGGTGTTCTAAAGAAGGTAGATTGGATTTTAAAAATCCTGACATACCCTTTCAAGGCTTTTTAACATTTTAGACGATCATTACAAATGATCTTAAGGAGGGATAATTTAATTTGATAAAAAAGTTTGGTGTCAGCCGTTGGAGCTTCAGTTATACGATGGAATGATACGCTTTCTTGTTTGGCTGAAGTTTCTCGACCTAAAGCGTGGGGAAAGCATCTTAAATCAGGAAAAGATGGATTTTCCATCGAAAAACTGACAAAAGCAATCAAAAATCCTAAAGACATAAGAGGGTTTTTCATTCGAAAAGCTATGTAAAACGCCCGAAATCCTATAGGCAAGGAGAGGTGATTACTTGGCCAAATAACCAATGAAATTCGGTTACTGTCTTGAACAAAAAAGTTGTGAAGGCAAAAAAAAAGTACTGGTTTGAAGAGCTTCCAACGAAAACTTAATTAAAGAGAAGTAACAATATAGGGGGGAAGTATATGGGAAGGGGAAGTATGTAGGAGGGGGAAGTATAGCGGAGGGGGAAGTATATGGGAGGGGAAGTATAACAGAGGGGGAAGTATAACGGAGAGAGAAGTATAAAGGAGGGAAAGAATAAGGTAGTTCTATTTTTCTATTTTCTAAAATATTTTGAATTTTTTTTATTTTTTATATTTTTTAAAGTTTCTATTTTTTTTTACTTTTCCTGGATTTTTTTTCATTTTTCTTGTGAAAATTTTTTTCGAAAAATCAAAAAACTTTAAAAAAAATTAAAAAACCGAAAATTTTCAAAAAAAAAAAAGGGAAACCCGGAAAAAATTTTTCGAAAAAACAAAAAACTTAAAAAAATTTTCCTGGTTTCCTTTTTTTTTTGAAAAATTTTCGGTTTTTTTGTCACAAAAATCTCAAAGTTTTTTTTCCAAAAATTTTTCTGGTTTTCCGTTTTTTTTTTTAAATTTATTTTTTTATTTTTATTTTTTATTGCAAAATTTTGTAAGTGTCAAGGTAGAAATAATGGGCTCTTTGGCCTAGGGATGTGCCTCTCGTAATGGGTAGAAGTATGAAATTTCTCCCTACTAAAAAAAAAATAATAAAAAGTGGCAATTTTTTACACCAAAAATTCTTAAAAAATGTAAGGAGTAATAGGAGAAAATTTGGTGAAAATCGGATTAACGGTTCGGCCGCAGCGAATTTTTTAAAATTTCAAGCAGACATTTCTCCGCCATTTTTTCTTCACCGGCTAAAGAAATTTGTGTGAAAATTTGGTGAAAATCGGATGAAAACTGTGGCCGTAAAGTCGAAATATAACGGAGAAGAAGTTTAGGGAGGGGAAGTACATCGGAGGGGGAAGTATAACGGAGGAGAAGTTTAGGGAGGGGAAGTATAACGGAGGAGAAGTTTAGGGAGGGGAAGTATAAAGGAGGGGAAGTTCAAGTCGAATGCCTGGTAAGGAACAGATTCAACGCTCAAAAACAATAAAACTTTCTCCGTCCGATATTTAATTTTTAATTATTTTATCGCGACGCCAATTTTAGATTTTGAAAAATGATTGAGTATCTGGGAAGTCTCAAGTTTGTATATTCTAATTTAGGAATACGGGAGTTTTTATGTCTGTATTATTGTAAGTCCATTAAAAAAACCAATCAAAATAACTAATTAGGGCAGAGAAAAAAAGCTCAATTATGATTTGATTTACATAAAAAATTTTGTTGATTCTAAATTAATCACGAGAGTAGTCAACAGATGATCAGAAACTTCCGGTATTTCTGATTTTACGAATTAACATGGATTAATATTCATGAGGATGTCACGAAATTGAGCTAACGCCGCGTATAAAAGTCGCGTAAAATTCATATTAATCACCCTCGTTGACATGTTTACGGGCGAATTGATCCATAAAACGTTTTTCGGTGGGCGAAAATGAGTAATGACGTTTTAATTAGATTTCTATTGAAACTGTAAACAAAGTTAGGTTAATCTTTAGACACTTTCGAGTCGTGGGGAGTTTTCGAAGGGAAAATGAGGGGTCGGGCGCGCTTGTTGTCTAATGATCGGCATTCACCCTTCCCGAATCCCAATGGGGACGAACCCGACAATTAATCAGTCTTTGCTGAGACCGACTCTATTTAAAGTCAATGACTCCCACCTCCCTTTTCATTTCCACCCAACGATGTTTATAATCTACCCCTACCACCTACAATCCTCAAATTTACATTTTATATGTCTATTTACGAATGAGTCAGCCCGTTTATACTATTCAAAACCGTGAAAATAACGCTTTTTTTACTCCCATACTTTATAAATAAAAAGTTTGTCTTTACGCGTTTAGGATTATATGGATTTATTTATTGGGAGTCGTAAAACTGACCGTAAATAAAAAGTCGTGTTATCATCACAAGACACGGGAAAAATCATACTAAACAAAATTGAACGTCCAAGATTTATGGGAGAAACACTTTCGCCATGATCAAAATAATTTAACACCACAGAGTGGTCCAGTTTAGCATCTAAAAAAGTACTGGTTTGAAGAGCTTCCAACGAAAACTTCCTTAAAGAGAAGTATCTATATAGGAGGGGAAGTATAACGGAGGGGACGTAAAACGTAGTGGGAAGTATAACGGAGTGGGAAGTATGTAGGAGGGGAAGTAAAACGGAGTAGGAAGTATATGGGAGGGAAAGTATAACGGAGGGGGAAGTATAACAGAGGGGGAAGTATAAGGAAGGGGAAAGTATAACAGAGGGGGAAGTATAATGGAGGGGAAGTATAAGGGAACGAAAGTATGAAGGAAGGGGATGTAGTAGGGAGGGAAAGTATAAAGGAGAATTTTCCAAGTTTGTTTTTTCGAAAAATTTTTCGGGTTTTCCTTTTTTTTTTTTTTTTTTTTTTTTTTATTTTTTTTTTTCGAAAAATTTTTCAAGTTTGTTTTTTCGAAAATTTGTTTAAGTTTTTCCAAGAAATTTTCTAATTTTTTTTATTTTTTATTTATTTTTTTTTAATTTTCCGTATTTTTTTTAAGAAAAATTTTATACGTTTTTTTTTGTCAAAATCTTCTCCCAACCAGGCCACCTGGAACCGGCGAGAACACCCAAAATTTCTCCCTGTTATTTCGAGAGTTTTCGAGAGACATATCTCCGTCATTTTCGCGAATTCCGAAAAAAGCTTTGAGCATTCTCAAGATTAATATGAGAGGAAGATTCTTCAAAATTTTCAAGGTAGAAAAAAAAAATCTTCTCCCAACCAGGCCACCTGAAACGAGCGAGAACATCCAAAATTTCTCCCTGTTATTTCGAGAGTTTTCGAGAGACATATCACCGTCATTTTCGCGAATTCCGAAAAAAAGCTTTAAGCATTCTCAAGATTAGTATGAGAGGAAGATTCTTCAAAATTTCGAAGGTAAAAAAAAAAAATCTTCTCCCCAACCAGGTCACCTGGAACTAGCGAAAACACCCAAAATTTCTCCCTATTATTTCGAGAGTTTTCGAGAGACATATCTCCGTCATTTTCGCGAATTCCGAAAAAAGCTTTAAGCATTTTCAAGATTACTATGAATGTAAGATTTTTCAAAATTTTGAAGGTAGAAAAAAAAAATCTTCACCCAACCAGGCCACCTGGAACGGGCGAGAACACCCAAAATTTCTCCCTGTCATTTCGAGAGTTTTCGAGAGACATATCACCGTCATTTTCGCGAATTCCGAAAAAAGCTTTAAGCATTCTCAAGATTAGTATGAGAGGAAGATTCTTCAAAGTTTCGAAGGCAAAAAAAAAATCTTCTCCCCAACCAGGTCACCTGGAACTAGCGAAAACACCCAAAATTTCTCCCTATTATTTCGAGAGTTTTCGAGAGACATATCTCCGTCATTTTCGCGAATTCCGAAAAAAGCTTTAAGCATTCTCAAGATTAATATGAGAGGAAGATTCTTCAAAATTTCGATGGTAGAAAAAAAATCTTCTCCCAACCTGGCCACCTGGAACAGGCGAGAACACCCAAAATTTCTCCCTGTAATTTCGAGAGTTTTCGAGAGACATATCTCCGTCATTTTCGCGAATTCCGAAAAAAACTTAAAGCATTCTGAAGATTAATATGAGAGGAAGATTCTTCAAAATTTCGAAGGAAGAAAAAAAATTCTTTTCCCAACCAGGCCACCTGGAACGGGCGAGAACATCCAAAATTTCTCCCTGTTATTTCGAGAGTTTTCGAGAGACATATCTCCGTCATTTTCCCGAATTCCGAAAAAAACTTAAAGCATTCTCTAGATAATTATGAGAGGAAGAATCTTCAAAATTTCGAAGGAAGAAAAAAAAAACTCTTCTCCTAACCAGGCCACCTGGAACGGGCGAGAACACCCAAAATTTCTCCCTGTTTTTTCGAGAGTTTTCGAGAGACATATCTCCGTCATTTTCGCGGATTCCGAAAAAAGCTTTAAGCATTCTCAAGATTAATATGAGAGGAAGATTCTTCAAAATTTCGAAGTTAAAAAAAAATCTTCCCCCAACCAGGCCACCTGGAACGGGCGAGAACACCCAAATTTCTCCCTGTGATTTTGAGAGTTTTTGTGAGACATATCTCCGTCATTTTCGCGAATTCCGAAAAAAAGCTTTCAGCATTCTGAAGATTAATATGAGAGGAAGATTCTTCAAAATTTTCAAGGAAGAAAAAAAATTCTTTTCCCAACCAGGCCACCTGGAACGGGCGAGAATATCCAAAATTTCTCCCTGTTATTTCGAGAGTTTTCGAGAGACATATCTCCGTCATTTTCGCGAATTCCGAAAAAAACTTAAAGCATTCTCAAGATTAATATAAGAGGAAGATTCTTCAAAATTTCGAAGGAAGAAAAAAAACTCTTCTCCTAACCAGCCCACCTGGAACCGGAGAGAACACCCAAAATTTCTCCCTGTTATTTCGAGAGACATATCTCCGTCATTTCAATTTCGAAAAAAAGCTTTAAGCATTTTCAAGATAACATAATCTATAATCGATAAAAATCATTAACCGCAATAAAATCGATTTTATCTTTGTAATTTTCCAAATAACATCCTCCGCCGATACTTCCTAGGTAATAAAACTTTAGTTTGTTCGCGTCTATACAAAAGGTCTAAACATGAATAAAAAGTGTATTCTACTTTTCATATTTTGTTTTTACGCTGAAGTAAGATAATAGAAAATAAATCATTATTAATAATCAATATTTAAGGCTAGAAAATTGGCGATTGAAATAGAAAAAATTGAAAATTGCGAATCAAATTTGCCAACAAGATACGAAAACATCACGATTAAACACTATGGGAGACAAGGGTCGTACGTCTCATTAATTTATGTCGTCAAGGAAAACTCAAGGAAACTACAAGTATGCCTTCAAAATTAAAAAAATTAATTAAAAAAAATTAGTCAGTTATAGACATAAAGCGATGCCAAACAGCTGAAGATGAAAATTGTGAACATTTTTTGAAACTTAAACATGATTATTGTAAATTTATGAAAGACCAGGGGGAGTCATATTCGAGTTTTTTTGACAAATATCATCCTGAAGTTCGCTGCCCGCTTAATAAGGTAGACGGATTTTTTAATTTGTCACAATTAGCTTTGTTCCAACCAAAGTTTGAAACTCCTGGTGCATGCGCAGAAGGATTTGGACGTTGAAATCCGTCAAATCTGAAGTCATCTGGCGTCAAATTAGACTTTTGTGCGCATGCTCCAGAAGTTTCAAACTGCGGTTGTAACAAAGCTAGTATCAAACCAGATTTGGGCATGTTCGTATTCATAAATCTAAAACTTTTGAATATGAATCCGATTATGAAGCATAACATTTTGTGTGTGTATCTTCCCCCTTTTTTTAATTTATACACGTATTCGTAACTCATTTTCATCACGCCCAAATCTATACCAAACAGGAATGCCAACTTAAATCTGATTTTTGTTTTTAAAAAAATTTATTTTCAGGGAAATTACGATTTGATAAATGCGACCATAAGCGTTGAAGGATTTCAATCTGTCATTAAATTAACTCCGTACTATATTAACGCGCATTGGAAGTTTATAATGAAAATTTACAATGAAAATAAGAAACTTCATTTCTGCGGTATTTATGTAGGTTGTTTGAAGGAATACAGGTGATTTCGACAATAAAGATGATAAAATATTTTGTTGTTGAATTCCGCAGAGCAGAAAAGTGTTACCGGCTGTATTTTCTGCGCCGTTCGTTCTTCCGCTTCAAACTGAAATGAATCCGAGTTGAGGGCCAAACAATAAATTCGAATTGAAAGTTAGGAGACGGTTTCCGGCAACTTCTCTGCCCCGCTTACCGCCTAAAGGGGACGGTAAACTAGGGCTCCCTCGGACTTGTCACCCTGACAAACTCCTCGCCGCAGTTCAATTCCCTCCCTAACGAGTCATCAACACTTCGATATTTCAACAAAAAGTTCAATTTTTTTCTTCCTTTTCTTTATTAACTCATCGTCTTTCGGCGACAAATTCGGAACAACAAAAACCCCCTAAGGGCGAAAAATAGATCACAAAAGTGAGCCATTAATCTTCTCTATCTTAATACAAAAGTCACCTTGTTCTTACCGAGTAGAGTCATATTTTTCCACCCCCTTCTCATTTTTTTAGCGTTCTTTTTCCCATCAAGGGTTGAACAGCCCTTTTATTAATTGTCCAGTCTGGAAGATTTCAACCAAACAATTTAGATATGAAGCTGAGTTATAAAAATTTATTTAAAAAAAAGTTTTAATGAATTTTCTTATTCTATATTTTATTCTAAGCTTTCAAAAAGTTTTTTTTTATCTTTGACTTAATTATACATACTAAAGGTTGCATTTTATAATGCATAGAATCTCTTTCAAAGGCACTTGGGATTAATTTATTCTATTCTATTTCAGAAGTTCAAAAAAAAATTTTGATTACATTTAGAGAAGGGATTTTTTCCCCCAAACCTCTGAGGAAGTGATAAAAAAAGCCCTTTAGATACCTTTTTGAAGAGCTATGTTGGTTTTTAAGAAAGGTGTTTTCTAGGCCGAAAACCGAGAAAACCAAATAAGAAAATTAAAAAGCACGAAAACGAGGGTGAAAAAGGAGGTTTTTTGCGCAGGAAAAACTGCGGATGGATTTTTCGCCCAAACCTAGGTTACCTACCTTTTTGAAGAGCTAAGTTGGTTTTTAAGAAAGGTGTTTTCTAGGCCGAAAACCGAGAAAACCAAATAAGAAAATTAAAAAGCCCGAAAACGAGGGTGAAAAAGGTGTTTTTTGCGCAGGAAAAACTGCGGATGGATTTTTCGCCCAAACCTCTGAGGAAGTGATAAAAAAGCCCTTTAGTTACCTACCTTTTTGAAGAGCTAAGTTGGTTTTTAAAAAAAGTGTTTTCTAGGCCGAAAACCGAGAAAAACAAATAAGAAAATTAAAAAGCCCGAAAACGAGGGTGAAAAAGGTGGTTTTTGGCGCAGGAAAAACTGCGGATGGATTTTTCGCCCAAACCTAGGAAGTTATAAAAAAGCCCTTTAGTTACCTACTTTTTTGAAGAGCTAAGTTGGTTTTTAAAAAAAGGTGTTTTGTAGGCCGAAAACCGAGAAAACCAAATAAGAAAATTAAAAAGCCCGAAAACGAGGGTGAAAAAGGTGTTTTTTGCGCAGGAAAAACTGCGGATGGATTTTTCGCCCAAACCTCTGAGGAAGTGATAAAAAAGCCCTTTAGTTACCTACCTTTTTGAAGAGCTAAGTTGGTTTTTAAAAAAGGTGTTTTCTAGGCCGAAAACCGAGAAAACCAAATAAGAAAATTAAAAAGCCCGAAAACGAGGGTGAAAAAGGTGGTTTTTTGCGCAGGAAAAACTGCGGATGGATTTTTCCCCCAAACCTCTTAGGAAGTGATAAAAAAGCCCTTTAGTTACCTGCCTTTTTGAAGAGCTAAGTTGGTTTTTAAAAAAGGTGTTTTCTAGGCCGAAAACCGAGAAAACCAAATAAGAAAATTAAAAAGCCCGAAAACGAGGGTGAAAAAGGTGGTTTTTTGCGCAGGAAAAACTGCGGATGGATTTTTCGCCTAAACCTCTGAGGAAGTGATAAAAAAGCCCTTTAGTTACCTACCTTTTTGAAGAGCTAAGTTGGTTTTTAAAAACGGTGTTTTCTAGGCCGAAAACCGAGAAAACCAAATAAGAAAATTAAAAAGCCCGAAAACGAGGGTGAAAAAGGTGGTTTTTTGCGCAGGAAAAACTGCGGATGGATTTTTCGCCTAAACCTCTGAAGAAGGGATAAAAAAGCCCTTTAGTTACCTACCTTTTTGAATACATAGCTAAGTTGGTTTTTAAAAAAGGTGTTTTCTAGGCCGAAAACCGAGAAAACCAAATAAGAAAATTAAAAAGCCCGAAAACGAGGGTGAAAAAGGTGGCTTTTTGCGCAGGAAAAACTGTGGATGGATTTTTCGCCCAAACCTCTGAGGAAGTGATAAAAAAGCCCTTTAGTTACCTACCTTTTTGAAGAGCTAAGTTGGTTTTTAAAAAAGGTGTTTTCTATGCCGAAAACCGAGAAAACCAAATAAGAAAATTAAAAAGCCTGAAAACGAGGGTGAAAAAGGTGGTTTTTTGCGCAGGAAAAACTTTGGATGGATTTTTCGCACAAACCTCTGAGGAAGTGATAAAAAAGCCCTTTAGTTACCTTTTTGAAGAGCTAAGTTGGTTTTTAAAAAAGGTGTTTTCTTGGCCGAAAACCGAGAAAACCAAATAAGAAAATTAAAAAGCCCGAAAACGAGGGTGAAAAAGGTGGTTTTTTGCGCAGGAAAACTGCGGATGGATTTTTCGCCCAAACCTCTGAGGAAGTAATAAAAAAGCCCTTTAGTTACCTTCTTGAAGAGCTAAGTTGGTTTTTAAAAAAGGTGTTTTCTTGGCCGAAAACCGAGAAAACCAAATAAGAAAATTAAAAAGCCCGAAAACGAGGGTGAAAAAGGTGGTTTTTTGCGCAGGAAAAACTGCGGATGGATTTTTCGCCCAAACCTCTGAGGAAGTGATAAAAAAGCCCTTTAGTTACCTACCTTTTTGAAGAGCTAAGTTGGTTTTTAAAAAAGGTGTTTTCTATGCCGAAAACCGAGAAAACCAAATAAGAAAATTAAAAAGCCCGAAAACGAGGGTGAAAAAGGTGGTTTTTTGCGCAGGAAAAACTGCGGATGGATTTTTCGCCCAAACCTCTGAGGAAGTGATAAAAAAGCCCTTTAGTTACCTACCTTTTTGAAGAGCTAAGTTGGTTTTTAAAAAAGGTGTTTTCTATGCCGAAAACCGAGAAAACCAAATAAGAAAATTAAAAAGCCCGAAAACGAGGGTGAAAAAGGTGGTTTTTTGCGCAGGAAAAACTGTGGATGGATTTTTCGCCCAAACCTCAGAGGAAGTGATAAAAAAGCCCTTTAGTTACCTTTTTGAAGAGCTAAGTTGGTTTTTAAAAAAGGTGTTTTCTAGGCCGAAAACCGAGAAAACCAAATAAAAAAATTAAAAAGCCCGAAAACGAGGGTGAAAATTGTGGTTTTTTGCGCAGGAAAAACTGCGGATGGATTTTTTGCCCAAACCTTGGAAGTGATAAAAAAGCCCTTTAGTTACCTACCTTTTTGAAGAGCTTAGTTGGTTTTTAAAAAAGGTGTTTTCTCGGCCGAAAACCGAGAAAACCAAATAAGAAAATTAAAAAGCCCGAAAACGAGGGTGAAAAAGGTGGTTTTTTGCGCAGGAAAAACTGCGGATGGATTTTTCGCCCAAACCTCTGAGGAAGTGATAAAAAAGCCCTTTAGTTACCTATCTTTTTGAAGAGCTAAGTTGGTTATTAAAAAAGGTGCTTTCTAGGCCGAAAACCGAAAAAACCAAATAAGAAAATTAAAAAGCCCGAAAACGAGGGTGAAAAAGGTGGTTTTTTGCGCAGGAAAAACTGCGGATGGATTTTTCGCCCAAACCTCTGAGGAAGTGATAAAAAAGCCCTTTAGTTACCTATCTTTTTGAAGAGCTAAGTTGGTTTTTAAAAAAGGTGTTTTCTAGGCCGAAAACCGAGAAAACCAAATAAGAAAATTAAAAAGCCCGAAAACGAGGGTGAAAAAGGTGGTTTTTTGCGCAGGAAAAACTGCGGATGGATTTTTCGCCTAAACCTCTGAGGAAGTGATAAAAAAGCCCTTTAGTTACCTACCTTTTTGAAGAGCTAAGTTGGTTTTTAAAAACGGTGTTTTCTAGGCCGAAAACCGAGAAAACCAAATAAGAAAATTAAAAAGCCCGAAAACGAGGGTGAAAAAGGTGGTTTTTTGCGCAGGAAAAACTGCGGATGGATTTTTCGCCTAAACCTCTGAAGAAGGGATAAAAAAGCCCTTTAGTTACCTACCTTTTTGAATACATAGCTAAGTTGGTTTTTAAAAAAGGTGTTTTCTAGGCCGAAAACCGAGAAAACCAAATAAGAAAATTAAAAAGCCCGAAAACGAGGGTGAAAAAGGTGGCTTTTTGCGCAGGAAAAACTGTGGATGGATTTTTCGCCCAAACCTCTGAGGAAGTGATAAAAAAGCCCTTTAGTTACCTACCTTTTTGAAGAGCTAAGTTGGTTTTTAAAAAAGGTGTTTTCTATGCCGAAAACCGAGAAAACCAAATAAGAAAATTAAAAAGCCTGAAAACGAGGGTGAAAAAGGTGGTTTTTTGCGCAGGAAAAACTTTGGATGGATTTTTCGCACAAACCTCTGAGGAAGTGATAAAAAAGCCCTTTAGTTACCTTTTTGAAGAGCTAAGTTGGTTTTTAAAAAAGGTGTTTTCTTGGCCGAAAACCGAGAAAACCAAATAAGAAAATTAAAAAGCCCGAAAACGAGGGTGAAAAAGGTGGTTTTTTGCGCAGGAAAACTGCGGATGGATTTTTCGCCCAAACCTCTGAGGAAGTAATAAAAAAGCCCTTTAGTTACCTTCTTGAAGAGCTAAGTTGGTTTTTAAAAAAGGTGTTTTCTTGGCCGAAAACCGAGAAAACCAAATAAGAAAATTAAAAAGCCCGAAAACGAGGGTGAAAAAGGTGGTTTTTTGCGCAGGAAAAACTGCGGATGGATTTTTCGCCCAAACCTCTGAGGAAGTGATAAAAAAGCCCTTTAGTTACCTACCTTTTTGAAGAGCTAAGTTGGTTTTTAAAAAAGGTGTTTTCTATGCCGAAAACCGAGAAAACCAAATAAGAAAATTAAAAAGCCCGAAAACGAGGGTGAAAAAGGTGGTTTTTTGCGCAGGAAAAACTGCGGATGGATTTTTCGCCCAAACCTCTGAGGAAGTGATAAAAAAGCCCTTTAGTTACCTACCTTTTTGAAGAGCTAAGTTGGTTTTTAAAAAAGGTGTTTTCTATGCCGAAAACCGAGAAAACCAAATAAGAAAATTAAAAAGCCCGAAAACGAGGGTGAAAAAGGTGGTTTTTTGCGCAGGAAAAACTGTGGATGGATTTTTCGCCCAAACCTCTGAGGAAGTGATAAAAAAGCCCTTTAGTTACCTTTTTGAAGAGCTAAGTTGGTTTTTAAAAAAGGTGTTTTCTAGGCCGAAAACCGAGAAAACCAAATAAAAAATTAAAAAGCCCGAAAACGAGGGTGAAAATTGTGGTTTTTGCGCAGGAAAAACTGCGGATGGATTTTTTGCCCAAACCTTGGAAGTGATAAAAAAGCCCTTTAGTTACCTACCTTTTTGAAGAGCTTAGTTGGTTTTTAAAAAAGGTGTTTTCTCGGCCGAAAACCGAGAAAACCAAATAAGAAAATTAAAAAGCCCGAAAACGAGGGTGAAAAAGGTGGTTTTTTGCGCAGGAAAAACTGCGGATGGATTTTTCGCCCAAACCTCTGAGGAAGTGATAAAAAAGCCCTTTAGTTACCTATCTTTTTGAAGAGCTAAGTTGGTTATTAAAAAAGGTGCTTTCTAGGCCGAAAACCGAAAAAACCAAATAAGAAAATTAAAAAGCCCGAAAACGAGGGTGAAAAAGGTGGTTTTTTGCGCAGGAAAAACTGCGGATGGATTTTTCGCCCAAACCTCTGAGGAAGTGATAAAAAAGCCCTTTAGTTACCTATCTTTTTGAAGAGCTAAGTTGGTTATTAAAAAAGGTGCTTTCTAGGCCGAAAACCGAAAAAACCAAATAAGAAAATTAAAAAGCCCGAAAACGAGGGTGAAAAAGGTGGTTTTTTGCGCAGGAAAAACTGCGGATGGATTTTTCGCCCAAACCTCTGAGGAAGTGATAAAAAAGCCCTTTAGTTACCTACCTTTTTGAAGAGCTAAGTTGGTTTTTAAAAAAGGTGTTTTCTTGGCCGAAAACCGAGAAAACTAAATAAGAAAATAAAAAAGCCCGAAAACGAGGGTGAAAAAGGTGGTTTTTTGCGCAGGAAAAACTGCGGATGGATTTTTCGCCCAAACCTCTAAGGAAGTGATAAAAAAGCCCTTTAGTTACCTACCTTTTTGAAGAGCTAAGTTGGTTTTTAAAAAAGGTGTTTTCTAGGCCGAAAACCGAGAAAACCAAATAAGAAAATTAAAAAGCCCGAAAACGAGGGTGAAAAAGGTGGTTTTTTGCGCAGGAAAAACTGCGGATGGATTTTTCGCCCAAAAAAAGCTAAGAAAAAGGGTGTTGGCTGCCTGCTTTCTGAAGGCCTGCTCTATGATCTAGTTTCTCCAAGATTGTTTAAAGTTGTTTTTGTCCATAAAAATATTTTAATAGAGTACTTGCCCTTTCTGACCTCCAAAACGGAACAATATTAACATGTAAGTCGAAAACTGATTCAAGAGAACACGGTTGACCTAGTTTACTCGACATTGTGGCTATTCTACACCAAAACAGAAACCCCATGTTAAGCTAGATACAAGTAGATTGCCCTAATTTATAAAGTAATTCTATTAAATGAAGTTTAATACGGTGCGAATTTAAATGATATTCCCCTTGGGAAATAAAGAAGATCTAATTAGGAAAGGCAATTTTTTATGAAAGAGTCATTTTTTCTCATAAAAGACATTAAAAAACTTGAGTTTTATTCGTCGTTGAGTTTTCTATGAAGAAGAGACGGAATTAAACTCGTTTTTGTACGCCTCCCCACTCGTCGATTTTGTTGAGCGGATCCGACAGTAAAAACTGTCATCCGTCTTTCGCTAGTCGACGACCGATAACTAATTGCGTTCGGGACAATCCGAGGGATAACCGGAAGAAAAATAGTTTTTGCTCCCATCCTTTATACGGCAGAAGCATTTAAAATGTTTCTTACAGGTAATTTTTACAGCGGTGTTTACATAAGAGGCGCTCCGGGTACGAAGGGCGAACTCAACATCGGACCAATTTTTTTTTAATTTTCAGATTCTAGACCTCTTGATGAATACACCGATTTAATTTTTATGTTGAGTTCGCCTTTTTCCCCCTTTAAATACGTAAAAACCGCGGCAAAGCTCTAACTGCGATATCCGAGCGGGTACGAAGGGCGAACTCCACATCCTAGTCCACAGCCCCCACTCCTTTTCCCATTCCAGGGCATGACTTTTCTGTTGAGTTCGCCCGTAACATAAAACTTTAAAATGCGAATATCTCGAAACTACGTTTTGTTGAGTTCGCCCTTCGTACCCGGAGCGCCTCATATGTTTCATCATACAGAAAGCGACGTTTATAAACACGGGCCTGGGTCGCAGTCGAGTTAGACTCCTTGACCACTGACCCACGAAGGCGACCGGCATCTTTTCAATTTATAATTGATGAAAAATAACCATTTTGAAAGTTAGGGTGTTACAATTTTTTATAGAGAAATTTTAAATAGAAAGATTTTGAAGAAAATCTGTTCATTAGACCCCTTTATGTGGTTAACAATGTTGATGTCCATTAGCAAAGTAGGTCATCAAAAGACTAGAAAAAAAAAAGGATCAAAATCTCATTTATCGATGTACTTTGTCAAATTACATCTTCGGAAATAATTTAATTTATATAATAATATAAATTAATTAGTGGAGAAAATACAAGGGTAAGTTAAGATCATTATACATCGATGATGACCAGCTGGGTATAACGAATACAACCATAATACTGACATCTATATTTATGAGAACTGCTAGGCGATCGTAAGAAATAAAAGGTTCACTAATAATTTAGTGGCTCAAATGGAAAAATCGATTATCTATCCAAACCATCTGAGCTTCGCCTCAAGCTTTATAACGGTGGCGATGAGCCAAAGCCTTCGAAATCTAAAAAATTCAAACGTCTTTTATAAAAATGAAGGTTCTCAGTAAAATAGGGAAACAAGTACTTGATCAAAATCCGTTTGTTCTAAAAATGATGTTAGGAAGTTAATAAGGCCAGTATTCATCGTCGAAGGGACATCAGTTATTTATAAAAGTATCATTATCGCACCCCTTAGTTTTTTTTTCTCTCGCCCTTCCTGAAACCATATTTCGTATAAAAACATCATTGGTTTTCCACCCCAGAAACCCGAAAAAGACGTCTTTTTTTCCCTCTCTCTCCGGGTAACGATATCGCTCTAAGAAAAAAAGCGAATTTCACGCTTTGCTTCTTTTTTCGTGTCAAAAGCGTCGAGGAAACTTGGCAACACCATATCCACTATATCCAATGGACGATTAAGGTGGCTGTGGATTCTAGAACTAGTTGTAGGTATAGACAATTTAGGATTCTATCCAATCCACAGCCTCCTGAATCGTGAATAAAAAATTATAGTGGAGTGAAACACATGGATAGAACTATATTAATCACACAGCCTCCTAAATCGTTCTGCTCATGATGATCAGTGCATCATAAAGCCCAATAGAAGATTTAGAGGCTGTGGATTCTATAACGTTCCACGATGATAAATTGACGATTTAAGAGGCTGTGTATTGTTGTTCGTTGGTGAACGTTCTTCTGTGGAACGATTATATAAACAATTAAAGAATACTTTATAATCCACAGCCTTCTGAATCGTGAGCTAAATATTATCTCAGAATGGCCAACGTAAGCAGAATGTTCGAGAGTCAATAGTCTTCTATAAGGCAATTTGGATAATCAAACGTTCTGTCACTCCAAGATAATAATATGTAGGTATAGACAATTTAGGATTCTATATCCTATATCCACAGCCATTTACGTTTTAAAATCCACAGCCTCCTAAATCGTTCTGCTCATGATGATCAGTGCACCATAAAGCCCAATTGAAGATTTAGAGGCTGTGGATTCTATAACCTTCCACGATGATAAATTGACGATTTAGGCCGTCCGCACACTGGAGCCGACTACGTGCGACTCGGAGTCGTACGACTTCGCTCTAGAGATCCTAACATTAACAATTAAATGGAACCTCGCCCACTGCAACCGACTACGTATACGCACGACTGAGTCGGTTGCAGTGGGCGAGGTTCCATTTAATTGTTAATGTTAGGATCTCTAGAGCGAAGTCGTACGACTTCGTACGACTCCGAGTCGCACGTAGTCGGCTCCAGTGTGCGGACGGCCTTAAGAGGTTGTGTATTCTTGTTCGTAGGTGAACGTTCTTCATAAATGGAACGACCGAATACTTTATAATACACAGCCTCCTGAATCGTGTGCTAAATATTATCTCAGAATGGCCAACGTAAGCAGAATGTTCGAGAATCAATAGTCTTCTAAATTGCAATTTGGATAATCAAACGTTCTGTCACTCCAAGATAATATGTAGGTATAGACAATTTAGGATTCTATTTCCTATATCCACAGCCATTTACGTTTTAAAATCCACAGCCTCCTGAATCGTGAATAAAAAATGATCGTGGAGTGAAAAAAATGTATAGAACGATATAACACAGCCTCCTAAATCGTTCTGCTCTTGATGATCAGTGCACCATAAAGCCCAATAGAAGATTTAGAGGCTGTGGATTCTATAACGTTCCACGAAGATAAATTGACGATTTAAGAGGCTGTGTATTCTTGTTCGTTGGTGAACGTTCTTCTATGGAACGATTATATAAACAATTACAGAATACTTTATAATCCACAGCCTTTTGAATCGTGAGCTAAATATTATCTCAGAATGGCCAACGTAAACAAAACGTTCGAGAATCGATAGCCTTCTAAATCGCAATTTTGATAATCAAACGTTCTGTCACTCCAAGATAATATGTAGGTATAGACAATTTAAGATTCTATATCCACAGCATTTTACGCTTTAAAATCCACAGCCTCCTAAATCGTGAATAAAAAATTATCGTGGAGTGAAAAAAATTGATAGAATGATATAACACAGCCTCCTAAATCGTTCTGCTCATGACGATCAGTGCACAATAAAGCCCAATTGACGATTTAAGAGGCTGTGTATTCTTGTTCGTTGGTGAACGTTCTTCATAAATGGAACGACCTAATACTTTATAATACACAGCCTCCTGAATCGTGTGCTAATATTATCTCAGAATGGCCAACGTAAGCAGAATGTTCGAGAATCAATAGTCTTCTAAATCGCAATTTGGATAATCAAACGTTCTGTCCATGAATGCCACACCACGTTAACCAACGTAACAAACCAGTCGGATGAAAGGTTTTCCATTTTTGAGGAAGTAATAAAATGGAGGCTAATTAAGAAATGTTTTGTATAAATCATGAGAGGGGAAAGAGAAAAGGGGGATGAACTTCACTCTTGATTTTAGACGAAACTAATTTTCTCACCCTCCCTTTTTCCTTGAAGAGCCCTTCGATCCCTTCGGAGCTTTGTTTACCCTCTTGAAACGACTGTTTCAATTGTCACAACCAATTACATACGGAGAATTAGGAAATTGTAACCTGAGGAAACTTGCTGGGGATACAAAAATTAAGTTTTATCCAGATTTTTCAAGGTTTTAAGAAAAAAAAAAAATGTTCACGTGATATTCGAAGTCATCAAAACGCCTAATTGGACGTAAATATCAGGGTGGCGTTTTGTGTGGCTCAATTAACCCAAATGTTTGCCCGGTTATGAGTCAATTAATGCCACAGGAGCCTAACTGTATAGAATTTTTTTTTCGGTCTTATCGCATTTTCAGTGTCAACTTTCCTTTCATGGGAATGAGGAAGAGGGTGTTTTAAAGCTTTAAGACAAAAGGGGATGGACGATGATAAAGACTCCCCTTTCCCGCATTTTCGTTTGAAACATCCGAGTACAGTCACTCGAGGAAATTTCAAGTTCACACATGCCCACCCTTTCAATATTGTTGGGAAATCATGGGGTTTATGGCGACCGAAAGTTAAGGGAAGGTTTTCGTTAGATAACAACTAGTTGGAGAGGATAATGTTGACTTTGTTTAAACACAAATAAGGTTTATCCGTCAGTGTTTCGATAGATCTGGGAGTCTTGTTCTTGACAAATAGAAGAGCCAAGAGGGTCGAATACATGTTTCTCAATGAGTCCTCGACGACCGGTTACAACCCTCATCAAACTTAATGAGCGTGTTCGAATTCTGGAAACAGAGTTTCCTTTTAATTTTCCTCCCCCTTCCCAAACGTTAAACGGAAATCATCTAAATTTCATGAAATCCTTCATTTTTGGGCTTCTCTAAGAGGATTTTAATACTTGATTTCCTGGCGTTTCCCCCCCTTCCAGCGTCTTCGAATCGGCTCTCCATAAAGGCGGAGGAGGGGATGAAATGCCTTAAAGAAAATGTGGGGCTTCAGAAGGAAATTTTAGGACCTTTTTCATACTTACAATTTTTTTCTTCCGCTGGACAGATCAAGGGTATAGGACAAACGTCAGAAGAAAATTCTTTTTATTAAATATCGATCTTCAAATCTCTTTTGAATGGTCAAATATGAAAAACTGGAGGCAAGTAAAAGTCACAACAGAAGATTCTGGTTTTTTACAATTGGGGGGCCTTTTTTAAAAGCAAATTTTGAACGTTTTTCTCCGGTTTTGACCAAAAACATCAACTTTCACACAATGCTGCAAACCAAGCTTCTCCAAATCCGATGTTTTGGCGTTTTCCTTGATATTTCGGTGTCTTTTGTTCGAAGAGCATCATTTTCGATGAACTTTTTTTTGGCCTGACTTTTAAAAGATTTCTTTCTACTATCTTCCGAAGTAGAAAGAGATATTTTCACAAAATTAGATTTTCAACGTCAATTTCACTACAGAATATTCTGGTTTTTTACAATTCATTGGAAGGGGGGGGGGGGGGAGGCTTTTTTCGAAAGCAAATATTGAATGTTTTTCCCAGGTTTTGGACCAAAAACATCATCTTTTACACAATGCTGCCAACAAAGCTTCTCCTAAACAGATGTTTTGGCGTTTTCAGAAGAAAATTCTTTTCATTAAATATCGATCATCAAATCTCTTTTGAATAGTCAAATATGAAAAACTGGAGGCAAGAAAAAGTCACAACAGAAGATTCTGGTTTTTTGCAGTGGCATTTAAGGGGGCCCCTTTTTTCGAAAGCAAATTTTGAACGTTTTTCCCAGGTTTTGGACCAAAAACATCATCTTTTACACAATGCTGCCAACAAAACTTCTCCTAAACAGATGTTTTGGCGTTTTCCTAGATCTTTCAGTAAAGAAAAAGACGTATGTTTCAGGCGTTTCAATAGGTCTTTTGTTCGAATAGCATCATTTTCGATTAACTTTTTTTTGGGCTGACTTTTTGAAGATTTTTTTCTACAATCTTCCGAAGTAGGAAGAGATGTTTTCCATGGTGGATTTTGGCTGTGGTTTTTATGCAGAGGTTAGGTGTGGGCTTGCAGCCAATGATTTGGGTAAACGAGAAAACATCTACTTCAGATCATCTTTTTATTTCGTCGGACGCGTTTCGGAGTGTGTTTCACTCCTTCATCAGGACGTCGAGCTGAATATACATATTTGTTATTAGGCGTGAATGTCAACAAAACATTATAATTACTTACAATTATATTGATAGATCTTTATGAGGGTGTTTTCAGTCAATTTCAAGATATAAATAGCTTTAACAATCACCATCCGGGACACTGTAAAAGGATGCCTGTCATACGAAAATTGAATAGATTATTTTGATGCTTTACCTTCTTCTGAGACTGTCGCAATGACGAAAAAGTCGATATAATATATATTAAGGGGTAAATTTGGGGGGGACAAGGATGAACGATTGTGTGTGTTCGTGTGAAGTCAAGTCGAGTTGTCGAGAGAGAAAAACGACTGAAATCAAGGTGAGCTACCAAAACGACTGACTTATTTTTTTACTGAAAAAATTATTAAAAACACGTTAGATATGTGTTTATTTAACAAGTCAGAGAAATTACCTTTGCTGTGTTAGATTTCGAATTTTCGTACTATGTACGATAATTTTCCTTCACGATCGCTAGTATAGATATTAGTTTGAAGTGTATGTTGAAAATTGATCATCAACGAGCGGTCTTTTTTATCCTCTGAAAAGGTATTCAAGAACGTTAAAAAACGTATTGAACAAATAAATATGTGGAATACCTTTCTTTATGAGTGTTCGTAAACTCGAACTTATGGGAACGTCGTTCTAAAAGCTTCTATTGGAGAAAATTCTCTCTATATTCAGGTTTTACGAGGATATCGCTTCATTTTCTTAAAAATTCGGCTCGAGATGAAGATATATTACTTATTAATTTTAACTAAAAACGTAATTTGTACGAAAGAAACCGTTCATGTAACCTTGATCAAGCGTTAAGCCTTCCTTGATTCCCCACATGGTGTCACTCGGGTGATCAGGTTGGCATGTCCGGCTCATTTATGCCGCCACTTTTCAAGTTTAAAATCGAGTAGTACGCCGGGCTAACATTTTTCGAATCTTTTTTGAAATTTATTGAATGTATGTCTCTCTGAATGTATACGGATTCGTAGAATTTTCTTCTTGACGTATTTATCTCGTTCTTGATTATGTTTGCATTTGTGAAGTCGAATATGTGGTTATGTTTAACAGCGTGGAATGACAATGCACTGTCTTTTTCTTTTTTATTTTTTACTGCATATTGGTGTTGGTAAAGTCGGTTTTTAAAGTACTGTCGCGATTCACCATAATAAACTCCTGTACATGATTCCATTGTTTCTGGGTTTCCTGTGCATGAAATCTTGTAACATACCCCACTTTTTTGTTCTTTTTTAGTCGGTTCTTTTAATTTGCTAAAGATTCTACTGAGGGGGTTGGTGTTTTTCATAGCAATTCGAGTATTCGGTGATACTGACTTTATTTTCTTTTTTATATTTTCACTGAGCCCTCTAATGTATGGTAAGGCGCAGAAACTAATTGGATTGGCTTGTGGTCCATCGAGGGCATCTTGGGTCCTATTAGGTGTCGGCGGAGAGAACGATTTGTCCCATAATTGTCGGTTATTTATCCATTTATTTATAAGTTTTTTTGGATAACCAAGTTTGCCAAGTATGTCATGAATTGTTTTCTTGTTCTCAAGAGTCATTCCATCACTATCTAAAAGGCATACACGTTTTATTAGATTTATGCAGGCATTGGATTTCTGGCTAAACGGGTGAAAAGAATGGAAATGTATGATTCTATTTGAGGCCATAGGTTTACTATACCATTTTGTACGTAGCGTTCCATTTGTGTTTCGAATGACTAAAGTGTCCAAAAATGGAATTTTATTATTTTCTTCACACTCGATCGTGAATTTTAATCGAGGATGAAAATCATTAAATTTACGTACAGTGTAGTCAAGCTTGTCTAAAGGAAGGGCGGTGAGTATGTCATCGACATACAAAAAAAGAAAGAATTTAAAGAATTTAATTAAAAATCACATTTTGAACCCCTTTACTGAAGACATCTCAGACTGGGTAATCAATTTGACTGATACTGTGTTACCAAAGAATGTAGAAACGATCCTCGCCTTAGGCCCAAAGTTCTCAGCCCCCACTACACTGAATGACAAGACTATCATGGAAATTCTTGGACATGTAGAGAGCTTTATCGATAGGATAGAAGAAAACCATATCCGACAGGACCTTAGAGTAGGCATTGCAAATCTTATCTTAAATTTCAAGACAAAATTGAAACGAAAAGGTTTTAAGAGGTCTCTAATCACTATTATATGTGATCTAATAAAAGAAACGGTTACATTTAAAAACGAACATGACAATCTCATCATAACCCGGTCAGATAAAGGGAATAAAACCGTAGTTATGACAAAATCGGATTACAACCAAAAAATTTCCACCCTGCTCTCGGATAGTGATACCTACAGCATTATAAAACGAGATCCCACCCCCAATATCCAGTCAAAGATGAATATAATGATATCCACAGCCGTGAACAATAATTACATCCCTAATTATGTCGGAATTACATTAAAAACTCATAATGGACTTATTCCTAAGATGTATGGTCTCCCTAAGATTCATAAACCGGGGGCACCACTACGACCAATAGTGAGTTTCATCGGATCCCCTACATATAAGTTGTCAAAATACGTAGTATCGATCCTTAATAATTTACGTTGCGAAAACCAATTTACAATCGATAACTCCTACAATTTCAAAGCAAGAATAAATGAGTTAATAGTGCCACCGAACCATATTTTATGTTCATTAGATGCTACCTCTTTATTCACAAATATCCCTGTCGAACTTCTTACAGAAATCGTTCGGGAGAACTGGTCTAAATTAGACACTAAGACTACTTTACCCCTCGATACATTCATAGAATGGTTGAAATTCTGTTGCTCATCGGGGTCCCTTGTACAAAATGGAGTCTACTATCGGCAATCTTTCGGGGTGGCCATGGGAAACCCTTTAAGTCCCATCGCTGCTGACATAGTCATGTCTAAACTTCTAACAACTACAATGGAAAAGTTAGATTTTGAGGTCCCCTTTCTTTTTTTGTATGTCGATGACATACTCACCGCCCTTCCTTTAGACAAGCTTGACTACACTGTACGTAAATTTAATGATTTTCATCCTCGATTAAAATTCACGATCGAGTGTGAAGAAAATAATAAAATTCCATTTTTGGACACTTTAGTCATTCGAAACACAAATGGAACGCTACGTACAAAATGGTATAGTAAACCTATGGCCTCAAATAGAATCATACATTTCCATTCTTTTCACCCGTTTAGCCAGAAATCCAATGCCTGCATAAATCTAATAAAACGTGTATGCCTTTTAGATAGTGATGGAATGACTCTTGAGAACAAGAAAACAATTCATGACATACTTGGCAAACTTGGTTATCCAAAAAAACTTATAAATAAATGGATAAATAACCGACAATTATGGGACAAATCGTTCTCTCCGCCGACACCTAATAGGACCCAAGATGCCCTCGATGGACCACAAGCCAATCCAATTAGTTTCTGCGCCTTACCATACATTAGAGGGCTCAGTGAAAATATAAAAAAGAAAATAAAGTCAGTATCACCGAATACTCGAATTGCTATGAAAAACACCAACCCCCTCAGTAGAATCTTTAGCAAATTAAAAGAACCGACTAAAAAGAACAAAAAAGTGGGGTATGTTACAAGATTTCATGCACAGGAAACCCAGAAACAATGGAATCATGTACAGGAGTTTATTATGGTGAATCGCGACAGTACTTTAAAAACCGACTTTACCAACACCAATATGCAGTAAAAAATAAAAAAGAAAAAGACAGTGCATTGTCATTCCACGCTGTTAAACATAACCACATATTCGACTTCACAAATGCAAACATAATCAAGAACGAGATAAATACGTCAAGAAGAAAATTCTACGAATCCGTATACATTCAGAGAGACATACATTCAATAAATTTCAAAAAAGATTCGAAAAATGTTAGCCCGGCGTACTACTCGATTTTAAACTTGAAAAGTGGCGGCATAAATGAGCCGGACATGCCAACCTGATCACCCGAGTGACACCATGTGGGGAATCAAGGAAGGCTTAACGCTTGATCAAGGTTACATGAACGGTTTCTTTCGTACAAATTACGTTTTTAGTTAAAATTAATAAGTAATATATCTTCATCTCGAGCCGAATTTTTAAGAAAATGAAGCGATATCCTCGTAAAACCTGAATATAGAGAGAATTTTCTCCAATAGAAGCTTTTAGAACGACGTTCCCATAAGTTCGAGTTTACGAACACTCATAAAGAAAGGTATTCCACATATTTATTTGTTCAATACGTTTTTTAACGTTCTTGAATACCTTTTCAGAGGATAAAAAAGACCGCTCGTTGATGATCAATTTTCAACATACACTTCAAACTAATATCTATACTAGCGATCGTGAAGGAAAATTATCGTACATAGTACGAAAATTCGAAATCTAACACAGCAAAGGTAATTTCTCTGACTTGTTAAATAAACACATATCTAACGTGTTTTTAATAATTTTTTCAGTAAAAAAATAAGTCAGTCGTTTTGGTAGCTCACCTTGATTTCAGTCGTTTTTCTCTCTCGACAACTCGACTTGACTTCACACGAACACACACAATCGTTCATCCTTGTCCCCCCCAAATTTACCCCTTAATATATATTATATCGACTTTTTCGTCATTGCGACAGTCTCAGAAGAAGGTAAAGCATCAAAATAATCTATTCAATTTTCGTATGACAGGCATCCTTTTACAGTGTCCCGGATGGTGATTGTTAAAGCTATTTATATCTTGAAATTGACTGAAAACACCCTCATAAAGATCTATCAATATAATTGTAAGTAATTATAATGTTTTGTTGACATTCACGCCTAATAACAAATATGTATATTCAGCTCGACGTCCTGATGAAGGAGTGAAACACACTCCGAAACGCGTCCGACGAAATAAAAAGATGATCTGAAGTAGATGTTTTCTCGTTTACCCAAATCATTGGCTGCAAGCCCACACCTAACCTCTGAAGAGATGTTTTCGCAAAATTAGATTTTCAACGGCAATGATGACTAGTATTCACAACACAAGATTTTGGTTTTTTACAATGGCATGGTTAGGTGGAGGGGGGGGGGGGGGTGAAAAGCAAATTTTGAACGTTTTTCTCAGGTTTCGGACCAAAAACATCAAGTTTTACACAATGCTGCCAATAAACCTTCTCCTAAACCGATGTTTTGGCGTTTTCTTTGATCTTTCGGCAAAGAAACACCTATTTAGGTGTTTTGTTCGAAGAGCATCATTTTCGAAGAACTTTTTTTTATGGCCTGACTTTTTCAAGATTTTTTCTACAGTCTTGTGAAGTAGGAAGAGATATTTTCGCAAAATTAGATTTTCAACGTCAATGTTGACTATGATTGACGTTTTTTTAACATCAAGTGGACTCGATCATGCGAACCTCAAAAGCTACACACAATTTTTTATTCTTTCAGAACGAAACTTGAAAAAAAGATATGAAAAAATCACATCGTAATTGACACAAAAGGTGGCTTTTTTTTCGAGTGTCAACTGACAATGAGAAGGCGCTGATTAGGTGAAGAAGACACGCCTGTTCCTGATGTTCTGTCACTTTCAGTTGTCCTCCGGCATAACTCAAGAGGCCTACAATTTGTTTTTAACTGCCCTCCCAACCACAAAATCCTCCACCCTTTTTTTCCCCCTCAAGAATCGAACGGTTTGACGTCTATTGAAATCTGATGAACCGAATAAAGATAGGTCAAAACTTCTTTCAAAGGAAAAAAAAACTTGAAAAACTTACAGTACTCGAAAAACTTAGAGCTCACCTGCAACAAAAGAATAAATAGGTTAAAGCATGACTAAAACTATGTGTCATTCATAAATAATTCTTTTTCCGGGCAAAATGATTCACACTTAAAATCAATAAAATGTCAATAGTTTCAGTGGCCGAAAAAAATTAACGAAAAAAAAAATTGATTCGAAAGACCTTGAACAAATAATGAGGGTGGAAAAAGTTTTCGTGTCGCAAGTACATAAAATGATCGCCGTCGGGAAACTTTCATGAGTTGGTAAACCGCTCGTATTTCACTCTCGGTAAACCTAATAAAAAATAATAATCGGACCCCTAAATAGAGGGCAATTTTTAAAAAGCCGTTGCGATAAACACTTCCGGTTATTAATAATTGTAATAACCGCGAGTTTTCTGCCGAGGCGTTGATTAGAGTTCACACCGGCGGTTGAGTAAGAAGAAGTGAATTTTCAAGGATATACTTTTTGAAGAAATTAGACGGTAGATTTCATGACCTTAAAAGGATTGTATTTTTTTATAATTGAGCACTCACGACTTAGTGTCATTAGTGCAAAGATTAAATATTAGCTGGAATTCTGAAGAAAAAGTTGGATTTAAAGCAACCTATTTAGGGCACACACCTTCAGCATAAAAGCATCTCGTCATAACAGATATAATAAATTAATAAATAAATGGAAGTTTTTGAATAGCCTACTTACTGAAAATCAATCATTTGAAAATAAATTACTAACGGAAAAGCAACTATCGAAGGAAATGCACAATAAAAGATTTTTTAGTCTTCAAAATGCGTTTATACGGGCGGCGACGAATTGACTCCCAAACCCTAATCCTCTGTACAAAATGACTCCCGTATAGTTTTGCAAAATGACTCCCAAATGTCAAAATGACTCCCGTGTATTTTTTCCAATTGTCAAATTGACTCCCTTATCAACTTAATTATCAAGGTCAAATTTACTACATATAAATCAAATCAAATCAAAAAATCTTTATTCAGTGTCATATACACGTCATATAGCGAGAGAGAGAAAAATAAATAAATGAAACAAGGCATATACATAATAAAATAAAGATAAATATAAATCCATAAAAAAAAAAAAAAAAAAACTCTCTGTTCCCTGAGCAATTTAAACATATTAATTTTTGTTAATTATAGCAAGCTTGTTAGACACTAATTTAATGTAAGAATAGATCGATATTTCTTTATTTTCAAATTTGGAAATTATTTTTGTTAACCAAATTTCTTTTTTTTTAACATCAGAACGTCTTAAATCTTTTTTGGTACTACTCGATGCAATTTTCGCACGAATGTCGATTTGCAATTTCTTTAATTCTTCGAAAAATAAAAAAATGTTTGGTTTTACCCCGTTGAAATTTGTTCTAAAATGTGCGTGAAACGACTCACAAGAGTTAGTCGTTCTGTTGTGGGTGGAACGGCTCGCCCAAAAAGACGGGACAAATTTAGAATCATTGCCGATATATTTATGGTTTAACGAAAAAATTGCCGCACGATTTTTATTGGTTCCTAACGTTATTTTTTCCATTTCTAATATCAAACTGACGAAACTTGCAACTTTTCGCCTGATAAAACTGTGATAGTGAAAAATAACCCTTCTATTTTGTATACCTGCTTAGGATTAGTGAAGGATTTTAGACGGGAGTCAATTGGACAATTGATAAGAAATACACGGGAGTCAATTTGTACTTTTAGCAGGTACGAAAAAAAAATACCCGGATTAGCGGGAGTCAATTTGTGTACGCCCGTTTATACCAAAAACACTTATTTTTCTCATTTTTTTTGTTATTTTTACAAGAAAACCGACTTTTATTTGATTTCTAAAATTTTCCCTGGGATCTTTTATAAAGAAACCCCATTTTTACTAGAGTTGTAGGATTTGAACTTCCTTAAAGAAGTTATTGTGATACCCTCCACGTCGGGTTTTTGAGGAAGGTTCTTCCAGACCCCGTAGGGAAAATTCGGATCTATACCAATCTCAACTTTGTCTGTGGTGCCGGCCGGCCGTAGCATTTTTTTCCGGAACACTTTACGGCCACAGTTTTCAACCGATTTTCACCAAATTTTCTCGCAAATTTCTTTAGCCGGTGAAGATGAATGCAACGAAGGCGAGCTTTGAATTTCGAAAAAATGGCAGAGATATGTCTGTTTGAAATTTTAAAAAAATTCGCTGCGCCCGATCCGTTGGTCTGATTTTCATCAAATTTTCTCCAATTAATCCTTTTATTTTTTAAGAATTTTTGGTGTAAAAAAATTAATCATTTTTCTACCTACATTAACTATCATTTTACTACGGAGAAATATCATACTTCCACCCTTTACGAGAGGGACCTCCCTTGGGCAAAAATCTCATTATTTCCACCTTGGTACTAAGGAAATTTTTCGAAAAAAAAGTTGGAAAATTTAAAAAAAAAGCGCAAAAAAACAAAAAAAAATCGGAAAATTTTTCGAAAAAAAAATAAAAGTTGGAAAATTTTTCGAAAAAAAAATAAATAAAAGTTGGACAATTATTCCAAAAAAAAAAAAAAACTCGGACAATTTTCCAAAAAAACTCGGAAAATTTTTAAAAAAAAAACCCGAAAAATTTTTGGACACTTACCCCTACGTTATACTTCCCCCTTCCTTATACTTCCCCTCCCTTCTACTTCCCCCTTCCTTATACTTCCCCTCCCTTCTACTTCCCCCTTCTTTATACTTCCCCTCCCTTCTACTTCCCCCTTCCTTATACTTCCCCTCCCTTCTACTTCCCCCTCCGTTATACTTAATTTTTCGAAAAAAAAGTTGGAAAATTTTTCAAAAAAAAAAAAAAACTTAAAAGATTTTTCGAAAAATAAGTTGGAAAATTTTTCAAAAAAAAAACTTAAAAGATTTTTTGAAAAAAAAAAAAAATTTCCCTCTCCGTTCCCCCCCCCCCCCCCGATGTATTTCTCCCCTGTTATAATTACCCTCACTTATACTTCCCCCTCCGTTTATACTTCCCCCTCCTATATTGTTACTTCTCTTTAAGGAAGTTCCTGTCGGAGCCAGCTCCAGACTAGTACTTTGCTCATTTTTTTTTTTGTTAAGGAAACCCTAATTTTACAACATTGTCTTTCTCTCTGGGGGTTTATTGGACTTCAAAAACGTGATATTTTTCCACATCTCATAATTTTTTGAGGAGTCTGGCATTTTCACCAGGATCTACAAGTTTTGAGAGACGAGAGCATTTTGTCGTCTGTCTAAGAAGAAAAAAAAAAGTTTAAAAAAATTGCCAGGCATAATTTCCACGAAGGTGAAATATCTCACGCTACGAGCATTAACAAACTTGCAACCTCGAAAGGCTACAATTAAGAAGCAAAAAATCGCGACGGTATTAAGTTAAATCGTTAACCTCATTATATAAATTAACAGGTCTTTAACCTCCATAAATCATCTCAGAATTTTTCCAAAAATCATGTCAGCCTTAAATAAACAGGGCTTTTAAATAAAAAAAAATTTTAGAAGCTTAATTCAGCGTTTCTGAACGAAAATAACATCAAAAGACTCTGTCATAAACAAATATCGGTTTGATTTTCAGAAATTAAACGGCCCAAAGGGTTTATTTTGTAAAATTTTCCCTGACATTTCAAATGATTTAACGGTTCAAATATTATATTTATAGGTTTATCTTCTTAAAGAGGTTTAATAAAAGATTCATTTGAAAATTTATTCGATATAGATTGCTTAGATTAATGTTTGCTCGGTAACAATGGATCAGTTCGCCTTGAAATTAGATCTGCCGAACTGAAACTTCATCAATATCTCTCACGTTTGTTTGAGAGCGTTTCAAAAGCAATTAGTGCGAAAGTGATTTCCTAATCGAAATGACAAATCGAATACAAGTCACGGGGCTTAAAAAAGGAATTCAATGGAAGTGTTGAAAAAGAGAAAAAAGGGGATTTTGTCTTTTTTTCCAGGATTTCCCGTCTAGATTTGCCCTCTTTTTTTGATCCACTCTTGATGACGTAGAACATCAAGTGGATCGGAATCGAAAAACATTTGCGGTAGATAGAAACCTAAATAAGGTTTTTGTTCAAAGATATTGCCTTGTTGACGTATATGTCGCTAAAAATGATGGGGAACTTCCCTTTTTCGTTTTCGTAAACACTTTGGGGAAAAAAAGACAAAAGTTTCTTAAAAAATATTTTTTAGTTCCTCAAGGAGAACTTATTGTGACACCCTTATGTCTCTGGAAAAATATCTTCCGGGCTCCATAGAAGGAAACTAATAATTAGTGATCTTTACCGATCATGTGTTGTCTGTCGTGCCGGCCGTCAGTCGCATTTATACGAAACACTTCACGTCCTCAATTTTCATCTGCTTTTTACCTTAACAGTTATCAGTAATCTTCAAAATTTACTCATAAGTTATACTTCCCCTCTCTTATACTTCCCCCTCCGTTATACTTCCCCTCCCTTACACTTCCCATTTCGTAATATTTCCCCTCCCTTATACTTCCTCGTTATACTTCGAATTCATTGGATGTCCTATCCCTTTAAGCTTGAAAAGACTTGTGAAGAATTATGAAACCCAGCTTTAACCTTTGCGATATGTATTCATAAAAAATGCCATCAAATGTCTCGAAATGAACAATAAAAGAATTACTTAGATTCCAACGAAAAACAAGCTCTTCTAAATCGAATCATGGAAAGCTTGTATTTTCCGGGCCGAATTGAATTTTCATATAAGGGGGGAAAACTTGAAAGGTATAGAAGGGAATTTTCGTTGTTTTGATCTTTTCCTTCTTTTCCCTTTTTTTTTTTTTCAATTAGACCGAAAGCCGCGAGAAATCGCGCTTTTATTTTGTCATAAAATCCGTTTTTCAATGTGCTTTCCGGCGATAAAACGAAATGACCCGAGACCGAGTGTGTACGTGATGTCAGGCAATAAAGCAACTTGTTCTCAAACTCCTGTTTTCCTCAGATAATATTCATGTTCTACTTATAAACTTTCGCAGATTTGGGGAGAAAGAAAGTTTTTTTTGGTGATGAAAACTGAAATTAAAGATACTAGGAAAAAAGTACTGGCAGGAGCTGCCCTCGACGGGAACTTCTGAAAAGTAAGACCATTTTTTTCATCCCTACTATAGAAAAAAATCTAAGTATCAAGGTAGAAATACTTATAATTAGGTAGAAAGTACTTTTTTGAAGTGCTTCTAACGAAAACTTCATTAAAGAGAAGTAAGAATATAGGAGGGGAAGTATAAAGGAGGGGGAAGTACAAGGGGGGGGGGGGGGTAAAACGGAGGAGGAAGTATAACGGAGGGGAAGTACAAGGGAGTGGAAGTATAACGGAGGGAGAAGTATAACGGAGGGGGAAGTATAAGAGGGAGGAAATAAAACGGAGAGGGAAGTATAACGGAGTGGGAAGTATAACGGAGAGGGAAGTATAAGAGAGAGGAAATATAACGGAGAGGGAAGTATAAGAGAGGGGAAGTATAACGGAGGGGGAAGTATAACGGAGGGGGAAGTATAAGGGGGAAAGTATAACGGAGGGGGAAGTATAAGAGAGAGGAAATATAACGGAGGGGGAAGTTTTTTTTGAAAAATTTTATAAGTTCTTTTCTTTTCGAAAAATTTTGTGTCAAGGTAGAAATAATGGGATTTTTGCCCAAGAGAGGTCCCTCTCGTAAGGCGTGAAAGTATGAAATTACTCCCACTAAAATGATAACTAAAATGTTAAAAAATGGTTTTTTTACACCAAAAATTCTTAAAAAATATAAGGAGTAATTGGTGAAAATCGGATTAACGGTTCGGCCGTAGCGAATTTTTTACTATTTCAAACGGACATATCTCCGCCTTAGTTTAGTTAGTTTCTTGTTCACCGGCTAAAGAAAATTTGGTGAAAATCGGTTTAAAACTGTGGCGTTGAAGTTTTCCGGAAAAAAATGCAACGGCCGGCCGGCACAACAGACAATGTTGAAATCGGTAAAGATTCGTTTGACCCTCCGGGGTCTGGAAGACCCTTCCCCAAAAACCCGACGTCCAGTGTATCACAATAACTTCTTTCAGGAAGTTAATAACTTATGATTTATTCTAATTTAAAATCAAAAGACGTTCGGGGCGTAAGTTTTACCATCTGAGAAGAGTGAGTCGAAGGGACGAAGATCATTTTTCAAAGCGCTTGGAGGGCGGCAAATTACCTTAATCTAATCAAGATCTCCCTTAATTACCTTTAATTATTCGTCACCTTAGTCGTAAATTCGAATCTTGCATTTGACGTTTTTTAAATAAAATTAATTTCGAAGTCAATATTCAAATTTTCGCCTCTGTCGAAACGTTCACAAATGAGGTCCTAAACGTTGAGATAACTATCTGGGATCATTTAAAAAAGGGCGAACGTGATTACTCAGATTTAATCTGGGACGAACATCCTTTTTCGGAACAAGCCGAGACGAGGTGTCGGAGCGGGCAAATTGCCCGTTTTACCGGCTTGTTTAATCTAATCAAACAAACTGGAACGTGTCGGCGTTAGACTAGGAGGTATCCCTAGCGCGGGAGTGAAAGCACTTTCTGAATATCTAATTTGTCCATCAATCAATTTTTTTTATAACGCGTTTTTTTATAATAAACATCATGTTCTCGGTTTAAAAGAGTCGGGGGGTTTGCGAATCGTAAAAGGAAGCCAAATGAGGCCGTTAGAGTGTGAATCGCGGGGTTGCACGTGGTTCTCTAACGAGACTCACATGACTTGCATATTTTAAGTGCACGTGTAGCTCTGAGTCATTTGGATCGATGCTAAAACCATTGTTATTGGCCCCGTTCCGGGGTGCACGCGGTATCGCCCCGTAGGAAAACCTCCAAATGTTCAAAACGCGAACTTTTCAATCTGTTCAACACGTAAAGCACACCTTCCGTCATAAAAACGCCTCGTCATAAATTCAACGTAACACAATCTTCTCAGAAGAGAAGCATTTTTAACATTTCGTCAATTTTATTGCGTACTTTCCGTCATAAAAGCAAACTGTCATAAATCCGGCATACCACAAACCTCTCATCTACTAAGACCTAATTGGCATACGCTAACCCTAGTAGAAGGAGAAGCGAGCTTCCCTCTCCAACCGTTTCAGCCAATTATGACGATTAGCCGCCAGACGAATTTATGACAGTTTGCACCAAATAATAAATAAAATAAAAAATCAAATTTTCATAGAAATGACCTACTTTTCACACTTTTTAACTTCCTTAAAAGTTATTGTTTTACCCAAGGTGTTTGTATGACCGAAGGTACAGCGACAGATAGGGTTAGCGTGTGAGAGGTTTGTTGTATGACGGATTTATGACAGTTTGCTTTTATGACGGAAAGTACCTGACGTTTTATGAAAACGTCGAATTAAATTGACGAAATGTTAAAATTGCAGGGGCACAAATCTCATCCGAAAGTATTCCCGTCCTACTATCTTCTCGTCCTAAAAATATGTGTAAAATAAAATATGACTTAAAATTAAATTAAAATTGTATTCTCATCCGAAAGTATTCTCGTCCTACTGTCTTCTGGTCCTAAAACTAACGTACAAAAACTGCTGCGTCACGTCACGGTCAGTTTGTTTGTTTATTTTTGCGAGGATCAGCTCGTTTTGTGACACAAGGGGGTTAATTTTTTCCTCTCGCGAGGATGTGCTCGTTTCATGACAAAAGGGGGTTAATTTTTTTTTTCTCGCGAGGATCAGCTCGTTTTATGACACAAGGGGGTTGATTTTTTTCCTCTCGCGAGGATGTGCTCGTTTTATGACACAAGGGGGTTAATTTTTTTCCTCTCGCGAGGATGTGCTCGTTTTATGACATAAGGGGGTTAATTTTTTCTTCTCGCGAGGATGTGCTCGTTTTATGACATAAGGGGGTTAATTTTTTTCCTCTCGCGAGGATGTGCTCGTTTTATGACATAAGGGGGTTAATTTTTTTTTTCTCTCTCGCGAGGATCAGCTCGTTTTATGACACAAGGGGGTTAATTTTTTTCCTCTCGCGAGGATTTGCTCACCCTGTAGGCGGCACTGGGATGGATGATGAGCTCAGTAGGCGCAAAAAGGAGTTTAAAATTGCGGGGGTGGAACGCTGCCGCATTTCTCCGACGCAGCAATTTCTGTACGTTAGTTTTAGGACGAGAAGACAGTAGGACGAGAATACTTTCGGACGAGATGTAGGCACTCAAAATTGCTTCTCTTTTCACTTCATTTCAATACGTTGAATTTATGACGAGGCGTTTTTATGACGGAAGGTGTCCCCCTTTACGGGTTTTAGGAGAAGGGTCTTCCAGACCCCGTTTTTGGCTATGAATAATACGCCAATAAATGACTAACAAGAAGTGAAATCCGGGAGTCCGGGAAAACTTGGCCGGTTTGTTCAAGTCCAGAAGGCTCCGCAAGATTAAAACCGCCAACCTCGCTCCTCTTTTCCATAATTCACGACGCGCGGAAGGGAGGGATTCCAAAATAATAGCACAGATTTATTGGAGAAAGTTGAGTCGCATACTCCACGCGGTCTCCCCCTCCTTTTTCTGCAAAATCAGTTGTTCAACCACGGTCGTTTGTCACTTTCTTTTATAAGCCTCAAAAAACCGGTCAGAGAGGAAAAAAAAAAATTTTTTTTGGCACTCGATTAACCGAGAAATCGATACATCTTGTAAAATATTCAAAGTCTAATGAAACTTTTTTTCTAGAAGAGCAACCCTAATTTACATTAAATTAACAAGGAGCTTAAAAATAGAGGACGGCATCACTTTTTTTAAGTAGGTGTACATAGCGAAGGTATAAAAAAGAGGTAGTTCACCGTTCATCTTATTACCAAGTTTAATTAACGTTGAATTGTTTATAAGGGAAGGAAAAATAGACTTTTTTTCCCTTTATTTACAGTTAGGGTCGGATTTAATCTCAATATCACGTGAGAGGTGAAAAAATTTTCCTTTTTGTATGCATAGTGTCATTGCGGTTGTGAGCGCGAGAGAAAAAAGCTTGTTCTGACAATCCTTCGTAAACAAAAATTTAAAAATTACAGGTTTTTTTAACGTAAATTTTTTCTGTGGAAAATTGTAGGTGAAAAAAATAAACGTTTCTACTTTTGTATAAACAACGTTAAAAATACCACCCATAAAGTTTTCGGGTGAGGAAAAAAAAGCAATATGCATACAAATGGAGCAGGGATAAAAAAAAATTCTATTTCAAATCCACGAATTCCGAGAAGTAAGACACTTTTACTTTCCGAATAAAAGTCAGAGGCGGTCGTAAATTGTATCGGGGCGGAAATAGACAGTGCCTATTAGTCGGGGAGTCTGCGGTATTTATAGGAAGGGCAACCTACCTGAAAGTCATTTTAAACTTTTCTTATTTCACCTTCTTCTGATCCACCCTCCCCCTCCCCCCTAAGGATCTCGCTCCGTTGCGTGCGCAAAGTAAGAAGATTAAGGAAGGCGCGGGAAGAAGATTGGAATTTATAAGAACGGAATATTTCAAGAAATCAAGGGGTTGAGTAGAATTTTTTTTTGTAAACTTCATTCTTTGGGATCTATCACAGTAAATTTCTTTTCTTCAGAAATTAAAATCTACTGCAGTGGATTTCATTTCTTCCAGTTTCCAAATTGTATATACTAAAATCCACATATTTCAGTATACCTACCTCCCTATTGGTTTTTTTTCAAAAATGCACCCATTTTAGTAAATTCACAAAATGTATTTTCTTGAAAATCAACCAATTTAATTGCATTTATTTTCTTCCAAATCTACCTATTTTAGTAGATTTGTTTTAATTATAATCAACTCACTTATGTAGATTTCATCCGAATCCACCTATTTTAGTAGATTTGTTTTAATATATGTATTATTAACTGATTTATGTAGATTTCTTCCGAATCCACCTATTTTAGGAGATTTGTTTTTCTTTACAATGAACTCATTTTTGTAGAATTCATCAAATTCTGCGTAATTTAGTAGATTTATTTTTCTACATAGTCTACGCGTTCAATTTAAATTTCTTCCAAATCTGCCTATTTTAGTAGATTTTTTTCTTCTTTATAATCAACTCAGTCAAGTAGATTTCGTCCAAATATACCTAATTCATTTAAAATCAATTCAATGTATAGATTTCTTCCAAATCCACCTATTTAAATAGATTTGTTTTTTTTTATTTATTTTAGTCGATTTGTTTTATTTACAATATAATAATCAACTCATTTAAGTAGATTTCATCAGAATCCACCTATTTTTGTAGATTTTTTTTTCTTTATAATCAACTCATTTATGTAGATTTCTTCAAATTCTGCCTATTTTAGCAGATTTATTTTTCTTTTCAAATTCTGCCTATTTTAGTAGATTTATTTTTCTTAATAATCTACGCATTCAAGTAGATTTCTTCCAAATCCACCTATTTTAGTAGATTTGTTTTATTTACAATACAGTGAAACTTCCCAATAACGGACACTCCTGGGGACCGGAAATTTGTCCGCTATATAGAGGTGTCCGCTTTTCGGAAAATAGGAAAAAAAAACTTTTAAAAAAATGAAAAATGAAGTTAAATTTCTGATTAGGAAAACATAATATGTATTATTACATACAAAGATACGATATTACATATGTACATACATATTAAAAATAAAAAATTAAACTTTTAAAAAGTCGGTAATTTTGAAGTGAAGTCAAGAGTACATACATATAAGATAACTGAATTTTATAAATAAAAGACATGGTGAGGGACAAAAAGGGATTAACTAAGGTCAAAGATCATAAGTAAGACGCAAAATGTAAACAAAACATCTCTAGAACAACAGAATGTCAATAAACTTTGTCCTTGAAAAACCGTGCTGTCCGCTATTAGGAGACTTTTAGGGGTGAAATTGAATTTTTCAGGCTGTCCGCGTCCGTTATTGAGAGTGTCCGCTTTATAGAAATATTTAGAATACCTTTTCCTATGTTTTAACGCCGGGGAATCTGAATTTGTCCGTTGAAGGGAGATGTCCGCTTTTAAGAGGTGTCCGTTAAGGGAAGTTTCACTGTATAATAATTAACTCATTTAAGTAGATTTCATTCGAATCCACCTATTTTAGTAGATTTGTTTTATTTACATATTAACTCATTTAAGTAGATTTCATTCAAATCCACCTATTTTAGTAGATTTGTTTTATTTACAATATAATAATTAACTAATTTAAGTAGATTTCATCCGAATCCGCCCATTTTAGTAGATTTTTTTTCTTTATAATCAACTCATTTATGTAGATTTCTTCCAAATCTTCCTATTTTAGTAGATTTGTTATTTCCTTTTTTTTAATAATCGACTCATTTAAGTAGATTTCATCAGAATCCATCTATTTTAGTAGATTTTTCTCTTTATAATCAAAAAGAAAAAAAACTGCCTATTTTAGTAGATTTATTTTTCTTAATAATCAACGCATTCAAGTAGATTTCTTCCAAATTCACCTATTTTAGTAGATTTGTTTTATTTACAATACAATAATTAACTCATTTAAGTAGATTTCATTCGAATCCACCTATTTTAGTAGATTTGTTTTATTTACAATATAATAATTAACTCAATTAAGTAGATTTCATTCGAATCCACCTATTTTAGTAGATTTGTTGTAATTTTAATCAACTCATTTATGTAGATTTCATCCGAATTCGCCTATTTTAGTAGATTTTTTTCTTTATATTTTTATGTGCATAAGGAACGTTCAGAAGGCGAAAATAACGAAAGTTAAGGGCGTTTAGGCTCTTAAAATTTTAAAAGAATCAGATTAAACTTGTACGATAATCATACGTGTTCACGTATGCCGTTTTTTCGGCTTAATTTTAACATTCTTTTCAAAATTACTCCCATTAGAAAGTGCCCGAAAACTTTTCAAGATTTTTGGGGGCGTAAAACGTTTAAAATACGCCCTTACGATAAAAAACATTTAGTCACATCTGCTAACAGGCTCAATAATCATAAAAAGAGGTGAACATCACTTGAAAAGGGCACATGGCCTCTTTCCAATCGGATAAAATTTTATTAGTACTTACTAAACAATCATTTTACGAACGTGCAATAACAATAATTTATTGTCAACAAGTATAAGAAGAGTGGAAAATAGAGCAATGACTATCAACGATGGCGATATCGTATATCTCTTGTTCTTCACGCGACAAAACTCCCATGTGGAGGCAATAATTACTTATTTACGAGGCAATAACTTGTCGCCTCTTCTAAAAGGATATAAGGAGCAGGGAGGGGAGGATTCGAACTCGGTTATCTCTGACGGATAGTCTCGGACATAAAAGGGAGAAAACCACCCAGAAAATCTTAAGAATGATTGTACAATAAAAAAAATTTATGTACAAAAAGATAACAAAAAATCGCTTTTTGAGGATTTAAGACTGAGAAATAAAGAAACTTTTAATTTGCATTTAAATTGCCACCCGGGAAAGCTTTCAAATAAAAAACAAGAACCCAATTTACAGGGTTTTTAAATTTATAGAGAACGATGCAGATTGGAAAAACATTTGTTTTGAGTTTTATTTCCGCTCTTGGGGTAGAAAAGAGCTAATTAAAAGCTAAGAATTAATCCCAACCCCGACGTTCGAAACATCCCCAACTCCAATCGAAAAGCGAACCATCCCCCTTTTTTCAAACAGTGCAGTTTCCCAGGGATTAACTCGAGCGGAATTTTCTAATTTAATTGTATCGGAGTTAAATTGAACAGCCCTCGGCGTCGTAGAAATTCGTGTAATCAATTTAATGTACTCGTCATGACCGATTTGTGCCTGTACGGTAAAACACAAAATCGGGTGTCCGGAAATACATCGAAAGCGTTAAAAAAAAAATGGTTTTATGAAAAAAAGTTAGATGTAAACCCCCCTTAATTTAAATCAAAGAATTTGATGGTGTAGTTTAAAATGCCTCTGGATGTACAGGGTGCCCCCAACAGAACCTAACTTCGTTATTTCAAATGAGAACCCCTACTTTTTATTTCAGATTCGTAATCTACGCAAAATTTCAAGTTGATTTGACTATTCATACGACCATTTTTGACAACTTTAAAAAATGTCAAACTTTAGCGTTTTTTGGCGCTAAAATCCGATAAAATCGACCTAAGAGACTAATTTTTGCTCTACCAGACGTGTTTGTGAACACCCTGTATAAAACCGTATCCCAGAAATTAACAAGCAATTAGAGACAAAATGAAGAAGCAACTACAGAGACTTCTAATATTGAATTATTTTATTTAATTAGTCAGAGAGACGAAGAGAAAATTAAAGACACTCAAACAAAAGCTGATTAAAATATTACAAACGTCAATTAAATTAATAATTAGACTCCATTCTAGGAAAAGAATGAAGAATAAAAATAAAGATCAACAAAAAGGCTTTTAAAAAACGCCAGAATATTCCAATGGCAAACCATATAAAAAAATATAATAATAAAAAAAGAAAAGGGAAAAAAGTTAGGACAAGGAAAAAGTGTGGAAAAATGCTATGTAGAAGTCTAATTATTTCGGAAAGATGGAAATCTGGACAGACTATTTTTCAGCTGCTATTTATACCTTCTATACGGTCAAGAAAAAGGCTTTCAAAATTGTTTAGTATGGACAAGTAACCCTTCAAGTCTGGAACAAGCATTCCTGGAAACATTCCTCAATTTTTCAAGGAAAAAGCCAACATTTTAAAGGGTTTTTGGCTGCTTTGGTAATTTTGCCTAAGATCCTCTTTTTAACTAATTGGGCTTTTTCTCACTTTTTTGGGTAAATGAACACCTTTTTACACGAATTGATCCCCTGATTCTCTGGGGATCTTCCGGCCGAAAAGAAAAAATCGTTTGTTGATTTTTTTATTTTTCTTTCTCTTCTTGGTTTATCACCATCTTTCCAGGGTTTTCTACGATTTTTTGGAAGATTTTTGCCAAATACCATAATTTTTGTGTGTCATTCAATAGTTCTCAAAAGTACTTGTTTGAAGAGCTTCCAACGAAAACTTCCTTAAAGAGAAGTAAAAATTTAGGAGGGGGATGTATAAGGAAGGGGGAAGTATAACGGAGGGGGGGAGTTTAAGGGAGGGAAAGTATAAGGGAGGAGAAGTATAAGGAAGGGGGAAGTATAACGGAGGGGGGGAGTTTAAGGGAGGGAAAGTATAAGGGAGGAGAAGTATAAGGAAGGGGGAAGTATAACGGAGGGGGGGAGTTTAAGGGAGGGAAAGTATAAGGGAGGAGAAGTATAAGGAAGGGGGAAGTATAACGGAGGGGGGGAGTTTAAGGGAGGGAAAGTATAAGGGAGGAGAAGTATAAGGAAGGGGGAAGTATAACGGAGGGGGGGAGTTTAAGGGAGGGAAAGTATAAGGGAGGAGAAGTATAAGGAAGGGGGAAGTATAACGGAGGGGGGGGGGGAGTTTAAGGGAGGGAAAGTATAAGGGAGGAGAAGTATAACGGATAGGGAAGTTTTTTTTGGTTCTAATTTTTTTTTTTTTTTAAATGTTCAGTTTTCTTTTTCGAAAAAATTTCTAAGTTTTTTTTTAAACAATTTTCCGTTTTTTTTTTTTAATTTTCCGAAAACTTTATAAGCTCTTTTTTTTTTTTTTTTTTTTTTTTTTTTTTTTTTTTTTTTTTTTTTTTTGAAAAATTTTCAAGGTAGAAATAATGGGATTTTTACCAAATAGAGGTCCCTCTCGTAAGGCGTGAAAGTATGAAATTTCTCCCTACTAAAATAATTATTAATGTTAAAAAGTTTTCTTTTTTTTTTCACCAAAAATTCTCAAAAAATATATGGAGTAATTGGTGAAAATTTGGTGAAAATCGGACAAACGGTTCGGCCGCAGCGAATTTTTTAAAATTTCAAACAGTCATATCTCCGCCACTTTTTCGAAATTCAAAAATCGCCCTCGTTACATTCGTCTTCGCCGGCTAAAGAAAGTGTGAAAATTTGGTGAAAATCGGTTGAAAACTGTGGCCATAAAGTGTTCCGGAAAAAATGCTACGGCCGGCCGGCACCACAGACAAATTTGAGATCTGTATGGATTCGATTTACCCTCCGGGGTCTGGAAGACCCTTCCCCAAAAACCTGACGTGGAGGGTATCGGAAGTAAATTAGCTTTCGGTAAAGGCCCAACTTTCTTTGAATTTTTCACCCTTTCCGAGGAATCGGGAACATTTCATTGGAATGCTCAGTATTATGGTAGGGTCGTAACATTTTTTCTTAAAATAACACAGATTCTCCGCGTTAGTGATCAATAACTCTTATCAAAACGTCAAAAGTGTAAATAGTTCGAACTGAGAGTACAGTAAACATTTACATAAACTATAGGCATCCATCCAAAAGAAACCCGAGAATCCAGAATAATCCACAATCTAATATGATATCTTCCTCAAAGTGTTTTAGGCCACACAAGAAGCGTGACATTTTTTTCTCACTCGCTTATCTAAAGGAGACACTCGACAGGAATTGTTTATTTTCGAAGACGTTCCAGAAGGCTCGTGGTCAGATGGCCCGTGAAAAAGAAATGTGACAAAAACGTCTTTTGTATTTCCATTCCATGAGACCTTCCGAACGATCAGTCTCAAAAGTAACCTGAGTTATAACCTATTGTCGATATTAATGGCCCTGTGGTGACAAGATTCTCCGAGTCTATTGTCCGACTACAAAGCGATTGTTACCAAAGAGGGAATATGTTAAACACCTACGGCATTAAACACATCATTGACTATGATCAATATTAATAAAAAGAAGATATTGGCAAAGAGGATCTGTCAGGGAAGAAGATTGGAAGGAAAATATATTTGAGTCATTGTACCTGAACAAAAGAAGGGTGAAAAGATATAAATGTGGAGGATTCATTACAAAGAGGGGAGGATTTTCGAGAGAAGAATCCGTTCCTTTTATATCAAAAAATCAGATGCCTTTTGTCCAAAATCGACAGATGTAGATTCACAATTACGATTTTTTTGACCAAAACACTAAAACATGGCACAACAAATTATAGTATTAGATAAGCCTAAAAAAGGGAAAGGAAGAGGGAAATCAGGTAGAGGAAGCAGAGGAAGCAGCGCGGGAAGAGGAAGTTCTGCAAGAGGGAGTTCTGCACGAGGGAGTTCCGCACGAGGTTCAAGTGCAAGAGCGAAACCTGCAAGAAGAAAAACTGAAGACGGCCCTTCTCCGACTCAAGCTAAACGACTGGGATCCGATTGGTGCCTCCCAAACGGTACTCAAAAACTAAAATTCTCAATATCTACATTTTCTTTTCAGTCCCTTCTCCAAACACATACAAATTAAAAACACTTGTCGGATACGAAGATCACGACCCTTCGAAATGGAGAGAGCCGGCGTTTTCGATGGGTCGAAAAAAAGACGAACTAAAAAAGGAAGGAGGACCCGGGCCGAAATACAACCCAGGCGACGTGACAAGATTCGGACCGAAAAACCCTTTGATGTTTTCCCTCGGGAAGAAACACAGTTCAACAGGTATAATGAGTAGTTCCCCAGAATTAAAAATAATCGGACATAGACAAAGATCTGCTCCCAGGGCCTGGGAATTACGCTCCAGAAAAATATGAGGATCCTAGATTTAGAAAACCTCCGGCGCCAACGCTAAAAAGTCGATTGAAAGAACTAAAAGGACAAGAGATGCCAAGTCCTGCTGAATATGGACCACCCGGCGGAATAGGAAATCCTCATCCGACTATAAATGCAGCACCAGCGGCAGTTTTGTAATATTTATTTTATTTTGAACATAATGATTTTCTGTAGGATGTCACGGAGGCCGTCAAAGCCTGGATTTAACGCACCAGCGCCTAATACGTATGGCAGCCCGAATCTTGAACTGACAAAAAAGGCGGCACCGATGGCATCTATAAGTGGAAGGACGGCAGACAAAGACTCGTTGTCAGGACCAGGACCGGCCGCCTACTTCCCATCGCCGAACAACACAAGATCCCCTCCGGCCTTTTCATTCGGAATCAAACGTTCTAAATGCCTTGAACCTTTCAAAGAACCAGAATCAACGGCGAGCTTATGCTAAATATACACAATGAAACATTATTTTTATTTGGTGTTTGTATTAGCAAATATACGAGTCGTCGTCGTCTCCAGCGCCGTAGGTTCCGACGCAGTCTTTGTGACGTGAACCGAAAGAGAATGCGGGAGTTCTGGGGCCGTTTGGGTTCGGCAAATAAGCAGGGCCGGGGCCGAGAGGTGGTGGGTTCGGTCGTGGCCTCCCTAATATTTTAGCATAACGAGGTTTCGCACGAATTTTATTCATGTCGGGCGCTCCGTACGCTCCAGGTCCTGGTCCGATCGCTTTGACTTTTTCAGGGTGTCTAAAACTCCTTTAAAATTTATAAGTCAGTATTTTCTTTCAAATAAATAAATTTACATTTTTATGGAACGAGAAGGTGGAAGTCGTGGATTGTAAGCTCCGGGTCCTGGTCCGATATGTTTGTAAATTGATTTCGGTCTACCGAGCAAAGCAGCAGCCGGAGGGCGAGGACGGTTTAAATCTTTTGTATTCTGAATATTGTACGCCGCAGGGCCTGGGCCGATGCCTTGAGCTTGAAGGAGTTATTTACACGGTATTGTTCACGTCTCAAACTTACTTTTTCCTGGGATCCTTTGTAAAAGGGAAAACGCTGGTGAATAAAACTTTCCATATCGATTATTCTTCCCAGGATCGTAGAGAGCTCCGTTTCCGGGACGCGTTTTCGGCCGAGGGAAACCGACCCTTTTAGCCATAGAAAACGCCGGATTTCTGTATTTCGTCTGACAATGATCAGGGTAACCGACAACAGGTGGTAATTTATACATTGGGCCAGGACCTACAACACGATTAGTACAGAAAAAAACGTCCTTCCATAACTCACCTTCTGGCGGGCAATAAAAAATTTTCCCATGCTTTCGCACCATCTTCAGTGTTGAAAATTTAATTCGGAGAAAATGTTAAATTTTGAATAATGTCAAAATATCATGTGAAAACTTACATATGATTTATAAGGAAAAGTTTTTCTTTTGTTATGAACATGGACTGCGTCGGAGTGGACCCTTGCGGTCAATTTGGTTAGAGAAGGGCTCCCCCTTAGGGAGAAAACCCTTCGTATTTCTGAATCTTTGAAAGAAAAGAAGCTTTCTTTTCCTTTTTGTCGAATCGACACTACGAGAAACTCGTTAAGGTTTTATTCAAAAACTCTCCAACCAACAGAATCTCGATAATTCTTGATTCTGTATACCAAAAACCGCAGTTATATCTAACAATAGTAAAATCTCGATAATCCTAACTTTTTAACTTCCTTAAAGAAGTTATTGTGATATTAACAGCCTCAAAGGAGTTATTGCGATATTAACTGCCTTAAAGGAGTTATTGCGATATTAACTGCCTAAAAGGAGTTATTGCGATATTAACTGCATTAAAGGAGTTATTGCGATATTAACTGCCTCAAAGGAGTTATTGCGACATTAACTGCCTCAAAGGAGTTATTGCGATATTAACTGCCTCAAAGGAGTTATTGCGATATTAACTGTCTTAAAGGAGTTATTGCGATATTAACTGCCTTAAAGGAGTTATTGCGATATTAACTGCCTTAAAGGAGTTATTGCGATATTAACTGCCTTAAAGGAGTTATTGCGATATTAACTGCCTTAAAGGAGTTATTGCGATATTAACTGCCTTAAAGGAGTTATTGCGATATTAACTGCCTTAAAGGAGTTATTGCGATATTAACTGCCTTAAAGGAGTTATTGCGATATTAACTGCCTTAAAGGAGTTATTGCGATATTAACTGCCTTAAAGGAGTTATTGCGATATTAACTGCCTTAAAGGAGTTATTGCGATATTAACTGCCTAAAAGGAGTTATTGCGATATTAACTGCCTTAAAGGAGTTATTGCGATATTAACTGCCTTAAAGGAGTTATTGCGATATTAACTGCCTTAAAGTAGTTATTGCGATATTAACTGCCTTAAAGGAGTTATTGCGATATTAACTGCCTTAAAGGAGTTATTGCGATATTAACTGCCTTAAAGGAGTTATTGCGATTTTAACTTTCTTAAAGAAGTTATATTGTGATACCCTCCACGTTGGGTTTTTGGCGGTTCAAATCGAATATTAATCTTTACCGATCACAACTTTGTCTGTGGTGCCGGCCGGCCGTCCGACCGGAGCATTCTTTTCGGGAACACTTCACGGCCTCAATTTTTTACCGATTTTCACCAGATCTTCACCAAATTTTCTTTAGTCGGTAAACAAGAAACTAAAGAGGGCGATTTTTGAATTTCGAAAAAATGGCGGAGATATGTCTGTTTGAAATTTCAAAAAAATTCGCTGCACCCGAACCATTGGTCCGATTTTCACCAAATTTTCACCAATTACTCCTTATATTTTTTAAGAATTTTTGGTGAAAAAAAATTATCATTTTTTGAACATTAATTATCATTTTAGTAGGGAGAAATTTCATACTTTCACCCCTTACGAGAGGGACCTCTCTAGGCCACAAATCCCATTATTTCTACCTTCTTGACACTTAGAAAATTTTCCGGAAAAAAAAGAGCTTAGAAAATTTTTCAGGAAAAAATGGGCAAAAAAAAAAAAAAAAGAAAACTCGGAAAATTTTTCGAAAAATAAATTCCCCCTCCGTTATATCCCCCTCCCTTATACTTCCTCCTCCGTTATACATCCCCTCCCTTATACTTCCCGATCCCTTATACTTCCCCTCCCTTATACTTCCCCTTCCGTTATACTTCCCCTCTCGTTGGAAGCTCTTCAAACTAGTACTTTTTACAAATTCGTCCCCTCCCACCTTCATGGACATAAACACAAAGAAGGAGAAGCTACCAAAACGATGATCTTGTCTTAATTAAAGGAAACGACGTCCACGTCTAAAGCCGAAAGGAAATCCATTAGAGCCTGGATAAAAAAAAACGTCTATTACAGCCGAAAAGGAAAAAGACCTACTTAAAAAAAATACGTTCAGGTCTTTTATCCGAGGTACCATTAGACGTTCTGAGAGAGGCGGAAAGCCGAATGGAGAGCGATCGCTCTTCCTAGATAATCTCGAGCCTGACCCCTCTTGTCACCAACTGAATTCTTTCCCTTCTCTTTTTTACTCTCAGTTACAAAATTGATCATTTCCAAATTGAGTGCATTGAATATTTAATCAAGGGCAAATATTATTGTTTGGCGATCGGGTTCATCTGCATCTATTACTGTTTGTTATCACAGCATCGAATCTGCATTGAATTACTCCGTTCAGAATGTTTTTACAAGCCTTCCTTTTTAATTTATACTTTTTTTTAGAAACTAATTTCAATAAAAGCGTTTCTATCAATAAAAGATTTCTATTTAAACAAAAGATAAGGTTATGGGTTATATTTTATATGAAAAACATTCGATGCACTTAGCAATATCAGAGAAAAGACGGAATAAAAACTAAAAGGGATGATTAAAATGGAGAAGTCGACTCAGCGTAATGAAAGAGAAGCACGTAAACAGCGATTAGGGTTGTGGCCGGAGTGAGGTTAGTGGAAAAAAGATCTAAGTGGGTTAGAAAGGACACTTAAGGGTGTTACCAAGAGAGAGGAGCGATAAATAAAAACGAGAAAGCTACGGGGAAAAGATGCCTTGAGAACAGAGATGGCTGTAATCGTAATTATGATTACGTAATCATAATCGCATTCGTTTTGGTTCAATCAATCAATCAATCAGTTCCTTCATTGTATGAATCCTCATTTGGATATTACAAGTTAAAGGGAAAATACGCCTTGGGAATAGAGTCTATAGAGATGACTGTAATCGTAATTACGATTACGGAATCATAATCGCATTGGTTTTGGTTAAATCAATCAATCAATCAATTCCTTCATTGTATGAATCCTCATTTGGATATTACAAGCTAAAGGGAAAAGACGCCTTGAGAACAGAGATGGCTGCAATCGTAATTATGATTCCGTAATCGTAATTATGATTACGTAATCATAATCGCATTGGTTTTGGTTCAATCAATCAATCATTTAATTCCTTCATTGTATGAATCCTCATTTGGATATTACAAGCTAAAGGGAAAAGACGCCTTGAGAACAGAGATGGCCGTAATCGTAATTATGATTCTGTAATCGTAATTATGATTCCGTAATCGTAATTATGATTACGTAATCATAATCGCATTGGTTTTGGTTCAATCAATCAATCAATTCCTTCAATGTATGAATCCTCATTTGGATATTACAAGCTAAAGGGAAAAGACGCCTTGAGAACAGAGATGGCCGTAATCGTAATTATGATTCTGTAATCGTAATTATGATTACGTAATCATAATCGCATTGGTTTTGGTTCAATCAATCAATCAATTCCTTCATTGTATGAATCCTCATTTGGATATTACAAGCTAAAGGGAAAAGACGCCTTGAGAACTGAGATGGCCGTAATCGTAATTATGATTACGTAATCATAATCGCATTGGTTTTGGTTCAATCAATCAATTCCATCATTGTATGAATCCCTCATTTAGATATTACAAGCAAAAGGGAAAAGACGCCTTGAGAAGAGAGATGACCGTAATCGTAATTATGAATACGTAATCATAATAGCATTTGTTTTGGTTCAATCAATCAATCAATCAATCAATTAATTCCTTCATTGTATGAATCCTCATTTGGATATTACAAGCTACAGGGAAAAGACGCCTTAAAAACAGAGATGGCCGTAATCGTAATTATGATTACGTAATCATAATCGCATTGGTTTTGGTTCAATCAATCAATCAATCAACTCCTTCATTGTATGAATCCTCATTTGGATATTACAAGCTACAGAGAAAAGACACCATGAGAACCGAGATGGCCGTAATCGTAATTATGATTCTGTAATCGTAATTATGATTCCGTAATCATAATCGCATTGGTTTTGGTTCAATCAATCAATCAATCCTTCATTGTATGAATCCTCATTTGGATATTACAAGCTAAAGGGAAAATACGCTTTGGGAATAGAGATGGCTGTAATTATTGTAATTATGATTTCGTAATCGAAATTATGATTACGTAATCATAATCGCATTGATTTTGGTTCAATCAATCAATCAATTCCTTCATTGTATGAATCCTCATTTATATATTACAAGCTAAAGGGAGAAGACGCCTAGAGAACAGAGATGGCCATAATCGTAATTATGATTACGTAATCATAATCGCAGTGGTTTTGGTTCAATCAATAATCAATTCCTTAAATGAACATAAATAGTACTTATGAGAAACGAAAAAGCACTAAATACAATACATACAGTAAAATACATAAACAATATACAAAGACTTGAAAATTGATTTTAAAAAAATTGTTGCGTGTCGGAATTAACAACAACCGGACTACAATAGAGCAATCGTTTTATCAACATAATCAGAGGAAGCAGACGTTCATAGCCCACATAGCACAGCCCACTCGGATGCAATTATCCAATTTTCAACTTAAGATTTGAACCCGAAATATGTCTCAATTTCTTGTAACGAAAAAGAAAAAAAAAAAAGTAGTAGCGACATCATTTGTCTCCAAGTCCCCAAGTACTTCCAATCTCTTGAGGGAACCAGGAAATATAAATCACAGGAGAGCAAATCAAAGAATAAAAAACTCAAGATAAAAACGTTCGCCTAAGATGGAGCGATGTTTAACATGGTTTTATTGAAACACTACCGCCTCATCGGCATTTCGAACACGTGGATCTCATTTGTAAACGCCGGATGCCTAATATGGTAGATCATTTGAAAAAGAATGAGGGCGCCTCTAAACAACTTTTAATTGTGTTTGACGTGCGAAGAATTTACAAGAGATAAACCCCAAGTTTCAGGGATGAGACTATAACTTCAATTCCCTTGGTGATTATCATTAACCTTCTCGACTGGAAAATACCTAAATCCGATTTCACGATTCGATGGAACAATAGATAAAAGTTTGTCAAGCAGACTGTTTATAAGAACGTACAAAGCGGACGTTTAAACTCGAATGATAGTTTTGCGTCTCACGTTCTCGGGATGCGAAATTTGCATGTCACTCACGCTGACAATCGCAAAACCGGTCCCTTTGTTGAATCGACTAAAATCAAACGAGAAGAACGTTTGTTTCTGACATGATTCATTTTCTTCCCAGATGGAATTATTTAACGTCTAATTAAACAAACCTTTTACAATTTATCCATGAAACTCCCACATACCTGAAACATAGAGAGAGAAAAAATTATTACTCTGAAAGTTTTTTTTTTTTTTTTTTTTTTTTTTTTTTTTTTTTTTTTTTTTTTTTTTTTCATAAAAAAAGCAAACGTTCTAGTAGGTAAACGGCATGAATTTACATCGTTTACCTTCCGCGAGAAGGAGATTTACGGTTTAATATCCATGAAAGGAATTAACGAGCACGTGTTGCATCCCTCCGGTTTTCCATGTCCTCAGTTCCGCCGTCTAATTTCCCCGTTATTAATAGACAAATTGCCCATATTATAAAATGGGGATAACCGTATTGCGTATTTTTGCGTTAAGGTTTAAAACCTTCGGTAAAGGGTGAAAAAATTGTTTTATCCCAGTTGAAAATTGATAAGTACTTTTTTATTCTACTTGTTGTTTTTTCAAATGAGGGGTTAGAGGTGCGATCATTTATTCATAGGCAGGAAAACATTAAGAAACAAATGAGAAAGACCCGGGGTGAATAAGTTATTTGAAAGAAATTATAATTTTCATTAAAGACATAACAAAAAAATGTTACTTCAAAATAAGGTAAGTTAAGAGTGAGACAAAGAGAGACGTCAGAATTAACGTGAGAATTAACGTCATAGAGACCTTGAATTCAGTTCCCGTGGTGGCTACCAAAGTTTGTTAACGCTGATGGACTATCGTGATGAACTGTAGTCAATAGTGATGGACTGTAGTCAATAGTGTTGGACTGAAGTCAATAGTGATTGACGACAGTCAATAGTGATGGACTACAGTCAATAGTGATGGACTACAGGCAATATTGATGGACTACAGGCAATAGTGATGGACTACAGTCAATAGTGATGGACTACAGTCAATAGTGATGGACTACAGTCAATAGTGATGGACTACAGTCAATAGTGATGGACTACAGTCAATAGTGCAGGACTACAGGCAATAGTGATGGACTACATTCAATAGTGATGGACTACAGTCAATAGTGATGGACTACAGTCAATAGTGATGGACTACAGTCAATAGTGATGGACTACAGTCAATAGTGATGGACCACAGTCAATAGTGATGGACCACAGTCAATAGCGATGGACTGCAGTCAATAGTGGTGGACTATCGTCAATAGTGGTGGACTATTGTCAATAGAGAGTTTCAGGGAATCGTAATTTGCCCTTCCCGTATCCGACTTACCCAAGGTCATATGATTCGAGCCTCGACTCGTGTACGTGAACGACTCACTTCCCGACTCCGAGTAAACGTAAGGTTATATTTTACGAAGGTTATTTTGTTATCTCGCCGGGTTCGGAAATCATCAACAGATTAGCTAAAATCGAAGAAGGAAATTGATTCCGCACTTTTTGGAAGGATTTTGCTAGTTAAAATTAAAAAAAAAACTATAAAGAAAACTTTATACCCACGTTAAGTGAAAATTGGCGGGAACGTTTTGGGGATAGGTAATTTCTATGTGCTGTTATAGTTAATCAGAAAAACCACGTTTCGATCATCCTAAACCTGGATAGCTCGTCGGGCCCATTCTCTGGATCAAAAAGTGTTGCCGGCAAACCGCCCATGCGAAGTAACGAAACTACTGGTACATCGCTGGCCTTGTGAACGCAACTGGTGTCCAATTATGAAACTACGAAAATGACGTTTGAGTGGACTAACAAAACGCGGGAGTGGGATAGTTGCCTAGCAACTAATACCTAATGCCAACGCTTGAGTAAATATCTTCGCAGTACGCTCAGCGATGTAGTCAGAGGCCCCTCCCTCGATTCACGAATTTGCTCTAGTGAGAACATTCTGAACTATCTGAGTCGAAACGACTCCCTGAAACCGGGTTATAAAGCCTCTACGAGAAGACCTTTCCCATTTTGTGAGTCGTATACGGGAAGGGCAAATTACAATTCCCTGAAACTCTCTAATATAGCGCTTTTAGTGCTGATGGACTAAAGTCAAGATTTGACATTTTTTCCTCCATGGTTGGCACCCCTGAGGATAAGAACAATAAAGATGTCGAATCTTGTCAACAAAAGATTAATCAAAACACGCTTTTGAACCTTATCAGCGCATTTTTAAACTCCAACGGATTGTTCTTATCCTCAGGCGTGCCAACCATTAGAACTACGATGGACAAAAGAAGGGAATCTGAAAGCCTTTATTTTGTTAAAAAGGGGTGGGTTAGAACTGTTGGCTTTTTAATTAACCAAAATATTAAGTGGTTTTATTTTATTAATAAAAAAACCCACAAAACCCACTTGAAGTCTTTCACACGCCTACGATAATCGAAGGGAAGCCCGTAGGCGATAATTTGACTCATTACGAATAATAATTTAAATCACACGAGGCGCCTGTCCGGATTTTGATCGAGTGCTTCATTTGATGCAAATAAGAGAAAAAAAAATTTTGGGGAAGAGTTAATTAAACAATGCCCGGGATCGTCCCTCTGAAGTAGTCACGTTTTTACGCCGCGGCGGTGGGAGGTCGTAAAGTGCGATGGGCGGCGGAAATTTACACGTAGGTGGGCCCTTTTTAAGAATTTTCCATGTAGGTTGGGTATCTTTCAATCGGCTTTTGGCCCAGTGCCAAACGACATTTACGAATAATTTCCATAGGTTAAATAAGGTAAAATAAATAAAACATTTTTTTTAATCAACCCTTTTTCAGAAAAACGCAGATTTGATAGGAAAAAAAAACTTAACGAATTTTCTTCGAGGAATTTATCAAAGTCTAATTAAGTCAGATTAAGGGAAGCTGTTTTAAGCCTCCTGAACTTAACTCGTGTGTAATTGGCTTCCCTTCTCTCAAGCCTCCCAAGCACTTCTTGGGTTAATTCGAAAGGTGATCACTTCAAACGGACATCAAAACGGGAAAATCTTTTCCAAGTGCTAATGCGGTCGGGGGGCCGTTTAAGTGGAAAATAAGGGTGTTTACCTTTGTTTGCACAACTGTCCTCCCATTGACACGGTCGGTAAAGAGAGAAAAGACCTTTTTTTTTTTTGGGGTTCTCTATTGTCAAACTTACCCGCAGCTGCCACGATGGATTGAGTGCTTTCCAAAAAAGGGAACAATTCCATTCTTGACTCTTTTCAAACACCTTTTACCTCTCTATTCCAAGAAGTTATAGACATTAATAAGTCTTTTAGGCTTACGTGGACGTTACTTACTGTACTTAAAAAGAGTAGAATTTGCGCTTTCTAAAATTGATCCATTCTTAAAATTTTCTTGCAATTAAACAAGTTTTTCTTCCGGAAAAGGAAATCCTTCAAGTTAAAGAAAAAATTTAAACAGAAGTTTTGCCATTGGAGAAACGAAGATGCGGGAGTGAAAGAAGAAGTAGATTCAAGGAGCTTAATATGAATCATATTTTTTCTCCTTTCTCAAGCCGCTTCGACTCACCCCTCTCAGCAAAACTTACGCCCGCCCCGATTTTTTTAACCAATCCTTTTTCGAGTTCCGGACGCCATTTTTTTAAATAATCATTTTCTGTGTAGAAAACAGAAAAAAAGGGCCAATTATTTGCAAATTTCCCAAAATAGAAAAAAAAAATCATTTTTTAACTTCCTTAAAGAAGTTATTGTGATACTATCCACGTCGGGTTTTTGGGGAAGGGTCTTCAGAACCCGTAGGGTAAATTTGAATATGGATCTATACCGATCTCAACTTTGTCTGTGGTGCCGGCCGACCGTCCGTAGCATTTTTTTTCCGGAACACTTTACGGCCATATTTTTCAACCGATTTTCACCAAATTTTCACCAATTACTCCTAATATTTTTTAAGAATTTTTTGTGTAAAAAAAAAATTATCATTTTTCTACATTAATTATCATTTTAGTAGGGAGAAATTTCATGCTTCCACCCGTCACCAGAGGGACCTCCCTTGGGCAAAAATCCCATTATTTCCACTTTGATACTTAAAACAATGTTGAAAAAAATAAATAATAATAATAAAAATAAATAAAGTAAAAAAACTGCAAATTAAAAGAAAACTTTTACAAGAAAATCCCAAAATTCCCCCTCCCCTATACTTCCCCCACCGTTATACTTCCCCCTCCCCTATACTTCCCCCACCGTTATACTTCCCCCTCCGTTATACTTCCCCTTCCGTTATACTTCCCCCTCCATATTGTAACTTCTCTTTAAAGAAGTTTTCGTTGGAAGCTCTTCAAACTAGTAGGTACTTTAAATCAGCCTTCAACCAAAAAGGTTATTGTGGCACAAAAAGAAGCAACTTCGAATGCCACGAACATTAAAGATGAGTCGAAAACCTTTTTTTTTCCCCAAGAAAAGGGAAACTTAAAGCATGAAACGCTATTGGAGCACTTCCGATAACTTCCGAAAGAGCTTTTGCCAGTAGAGGGGTTACCGGAATAAATAATTTATAGAGAAAAGTAGGGTGAAAAAATCCGACTATCTCTTCTCCCTACATTTTTTTTCTCTAGTACGTACGTAATAAGATGAAATTCACGGAAAATACCCGAAAATCCCCAAGCTTGGGGTTTATATGTTATTTAAATATAGAAGAGTTTTTTATAAAGTTTTTTTTTATGTTAGGGAGTTTTTAGGCCGAAAAATCGTAAAGTTTTAATTCCCAATTTAGGACGAGTTAGTTTTAACCAAGTTTTCTATCAGATAAACGTCAATGATCCCTTTTTTTCGCAAGTTAATGCTCGAAAGGGGAATCAAGATCTCTTTTCGGGGTCCCACCCTCAACAAAATGAGGGATAAACGTTGTTCGCCCTATGTTTGTAATCCTTCAGACATTACCTCTAATCCTTCAGGACTTAGGTCAGTCTCAAGATAAAGCTTTTATCTCAAATGAGCATTAAATACTCCTTTTATCTTAATCAGACTGGGGTCGAAATCCTATTAAAAATTGACGGTCCCTTTGTTTTAAAAGGCGAGTTCTACGTGTAATATTTAGAGAAAATTAGAAAACTACTCAAGACTTTGTGAGGGGATGAAGAAGGGGGTGGTAAAAGTTTGTTCAATGTATTATGACAGGAGCGGTTAAAGCGAGGAAGCTGTGCCGCGGAGTGGGAAAAGCACCTACTAGTTTATAGCCGGTTCGCCTCAGGGGAACATTTGGAATGAAAGTGCTTTTCAACACCCCCCTTTCCCCACAACACACTGTCTTATTCCGCATCTTGAATATTTCATCCGACTCTTGTACATATTTTAATATCTTACCCTTAGACTTTTAAGAGAATCTGGTGTTTTTAGATGTAAAATCGCATTTCGGATTTTTTTTTCCCGGCTTTTACGACGCAGAAAAAGAGTTTTTTTAACACGAAAACTTGTTTTTGCAATAAACCCTCTTTCAAAAAGGCCCAGGAGTTACTTTAGAGGAAAAGTTTAATATCCAGCATACAAAGAATTTCACTCATGAAGATAAAAATCAAGAAAAAGATGTTTAACATTTTTTAGTTTTTAGACAGCGAGATCGAAAAATTTTTCTACATTAATTTAACTCGGATTATTCGTTCTTTGTAGGTGCAAAAGGTAAAACCGGATGAAATCAGACAAGGGGTTCTGGTACTTTACTTAGGGCGTGGGAGGACAACGATGTCCGTGACGCCCTCGGAGGGAATTAAGAGTTGGCGATTGTCTTTAAAAAGTCGAGGAAGTCCAAAAATTCGGGGTTTTTATCGGTTATAAAACTTAGAAAAACTTCGAGCTGCTCTTAACCAAAATACCTATCAATGAAAATAGCCGGGAAAAGGAAAAGTACTTATTTGTAGAGCTTCCAATGAAAACTTCCTTAAAGAGAAGTAACAATATGTAGAGGAGGGGAAAGTACATATATGGGAAGGGGAAGTATATAGGAGGGGGAAGTATATAGGAGGGGGAAGTATATGGGAGGGGAAGTATAACTGAGGGGGAAGTATAAGGGAACGAAAGTATAACGAAGGGGGAAGTATAAGGGAACGAAAGTATAACGAAGGGGGAAGTATAAGGGAACGAAAGTATAACGAAGGGGGAAGTATAAGGGAACGAAAGTATAACGAAGGGGGAAGTATAAGGGAACGAAAGTATAACGAAGGGGAAGTATAAGGGAACGAAAGTATAACGAAGGGAGGGAAAGTATAAAGGAGGGGGAAGTATAAAGGAGGGGAAGAATAAGGAAGGATAAAGTTTCTATTGCTTTTGAAAAATTTTCCAATTTTTTTTTGTGAAAAATTTTTAAAGTTTTTTGTTTTTTCGAAAAATTTTCCAGGTTTTCCTTTTTTTTGCGCTTTTTTTTTCTTTTGAAAAATTTTTAAAGTTTTTTTTCCAAAATTTTTTTAAGTGTCAAGGTAGAAATAATGGGCTCTTTGGCCTAGGGATGTGCCTCTCGTAATGGGTAGAAGTACGAAATTTCTCCGTACTAAAAAAAAAATTATAATTAAAAAGTGGCAATTTATTTACATCAAAAATTCGTCAAAAAATATAAGGAGCAATTGGTGAAAATTTGGTGAAAATCGGATTAACGGTTCGGCCGCAGCGAATTTTTTAAAATTCCAACAGACATATCTCCGCCATTTTTCTTCAGCGGCTAAAAAAATTTGCGTGAAAATTTGGTGAAAATCGTTTGAATTATCGTTTGAATTGAGTTCCGGAAAAAAAATGCTACGGCCGGCCGGCACCACAGACAAAGTTGAGATCGGTATAGATCCATATTCGAATTTACCCAACGGGGTCTCCCCAGAAACTCGACGAGGAGGGTATCACAATAACTCCTTTAAGAAAGTTGAAAGAAAATCGGGGCTGATAGCGCTTTCGGGGCCGATAAGGCGGGGAAATTTAGGCGTTTTTGAGCGAAAGTAGACTTTTTTGGCAAACAAATCACAGAGGACTAAAAAAAAGGTTCTCAAGCAGAAAGCCGTGGAAAACAGCAACTAATACTGTGAAAACAGTTTCCTCAGCCGAGAGCAGAGTATAATCCAATGATACCCTGGAAACCAACGAAAATCTAGAGAGAAAGTTTTTGGGCCGAAAAACTGAGTTGAAGGATCTATACCGATTTGTGTGTGTACGCAGAAGCCACTTTTTTAAAAAGTTATCCTCCTTCAAGTTAGCCTAAAGACAGGACTTAATTATTAAAGACGGAGGCGGATTTAGGCTGAGTATGTTTTTGTTGGAGTTAGTGAAGTGAATTAAGCTTAAAGTTTAATGAAAGCAAGAACACATGTAGTGTTACTTAAGTAAGGCGAGTTTTGTCGCAGTGGGCGCACTTGTCTCACCTGTAAGATCCCAGAACCTTATTAGTCCCCGAGCACGTAGTAACCATCAATTTAATTGAATCTCCCACGTGGGCTCCTTTTGTTCCACAAGATGTCGCAATAGTCGGACATCAAGCTTAATTCTCCCTTAATTGCATATACCGTTAGGCTTAAAACCTTAAAGATCGACCTTTGAAGGACCCTTTAATCAAGGGGAGTTTTCGAAATGAAATTAATCCTACAATCGCAAGTATAATTAACCTGCGTATCTGATTTATGAGTATACCCTCGCCCACGCCCTTCTCGAAAAAAACCGAAGGTATAAAATAAGCTTAGAAAAAGTCACTCGGAATATAAAGGGAGGAATATATTAAACTATATTGTTGCATTAAGTTGTCGAGTACTGGGGTAGGCGAAGGTTAAACGAGCATGAAATTAAGCATTAGGTGGACAGAACTCCTACGCCGGTTTCATTAAGCAGAGTTAAGAGTCTACGGAGCTTTTAAAAGCCCCGACCCTTCTAAAATCTTATCCCTTTTTAACCCACAAAAACCGGGGACGAATATTCAGAAGGATTTGCGGGAAAAAATGCTTTTGGTTTATTTCGTTTTAATTTCAATTATTCATAACTTTCGTGAAAAAGTTAAAGATAATTTAAACATTTGGCTTGAAACAACTTCTTTCCTGACTTTCTATAGTATCAAAGATAAGAAGCATTGTTTTTAGACGAATTTGCCCACATTAAATGTTTTCAATGGTCGATCGCCCGAAAAACACTCCATGGGGTCGTTCTTTACTGTCTACCGGCCAAAAAGCACAATTTTAGCTTTTGAATACTAGCTTTCGAGCGTTTAACACCATTTTTTAAGGGTTTAGGGCCGTTTTCCTCGATTTTCACGTCTCCAGACATCCCGCAGACGGTGGAAGAATCAGAAGGTGGAATGCCGGAAATCATACAAGAAGAATTATCAAAACCATATGATTCTCCAGACATCCCGCAGAAAGTGAAAGAATGCCGGAAATCATACAAGAATAATGATCAAAATCATATGTTTCTCAAGACATCCCGCAGAAGGTGGAAGAATCAGAAGGTGGAAGAATGTCGGAAATCATACAACAAGAATTATCAAAATCATGTGTTTCTCCATACATCCCGCAGAAGGTGGAAGAATGCCGGAAATCATACAAGAAGAATTATCAAAATCATATGTTCATCCAGACATCCCGCAGAAGGTGGAAGAATGCCGGAAATCATACAAGAAGAATTATCAAAATCATATGTTTCTCCGGACATCCCGCAGAAGGTGGAAGAATGCCCGAAACCATACAAGAAGAATTATCAAAATCATATGTTTCTCCAGACATCTTGCAGATGGTGGAAGAATGCCGGAAATCATACAAGAAGAATTATCAAAATCATGTGTTTCTCCAGACATCCCGCAGAAGGTGGAAGAATGCCGGAAATCATACAAGAAGAATTATCAAAATCATATGTTTCTCAAGACATCCCGCAGAAGATGGAACAATCAGAAGGTATAAGAATGCCGGGAATCATACAAGAAGAATGATCAAAATCATGTGTTTCTCCATACATCCCGCAGAAGGTGGAAGAATGCCGGAAATCATACAAGAAGAATTATCAAAATCATATGTTCATCCAGACATCCCGCAGAAGGTGGAAGAATCAGAAGGTATAAGAATGCCGGGAATCATACAAGAAGAATGATCAAAATCATATGTTTCTCCAGACATCCCAGAAGGTGGAAGAATGCCGGAAATCATACAAGAAGAATTATCAAAATCATATGTTTCTCCGGACATCCCGCAGAAGGTGGAAGAATGCCCGAAACCATACAAGAAGAATTATCAAAATCATATGTTTCTCCAGACATCTTGCAGATGGTGGAAGAATGCCGGAAATCATACAAGAAGAATTATCAAAATCATGTGTTTCTCCAGACATCCCGCAGAAGGTGGAAGAATGCCGGAAATCATACAAGAAGAATTATCAAAATCATATGTTTCTCCGGACATCCCGCAGAAGTGGAAGAATGCCGGAAATCGTACAAGAAGAATGATCAAAATCATATGTTTCTGAAGACATCCCGCAGAAGGTGGAAGAATGCCGGAAATCATACAAGAAGAATTATCAAAATCATGTGTTTCTCCAGACATTTAACACCATTTTTTAAGGTTTTAGAGCCGTTTTACTCGATTTTCACGTCTCCAGACATCCCGCAGAAGGTGGAAGAATGCCGGAAATCGTACAAGAAGAATTATCAAAATCATATGTTTCTCCTGACATCCCGCAGAAGGTGGGAAAATGCCGAAAATCATATAATAAGAATCATCAAAATCATATGTTTCTCCAGACATCCCGCAGAAGGTGGGGAAGAATGCCGGAAAACAAACAAGAAGAATTATCAAAATCATATGTTTCTCCAGAGATCCCGCAGAAGGTATAAGAACGCCGGAAATCATACAAGAATAATGATCAAAATCATATGTTTTTCCAAAAATGTTTATGAGTTTTCCGGAAAAGTTCAAATTACCTTCTCTGTGAGGGCAAAACGGAAACAATACCACAACTTAAGGTCATAAACTCATAAAAATGCATAAAATTTTGGCTAAAAAAAGGTAATTAACAGCAAAACTGGAATTTTAATGTCTAAATTATTTCTCGACATAAATCGCTATTGAAATAATTAAATAAACTAAAAAGAAGCAATCGTCCACATTAATATGCAAGGGCATGTAAAATAACATTTTTCGTTTCTGTAATTAATTAGTTCGTGACATTAAGTTCGTGATGGTATCTATAGCCAGGAGGTATTTCCTTGGTTATTTATATCGAACCTTCTACATTTATCGATACTCCAGATTCGATAGACCATAAATTTCCACGTCCCTTTTATTATTTACAACCTATTATGAAACTATATTATATGGTGTATGAACAAATAAATTAAGTTCTTAATGCAGAGGTTATCCTATTAAAATGTTTATATACAGAATAAAAGCTAGTGTTGAAATGTACACAATAAAACGGGCTTTATCTTGAATTTAATAAAAAGCAATATTTGATGTACACAAGGAAAAGAAACGCCTTTTTATGGTGTCGTAAAAAAAAAAGTTTTACCGGATTATTTTTCTGAAACAAAAAGGTAAAAAGTTACTTTACAGTAAAATAGTGGCGTTCTGTGTATAAAATTGTTCAATTAGCATCGAGAAACCTTGGAATTCCTTAGTTTTTATCTTCTCAAACTAATACGCGAAGAATTTAAACTTTTTATCATAATTTTACTCCGAGATCTTTGAATATAAGGTTTATCCAACCCGTTGTAAATCGATTTTAGTCTTGTACTTATATGGTTTCTCCATAAAGACCTCTGGTCACTCCCCTTACATGAGCTATTATTAACTTCCTTAAAGAAGTTATTGTGGTACCCTCCACGTCGGGTTTTTGGGGAAGGGTCTTCCAGACCCCGGAGGGTGAAATCGATTGATCTTTACCGATCTCAACTTTGTATGTGGTGCCGGCCGGCCGTAGCATTTTTTTCCGGAACACTTTACGGCCACAGTTTTCACCAAATTTTTTTAGCCGGTGAACAAGAAAGTAACGAAGGCGATTTTTGAATTTCGAAAAAATGGCGGAGATATGTCTGTTTGAAATTTTAAAAAATCGGCTGCGACCGAACCGTTGCGTTGGTCCGATTTTCATCAAATTTTCACCAATTACTCCTTATATTTTTTAAGAGTTTTTGGTGTAAAAAAATTACCACTTTTAAATCATTATTTTTTTAGTAGGGAGAAATTTCATACTTCTACCCGTTACGAGAGGCACATCCGTAGGCCAAAGAGCCCATTATTTCTACCTTGAAACTTTTCGTGTCAAATTTTCGAAAAAAAGACCTTAAAAAATTTTTCAAAGAAAAAAAAATAATAAAAAAGCGCAAAAAAAAAAGAAAACCCGGAAAATTTTTCGAAAAAAAAAACTCGGAATTTTTTCAAAAAAAAAAATTTCCCCTCCGTTATACTTCCTCTCCCTTATACTTCCCCCTCTGTTATACTTCCCCCTCCTTTATACTTCCCCCTCTGTTATACTTCCCCCTCCTTTATACTTCCCCCTCCGTTATCTTTCCCCCTCCTATATACTTCCCCCTACTGTATTGTTACTTCTCTTTAAGGAAGTTTTCGTTGAAAGCTCTTCAAACCAGTCTTTTACCTTAGAAAGGCTTTTTTGGACGTTTTATTGGAGATATTTTTTAAAAAGAAATGCAAGCACAGCTGAAACAGAAATCGACGTTTTTATCCAACATTCCTATGCGTAGATCTGATATCAGCTTTTTTCCCCACCGTTTTTGACCCTATAGGTCGAAATTGGATAAAAGTAAAATACCTTTTGTATTCGTGGCTGTACGGAGTGACAATCAGTCTACCCCCGATGTTCCCTTCGTCCCCAGCTCTTTCCGACACCAGTCAAATTTGTATTTAAGCACTTGTCCCTTCCCTCGACCCTCTACGTGGTCCGACTTGACAACTCGTTCGCCCCGATGAATAAAATATCGGCTATCTCTCTCCGGGTACGTGAACAAAAGAAAACTGTAATCAACTTACCTGGATTCACTGTACTGATAAAAAAAAGGCTATCGCTTTTATTATGTTTCAAACCTTATGTATCCATTCAATAAAGCCCAGTTGCTAAAAATGGAAAGCCAATGAGAAGCCTCCATGATGCTAGACGGGAGCTTCCAAAAATTCGATGTCGAGAAAATTCTATCGCTGAACTTATCGGGATGATTTATTTAACCCCAAAAACCCATTTTTTCACGGTCTTTCATTTGTGCTAAATCCACGCACATAATGAAAGGCAAATTTTATGTCGGCATTTACATAGACGTTAGTTTGCGGTTTTAATAAGAAGGCGGAGATAATTGGAAGAGGGCTTTGATAAGGACAAAAGCCGGACGCCGACAATAGGGCCCTTCTCGACGGCAGAATTCCCTCTCAATCACGGCCATAACCACATCTTATTGTCTACGTATCGGATAATCCTCAACGACAGTCAATATTCATCAAATTAAAATATTGATTTCGTCATTCAAAGCGATTAATGCTTAAGGAGAAAGTCCTTTTTAACTCCTACTAATATTATATAAAGAGGTTTCTCCATAATTAGCCATTTGACAAGATTGAAACGGGCCGAGTGTTGTAACAGTAGCTAGTTCACGATTTTTCTTCACGCTAATTCATAAGTGTCGTGCAAGTAGAGTTTTAACAATTCAACATAAAGCAAATCACCATAAACTAGGAAAAGCAAAACAGCAGGCAGCCAATGGGAGCTCGTTTTATGAGAAAAGGGGGTTAATTTTTTCACTCGCGAGGATCAGCTCGTTTTATGGCACAAGGGGACCTAATGTATTTCCTAGAATTGTACGAATTGTCTTCAATTTATGATGAGATGTATTATGCCCAAACGACAGAAATAGTTTTATGGCGAAACGATAAGTTCTTTAAAATGAAAGACGAATTGCCAGATGAAGTGGTGAAATTGTTCATATTTGGGGGAGAGAGTCGGAGAGGGTACGTAAAAATTGAGGTTCAGTTTTTTGGTGTGTCACGTTGGCAGAACTGGTGAACGTTGCATTATGGTGAACTGTCAAGTTTCAAGGTTTTTGTCGTTTCACCATAATTGCGTTTTAAACGGCGAAAATAGGCTTGCTCTTGGGCTCTCCCTAGATGTATTATGCCCAAACGGCAGAAACACTTTTATGGCGAAACGACAAGTTCTTTAAAATGAATGTTTCCTTTATGTTCAACTGCGTTATGTTGAAACGACAAATTTTATATCGAAACGACAAGTCCCAACGTTTTCCCTTGCCCAAAACATCGGAACCAAATACATGGTAGGAAATGTAGTTATGGTAGGAAATGCATAAGTGTCGTGCAAGTAGAGTTTTAACAATTCAACATAAAGCTTTTTACCATAAACTAGGAAAAGCAAAAGAGCAGGCAGCCAATGGGATCAGCTCGTTTTATGACACAAGGGGGAGGGGGAGGGGGGGGGGTAATTTTTTCCTCTCGCGAGGATGTGCAAATTGCAATATGGTAACCTGTCAAGTTTTAAGGTTTTCGTCAATTCGCCATATTTGCGTTTTAACCGGCGAAAATAGGCTTGCTCTTTGGCTCTCCCTAGTTTATGTTGAGATGTATTATGCCCAAACGATAGAAACAGTTTTACGGCGAAACGACAAGTTCAAGTTTTTCACGTTTTTCTTCACGCTAATTCGTAGGTAAGTGTCGTGCAAGTAGAGTTTTAACAATTCAACATAAAGCATCCCACCATAAGCTAGGAAAAGCAAAAGAGCAGGCAGCCAATGGGATCACCTCGTTTTATGACACAAGGGGGAGGGGGAGGGGGGGGGGGTAATTTTTCCCTCTCGCGAGGATGTGCGAATTGCAATATGGTAACCTGTCAAGTTTTAAGGATTTCGTCGTTTCGCCATATTCGCGTTTTAAACGGAGAAAATAGGCTTGCTCTTTGGCTCTCCCTAGTTTACGTTGAGATGTATTATGCCCAAACGATAGAAACAGTTTTATGGCGAAAAGACAAGTTCAAGTTTTTCTTCACGCTAATTCGTAAGTGTCGTGCAAGTAGAGTTTTAACAATTCAACATAAAGCATCCCACCATAAGCTAGGAAAAGCAAAAGAGCAGGCAGCCAATGGGATCACCTCGTTTTATGACACAAGGGGGGGAGGGGGGTAATATTTTTCCTCTCGCGAGGATGTGCGAATTGCATTATGGTGAACTGTCAAGTTTTAAGTTTTTTGTCGTTTCGCCATAAAGGCTTGCTGTCGCTCTCCCTAGATTATAGTGAAGTATTAGCCCAAACGATAGAAACAGTGTTATGGCAAAACGTCAATTTCACATTTTTCTCCACTCTAATTTATAAGTGTCGTGCAAGCAGAGTTTTAAAAATTCAAAATATGTATTGCAATTCAAAATAAAGCAAATCACCATAAGCTAGGAAAAGCAAAACAGCAGGCAGCCAATGGGAGCTCGTTTTATGACACAAGGGGAGGGGGGGGGGGATATTTTTCCTCTCGCGAGGATGTGCGAATTGCATTATGACGAACTGTCAAGTTTTAAGGTTTTTGTCATTTCGCCATAATCTCGTTTTAACCGGCGAAAATAGGCTTGCTCTTTGGCTCTCCCTAGCTTGTTGTTTGACAAGTGTTATATCTCTACTTTATGGTGATACGTATTATGTTCAAATGCATTATGGTGAACGTTTTCGACTATTTTCTTTATGTTGAGGTGCAGATTTTTTATGGTGAACGGTCAAATGCATTATGGCAAACCGCATTATGTCGACACGTATCCACTCTACTGTCGCCGTTTTCCAGAGAGAGCGCTTGTTTCTTTTAGGTTAATTTTTCTATCAATCCTAATCCTAATTCCTAAATCCTAAACAATCCTAAAGGATCAGTCCCTATGTTTTCCCTTTAGTTTACATTTCTCTTCACGATAATTCATTTACACCGTGTCGTTCAAAGAGAAAGTACAAAAATTGTCCTTGTAATCAGGCCGAAAAACAAGAAGACTCTTTTGGTGGTCTTGTTGATTATTCAAATATGTATTTGAGTTTGAATAATAGTGTGTACACTGCTAGTGTGAAGAGGAAGAGGATGTGCGGTTAATAAAACAAACCAATACAATTTCCAGTCGACTGACACCATTGAACGTTGCCAGAGCGTTTAATCGTCATACTCCTTTTTTTTTCCCTCGAAATTCTTAAAGATCCACCGGAACAAATTGAGGGTGAAGAATCATCAATCATGTTAACAAGTCGAAGGTTAACTACATGTAATGTTGGTATTAGTTACGATGACTTGACACTGTTTTTTTAAATTATAGTGGACTTTAATGGACGTTATTTTGTTCTGATGCAAATTTTATGCGACTTAACGATCCCGTGGGATGGTGTACAACAATGGTTTTAACGATATTCTATTAACACCTTTCCTATATAAACTTTAATGAAGGATTTTATAGCATTTTTTAATATCTCCGGTGAAGAGACAAAAAACCTGAAGTCGATTTTCCTTTGATAAAATGACAAATGGGACATAGAAAAAATATTTTAAAAACTTCGATAAGGTCTAAGGGGGAAAAAAAGTTCTTTTTGAATAGGTCGGGTGGAAGAACCGTCGGTTTGGTATGCGCTACCTGGGAAACATCTGAAAAACTGATTCAGGCGACCTTAATCTGAGACGAATTTGTCGTTACATTAGTCACAGATGTAGTAGCCGTTATTTGATCTAATGACGATCCATTTTTACTCGTTTCATCAGGTACGTCTGGAGCTCCACCCAACGGGAACTTCCTCGAAGAAGCGCTATTTAATCATTTTTTCGTCCTTTCTATCGAAGACATTTTTTCATCGAAAAATAGAAGTTTTCGCCCCGTCAGGACACCCGGAGAATCCCATGATCGGTAAAGACCCCATTTCAAAAACCGCCACATGGATAGGAAGTTAATTTAAAAATATTTCTTATCTTCAGATTTTTCCTGCTGTAGTGCACGTTATTGGCCTAAAAACAGACCCTAAAAGTCAAAATTAAAATACAATACGTGACGTAAAAAAATGAGAAAGTTAAAATGGGCTTAAAAGTACTAGTTTGAAGAGCTTCCAACGAAAACTTCCATAAAGAGAAGGGACAATATAGGAGAGGCAAGTAATAAAGAGGGGGAAATATTAAGGAGGGGGAAGTATTATGGAGGGGAAGTATAACGGAGAGGTTTAGGGAGGGGGAAGTATAACGGAGGAGAAGTTTAGGGAGGGGTAATAACAGTTTAAAGCATTTAGACAATTTTTCAATTTTAATTTTTTTTGTACGGAAAATTTTGATTTTTTTAAAAATTTTTTCTTCAAAAAATTTTCTAAGTTTTTTTTTTTATTTTTTGAAGAATTTGCGGTTGAGTTTTTTTTTTAATTTTTGTTTTTTCGAAAAATTTTTGAGTTATTTTTTCGTCAAAAAATTTTTTTCGATTTTTTTTATTTGCAGTTTTTTTTTCTCTTTTCTCCTTTGTTTTTTCAAAAAATTTTCTAAGTTTTTTTACAACCAAAAATTGTTGAAAAATTGTAAAAAGTTTCAAGGTAGAAATAATGGACTCTTTCGCTTAGGGATGTGCCTCGATTAGCGGGTGGAAGTATGAAATTTTTCCGTAGTAAAAACACACGAAAGTCTGAGAGAAGGGTGTTTCCTGCCTAAGAAGTCTGAGAGAAGGGTATTTCCTGCCCTAAAAGTCGTAGTAAAAGGTGTTTCTTGCCCTGAACGTCTGAGAAAAAGGTGTTTCCTGCTCTGAATGTCTGAGAAAAGGGTGTTCCTGCCCTGAAAGTCTGAGAAAAGGGTGTTTCCTGCCTTTGAAGTCAGAGAGAAGGGTGTTTCCTGCCTTTAAAGTCTGAAAAAAGGGTGTTTCCTTTCCTGAAAGTCTGAGAAAAGGGTGTTTCCTGCCTTTGAAGTCTGAGAGAAGGGTATTTCCTGAAAAAAATGTTTTTTTGCACCAAAAATTCGTAAAAAATATAAGAAGTCTTTGGTAAAAATTAAGTGAAAATCGGACCAACCGCAGCGCACTTTTTTAAATTTCAAACGTGCATATCTGCGCTGTTTTTTCGAAATTCCAAAATCGCAGAAGATTATTTCTTGTTCAACTATTCAGGAAAGTTGTGAGAAAATTTGGTGAAAATCGGGTGAAAACTGTGGCCGAAAAGTGTTCCGGAAAAAATGCTACGGCCGGCCGGCACCATAGACAATTTTGAAATCGGTAAAGATTCGATTTGACCCTCCGGAGTCTGGAAGACCCTTCCCCAAAAACCCGATGTGGAGGGTATCGCAATAAATTCTTTAAGGAAGTTAAAAACATAGTTATAAAAAAATAGCTACCAATATTTTAGTTTTTAAATGGAAATAAAAACAAGTTCGGTGTTATTCCGTGTATAGTTGCTTACTAAGTGAGAAGACAAATTGTTTTCCTTCAAGTTTACTTAGTGCTCATTTGTTTGACTCGCCTCTGTTTGAGCTATTTGAAATATTTATCCTGGCGAGAGAAATTACGTTTGGAGAGAGAGAAGAAAATAAAAAAAGTTAAGATGAGCATTCAATTTGTATGAGATGGGGTCACGGAAGATATAAAAACATTTGGCTTCGATCCAGCTTCATTGAAAGACAATAGGGGAAACATGAAGAATTATGTGACATAACTGTTCTCCAGAAGTGTCAAAACAATTACGAAAAAAAAGTCTCGATTTTTTTTTACTTTTAGGAAACTTAAATGACGCTTTTTATACAGGAAAGTGTTGATGGAAGTTTGTTGGGGGAGTTTGAAAAGTTGTTATTTCTGTATAGGGAATTAAGAGGCTGAAAAAGTTTGAAATCGTGCCTTGATTGAGATAACACACGGGTAGGAAATTGTAAAACTATTAACATGTCCCGGGGTTTTTATAATTTTCTCGGAGGGGCTTTTTCGGTCAAAGTGCCTTCTCACGGCAAAAACCAGATGCTAATGGAGCCTAATTTAAAGTGAGGGCCTAGACCACCCGAAAACAAGGACCTCGCCCGATAAATTTCCCATCCCTTCTGGGACCCCCAGAGGGTTTACTAGTGCCGCAACTCTAAATCAACCCTTTTGTCCTTTTTTCGACCCTCCCACGGCGGTCAGATTTTTTAAAAACCTTTTGTTCATCTTAGATAAAGTCGGAATTACAGAAGATGCCCTCGCTTAAGATTAGCATAGCATTAAACTAATCTCTCCCTCAAATAATGTTCCGGCCAATTCTTTTTAATATTCCCAACCCAGTTTTATCTCCATGAAGAATATGATGAACGGATTGCCCAAGGGGGTTGAGTGATGACCAAGAAAACGAGCGCTATTTGTCACAGGGGATACACCAGGATCAAATAAGGAACATGCATTTTTCAAACCGTTTTTTTTATTCAACCCAACCTGTTTGTTGATTAGCGCTTCAAATATACGCATTTGTTAATGGTTCATTATAAAATTGGAACGGTTTCAAATTATACACAACTTGTCGAGGCTATAAAACAAACTCCATTAGATCCACCTGTCCCTCCTTCCATTTTCCTTTATTGTCCCTTTATTGCCCTAAGGTACACACTCCCTAATATCTCGGATTTTACGACTCTTCACTGACATTGAAATACTGTTCATTTCACATTATCGAAATACTATGAAGCAAGAAAAGGGCCAAACCTTTCGGTTTACAGGGAAATTTTTTATGAGCAAAAAAGATCTACTGAGTGGTAAATACCGATTTTGCGGTCCAAAAGGCCTTTTTCGCAATGTGTTCGAATATCCAGAAAACCATGAGATTTAGCTCAAAAAGAAATAAATCGTCGCGTTAATTCTAACACCGGACAAGTCATTTTTTGTCAGTTTTGAGTTAGTCATTGTTTCTGATGGTAAATTTTGTGGTGGATCGAATTCTGTTGGCAGTTTGACCCTATTACCAACATAAAACGCATAGTTCACGATTTAGCCAACAGGTAATGCATAGATTCAAAAGAGAAATTAATCCGTATTTTGGCTCTCCTGAAAACCTTGGAAAAATGACTTGTCCGATGTTAGAATTAACGTGACGAAATACAAAAAGTACTATGAAGACGACTTTTTTGCTTGTAAAAAACACCTAGCCTCGCAAAAACCCTTCTACAGCAGCCAGAAAAAGTTGTGTCAACTTCCCCGCCCTCCGATCTACACTGTAGAGAAAGAGGAGAGATGAAGCGCCCGTGCACCCGTTTTCAAAGCTCCCCTTGGCGGCGGCGCGAAATGCTTGTTTACAGGAGTGCATATTATTAACCTGACTATTGATTAGTTAGGAGCTATGTCATCGAATTCTCTAAAATTATTACCTCCGTTGCGAACTACTTTTCTTAGGTGATCAGTTGAACATGGAAATACTCTCAACATTTATTTAGGTATGAAATATATTAATCGATTACTGATTTGTTAGATGCTAAAATTTGGCCTAAAATCCCTTCTTTACAGGCTCTTCGCAGGGATTCCTCCTTTAATATTCTGTTAAGTGTATAAAAACTGTGTTATCCCTGATAAAAAGCGCGACGCCGCCAAGGGGAGCTTTGAAAACGGGAGAACGGATGCTTCAACACTCCTCTTTCTCTACAGTGTACATCGGAGGGCGGGGAAGTTGATATCATAACTTTTTCTGGCTGCTATAGAAGGGTTTTTGCGAGTCGGGGTGTTTTTAATAGCGATATCACATCTTTTTGTAGTTTAAATTAATAACTATAGGGCGAAATTTCAAGTTTAGTCCTCCAGGCTAAGGACACCCTTTAGTGCGGCAAAACGTACCCTAAAATTTCAGTTTTGCTCCTTTTTTTTTTGGGGGGGGGGGCAGATAATAGGTAAAATCTTTCAAAAAGCATAGGCGAAAGTTAAAAGGAAGCTCTGTGCAAAATTTCAAGTCGATTGGTCCAGTCACCCAGGCTGTCCACCCGTCAAAATGGCAAAATTACCATAAAAGGTCATTTTTTTGTTCATAACTTATTTGTGGGTCAAGATAATGGGTTGAATCTTTTAAAAGGCACTGGCTCAAATTGAAAGGAAGCGCCGTGCAAAATTTCAAGTCTATCGGTGCAGCAGGAGAGGCGGTAGCCCTGGCTAACTGAACGTGAAGAAGAAGAAGAAGAACACGAAAGGCGACAAAACGGGTTTTTGAAGTACTATATCTCGGCACCATATAAACCGATTGACTTGAAATTTTCAGAATTTACTCATATCGAATCATAGAAGACCTGTATAAAATTTGAAGTTGATCGGTATACAGGGTGCTAAGATCCAGATACCCGAAAAAAGCACATCGTGACGTGAACATACACTTGGTACTAGGGTTATTGCAATACTTCCGATATATCGGAATATCGATATTTTCCTTTCGATATTTGCGATATTTGTATCGATATTTTCCTTACGATATATCGGTTCTTTTGATATTTTATCCGATACGATATTCCTTACCGATATATCGCGATATTTTTACGATATGAATCCGAAAGAAAAAAGGGGCAACACACGGATAACTGATAACATCCGATGCGATATATCGCGATATTTCGGAATATCGCGATATTCTCCATCCGATATTTGCGATATTCTCCTTCCGATATTTGCGATATTTTCCTTCCGATATATCGGTTCATCCGATATTTTCCTTCCGATATATCGGTTCATCCGATTTTTTCTTTCCGATATATCGGTTCATCCGATTTTTCCTTCCGATATATCGGTTCATCCGATTTTTTCAAAAATATCGTATCGGATAAAATATCGGAAGGAAGCCCATATCGAATCAACCCTACTTGCTATCATTCGTACTTTTTCCGCGTATTTTGGCGGGGCCGAACGCTATCGAAGTTATGGGAACATTTAGGATAGACCATGCTCCATGGAGATTAACCAACGACTCTGAAGATTCCGCCACAAAGTTCAGGCAGATTTTTTTTTCTTTGCAAAAAGCCGGAGAAAGGTTGTCATGGTAGACCATAGTCTGATTAAAATCTTTTCTGGTTCGAGTATAACGAGCGTGAGGGAGAGCAACCCTCCTAATCCCTCATAAACGTCAATCATGAAGATTAAATGTACAGTTAGCTCCAACACGACTCTCCATCTCGGTGTGTCACTCCCATTGATTTAAAACGTTGTTAAAGTGTTGACATTCCATCTATTTTTATATTTCATCTGTCACATATTCAAAATTAAAATATATCGTCGCAAAAACAAATTGTATAAAAGTGAGAAAGTAGGAATGCAGTGTGGTGGCCTCGGCGTGAAAGGGAGACGGTTTCAAACGGAGAATCCAAGTGTGGGTGCGAGTATGTAATTACAGAGGATTCTAGAAACCCCTCGGGCAACTTTCCCGCTGACAAATGGAAGAGCAGGACCGTGGAAAGGTAGCTGACCATTACCCACGAGATTTAAGCATCAATAGAAACCCCAGTTATAACTAATGTCCAGCTATATTGTTTTATTCAAGGTGAGGAATCCGCTGTTAAGTACAAGAGACGCGGTAATACATCAAAAGTCCTCCTAAAGGAGCCCTTAATTCGTCCACTTAATGAGTGGAATCTAATGAGGTTGAAATCATTAGTCTGAAGACTTTCTGGTAATGCTTTCCATTCCACGATCGTAATTAGTAACAGCGGTAAAGTCTTCATTTAACTCCTTCGCCGCTCCACGTGTCGTCAAACAGACGAGTTTATAATGCTTTCAGAGTCGGGATATAAGGACCGAAACCATTAATCTTAAAAACTATAATTCGTAGAAAGTCGATCATTCAATTCCGAGAAAAAAGAACGCCCAAAAGACGATTTTGGACCAACATATATGAATGCGCATGCTTATCGACGATGAAAAACGCTTTGACAAGGATGTTATTTAGGGGAGGGACCAGAAAAACGACCAAAAATCCGTCATAAGAGCTTTCTAGAACGAATGGCCAAGAAGATTCTCGAAACATCGGTTCAAAACCGAGAAAACTTCAGAAAATCGGGTAAAAAGTGGTTTTCTTGGTAGAAAGAGGTCGATGAATCAATTCCGAGAAAAAAGAACGCCAAAAAGAAAATTTTGAACCAACATATATGAATGCGCATGCTTATCAACGAATAATACCATGAATAATGCTTTGAAAAGGATGTTTTTGGGGCGAAAAACCGAGAAAAACGACCAAAAATCCGTCAAAAGTGCTTGCTAGAACGAATGGTGAAGAAGATTCTAGAAACATCTTCAAAACCGAGGAAACTTCAGAAAATCGTGGGTAAAAAGTGGTTTTCTTGGTAGAAAAAGGTCGATGAATCAATTTCGAGAAAAAAAGAACGACCAAAAGACGATTTTGAACCAACATATATGAATGCGCATGCTTATCGACGAATAATACGATGAAAACACTTTGACAAGGATGTTTTGGGGAGGGGGGGAACCGAGAAAAACGACCAAAAATCCGTCAAAAAAGCTCTATAGAACGAATGGCCAAGAAGATTTTCGAAACATCTGTTAAAAACCGAGAAAACTTCAGAAAATCGGGTAAAAAGTGGTTTTCTTGGTAGAAAAAGGTCGATGAATCAATTTCGAGAAAAAAGAACGACCAAAAGACGATTTTGAACCAACATACACGTATATGAATGCGCATGCTTATCGACGAATAACACCATGAAAAACGCTTAGACAAGGATGTTTTTTGGGGGGAAACCCGAGAAAAACGACCGAAAATCCGTCAAAAGAGCTTCCTAGAACGAATGGCCAAGAAGATTCTGAAAACATCTGTTCAAAACCGAGGAAACTTCAGAAAATCGGGTAAAAAAAGTGGTTTTCTTGGTAGAAAGAGGTCGATGAATCAATTCCGAGAAAAAAGAACGACCAAAAGGCGATTTTGAACCAACATATATGAATGCGCATAATTATCGACGAATAATGCGATGAAAAACGCTTTGACAAGGATGTTTTTGGGGGGAAAACCGAGAAAAACGACCGAAAATCCGTCAAAAGAGCTTTCTAGAACGGCCAAGAAGATTCTCGAAACATCTGTTCAAAACCGAGAAAACTTCAGAAAATCGGGTAAAAAGTGGTTTTCTTGGTAAAAAGTGGTCGATGAATCAATGCCGGGGGGAAAACCCGAGAAAAACGACCAAAAATCCGTCAAAAAAGGTTTCAATTACGAATGGCCAAGAACATTCTCTTAACATCTGTTCAAAACCGAGAAAACTTCAGAAAATCGGGTAAAAAGTGGTTTTCTTGGTAGAAATAGGTCGATGAATCAATTCCGAGAAAAAAGAACGACCAAAAGACGATTTTGAACCAACGAATGCGCTTGCTTATCGACGAATAATACCACGAAAAACGCTTTGGCAAGGATGTTTTGGGGGGAAAAACCGAGAAAAACGACCAAAAATTCGTCAAAAGAGCTTTCTAGAACAAATGGCCAAGAAGATTCTAGAAAAATCTGTTCAATACCGAGGGAACTTCAGTAAATCAGGAAAAAAGTGGTTTTGTCGGTAGAAAGAGGTCGATGATTCAATTCCGAGAAAAAAGAACGCCCAAAAGACGATTTTGAACCAAAATATATGAATGCGCATAATTATCGACGAATAATGCGATGAAAAACGCTTTGACAAGGATGTTTTTGTGGGGAAAACCGAGAAAAACGACCAAAAATCCCAAAAGAGCTTGAAAAATTTAGAAACATCTGTTCAAAACCGAGGAAACTTCAGAAAATCAGGTAAAAATTGGTTTTCTTGGTAGAAAGAGGTCGGCATAGGATTAAAAAAAGTTTTTCCTCGGAATGAGCGAGGAAATCGCCTTGGATCGGGACAAAAGGTCGTCGTAAAATTGATCAAACTTCCAAAAATTTGGTTAAGGTTTTTTTAGGCTTACAGAACGCCGAACGTCTGATAATTTTGATGCCGTTTTCTTCACACACACAAAAAAAAAAAACCAATAATTCCTGAAAATCCGCCAAAAATAGACAGAACATTAAATCCAATCATTTCCAAATCTATTCATGAAGAAATAAGTCAAAGTCAATTAAAATTAGTCCAGTAAATGCAAGTTATTAATAAAGTTTCGACGATTTCCTATAATCGTGTTAAACGTATTTCTCAGAAGGGAAATTGTGAAATAATTAAAATCACGTTAAGACCCTCTTCATGAATTTGAGGCACGTCGGAAAATGCGACCAAACTTTGACATATAAAAAGAGCGGAAACTCTGATTGAAAGGCTTTACCTTAACCGCCTTTTACTTCTTGAATTATCGTTTCCTCTTGGCGTTATTTGTTGACCCGCACCCTAGGTAACTCGGTGAGGAAGAGAAACAATGGCCATTTAATCCAAAGGTCCCTTATGTTCTCTCCCTGGAACGAAACTTTGTAATGAGGTTGGCGTTGCGTCATCAAAACACATCTCAACTAGAGATATTCATATCAAGTTTTCAGGTCTGATTCGAATAACAAGCAGAAAGTTGTAAATAAAAAATTTTTTTTGAAAAAATGTACGATCAATCATTCGATATGAGAAAGGGGAAGGTTGGCACCCTAAAGAGGGAGCCTTTTTCTACTAACAGATATAACGAGTTATTCATCTCCGCCCGCATCCTTTACACCTCACTAACCATCCCACACGCCGGACAATATAAAAACCGCTCATTTAACTTTTACGATTGATACAAATGTTTCGCCACCGGGTGAGTTTAGACCCCTTGTAAATTTTTTTTAAATTAAACAACCTTAAGGGCTTGTTATTATTTTATTTAAAGCGTCCTTAATGAGCGGGGCTTCTATAAACTCATTAGTGGAGATTAATTTACTTAAAGTTGACAGGTTCGGATGTCGCCTTTAAAAAGACGTGACCTTTGACTTGAAAAATATCGGCTTTCTCGCGTGACATAAGCGTTCATTCTTTCAAACTATTAATAGCCCCCTAGGTTCGTCTTAGCTACAAATTTATCGACATTCCAGTAGACAATAAATCTGTTGAAGATAACCGGTATCTCGAAACATCCCAAGGGAGTAGAGGGTGAGTTTTCCTTGTTTATTGAAAAGACTATTATGAACATTTTGAAAAACAAAAAAAGTAACTCCAAGGTTGGAACAAACCGCACGTTTACCACACGAGAAATCCTTACTAATTACAGACAAGCCCAGGACGAAAACCACGGCGTGAGATATAGAGAAGCCTTCACCACAGACTAATGATCCGTCGGATCGTTCATCAACCAAAAAACGGCCCGGGAAAAATGCCCACCGCACGCGAATTCTTCGTATAATCCCATTTTTTATTCGAAAGAATGAAAAAGAAGTCGAAAAATTAATTGAACAGGCAGTAAAACGTCTAAGCTTCTGGCCAGAGGCCCTCGACTAATAACGAGGAAAAAAAATTTGACCCGATTAATATTTCCGAGAATAACAGTCAACAGGCTTGAAACCATTAATTTTGCCTTTAATTTCATACAGTTTTTTTTAAATATTTAAAAGCTAAGTAATATAATTAAAAGTAACTCCTCGGCCTAAAGAAAAACGAGCTAAAACAATTTTTTTTTAAACATTTTAATTGCTATTCACTGATTAGTAAACTTAACCAATCTCAAGGCTGTCCGTGGTGCCGGCCGCCGTCCGTCCGCCGCACTTTTCCTAAACCACACTTTTATCGTTTGTTTAGTGCGCGATTGGTGGTACGTTCTTCACCAAATACTCCCTATATTTAATAGAATTTAATAACAGACTTTAGATCGTCATATTATCATCCGAAAAGCCGTTAGGCCATCAAATTCTCTTCTAAACAGAATTTAGATACATAGTTATATTGTCAGCTAAAAAGTAGTTAGACCGTCATAATTGTCCTCTAAACAGTCGTTAGATCGTCATATTGTCATCTGAATAGTCGTCATATCGAATATTATATCAGCTAAACAGTCGTCAGATCGTCATATTGTCATCTGAACAGTCGTCATATCGTCATTATATCAGCTAAACAGTCGTCAGATCGTCATATTGTCATCTGAAAATTCGTCAGAGAGACATATCATCAACTAAACAGTCGTTAGACCGTCATATTGTCCTCAAAACAGTCGTTAGACCGTCATATTGTCACCTGAACAGTCCTCATATCGTCGTATATATCAGCCAAACAGTCGTCAGATCGTCATATTATCAGCTAAACTGTCGTTACTTCGTCATATCGTCCTCTAAACTGTCGTTAGATCGTCATATCGTCCTCTAAACAGTCGTTAGACCGTCATATTGTCCTCTAAACCGTCATTAAATCGTCATATTGTCACTAGAACAGTCCTCATATCGTCGTATATATCAGCCAAAAAGTCGTCAGATCGTCATATTATCAGCTAAACTGTCGTTAGATCGTCATATCGTCCTCTTAACAGTCGGTAGATCGTCACATTGTCATCTGAACAGTCGTCATATCGTCATTATATCAGTTAAACAGTTGTCAGATCGTCAGGTTATCAGCTAATCAGTCGTTAGATCGTCATATCGTCCTCTAAACAGTCGTTAGACCGTCATATTGTCCTCTTAACAGTCGGTAGATCGTCACATTGTCATCTGAACAGTCGTCATATCGTCGTATATATCAGCCAAACAGTCGTCAGATCGTCATATTATCAGCTAAACTGTCGTTACATCGTCATATCGTCCTCTAAACTGTCGTTAGATCGTCATATCGTCCTCTAAACAGTCGTTAGACCGTCATATTGTCCTCTAAACCGTCATTAAATCGTCATATTGTCACCTGAACAGTCCTCATATCGTCGTATATATCAGCCAAACAGTCGTCAGATCGTCATATTATCAGCTAAACTGTCGTTAGATCGTCATATCGTCCTTTAAACAGTCGTTAGACCGTCATATTGTCCTCTTAACAGTCGGTAGATCGTCATATTGTCATCTGAACAGTCGTCATATCGTCATTATATCAGCTGAACAGTTGTCAGATCGTCAGGTTATCAGCTAAACAGTCGTTAGACCGTCGTATTGTCCTCGAAACAGTCGTTAGACCGTCATATTGTCCTCAAAACAGTCGTTAGACCGTCATATTGTCTTCAAAACAGTCGTTAGACCGTCATATAGTCCTCTAAACAGTCGTTAGATCGTCATATTGTCATCTGAACAGTCGTCAGATGGTCATACTATCAGCTAAACAGTCGTTAGACCGTCATAACACCAACCACGGCGCAAGGGCTGTTTATTTTGTAAGATAGACAGTTAGATCCTCATAAGAAAATTTCTTTTTATTTAAATTGGTCTGCTATTTTCGGTTGATTGAAAATAATCAAATTATTCCCTAGCGGCGTTCTCTAAATAGGGCTTCGTTTTGAATGTGCAAAATCTCAAGGCTGTCCGTGGTGCCGGCCGTCAAGTTATTGCGTGTGTATTCCGCAAGGGGGGTGATTTTACTATCAATTACCCAATAAGCGCAGGACCTAGGCGGGGGCTTTCGCCATAATACCATGGCGCCCTTTCGCCAACTACCCTAGGGATTGGCCAAACAATGGAAACTCCAGCACTTGGAAAAAAAAAAGTGGTCACCCATCCACAATCTCCACATTTTTCGCCGTTCCCAGAGAATTCTCAAACTAAAAGAGACTGGAGCGAGAAAGCTCTGTGGGAATCGAACGCCCATTGTACCACCGACTTTTGAGACGTTTTCCTCAAAACCTGCAAGCGCGTGCTGCAGAAAAATCTCTCTTTCGACGGTCTGAGCATGGAAAAAGGTGTCAACTCCCTCACCATCGAATAAAAACCTGTACAGATGACACTGTAAACATCCGAATGCAACTAATCACACAAGATCAATACAAAAGGAGGAAGTTTTTTGTTTAACTTGTTCCATTCCAGGGGGAACGATAATTGCCAAAGTTTCTATGATCCCTTCGAGACTTCCGTCATTTACGAAAAAAAAATTTTTTGAGGACTGGATGTCTAATAAAGAAAAACAAAAATACTATAATAGGCCTATTTAAAAAAGAATAATAAACATACTTGGTTGATTATTATTAGTCTCTGTAAACAAAACCGGCTGGCGTAACGCCAGTGAAACATGCTAAGGCATCAACCCTGTCAACTAACTATAATTTCCACTCTGAAATAATCTGGCAACCACTCAGTGAAGAGAGATGGAAAAAAAAAAGTCGTTGAAAATGTGTTATTAAACTCCAGAAGGGGATTTTCGAGGGTTTATCGAGTATATAAAGGGCCCGATGGGCTTAATCAGGGCCGAACAGTATTCGAGAAAAGGGATTTACGGTAATTATCAGGGAAAGTAGCGATTTCAAAGTTAAAGGCTTGCCTACACCCCAAAAAAAATGAGAAAAAAAATTCTTTTGTACTCCTTTTTTTTTAAACATAACAGTTACGTTCATGCGGTCACGCGACTCATGGAAAAAACAAACAGTTTTTAAATTATAGTTATAAAGACTTGTTGAGTATCATAGAAAGATATTCCAGCTCATCCGATTTTTTTTTTCTTCTTTAATTAAATTCATTAACTTGGCCTAAGGGGACATTCTTGATTATCCTACTACTTTAAATTCCATTCCGTCTTTTTAGACAGTAAGAAATCTTTGAAAATAAGATCTTAAGATTTTTAATCAAATAAAAGTAGCTTTTAACTTCCAGAAGTTATTGTGATACCCTCCACGTCGGGTTTTTGGGGTCTTCCAGACCCCGGAGGGTCAATTCGAATATTGATCTTTACCGACCTCAACTTTGTCTGTGGTGCCGGCCGGCCGTAGCATTTTTTTCCCGGAACACTTTACGGCCACAGTTTTCATCCGATTTTCACCAAATTTTCACACAAATTTCTTTAGCCGGTGAAGAAGAATGTGACAAGGAAAGAATGTGAATTTCGAAAATGGCGGAGATATGGCTGCTTGAAAGTTTTAAAAAATTCGCTGCGGCCAAACCGTAAATCCGATTTTCACCAAATTTTCACCCAATACTCCTTATATTTTTTACGAATTTTTGGTGTAAAAAAATTGCCACTTTTTAATTATTATTTTTTTTTTAGTAGGGAGAAATTTCATACTTCTACCCGTTACGAGAGGCACATCCCTAGGCCAAAGAGCCCATTATTTCTACCATGACACTTAAAAAATTTTTCAGAAAAAAAAACCGCATAGTTAAAAAAACCAGGAAAATTTTGGAAAAAAAACAACTTAGAAAATTTTTTCAGAAAGAAAAAACTTAAAAAAATTTTCGGAAAAAAAACTCGGAAAATTTTTCGACAAAACAACAAAAAAAATCGGAAAATTAAAAAAAAAAAAAAAAAAAAACTCGAAAAATTAAAAAAAGAAAAAAAAAAGAAACCCGGAAAATTTTTTGAAAAAAAAAATTCCCCTTCCGTTATACTTCCCCTCTCTTATACTTTCCTCCCTTATACTTCCCCCTCCTTCATACTTTCCCTCCCTTATACATTCCCCATCGTTATACTTCCCCCTCCGTTATACTTACCCTCCAATATACTTCCCCCTCCTATATTATTACTTCTCTTTAAGGAAGTTTTCGTTGAAAGCTCTTCAAACAAGTACTTTGGATGGAGCATTTGAAGCTTCTATTTGAAAAGTAATAATCGGAGGCTCATATAGAATTAGAAATTTTTCCGACTTTTCCGCAGAAAACGCCCAGTGGTTGTATTCTGCCCGCGTATACATAATTTAAAAGAAATCAATTTTTCACCTAGAATGTATATTATTTTGACTTAGGCAACTTTTCTTTTTAACTAATCGGTTCTTCTACCTTCACAGATATCGCGTTTGAGCGATAAGAGAAGGTAAAATGAAAAATAAGAAATTGTGATAAATTGATAATGGAGCGTATAAACGAGCCGTTTTTCAACGTGCTATATCTCAAAAAGATTTAGTCCAAGTGAAGGAAACGGCAAATTAAGATAAATCTTGAATCATTCAAACTTTTCTATAAATAAAATTTTGGCCACTCACGATTGTTTATAAGCTCTCAAAAAGTTAAAAACCATCTGGAATTTTTCATGAGAAAGAATTTAACGATTTTTTTTGGGAACTAAAACTTTTTTTGATGAAATAAAAGGGGAAGATTTTAAAAATTATTACGGTGGATTAATCTCACAGGTTTAATGAAACCGTACGTGACCTACGTACGATTCCCGTACTTAAAAGAGCCCCTCCGCAGTTGACTGATGTATAAAAGTTTTGTTGAATTTTCCCTCTTCCCCTTTTAACTGTTTGCCTTTTTCGTGAGAAGGGGTCGGTTTTCCGGAAGGACTCCCAAGTCGTGCACGAGTTACTCAATCAGGTGCACGTGCGCCAACCTCCGAAGCCCCAAACTTCCAAATGATACAAACCATGAAAAATGCGTTATCATCGTTTTCGATTCATCGTGATTTCTTCAGAAAATTACCTGAAACAACAAAAAAAATAAAATTTAGGACGATATTGGAAAATGATGGTTTTCAAGCCAATATGTACAAAGAAATAAATTTTAAATTATACGAGAAAAGAGAAAATTGGACAAAAGTCACGCAATGGTTAGCATCAAATAAAATATCAACGACCTCTTTTGAAAAGAACATTTTATAAAATCTCGACTTGATTTATTCAAGGAGATTCCATTAGCTCAACTTGCGAGTTCTGTTTGCGTTGGAAGGGTGAACGATGAATCAATTAAAGCGGAGAAACGCTGTGTTTTAAGAGAAGAGAGGGGAATTTGATATGTTGGGGAGGTTTTATCTTATCTTGACATAAGCTAAGTAGGAAAGCAAAAACCTGTTTACCACAATGTGCAGTAGACATTTTATGTAAATTAACGTCAGACTTCCGCGTTGTACGTCTGTAATTGTTTGTAAATGGCGATTTCAGAACGGGAGAATTTTTTTTTTTTTTAGTTTTGAAATCCGCTTAAGTTTACAATAGAAGACAAATCGCTTAGAGCGTAGAGACCCATCCCGGCTTTTCCTATTTAAATCTAAATCTACATAACGATATAAGAGGTAAACTGTACAAGGGCTGGAGTGGTATCGCCAAAAAAAGAAGAAAAATTTTTGTCAGCTTATAACCAAATTTTTAGATATTTTCCTCAGCCTCCTAGATAATCATTAATCACACTTTTATAACTTACTTAAAGAAGGTTATTGTGACACCATCCACGTCGGGTTTTTGGGGGGTCAGATCGAATATTGATCTTAACCGATCTCAACTTTGTCTGTGGTTCCGACCGTCCGTAGCATTTTTCCGGAACACTTTACGGCCACAGTTTTCAACCGATTTTCACCAAATTTTCACCCAAAATTCTTTAGCCGGTGAAGAAGAATGAAACGAGGGTGATTTTTGAATTTCGAAAAAAGGAGATATGTCTGTTGGAAATTTTAAAAAATTCGCTGCGGCCGAACCGTTAATCCGATTTTCAGCAAATTTTCACCAATTACTCCTTATATTTTTTAAGAATTTTTGGTGTAAAAAAATTGCCACTTTTTAATTATTAATTTTTTTAGTAGGGAGAAATTTCATACTTCTGCCCATTACGAGAGGCACATCCCTAGGCCAAAAAGCCCATTATTTCTACCTTGACACTTGAAAAATTTTCGAAAAAAAGAACTTAAAAAAAATTTTCAAAAAAAAAAGAAAACCCGGAAAATTTTTCGAAAAAAAAACTCTGAAATTTTTTTGAAAAAAAACTTCCCTCTCTCTTATACTTCCCCTTCTTTATACTTCCCCCTCCTTTATACTTTCCCTCCGTTCGTTATACTTTCGTTCCCTTATACTTCCCCCTCCGTTGTACTTCCCCCTCCTATATTGTAACTTCTCTTTAAGGAAGTTTTCGTTGGAAGCTCTTCATACCAGTACTTTTTTAAATAATTTGGCCGTCTCTCTAATTTTTTGTGCCTCCCTTTTCAAGCAGCTTCTTTCATGGAGACTCATTTTTTAGGTGGAAAAACGTCTAACGGGTAAAACGGTAAAGAATTTCGCAGATTTTTGGTACTTTTCTGTTCTATAAAGAAAATAACTTTTGAAATCGGTTTTAGAGATTTTTTTTAATACTTTTTTGTGCCAAAAACTAATTTTTTAAACCTTATTTTCGAATGATTCTCTCGATTTTCTAGAAACAACGTACAAATAGAGGGGGTCCCTTGATTTTTCGACCCTTTAACTTAAGTTGGATCCGACCACAAAATTCAACCAACAGAGAAGGAAGACGCCAAAAATTACTTTCCTATATTTGAGCACTAAAAATCGTTGGAAATTTTTTTACAAAAGCCAGTTCTCGTTAGTTTTGGAACGTCTATACGGTCTTGGGAGCAGTTTTTCCGAAAAAGTTTTCCTTTGGAAAATGGAAAGCTTATTTTTTGACTGAAATATTTTTTTCAAAAAAACCGATAGCCATTTCGTAGGCTTTGACGAGCTCTTTCCAAAAATTTATCATATAAAAAATCCGATGAATAGTTTTGTCGTAATGCTTTTACAAAGATTTGGAGGAAAAATGCCCGCGCGCATATGAAGGAGTTATATGAGGCGCTCCGGGTACGAAGGGCGAACTCGACATCGGACAAATTTTTTTAACTTCCTTAAAGAAGTTATTGTGTACCCTCGACGTCGGGTTTTTGGGGAAGGGTCCTCCAGTTTTTTTTCATCTTCAGATTCTAGACCTCTTGGTGAATACACCCATATAATTTTTATGTTGAGTTCGCCATTTTTTCCCCTTTAAATACGTAAAAACCGAAACTTTAAAATGCGAATATCTCGAAACTACGTTTTGTCGAGTTCGCCCTTCGTACCCGGAGAGCCTCATATAAAGGTCTCTATCCCCAAATGCTCGAGCGGTATGATGGCCCTTAAGATAATTCTTGTGGGCTCGAATCTATAATGGAAGTTATTCGTTCTAAAAAGGATTCCAAAGTCAGGAAAAACGTCAATTTTTGGGGGAAAAGAGAATATTTAACCTTAGTGTTATTTAAAACAGGAAATGGCTTTTTAGGGCGTAAATGAATGTATTATTATGATAAGCGGTTTCTTTTAAGGGATCTCGCAACATTTTTTCATATAGTGGTTGATGCCGTGATTCTAAATGCGGAAGAGGAGGGCGTGAGACGGTGGCTAAATGGCCGGAGATGGCGGGTATCCGGGATGTCCCTCATCCACTATACCCACGGCAATTAGTCAATTATTACACGCTCCGAAAATACACACGTGTACTCATTCCTTAAGACCTGAGTATCGACGATAATTTTCCACTTAAAAGAAGTGCCTTTATAGTCCATTATCCTTCGATGCCTGGAGGGCAATAGATACATGAACCAATTGTCAGGTAGCCGCCCGCTAATGAACCTGGGTGGCCCGACCACCCTCGAAGTCATCACTCTTTGTTTTTTTTAACCTACTTTACCTCAATTTTATTGAATTTCGCATGATTTAATTAACCGAAATATAATTGAAACCCTTAGGGTAGAAAAGAGTCTGATTGATCGACATGAAACTCACCCATAAAGGGCGAATTAATTAAATTTTACGTTCCTGCAGATGACAAAAAGCATATCAATAAAACTAATTAGCTCATTCGTTTGATAACCTAACAAAAATTCTGTAAGTCCTTTATCACCAAATAAGCTCCACTTCTCAGAAAGGAAAAACACAAAACCAAAAGGGAAGAATTTTAATCACCATAATGACAAAAATAATCTATACTATCAAAATGGCTGGATAAAATGTTTTAAAATGGGAGACTTCACAGTTATGTTCTTTAAATATGTCCGGTTATTGATCGATATGGACGATTGATAGTCTAAAAACATGTCACAACGTTAAAATTTATTGCCTCCCTTTTTTTTTGTAGAGAAAAGCTTGTTTTTCCTTAAACTTTACCGCAATCGATCAGTCAATTTCTGGGGTTCTTTAAGTAGATCCGCGGTGTGACGTCATCGAAGCCTCTCGAGTTGTATGTGTCTGGTTTTTAACGTCGGCTGCTTCTTTGCGGCGCGGAACATCTGTTGCTTGTAAAAAGGATGCTTATATATCGTCTTCTACCCTTCAACCCTCAACAAATCATTCTAAACACGCCTTAATTTTTTTTTTTTTCCTCCTGCTTCGAAAACCTCAATATTTTCAACAAGAACTTATTTTTAAAAACTAACAAAAAATAGTTACTGACATGTTAATGAGACTTTTTCTAGTCTACCAGAATACCCCTGTAGACAGATTTCTTTAGCCGCTCAACAAGAATGTAATGAGGGCGATTTTTAAATTTCGATACTTAAATGACTTAAAAAAACTCCTTAAACTTAAAAGACCTCCTTATACTTCCCCTTTTTGAACCCCCCCCCCCTTTATACTTCCCCCTCCTTTATACTTCCCCTCCTTTATACTTCCCCCTCCTTTATACTTCCCCCTCCGTTATACTTCCCCCTCTTATATTGTTACTTCTTTTTTCGTTGGAAGCTCTTCAAACTAGTACTTTGAAACTAGTACAATTTTTAAAGAAAATGGCCACCTTTTTATTATTATTTTTTTAGTAGGGAGAAATTTCATACTTCTACCCATTACGAGAGGCACATCCATAAGCCAAAGAGCCCATTATTTCTACCTTGAAAAAAGAGAGAATTAGAAAATTGTTTTGACAAAAAAAAAACTTTGAAAATTTTTCGAAAAAAAATAAAAATAAAAACCTCCCCCTTTCTTATTCTTCCCCTCCTTTATACTTTCCCCCCCTTCGTTATACTTTCGTTCCCTTATACTTCCCCCTCCGTTATACTTCCCCTCCCATATACTTCCCCCTCCGTTTTACGTCCCCTCCGTTATACTTTCCCCTCCTATATACTTCCCCTTCCCATATACTTCCCCCTCCTATATTGTTACTTCTCTTTAAGGAAGTTTTCGTTGGAAGTCTTCAAACTAGTAATTTTTTTTTAATTAAAAAAATACCTATATTTTTTATCTGCAGTTATAAAAACAATGCTTAAAAGACTTAAAAAACCTTTAACTTGAAAGACCTCCTTATGCTTCCCCCTCCTTGAAGTCCCCCTTTTATACTTCCCCCTCCTATAATGTTACTTCTCTTTAAGAAAGTTTTCGTTGGAAGTCTTCTAACTAGTACTTTTTTTATTCAAAAAATACCTATATTTTTTATCAGAAGGTATAAAAACAATGCTTAAAAGACTTAAAAAAACTCCTTAAACTTAAAAGACCTCCTTATACTTCCCCCTCCTTGAAATCCCCCTTTATACTTCCCCTCCGTTATACTTCCCCCTCCTACATTGTTACTTCTCTTTAAGGAAGTTTTCGTTGGAAGCTCTTCAAACTAGTACTTTTTTATTCAAAAAATACCTATTTTTTTATCAGCAGGTATAAAAACAATGCTGACATATCTTAAGACGTCAAAAAATGGAAGAAGCTGGCGTAAACACTTATGTTTCTCTTTTATAAATTTTTGATAAAGGTATAAATTATTAAGAAGAGCTAGGAACGTCAGTGAAGTCGGGATATTCCATTTGATGTTCTGCCTGTCAGTAGATTCAAGGCATAACAACGTTTATGCGAGACGGGAATGAATCACATTTTGACTTGCCCTGCTAAAACTTCTCTTTGTCGGCGTTTCAAGAGCCCGAGGCTCGTGTTCAAAGTTAAAATTCTATATTAAAAAATAAACTTAAGTTTGTGATTTAATTATAATAGAGAAGCGGTGACCCCGGGTAGTTTGTTAATAAAGTGATTAGATCCCCCGACGCGTTCAATTCATCATCCGGGGGACGTGGCCCCTCCGGCTCGGAGTGATCACACATGAGGGTACTCAATATTCCTAATTCGATTAGTTAATCAACCTCCCGCCCCCCACACGACAAGTTCTTACAAGAAAATTTATAAAACACGATAAACTTTTTTTTGTTTAAAATATGATAAAAGCCAACGTATGCATAAGAAAAGGGTTATGGGCCCGGAGGGCCTCCCGCGATACCGAAATGGGGAATATCAAGATAAACTTTGCGAACGTTTTTAGAGCGAAATCGGAGGCTGGAGACCTCTAAAGGCTTGAAATAACCGCAATTCGCGAAAAAAAATAAAATAAAAAGCCCGTAAACTTTTTTTATAATTTTTATCGTTAGCAAACAAATAAAAAAAACCTTTTGAATGTATATTCTATTTTACGTTAGTTCAAAGTACCCTAAAAGCTAAAAAAGGAAATTTTTTTTATTATAAAAAGGATGTTAAGCTTTTTTTCTGCGTATTTTTAACGATCCGTGGGCGCTTATTTATGATGGAAGTACATAAAAACTAGAAACTGCCCCCCCCCCCCCCACTATAGGAAAACTTTGGCGAATATTCATAAATGTGAATACAAAATAAATACATACAATACCAATTAGAGGAAAAAGACAAAACCTGGCTCATTTTTAATGTTTTTCCACTTTTCCTCATTTTTTTAAAATTCAAAATAGAATAATTGGTTTCTTTAACAAGAAAAGTTATTGTGACACCCTCCATGGCACTGAGAAAAAGTGAACTTAACCTATCTCAAGACTGTCCGTGGTGCCGGCCGTCCGTCCGCCGCATTTTTCCGAAATACGGCCGCAACTTTCATCGCTTGTTTGGTGAGCTACGGCATTGGTGGTCCGTTCTTCACCAAATACTCCTTATATTTAATAGAATTTATTAAACAATCTTTAAATCGTCATATTATCATCCGAAAAGGCGTTGGGCCATCTAATTCTCTTCTAAACAGTCGTTAGACCGTCGTATTGTCCTCAAAACAGTCGTCAGATCGTCATATTATCAGCAAAACAGTCGTTAGACCGTCATATTGTCCTCTAAACAGTCGTTAGACCGTCATATTGTCCTCTAAACAGTCGTTAGACCGTCATATTTTCCTCTAAACAGTCGTTAGATCGTCATATTGTTCTCAAAACAGTCGTCAGATCGTCATATTATCAGCTAAACAGTCGTTAGACCGGCATATTGTCCTCTAAACAGTCGTTAGACCGTCATATTTTCCTCTAAACAGTCGTTAGATCGTCATATTGTTCTCAAAACAGTCGTCAGATCGTCATATTATCAGCTAAACAGTCGTTAGACCGTCATATTGTCCTCTAAACAGTCGTTAGATCGTCATATTGTTCTCAAAACAGTCGTCAGATCGTCATATTATCAGCTAAACAGTCGTTAGACCGTCATATTGTCCTCTAAACAGTCGTTAGATCGTCATATTGTCATCTTAACAGTCGTCATATCGTCATTATATCAGCAAAACAGTCGTCATATCGTCATTATATCAGCTAAACAGTCGTTAGATCGTCATATTGTCACCTAAACAGTCGTCATATCGTCATTGTATCAGCCAAACAGTCGTCAGATCGTCATATTATCTAAACAGTCGTTAGACCGTCATAACACCAACTAAACAGTTCTTTAGCCGTCATTTCGTCAGATAGGCTGTTAGATCCTCATAAGAAAAATTGTTTTTATTGAAATTGGTCTTCTATTTTCGGTTGATTGAAAATAATTAAATTATTCCCCAGCGGCGATCTCTAAATAGGGCTTCGTTTTGAATGTGCAAAATCTCAGGGCTGTCCATGGTGCCGGCCGTCCGTCCGCCGCATTTTTCCTAAGAAATGCCGCCACTTTGATCGTTTGTTTGGTGCGCTACGGACTTAGGGGACCGTTCTTCACCAAATACTCCCTATATTTAATAGAATTTATTAAACAGTCTTTAGGACGTCATATTATCATCCGAAAAGTCGTTAGGCCTTCTAATTCTCTTTTAAACAGTCTTCAGATCGTCATATTGTCGGCTAAAAAGTAGTTAGTTCGTCATATCATCAGCTCAACGTCAGATCGACATATCATCAACTGAACAGTCGTTAGACCGTCATATTGTCATCTAAACAGTCGTTAGATCGTCATATTATCAGCTAAACAGTCGTTAGACAATCATATTGTCCTCTAAACAGTCGTTAGATCGTCATATTGTCATCTAAACAGTCGTCATATCGTCATTATATCAGCCAAGCAGTCGTCAGATCGTCATATTATCAGCTAAACAGTCGTTGGACCCGTCATAACACCAAGTAAACAGCCCTTGAGTCTAAACAGTCGTTATACCGTCATATTGTCCTCTAAACCGTCGTTAGATCGTCATAATATCAGCTAAAGGTCGTTAGACCATCATATTGTCATCTAAACAGTCGATAGATCGTCGTATTGTCATCTAAACAGTCGTCATATCGTCACTATATCTGCTAAACAGTCGTTAGATCGTCAAATTGTCATCTAAACAGTCGTCAGATCGTCATATTATCAGCTAAACAGTCGTTAGACCGTCATATTGTCCTCTAAACAGTGGTCCGTTGTTCACCAAATACTCCCTATATTTTTTGGTGGGAAGAAAAGAAAACGTTATCCTGTTTTATGCAATGTTTTAAAGCTAACGAATTTAGCAAATAAACCGTGAATGAGAATTCGGGAAAGGAAAAAAAAAAAACATTTTGAAAGGGGAAAAAACGTTGCGTGTCGTAAAGAACCTGAGAGTGGTTTACTATTCGGACGACTCCCTTAATTGGAACCCGGTCTAGATTAGGCTTTTTTCTAATTCCGTCCGGAGTGCAATTATTTACCCAATTCAACGTAGTATTAAAAAAAAGGCAGGAGAAGAGGGAACACAAAATTAAATTAACATTCCGAAGGAAAAGGTGTGTGTTTGGAGTAATTCAGACCGGACTTGAATAATGACGCCGGAGGGTTGATGTACAAAAACCCGATGATACGTCTGCCCTTAATGTAAGGGTGTGTGAAAGTCACGTTTGGATAAAAACTCGCAATTAGGAGGAGAGAAACAATCAATACTTGTCCATCAGCCCTTAATTCTAGCCCTATAGGGTAGAATAATAAATCGTATAAAAAATTTTTTTTCCAACAAAAACGTTTTATCACTTTTTAAACTCGATAGCAATGAAATAATAGAGAAGCCGTCATTCGAAATGTTCGGGAATTGAAGTTTTATCGGAGGGAAACACTCAGATGCTCCGGTGGGCAAAAAGGATAGGAGAAAAAAAGGGCACCCTCTGATAGGAGGCGGAAGCTAAAGCGAAAAAGAGGGGAAACTGCCAGAAACGGGTCGCCCAGAGAATAATTTTCTCCTGTCTGAAAAAAAATGGTCTTTCCTTTATTTTTCAAAACCTTTAAATAAGTTTGTATTATGTGCAGAATGTTCTATCAAAAATGGAGAAAAAAAATTCAAGTGAATTTGGATTTATTATTTAAAGGGTTCAAAGTTATGGAGGAATGAATATTGTATCGATAGAAAAGGGTTTTTCTCACTTGCATGATTCATATGGAGGAAAACATGGCTTTTTGTACCTTGAAAAAAAAATTGAGGATGGGCGTAGTGGACATCTGTATAAACAGTAAACATGCAAATTTGAAGGGGATGGCCACGTGGTCACCACCCTTGCCCTATTAGGGGGAGAGACACCCTTTTTACCAGTAAAAATCTTTTCTTTTTCCAACAATTTAAAAATCAATACCTAAGGACGTAATGAATTTTTCAGCTTTTTTTAGCGAGTGATTATGAAAAAACAGGTAGGGATTAAATTGGAGGAGGACAAATTAAAGGGCAGGATAAATAAAGGGAACGCTTTTAAGGGTGAACTTCTAAGGAATAATGTTGACATTACACCGGGGGGAGATGAGAGAGAAAAAAAACATACGGAATCCGCTATCACCAAAAGGGACGCCCGAATTAGTCGTGTTTTACTGAAATTAAAAATATTTCTTTGCTTCCATTACAATAATTATACAAAAAAAAAACCATAACTTTGGCTATTCTGTCGCAATTTTAATTTGGGGTGACAAAGTTTGGTATTTAGAGGACTTATCTCAACTCTGAGTAGTTCTGAAATCAGACAAGGGGTTCTGGTACTTGGGGCCTAAACTTCAACATCCACAATACTTAAGACAATATTCCAATCGCGATAGAACAAGCTGATGTTATAGAGATTAGGCTACGAAATATCAGCTGAAAAATTGAGGCGCTCCGGATACGAAGGGCGAACTCAACAAAACGTAGTTTCGAGATATTAGCATTTTAAAGTTTTATGTTACGGGCGAACTCAACATAAAATTCATGCCCTGGAATGGGAAAAGGAGTGGGGATTGTGGACTAGGATGTGGAGCTCGCCCTTCGTACCCGCTAGGATATCGCAGTTAGAGCTTTGCCGCATATCGGTTTTTACGTATTTTAAAGGGGAAAAAAGGGTAAACTCAATATAAAAATTATATGGGTGTATTCATCAAAAGGTCTAGAATCTGAAAATGAAAAAAAAAATTTGTACGATGTTGAGTTCGCCCTTCGTACCCGGAGCGCCTCAATTCTTTCCTTTATTTTGTACATGGGCGCAATCTCAGCTTTTTTTCGTCGCAAATCATAAAAGGGATGAAGGCGTAAAAGGTGTGGCGTAGAAGGAAAAAATATACGGGAAAAGATAAACGGGCCAAAAGGCTTAAATACTCCATTATTACACAATCTTAATACACAATCTTCACCGAACGGAATCTGTTTGAAGAAAGACGGCAGACGCTGTATAATATATTACAAAGCTCTAAAAGAAACAAATCTGTGGTAATATAGGTTTTTTTTATAAATTTGTATAAAAGTTTTTTTAAAAATCCCTTCAAAATGTGGATTTAAGTGAAGAGCTCCGGAAGAACTGGAGAAGGGTGGACGATTTTCCTTCATGGGGTCAGTAAGATCCTCTCGCAAAGATCATAAGTAACAATATCTTATTTTTGAGAAAGTTTAAACCAGAATAAACGAGTTTATCATAAAAAAAAAGATATTAAAGAATCTTGTACCTATAAAAATGCTAATCTTTTTGAAAACTAATTTTACGTGCGATATCCTACGAAAGTTGCGCCATTGAAATAATCTGATATAAAAGTATTTATTAGTTTGAGATTGTTTAAAAAGGGGAAAAAAATGGGCGTTAAGAGAGAATAAAGGCATAAACATTGTCACTTAAGGTGAAACCTCACACTTTGTAATTCTAATAAGCGTTCCAACTCTTCATTAACATTCCACGAAGTCGTGTAAAATGTTCCTTTTACTCTTTGGGGATCCTTAAAAAAATGGTGCTCACGTGTGTAATTACGGAGGTTAACGCCATGATAAATAGAAAGGGACAGGTAGTGGTTTGGTTGTCATTCATTCGAACTCAATCGTTATTGTAGTAACTCGTCTGAAGAGGCGTTTGACTTTTGGAAATGATTTTGTTTTCTAATTTTTTTTTCGGCGGTTTATAAAGGCAGGAAACGTCGGGCGTGATTGCCTACTAATGACAATCGCGCCCACAAACAAAATTAATTGCATCTTTTTAACTTTCTTAAAGAAGTTATTGTGATACTCCACGTCGGGTTTTTGGGGAAATCGGCGGGTCAAATCGGATCTTTACCGATCTCAACTTTGTCTGTGGCGCCGGCCGGCCGTAGCAATTTTTTTCACACTTAACGACTTCAGATGAACCGATTTTCACCAAATTTTTACAAAATCTTCCTTAGTAGGAGAACAAGAATGTGAAGAGGGAGATTTTCGAATTTCGAAAAAATGGCGGAGATATGCAGGTTTGAAATTTTAAAAATTGCACTGCGGCCAAACCGTTGGTCAGATTTACACCAAATTTTCACCAATGACTTTTATACGAATACGACATTTATTCAAAAATACGAATTCTTGAAGAAAAAAATTGTCATTTTTTAATTATTATTTTATTTAGTAGGGACAAATTTCATACTTCCACGCGTTACGAGAGGCACGTCCCTAGGCCAGAAAGCCCATTATTTTTAGGTTGATACTGAATGAAAGAATTTTCGAAAAAAAAAACTTTGATAATGTTTTGAAAAAAAAAACTGAAAATATTTTGGACAAAAAACTTTCCCCTCCGTTATACTTCTCCTCCTTTATACTTCCCCCTTCGTTATACTTCCCCCTCCGTTATACTTTCTCTCCCTTATACTTCCCTCTCCGATATACTTCCCCTCCTTTATACTTCTCCCTTCGTTCTACTTTCCCCTCCGTTATACTTCTCCTCCTTTATACTTCCCCTTCGTTATACTTCCCCTTCGTTATACTTCCCCTCCGTTATACTTTCTCTCCCTTATACTTCCCACTCCGATATACTTCCTCTCCTTTATACTACCCCCTCCGATATACTTCCTCTCATTTATACTTCCCCCTTCGTTCTACTTCCCCCTCCGTTGTACTTCCCCTCCCTTATACTCCCCCCTCCTATATTGTTACTTCTTTTTAAGGAAGTTCTCGTCGGGGCCAGCTCCAGACTAGTACTTTTTTTTTCGAATTAATTTAGTTGAGGCAACTCGGTCGGCTATTGGTCCGCCATCATTCGTTTATGATGACGTCAGTACGTACTTCCTACCATTATGATTTTTTAATAACTCAATTTTAGTTATCAAATTCTTATTCTTGTAGGACAACTTCGATAACATAATTAATTTTAAAAAATTAAATCTCTGTAATACTTAAAAACCAAAAACTCTTTTGTCTTAAGTTCTTGTAGGGAATTTTTAATTAAAATACTTGAACTTTCTCAGACGTACAATTTATAGCTTCTCTTTTCTCATTTAACTTGGTTCGGTAATTATCCAGAATATACCGTATATTTGGTGGGCAGTTAGCGGTTATTTCAATCCAATTGCGTAATCTGAAATAGTTTATTGATTTTTTTTCTCCCCGGGAGTCAATAAAGAGAAGAGGCGACATATAAATTTCAATTTAACGATTTTTCTAGGTTTATTCAAAAGTTTTCGGTGTCTATTTCGTCACCGGGTGCCCACAAAATTAAAATACAATGAAGGACTAAATTGAATCAAGGAGTATTATCAAACAAAAGGGTTCCCTCGGTTCAAAAACCGGTTTAGACGTGAGGGCTACAACGGTCTAACCAGAGAAAAAAAGTACAATAACTTAAAAAAAAATTCTTATCTTTGATGAATTCGATGTCAAACACTAAATAAAAAGGCGATCCGTCAATAGCGTTCAGATAAATATTTTTTTAAGTGAGTTTTCAAGTTTAAACATTGTTTTCCCTTAAGAAAGTCACCTCCCCCGCAGTCGCCCTTTCTCTTTTTCCCCTCCCTTTTCCATATTAATGAGCTCCTGGACTCCCCATTATTCCGGTTGATGTCTTTATCAGTTTAAACTAGGTCTTCCTTCAGTCAGAAGAGTTTATACCTTGAATTTTTTTCGATAGTTTAGTGTCTACTGATATAATTGCTTTCAAACGCAATTTGAAACTCCTGGAGCATGCGCAGAAGGATTTGTACGTCGTCTTTGACATCGATCAAATCCGTCAAAGAAGTCATCTGATGTCAAATTTGACGTTATGATCCTTCTGCGCATGCTCCAGGAGTTTCAAATCAGTTTCAAACTCCGGTTGGAACAAAGCTAATAATGAACAAAGGAAAAATTTAAAGTTATAATTTCTATGCCATATAAAAGGTAAAAGGGCGGTTTTTTTTCCCTTTTTAAATGGGCGATTTTCACAATTTTTTTTCCTAGAAGCCTCGTTTTTACGGCATTTTTGTGCGTTTTTCTTTTGAAAAAACCTTTTACTTGATTTTGAGAATTATAAAATCAGAGAAAATATATAAAAGGTAAAAAATGGATGGGCGGTACTTTTTTTTCTCTCTAAAATGAGCGATTTTCACAATTTTTTTCCCTAGAAACCTCGATTTTACGCCATTTTTGTGCTATTTCCTTCTAAAAAAAACCTTTTACTTGTTTTTGAGAATTATAAACTCAGAGAAAATATATAAGGTAAAAGATGGATGGGCGATATTTTTTTTTTCTCTCTAAAATGGGCGATTTTCACCATTTTTTTTCCCTAAAAACCTCGATTTTACGGCATTTTTGTGCGTTTTCCTTCTAAAAAACCTTTTATTTGTTTTTTAAACACAGAGAAAATACACAAAAGGTAAAAAATGGATGGGCGATACTTTTTTTCTCTCTAAAATGGGCGATTTTCTCAATTTTTTTCCGTAGAAACCTCGATTTTACGCCATTTTTGTGCGTGTTCCTTCTAAAAAAACATTTTCCTTGTTTTTGAGATTTTTCCTACTTTCTAAGTTAATTGCCCATTCCAAGAAAACTCCATTTTATGAAATTTTTGTGCGTTTTTCTTGGTTTTCCATCCAAAACAAAAACCTTTCTACTTGATTTCTGGGCGTTTTCCATGGCTTTTCTTTCGACAAAGATTTTAGGGCATTTTCATAACTTTTTCGTCCCCATTTTCACTAGATTTATAGATAATTCAAGTTAAGCCCCTGAATATTTGAAAGAATTTAATAAAATTTTAAATTATAAATGCTGTATTTTCACCTTCTTTTGAAATAAACTTCCGAATTTTGAGCTTTTAGAAGAAATCCTTGAGAAAAGTTCAGAACTGTCTTTGGGCCTACGTTTTTCCTTTTATTTAAACGCTTTATTTTCTCAGTCTTGGGAAAAGGGAAGGTTGATATGCAGAAGAAAAAGGGGAAAAACGACATGGTATTCGACGGTAAGGGACCGAGAGAGAGAGAGATTGTCACAAAATTAAAGTTGAGCCCGGTGACACTTGATTAAATCCGGTTTCGGAGGGTGATATTGAGGGTGTTTTTCTCCCTTTTTCTTGGCCCTCCCGAAATATATTGAGAACCTCCGGAATCTGCATCGATTTCTTTTTTTTTTATCTAAAAATTGTGTTTCTAAGGAGCTCGAAGATCACGGGGTTAACGAGATAGATCTTTTGATGGATTAGCGAAAGACTGGTTTAAAAGACCTCCCATATTGCCGTGGTAACTCGACCCCGACAAAATACTTTATTATCAAAATCTCATTTTCTTTTTCTGCCCCGACTTGTAATCCAACCCCGTTGCATTTCGTACAGTTTTTTTTATTTTAATTTGACGGACCCTTTTTTTTCTCCCTCTCGCCTCTTTAAGAATTCCCCTTTTTTATCGAGATTTCAGTTCATCGCTTTTTCTATTGTCACGGTTGATATTAGCCTTTTGTACTAGACCGTCGAAACAAACCGAATAAAGTGAAAACACTTCAATCTTGTTAGGGGTCCCCTTCTTTCTTTCCCTGATAGACTCCTTCGGTTTCAAACGTCCAATCAAATTTTACTCTTTCCAATTATTTCTTATCTTTTTACCAACAGTCCAGTTAGTATCGTTTAAAATGAGACACCACTCATTTATTTTTAACGTTTTTATCCTAACAAAATGAAGTAAATGTTTGAAGAGGTTCCAACGAAAACAATATAGGAGGCTGAAGTATAACGGAGGGGGATGTATAAAGGAACGAAAGTATAAAGGAGGGGGAAGTATAAGGGATGGAAAGTATAAAGGAGGGGGAAGTATTTGGTGTACAAAATGAAACTCAGCCACAGGGTTTTGAATTTTGTAGATTTTAGCCGAGTTTCATTTTGCACACCTAGTTGTTCATTTTTTCAAAATTTTGAACATTATAGGCGTTAAAGTCCATCAAAAGTTGACCTTCTCCGTGTAAGAAGGTTATTGAAGTATAACCATTAAGAAGGTTAATTTTTAAAGGCTTGTAAATCGTAAACCGTTACAGATATTGAAAAAATGCCCTAAATAAAATCTGTTGGAAATTTAATTCTCTTTAATTTTTACTCTATTAATTTTTTCTCTAGGACGCACTGTTTTCAAGATGAATTTATTTTAAAAAAAAATTATTTTCCGAAAATGGTGCATCCTAGAAAAAAATAATTAAGTGCAAATTTATAGAGAATTAAATTTCCTACAAGTTTTATTTATTAGGTGTACAAAATGAAACTCAGCCACAGGGTAAATTTGAATTTTGTAGATTTTAGCCGAGTTTCATTTTGTACACCTAATATAAGGGAGGGGAAGTATTAGGTAGGGGGAAGTTTGTTTGTTTTTTTTTTTCAAAAAATTTTCCGAGTTTTTTTTTTCGAAAAAATTTCCGAGTTTTTTTTTTAATTTCCCGGTTTTTTTAAAATTTGCGTGTTTTTTCTGAAAAATTTTCTAAGTCTTTTTTTTTCGAAAATTTTTCCGAGTTTTTTGTTTTTAATTTTCCGAGTTTTTTTTGTTTTTCGAAAAATTTTCGGAACCACAGACTAAGTTGAGATAGGTATAGATCCATATTCAATTGCAACGCCGCGCCGCGCCGGCTTGGGTTAAAATGTGGAGTCCTGTAGTTCCCGTTGTTTGGCCACTCCCTAGTTGCCGAAAGGGCACAATGGCATTATGGCGAAAGGGCACCAAGGCATTATGGCGAAAGAGCACCAAGGCATTATGGCGAAAGCCCCCTCCAGGGTCCTGCAATCCCTCTCCCTTCCTTGTAAAAGTATCAGTTATGAGGCGAAAAACATAACAAAAATGAAAAAGACCCTATTTATTCCTTCTTTTCATAATTTTCCCCTTATCTCAGTCAAGAAACCCTAGACCTCAGCTTATGTTCCGATAAATCTGTTCAATTTTTTGGATTCTCTTTTAAGGTTTCTATGCCCACGGATGTTACCTCGAAGGCGTCAAACTTTTTTAGTTTTATCCGGGAAATATCGTCGCGGAAGAAAAAACATGAATATTACAAGAGCCTGCACCTCTCGGTATGTTAAGTTATGTAAATAAGCGCCTTAGTCGGATGGAATTTATCGGAAGTTTGATTCCAGATAAGATTTGTCAGTTCTGATTATGTCTTTCAATTGTTTTTTAGGGCCTTCAGGGCTTTTCGGAACAATAAAATCGTTTTAACATAAATTTTATCAATTGTAAATATATTTTGAAACTAGCGCTCTATTATCGAGGGTTTAAATCCGAATATAATAAAACAAATACACCCTCCCTAAACAAATATTATTTGAAAGGGGGGCCTTTCAGCAACGTGTTTACTCGTTTCAAAGTAATGATTAAAGGAAAGAAGATGATCGTTTACTGACCAGTCTCTTTGGGAAAAAAAGAAACTTTTTCTACAAGCCTGAAATTGATGATTTTGTCAGGGGCTTTGCTGAAACTGGTCGCTTGTTTTTCTTCTTTTCCAATTTAACTCTTTTTATGCTTGTCTTCTTAGGAAGTTTTTTTTCTTCTAAATTATATTAAATACTGCACTTCTTTTTGGTAAAATTAATTTAACTTTTAGGACTTCTCACCAAGAAAAGCTTTTTTTTTTCGCTCTCTCTCCTCGACTGTGCATTATTCAGAGGGACATAAAAGCCACTCGTTCATAAGGCTCTTGTCTTGAAGAGAAAAGAAAAGAGGAAGGGGAAAAAACCATTTCCACTTCAGATCGCGACTTAATAAAATTAAAAAAAAAAAGTTTCTGAGACCCGCAAAAAAATTAAAATATAATGAAAAACGTATAAAAATACCTTAAAATCGATAAAATCGATAAAATCTTTTATTGAATCCAATTTTATACTACAATAAAATTCCCGTTTTCTTCAATCTTGGATTTCAAAATGATTGAAAAATATTCTTTTTCCTATTGTCCAACCGATACAGGTTTTTACAAGGGGGAGAATGCAGGACCCGGCGGGGGGGTTTCGCCATAATGCCATGGCGCCCTTTCTCCATTATGCCATGGCGCCCTTTCTCCATTATGCCATGGCGCCCTTTCTCCATTATGCCATGGCGCCCTTTCGCCAAGTACCCTAGGGAGTGGGCATACAATGGAAACTACAGGATTAGTACTGGAGTGGTCACCCATCCTAACCGATACAGGTTTTCACAAGGGGGAGAATGCAGGACCAGGCGGGAGGCTTTCACCATAATGCCATGACGCCCTTTCGCCATAATGACATGGCACCCTTTCGCCATTATGCCATGGCGTCCTTTCGTCATAATGCCACGGCGGCCTTTCGCCAACTACCCTAGGGAGTGGGCATACAATGGAAACTACAGGATTAGTACGGGAGTGGTCACCCATCCTAACCGATACAGGTTTTCACAAGGGGGAGAATGCAGGACCAGGCGGGAGGCTTTCACCATAATGCCATGACGCCCTTTCGCCATAATGACATGGCACCCTTTCGCCATTATGCCATGGCGTCCTTTCGTCATAATGCCACGGCGGCCTTTCGCCAACTACCCTAGGGAGTGGGCATACAATGGAAACTACAGGATTAGTACGGGAGTGGTCACCCATCCTAACCGATACAGGTTTTCACAAGGGGGAGAATGCAGGACCCGGCGGGAGGCTTTCGCCATAATGCCATGACGCCCTTTCGCCATTATGCCATGGCGCCCTTTCGCCATGTACCTACCCTAGGGAGTGGGCATACAATGGAAACTACAGGATTAGTACTGGAGTGGTCACCCATCCTAACCGATACAGGTTTTCACAAGGGGGAGAATGCAGGACCCAGCGGGAGGCTTTCGCCATAATGGCATGGCGCGCTTTCTCCATTATGCCACGGCGTCCTTTCGCCAACTACCCTAGGGAGTGGGCATACAATGGAAACTACAGGATTAGTACGGGAGTGGTCACCCATCCTAACCGATACAGGTTTTCACAAGGGGGAGAATGCAGGACCCGGCGGGAGGCTTTCGCCATAATGCCATGACGCCCTTTCGCCATTATGCCATGGCGCCCTTTCGCCATGTACCTACCCTAGGGAGTGGGCATACAATGGAAACTACAGGATTAGTACTGGAGTGGTCACCCATCCTAACCGATACAGGTTTTCACAAGGGGGAGAATGCAGGACCCAGGCGCGGGGCTTTCGCCATAATGGCATGGCGCGCTTTCTCCATTATGCCATGGCGTCCTTCGCCATAATGCCATGGCGCCCTTTGGGCATACAATGGAAACTACAGGATTAGTACTGGAGTGGTCACCCATCCACATTCTAAAGGTAGCTACACACTGCTCTGACGAAACGTGTTCCCACGTCACATCAGATCGTGTGGGACCACGTCAGGCAGGACACTGTGTTCACATTGTTCTGACGTTTTGGTCAGAAAAAGATACCTTCGTCAGTTTCATACTATCTCAGACCATTTAAACTAGTGGTTTACCTTCTGACGCTTTCTGACGCCACGAAAATATCAAAACGTTTTGATTTCCTTCACACGCGTCAGAAGGGGCCGGAACGTCAGAAAGCGTCATCCCACGTGTTCCCACGAAGGATCAGTTCAATGTGAACGCTTGCTCCCAAAACAATGATCTAGATTTTTACTTCACACGCATTAATGCGTCATTACACGTCATTACATGTTTCGTCAGAGCAGTGTGTAGCTACCTTAACCCTTGCTTAACTTGGTGATCTAATAAAATGACCATAAAATGATCACATTTTTGCATAGTTGGGGTATTCATATTAAAAATAAAATATGAACTTATAGTATTAATAAGAAAAGGGATTTGAAATTTAATACAGTGATCAACATGTGCAAGATTGAGAGAATCGAGGCGAAAAGAATAAATTGCGTGCAGTCGTCTGAAAGCTATTAAAACCCCCTTTTAAGATGAAAAGCCATGGCGTCCTTTCGCCATAATGCCATGGCGTCCTTTCGCCACAATGCCAAGGCGCCCTTTCGCCAACTACCCTAGGGAGTGGGCATACAATGGAAACTACAGGATTAGTACTGGAGTGGTCACCCATTCACATTCGAACCCAAGCCTTGCTTAACTTGGTGATCTAATAAAATGACTATAAAATGATCACATTTTTACATAGTTGGGGTATTCATATTATAAAGTAATATATGAACTAATAGTATTAATAAAAAAAGGGATTTAAAATTTAATACAGTGATCAACATGTGCAAGATTGAGAGAATCGAGGCGAAAGGAATAAATTGAGTGCAGTCGTCTGAAAGCTATTTAAACCCCCTTTTAAGATGAAAAGGTTTAAGGATGAAAATAAAAACGTTTGGAAATCCCTTCTAGGAGTCTTTTAAAAAACCCCTTACAAACAAATAAACCACTACTCACCAAGACCCCACGGTAAGAACGAAAACAATTAAACAATTCGTATAAAAAAACGAATTGCATGTCGATTTCTTCCTCAAAATAAACCTGAGAGTTTTTGTTTGAATTTAAATATAAGTTTCTTTAATTAATGAATTTTCTTTGTATAGAAGAACCCATTTTTTTGTAAATTAGAAAAGTGGAAAAGTTCCAGAAAAGAGGGCTCCTCATAACTTTTTACAACTAAACAAAAAAAAACCGAAAGTTTTAATTTAGAATATTCAAATAGGGCTAAAGTTAATCATAGGGCTTGGACGTAATACTCGGTACCGTCAAAAGGGCCCTCTGCGAGAAGTTAAGAAAAGGGACTAATTTCATTCGGACATGACAATACTTAATTTTCGAATTCTTCTATTGAAATGGGGAGAGTTTTTCTTTTTAATGGTTTTAACCGAGGTCGGACGATTCTAAATGGAATAATTTGACAGTTTAAAGGAGTTAATTTCTACGCGGTACGAAAAAGAAACGCATTCATGGGCTCTTTTCCAAGTTGACAACTTTCGATTAAAGGGAACCCCTTTTAAATATAATTTCAGTTAAAATTAAATTAAATCGTCATTAATTTTATACATCAGCAACGCGTGTTGGAACCCCAGCTTTTGGAAATATCATTTAAGTTTTTGCATTCTTTCAAACGTTTTTTGTTTATTCTAAAGTCCGGTCTACACTGAGCGAGGCAGCCGAACAGGCATTCGTAGTGTGGACGTGTTTTCGAGGCGAGGCAGCCAGGTGCGGCAGCAGAGCCGTCTTGGCACATCTTGGCACATTTTGACATCAGCAAAAAAGCTGCACTCGCCACAGACACCGGTGAGTCCGACATATGAAACTGCCTCAGGGCACCAGTGCGTGGTTTTTCTGGATCGCTGCCTCAGCTCGCCGTCACGGGAGGGTTCGCATCTTCACGCACGAGGCAGCCCGAGGCGAGTCGAGGCCATTCTCACCTCGGCAGCCTCGCTCAGGTGGACCAACCTTAAGGAACGCTCAAACAATGGCAATATGGCCTAAGCCACGAGCCACTTTTCCTCTATTATTAAATAGATGGTTTACATCATTCCTTCCGAAGAAACCACACTTTACTCAACACCTTCTGATATTTTATTTCCCCGATTTTTCAACAAAGAACCTCCGTTTTACGACCTCTTTTCACTTGATTTTTGGACGTTCTCTTCTATTTTTGATCGAAGACAAATTTTCGGACGGCTTTCTCGACTTTTTTTACTAAAAAACCACCTTTAACTAGTTTTTTCTGCGCTTTTCTCGAATTATTTGCCCGAAAAATCGACTATTTTCGTGATTTCCGGGCATTTTCTTAAATTTATTGAACAAGGAATGCCGCTAATGCTTGATTTTCGGGAACTTTTCATCTATTTTTGTATGAGAAAGCCCCTTTTTAAATGACTTCTGGGCGCTTTTTTCAATTTTTTGTCCGAAAATTAAGTACTAGTTTGAAGAGCATCCAACGAAAACTTCCTTAAAGAGAAGTATCTATATAGGAGGGGGAAGTATAACGGAGGGGAAGTACAACGGAGGGGGAAGTATAACGGAGTGGGAAGTATATGGGAGGTGAAGTATAACGGAGGGGGAAGTATGTATGTAGAAGGGGGAGTGCACGCGAGTGGGAAGTATATGGGAGGGGGAAGTTTAAGTGAGGGGTAGTATAACACATGGTGAAGTATAACGGAGGGGGAAGTATAAGGAAACGAAAGTATAACAGAAGGGGATGTATAAGGGAAGGAAAGTATAAAGGAGAATTTTCCAAGTTTATTTTTTCGAAAAATTTTCTGAGTTTATTTTTGAAAAATTGTCCGAGTTATTTTCCCAAAAATTTTCCGAGTTTTTTGTTTTTTTTTAATTTTCCAAGTTTTTTTTTTTCGAAAAATCTAAGTTTTTTTTTCAAAAATTTTTTAAAGTTTTTTTTTTCAAAAATTTTTTTAAGTTTTTTTTCCCAAAAATTTTCCGGTTTTTCCTTTTTTTCGAAAAATTTTACGGGTTTTCCTTTTTCTTTTTTTTTTTTTTTTTTTTTTTTTTTTTTTTTTTTTTGAAAAATTATCTATTAGGTATTTAGCATCATGTTTGTAAACTTGAGGAAGTTAAAAGTAAGGAAACACGGACGGCCGGCCGGAACCACAGACAAAGTTGAGATCGGTAAGGATTCGATTTGACCCTCTGGGGTCTGGAAGACCCCTCCCCAAAAACCCGACGTGGAGGGTATCACAATAACTTCTTCAGGGAAGTTAAAAAGAAATAAAGGTTGATGAAATCCTTGTTTAAAAGGCCTCTTCGGTAATATTAATCAAAACGGATTTGCCTACCTTAAAGAGCTCATTACCTACGTTTGTAATTCTATCTAAAGGAAAGCCTGGGCTAAATGGTTTTCGAGTGATTTATAGCCTGCAATCCGATAATACCCCATCATCTAATATACACGTTAAACGAGACACTTGCTTAATTCATTATTTGCAGACATTTTGGCCCGAAAAGTGCGCATTAACATGGTAGGCCATTATGTAAATGTGTTTATGATGTAAAATAGATCCGCTATGGATTTATTATTTTGAAGGGAAGGGCTATAAAGAGTGATAAACTTTGGAAAAACGACGAAAAAACGTCTGGAAGTTTTAAACCATAATTTCAACATCTTTCGGTTACGATTTCTATCTTTCGATTATAGTTTGCCATTCGAAAAGGCCACCTCGCGGGTTCTTTACCCCCTCCTCTACCCTTCAGGCTATACAGAGTAATTTATAAAAGTAACGGATTATAATTATTAATTATTCACGTAAATTACACGGTGATCCGATATATGGAATTTTTGACCTCTGCTTTTTTTTCGCATGCATAATTAAATATTGAAAAATTATCGGTTCTCCGCAAAATAATTGCTAACTAATAAACAGTGATTCTTATGTTTAATCAAATAACCTTTCATGGCTTATCAACTTCTGAACCTGACTTTTTCATTTTTATTTCGTTCTCAAAACAAGAGAATCTCCAGGTAGAAAAAAACCTTCACCCTAAAAATCTCTCAAAAACCAGAAAAACTGCGTATTATGTCCTAAAAACTGGAGAAACGCCATAAAAACAAAGAATTCTAGAAGGCATTTTTTACCTAGAAAACTGGTTTTTTGTCGCAGGAACAGCGTTAAAAAAATGTTTTTTATTCATTTCCCGGTGTTTTTACGGGTGTTTTTACACCAAAAAATCAAGGATGAACTTCAAAAACATGGTAAAAAGGATGTCAAACGCCTGAACACCTGATAAAAAGGGTTTTCTGGGCCATATAATCGAGGAGTTTGACCCAACGAGGGTGTTGACAGCTCAAAAACTCTACAAAACGGGTGTTTTACACCAAAAAATCATAGAAAAAGTACAAAACACGGTAAAAGAGATGTTAAACGCCCAACGGGGGTGTTGACAGCTCAAAAACTCCATTAAACGGGTGTTTTTACACCAAAAAATCAATGAAAAAGTACAAAACGCGGTAAAAAAGATGTTAAACACCCAACGAGGGTGTTGACAGCTCAAAAACTCTATTGAACGTTTTTACACCAAAAAATCAAAGAAGAAATACAAAACACGGTAAAAAATATGTCAAACCCCTGAACACCTGATAAAAAGGGTTTTCTGGGCCATATAATCGAGGAATTTGACCTAACGAGGGTGTTGACAGCTCAAAAACTCTACTAAACGGGTGTTTTTTACTCCAAAAAATCAAAGAAAAAGTACAAAACACGGTAAAAAAGATGTTAAACGCCCAACGAGGGTGTAGACAGCTCAAAAACTCTATTAAACGGGTGTTTTTACACCAAAAATTCAAAGAAAAAGTACAAAACACGGTAAAAAAAGATGTTAAACGCCCAACGAGGGTGTTGACAGCTCAAAAACTCTACTAAACGGGTGTTTTTACACCAAAAAATCAAAGAAATAGTACAAAACACCGTAAAAAAGATGTTAAACGCCCTCTTAAAACGGGTTTTCTGGGCCATATAATCGAGGAAATTGACCCAACGAGGGTGACTGCACAAAAACTCTACAAAACGGGTGTTTTTACACCAAAAAATCAAAGAAAAAGTACAAAACATGGTAAAAAAGATGTCAAACGCCTGAACACCTGATAAAAAGGGTTTTCGGGGCCATATAATCGAGGAATTTGACCCAACGAGGGTGAGTGCTCAAAAACTCTACTAAACTGGTGTTTTTACACCAAAATATCAAAGAAAAAACACAAAACACGGTAAAAAAGATGTTAAACGCCCAACGAGGGTGTAGACAGCTCAAAAACTCTATTAAACGGGTGTTTTTACACCAAAAATTCAAAGAAAAAGTACAAAACACGGTAAAAAAGATGTTAAACGCCCAATGAGGGTGTTGACAGCTCAAAAACTCTACTAAACGGGTGTTTTTACACCAAAAAATCAAAGAAAAAGTACAAAACACCGTAAAAAAGATGTTAAACGCCCTCTTAAAACGGGTTTTCTGGGCCATATAATCGAGGAAATTGACCCAACGAGGGTGACTGCACAAAAACTCTACAAAACGGGTGTTTTTACACCAAAAAATCAAAGAAAAAGTACAAAACATGGTAAAAAAGATGTCAAACGCCTGAACACCTGATAAAAAGGGTTTTCGGGGCCATATAATCGAGGAATTTGACCCAACGAGGGTGAGTGCTCAAAAACTCTACTAAACTGGTGTTTTTACACCAGAGAAATATCAAAGAAAAAGTACAAAACACGGTAAAAAAGATGTAAAACGCCCAACGAAGGAGTTGACAGCTCAAAAACTCTACAGAGACTTAAGTTTTTAAAACCGTTAACTTAATTTTTTGTTCAAAAACTACGCCGAAAAAATTCCAATTGCGCTGTTAAGGGTCATCCTAATCCGCTACCAATTGCGCCGAATTTACCCCTGAGAACAAACTTTACCGAGAAAAAACGTTTTCAACTTCGCATTCTGAAGCGTTTTTCTTGCTTTTTGTCAACCCCTTTTTCTTAACATCCAACAAATATTATCTATCCTGTTTCCTCCTTTTCGAACCCTTTATCAGCATCCGACGCGACATCTTAAGTTTTTAAATAAATGCCGGCGATAGCGCATAAAAGAGCGACTTGTGAAAATAATCATGGCATCTTCCGATTAACGAATGCTTAGCTCATTTTTTGCGAATATTTTATTTTTTGTTAAAAGAGTAATAAATCTTTCTATTAAGAAATGAGGTTTACGACAACCTTTCAAACGTGACTTTCCCTTGTATTTTTTAGACAAAACCATTTAAGGAAAAAATGAAAATCAGTTTTTTACTGGTAAATTCTGATGTAAGGGAAAACTCATTTCATGGGGTTTTACAGAAATTCTTTTAATTTTCTCAAAATCGGTTCTGCAGACACACACCCTATTTTTCCCTTCAATCAACTTAAATTCGATACTCTTCCCAGATAACTTTCCTGTCCCTTCTTGTTAGAGCGCTCCATTTAAAAAGGGTGGTGGGAGTTTTTTTTCTCACCCTACCTTTTTTAAGGCCTAAACCTCAAATATGAAACACTAAATCGAAGTTTTTATACAATTAAAACAAAACGTATCAATTAACACTGTTTAGTATCTTTGAAAAAAAGGGACCTTTTTAAGGGACAAGCGTGTAGGAAGGGAGAAAGGACAAGGAATACTCGGTAAAACATCCATTATGCATCGCTTCTCTTCAAGCGTTTAAAAGCAAAGGGAGGAGAAGTTCCCAAAGACGTAAACCTTTGTTTTAACCTTTTGAGAAACGTTCACGGAGAAGGGTAAAAGCAATTTTTGCCCCATTACTCGGGGTCCTTTTCTTTCTCTCAATTTGCTACAATGAAAATAACGTAAATTTCGTCCTTCAACTTGATCATAAACGATTTGTTAACATCATCCACCGTGAAAAACTGCACTTCCAAATGAGTGATTTTACTTTGGTACGTCTTATTTTTCAAGCGAATTTCCTTAGTTAAGCAATTTTAATAGTTTTAAAAGAGAAATTATTTGAGTACAATATTAACGCGAACAACAAGTGAAGCCTTATTTCATGACTTATTTGGCTTCTAAACGTGAGATTTGCTCATAAACTCTATTTAAATTTAAACATATTCTTTAAAAAAGTAAAAATACATTTAAATAAGTAATAAATTTTCTATTTAATGCGGATGTGTAGTAATTATGAGTAGCTCTTAAAAATGAACCTTTTCTTTACTGCATTTTCGGAACAAAAAATACCAATTTTTGGTCGTTTTTACGATTTTTTTGTGCACATTGTTTGGAGTTCTCTGTTTTTTGCCCAAAAACACCTCAGGAGGGAGTTTTTACTATTTTTTTGATCTTCTGGACGGCCGGCCGGCACCACAGACAAAGTTATCGGTAATTTTTGCCCAAAACACCTCAGAGGGAGTTTTTATTACTTTTTGATCTTCTGGACGGCCGGCCGGCACAATAGACAAAGTAAAGATTGAATTTAACTCTCGTCAGGAAGACACTTCCCCAAAAACCCGACGTGGAGGGTATCACAATAACTTCTTTATAGAAGTTTAAATTTTTTATTGCAAATTGAAAAACGGACAACTAAAAGTAATTGTTGCAGTATCTTAAAAAAGAAAAAAAATCATTTTTTGATTACTAAGGATAAGATAAAATTGTCTTAAAAAAATTAATATAACAATATTTTTTAAAATAAGGCATTAATTAACTTTATCAGGATCTGGCCTAGTATTCTATAATTTATAATTGAAAAAAATGGGTCAAAATATTTTTTACGTCTCTTTTTCAAAGGTTTTGTCAAACCTGAAAGTTTCAATTAAGGGATCGATGGGATAAAGCGCCCTAGACATTTGCCAATTTAGAAAACGACAATTTTTTTTCTTTCTTACTTTTTCAATGGCCCACTTTACCTGTTTCGAATAGGGCGGATATAGAAGGCCGTGGTTTTTTTTCTTAAACGGCTAAGAACATTACGTGTAAAGACCATAAAAAAAAGAACGCCTCGTGAGGCTTCGCGGTTAATTTGGTGAAAGGTGAAATTTACATACATCGCAGTTATTTATCGGCGTTTTTAACAACCGAGTGAACAGAATGAAAAGTCTTTATTACGACGTATTTATTTATCAGAAAATTTTTTAAAACTGTGGAGAGAAATAATTCAATTATCTCATAGAGAGTTTCAAAAGAGGTGTTTTTTCCCGCGTTTTTAATCTAAAAAGAGAAATCTTAAGAAGAGGAATAATTGGGATGAAAATTTGGTGCAATTCGTTATCCTGTAATGGACAGATGGCAAGTGCACAAAGGAAAAGCGTAGAATAAATAGCGGACAGAGATGCATGGGTGACGGTCATTGAATCACCGGTTTTTTTATCAGATGTCAACCGGTTTATTAGCGTCCTTCATGGTTGACGTTTTTTAAAGTGATGGATAGTTTGTTTACCTGGTGGACAAGCGCAATCGGGAGCGTCGGCTGCTAGGTCCCTCCGATACCTAAGGTTGAGCGATGATTTTTCTAGTTGAAGCTGTAATGTCGCTTCGAGGCTGCTCACTCTTTGCTCGAGGATGATGGTCCTGTAACCGAGAAGTCCGAAAGCTGTAAAAGATACAGTGGCAAGTGCGTATAGGATCACTAGGTGGGGGCCACGCGGCGGCACCCCCTCACCAACACTCATGTTTTGACCGCGAAACCTTTCTTGGCGTTATTTCGGGGACGATGAACGTTAAAAAGAATTTCTTCGAGACTTGAGAGATTTCGGGATAATCGACTCGAGAACGGGCACGGAACTGTTTCGAATCACAGCGTGGACCGCATGACACAGACCTGGCGGAGTTCACTCGTCGACTGGCTTCCAATTCAAACCGAGTCCCCCCCACCCGGAGAACGTTCACCGCCGAACGCACCCCGCACCGCCCACCGTAACTGTTCGAGGAGGGCGAGCTCGCTCCGGAACGAAGGGAGAGAGAAAACCGCGCAATTACAAAACTCACGAGCACTTTCAACCCTCAAAAAGGAACTAACTTTCCTATTTTTTTTATTTTTCAATAGATACCCCAATAAAAGAGTAGCTACTAATTAAAGTACTATTTTGAAGAGCTTCCAACGAAAACGTCCGAACGAACAATATAGGAGGAGGAAGTATAAAGGAGGGGAAGTACAGGTTGAGGCACGCCAATAAAAACATCAAAGATCAAACAGTAAAATAATATACAGGGTGTCCGGAAACACATGGCATACGCCTGGGAGAGTGGTTAAAAAGTGGTTTTATGAAAAAAAGTTAAATGTAAACCCCCTTTAATTTTAATCATAGAATTTGATGGTGTAGTTTGAAATTCGTTTGGATATACAGGGTGCCCACAACAGCACCTAACTTCGTTACTTCAAATGAGAACCCCTATTTTAGGTAGAATTCTTTTCTTCAAAAATCTACCTATTTTTTATTTCAGATTCGTAATCTACGCAAAATTTCAAATTGATTTGACTATTCATATGACTATTTTTGAAAACTTTAAAAAATGTCAAATTTTAGCGTTTTTCACGCTAAAATCTACCTATCCTTTAAAGGAATTTTTCCTTCGGACCATAATTTTTGAAAGAGCTACAGCGTCTTTTGTAGTTGTGCATCAAAATAAACATTCCGTTAAAAAATCGCTAATTTTCATTTCTGAAGCAAGAAATTTGGGTTCTAACATGAAAATAGGCCGTTAGCAGAATGCGAAGATGAATTTTTGATAGTTGGAAAGTTCGGACTATTTTTATTTGACTTTATTTGACTATTCATATGACTATTTTTGAGAACTTTAAAAAATGTCAAATTTTAGCGTTTTTTGCGCTAAAATCCTTTAAAATCGATCTAAGGGACTCATTTTTTTTAATTCCTATTATTTTTGTCCAAAGATTCCAATTATCGCAAATTCAAGCATCTTCATATTCTGCATCACGAGATGTCGTCGCTAACGGCCTTTTTTCAAGTTAGAACCCAAATTTCTTACTTCAGAAAATAAAAATTAGCGATGTTTTGACGGAATTTTTTTTTTTTTTTGATGCACAACTACAAAAGACGCTGTAGCTTAACTCCAAATCTATGGTCCGAAAGAAAAATTGAGGCGCTCCGGGTACGAAGGGCGAACTCAACATCGGGCAATTTTTTTTTTTTTTTTTTTCATTTTCAGATTCTAGACCTCTTGGTGAATACACCCATATAATTTTTATGTTGAGTTCGCCCTTTTTTCCCCTATAAATACGTAAAAACCGATATGCGGCCTTTCTCTAACTGCGATATCCGAGCGGGTACGAAGGGCGAACTCCACATCCTAGTCCACAACCCCCACTCCTTTTCCCATTCCAGGGCATGACTTTTCTGTTGAGTTCGCCCGTAACATAAAACTTTAAAATGCGAATATCTCGAAACTACGTTTTGTTGAGTTCGCCCTTCGTACCCGGAGCGCCTCAATTCCTTTCAAAAACCGCTAATTTTCATATCTGAAATAAAAATTGAGGGTTTAACTTGAAAAAAGGACGTGGGTCTCGTGATGCAGAATGCGAAGATGCTTGATTTTGTGATTGTTGGAATCATGGGACAAAAAGAAGCGGAATTTAGAAAAATGAGTCTCTTAGGTCGTTTGCAACTTCTTATATTTTTAGGAATTTTTGGGGTAAATTTTTTTCTGAGGGAGAAATTTGATCTTCACCGCTGGCGAAAAGGCCAGCCGGAACCAAAGACAAACTTGAGGTTGGTATCCATGATTTGGCCCTATGGGGTCTTCCCCAATTCTTTAAGGAAGTTAAAAATCGTTAGAAAATACAAAAGGTATTACCTATAAGAAAGCTAGAGAAGAGGGAGTGGTTATTTAATAGAGGTATTGGATAGAGTGTGCTCAATTGTGCGTTACATTTAACCGGCCGTGTCGAGTTTATGTTCTACAATCGGTTTTGTTTTTCAAAATATATTCAATAAAAGCCTTTTAGCAAAAGGAGATTATCGGGGAAGTCGGTCCGAGGAAAAATCATGGAAATAGCAATTAGGGGAGAAAGGAAATTGAACTTTTTCCCTGGGCGTTGTCAAGCAGCGTAATGACGCCTCCATTGTATACGACCCCTCCTCAATTCGAAGAACTTGGTCAATTTAGTCTTTCTGAAGGTCTAATTTGAAGAAAGTAACATCAAGTGTTTGGTAATGAAAAGATATAGAAAGCTTTGTAAGCTTCTCGACTATAGGTGATAATTGCCCCGATATTGGGGGGAGATACTAGAAGTAAAGCGGAAACGTTCTCAAAGAAAGAACCTTTTTTTCATCACTATTCAAGCAGTATAAAGTTTTTTCAACGAGAAGGAATCCCTCATAAGCACAAGCAAAGAAGGGAGTGAAGTTATAAGTTTTTAACTTCCCCGTAGAGATGCTATTGTAGCACCCACCATGTCGGGGTCTTCCAGGTCCAGCAGTTTTAATGGGCGTCCGGAAACACAGTCTGTGAGAGCGTTAAAAAGTGGTTTTATGAAAAAAAGTTAAATGTAAACCCCCTTTAATCAAAAGAATTTGATGGTGTAGTTCTTGGGGGCTCACATCTCGTCCGAAAGTATTCTCGTCCTAACAGGCTACGCCCCTTTTTAGGACGAGATGACAGTAGGACGAGAATACTTTCGGAGGAGATGATTTCCATTTTATTAAAGTATAATATTTAAAAAATTGTATAAAAATTGAAATCCACCTGTCCGAATCTCTTCTCGTCCTACTGTCATCTCGTCCTAAAAAGGGGCGTAGCCTGTTAGGACGAGAATACTTTCGGACGAGAAGGCAGTTTATGTTTTAACTTCCTCAAGAAGTTACTGTGATACCCTCCGACCCCCTGTTACTAGAAAAGGGTCTTCCAGACCCCGTAGGATAAATCTGATAAGTGATCTTTGCCGATCCTGACTTTGTCTGTGGTGCCGGCCGTCCGGCCGTCCGGCCGTCCGTCGCCACTTTTTCCGGAACACTTCACGGCCGCAATTTTCATCCGATCTTCACCAAATTTATACACAAGCTTCCTTTCACAGAAATCTTGAAAATGACGAGAGCTTTTTTCGAAATTTTTCAAAATGGCGGAGATATGACTGTTCAAAGATTTAAAATGAGCGCTGTGGGCGTACTGTTGGTCCGATCTTCACCAAATTTTCACTAAACATTCCTTGAATTATTTAAAAATTTTCCATGTTTTTAAAATTTTAATTTTCCAAAATTTTTTTTACTTAATAATTTTTCTAGGCAGAAATGTGAGTCACTTCGCCGGCTCGAGGGCGGCCTCTCTTTGGCTAACCGTACTGAATTTCTACCTTGATATAAAATTTTCAAAATAATTTTTTTTTTTTTTTTTTTTAACTTCCTCAAGAATTTTTTTAACGGAAAATAAAATGGCGATTTATTAGGTACTTAATTTTTATTTTTTTTTTTCAAAAAACAGAAAACGAACAACAAAAAATACCTAAAATTTCTAACTTCCTCAAGACTTACTGCGATACCCACCAAATTTATTTCACAACTTTTACAAAAATTTAGTTCTCCTACTTAATACTTCCTCCTCCTGTATCCTTGAGGAAGTTATCGTTGGAAGCTCTTCAAACCGGAACTTTTCTTTTTCTATCATTTTTAGGACGAGAATACTTTCGGACGAAATGATTTCCATTTTATTAAAGTATAATATTTAAAAAATTGTATAAAAATTGAAATCCACTTGTCCGAATGACTTCTCGTCCTACTGTCATCTCGTCCTAAAAAGGGGCGTAGCCTGTTAGGACGAGAATACTTTCGGACGTAAAGGCAGTTTATATTTTTTCTTTTTCTATCATTTTTAGGATGAGAATACTTTTGGACAAGATGTGTGCCCCCTTTTAGGACGAGAATACTTTCGGACGAGATGTAGGCACCCTAGTTCTTCATCTTGAGCTTGATTCTGATAAAACGTTTTCGATAATAGATATGATAAACCATTAATCTGCCCTACTTTGAGGAAGTTCCAGCTCCAAACTAGTACTTTATTATACCTTTTGTATTTTTTAACGTTTTTTTTTTTTCAATAGACGAACGTTATTTGATGCTGACGATTAGATAAAGAACAGTGGGGGGACATGACAATGGTGTCCACCCAATTTAATTCTCATTATAACGTTAATTATCTTATTACGTGATCGCTTTGTTCTTCCCGTGGATCCGAACCCTTCATTGTTTCATCACGTGGCGAAAAACAAATTGCGATTTAGCGAATTGTTTATTTCTGGATTTAAAAGGGGATTTGAACATTCCCCTTTTTCTGGAATACAATTCCAAAATTAAACTCGTAGATCAAGACAGGAATAAGAAGAGCACATTATTGTTAATGCAATGGTTTTGGGCCAAGGTTTTGTCTTTTATGATCCCTTTTTTTTTCCCTTCTAGCTGATCCAGGGTTAATTTAAGAAGAAACCCTTGTCCTGAAAAAGAACATCAACAATAAACTTGCGACTACACAAACAGAGAAAATCTTTTTAAGTTTTTTTTTCGGTCGTTTGTGCTTCACTTAAAAATTTTCATACTGTAATTGACGTTGGCTAAGTTATAAATCTACTTTTAATAGCCTAAAATTTTTTTTCTCTGCTTGTCTGAGAAGACCTCTCTGTACATGGAGGCTGTAACTTCGAGAAAGTGGAAAATAAACATGAATCTAATAAAAAAAAATTTTATTATGAGGTAAATAAGAAATTTTACGGCGGATTATGGTGAGTTTTCCTAAATCTTTAGGCCTGGAGTAACCCTTGAAAGATTTTGTTAACATCCTTAAAGAAGTTATTTTGATACCCTCCACGTCGGGTTTTTGGGGAGTGGTCTTCCAGACCCCGGAGGGTAAAATCGAATATTGATCTTTACCGATCTCAACTTAGTCTGTGGTGCCGGCCGTTAGTATGCATTTTTTTCCGGAACACTTTATGGCAACAGTTTCCAACCGATTTTCACCGAATTTTCACAAAATCTTCCTGAATAGTTGAACAAGAAATTATCGTCCGCGATTTTTGAATTTCGAAAAAATGGCGGAGATATGCTCGTTTGAAATTTAAAAACTGCGCAGCGGCCCAGCGGGATTTTCACCAATTACTCCATATGTTGTTTAAAAATTTTTGGTGTAAAAAAAATTAACAATTTTCTATAATAATTATCATTTTAGTAGGGAGAAATTTAATACGTCACCCATTACGAGAGAGACCTCCCTTGGGCAAAAATCCCATTATTTCTACCTTGATACTTTTCGATTAAAAAAAAAAAAACTTAGAAAAACTTCCCCCTCCGTTTTACTTCCCCTCCCTTATACTTCTCCTCCGTTAGAGTGCCTACATCTCATCCGAAAGTATTCTCGTCCTAAAAATAATAGAAAAAGAAAAAAATATATAAACTTTACTCTCGTCCTAACAGGCTACGCCCCTTTTTAGGACGAGAAGGCAGTAGGACGAGAATACTTTCGGACAAGAGGATTTCATTTATACAAATTTTTAAATATTATACATACTTTAATAAAATAGAAATCATCTCGTCCGAAAGTATTCTCGTCCTACTGTCTTCTCGTCCTAAAAATATGTGTAAAATAAAATATTACTTAAAATTAAATGAAATGTATTCTCAACCGAAAGTATTCTCGTCCTACTGTCTTCTCGTCCTACTGTCTTCTCGTCCTACTGTCTTCTCGTCCTAAAACTAACGTACAAAAATTGCTGCGTCTTTTCTATTTCTATTATTTTTAGGACGAGAATACTTAAGGATGAGAATACTTTCGGATGAGATGTGTGCCCCCCCTCCGTTATACTTTCCCCTCCTATATTTTTACTTCTCTTTCAGGAAGTTTTCGTTGGAAGCTCTTCAAACAAGTACTTTTTCTCATTTTTTGCCCAAAACCCGTTTTCAACGTTTTTCCGTCCAGAAACCCCCATTTTATAAGATTGTCTATCATTTTCCTTGATCTTTTGGCCTAGAGGAACCATCCTTATCCAATTTTATTGTTTTTTAATTTCATTTTTGTCCAAAAAACCTTCCTAATTAGCAGATCTTCATTTTGTTCGGTCGTAACTGTCCGCATCTTACCGGCTCTCCGGCCCACAAACAGTTTTTTTCGGTGTTTTTCTCGATCTTGTAGGTATTTTCTTCATTCTAGGAAAGAGAAGTGATTTTTCAGGGCCTGCAGAAACCTGCAATCTGGTGTTCTAAATCAAGATAGGCATTCAATTTCACACTTTAGAAAGGGATAATTTTGTTTATTTAATTCTAGAGAGACAAGATTAGCTCATTATGTGCGTCAGTCATCCTCATCGTTACACCCCATTAGGTATTTACCATCATGTAAAAAGTAAGGAAACAAGGACGGCCGGCCGGAACCACAGACAAAGTTGGGATCGGTAAGGATTCGATTTGACCCACCGGGGTCTGGAAGACCCTTCCCCAAAAACCCGACGAGGATCAAAATAACTTCTTCAAGGAAGTTAAAAAATGAACGTTATTATTGATTCCTTTGCTTTTAAATAAGTCTTTTTCGTGAGGCTTATTTTCAACTTAAGTGGAGTCTCATTGCCTCGGTTAAAATAGTAATGATTGGTCTCGAGAGGGATGACACCACTCGACAGATGACATCCGCCATTATCATAATGCTCCGTGAGAGTTCTTAAATGAACCTTCCTCCCGATCAAGATGCAATTTCCTCTTCATGATTCCGACACGATGGAAATTCAGAATTTATAAACAAAAGTTTTGAGAATGCTGAGACTAGCGTAGGCGACTTAAAATATTGTGTTCGAGACCCTCGTTTCTTCTTGCAGGGGAGAAAAAAGTAATTTAGTGTCTTCTACATGTAAAAGGGGTACCGCTTCTTGAGTTTCACCTCGGGTTTCTGACCTTTATGGACCTCTCTACCTTATTTTTCCTGTCCCCAGGGTGACATAAAAACGTCGATATTGTATCTCATTGTTACAGAAAAAAAATTTTTTTTCTCCCCACAAAAAATCGAAACGCCAATCTAAGAAATGGGCAAACAGACCTATTTACTTAGGGACTGATTGGTTTGATACAATTTGTTGGTCGACCTCCATTTGCATATTAATTGAGTTTATAATGACCATATTAAGGTAGGTCCGGAGGGACGTTTCGGTCACGAATCCAATTGAAAGCTCCTTCCTCCATTACAAATAATACGATATTTAATAGAAATTTAAATGTGGAATGCGTCTGAGATGATCGAAAGGTCGAATTCTTTTCCAAAAATTTGCATAAATGAATCAGGTTTTTACAGGTAAAAAACTAAAATCTTAGAAAGAATAACTTTTCAGAAGGGTGTCGTTTAATACGTTGAATTTTGAAAGTTGGTATGTGGTTAGTGGATGTTGGTTCCTGAATTATAAAATTCATGATTATCAGCGCCCTCTCATCGGGGCAAAATATATCGGTGGCACTGATATATCGGAAGAAAAAGTACTTGTTTGAAGAGCTTCCAACGAAAACTTCCATAAAGAGAAGTAACAATATAGGAGGGGGGAAGTATTTGGAGGGGGAAGTATATGGGAGGGGAAGTATAACGGGGGGAAGTATAAGGGAACGAAAGTGTAAAGGAGGGGGAAGTCTCAGGGAGGGGAAGTAGGTATAAGGAAATTTTTCAAAGTATTTTTTTTTAATTTTTCGATTTTTTTTTTTTTTAATTTTCCGGGTTTCTTTTTTTAAAATTGCGTTTTTTTTTGTTTTTTTTTTTGAAAATTTTTTAAGTTCTTTTTTTTGAAAATTTGACACGAAAAGTGTAAAGGTAGAAATAATGGGCTCTTTGGCCTAGGGATGTGCCTCTCGTAATGGGTAGAAGTATGAAATTTCTCCCTACTAAAAAAAAATAATAACTAAAAAGTGGCAATTTTTTTACACCAAAAATTCTTAAAAAATATAAGGAGTAATTGGTAAAAATTTCGTAAAAATCGGCCGTAGCGAATTTTTTAAAATTTCAAACAGACATATCTCCGCCATTTTTTCGAAATTCAAAAATCGCCCCCGATACATTCTTCTTCTCCGGCTAAAGAAATTTGTGTGAAAATTTGGCGAAAATCGGATGAAAACTGTGGCCGTAAAGTGTTCCGGAAAAAAATGCTACGGACGGCCGGCCGGAACCATAGACAAAGCTGAGATCGGTAAGGATTCGATTTGACCCTCCGGGGTCTGGAAGACCCCTTCCCAAAAACCCGACGTCGAGGGTATCACAATAACTTCTTTAAGGAAGTTAATATCGATATAGTAGTGTTTAAGAAGTGTGGCAGAAGGCTATTGACGAATCGAGGTCAAGCGCCCATCCGAAACGTTTAAAAACTAATATTTTTCCAGGCGGTTTCAAGTGGTGAAGCTATAACGATTCTCTTTCCCGGCTCCTCGTTTGAAAGAATGTGAAAAAGGAAGTTTGAGGGATTTATCGGATTTCGAGGCGATATAATGAGAGGAGAAGCTCCCGTTAGATGAGAGGAGAAGAAGAGTCGAATATCTCGAGTGTAATGCACACAGGGAGATATTGCAAGTTCAGCGATATGTGCGGATGAAATCGATCATGGAGGAAATGGGCCGTACGAACCATGACTTCCGATCCCGAACGTCTGCGTCAGTGTCGGCTATATCGCCTGGAAGAATACGATACTGAACTGCCTATTAAGAATAGAGCCATTCACCATAAAATACAAAATTTTCAAAACTCTTCATAGGAGAGATCGAGGGAAACTGGGGTATTGACCAGCATTAGGTGTTTTCAAAAAGCTATTTGAAATAAAAGCCCGAAAATCAATCCGAACCAGGCTGCATCTTGGAAAAGTTAGTGAAGGAAACGTCCGAAAGTCCAGAAAAAGGTGGCTTCTGGGACAATAAAAAACTGAGCGAATCCAGTTCCAGTAAAAAGGGTGTTTTCGCTATCGAAGCTCAAGAATGCTGTAAACATAGGGGTTTTCGGCATAAAAAGCGAGAAAGTTGCCCCAAAAATGTATGAAAAGGGTTCTAGCAGCAATGATACTCAAAAGATAAAAACTCCCTTTTGCCATGTTTTTAACTTCCTTAAAAAAGTTATTGTGATACCCTCCACATCGGGTTTTTGAGGAAGGATCTTCCAGGCCTCGTAGGGTAAATTCGAATATGGATCCATACTGATCTCAACTTGGTCTGTGGTGCCGGCCGGCCGTCCGTCCGTAGCATTTTTTTCCTGAACACTTTACGGCCACCATTTTCAACCGATTTTCACCAAAATTTTTTTAGTCGGTGAACAAGAAACTAAAAAGGCGATTTTTGAATTTCGAAAAAATGGCGGAGATATGTCTGTGTGAAATTTTAAAAAATTCGCTGCGGCCGAACCGTTGCGTTGGTCCCATTTTCCTCAAATTTTCACCAATTACTCCTTATATTTTTTACGAATTTTTGGTGTAAAAAAATTATATTAATTATCATTCTAGTAGGGAGCAATTTTATACTTCCACGCCTTATGGGAGGGACCTCTCTTGGGCAAAAATCCTTTTATTTCGACCTTGATACTTAGAAATTCGAAAAAAAAAGAACTTAAAAAATTTGTTTTAAAAAAAGCGCAAATTTAAAAAAGTTAAAAAATTTAAAAAATTAAAATATTTTTCAAAAAAAAAAAAGAAAAAAAAATTTGGAAAATTTTTCAAAAAAAAAAAAAACTCGGAAACTTTTTCAAAAATGAACTTTCCCCTCCGTTTTACTTCCCCCTCCGACATACTTCCCCCTCTTATATTGTTACTACTCTTTAAGGAAGTTTTCGTCGGAAGATTTTCAAACTATGTAGTACTTTTTTTTTCGGTTTCCCCTTTTTTCAGCGGAGAAACCTCCATTTCACCGGCTCTTACACGCTTTTTTCCGGTAAGTTGAGCTTTTTTTTTTTGCTATCTATGAACCTTCTATGAAAAAAGGAATATTTTCTCTACTTCTTACTTTAAAAAAAGGTGCTTCTATAGTCTCAAAAACCCTTTTTCTATTTTCTTTCCTTGATTTATAACCAGAACAATAAAAGCCGCTGCTGAGTCTATTTTAAGACTTATCTGAATCTATTTTATAAATAGGGTTGTTTTAATCCTCCCTGACCCCATGCGATACCGCACACACGTTTCTAAATCACCCTGACAATCGACTTTTCTTCCTAAAACGATTTAAAAAAAATAAAGTTTTCATTGTTTTAATGAATTTGCGGTTTCCGGAGCCTCCTTCCACCGGATTATTAATCCCCAAGAAAGTTTTCCGTCCCTCTTCTTGATTTATGGATTTATGCATCTCCAGACTGTCTGTCGAGGCTCGAAACTTTGATTATAATATCCAAAGCTGCACAAATTGTCATATTGAACTTCATTATTCAAAAATTAAGCTTTTTCTTCTGAAATCACGGGAAAATCTGTTTGAAAAAAAAACTTGAAAGAAGTATACAATTTTTTTAAAAGTATTATTTACACTGATCCGTTCAGCCGAGTCTTTCCGCCATTTGATTTCCAGGGTTTCCCTTAATGATTTCGTTTGCCTTTCGAATATAAATAAGGGTTGATAAACTGCGGATGTCCTACCAAGTTTGATTAAAACCGGCGTCGAAGACCTGGGTAAACAAATGTCCCCGAAAGGGTTTCGATTGATTTTTGTATTCTGAGTGAAAGCGAAAAAAAAACTACGCACACAGAATCCCACATTTTTAAGAAACATTTTCCACCCCCCTGTAATTTTTTAAAATGAGATAATTTTTATTCGAAACATGCAAGTTCATTTTCGGCGAGAATAAAAAGGGGGAAGCGTAATAGGACAAAAAATGGTAAAAGGGTGGCTTGTAAAAATTTCTTTATAAAAAAACCGCAATTGACGTAAATTTCCTTTTATTTTTTATTTCTCACTAATTATTATCATCGAAAAAAATTGGCTTCCGCGGAAAGGTTAATTAAAGTTGTACCATTTTCAGTAATTGCTTTGTTCCTAAAAAAAACTTGAGGACAAATAATTAATGAATTAAAAATTGATTAAGTTTCTAATTATACTAGTTTTCTAATAAAGTTTTCTAATTTCTAATCATTTATTGATTTAAACGTTAAGTGAAAAAATAAATTACATATGAGGCGCTCCGGGTACGAAGGGCGAACTCAACAAAACGTAGTTTCGAGATATTCGCATTTTAAAGTTCTATGTTACGGGCGAACTCAACAGAAAAGTCATGCCCTGTAATGGGAAAAGGAGTGGGCTTTGTGGATTAGGATGTGGAGTTCGCCCTTCGTACCCGCTCGGATGTCGCAGTTAGAGCTTTGCCGCATATCGGTTTTTACGTATTTATAGGGGAAAAAGGGCGAACTCAACATAAAAATTATATGGGTGTATTCACCAAGAGGTCTAGAATCTGAAAATGAAAAAAAAAATTTGTCCGATGTTGAGTTCGCCCTTCGTACCCGGAGCGCCTCATATTTTCATAAAGATTTTGTAATAAAAATGAACTGGAGGCTTTATTTTCTAAAAAAAATCCCCCTTTAGGCTATCAAAATATTGTAACGTTTGAATAATAGCATCAAGTACTTAAAAACATGTCAAAACAGAATAAGTAGCGTATCATTAAAAATCGTTCTCCCTTTTTTTTCACCCTCTCCCACCCCATGTCGAATACGTGAGGGAATGAATACAATAGGGGTAATTCTCTCGTTCACACCTGGTAAGGGTCGGGAATCACTAAAAAGTAACCACCCCTTTTATACTGAATCCATCTGCGGAGATTATCCGCTTGAATTTTTCCGAGGGTTTTTACAAAAATTTTCGAAGTTTCTTTATTTTCATTATCTCTCATCGGGACCGAAACGAGGGAGAAGCCCCTAGGACACCCCTTGTTAAAGTTTTATGGTTAACCATTATCTCCAATTGTTATTAATACTATTGAAGCGACCCTTTTTATAGACCTAATAATAATTTTTTCATGAGATTTTCTACAAGAATTCATCAATACGAGTGTAGTTTCGAAAAAAAAGTACTAGCTTGAAGAGCTTCCAACGAAAACTTCCTTAAAGAGAAGTAAGGATATAGGAGGGGGACGTATTTGGGAAGGAGAGTATATAGGAGGGGGAAGTATAACGGAGGGGACGTAAAGCGGAGGGGGAAGTATATGAGATGGGAAGTATAACAGAGGGGGAAGTATAACGGAGGGGGAAGTATAAGGGAACGAAAGTATAACGAAGGGAGGGAAAGTATAAAGGAGGGGAAGAATAAGGAAGGGGGAAGTTTTTATTTTTTCGAAAAATTTTCCGGGTTTTCCTATTTTCCCTTTTTTTTCCGAAATTTTTTTTAAGTGTTAAGGTAGAAATAATGGGCTCTTTGGCCTAGGGATGTGCTTCTCGTAATGGGTAGAAGTATGAAATTTCTCCCTACTAGAAAAAATAAATAAATAATTAAAAGTGGCAATTTTTTTACAACAAAAATTTTTAAAAAATATAAGGAGTAATCGGTGAAAATCGGCTAAACGGTTCCGGACGCAGCGAATTTTTTAAAATTTCAAACAGATAAAGTACAAGTTTGAAGAGCTTCCAACGAAAACTTCCTTAAAGAGAAGTAAAAATATAGGAGGGGGAAGTATAACGGAGGGGGAAGTAAAAGGAGGGGAAGTATAACGTAGGAGGAAGTACAAAGGAGGGGAAGTATAACGGAAGGGGAAGTATAAAGGAGGGGAAAGTATAAATGATGGGAAGAGGAAGTATAACGGAGGGGAAATTTTTGTTTCAATAAATTTTTTAAGTGTCAAGGTAGAAATAATCTAGGAACGCGGTAGCGTTCCGCCCCGCCAAGCAACACCCAGTCCGAAGACGTCAGAAAACGGTACCTACCAAGTGTATGTTTACTGGACGTCACGATTTGCGTTTTTCAGGTATTTGGATCTCGGCTCCCTGTGGACCGATCGACTTGAAATTTGCTACAGATTTACTTTGATATGATATGAGTAAACGCTGAAAATTTCAAGTCGATCGGTCCACAGGGAGCCGAGATATAAAAGTCTGAAAACCCGGTTTTTCGCCTTTACTGTGTTCTTCTTCTTCTTCTTCTTCTTCTTCTTATTCAGCTAGACAAGGCTACAGCCTCTCCTAGCGCACCGATTGACTTGAAATTTTGCACAGAGCTTCCTTTCAACTTGAGCCAGTGCCTTTTGAAAGATTTACCCCGAAATCTTAACTTAAAAAAAAGTTAGGAACAAAAAACTGAAATTTTAGGGTAATTTTAGCCACTTTAACGGGTACACAGCCTGGAGACAAGACCAATCGACTTGAAATTGTGCACAGAGCTTCCTTCTGAGTTTAGCAATGAGGACGAGTATAGTAATGAGGACGGATTTCGGAAATGGGTCATCCAGACCCCTCAGGGTCAATTTGACCAGTGATCATTGTCTGTGGCGCCGGCTGTACACCCGATTTACACCATAAGGTCGAATTTCGGAAATGGGTCTTCCAGACCCCTTAGGGTCAATTTGACCAGTGATCATTTTTCGATCGTCAGTTAGTCTGAGGCGCCTTCTGTACATCCGATTTACACCAGAGGTCGGATTTCGGAAATGGGTCTTCCTGACCCCTTAAGGTAAATTCGACACTAAAAAGAACGAAAGAACTGACGAAAAAAGAACGAAACATAAAACATAAATTGGGTAATTTTTGCCAGTGTAATGGGTCAACAGCTAACCTGACCTATTTGGCCTTGAACTATTAATTATTAGTGTAGCCCATTAAAAAAAATTTAGGGACGAAAACTGAAAATTTCTTTGACGGGCCTGAACAAAAGGACCATTCGAATTAACATAATGTTGACGTTGAAATGGTTCATTGACGTAAATACGCAAGCCCTTAAAACTTAAATTTGTAATAGGTACCTAAGTTATAAATTTTATCAATGTTTTGTTTTTTTTGTTTACGTTGAGAACTAAGCTATTAGGATTATCATTTGAATTTAAACTACAAAAAGATATGATATCCCCACAAAAAACACCCCGTGTAAAAAACACCCCGCCTCGCAAAAATCCTTTTACATCAGCCGGAAAAAGTTGTGATATCAACTTCCCCGCCCTCAAATGAGCGAGAAGAGTCGATACGCCCGAGTGGTAGGTACGATGATGTGAGAAGCATGATGCCCGTGGCCCCGTGCTCCCGTTTTCAATGCTCCCCTTGGCGGCATCGCGAAATGTTTGTTTACAGGGACGTAGTTAAGACGTGCTGTGCGTTCTTCGGGAAAAATCGTTATGATTCAAACACTCAGACATACGTAGATGAAGGCGTAGTGTCATGTGTGAGTACGGGGGGGGGGTATGTGTATGTATGTGTATGGGGTGTATACTAGTGATTAGTTAGGAACTCAGTGATAACACAGTAATTCTTAAGCGTTCCAGGACGTTCCAGGGCTTGATAAATAACGGCAATCACCGATACAAAGCATTTCGCGATGCCGCCAAGGGGAGCATTGAAAACGGGAGCACGGGCATCATGCTTCTCACATCATCGTACCTACCACTCGGGCGTATCGACTCTTCTCGCTCATTTGAGGGCGGGGAAGTTGATATCACAACTTTTTCCGGCTGATGTAAAAGGATTTTTGCAAGGCGGGGTGTTTTTTACACGGGGTGTTTTTTGTGGGGATGGGATTTTTGGCCAAGGGAGGTACCTCTCGTAGCGGGTGGAGATATGAAATTTCTCCCTACTAAAATGATAATTAATCTAAAAAAATAATAATTAATCTAAAAAAATGATAACTATTTTACACCAAAAATTTTTAAACAATATAAAGAGTAATTGGTGAAAATTTGGTGAAAATCGGATCAACGGTTCGGCCACTGCGCAGTTTTTAAAATTTCAAAGGTGCATATCTCCGCCATTTTTTCCGAAATTCAAAAATCGGCCTCGTTTCTTGTTCACCGAATAAAGAAAATTTGGTGAAAATCTGATGAAAATCGGTTGAAAAGTGGTCTTAAAGTGTGAAAAAAATGCTACGGCCGGCCGGCACCACAGACAAAGTTGAGATCAGTAAAGATCAATATTCGATTCCACCCTCCGAAGTCTAGAAGAGCCTTCCCCAAAAACCCGACGTGGAGGATATCACAATAACTTCTTAAAGTTTAAAATTGGCGGAATTATTAACGATATTGAAAAGCGTCCGAAAAGCTTTCCCGTGTCCATTATTTTTAACAGTCTCTGTCGTTACAATCGGAACAATTGCAAGTATAACGAGTTTCATTCGAACGGTTCGGAATTTGTAAACAGTTAACAAAGGATATGAATATTGAGTTCAATATCCGAAGTGAATTTGAGCTGTTTTTAGCGTTGGGCGTTTTTTGAATCCCTAAACTTTCGTTTTACAGTGTTTTTGGAGTTAGTCGTCTAAGTGTCCTATGATTTTCTCATTCGCTGCTAGGGGAGGGGAAAATGGTTTGTCATTAATTAGATCGAAACCGAAGGAGTATAATAATTAAATGGGTAGTAGAATATTAATTAGTAGTATGAGTTCATTAACTCGCCGAGATGAGGATTAGTTCAATTCTTGTTTGGTCACGTTTCGAGTAATTAGAAAGGAGAGTAGCTCCTTCTGTCAACTCCCGATTTAGAAGGGGTGGAGGTAGGGACGAAATTGAGGGGGTGGCGAAAGGCCCGGAGGCGGTCGTCGACCAAAAGGAATAACAAGATGTCGCAGTTGGCCTGACCCCAGAGCGTTACATATTCGATTATACGACAACTGTCGTATGGGAGTTAATTCTAATCAGAAAACTTTTTTTGCTTAAAAGGACTTGAACATAAAGCGGTAACAAAGACATTTTTGTTGGAAGGTGGTTAAGTTGAAAAGGATGAGTTATAGGTTTTGTGGTCGGGCTTCTAAGAAATTATCGGGTAAAGTGTGAAAGTGTGTGTGGCTTAAGTGTCTGTCAACTAAAGTGTCGACAACGGGTGGTAACAACTTGGATGAGAGTCCCAATATCCCTCTTTTTCGGAGTTCAAACTTGTCCGTTAATGTCGGTCGGTATAAAACCTACGGCGTTGTTGGTCCTTCCGTCCTCTTCCCCACCCGTGAACTTGTAACGACACCTAAATTGCCTTTGGGAGCAATCTCGGGCGACGAGGAGAAGGGTGGCGGCGATACTCGTGAAGGGGGGAAGAACGTGAGAGGACTTCCAAGAATAAACGGGGTTGGGGAGAAAACCTTCTTCCTTCCCGGATTACATCCAGCCGCCTCTTCCCCACCATCGACACAAGAACAATTAACAATCCCACACTTTTCAACCCTCGAAATCTCCCATAAAAACCCCCTTAATTGAAAAAGTAGCCATTTCGAAAGCGTTCCAATCATATTTAACACAAAAAAGGGGTGCCACAATCTCCGAGATTATTTCACAAAACTGCGTAATACCAAAAGAAACGCTTGGTTTTATAACTTCTTTTTAGGCTTCTCAACTTGAATGATTTTGAGCTTCTTCTCCCTCTTTTGATGGAATCTTTGTCACTTGTACTTTCGGCCAAAAAAGCTAGTTTTTGGAGTTTTTCAGATTAATCATTACTGATTATACATCGTTCTTGTGCACTTTCAGTGTCCGCTCCCCAAAATTTTCAAATTTTCGGGCGAGCGATTTTGACTCAAAAATCTTTAACGAAATTTCCGAGCTTTTATGGAAAGAAGTAACGAAAATTCAAAACCCCAACAATTTTCGAGCCAATTTCAACTATGCTTTCAAATTAACATCTCTTCCTGACAAGAATAAATTAAACTTGGATAATCATCGAGGAAGTTAAACATCATTTGCGGTGTTATCATAAAGAAGCTAATTTTAAGGGAAAAGAATTTTTTTCCCTTCCACTTTTCCAAACAGAGTCGCACTCCAATTATTTTCAGAGTCAAGAGTCGTAAGAAGCGGGCAGTCGAGGATTGCACACCATCTCGAGACCAATTAAAAGCGAAGGGCTCTTGATTGTCTTGGTCGGCAACCTCTCCCTTTGGCTTTCCTTTCTTAAAAAAAAATCTCTCTATTTACTTCCTTTTTTGCATTTTTTAATCTAGTGGCTTTTTCAACCCCCAATTCATTTTTTTTTCTTCACTCCTCATCTCCCGCGCCTTTTAATATGAAATAATAGCGTTGGTTTTCATCAAGAAAGGTTGATGGATTAAATTTTGAAAGAAGGGGTATAAAAAATATTTTATAAAAAAAAAGTTTTAATTCTTGAAATTCCTTGGTGATTTTCACTCCCTCTTTTGATGAAGTATTTTTTCGACCGTTCAATTATCGATGTTTAAACCCACCTCCCTTCCCAAAAAGATTCCATCAGGATTTTTTAAAAAGATAATAGGTATTATGTGAGAATAGAGTAGTGTTGTGGTAGCACTGTGATGTGTGCAGTGTGTGATTGGTGGAGAGTGGAGAAAGAGGTTATGAGTGAAGTGGGAAGCGAAAAAAGTCGGTTTTGTCGAATTAGCTAAAATAAAAGTTGTTTTGAGAAAGCATAAACCCCTTTTCTTTCATCAACCTTACAAAAATCTCATATATATTTAAAAGATGTATCAGGAGATATTGTATGACCCTCCATGAGCAGTTTATATATATCAGGTGTACAAAATGAAACTCAGCCACAGGGTAAATTTGAATTTTGTAGATTTTAGCCGAGTTTCATGTTGTACACCTAGTAGTTCATTTTTTCAAAATTTTGAACATTTTAGGCGTTAAAGTCCATCAAAAGTTGACCTTCTCCGTGTAAGGTTATTGAAGTATAACCATTAAGAAGGTTAATTTTTATAGGCTTGTAAATCGTAAACCGTTACAAATATTGAAAAAATGCACTAAATAAAATCAGTTGGAAATTCAATTCTCTTTAACTTTTATTCTATTCATTTTTTCTCTAGGACGCACTGTTTTCAAGATAAATTTATTTTTAAAAAAAATTATTTTCCGAAAATGGTGCATCCTAGAAAAAAATAATTAAGTACAAATTTATAGAAAATTAAATTTCCAACAATTTTTATTTATTAGGTGTACAAAATGAAACTCAGCCACAGGGTAAATTTGAATTTTTTAGATTTTAGCCGAGTTTATTTTGTACACCTAATAGGTCCTAGACCCCAAGAAGTCTTAACTGAGCAGGCCGCTGCGCCGCCAGTTTTTTCCACTTCTATGCCGCTATTTTCATCAAATCGCAGAATGCTCCTTCACTGATTACTTTTCATTGCTAAATAAAGAAAAGAAAAAAAGGTATTTTATTTCTCATGAGATCCTTCAACTCTAGCGACACTTTTTGAGCTGCCTCGACCTTGAGATAAATCATGTATCTGTTGGAAGAATTTCTTTTTAAAAAATAAAGAAAATAATCAATTTTTACATGATCTTTTAAACGCTGTAGCAGCGAAGAACGTCTAGGACTTTCTTCAGGCGTGTATAATCTGCTACTATCCTGTAATAAACGATAAAATAGGAAAGGATATTTTTTAAAAATTAATTTTGGTAAAAACATATATTTCCAAAAATCTTAAATTATAATACTTAATTTTGTTTTAAACATAAAAGAGAAAAAATTTTAATATTTGTTCGATATAATTGAAATCGAAAAGTAAGTACAAGAGGAGGAAAAAAGTTTTGGTACATCCCTGCTTGAAACAACCCTTTTAAAGGTTTATTTACATTAAGATAATACTTTTAAATAAATAATTAAAACATATAAAGTCGTCCTTAATTAAGAAAGGAACAAGGGACCAATAAAATTAAAAATTTGTGATTTTTTTCTGACAGGCACTTTGGTGTGTGAGGAATGCCAGTTTAAAAAAAAGAATTTAAAATGGCACCGCAGCCTTTTTACATTGTGTTTTTTTATGATAAAATTAGATTAAAGTGGGGGGGGGGGATTAGTTAGAAAAAAAAATTAGCGAGGCACCTGGCACTGAACGCATTCCTCCATTTTTTGTGAAAAGTTTTCAATTTGAAGAGTCATCTCAAAAAAGTTGTATTTCTGATGGATCCGCTGCGAGGCTATCTTGAGAATCTCCTGGGGCGTAACTCCAGGTTCTAAACAAAAATTAATAGTTGGCAAAAAAAAATTTTTATCTTACTGATTGCCAAATGAGCAGCGAGAGCAGCTTTGTCTAAACTTAAAGCCCATATCCGCAAGTTGTGAACGGCAACGACGCCTTCGATGTCCAAAAATGTGTTGAGCACATCGTTAAAATCCACATCTCTTGGCATACCTAAAATAAATTATAATTTTTGCCCTTTTTTTTATTTTTAATTTTTTACCTTCCATAAGTACAATAAGAGCATCCTTGATTATGGAAAAGGTCGTGAGAAGAACAAGGATAGAAAAGAGGAATGTACATATCGGGTCGACAATCTTCCAATCTTCCTGAAATCACAGAAAAACAGCTTAAAATCACGCTTAAGGAGGTATGATGGTTTTAAGTGAGTTGCTTTGCAAATTTTTCGTTGTTAACAACGGTTTTCGGTTTTTCCCTTCTATCTCGGAAACCGTCGCTCAAAACGAAAAAATGTCCTAAGTAAAAGTTGTAGGTACTGAAATTTACTACATAAAATATCTTATTAGTTTTTTCCGTCAGAGCAATACTTTAGGAGATATGGAAGTATTTAAGTTGGTTGCTTTGCAAATTTTTCGTTGTTAACAACGGTTTTCGGTTTTTCCCTTCTATCTGGAAACCATCGCTCAAAACGATAAAATGTTCTAAGTAAAAGTCGTAGCTACGGAAATTTCCTATAAAAAAGACCCAATTGGTTTTTTTGTCAGAGCAATACTTAAGGAGATATGAGGGTTCTTAAGTGAGTTGCTTTGCAAATTTTTCGTTGTGAGCAACGGTTTTCGGTTTTTCCCTTCTATCTCGGAAACCGTCGCTCAAAACGAAAAAATGTCCTAAGTAAAAGTTGTAGGTACAAAGATTTCCTACAAAAATTTCTTTATTTATTATTTGCGTAAGAGCAATATTTAAGGAGTTATGAGGTTAAAACTAATAATCCTACAGAGCCTGTCTGAAAACTTAAAACCTTCATATCTCCTAAAATATTGCTCTGACGGAAAAAACTAATAAGATATTTTATGTAGTAAATTTTCGTAGCTACAACTTTTACTTAGGACATTTTTTTCGTTTTGAGCGACGGTTTCCGAGATAGAAGGGAAAAACCGAAAACCGTTGTTAACAACGAAAAATTTGCAAAGCAACCAACTTAAAACCCTCATATCCCCTTAAGACAGCTTAAGAAAACGCCAAAATTTTTGTTAAAAACATGGCAAAAACCAATGAAAATGATAAAGGAGTTCTGTAAAAAGAAAGTTTTACTGCCAAGAAAGTAACGTTTAAATATACTCTTTCGAGACCGCGTCTGAAGCGGATTCTCTGCGCTATTGGCGCAGCACTTTTCCCAGACCGCTCCCAGCGCCCAGCAAAGCTCAGAAAGTTTAAATATTTTTATAGCCCAAATTGCCTCTTGTTGAGAAGAAAATGAGTAATAATAAATAAAGCTTAGCAAGCCAGTAGTAAAATTAAAAATCTTTTCAACGATTTGAAATGAAGATGGGATTATCTGAGAAAAGTTAAAAAAAGGCATTACCTTGTAGAAAAAGAGTAAATGCCATTAGTATGTATAAAAGGGATCAGAGTTAAGAAGAACTGTAATTAAGAATAGAAAGTGAAAACTTACCCTGTAAAAAATGATGATGGCAGCAATTAATACGCCGACACTTTGTATGAGATCACCGAGGACATGAATAAATGCTGCCCTCACGTTGATATTTTTCTTACTTTTTTTATGAGGAAGGTCAGACTCGAGTTGATCGTGACGATCATGGCTGTGACCGTGAGATGGCGAATGCTGATGAAGTGTCATCCCCATACTGAAAATGATATTTAAAAAAAAGGATACTATCATTTTTTTGGCTTACACTAAATTAATGACTACGCCTATCGCCGAAGTAATCAACATGACATATGAGTCGATTTCATAATTTCCGGTAATAATTCGCTCGATGGCCATGTAGACTAGAATACCCGTAACGATCCAAATGGTAAGGACGGAGGTGAGCGCTCCGATGACTTCCGCTCTGTGCCATCCGAACGGCATCATACGAGTCGGCTTCCTCGACGCCATCCAAAGCGCGAATAATGAGATCATGAAGCCGGCGAAGTCAGTCAGAAGGTGAGCGGCGTCCGTCGCTATCGCTAAGGAATGTGACAAAATCCCTCCTGAAAATGAGAAAAAATTGAATAAACAGCCGCATAATAGAACCCTCTTAACGTCAAGTGGCAAATTGCTTTAGACATAAAGCTTTCATTGACAATCGCCTTAACTAATTTATCGACAACTCTTTCAAAAATTATTCAGCCAACAATAAATGTAATAATAACCAAATTTTGGAGAGCAGAAAATATTTACACAACCTAGACTATGAGAAAAATCCAGAAAAGCAGAAATACTTTGCTCCTTTAAGAAAGTTTTTCACATCGCTTGACCAGTGCTAATCTGCAGTTCCACCAGCCTAGTAGAGAAGTTTTTGCGGATTCTTGTAAATCCAGCAAAACATCACTTTTAGGACGAAAGTTGCAGAAAACGTCCAAAACAACTGTAAAAACGGTTCATCGGCCAAAAATCCTAGAAAGGCGTCAAAAATAATTCGTTATTAACGGGTTTTGCCGCTTTTGATTTGAAAATCTAGTAAAAAATTATTGAAAACCCCTATTTTTATTGCAATTCACAGGAAAAACTTCAATTTTTTTGCGCCTTTTTGGCAAGTTTTTAGTATTTCTTGAGCAGTTTCTAACTTGCAATCTTCCAGCAGCTTGTTTACTGAAAAGAGGGCTGTGATGGCGATGGACATGTTTATATTTGAGGCGCTCCGGGTACGAAGGGCGAACTCGACATCGGACAAATTTTTTTAACTTCCTTAAAGAAGTTATTGTGATACCCTCGACGTCGGGTTTTTGGGGAAGGGTCCTCCAGTTTTTTTTCATTTTCAGATTCTAGACCTCTTGTTGAATACACCCATATAATTTTTATGTTGAGTTCGCCATTTTTTTCCCCTTTAAATACGTAAAAACCGAAACTTTAAAATGCGAATATCTCGAAACTACGTTTTGTCGAGTTCGCCCTTCGTACCCGGAGCGCCTCATTTGTGGACGTTCTAAACTATGAGAGAGTATTTTATAAAATAAGGTTGCCCTTGACAAGATTGAACGTCACAGGAAGCACCGAAAAACCGTTGTTATCAATGTATGATATTATCATGATGAGAAAACCATTTTTTTAGACAAAAAATTAAAACAAATAAAAGAGCTTTACGCAATTTCTTAGCAAAAGCCACTAAAAAATAGATTTTACTCCCAAAAATTAAAAAATCCGAAAAATCTTTCCAAGCTGTTTTAAAATGAAAATCGGATGAAAACTGTGGCCGTAAAGTGTTCCGGAAAAAAAAATGCTACGGACGGCCGGCCGGCCGGAACCACAGACTAAGTTGAGATCGGTAAAGATAAGTCTGGAAGACCCTTCCCAAAAACCCGACGTGGAGGGTATCACAATAACTTAGGAAGTTAAAAATGCTCTCGCGACGTGTTCGTTAAAAATTTTGTACCGACAAAAAATTGAACTATGTTACCTATTTCTCATGTAACAGTTTAGAGTGAAGTCTATTGTTTCTTCCGTTTCCGAGTTCTTATAATTCGAAAAACTTTCTTTTCTTTCTACCCAGATGCCCAACTCACGGATTTAAATTGGGAAAACAATAGATTGATTAGCGGATAATTTAGTATTTACATTAATGTGGCTAATCAAATACGGAGATATCGAAAGAACGAAAGTTGAATGAATAATCAAAACAAGTAAAATGACGTCTTTAGATACTTAAAATACAACTACAAAAAGTTTTATGCTTTGTGAAGAAGTTATTTTTTATAATTTAGAGTAATTTGAGAGTTAGGGATAAAAAAAAGTTTTTTTTAAACATCAATACGTCAGCTACTATTGAAAAATCAAATAAATCGTTATCAAAGCATAAAATAAATAAACTTTTTTTTTCTATATACACATTCCACAAGTCCGAAAAAATTCAGATGAAAGGGTTTTTGACGCCAAAAAAATTTCTTTTTGATAGTTTTGAATTTTCAAAAATGACTTACCAATTACTTCTGCTATCATAAAAAATACACAAAGTACACTGGCGATGATGAGCTTCCGCCTCGCTTTTTTGTCCACCATATCATCCCGATCATGGTGGCAATGTTCGTCAGCTAAAAAAATTAATAAAATGTATGAGTTTACTGACTTTACGTCAATAGTGAGGGACCAGAAATTTTTCGATTTGGTGGTTTAAGGACCGGAAACAAAAATTTTCTGGTCTGTTAAGGTGCACATAAAGACGATACTTAGACAAAGACTGCTTTCTTCTTGAAGATTTTTTAAAGTGTGAATAATTACCGATTTTAATTTCGCCACTTTCAACGGTGCTTCCATCCGCATTAACGACAGTGGCACAACATCCTCCAGGTTTTCCGTGGACGCAATAAATAACCTTTGACGTACCTGCTTGATTCGGGTTCATCGCTGTCAAGGCGCCGTATTCCGTGTTGGAGCCCGACAAACTGGAAATCACAGGAAAAAAGAAACTAAAAATTTGCAGACAAAAGAAAACACAGGGAAAAAGTCACATTGCCGATAGTGTGGACGGAATAGGACTAAACACGCGGAGCGGTTGTCGGCAACTCCACTCTCTGCCTGGTTGAAGTTCAAAATGAATAATAATTACAAATCCCCCACTTCTACCGTCTTTTTTCTTTCTCTCCTTCATCCCCCTTTCTAGGCCAATTATAAATCGTTATGCAATGACACAATACTTACAAAGGAATTTTCTCCGTTAAGTCCATTTTTTGAAAGGAAAATCGTTTTTTCACAATAAAAAGCAACGATTATTCTGCAAGATACTCTTTGAATAGACTGATAAAATAAGTAGTAATACCTAATCTCGAATTATTTGATAAAGATTCTTGATAATAATTCAATTTCTATTTACCTTTGATAAAAGGAGTTTTCAAAATCAAAATACCGATATAAGTGTAATAAATTAATAATCAATTACCTATGCGTTTCTTACATAATATTAATATCAAAAACACCCCGCAAAAACCCTTCTACAGCAGCCAGAAAAAGTTATCAACTTCCCCGCCCTCCACACTGTAGAGATGAAGAGGCTCCCGTTTTCAAAGCTCCCCTTGGCGGCGGCGCGTAATCAACATCTAAAAATGAATATCCAACAGAGCCCGAAAAAAATTTCTCAAAAAACCCTACTACAGCAGCCAGAAAAAGTTATCAACTTCCCCGCCCTCCACACTGTAGAGAAAGAGAGGTGAAGCGTCCGTGCTCCCGTTTTCAAAGCTCCCCTTGGCGGCGGCGCGAAATCTAAATCTAAAAATGAATATCCAACAGAGTCCGACAAAAAGTTCTCAAAAACCCTTTTACAGCAGCCAGAAAAAGTTATCAACTTCCCCGCCCTCCACACTGCAGAGAAAGAGAGATGAAGCGCCCACGCTCCCGTTTTCAAAGCTCCCCTTGGCGGCGGCGCGAAATCTCATTTAAAAATGAATATCCAACAGAGTCCGACAAAAAGTACTAAAAAAAATCAGGAAAAAAGAAGGAAATAAGGGGGAAATTTTAGTTTGAAAAACCTGTTCTGTATTATTTAATTTCTCAAAAAAACGTGTTGAACTACCCTCCATATCAGGAAAATGCCTCGCAAAAACCTTTCTACAGCAGCCAGAGAAAGTTGTCAACTTCCCCGCCCTCCACACTGTAGAGAAAGAGAGATGAAGCGCCCACGCTCCCGTTTTCAAAGCTCCCCTTGTCGGCGGCGCGAAATCTACATATAAAAATGTATATCCAACAGAGTCCGACAAAAAGGTGTTGAACTACCGTCCATATCAGGAAAATGCCTCGCAAAAACCTTTCTACAGCAGCCAGAGAAAGTTGTCAACTTCCCCGCTCTCCACACCGTAGAGAAAGAGAGATGAAACGCCCACGCTCCCGTTTTCAAAGCTCCCCTTGGCGGCGGCGCAAAATCTACATTTAAAAATGTATATCACAGAGTCCGACAAAAAGGTCTCAAAAAATCGTTGAACTACCCTCCATATCAGGAAAATGCCTCGCAAAAACCCTTCTACAGCAGCCAGAAAAAGTTATCAACTTCCCCGCCATCCACACTGCAGAGAAAGAGAGATGAAGCGCCCACGCTCCCGTTTTCAAAGCTCCCCTTGGCGGCGGCGCGAAATCTACATCTAAAAATGTATATCCAACAGATTCCGCCAAAAAGTCCTCAAAAAATCGTTCAACTACCCTCTATATCAGGAAAATCGGTTATTTACCTATTGGCTCAAACGACGGAATGATTGAAAAATAAATTTATTTTTTAATTTGAAGAGAAAGTTTTGTTTTTTCAACAAAATTTTAAATTTCAAAACAGCATATTCTGGATTTAAAAAATCCTCTCCATTTAAGGCGAGAACCACATCATATATTGTCATCAGGGGTCTATTTAAATACAAATTAAAAATATAATTTTCGGCCTCTAAAAGGTATTGCAAAAAAAGACTTCATTTATAAACAAAATATCTTCGGTTTCATAAAAAACCGTCTTGTGAAATTTGTGTTGAGTTTAATTTTTTCCTTCCAATATTTTAACCGTTGAGTCATTTTTAAATGACGTACAGAGTTTTAGTATACTTATATGCGTGTGTTATGTTTGATAGTTTATAAAAAGTGTCAATTTTAGCCGGTCTGTTAACCGTCTTTTCAAGCATTTCCCTAAAATTAAAATATGATGTAACGACAATCACATATACTTTCTTTGGACAAAAAAAATCATTTTGATCGTTTTCGCCACGCTTTCTCTCATGACGAGATTAATAAAAATTCTAGGAGGTCAAATTCTTCGTTTAGAGGATTTTCTACGCGCGTTAAGGCCCTTGATTCTCTTTTAGACTCGCGATGACAAATCGGAATTTATTCGCCGTTTTCGTCTAGAAGGAAAACGTTTCCACATTGAAAAGTTTAAAATGTCCTTTTAAAAGATGGAAAATAGGACGGTCATTTGACATTTTTAGTTTATAATCTTTTAAATAATTTATTTAGTATGGAATATTTTTTTTATCTACCCAGTGGTTACAAAGTATAATCATGGTCAAACGTTTCATTCAATGATAAGTCGCCACCAACGGCCATGGCATCTTTTCAACTCTATTCTTTCAACCAAGAAACTAATAAACATTATTAGTAATTAAAAAATCTATCTAAAAAACATCAAGGGGATATGAGGGTTTTAAGTTGGTTGCTTTGTACATTTTTCGTTTTGAGCAACGGTTTTCGGTTTTTCCCTTCTATCTTGGAAACCGTCGCTCAAAACGAAAAAATGTCTTAAGTAAAAGTTGTAGCTACGGAAATTTACTACATAAAATATCTTATTGGTTTTTTCCGTCAGAGCAATATTTTAGGAGATATGAAGTTTTAAGTTTTCAGACAGGCTCTGTAGGATTATTAGTTTTAACCTCATAACTCCTTAAATATTGCTCTTACACAAATAATGAATAAAGAAATTTTTGTAGGAAATCTTTGTACCTACAACTTTTACTTAGGACATTTTTTTGTTTTGAGCGACGGTTTCCGAGATAGAAGGGAAAAACCGAAAACCGTTGTTAACAACGAAAAATTTGCTAAGCAACCAACTTAAATACTTCCATATCTCCTAAAGTATTGCTCGGACGGAAAAAACTAATAAGATATTTTATGTAGTAAATTTCAGTACCTACAACTTTTACTTATGACATTTTTTCGTTTTGAGCAACGGTTTCCGAGATAGAAGGGAAAAACCGAAAACCGTTGTTAACAACGAAAAATTTGCAAAGCAACTCACTTACTTAAAAACCATCATACCTCCTTAAATTACTAACTTTACATTACTAACTTTAACGCAAGACAGACAGATCTCCGCCATTTCTCCGAGTATTTTCAAGCATTTTCAAGATAACAAAGAAAGGAAGATTTTCCGGTTGAAAATTCGATGAATATTTCAGCCGTGAAGTTTTCTGGGGGGAAAAAAACTCGCGACGGACGGCCGGACAACCTCATTCTCGGTGAAGGCGAGGAGTAAAAGACCCTCTCCGAAAAACCGTAGACGGAGGGTAACACAATAACTTCTATTATAGAAAAAAAAATGATTTTTGCAAGGTTTCTATAGGGTGAAAATCAGGAGGACGTGAAACTCAATAGTGCGTAAATGAAAATTAAGTAGAACAAATTGAGCCAAAAAAAACCTTCGCCTTTTCCCTTGAATTTTTTCCCGATAAATTTTTAATTATCTCAATACGGATATTAAAAATTTATAAATTCAAGGATTTTAGATTTTTTGGAAAAACCAAGTTTTATCTCATAGAAATGGATTTTTGAAACTTTTATGATTTTTGCTTATGGGACATCAAGCGTTGAATTTTGATTTTTTTTCGTTATCTTTTAATTTGGGGGGAAAAAAACTCGCGACGGACGGCCGGAAAACTTCATTCAATTTTTAATATCCGCATTGAGATAATTAAAAGGTTTCAGCTTTTTTCCCGCTTTTGTCCCTTACATAAAGGCGTCCCAAGAAAATTAATAGTTTTCGAACGGAAAGAACCTTTTCCTTCTAATTATTTTTTAGTCACAAAAGAGAAAGATTGCTGAAACTTCGGCGCACGTTAAAAAGGCGCACTTGACCTACACATTGAGTTCAATTAGACTCAGTGGCTTTCTCCGCCAAGGACGCTCGACGCACACCTTGGGGATCGGCAACCGAGCAGCATTTTTATACGAAGACGATCAGATAACCAAAAAAATCAAAATTCAACGCTTGTCTTAATTTGATGTCCCATAAGCAAAAAATCATGGAAGTTTCAAAAATCCATTTCTACGAGATAAAACTTGGTTTTTCCAAACTCAGATATTAAAATTCCACAGTGTGTTGACCCTTATCCCCTATCATAGCAAACAAACATTAGAGTAAAGACTTATTTTAAGATATAAAAAAAATTCAAAAGCAAACTTCTATAGAAGGAAACCTTCCTTTCTTTGTAATCTTGAAAATGCTTGGAGCTTTAGAATTTCGGAGAAATGGCGTCTAAACTTCCTTAAAAAAGTTACTGTGATACCCTCCATGTCGGGTTTTCGGGGAGGGGTCAAATCGAATATTGATCTTCACCGATCTCCACTTTGTCTGTGGTTCCGGCCGGCCGTCAATTTTTCCGGAACACATCACGGCCACAGTTTTTCACCTTTTCACGCAATCAGAGAACAAGAAAGTAACGAGAGCAATTTTTAAATTTCGAAAACATGGAGATGAGCACGTTAAAAAACTGCACTGCAGTTGGTCCGATTTTTACCAAATTTTCACGACATACTCCTTATATTTAAAATTTTTAGTGTAATTTTTTTCCAATTTTCGAATGTTTTTTTAGTGGGGAGAAATTTGATACTTCCTCGCTTTGCGAGAGGAACATCCCTTGGGCAGAAGCCCATTATATCTACCTTGATACATAACAAAATGGAACAAAATTTTTAACAAACTCTCGTTCATACTCGTCCTCGTTAATAACTTGTAACAATACTTCCCCTCTATTATACTTCCCCCTCCTTTATACTTCCCCCTAATTAATACTTCCCTCTCCTATATTGTTCCTTCTCCTCTTCTACTTTAAGAAGATAAGCTTGAGAAATTGGCGAGTTCTCAAAATATTAAAGTATTCAAATTGGTAGCTTTGATGTTTAATAAAAGAATGTTACTTAATAAAGAACGATGGATTTCGAATAGACTTCCGAGTCGTCTATTGTTGTCTTATACGAACCTGAAGAGGTTCTCAATTGTCTGTTACGTAATCCCTTTCGTCGGGGGGAGCTCTTCTTTCCCGATATCTTCACCGTTTTTTTCATTTCCTCCACCTCGTTCACAGTGAAATTGTGTCTGGCCTCGCGCCATCTAATTTCACTTTCTGCTTGGCTCTCTTTCTATCGGAACGTCGCGTTACTTAATTTTCCTGGTCGTACAAGGGCAAGGATGTGACATAATTAACAACCTGTTGAGTTACGAAAGGTTTGACGACATTGAGTGAGGAGGATGGACTACGCAGAATGTGCGAACTTTTCTAATTTTTCGTCATTTCATCGATATTTCCTAGTAGGGTTGTTGCGACACATCGGAATATCGATATTTTTATTCCGATATTTGCACCGATATTTTCCTTCCGATATATCGGTTCATCCGATATTTTCCTTCCGATATTTTATCCGATACGATAATCCTTACCGATATATCGCGATATTTTACGATATGAATCCGAAAGAAAAATGGGGCAACACGCGGATAACTGTTAACATCCGATGCGATATATCGCGATATATCACGATATTTCGGAACTATCGCGATATTTTCCTTCCGATATATCGGTTCGTCCGATATTTTCCTTCCGATATATCGGTTCATCCGATATTTTCCTTCCGATATATCGGTTCATCCGATATTTTCCTTCCGATATATCGGTTCATCCGATATTTTCCTTCCGATATTTTATCCGATACGATATTCCTTACCGATATATCGCGATATTTTTACGATATGAATCCGAAAGAAAAATGGGGCAACACACGGATCCGATGCGATATATCGCGATATATCACGATATTTCGGAACTATCGCGATATTCTCCTTCCGATATTTGCGACATTTTCCTTCCGATTTATCGTTTCATCCGACATTTTCCTTCCGATATATCGGTTCATCCGATATTTTCCTTCCGATTTATCGGTTCCTCCGATATTTTCCTTTCGATATATCGGTTCATCCGACATTTTCCTTCCGATATATCGGTTCATCCGACATTTTCCTTCCGATATATCGTTTCATCCGATATTTTCCTTCCGATTTATCGTTTCATCCTATATTTTCCTTCCGATTTATCGCTTCATCCGATATTTTCCTTCCGATATATCGGTTCATCCGACATTTTCCTTCCGATATATCGTTTCATCCGATATTTTCCTTCCGATTTATCGTTTCATCCGATATTTTCCTTCCGATTTATCGGTTCATCCGATATTTTCCTTCCGATTTATCAGTTCATCCGATATTTCCCTTCCGATATATCGGTTCATCCGATATTTTCCTTCCGATTTATCGGTTCATCCGACATTTTCCTTCCGATTTATCAGTTCATCCGATATTTTCCTTCCGATTTATCAGTTCATCCGATATTTTCCTTCCGATATATCGGTTCATCCGATATTTTCCTTCCGATATATCGGTTCATCCGACATTTTCCTTCCGATATATCGTTTCATCCGATATTTTCCTTCCGATATATCGGTTCATCCGATATTTTCCTTCCGATATTTTATCCGATACGATATTCCTTACCGATATATCGCGATATTTTTACGATATGAATCCGAAAGAAAAATGGGGCAACACACGGATCCGATGCGATATATCGCGATATATCACGATATTTCGGAACTATCGCGATATTCTCCTTCCGATATTTGCGACATTTTCCTTCCGATTTATCGTTTCATCCGACATTTTCCTTCCGATATATCGGTTCATCCGATATTTTCCTTCCGATTTATCGGTTCGTCCGATATTTTCCTTTCGATATATCGGTTCATCCGACATTTTCCTTCCGATATATCGGTTCATCCGACATTTTCCTTCCGATATATCGTTTCATCCGATATTTTCCTTCCGATTTATCGTTTCATCCGATATTTTCCTTCCGATATATCGTTTCATCCGATATTTTCCTTCCGATTTATCGGTTCATCCGATATTTTCCTTCCGATTTATCAGTTCATCCGATATTTTCCTTCCGATATATCGGTTCATCCGATATTTTCCTTCCGATTTATCGGTTCATCCGACATTTTCCTTCCGATTTATCGGTTCATCCGATATTTTCCTTCCGATTTATCAGTTCATCCGATATTTTCCTTCCGATATATCGGTTCATCCGATATTTTCCTTCCGATATATCGGTTCATCCGATATTTTCCTTCCGATATATCGGTTCATCCGATATTTTCCTTCCGATAAATCGGTTTATCCGATATTTTCCTTCCGATATATCGGTTCATCCGATATTTTCCTTCCGATATATCGGTTCATCCGATATTTTCCTTCCGATATATCGGTTCATCCGACATTTTCCTTCCGATATATCGGTTCATCCGACATTTTCCTTCCGATATATCGGTTCATCCGATATTTTCCTTCCGATATATCGGTTCATCCGATATTTTCCTTCCGATATATCGGTTCATCCGATATTTTCCTTCCGATATATCGGTTCATCCGATATTTTCCTTCCGATATATCGGTTCATCCGACATTTTCCTTCCGATATATCGGTTCATCCGATATTTTCCTTCCGATATATCGGTTCATCCGATATTTTCCTTCCGATATATCGGTTCATCCGATATTTTCCTTCCGATATATCGGTTCATCCGACATTTTCCTTCCGATATATCGGTTCATCCGATATTTTCCTTCCGATATATCGGTTCATCCGACATTTTTCTTCCGATATATCGGTTCATCCGACATTTTCCTTCCGATTTATCGGTTCATCCGATATTTTCCTTCCGATTTATCGGTTCATCCGATATTTTCCTTCCGATGTATCGGATATATTCTGAAAAATATCGTATCGGATAAAATATCGGAAGGAAGGCCATATCGATTCAACCCTATTTCCAAGGAATACTAAGTGTATACAACCGCAGCCCATGATGGCCAACATAATTTCTATGAATTACTGAATAGCAACAATAATAAATAAAATTTTTTTCGATATCTACGAGAATGTTGGATTTTTTCCAAAAGAGGAGGAAGTATGCAACTCCACAAAACGGAATAATTTAGAAAGTCACTTCAAATGTGGAACTAAACAATGGAATTTTAAAAGTACCAATTTTATATCAAATAGTTTCCTTGACATCAAAAAAATTACTAGGAAGCTATTTTTTTTACGATAAAAACCAAATTACGTAATAAAATGTCGACTGAGATTAATCTGGATTTCGCTCAGACTTATGCTTTTAAATATGAGAATTATACAACCTTGGCCCTAGGCCTACTTGGATTGAAGGGCATTGAAGTTTATTGCAATCACGTTTTTTAAAAAAGAATACCTTCAAGAATTTAAGCTTTGGCAAGGGTACTTGAGGAATTCTAATCAATCTTAAGGGGTCAAATCTTGTGCAAAGTGTTTTCAAGCGGTGGATAGACATTTACAGCACACGTGTAAGAAATAAAGTGGATCTTTAATTTTCTTACCGTTCCTAATTCACTGGTTTACAGGCAGGAAGACCTGATTAAATGAAAAACAATTAGGAACTGAAAAAGCGTTAAGAAATGATAAGTTTTATGTTGGGAGAGGTTCTTTTGAACTAAATTTATTGATAGAGGGGAGTTATCCAATATTAAATGACGATTTTCCCCACTTTTCCAATATAAAATTAAAAATTAAATGGATTAATTTATTAGGAACTAAATAACTTTTTTAAATATAATCTTGAAAATAAGAGAAATAATAGGGAATTTTTAATGATTTTTTTTACACTTTTAATGTTTATTGCGTCTGTATTCCGCAAGGATTTTCCTATCAAACAATTAACTAATAATAGAGGAAGAAATGACTGTGATAACGGGTATCTCACGACGGGTTTCGGCCCAAAAGGCCTCGTCAGGTGAGCTATTCCCTATATCACAAAAATAAATATGCCCTCTGTCATAAAAATTAAAAACTAATAATGAGGTGGTGAGTGGCTCTATCTCTTGGAGAACGGTGGCGGTGAGCTGTTTCCGGCTTCCCGCTTTATCCACTAAATCTCTCGGAGATATGTTCACAGTGAAAAGATAGAAATGATCTGATAGAGGGTATTGCTCACCTGACGAGGCATTCTAAGCCGAAACGCGTCGTGAGATACCCGTTATCACATTCATTACTTCCTCTATTATTCGTTAATTGTTTGAGAGGAAAATGATTTTTTTTGAAAATTGACTTTTCCAACTTATACGAACAAAATTGGCACGCTAAGGGAGAGGACTTAAATTGTAAACTCCCATGACGTCACGATCCCCCACTCCTCCATATAAAATTTCTCAACAAGGTCACTATTCGAATTTCAAAAATACATTAAAACTTTTTCTTTCTTAGGTAGGAAAGAATTTCAAACTGTGAATCTGTATTTTTATATCCAACTTAAAATCGTCGCGTTAGTTCTAACACCGGACAAGTTATTTTTCCAAGGTGAAGAAGGGTAAAAATACTGATTTAGTTATCGCTGGAATCAATGCATCACCTGTTGGCTAAATCGTGAACTACGCGATTTCTGTTGGTAATAAGGTTAAATTACCAACGGAATATGATTCACCACAAAATTTACCATCAGAAACAAAGCCAAACTCAAAATTGATTTTAAAAAATGAGATAGCCGGTGTTAGAACTAACGCGACGAAATGCTACGGTAGTTCCCAATTTCGGTTTAAAGAAAAATATCCCTAAACAAAAATTTAAATATAATCCAGATTTCGATACAACAAGAATTTTATCCGACGTCTCATTCGAGACCCCATTTTCGCGCAGAAATCGGGCAGGGCGCCAGGGGCCTCCTTTGGGGAAAACCTTTTTGGAAAAGATTTCCCTTCATGAAATGACTTCAAGGGTAAATAAAAATTACGATTAGCCACGTCCATCAGTTTTGAGGCATAACCGCGATTATTATTTCAATTATGATAACATTTTAATATAATAACAAGGAAAAAAGACATTTACGCAATTTAAAAAAATTGCTATTTTGGGTCTAGATAATGCTATATTTTCTTCTGTTAGAAATACCATCCATCATTCATAGCCTTTTAGGCAATTGAATGCAGCTTTTAAGGCAATGAAAAAAGATCTAACATTAAAGAAAAAAGTGGCAGCCCTCCTTGCGCTTTCAAAAATTATCCGATTTTAATTTTGAAAATTAATTTCTTCCTATTCAGGGAAAGAAAAGGCTATTCGGCAATCCTCAACCAAATATTATAAAAGTACTTGTTTGAAGGGCTACCAACGAAAACTTCCTAAAAGGAAGAAAAAATTTTGGAGGGGAAGTATAACGGTGGGGAAGTATAAGAGATGGGAAGTAAAACGTAGGGGGAAGTATAAATGAGGAGGAAGTATAAAGGAGGGGAAGTATAACGAAGGGGGAAGTATAAAGGAGAGGAAGTACAACGGAGCGGGAAGTATAGAGAAGAAGAAGTACAACGGAGTGGGAAGCATAAAGGAGAGGAAGTACAACGGAGCGGGAATTATATAGGAGGGGAGTAAAACGGAGAGGGAAGTATAAAAGAGGGAAGTATAACGGAGGGGGAAGTATAAAAGGGGGGGAAGTATAACGGAGGGGGAAGTATAAAGGGTTTGTTATATTTGGAAATACCAAGAGAATCGTAAAGTGAAATGGGTGAGGAATTAAAGTATAAAGGGGTTGTTATATTTTTTTTAGAGGGAGAAGTATAAAGGAGGGGAAGTATAACAGAGGGAGAAGTATAAAGGACGGGAAGTATAACGGAGGGGGAAGTATAAAGGACGGAAAGTATAACGGAGGGGGAAGTTTTAGTTGGATTTTTTTTTTCGAAATTTTTTCAAGTATTAAGGTAGAAATAATGGGATTTTAGCTCAACGGAGGTCCCTCTCGTAACGGGAGAAAGTATAACGGAGGGGGCAGTATAACGGATGGAGTAGAGGGGAGGGGGCAGTATAAGGGGGGGGAGGTATAACGGAGAGGGAAGAATAACAGAGGGAGAAGTATAACAGAGGGGGAAGTATAACAGAGGGAGAAGTATAAAGTCCGGTAAGTATAACGGAGGGGGAAGATTTTGTTTGATTTTTTTCGAAAATTATTTCAAGTATCAAGGTAGAAATAATGAGATTTTAGCCCAACGGAGGTCCCTCTCGTAACGGGAGGAAGCATGAAATTACTCCCGACTAAAATGATAATTGATTATTAATGCAAAAAAAATGATAATTTTAATTACACCAAAAATTCTTAAAAATATAAGGAGTACTACGATACGAAATTTGCTAATATTATTTTAAAAATGATAATTAGAAATATTTTTATGTAGTTAAAAAGGGAAGGGAAAGAAAAATGCCGGAGAGCCTCTAGATAGGGTGACTCATTAAAAATGACAGAACAACCCCTCAGAAACTTCAAAAAAAATTTACAAAACAAAAATAAATTAAATAATTTCTTACCTCATAGTGTATCTTATGTTAGGAAGCATCGCTTCATTCATTTTTAATTAATTTAAATAACCACTTTTATCAATATTTATAAAAAGGCTTTAAAAACCTCTTGAACTGTAATTATTCAACAAGTAGTACTTCTATGGGCACTTGGAATTTCGGATAATTTTAAAAATTCAATAATAAAAAGAGGATAAACACAATTTTGTTTGTTTAGATTCGTTAATGCCCCTGACGGATCGATTACGGAAGGGTTTTGAACACCACTTTCTTTTATATAGAAACTACTTTGATATTTTTAAAATTGAATGTTTGTATTTAGATTTTTAATTAATATTTTTGAAAAAGGGATAGGATTCTTCCCGGAGTACAAGCGGACAAGCCCACTATCACGTACGATAAAAACACTCTGACTGGTGGCTCGACCTTACGTTAGAAATTGGAGGTCATTTATAAAATCCCGCCCTTATTCAAAATAATCGGATTATCAGGACTGATTATTTTAATTTAAAAAGTACGTAAATTTATCGTCGTTGATATTTCTTAATGAATTTTATATGATAAAAATTGAATAAAAATGGACTTTTTGATGTAGAAGAGGTTACAACTGTTCAGGGGTTATTGACCCAATTTTCCACCCCTTTCAGGTTGACGGAGCCACCCTTTCGAGGGGTTCTATTCATTTAAAAATTTAAAGTACTTGTTTGAAGAGCTTCCAACGAATACTTCCCTGAAGAGGAGTAAAATATAGGAGGGGATGTATAAAGGAAATGGAAGTATAACGGAGGGGGAAGTAAAAAGGAGGGGAAGTATAACAGAGGGGGAAAGTATAACAGAGGGGGAAGTATAATGGAGGAGGAAGTACACGGGAGGGGAAGTATAAAGGAGAGAAAGTATAACAGAGGGGGAAGTATAAGAGGAGGAAGTACAATGGAGGGGACGTATAACAAAGGGGAAGTATAAAGGAGGGGAAGTATAAAGAGGAGGAAATACAAAGGAGGGGAAGTATAAAGAGGAGGAAATACAAAGGAGGGGAAGTATAACTGAGGGGGAAGTATAAAGGAGGGGAAGTATAACCGAGGGGGAAGTATAAAGGAGGGAAGTATAACAGAGTGTAAGTATAAAGGAGGGAAAGTATAACCGAGGGGGAAGTATAAAGGAGGGAAAGTATAACGGAGGGGGAAGCTTTTTTTTGTTCTTTTTTTTTCTCAAAAATTTTTTTAAGTTTTTTTTTTCGAAAAATTTTCCAACCGATTTTCACCAAATTTTCTTTAGTCGGCGAACAAAAATATTTTTTACGAATTTTTGGTGTAAAAAAAATTATCATTTTTTTACATTAATTAATAATAATTATTATCATTTTAGTAGGGAAAAATTTCATATTTCCACCCGCTACGAGAGGGACCTCCCTTGTGAAAAAATGCCATTATTTCCAGCTCGATACTTGGAAAATTTTTCGAAAAAAACAAAAACAATAAACCTCTCCCTCCATTATACTTCCCCTCCTTTATACTTCCCCTCCTGTGTACTTCCCCTCCCTTATACTTCCCCTCCCTTATACTTCCCCTCATTTATACTTCCCCTCCCTTATACTTCCCCTCCTTTATACTTCCCCTCCTTTATACTTCCCTCTCCGTTATACTTCCGCCTCGAGTATAAAGTACAAAGTCCCCGATACAAGCAATTCCACAATAGCAACATTTTTATAAATATAAATCTGCAGCATCATTGAACTTACCAAAATAGTTGTTTTATCCCCATGTTAGGAAAGGTGCCAATATTTTCTTAACGTCCCCTTTCCACCTTCCAACAAGTATATCTTAAACCTTATTTCATCAATATAAAATATCATAATTCATAACACCCATAACTCATTTCACAGAACTATGCTGAACGAAAAATAGTTTCAAAACTAAAAATGGCACTACAATGTGTAAAAATATTAAAAGAAAAACTAAATTGCGCAAGTGCGTGATGGTGGGAGGATGTTTTTAAAGAGGAACGAGTTTTTTTTAAGGTCAAGGATGTTTTTTCTAATTGCTATGTACCTGTAGGGTAAGTAATTTAAAAAAAAACATATGGTTATTTTGGAAAATTTTGACTTACCATAAATAATGATGAGATTTTGAATTGTGAACGCTTTGTGTGGGTCCGACCCATTCCGGGACGAGGACGTGGTGCCGGTGCTCGTCTTTCGGCTGTGGAATCGGAATTGGTGCACGATGCTGATGCTCGTGCTGTTGATGTAAATGACGCAGATGCTCTTGATGACGTCGACGATGCTCTTCTTGATGTATGGCTTCACTCAAACGTTGCTTCCTCTTCTCCTTCTCTCCATCTTTAGCTTCCTCATGCTTTCCATCTTCCTTTTTTGATTCGTTAGATAGATTTCTTTTCATCATTTACAACAAGAAAAAACTAAACTACAGAATTTACAATAAAAAGAAGAAAGCAATCTAAATTACTACATGTGCAACATTAATTTTATATGTTAATTAAATAAAAGTACTTCTCCTTTTTTTCCTCTTCTTTTCTTTCTCCTTATTTTGCATAAAAACGAATTTACCACTAATTTCAAGAGAAAATAAATTTTCAATGAAAAATTATTTTTTCACAATATGTGCAATTTTTTAACTAACCTATTTACCATTGATGACGTCATATTAGATAACAGAATCCAATGAGACATCACGCTAAGGTTATCATTCCATCCACTCTAGAGAAAACTGGCTGTGATTTCCGGAAAAACGATTTTACTCGCTAAAATTACTCAGTAATTCACTTCAGTTTACCAATTAATTCTTTTAAATAAATAACTTTTCAATTTTAAATTAGAAATAGTGAATAAAATCACAATAATCGATCGAAATATGACGAAAAAATGATACGGGAAAACCTCATTGAATTCAAGGATTTTCATCTCGACGTATTTAGGTAAGGGCGAAATAATGAAAATAAAAGGGTCTATTTTCTAAATAAAATTGATCAAATTGAAGATTATGGTGTATGATGTAATGTTTTCCAGGCCTCTATAAATAAATGAGAGCTTCTTGAAAAATAAAATGTCAGCGTTTCAACAGGTTTTAAACTTTTTCATTGAAGAGAATACAAATTAGAAGAATGCACGTTTGATGTTCTTATTTTTTTAAAGGCTTTTCTGAGAAAATGGACTTGTTTTCTGAAGATTATGACCTCTGGGCCTTTAGCTACTTATAACAAAAGTACTTATTTGAATAGCTTCCAACGAAGAGAAGTATAAAGGGGGAGGGAAGTATAACGGACGAGGAAGCATAAGGGAGGGGAAGTGTAACGGACGAGGAACTATAAGGGAGGGGAAGTATAACGGACGAGGAAGTATAAGGGAGGGGAAGTATAACGGACGAAGAAGTAAAAGGGAGGGGAAGTATAACGGACGAGGAAGTATAAGGGAGGGGAAGTATAACGGACGAGGAAGTATAAGGGAGGGGGAATTATTTTGTGATAAATTTTCTAAGCTTTCTTTTTTAAATTTGCATTTTTTTTCTCCTAAAAATATTCTAAGTTTCAAGTTGCAATCAAGGTAGAAATAATGGGCTCTTTTCCTTTGGGATGTGCCTCTCGTAATGGGTGGAAGTATGAAACTTCTCCCTACTAAAATGATAATTAATGTAAAAAAGGATAATTTTTTTCACCCAAAATTCTTTAAAAATAAGGAGTAATCGGTGAAAATTTGGTGAAAATCAGACCAATGGTTTAAAATTTCAATCAGACATATCTCCGCCATTTTTTCAAAATTCAAAAATCGCCCTCGTTATTTTTTTGTTCACCGAATAAAGAAAATTTGGTGAAAAAGGTTGAAAATTGTGGCCGTAAAGTGTTCCGGAAAAAAATGCTACGGACGGACGGCCGGCACCACAGAAAAAGTTGAGATTGGTAAAGATCAATATTCGATTTGACCCTTCGGGGTCTGGAAGACACTTCCCCAAAAACCCGACGTGGAGGGTATCACAATAACTTCTTTAAGGAAATTAAAAATCAGGGTTTCTTTGACCGCCAGGTTTTGCGGGCTATGACAAAAGTAAATTTGAGGAGAGATGATGTGCCTGTGCTCCCGTTTTCAAAGCTCCCCTTGGCGGCGTCGCGAAATACTTTTGGACGGGTTTTGCTTGGCGTGGGGGAACGCTGCTGCATTCCTAAATTCTATTTTTCCCTCCGAATAAGCAAAAGTTGCCCACGCCTACTCTAGGCTATCTCCTGTATTTTTGCAAAGTCCAAAAAAAAAGCTCTTGACACATTCAAGATGATTTTGTAAAAATTCCTGGAAATTCGAATAAAACTTGCGATGAATTTTCTGAAACGTAGGGGGAAGTATATGGGAGGGGAAGTATAACGGAATGGGAAGTATAACGTAGGGGGAAGTATATGGGAGGGGAAGTATAACGGAATGGGAAGTATAACGTAGGGGGAAGTATATGGGAGGGGAGGTATAACGGAATGGGAAGTATAACGTAGGGGGAAGTACATGGGAGGGGAAGTATAACGGAGTGGGAAGTATTTGGGAGGGGAAGTATATCGGAGTGGGAAGTATATGGGAGGGGAAGTATAACGGAGGGGGAAGTACACGTATATGGGAGGGGGAAGTTTAAATGAGGGGTAGTATAACAGAGGGTGAAGTAAAAGTATAAAGGAACAAAGGAATGGATGGGGATGTATAAGGGAGGGAAAGTACAAAGGAGAATTTTCCAAGTTTGTTTTTTTCGAAAAAATTTCCAAGTTTTTTTTTTTTCGAAAATTTTTCCGAGTTGAACCCCTGAATTCCCCTCTTCCTAAAACCGTAAATGGAGGGTAATCCAATAACTTTTCTTTGAGAATGACAAAAATATCTCCATCAAACGTGTTCACTCTTCTTTCAATTTTCTTCAGAAAACCGTCCATTTTCTTAGATTTTCTATTTTATAAAAACAGTCAAATTTGTAATTATGGAACCGCTTTTGAAAAGGCAAGATTTCAGATATTTCACCGCGGTGCCGAAGATTCTAAGTTTAGACGAAGTAGTTTCCAGGTGATTTTTACTCATGAAACATATGCTCAGTTTTTACCAAAGAAAATGTTTTTGTCAATAACAAACTTTTTGTAAGTTTAATCCTATTTAAGTGTAATTTTTAAAAAATCTACTTAAAACTTTTGTTTCATGAGAGTTGTGAAAATCTTGCCCCTCCTTAAATGTATAAATCACAGTGTTGTAGATCTGCTTTTTTGTCAAGTAACACTGAGTCCAATTTTTTTTTTAATTTTTGCACTTTTTATTATATTCATGATCTTAAAGGAGAGGCCTGGAAGATCAGAATATTATAAAATTTTTGTCTATTATAGTTTAATGCTTGTTTTATGTTTCTGTTTGGCAGTGCATGAACGTTGTTGCATGCTATTAAGATGGCCGCCTATTTAAACCGAAGCGGCGGCGGCATGCCCACTTCTGTCGTTCAAAATTTGACTGTCTCACCTTCCGACTCACGCCACAACTCTTCTCCCCTACAGAGATTCGTGAAAGGGAAACGTAAAATCAACGACATCTTTTTCGAAATCGAAGATTACGTTTTGGACTCCGGCAACTACGTTTCAAGTAAATACAAAATTTTATCACAAAAATAATCTTTATGTTTTTTTTAGCTCTCAATAAAGAAAATAAAACTGTTATAAGCGATGAGGATGTTAAAAAGGTTTGCGGATATGTCCAAAAAGTTAAAGGAATCCGTGACGTTTTGGCCAGAGATCACATGAAAGTCGCTTTTTTCGGTCGTACAAGCAACGGAAAAAGTAGCGTCATAAACGCCATGCTTCGCGATAAAATTCTACCTTCAGGAATCGGCCACACAACCAACTGTTTCCTTCAAGTGGAAGGCTCCGAAAATGGCGAGTCTTATTTAATGACGGAAGATTCCAAAGAAAAACAAAATGTTAAGGTATTTTTTTTGTTACTTTTAGTTTCTCAATTCATTCTTATTTTTTAGTCTGTGGGACAACTTGCACATGCTCTTTGTGAGGAGAAACTCTCCGAGAGTAAGCTGGTCAGGATTTTTTGGCCACGTGACAAATGTTTTCTTTTAAGGGACGATGTTGTTTTTGTCGACTCTCCTGGTAATTTCATTGTTAATTATCTTTTTCAAGTTGGTAGGCTGAACCTTAATACTTCAAATTAAATGCTAGCCTGGAGGTGGCCCTGACGGGAACTTCCTTAAAGAGGAGTAACAATATAGGAGGGGGAAGTATATGGGAGGGGAAGTATAAGGGAGGGGGAAGTATAAGAGAGGGGAAGTATAAGGGGGGGGGGAGTATAAATATGGTAAAAATTGGATTAACGCTTCGGCCGCAGCGAATTTTAAAAAATTTAAAACAGACATATGTATCTGCGCCATTTTTTCGAAATTCAAAAATTTCTTGCTCATCAACTAAAGAAAATTTGGTGAAAATCGGTTGAAAACTGTGGCAGTAAAGTATTCCGGAAAAAAATGCTACGGCCGCCCGGCACCACAGACAAAGTTGAGATCGGTAAAGATCAATATTCGATTTGACTTTCTGGGGTCTGGAAGACCCGAACGGCCGCCCGGCACCGCAGGCAAAGTTGAGATCGGTAAAGTTCAATATTCGATTTGACCCTCCGGGTTCTGGAAGACCCGAACGGTCGGCCGTCACCACAGACAAAGTTGAGATTGGTAAAGATCAATATTCGATTTGACCCTCCCGGGTCTGGAAGACCCTTCCCCAAACACCCGACGTGGAGGGTATCACTATAACTTCCTTAAAAAGATTATCCGCTTCCTCTCCTTTCGGGGTAGCTCCAAACCAGTATCTCCTCTACTAGAAGACCCGCTCCCAAAAACAGAAAATAACTCTCTTTTGATAAAGTTAATAAAGGCCAAATAATTATCATGTAAATTCAGGAATTGATGTTTCTCCAAACTTGGATGAGTGGATTGACCAGCACTGTCTTGATGCTGATGTTTTTGTTTTGGTTGCAAACGCCGAGTCGACACTCATGGTTACCGTAAGTTACATCCAAAAGTTTTTTTTTCCCCTGACAATTTTTATTTTTAGGAAAAGAATTTCTTTCATAAAGTCTCCACTCGACTTTCCAAACCGAACATTTTTATTCTCAACAACCGATGGGACGCTTCTGCTTCTGAAGTCGAAATGCAGGAACAGGTGAGAAAATTGTTCAAATTCTAAAAGGGTGTTGTCAAAAAACAAATAATTTATTTTATTTTGGGCCATGATTTTTCATGGAAATGGAATGGAATTCAGACTCAGGTATAAATAGTAAACAGAGAAGCTTCTTTTTTTTAATTTTCGTGATGTTTCACATTGCTTTTTAAATAATTATTTGCAGCATGAAAAACAATTTTTTAAGAGAAAATGTACATTAGCACCATAAATAGGGGGGGAAAGTGGTTCTTAGGGTGTAAAAGCCATTTTTTGACTGATGAAATATAAGAGGGAAAAAGATTGTATATAACTTTTTATGATGGGATTTTGGGATATCCGTAACCGTAATCATTAGCTTTGTTCCAACCGCAGTTTGAAACTTCTGGAGCATGTGCAGAAGGATTTGACGTCAGATGACTTCAGATTTGAGGGGCAAATCCTTCTGCGCATGCTCCAGGAGTTTCAAATCATTTTCAAACTGCGGTTGGAACAAAGCTATTATCAAAAAATATACCTATAGTTTTGATCCTAAGTTGCTGTAGTCACCGCAATTTCTGCAATGTTTTTGTTGTATTTTTCTTTCTCATCAATCAAAGATTATCATGAAAAAAATTTTAGGCCTACTTTTCTTTGAAATCTACCTATTTTTAAAAAAATCTAATGTTCAAAAAAGAACCACTTTCTGGTACTATGTCTGCTGAATCTTTTTGGTAAATTAATGAATTATTTTAGGTTCGTCAGCAACATTCGGAACGTGCTGCAGAGTTTTTAGTGAAAGAGTTAAAAGTTTGTACTCCTAAAGAAGCCAACGAAAGAATCTTTTTTGTTTCTGCGAAAGAAGTATTGAACGCAAGACTTCAAGAAGAAAAAGGACTTCCCTCCCAAAGTAAATACAAAACGCAATTTAAAGGAAAGAAAAATTAAATTAAATTTTAGGTGGAGCTTTAGCAGATGGTTTTACCAATCGTTATTTCGAATTTCAAGATTTTGAAAGGAAGTTTGAAGAATGCATCTCGAAATCGGCCATCAAAACAAAATTTGAGCAACATTCCCAAAGAGGAAAATCGATCGCCATGTAAATTCTTATCAACTTTTATTTTTCTTTATTAATTTTTTTTTTAGTGATATAAGAGATGTTATGGAAATAATTTACGAGCGAGCGCTTTCTATGCAGAAAGAAAAAGCTTCGGTCAAAAAAGATGTCAACGACCGTCTCAACTACACAGAACAGCAGCTTCTTTTAATCACACAGGAAATGAAAGAAAAAATACATCACATGGTTGAAGATGTTGAACAAAGGGTGAGTTTCTTGGTGGCAAAATTGTGTTTTTTAACATTTTTTTTAGGTTTCAAAAGCCTTAAGTGAGGAAATTCGTCGCCTTTCAAGTTTGGTTGATGAATTCAATTTGCCGTTCCATCCAGAACAGTTGGTTCTCAACGTATACAAAAAAGAACTTCATTCTCATGTTGAAAATGGACTTGGAAGCAATTTAAGAGCTAGACTTTCTACTGCTTTGGCTTTAAATATTGAAGCAAGCCAAAGAGAAATGACAGGTAAATTGATTTCAAAACCTATTTTGAGAAGTCGTAGACACCCAGGTCCACTCCCAGTCATTGTGGCCTAAAACGTATCCCTCAACACCCCACTCGCTAAGGTTTAAGACAAGCTGCTAGGGAGATGTCTACAGCGATGTTTGCTGTTTTGGTTCTACCTGTAATTGGGTGTGTAGACATATGTTTTTGTGGTCTCTGATTGGTCCAAATGATAGACTGTACTAATTGGGTGTGTAGACATATGTTTTTGAGGTCTCTGATTGGTCCAAATGATAGACTGTACTAATTGGGTGTGTAGACATATGTTTTTGAGGTCTCTGATTGGTCCAAATGATAGACTGTACTAATTGGGTGTGTAGACATATGTTTTTGAGGTCTCTGATTGGTCCAAATTATAGACTATACTAATTGGGTGTGTAGACATATGTTTTTGAGGTCTCTGATTGGTCCAAATGATAGACTGTACTAATTGGGTGTGTAGACATATGTTTTTGAGGTCTCTGATTGGTCCAAATGATAGACTGTACTAATTGGGTGTGTAGACATATGTTTTTGAGGTCTCTGATTGGTCCAAATGATAGACTGTACTAATTGGGTTTGTAGACATATGTTTTTGAGGTCTCTGATTGGTCCAAATGATAGACTGTACTAATTGGGTGTGTAGACATATGTTTTTGAGGTCTCTGATTGGTCCAAATGATAGACTGTACTAATTGGGTGTATAGACATATGTTTTTGAGGTCTCTGATTTGTCCAAATGATAGACTGTACTAATTAGGTGAGTAGATGTTTTTGAGGTCTCTGATTGGTCCAAATGATAGACTGTACTAATTGGGTGTGTAGACATATGTTTTTGAGGTCTCTGGTTGGTCCAAATGATACACTGTACTAATTGGGTGTGTAGACATATGTTTTTGAGGTCTCAGATTGGTCCAAATGATAGACTGTACTAATTGGGTGTGTAGACATATGTTTTTGAGGTCTCTGATTGGTGCAAATGATAGACTGTACTAATTGGGTGTGTAGACATATGTTTTTGAGGTCTCTGATTGGTCCAAATGATAGACTGTACTAATTGGGTGTGTAGACATATGTTTTTGAGGTCTCTGATTGGTCCAAATGATAGACTGTACTAATTGGGTGTGTAGACATATGTTTTTGAGGTCTCTGATTGGTCCAAATGATAGACTGTACTAATTGGGTGTATAGACATATGTTTTTGAGGTCTCTGATTTGTCCAAATGATAGACTGTACTAATTAGGTGAGTAGATGTTTTTGAGGTCTCTGATTGGTCCAAATGATAGACTGTACTAATTGGGTGTGTAGACATATGTTTTTGAGGTCTCTGGTTGGTCCAAATGATACACTGTACTAATTGGGTGTGTAGACATATGTTTTTGAGGTCTCAGATTGGTCCAAATGATAGACTGTACTAATTGGGTGTGTAGACATATGTTTTTGAGGTCTCTGATTGGTGCAAATGATAGACTGTACTAATTGGGTGTGTAGACATATGTTTTTGAGGTCTCTGATTGGTCCAAATGATAGACTGTACTAATTGGGTGTGTAGACATATGTTTTTGAGGTCTCCGATTGGTCCAAATGATAGACTGTACTAATTGGGTGTGTAGACATATGTTTTTGAGGTATCTGATTGGTCCAAATGATAGACTGTACTAATTGGGTGTGTAGACATATGTTTTTGAGGTCTCTGATTGGTCCAAATGATAGACTGTACTAATTGGGTGTGTAGACATATGTTTTTGAGGTCTCTGATTGGTCCAAATGATAGACTACTAATTGGGTGAGTAGACATATGTTTTTGAGGTCTCTGATTGGTCCAAATGATAGACTGTACTAATTGGGTGTGTAGACATATGTTTTTGAGGTCTCTGATTGGTCCAAATGATAGACTGTACCCTTGTGATGCAAAGTCCATAGGGTAATCATGAATATTAATTGGAAACTTTTAATTTTTAGATCGTATGTGTGCTTTGCTGCCTGAAAAAACTCGTCAGCTTTCAAACACTGTGGTACCTCGCCGTGAGCCGTTTGAAGTCCTTTACCGCCTCAATTGTGACAACCTCTGCGCCGATTTTACCGAAGATCTTGAATTTAGATTCTCATGGGGTATCACCGCTATCATAAATCGATTCTGTACCAAACAAGTGAAGCCTTCAATCACAAATTTTCCACCCCCGGTAAATTCAATTTTTTTTCTTTCATTTTTATCTTTTTTTAGAATTATCAAGGTGTAATGTCACCATGTGATATGCCTGATGTTTCTTACTACAATCCTCAACCGGCGACTCCAATAACAAGTTTTATAAAGCCTGAAGATTTGTCATTTGCTTCGAAATTGGCTTTTGCTTCCGTCGGCTCTCAAGGGACTATGGGTTGTCTTCTTCTCGCTGGAATGGTATTTTTTAAAAATTAAAAACAAAAAAATTAATTTTTTTCCCCAGACTTTTAAAACAGTCGGATGGAGAGTTATTGCAGTCACGACGGCTTTATATGGTTGTATTTATTTATATGAACGCCTCACTTGGACTAATAAGGCCAAAGAGAGAGAATTTAAACGGCAATATGTCGACCATGCCACTAAAAAGTTGAAACTCATCGTAGACCTTACTTCAGCAAACTGCAGCCATCAAGTTCAACAGTAAAATTTGTTTTGATATCACGGTTTTTTTTAAATATAAATTATAGAGAACTTTCGAGTACTTTCGCTCGCCTCTGCCATCTTGTGGATGAAGCTACGACAGATATGGGTAAAGAAATGAAAACGCTTGAACTTGACCTCCGTGCCCTCGAAGAAGCAGCAAACTCCGCGAAAGTTCTACGAAACAAAGCAAACTATTTAACGAAAGAGTTGGACATGTTTGATGAAGTCTATCTTAAAGGTAACAACGCTAAGAGTAGAATCAACCCTTTAGTTTTATGAATATTTTAATTTTGCATGAATAAAATTGTTTTTAGAAAAGAAAAAAAGTTTTTTTATAATTGTTTCAGAATAATTGCCATCAATGGAATCGAACTACGATGGACTAGTAAAATTATAGTTGAACATTTTATTTTTAGTTTTACCCAATTCATCATTTTTTTTCTTTTAATGGCGTATTATCGTAGACAAATTTTAAAGTGTTACCTTTGTTGTAAATACAATTTGAAGCTCAGGATCAATGTCCTAGTCAAGATCATTGTTTTTGTTGAATGAAAATAAAATATGAAATAAAATTTTTTTCTTTCTCCCTGCTTCCTTTAATAAATATTAACATAATGAATACTTTTTAAAAATTATTTTATAGTTGTGTAACATTCTTTGTCCCAGTTATCAGGCATCACAGGTGTGAATAGTTTGACGAAATTTTCAAAAGGGCAAGCATCGCTGCACCATGGTATTTTTAATAAAAATGGATCTGCCGATGGGTCTGTTGAGTTTTTATAAAGTACCTGAGGAACAAATTATTAGCTGCAGTGTTAATATTTGAAACTTACGTTGACAAAAAATTGATTTTGAAGTGATTTTCTCAATTCGACCATGACGAATGATGCGAATGGAGGAGCGATTCCGTTGAATACTCCTAAAGTGTTTAAAAAGTTCGCTACTGTTGTGTCGTGTGCGGAATAAGCTGTTATGTTCGAACAGCGAAGTCTTCTGCTGGTTTCATCGTCAATTTTTTCTTTAAATGTCTGGACAATTGTTTTCAAAAGTGGTCCTGAAATAGGAAAACTTGGTCAAAAACAATATGAAAACACCCTAAAATCTAATAAGTTTGGTGTGGAGATTCCATCCGTAACATCAAAAATAAAAAGTTCAGTATCGAGGTAAAAAAAATTAAAGCATTCGCCCAACATGGAAGAGGGTTGAACAGCCCAAATTTCTCCTTATCGACGGTCTCAAGGCAGAAAGGCGTAAGCGCCAATGTGACGAAAATGGGGTTTTTACTGAAAAATGGTCGTGAGCGCCATTTCATTTAAAATAATTGTTTTTAATTTAAGGGGATATGAGGGTTTTAAGTTGGTTGCTTTGTACATATTTCGTTGTGAGCAACGGTTTTCGGTTTTTCCCTTATATCTTGGAAACCGTCGCTCAAAACGAAAAAATGTCCTAAGTAAAAGTTGTAGCTACGGAAATTTACTACATAAAATATCTTATTGGTTTTTTCCGTCAGAGCAATATTTTAGGAGATATGAAGGTTTTAAGTTTTCAGACAGGCTCTGTAGGATTATTAGTTTTATCCTCATAACTCCTTAAATATTGATCTTACGCAAATAATAAATAAAAATTTTTGTAGGAAATCTTTGTACCTACGACTTTTACTTAGGACGTTTTTTCGTTTTGAGCGACGGTTTCCGGGATAGAAGGGAAAAACCGAAAACCGTTGCTCACAACGAAAAATTTGCGAAGCAACTCACTTAAGAACCCTCATATCTCCTTAAGTATTGCTCTGACAAAAAAACCCAATGAGGTCTTTTTTGTAGGAAATTTCCGTAGCTACGACTTTTACTTAGGACGTTTTTTCGTTTTGAGCGACGGTTTCCGAGATAGAAGGGAAAAACCGAAAACCGTTGTTAACAACGAAAAATTTGCAAAGCAAACTCACTTAAAAACCATCATACCTCCTTAAAAAAGTCTAAAAATAAAGAAAATCCAGTTTTAAGTTGGTAAGATACAATGATGGCTAACCATTGTAGTGTCAGGTTATCGTTAGGTAACCTGAAAAAATTTGATGAATGGCGCCCTTTCTGCCTTGAGACCGTCGATAATATCGAATGGATATTTAAAGCCGCAGTGCATTAAAAAAACGCTTTAGAAAGACTACCATTTTTTCAAACTTCTGAAAAAGCTCTTGTCGTCTTCAAGATGATTACAAAACGAAGATTCTGATGGAAACCTTACCAGACTTTAATCGTTTCATAAATGTTGTATAGGTTGGTATGGTGAATGCGAACTCTGCAGCTTCTTTTAATGGCCCTGGATAAAAACGTCTGCTCCATTCAGGTAATGGCAAGCCATTGAGCTCCTTAAAAAAAGGTTAAGTTAACGTCGGTTAACGTCATACGAATTCTCTTTTTACATAAATAGACAGTGTTGAATAAATATCTTGTAGATCATCATTGCTTGAAATAGGTTGGCCAAGAGCTTTGGTTAATTGAGCGCTTAGTTCTTCAGACTTTTTATTAAGCTTTTTGAATGACGGGTCAGCTCTGAGTTTTCTTTCTTCTATAGAATATGAGGGACATTTCACTCTTTCCATTGATAAAAACTGAAAAAAATAGAATTATGTCAGAAAAACATTGGACATTACCTTGTCTAATGGGAGTTGAGTCGAATAAACTGGAATCGGGCTCCAGTTTAGGTCGGTAAACTTTCGGTTTTCTTGCGGAGGAAACATACCGGCAAGGTTCGCCTGAGCGCTCATCAGAGTCCGGTCATAATCGGTGCTGTTTGTACACATTGTGCGGACACTGAATTCACCATTTGGGATGAGCGAAATGTATCGTTGTTTTAACCATTGTCCTATATTGAAATGATGAAGCATCCCTTTTTTGGTGAGCTGACCGAGACCGAGAGACCAGTATTTTTCAATGTCCGAACTATCGACTCTTGCGATCCAATCTGGCGTCCGCTCTCCATGGCGGTAAAGCTGCAAAATTCAATAAACTAAAATTAAGTTGAAAAAAATACTTACAAATGAGACATGAACTACTGGTCCGATCTCTTTGTCTAAATCGCAGGCAGCAATCGCATCGCTTTGAGCGATGGCGAACAGAAACGCCCATATTAAACAAAACCACATGTCTGACTAGACTAAAATAAAACTTCCAATATCTAAGATGAACTAATCATCTCAATATTTATCATCTGTTTAATCAAATCAAGGACAATAAGACCAATATTTATAAATGAGATTACAAAAGGCCTTGTCTACATTGACTAAACCCAAATATCTTTCGTCCCCATTTATCGACTACTCCTATGATCTCTTCCTCCTAATCTTTCTTATTAGAATATGTCGGATGTAAATTGAAATGATAATTTTTTACTAATGAATGGGGCTATTTATTATACAGCAAACAGAAAGTATTAATCAGAAGAGATAATGCGATTGTTAATAACTTTTATTTGGTGTCATTGACACTTGTGGAAAGTGTGACTTATAAAGACTTAAAAGGGGAAGCAGTTCATGTCAGTTTGGTAAGTCTAAATATAAAGAAAATAATATGAGAAGGTTTTTTAAAAAGATATATCGTCATGGAGAAAGGACGCCGAAATGGGTGCCAAAAGCGGATCCCTATGATGAGAAATTTTGGCCGGAAGGATTCGGGCAGTTGACTGAGCAAGGGATGCTTCATCACTACATGCTAGGTCGGTCGCTCCGAACAAGATATTTACACCTTCTTCAAAATGGACGTTATAACGCAAAAACGATGTGCACTTTGAGCACACCATTTGACCGTACAATCATGAGCGCTTTGTCCAATCTGGCTGGAATGTTCCCGATTTCGGATAACGAAAAGTTTGCTGACATCAATTGGAAACCTGTTCCAGTCTACACAACAAGTCCAACCAACGACAAAGTATTTTCTTGCTTCACTTCCTCATTCTTTATTTTAAAAAGGTTTTAGCAATGGAAAATTTAAAATGTAACAGCTACGACGATGAATTAATAAAAGTAATCAACTCCAATGATTTTAAAACGAAAAACGAATCATACGAAGAAGTTTATAAAATAATCTCAAATGCAACAGGAAAAATACTAAACGATCCTGAAGACCTCCAGCACTTCTATTCACTGTTACTCATTTATGTATACTCTTATTCATGTTTATTTTTTAAACAATTTTTTTAAAGGAAATGAAGGGTCTCAAATTGCCAGAATGGAGTAAAAATATTTATCCTGAGCCTTTGAAAGAAGGTAGTGATTACAGCTTTACAATCCCAACATTGTCAACAAAGATGAAACGCCTCAAATCTGGTAACCTCTCCGAAACCAAAATGGCCACCGTAATGGCGACTTTTCATTTTTCAGGGCCGCTTTTAAAGAAAATAATTGAAACTTTTGAACAGAAGATAAACAATAAAACGAAAAAATGTATGAACATAACGGCTTATTCGGCCCATGATGACGTCGTAGCAAATATTTTGAGTACAATCGACGTTTTCAACGAACTCACTCCTCCATTTGCAGCATGTGTTATGATCGAGTTGAGAAAATCAGAAAATAACTATTTTATAAGCGTAAGTTGTCATAAAAATAATAAAATAAAAATAATTTTTTGTAGGTTTTATATCAAAATGCAACTGACCCAGTCAAAAATGAACCTCATATTTTAAAAATCCCAAACTGCAGTTTCTCCTGCCCTTTTGACAGTTTCAAAAAAATTGTTGAGGATGTCATTCCCGAAAATTGGGATGAAGAATGCAAAAATTGATTTTTTTTAATTAAATTTTTTATTTAGACTCCTTTATTTAAACCTCATCACGTGCTTCATTATTTTTTTGCATGTGTTTATTTGCCTTAGATAGTTTTTACCTACTGCTGTTTATTTTATTTTAATTTTGAAACTCTAGAACTAAAAAGTTATACGCAAAAATAAGGTAAGATTCTTTATTATGTGTTTTTTTCATTTTGAAGGATATCATGTAGACGTAGGATTTGTATTTGATAAGGGAAGGTTAGGTAGCTTAGGTTAGGATGTTTTCAAAAGATAAAAAAGAGCGCGCTACGTATTGAATTTTGAAATGTCGACAATTTTATAAAATGATACATTTTTGCTTTATCAGGCTTTCTTAATTTATTTTTTGAGTCCTCAGAGCATCCTGGCAAATTCTATGATTGGCTATAAAGCCGTATTGGCTTATTTAAAAATCTGATGGTTAAAAAAAACATATGTTCACAAGAGATTTAAAAAAAATTTGTTTTTGGAAAATGGAAGGTTTGATTTTTTCATTTTTCTGATCATTTAACTTTAGACATCTTCCGATTGATTTTTAATAATTGATGAAAACAAAGCCCACTATTCTTTTTAAACTTGAAAGAAGATAAAACGTGAAAAAAAATTATTTTTTTGAAGAAGGAATAAAATGAGTGAAGAAAAGAGTAAAAAAGAGACGAATCAAAGGCCAAGAGGAGTCTTCGGCGCGGATGAAACTGCAAGTCAGGTAGGTGGACGATTTTTGTTTACTTTTAACCAAATTTCTTCAGGCTGAAGGATGGTCAAATGCGATGTATGGAAGCCCAGGAAATATCTACAATTCTCCATTATGGAGGAGTCCTAGATTAAGCAAGTTGTATCCTTTTTTCCCGAATGACGACCCACTTTTATATCCGGTAAAATTTTTAAAAAATAAATAAAATAAAAATAAAATTAGTTTGAGAGCGATCCGACTGAAGGTTTGCCTGGGACGGCTTTGGCGACGCCGCATGGAACCATCTCTCTTAGGCTCAACTACAAAATGAGAGTTGATTTGACCATTGACCGCGCAGTACGAGTAATCAACTTCAAAAATAATATCGTCATCGCTATGAATTCTACGGGGTCCGCATGTGCACTTCTTCATCCCAACGGAAGAGTCCATCAATATGGAAGCCGTGTCGAAATAATGGCCAATGACCAAAGAGGAAATCACAAGTAATATTTAAAACAAACTATACATTCTTATACATTTTTAGGTTTGCCAAAATGTGGTATAAAGGAGTTAGCTTCACCTCAGACAATTGTGCTTTGGTCTACCTGGTAGATTCAGCTGGAACGCGCACGACTACTGATAACTTTTCCGATTTGACCCAAGATTTCTCGCTTGCTGTTTACTACAGCGAGTCTCGCCATGGACCTGCTTATATTGGCGATGCTGTATCTATGATTCAGTCCGCTCAATATTGGGTTACGGATGAAGGTGTAGAAAATTGGATTATTAATAATGTCAGAATTTCTCAAGCTTCTGATGGTTTAGTAAGGTAAACAAGAAAAAGTACAGTAGGAACTAGGAGGCACAATTCTGCTCCGCTTCCACTACGCTGTATCAGGGAAATCTCATTCCTTTTCTTTTTAGAGTCGCACGGAATAGCAACAAATACCATTTGAGGACATCCGCCACTAACGGTACAGCATCGATGACAACTCCTTTTCTCCACTGCACAGCATCCATGGGTATGACCTCTCATCTCTTCGTAAGACGAGGCGAACGCAGGATGCACTACGACGGATCAAGCTTCATCGTCCGCAACGCAGGCCACTCCGCCGGATTCGACGACAAAATGCAACTCAAAGTCTTCTAACAAAATCCCTTAGGCTGTCCCTTTTCTTTTGTTTTCTTTAACATTTTTTCGTTTGTGGAGCTTGTCAAAAAGTGGGCTCTTTAACGGATATAGCATGATTGAGAAAAAAAAGTAAATTAAAAACAAGTTTAGTATGATTATTTATAAAATTTTTGTCTTAAAATACACTAATGAAATAAAAGTTTCTTTTTATTAAAAATCAAGAAAGGCCAGTCCATTCAAAACTATTATAAACGATACTATCTTCTTTTTCGGTTGCTAAAACAAAAGTTTTTTTAGTCATAGTACCAAGCCTTGAATGCGTCACAATTCTGCAGAGGGGAATCTCATCCTCAGGAAGGGCACAATAAACAATAAAAAACGAATGAACTTTTAAAGGGTCGCCAGGATAAACAAGAAAATGTCCACCGAATTTCGACCCGGGGCCTAAAAAGTATCCTTTTCTCCAAAGATCCTTAAAAACTTTATATTTAAGCTTCTCCAAAGGAGTTTTTGGATAATCCCATTCAGCAGGCACAATGTTGTCTTCGTTAAACCAAGGATGTTCTATAAAAAGTGAAAAATGAAAAAGAATTTATTTGATCAAAAGTTACCTGTTGGAATTTGAATGTGTATCCCAGATAGGAAATTTATGGATTCAATTTTTTCCATTTCAGATTTTAGAATGGCATCGCGGTCGACAACTGCGGCAGGATCGGCTTTTGACAATTTACGTCGTTTTCCTTCTACTATTCTATCAATCATACCCAAAACTTCTTTCTTCCTTTTCTCTTTACAGTATTCTACCTAAAAAAAGGTCATTGCTGCATATGATTGGTTGAAATTATTCACCTGTTGGTTTTGAACACGTTCAAAATATTCTTTATATTTCTTTTTGACATCTTCAGAGGGTATGTCAGAAGGATTTTTATAAGTAAGAAGCTTTCCGATGTTTTCTTCATGAATCAAAGTAGCTTCTTCGGGTAAAAGCTTAAGAGGAAGCCCGTTTTCGACGTCCTGCCTGGGAACGTTAGCGAGGCAGCCATACATCGTCCCCAACAACCTGAATTCTACTCTTAACTTCATCCAGTCTAAAATTTAAAAATATTTTAGCAAAAAAAAGAAGTTAAACACACGAACCATCCGCATTCCAGACGAAAGCGTCGTTATTCTTGACGATGACTTTAACCATTTTAATTTTTAATTAATGAACGGTCAAAAAATTAACATCATTTCAGTTTTCGAAATATAAACAAAGTATAACCAGAGGGAAGGTGACGTTTGATAGCAGAGCACATGGCTTTTCGTTATCAAATACGACGTCACTATTGCTTTCTTGCCGATTTTTAAAAATTTCTTTTCAGTGCAACGGCGTATTTGTCGAACTTTCCAGGGAAAGGGAGGAGATTGTGAGTTAGTAGGCGCGGAAGGCGCGCAAAAATGATGTTTAGTGGCAAAAAATAAAGGAAAAGTACTGGTTTGAAGAGCTTCCAAAAAACCTTCCTTAAAGAGAAGTAACAATATAGTAGGGGGAAGTATATAGGAGGGGACGTACAACGGAGGGGGAAGTATAAGGGAACGAAAGTATAACAAAGGGGAAAGTATAGCGGAGGGGGAAGTTTTTTTTTCGAAAATTTTTCCAATTTTCTTTTTTTTCGAAAAATTTTTTAAATTTGTTTTTTCGAAAAATTTTTCGGGTTTTTCTTTTTTAAATTTGCGCTTTTTTATCTGAAAAATTGAAAAGAAATTTTTTTTTTCGAAAAATTTTCCTACTTTTTTTTGAAAATTCCGGGTTTTCCTTTTTTTTTTTTTGAAAAATTTATCAAGTTCTTTTTTCGAAAATTTTTTTAAGTGTCAAGGTAGAAAGAATGGGCTCTTTGGCCTACGGATGTGCCTCTCGTAATGGGTAGAAGTACGAAATTTCTCCCTAATAAAAAAAATTAATAATTAAAAAGCGGCAATTTTTTTACTTCAAAAATTCTTAAAAATATAAGGAGTAATTGGTGAAAATTTGGTGAAAATCGGATAAACGGTTCGGCCGCAGCAAATTTTTTAAAATTTCAAACAGACATATCTCCGCCATTTTTTCGAAATTCAAAAATCGCCCTCTTTGGTTTCTTGTGCACCGGCTAAAGAAATTTGTGTGAAAATCGGATGAAAACTGTGGCCGTAAAGTGTTCCGCAAAAAAAATGCTACGGACGGACGGCCGGCACCACAGTCAAAGTTGTGATCGGTAGAGATCAATATTCGAATTGACCCTACGAGGTCTGGAAGACCCTTCCCCAAAAACCCGACCTCGAGGGTATCACAATAACTTCCTTAAGGAAGTTAAAAAGCGTTTTTTGGCGAAAAGATCGAGAAAAACACTCAAAACTGAACATGAACCTTCGCGCTTGTTCCTGCTTCGGGTCCCGTATCAGTTTTATGGCCGTTCGTCAGTCCAGTTTTATGGCATGGAGAACTGGAATGGCGAAAACGTCATTCCTCCGACGATGTGACGAATGGCAGTTTTCCATGACATAAAACTGGACTGACGAAAACATTTTTGGCAACAAGCCGAACCATGCCAATGATGGACTGGGGTTCAGCTTTCCTTGATTGGTGATCGGTTTTCCGCAAATAGGTTGTGGGTACACAACATATGTTCTAAATTATCATCAGAGTCAAATACATCACACACAACACAACTTCTTTCTTTCTTCGTACAGGTTACAACAGGTCAATTGACGCCAGCAATTCTTCACTCGCCAGCAGTTCCGCACCTCTTCGACCCGCTGAATTGGTGGAACTTCTCGACATCTGCGACACTCACGTCACAGCTCGACAGTTCGCGTTCCAGCATCTGCACCCACATCATCGCTCGACACACAGCACCTCAACCTTCACCCTTCTTTTCTCCGTGGGGGGGGGGGGGGATGTAGGTACACTAGGTACACAACATATGTTCTAAATTATCATTTGATCATCATCATCAAATGCATCACACACAACACAACTTCTTTCTTTCTACAGGTTACAACAGGTTAATTGATGCCAGCAATTCTTCACTCGTCAGTAGTTCCGCACCTCTTCGACCCGCTGAATTGATGGAACTTTCAACCTCGGAACGAACTTTTCGACATCTGCGACACTCACGTCACTGCTCGACAATTCGCGTTCCAGCATCTGCACACACATCATCGCACAAGGTGAAGCCGATGATCGCACGTCCACAGTCTGCATGTCCACACAGGAGCATCCTGCGGACGCGGCCTTAGAAGCTGTGCTTATGAAGTTATGACCTTTCTAACAGAATTTCCCAAAAATTTGCAAATCAACTCTTTCCTCTTATCTATGTGTGTTCACCTAATAACCCACTTGAGACGAAAATAAAAATCCCATACTTATTAAAATTGACCAATGAAAACTATGAATAGAAGACACATAGATTATTGCAACATTATTTCAATAACAACTTCTATTTTAGAAGTGCTTGATCGGTTTTCCCACATATTGACTAATGGTGATTCATTTGTTTCAACAAAAATTGATGGATTGATAAACCATATCGCGATTATGAATTACCTACGATAAAACAGTAACCTTGATACGAATTCATACAAGGAGAACATTTACCAAAAAGGATTTAATCTTTTGTTTTGCTACGTTTTTAAAAGGTGCATAATAAATTTTATTGCACGTCGCGTCGTTTATAAGGAAAATGTGTTAATTATTTTCTTTTTTATCTTATCTGCTACCTTGGCGAAGAATTCGCGTTTTAGTATTCGAAGATGATCGCCTTGATATTGCTGGCTGTGATTTTTTCTGTAAGTAAGATGATAGTTTTAAAATAAATAACAAAAAATGGATTGCAGGTTTCCTGTGAACGAGATGTGAACTGCCCGAGTGATGGCTATTTCCCTGCTTTGGATTCATGTCGTGCGTATCACATCTGCTTAGGAGGTAGAAGTTTTCGCAAAGAATGTAAAGGTCTTTTGCAAGTCTACAGTCCGAAAACGAAATCATGCGTCAAGAAAAGATTGGCGAATAAATGCTTTAGTTTTAAATGTAAATTGAATGCGCAGTTCGCATCCTACGATGGGGATGAGTCACTATATGCGATTTGCCTGGCCAAAAAGCCGATATCTCTTCAGCAGTGCTATAAAGGATTGACTTTTGACGTAAAAGATGGAACTTGTATGTTTCGATGCGCTCAGGAAGGGATTTATGCAGATCCTTATGACTGCAGTAAGTTTAGAGAGTGCTTCAAAATTAGTTTGTTGAAGTACGATTGGGTTTCGAGGTCATGCCCTGAAGGTACTTGGTTTGATCCTGAAAAAGGATGTACACTTGAAAATTCTGAGAAATGTTTTGGAACAACAACGCCGCCGACAGAGTCCCCTGTGACAAGTGAATCGCCTCAAACGTCACCTTCGACGGAAATGTCTTCCGCAGGCACAAGTCCTTCTTCGGAGACAGATCAGACTTCATCTGGAACGTCATCGGGTACAACTCCATCTCCTGCTAGTCCTACCGGGGCAAGTGATGTACCTACTACAAGCGTTTCGCCCACAGGGTCAACTGCAACCGTTACTTCAAGTGAATCTCCATCTTCTAGCGCCACGGCGACATCGTCAGAAACAAGCCCTTCGAGACAAACTGACCAAACGTCAACTAGCTCACCGACAAGTACGCTATCTCCTACAGGGTCATCGTCAAGTGATGTTCCTACTGGGTCAACTACAACGGATACTTCAAGTGAATCTCCATCTTCTAGCGCCACGGCCACATCGTCAGAAACAAGCCCTTCGAGACAAACTGACCAAACGTCAACTAGCTCACCGACAAGTACGCTATCTCCTACTGGGTCATCTTCAAGTGATGTTCCTACTGGGTCAACTGCAACAGATACTTCAAGTGAATCTCCATCTTCTAGCGCCACGGCGACATCGTCAGAAACAAGCCCTTCGAGACAAACTGAAACGTCAACTAGCTCACCGACAAGTACGCTATCTCCTACTGGGTCATCGTCTAGTGTTACTGCAAGTGATGTACCAACTGGGTCAACTGCAACCGTTACTTCAAGTGAACCTCCATCTTCTAGCGCTACGAACACAACAACAATAAGGCCTCCCACGTCAGAAACAAGCCCTTCGAGACAAACTGAAACGTCAACTAGCTCACCGACAAGTACGCCATCTCCTACAGGATCATCAACAGAAGCTACGGGGTCAACTGCAAGCATAACTTCAAGTCCAGGAACGTCTTCTGCTTCAAGTGGAAGTCCTACCTCAGGGACGAGCCCATCCTCAAGGCAAACTGAACAGACTGCGACTGGTTCAAGTATCAAGCCAACTCAGACTAGTACGTCTTCACCTACTGGATCTCCGAGTGACACGCCCACTGCTAAACCGTCACCCGCTACTGTCACCTCAAGTGAAGTGCCTTCGAGTGCGACACCATCAGAAGGTACAGCGACACCATCAGGAGGTACAGCGACACCATCAGGAGGTACAGCGACACCATCAGAAGGTACAGCGACACCAACAGGAGGTACAGCGACACCAACAGGGCCAATCACTGCTCCTTGGAATTCCCAACCAAGTTCGAGAGAAGAGCTAACCACAAAAGGTACACTGACGCCAATTCCCGCTTCAAGTTCTGCTCCCTCTAGTTCAATAACGAACCCTGAACCTCTTACTCCTCCTTGGAATTGACAGACCAACTCAGACGGACCATCAAGAACACCATCAAGTTAAACATCTGGAACCCTTCCAACCGCCCAATCCAATGAAATCTCACAATTCACAACCAACTCCTGAAATTCCCTCGCTTTCTCCTTCTTCCCCTGAGGCCCTCACAATCCCTTAGAGTTAAAAATTAAAAAAAATGTACAAGATCAATCAAATAAAAGCTCCTTTTACAGCAGTCATAAAAAAGAGGCATTTTCATTTTCTGTCCATCAAAAATGTTATGAACACTTAAAGGTCGTCTCAAGCAACTTTATCTTCGTGTATATAAAAAAAAAACGAATAAACTTGTTTCGATTCGCACAATATTGAGGATCGTAAAAGAATTTAATAAAAACGCTTTTTTTTTCGCTCGTCTTCGTGTCTCCCGTTTTACAAGGCTCTGAAAAATAGTTTTTATTGCCGTCTCGCCTTTTATTAATCGTCCTTTCGTGTTTTCTAATTGCAAGGTTACGCAGTTTTTTAAAATGAGGTATAAAAGGTAATTTATTCTATAACTAATAAAAAGTTGAGGATATGATTGCTTTGTTTTGCACTCTGTGGTTTTCGGGTCGCCTGAAAATTGGAATGTTTCCAGAAAAACCCCGAGGGCCATTCATAGTATCGACCTAAACCACGAAGACAAAAGTAATCCAAAAATAGAAAACGCCAAGTGTCAACGAGATGATTTAAGGGGCGGTAGTTTTTTTTTTGCCGCATGGGGGAAGTCGATCCTGAAGGGTGAAAAATTTGTGAATCGTCACCGCCTCCGTGAATGGCCGCCCCCACCAACACGACCTCCTCTTCTGACGTCACAAGCGTTATAAAAACCACCCCTTGACCGCCCCCGAGGATCAGAACCTCGTCAACCTTTCGATACTCAACACACTTCATATTGGAAGCGGTAAACGACACAAAAAAGTAAACATTTTCAATGGAAATTTTTTTATCGCAGCTTATGCTTTTCATAGCAGTAGAAACTTTTGATTATTTTTCATGCGCTGCTGAAAAAATTGCTGAAAATCCCACAAAAACTTAAATTTTAAAGCCCTCCATATTTTCAAAAAGATGAAGAAATACTTTGAGGAAAAGGCAAGATTTTTCTACTTTCCTAACGTTTTGAAATTTTACGTGAGAAAGCATTTTTTTTCCTTTCCGTAGATGATGAAAGCGATTTTGGCCGCGTTTACGGCGCTGAGCTTCCTCGTCTTCATCACAGAAAGCCGATACCTGCCGACAAGATCGTTGGACGACCGACTCGTCCGTCTTAGGCAGCTCCTCAAAGAAGTAAGTCGAAAAACCCGCTTATCTCGGGGCTCTTTGTGAAAACAAACAATCCGAAGAAAGTGAAAAGATTAGCCTAGTTTTGATTTTAATCCGTGAAATGTGAGCTTTCATTATAACGGGGACTTTTTCCTATAATTTGTATCGTTTACTTTTTCCTATAGAAGACATTTAATTGACGTTTAGATTTCATAATGGTCAAGATATTTCATAATAAAAATTCTGATTCCGATGACATCTTAGTTTAATAATAAAAAAACGCTGCAGGGTGAAAGGATAATTATTTATCTCAGGGATACAAGTCCTTAACCAGTTTTTTGAAAGGATGTCTTCGCGCGAAGCCTTTAAAGGGACATACCTCTTCTGTAACCCATGAATCTAATTATTAAAATTGCACAATCTTCTTTTTTACCGTCAAATCTTCCTGATAAAAATCGTGAATAAATTTTCTCCCTATTCGAATAGAAGTGTTAAAAGTGGAAAAACGTTCGGAAAAAGGCGAGATAAAAGAAATTCGTCTTTCTAACTGCTTTGTTTGTCTTTTCTCTTTCTTCAAATTAGGCTAAAAGTTTTAAGAATGCTGAAGTTACGCAAAACAGAGATGTTCCGCTGGTTTAGTATTCCGTGCATTTCTGGTTAAAAATAATCGATTTTTCATCCGCAGGAAAAAGGCGGCGTTTGTTTAAAAATTGTCCTTTTAACAGTAACGTCTGGAAGCGGGCCAAAATTAATTTTCTCTTTATTTTATCCTCATAATGGATTTCCAGAGTAAAAATATATTAGTGCGGTTATAAATTGAGAAAGGGTTTTAAGTTGATTTTATTCCCTATTCAGGAAATGAAAAAACATCAGAATGCAGACGCACATGGACATGGAAAAAATGCTTCGAACGGCCGGGAGGCACCACAGACAAAGTTTAGATTGGTATGGATCGATTTGACCCTACGGGGTCTGGAAGACCCCTCTCCAAAAAGTGGAGGCTAAAACAATAACTTCAACCATCCTTTTTCACACAATACCGGGCGTTTTCCTCGATTTTTCTGGCCAGGAAACTCAAATTTCTCCCCTTTTTACCTGATTTTCCCCCTGCCGCAACATGAAGGTGAATTTGTTCAAAAGAAATTTTTGATTCCAAATGTTTGAATTAAAGTTGAGTTGACGAGTCGTGCATGTGCATTGTAGAACAAATGATCGGTTTAGAAAGCGTGCACTTTCCCCGGGGCCTGCTGCTGCCGTCAGCCGGCGGGTGCATCCTTTCTTATCGAAGCTCCATCGTCCTTCAAAATCCTTAAGGGACTTTCTCGGCCCGATCCGATCGATTCCAGAGATTTTCATCCACTAAACACTCAATTCTTCATTTTCTTATCTAATAATAGTTAAAAAAAAATCTTTTAAATCCTTATTAAGAATATTAGAGAGCTAAAAATTTTCAACGTTTTGGAAGAAATAAAAATAATAAAGTTGTCCCCTTTTTTCTGACTTTAGAAAGATCAGGCGATTTGCCCATTATATTAAAATATTAGAGAGCTAAAAATTTCCAACTTTTTGGAAAAAATGAATATAGTAAAGTTTTCCCATTTTTTCAGAGTTTAGACCGGGAAAGATCAGGCGATTTGCCCATTATATTAAAATATTAGAGAGCTAAAAATTTCCTAAGTTTTGGAAGGAATAAAAATAATAAAGTTGTCCCATTTTTTCAGACTTTAGACCGGGAAAGATCAGGCGATTTGCCCATTATATTAAAATATTAGAGAGCTAAAAATTTCCAACGTTTTGGAAGAAATAAAAATAATAAAGTTGTCCCATTTTTTCAGACTTTAGATCGGGAAAGATCAGGCGATTTGCCCATTATATAAATATTAGAGAGCTAAAAATTTCCAACGTTTTGGAAGAAATAAAAATAATAAAGTTGTCCCCATTTTTCTGACTTTAGAAAGATCAGGCGATTTGCCCATTATATTAAAATATTAGAGAGCTAAAAATTTCCTAAGTTTTGGAAGGAATAAAAATAATAAAGTTGTCCCATTTTTTCAGACTTTAGACCGGGAAAGATCAGGCGATTTGCCCATTATATTAAAATATTAGAGAGCTAAAAATTTCCAACGTTTTGGAAGAAATAAAAATAATAAAGTTGTCCCATTTTTTCAGACTTTAGCCCGAGAAAGATCAGGCGATTTGCCCATTATATAAAAATATTAGAGAGCTAAAAATTTTCAATGTTTTGGAATAAATAAAAATAATAATGTTGTCCCATATTTTCAGACTTTAGACCGGGAAAGATCAGGCGATTTGCCCATTATATTAAAATATTAGAGAGCTAAAAATTTCCAAATTTTTGGAATAAATAAAAATAATAAAGTTGTCCCATTTTTTCAGGCATTGGCCCGAGAAAGATAAGGCGATTTGCCCATTATATTAAAATATTAGAGAGCTAAAAATGTCCAACTTTTTGGAAGAAATAAACATAATAAAGTTGTCCCATTTTTTCAGACTTCAGACCGGGAAATATCAGGCGATTTGCCCATTATATTAAAATATTAGAGAGCTAAAAATGTCCAACTTTTTGGAAGAAATAAACATAATAAAGTTGTCCCATTTTTTCAGACTTCAGACCGGGAAAGATCAGGCGATTTGCCCATTAATTAAAATATTAGAGAGCTAAAAATTTCCAACGTTTTCGAAGAAATAAAAATAATAAAGTTGTCCCATTTTTTCAGACTTCAGACCGGGAAATATCAGGCGATTTGCCCATTATATTAAAATATTAGAGAGCTAATAATGTCCAACTTTTTGGAAGAAATAAACATAATAAAGTTGTCCCATTTTTTCAGACTTTAGACCGGGAAAGATCAGGCGATTGGCCCATTATATTAAAATATTAGAGAGCTAAAAATGTCCAACTTTTTGGAAGAAATAAACATAATAAAGTTGTTCCATTTTTTCAGACTTCAGACCGTGAAAGATCAGGCGATTTGCCCATTAATTAAAATATTAGAGAGCTAAAAATTTCCAACGTTTTCGAAGAAATAAAAATAATAAAGTTGTCCCATTTTTTCAGACTTTAGACCGTGAAAGACCAGGCGATTTGCCCATTATATTAAAATATTAGAGAGCTAAAAATTTCCAACGTTTTCGAAGAAATAAAAATAATAAAGTTGTCCCATTTTTACAGACTTTAGACCGTGAAAGATCAGGCGATTTGCGCCTTTAAAATATTAGAGAGATAAAAATTACCAACTTGTTGGAAGAAAAAAAAATAAAAAAGTTTTTCCATTCTCTCAGATTTTCGATCTACGGAAGGTTTTAACTCCACAATATCTTGAAGAGTCTTCATCAAAGTTGAAAGACTGAAAGAAAAGTTAGTTCAAGAACACAAGAAAAATCGGACGTTGGTTTCCTATTTTGTAAGAACCCAGAAGAGGAGGTGTGAATTCGGGATGTTGATCGGTGTGTGAGAAAAAAGGCGTCGAGACAAAAGGAGGAAACACGTGATATTTACATAATTTAACCTGATAGCGTGAAAAAGGTTAAATTTATCGGTCCGTTTAAGACAATTGTACGTAAGTTATCGCTTTGAAATTTTTCGTTTTTACCCTCCCCGTTCATCAACACTCGACACTTTCACTGAAAGTAAAAACTATTTCGACACCCCAGAAGATCGGAGCATTCTCCGTCCGTAAATGAGGCTCGTTATGGAATTCGTGGATTGAACCTATTCCAAATTGGAGGAGCATGACGCAATCCGAAATTCCTTTTCTATCAATTATTAAGGTCAAACAACCAAAATAAAAGTTCAAAGTTACTAAATTAATCAAATTGCAATTTTATATTACATCATTTTAATATTTTTTTTCTTTCAAGGAAAACCGTCCAAAAACGCCTTTCTAATGCTCATTAACAGGTCCGATTTTGTACGCGATCGGTGCCATCGTTTTTTTTTTTTCAAGGCTCTTTTTCTTCGCAATCCGTCTTCGGTAAATTTGCAATGGAAATTTTAGTAAAAACTCGATTTACTTGAGTCTATCGGATTTTTCACTTTAGACGCCTACGCCCCATGAATAAAATTCACTTAACGTACATGGACGGACGAAAAGGGTTTTCACGTCACGTGCTCCTATGAAAATTTAGCGAATTCCAAAGATATATAAGCCGTTTTACTGATTTTTTACGGTATTTAGTTTGCGATTTGAAGGCTATTTTAAAATCTCATTACACAAAGTGGAGCTTAAAAATGTTAAAATCTTGAAGAAAAAGAGAATCTTTCTGATAATAAAAAAATTCTGTTCCTTCATCGTCGATTGCTTTTTTAGGGCTCACCTGTTGAAGGTTATTGAAATAAGCCGAATAAATTTTCAAGTTACGAAATCAATTTGAAAGGATGTCAATATTTGATGACTTACGAGTTCGCGGTCTCCCTATTTGCAACACCTTTTTTTTTCTCTCCTCAGAGATTGTCCTCATGAAAGGTTATAGATATGACACCGTGCGTACATTCATCGACGGCTTTTTCTTTCAAGAGGCAATAGAGAAACGTGGGCTTCGAATTGTATGTGAGGATAGAATGTAAGAAAGTGTTAACCACGTCACAAGCGAATCAAATCTATTGCATCCAGCTTCCCCTTGCATCCAGAACTTCTTGGTCAATTTCGGCCATTTTGTGAACAAGGGCTTCACGGACTAAAAATTGAAAAACGACCAAAAATCGGGAGAAAAACTGGTTTCTTGACAAAATGACCGAAAGTACTAGTTTGAAGAGATTCCAAAGAAAACTTCCTTAAAGAGAAGTAAAAATATAGGAGGGGGAAGTATAACGGAGGTTCAGTATAACGTAGGGGGATGTATAACGGAGGGGGAAGTATAAGGGAGGGGAAGTATAACGGAGGGGAAGTATAACACAGGGGGAAACTACAAAGAAGGTGGAGTATAACGGATGGGGTAGTTTTTTTTTTTTTCAAAAAATTTTTAAGTTTTTTTCAAAATTTTCTTTTTTAAAGCAGTTTTTTTTTCGAAATTTTTTGTAAGTATGGGATTTTTTGCCAAAAATTCACCAAAAATTCTTGAAAAATGCAAGGAGTAATTGGTGAAAATTTGGTGAAAATCGGACCAACGCAACGGTTCGGCCGCAGCAAATTTTTTAAAATTTCAAACAGACATATCTACGCCATTTTTTCGAAATTCAAAAATCGAACTCTTCAGTTTCTTGTTCACCGACTAAAAAAATTTGGTGAAAATCTGGTAAAAATGGGTTAAACATTGTGGCCGTAAAGTGTTCCGGAAAAAAATGCTACGAACGGCCACAGACAAAGTTGAGATCGGTAAAGATCAATATTCGATTTGACTTTCCGGGGTCTGGAAGACCCTTCCTCAAAAACCCGACGTGGAGGGTATCACAATAACTTCTTTAAGGAAGTTAAAAAAGGGATAAAACCCAATAAAAAGGGATAAAATCAGTTAAAAATTAATAAAACCAACAAGGAATAAACAGATTAAAAAGGGGAAAATCTAGATAAAAAATGGTATAAAACTAGTTAAAAAAGGGATAAAACCCGATAAAAAAGGAATAAAACCAGTTAAAAGATCCCAAAAACCCGACGTGGAGGGTATCACAATAACTTCTTTATGGTAGTTAAAAAGTACTAGTCTGGATATGGCCCGACTGGAACTTCCTTAATGCAATGGAAGAATATTAGGAGGGGGAAGTATAAAAGAGGGGAAGTTTAAGGAGGGGGAAGTATAAGGGAGGGTTTAAGGAGGAGGAATTTTAGGAAGTTAAAGGTGAAATTCTTGTTTTTAAAAATGGATTTAAAAAACGTAACGCAACACGGGTCACGTCTTCACAACTTCTAATGATCTCCTCAAGTAGACGATTCGGAAAAATTACGCCTTCATTAGTATTTTAACCCCCAAAAAGGAGCTTCCCATTTGATTATCTAATCTAAAATTTAGGCCGTCGAAAAATAATCGTGCTGGATGAAACCCGACTGCACTCTAGGCCAAAAAATTGAGGAAAAAGACCGATGTAAAAAGGATGTTTTTATGGACGAAAGAGCCTCACGATTGACGCCCAGTTCTGTGGCCCAAATGCTCTTTCGCCACTTTTTCCGGAACACCTAAAAATAATTAGGTCGATAGTAGGTCACTCACAAAGAGCTCTAATGAAAAATAACGATCCTTCCACTAGGAACTCTCTCGGGTGTCGAATTTCTACTAATTCCGGGTTCTTTCCTGAACCGGTTCTTCCACCCAAACGGCACCGGTTACAAACCCCATACGCTCCTCATCCATATTCTACCTATGACGTCCTATTACGCATAAATAAAACAAACCCAATTTAAATAACCGAGAAAGTCTATTAAGGAAGACGAAAAAAAGCTTTCACTCCCTGGCAAACGATTCGAATTTTAATATTCAACGTTTAAGGTCATTGCGAATCGGATATTTTATTTGAAGAATACAAAACCCGATTTTTTGACTTTCTTCCTTTTGTATTCTAAATAACACCCGACAAATTGAGCTACCGCCAACGGAATTTTAATAAAAAGATTTATCGAACAAGCGACATTTTATGTTGTATAACATGGCCCAATGTTAAAATACGTTTTAATAATTCATTAGTTAGGATTTATAGGTTTTTAAATTATGCGGATTACGAACTAAACTAATTTATTTAACAGGATCCGCGTACTCCAAGTACTTAGTGATTGAATGCGAAAATTATTATTAGGAAAATGCTAATTATGGACTAGAAAAATAGAAAAGTTACAGTGTCCATGTGAAAGTGTTTTAAGTTTTAAATTTAGGAGAGAAAGAATTTCGTCCATTTTTCTTTTTTTAAATTAATTATTGTTGCCTAACGCTTTCTTATTTCTTAATACGTAATTTTTAAAAAAATGAATTCAATATAAAGGAAGTACGAGTTTATGGGAGAATCAAGAAGTAGCTCCCAACGACGCGGATGTCCAAAAATAATTATAAAAGGCTATTACACAATTGGTTTAAATAACTTAAAAATTTTCCATAATTTTTCATAGCTTTTCCATCAAGAAACCCTCTTTTTCTCAATTTTCGGGAAATTTACTGGATTTTTAACTTCCTTAAAGAAGTTACTGTGATACCCTCGACGTCGGGTTTTTGGGGAAGGGTCTTCCAGACCCCGGAGGGTAAATTCGAAAATGGATCTACACCGATCTCAACTTTGTCTGTGGTTCTGGCCGGCCGTAGCTTATTTTCCAGAAAAAAACTTAGAAAATTTTTCAAAAAAAAAATCACAATAGAAAATTTTTCAAAAAACTTCTCGTTATACTCCGTTATACTCCCACTACGTTATACTTCCCCTCCTTTATACTTCCCCTCCGTTGTACTTCCCCTCTTTAATACTTCCCCCACCTATGTTAGCCCACTCTTTAAGGAAGTTTTCGTTGGATGCTCTTCAAACTAGTACTTTTACTCTGTTTTTTTTTTCTTTCTTCTTCCCCGTCTTTATACTTCCCCCTCCGTTATACTTCCCCTCCTTTATACTTCCCCCTCCGTTATACTTCCCCTCATTTATACTTCCCCCTCCGTTATACTTCCCCTCCTTTATACTTCCCCTCCTTTATACTTCCCCCTCCGTTATACTTCCCCTCCTTTATACTTCCCCCTCCGTTATACTTCCCCCATCGTTATACTTCCCCTCTTTAATACTTCCCCCACCTATGTTAGCTCACTCTTTAAGGAAGTATTAGTTGGAAGCTCTTCAAACTAGTACTTTTACTCTGTTTTTTTTTCTTCCCCTCCTTTATACTTCCCCTCCTTTATACTTCCCCCTCCGTTATACTTCCCCTCTTTAATACTTCCCCCACCTATGTTAGCCCACTCTTTATGGAAGTTTTCGTTGGACGCTCTTCAAACTAGTACTTTTACTCTGTTTTTTTTTTTCCCCTAAACTTTTCGCTTTTGAAGAGGAACCTCTGAAAAAAAATCCTTCCTTATGCTAACAAAAATGTTTTCTGTCCGCAGCTTTTGGAAAACGATCTCGAAGGAGGAGTTGAGCACCAAGTAATCGGATACGAACCACGACTGTACAAAAGGGAACTATTCGAACGGCCTTTACAATACCTACACTAAAAGACGCAACATCAAAATGCAATCAAACGATGGCATAATTTTTTGTATTTAATAGATAACGCTTTTTCTCAAAATATAAATTCATTTATTTTATTTACGCTGTAGAAAATATATTTTAAATTAAATTATTTATCCTTTTAGCGAGCAATTTTTGTTTATTTAAACCTCTTATGAACGGTTTTGATCACGACTTTGGCCTAGAACGGCTTCGGATTAGATAATCAAACGGGAAGCTCCTTTTTGGGGGTTAAAATCCTAATGAAGGCGTAATTTTTCCGAATCGTCTACTTGAGGTGATCATTAGAAGTTATAAGGAGTGAAGACGTGACCCGTAGTTTTGTTGCGTTACGTTTTTTAAAAACAAAAATTTCACTTTTAACTCCCTAAAATTCTTCCTCCTTAAATCCCCCTTTATACTTCCCCTCTTTTATACTTCCCCCTCCTTTTCTTTAAGGAAGTTCCAGTCGAGCCATCTCCAGACTTTTTTCTATATAAGAATTCGTCAAATTACCATTTCCTTCCTGGCGCCATTTTAAATGAAATTTTCCTAGAAGATGTTTATTTTGATGGTTGTTATTATGGGGACGTTTTGTGAGTCATGGATAATAGAGAAGAAAGTAAAAGGAAATAAACACTTTGGTCAAAAGCAGCTAAAGGTGCCGTAATTAGTATTTTTAAATGGCATGGCATGCCATGCCAGATTACCATGGCAGGATTGCCGTAAGTCTGGCCATTTTCCCGATTGCTCTTCAAGAAAATTTTCTTTTTATGTTTTTTTATCGTCGGAAATCTTCTCCCCGACCCCGGACACGAAATATTTTCGAGAGACAAACATTCTCTCAATTGCTCTTGAATAATGCAAAGATTAGATTGCGTAAGTGGTTTTACTTTTTCCCTTTTATTCATTCAGATGACACAGGATGACAACTTTGGAGAACTTTTTAAAATTCTGAATCTTCTATAAAGCAGTGGAGGAAATGCGTTCTTCACCAAAATATCTGAAATGGAGGGAAAAATCCCGTAGGCTGTGGAATCTTGGGAAACCTCCCTGGGAGAAGCATGGAGGGAAAAATCACTAAGGCTGTGGCATATTTTTAGAATAATCCTTTTCTGGATTATCATGGAGGAAAAACGAAATCGAAAAATCACGAAGGGAACCACAAAATCGTTAAAAAAATTTAAAAAAGTTATAAAAGATTCTGTTTTCTAAAAATATAGAAGGGAAAAATTCGGGATATTCTCGCCCGTTCCGTGTGGCCTGGCTGGGCGAAGAATTTCATTAACTTCCTCAATTTTCTACCTCGATAGGTACTGAAATTTTTTTTTCTTAACTAGAGAAGAAAAAGGATAAAATTGCGTTACTTTGAGGAAGTTCCCGCCGGGCCCAGCTCCAGATTTTTGTCCTGAAAAAATTTTTCCCTAAATATTTTGAGTCCCTAATATTTTTGCCTGCCTAGGTTGGTAGAAATGACGTCTTTTGCACGATACTAGTTTAGTTTTTTTCGGTTTTTCCGCAAAAAAAAAAAAAAAAAAACCACCGCTCTACCCCTTGATTTTCGAATTTTTTTTCTCCCCGGGGTTCCTTAGGCCCAAGGCTTCAGACTTTAAATAGTTAGAAGGCACTCCTTTTTGGAGACCTCATTGAGAGAAAGAAAATTGCACAATAGCCATTCGATAATGTTGCACAAGAAAGGACAACTATCAAATTTAGATTAACATCTCTCAATTGCTACTTGAAAGAGTTACGTGGATCCACCTCGTTGCTTTGTCTTCGCTTTTTTTTCTTCTCCCCTTTTTTCTTCATACTTCCTCCCACGTAGCCCATTCATCGAACAGGTTATCCGACATCCTCAGGCGATCTTCCGCATCATCGGTTGCTAATCTTTCAATCTTCCTACATAATTATTTAAATACCCTATCTTTGTCTTATCTTCGAGAAATTAGTAGGTGAGCTAATTATCAAAATTATTTCCCTTTCTCCATTTTTTAAAAGACTTTCTTTAGATCTTCAGATTAAAACTGAAAAAAATTCTTTCATAGTTCAAGTGCTCTTAAAATTGAAAACGGAATTCGTCCTAGTGAAAACGAGAGCATTTCAATTAAGGAAAGTTCGATTTTCCAAATTACCGTTATTTTTCCCCCTAAAATTTCAACCCTTGATATAAATATGAAGTCGGAAAACCCCGAGAGTACAGTCTTACCTTCAGAGCTACAAAATGAGCCTGGTAAGTGATTAATTTTAAGGTGATTCGTGCGTTCGTGAAGGCTTTTTTTCTAATATAAACATATAATTTTTTGGAAAGTCGTTAATCTGTCACTTACGTTATTTACATACCTAAACGAGACTTATAATTGAGATGGGAGTTTTTTTTTGGTTTTTATGAAAGTGAAAGTTAAGGTCAGGGTGAAGACAAGGGATAACGTGCCCTTCAACTCCCTTTTGTCCTTTTGGTTTCACTCAGTGAAAAACGGACGTTTCGGTATGTTACTTTCTTTGTGATCTATCCCTTTTCAAAAAGTCAAAACACGTGTGCACGCATCCACGGGTAATTTACGATTTCCCGTATTTCACAAATTTTTTATTTTAGAAATACGTGATTTTACTGGTTGCGTTCGGTGTCTGTCTGGCGAAGGAGAAGAGATCTGTGGGGATTTTTGCGGCAAAATCTGAATCGCCTTTGTCGCACCATCAGGTCTGGAAAGTTCACAAGTACTCCGGAGTCGAACTCAAGCCGGTCAATGCTGAACACGAATATGTTGGAGAAACTCATTATTCGGATCATGTTCCGAAGACTGTTCACATTCCTGATCATTATGAAGATGATCACGGATTTGTCGGAAGAAGCAACGACTACGGAACTACCTTGCCTGAAGAAAAGGTAAGTTATATCTAAGATAAACCCAAGACTCTTGCGAAGAAGCTAGGAGGCTGCGAGTGATCTGATATCCTTCTGGTAAAAGTTAGGAGAGCAGTGATTTTTAACCAGTTATAGGCGAATTAAATTCGGAGGGTCAAATCGAATCTTTACCGATCCTAACTTTGTCTGTGGTTCCGGCCGGCCGTCCGTCCCTAGCATTTTTTCCAGAACACTTTTCACAGTTTTAAACCGATTTTCACCAAATTTTCTTTAGTTGGTGAACAAGAAACTAACGAAGGCGATTTTTTAAAATTACTATTATTTTTCAATTAATTATCAAATTTTAATTAATTACTCCTTTTATTTTTTACAATTTTTTGGGGTAAAAAAATTGTCGTTTTTTTAAAAACAATTATTATTGTTTTAGTAGGGAGAAATTTCATACTTCCACGCCTTACGAGAGGGACCTCTCTTGGGCAAAAATCCCATTATTTTTACCTTGACACTTAGAAAATTTTAGAAAACTTAGAAAACTCGGAAAATTAAAAAAAAGAAAATTTTCCGGAAAAAAAAACTTAGAAAATTTAAAAAAAAACTCGAAAAATTTTTCAAACAAAAAACTCGAAAAATTTTTCAAAAAAACTTGAAAATTAAAAAAAAAAATCGGAAAATTAAAAAAAAAGATGGAAAATATTTCGAAAAAAAAAAAAAATTCACTCTCTGCTATACTTCCCCCTTCCTTATATTGTACTTACCCTCCCTTATACTTCCCCCTTCCTTATATTGTACTTCCCCTCCCTTATACTTCCCCTCCCTTATACTTCCCCTCCCTTATACTTCCCCCTTCCTTATAAAAAACTCGAAAAATTTTTCAAAAACCAAAATAACTTGAAAATTTAAAAAAAAATCGGAAAATTAAAAAAAAGATGGAAAATATTTCGAAAAAAAAAAAAATTCACTCTCCGCTATACTTGCCCCTCCCATATACTTCCCATCCCTTATACTTCCCCCTCCGTTATACTTCCCCTCCTATATTTTTAGTTCTCTTTAAGGAAGTTTTCATTGGAAGCTCTTCAAACTAGTACTTTTTTTAGGTCGGAACTGCAGGTATTATCCCCAGCCTTGTTTTGAAGAAAAAGAAAAAACTCGGACTCGCCGCCATTTCTAATTTGATCAACTCTAAACATTTTAAATGGCACAAAGGAGGAGCTGGAGTTTTAGGTGGACTTTTCGGTTCAGAAGAAGACGAAGGGTATCCTTATCCGGCACAAACTTCAGTTTACCGCGATGTCCCAACATCATCGGGTTTTTTTAGCCGAATCCCATTTTTGAACGGCTTCCATAAAGGACATGTTGTGCATCTCCCAGAACCTTCGATACCACACATTCCTGCTTTAAAACTCGTCCCAGAAGCTCCACAGTTGCCAAAACTCGGGTTTTCGACTCATTATAAACTTCCTTATTCGACCGGGTCTTATGTGAGCATCCGTGCACCGAAGCCGCATATAAAACACCAAGTTTATTCTCCGCCAGTCGAATATGTCCTTCCTGAGAAGCATTATAAGGAACCCGAAATTGAATACGGTCTTCCACATTCTCCAGCAGCTGAATTCGCACCGTATACACAAGAAGCTCCTTACCCTCCTGTAGAATCAGCTCCCTACTCTCCGCCAGCACCAGCACCCGAATACGGCCTCCCTTCTTACAAATACTCCGGACCTTCTTCATACCAGACGAGTTTCGACCATACACACCACGCTGAAAAACGGCAAAGCACAGATGAAGGTACAGAAAAATCATATGTTCAATCTGTCGATGCGTAACAGTTTAATTATAGTCATCAAACTATCCTCACTTTCTCTTAAATGCATAACGAGGAAACACAATTATTTATAAACATCCCATTTATAATCCATGACTACCTTGAGAATACACATCTTGAATTCATTATAACTTTTTTTTATGTTTCAGAAACAGAGAAGGAGACAGAAAAAAATGAAAACTAGTCTGAGGAATGAATTTATTTATTGAACGCACAAGCAGTTTAAATTTTGTTGTAAATTATAAATTTTAAAACATATTTTCTATAAAATATTGAAAGAAAGTCCTTTTTTTTAACAATCAGGAAAACCTAAAAATCTATGTCCTGGAGGCTAATCCAACAATGAAGCTCCCAAAAAACCGCGCACAAAACTTTATTATCTTAAAATTGATAATCTTCGATTATCTGTTAAAAAAAACGTCCTTTGGACGGATTTAGGGAGTCTTCGTCGATTCTTTGGACAAGAAACCTTCCATTGGGCGGATTTAGGGAGTCTTCCTCGATTGTCTGTTCAAAAAAACGTCCTTTGGACAGATTTAGGGAGTCTTCCTCGATTGTCTGTTCAAAAAAAGGTCCTTTGGACGGATTTAGGGAGTCTTCCTCGATTATCTGGGAAAAAAACCTTCCTCTGGACGGATTTAGGGAGTCTTCCTTGATTATCTGTTTAAAAAAAACGTCCTTTGGACGGATTTAGGGAGTCTTCCTCGATTGTCTGTTCAAAAAAACGTCCTTTGGACGGATTTAGGGAGTCTTCCTCGATTATCTGGGAAAAAAACCTTCCTCTGGACGGAATTAGGGAGTCTTCCTTGATTATCTGTTAAAAAAAACGTCCTTTGGACGGATTTAGGGAGTCTTCCTCGATTATCTGGGAAAAAAACCTTCCTCTGGACGGATTTAGGGAGTCTTCCTTGATTATCTGTTTAAAAAAAACGTCCTTTGGACGGATTTAGGGAGTCTTCGTCGATTGTCTGTTCAAAAAAACGTCCTTTGGACGGATTTAGGGAGTCTTCGTCGATTCTTTGGCCAAGAAACCTTCCTTTGGACGGATTTAGGGAGTCTTCCTCGATTATGTGGGCAAAAAACCGTCCTTTGGATGGATTTAGGGAGAATTTACAGTGACGTCAGTTAAACGCTGACTTCCAGTTATTGAGAAAAGTGGAAGCATAGAATGGCATCCTTCAATGGGCTTTTGCTTGGCAGGCGATTTAGGGAGTCGGGAGACACCGAAAAAGGAATGAGGGGGTTTCATCCGTTTTTGTGGTCACCTGTAAATTTTGAAGCCTGTGAACTGAATGACATCTTAAGCCAAGGCTAGCCAACTCCCTCGAAACCAATGAAATATCGAATATTTTCCGGTTGAGACATCACAATTATTTGAACATGACATAACATCCGTGAAAAAATGCCCAACGGTCTTATCTCGATTTTTACAACTTTGTAGTAAGAATAATTTTTTACGTTTTATGATCGAGATGGTATCGTTCTGCGAAAAAAGTGTGGAGGCGTTGCTGAATGGAAATTTTTATACAAAGTAAAAGTCGGTAGCACTTGAAGGCGTGTTGAAATGGATTTGTCGAGGATCTTATAAGATAATGGCTCGATTTTCACTTTGCGCTCTTATGTTCTTTTTCTTTTGACTCCGCCAGTGATTAGGGACGTCGCTAAACAACTGAAGATCATGCACCGTGACTAAATCGTCCTTTCCATCATTTGGCGACATTGACTTTCATCGGAAGAAAAAAAGTTTCATTTGTCAAGTTGCATCGACAATTACTCAATACTTTAAATTAACCATTGTTTTTCTTCCCTTCGGATGTCCGAAGATGAGAACGATTCTCCTTCCTGATAGCCTCGCGAGCGGACAAAAGGTAAAAATCCCGCTCCATTTCTCACGGGCCATTAACGTCGTCCCGGCGTACGGGATGACGGTGTTTGCCAACCGGGAATGTTGCGAAGGATGCGCTCTCCTAAGGGAATTTTAATGTTGACCAATTCTTTAATTTCATTTTAGTTTCGTAAACTTCTCTCTGTTTTCTTTTCTTGTAAGTAGTTTATAACGAGCGTTTTATAAGATTCTTCAAAGAAAGATGGCGTTTTGATTGAATGTGTTTGCTTACAATGACATCCAAATCGATATCACGAAAAAGGGATTTATCAAGTTCACAGATGAGCGATTGTTTTTAATCAAATATTGACAAGACTGTTCTTTTAAGAGTTTTTAACACCACTAATTTCCTCATTTGCCGGATGTTATTGGCAGCCCTGTCAAAGGCCCTCTGAGAAAGCCAAATTCTAGCTTCTCAGCTAGAAGAGAAAGTATTTGTTTGAAGAGCTTCCAACGAAAACTTCCTTTGAGAGAAGTAACAATATAGGAGGGGAAGTATAACGGAGGGGAAGTATAAGGGAACGAAAGTATAACGGAGGGGGAAGTATAAGGGAACGAAAGTATAACGAAGGGAGGGAAAGTATAAATTAGGGGGAAGTTTTAATTTTTTTTTCGAAAAATTTTCCTACTTTTCCTACTTCCTAGTGTCAAGGTAGAAATAATGGGCTCTTTGGCCTAGGGATGTGCCTCTCGTAATGGGTAGAAGTATGAAATTTCTTCCTACTAAAAAAAATTAATAATTAAAAAGTGGTAATTTTTTACACCAAAAATTCTTAAAAAATACAAGGAGTAATTGGTGAAAATTTGGTGAAAATCGGATTAACGGTTCGGCCGCAGCGAATTTTTTAAAATTTCAAACAGACATATCTCCGCCATTTTTTCGAAATTCAAAAATCCCCCTCGTTACATTCTTCTTCACCAGCTAAAGAAATTTTGTGTGAAAATTTGGTGAAAATCGGATGAAAAATTGTCTAAGTTTCTTTTTCCGGAAAAAATGGTACGGCCGGCCGGAACCACAGACAAAGTTGAGATCGTTGTAGATCCATATTCAAATTTACCCTACGGGGTCTGGAAGACCCCTCCCCAAAAACCCGACGTGGAGGGTATCACAATAACTTCTTCAAGGAAGTTAAAAAATACTGCATAGTATCACACTTTCTGGTTGGACAAAAAATCAAAAATCTTAAGTTCAAAATCTAAATAAAGAAAAGGACAATCATCCTCGAAAGATTCTTCGAGTCATGGCGATCTAGTACCATATAATCGAGGTTTTATGTTACTCATAATCGTTGTAAAACTTTTTTTTTTAAATATTGACTCACGGGTGAAAGTTCCAAGGTCGGAGGAGCCTACAATCTTATCGTAATTAACGTTTAATCACCAATGGTAAAAAAAGGAGTCTGTAATTCCTTCGACGATTTTCTAAAGTAAAGACTCAACATTAATTAATGGATGAGATGGTGATGAAAAAGTGCAAGTTTCAGAATTAATGGCCGATTTAAAGGCTTTTGTGTTGAAAAGTGGAAGATCACGACTTCGTGAATGAGAAGAAAGTTTTCTTTTCCATCAAGTCCGAAGAGTCTTCGGGAGCCGTTTTCATTAAAACTTAATTATTCATCAAAAAGAAATAAATGTTGAATTGAAAAAAAGAAGTAGAAAATAATCATGACGTAATAAAAAATTCAATTCCTTCCAGTTCAGAGGTCGCATCCGAAAATAGGCGGATGGAGAGCGTAATCGCGAGATTAGCGCTCATTAGTCCTCAGAAGATCGAAACCCCAGCAATTAACATGCTTCCCTGATTCTTGTTTTTTTCTTCTTCTTTTTTTTTCGAGAAAGGGACCCTTGAAGGAATTTGACCCTCAAGACTTTCTCGGAGGTCGGCGAAAACGGAAATTGGAGGCGACAGATGGCAAACGGAGAATCCCAGTCATGAGTAGCTAGTTTAAAAAAATAAATTCTGGTACTTGATTTATTAATTTTGTTTTCCCTTAAGATTAATTACAAAATATTTTTAATTTAATTTTTTTTGAAACACCTCGTTTTTAAGGCAAAGTGACCTTTAAAAATAAATAAAGGTTTGAAGAGCTTCCAACGAAAACTTCCTTAAAGAGAAGTACATACCAGTAAGGGAGGGGGAAGTATAAATGAGGGGGAGGTAAAACGGAGGGGAAGTATAACGGAGAGGAAGTACAACGGAGGAGGAAGTATAAAGGAGGGGAAGGCATTTTCCTCAACTCTTCGTCTAAGAAATCTCCATTTCAGCAGGATTTTATTTCTGCCCTGGGTGCCAATCTTCATTTTTGCCCCTAATTTTTTTTATCATCTCTATTTTTCTTTTCTCTTCATAATATCCTCCTTATACCCCGGCGAAGATACACCTCGTGTTAAGGTGAGGATTAGTGAGGATTAGTGCTTATTAAAGAACTAGTTTGAAGCTTACCTACTTAAAGAGAAGTAACAATATAGGAGGGGGAGGATAACAGAGGGGGAAGTAAAATGGAGGGGAAGTATAACGGAGGGGGAAGTATAAGTATATGGGAGGGGAAGTATAACGGAGGGGGAAGTATAAGTATATGGGAGGGGAAGTATAACGGAGGGGAAGTATAAGTATATGGGAGGGGAAGTATAACGGAGGGGGAAGTATACGTATATGGGAGGGGATGTACACGTATATCGGAGGGGGAAGTATATGGGAGGGGAAGTATAAAGGAGGAAGGCTTCTTCTCACTTCTTCGTCTAAGAAATCTCCATTTCAGCAGGATTTTCTTTCTGCCCTGGGTGCCACTTTTCATTTTTTGCCCCTAATTTTATTATCTCTATTTTTTCTTTTGCTTCAAAATATCCTCCTTATACCCCGGCGAAGAAACACTTCGATTTAAGGCTTAGTGAGGATTAGTGCATATTAAAGTACTAGTTTGAAGAGCTTCCTTAAAGGGAAGTAACAATATAGGAGGGGGAAGTATAAAAGGGGGGGAAGTAAAAAGGAGGGGAAGTATAACCGAGTGGGAAGTATAAAGGAGGGGAATGCTTCTTCTCAACTCTTCGTCTAAGAAATCTCCATTTCAGCAGGATTTTCTTTCTGCCAATCTTCATATTTGAACCCAATTTTTATCATCTCTATTTTTTCTTCTCGTTTCAAAATATCCTCCTTATACCCCGGCGAACATGCTGAAATGACTATCTGCCTGGGACGGTATGCCACCGTCTTCCAGGCGGAAACAATAGCCATTGAACACTGCGCTAAGGAAATACGCAGATTGGGCTTAAAAAACAAGAAAATAGCAATCTGCTCCGATAGCCAGGCCGCACTAAAAGCACTATCTGCCCCCGAAAACACCTCGGTGGTGGTGCGGGACTGTTTAAAGGCCCTGGAAGAAATATCCGCCGACAACTCTGTCTTGCTGTCATGGATACCAGGGCACTCGGGGCTCAGGGGCAATGAGAAGGCCGACGAGCTGGCCCGCAAGGGATCAGAAATGACCCCCATTGGCCCTGAGCCCTTCTGTCACATTTCTAGGAGTGTGAAGAGTGAGGAGCTCAAAAGGCAAACTCTCTCTGCTACTTTGACGAGATGGCATAAAGCTCGAGGTCAAAGGCATGCCAAGATGTTCATTAGTGGACCACGGCATGGATTTACAGCAGACCTGCTCAGGCAGGGCAGAACCAAAGTCCGCATTATGGTGGGTCTGCTGACTGGTCACTGTAAACTCCGCAAACACCTTCAAAGGTTGGGAGTGACAGAGGACAGCACCTGCCGCTTCTGTTTGGAGGAGGAGGAGACGGCGGAGCACGTCCTCTGTTATTGCGAAGGCCTAGCACGGCTGAGGTTCATGGATATAGGGGAAGAGAAACCCAGTCCATTGAACTACACAAAGAGACCCCTGTACAGCCTCTGGAGGCTAATTAAGAGCCTGGGGCTTGATGGGGAGCTCTGATCAGGAAACAAGGGCGCACAATAGACCCATTAGGGGTCGGAGTGCACAAGGCCCTAAAAACCTAAATCTTAATCTTAATCTTACCCCGGCGAAGAAACACCTCGTTTTAAGGCTTAGTGAGGATTAGTGCTTATTAAAGTACTAGTTTGAAGAGCTTCCTAAAAGTGAAGTAACAATATAGGAGGGGGAAGTATAACAGAGGGGGAAGTAAAAAAGGAGGGGAAGTATAACGGAGGGGAAGTATAACGGAGGGAGAAGTATAAAAAAGGGGAAGTATAAAAAAGGGGAAGTATAACGGAGGGAGAAGTATAAAAAAGGGGAAGGCTTTTTCTCAACTCTTCTTCTAAGAAATATCCATTTCAGCAGGATTTTCTTTCTGCCCTGGGTGCCAATCTTCATTTTTTGCAAATTTTTATCATCTATATTTTTTTCTTTTTGCTTCAAAATATCAGCGTTAAATAGCGGAAGTCTGGGGGGGCTTATCGTGCGCGCAGTAGCACGAAATTTTCTTCATCCCGTTCGCCACAATGGGAGAAAACTTGACCCTTTCACATTCCTCGTCATTGGCAATGCTAATCTTGTGGTTAAGCCTTCATTTTAGCCCTCAAGTTGTATAAGATGTCAAGGCAACGTGGTTTTTATATTATCAATAATCTATTTTTTTAAACAAATAAAATTCGTTAATTTTATTATTTCAAGGATAAAAATTTGTTTAACCTTTTGACTCTTCAAGATACCTTCTTAACACGATATTAATTGAACACAAAGTGAAAGTGTATTATCCTTGGTTATTCCCTTATCTCAAATCAAAGAATGTCTCCAAAAAAATTTAAATTAACCGAACTTTTTAAATTTTTTGACAAAGACTAAATAGTAAAAACTAAAAAGAGTAGAAAAAAAAGGATTAAAACGATTTTTAAAGGCCCAATTTCGAAACGAGGGCAAGAATCACTTTCCCGCAAGGGTCATTATCAAAGTAACGAGTAAAATGTGGCAACTGAAGAAAAGAGTCTTGAAGGGAATAAATTAAACGAAAATAAAACAAGAGACGTCTCACCTTTCAAGGCCTCTACGAAAGGGTCAATTTATTTAGTCTCAAGTGAAAACATGAACTCAAATCGTGACTTCTAGGGTTCTACACATGAAATCTGATTTAACTCAATTGTTTTTATTACGAAACCCCCTGGGAATTCTTGGTGCGTATCTAAAGTTTAAACTTGAATAAGGGCGTCGCGGTGGCCGCGCGTGTTAAGGCGTTAATCCCAAACATTGCGATACGGCGTTCATCAATGGGGTCCAGGGTTCAAAGCGGGCGGTCCCCAAATTGAACCCAATGTACCTAAATGAACTTTTCCGACGGAAAACACCACTGACGCGAGGGTGATATAACCTGAGTAGTTGAAAACCCTCGTAAAATAAATTTAAAAAAAAAAAAAAAAAAACTTGAATAATAGCTTTGTTCCAAGTTTGAAACAGATTTGAAACTCCTAGAGCATGCGCGGAAGGATCTGCCGACTTCAGATTTGATGTACAATCGACTTGAACGACTTCAAATATGACGTTCAAATTCTTCTGCGCATACTCCAGGTGACTTCAGATTTCATAGACAATGGATTTGAACGACGTCAAATATGACGTCAAAATCCTTCTACGCATACTCCAGAAGTTAAAAACCAGTTTCAAACTGCGATTGGAACAAATGCTAAAGAAGATTTTCAAGACAACTTTTCTAAATCGTTACTTCAAAAAAGGATGAAAAATCCGTTTAAAAATACATATAATGATAATAATTGAGGGCATAATTATATATTTTTCGCCTGTCATATTTAGAAGGCAGATCCTAGAGCATGCGCGGAAGGATCTGCACGTCAGGTGACTTCAGATTTGATGGATAATCGATTTGAATGACGTCAAATATGACGTCCAAATCCTTCTGCGCATACTCCAGGAGTTAAAAAACCAGTTTCAAACTGCTTTTGGAACAAATGCTAAAGAAGAATTTCAAGACAACTTTTCTAAATCGTTACTTCAAAGATGAATAATATCCGTTTAAAAATACATAAAATGATAATAATTGAGGGCCTAATTATAAATTTTTCGCCTGTCATATTTAGAAGGCAGATCCTAGAGCATGCGCGGGAGGATCTGCAGGTCAGGTGACTTCAGATTTGATGGACAATCGATTTGAACGACGTCAAATATGACGTCCAAATCCTTCTGCGCATACTCCAGGAGTTTCAAACTGCGTTTGGAACAAATGCTAAAGAAGAATTTCAAGACAACTTTTCTAAATCGTTACTTCAAAGATGAAATATCCGTTTAAAAATACATATATTATAATGATAATAATTGAGGCCCTAATTATAAATTTTTCGCCTGTCATATTTAGAAGGCAGATCCTAGAAAATGCGCGGAAGGATCTGCACGTCAGGTGACTTCAGATTTGATGGATAATCGATTTGAACGACGTCAAATATGACGTCCAAATCCTTCTGCGCATAATCTAGGAGTTAAAAACCAGTTTCAAATGATAAAGAAGAATTGAGGCGCTCCGGGTACGAAGGGCGAACTCGACATCGGACAAATTTTTTTAACTTCCTTAAAGACGTTATTGTGATACCCTCGACGTCGGGTTTTTGGGGAAGGGTCTTCCAGTTTTTTTCATTTTCAGATTCTAGACCTCTTGGTGAATACACCCATATTTTTATGTTGAGTTCGCCATTTTTTCCCCTTTAAATACGTAAAAACCGAAACTTTAAAATGCGAATACCTATCTCGAAACTACATTTTGTCGAGTTCGCCTTCGTACCCGGAGTTCCTCAATTTCAAGACAACTTTTCTAAATCGTTACTCAAAAAAGGATGAAAAATCCGTTTAAAAATACATATAATGATAATAATTGGGGGCCTAATTATAAATTTTTCGCCTGTCATATTTAGAAGGCAGATACTAGAGCATGCGCGGAAGGATCTGCAGGTCAGGTGACTTCAGATTTGATGGACAATCGATTTGAACGACGTCAAATATGACGTCCAAATCCTTCTGCGCATACTCCAGGAGTTAAAAACCAGTTTCAAACTGCGTTTGGAACAAATGCTAAAGAAGAATTTCAAGACAACTTTTCAAAATCGTAACTTTAAAGATGAAATATCCGTTTAAAAATACATAAAATAATAATAATTGGGGGCCTAATTATAAATTTTTCGCCTGTCATAGAAATATAAAAACGGGTCGGAAGCAGGTGTTAAGGAGCATCCATGGGAGATTCTTGGGGTCAAATCGTTGCTCAACTCTCCGGTCATCCTTTCAAAATCCAAATATGCAATCACGCATACGTGGTTTTCATGCCGGCCACCATTATTATCGGAAAAATATAATCACAATAAAAAATGTCAACTCTTTCGAAAGCGGGCGATGAAATTGTCAAAAATTATTACGTTTTGGAAATGTGTTTTGCATGTTTTTGTAATCGAAAGGGAAAGCTTTGTTCGCAATGTTTTTTGTTATTTCGCCGGGCTTAAAAAAACTGTCAATCTATTTCCGGTTGCGTTAAAGGCTCTTCCTTGTGAGAACGTCGGGAGTGCATTACCTCTTAACACCTCGCCAACGGGACTCGATCGATAATAACTTAAAACTTAACTTTCTCCCGTTTTTATTAAAATAAAAGCCTGATATTCTATTTTCTGCGTTTCTAGTGTTACAAAACGGAGGCTCGGCGTATTTTTGACCTCCTCACCCTCAGAGATTCCTAAATACGTAAATTTACGTAACAAAAATGAACTTTTTAATTTTTTTTTTCATTATACCGTTTTCTATCAATCGTAAATTTAAAAAAAATAGATTGAAAAAGAAGAAACGAAAAACTTATCTCAAGAAACTTATGCAACGCTTTATTTAAAAATATCCCAAACTTTTTTGATGACAAGAGAGTATGGAAAGGATAATCGAACATCCCCTTTTCCTTCTTAACTTATGCATTGTTTTAAGTGAAAATCATGGATTGTGGACTTTCGGTAAAAAGATTCGATTTATGAAGTTTCGTTAAGATTCAACTTTCTTACCTTAAGAATAAGGAAGTTCAAAAAGCTTATCAAGAAATTCTTCTTTCTTTTTTAATTGTTTTTCAAATTTTCCAAAAAAATCTTAGCCATTTCCTGATTACATATTCATTCGTATTATTGGCTATATTATTGCTAATAATCTTTACTTTCACCTCATCAAATATTTCAAAACTCATGGCCTGCGTACGAGAGACACTGAGAGAAATGAAGTAAAAAACCGTGTAAAATATGTGTTAATTTATTCCGGTGTCATTATATGTTATTATTTTTGTCTTTTAATAAAAATGATCGCGTAGTACCTTCTGGGTTTTTTTGGAGGCTTTTGCAGGAGATTTTGAAATATTCATCACAAGAAAACTTCCGGTTTATTTGATAAAAGAGGGATAAAATTCGAACGAAATAGAAAAAAAAATTATATAAGAATCTACAAGCCTGGATGGTTTCTGTAAAATACAAGAAAAAGTCATTTTACTTCAAGACATGATTTTCTGTTAGAAAAGGTCGTAAACTGTTGCGAAAAACTATTCAGAACGCTTCTCTAGAATTTCCGCTTTTCACCAGATTCACTTGAAAAAAAAAAAAAAAAAAATGGGAGAAGAGCTGAAAAAAATCACCGATATACAAAGTTACTTAATACTGGCGTTCAATCGCACCCTCTAATGTCATCAAAAAGTTTCTGCGGATTCTCTTTTTCGCATCAAAATCTGTTGCGTCAGGCGTAAAGGAATCGTTGAAGTTACAAGGAAAATATCATAGCTTCGGGTAGTTTGCGTCAAAAGAAGTCGATGAATAAAGAGGAAAGATCATGGTGTACTTTGTAAGGTAGGACTAGTATTAAGCTAGAAAAAATGGAAGTCTTCGCCCAGCAGGTAACGCGGTACGGGGGTGAACAGCCCTAATTTCTCCCTACTTTTGGAGAAAAAAATTCCAGGAAATTTTGTTTTGTTTTAAATAAATTCTATTGGAGAATGGAATTTAATAAGCTACTGAAAAAGATCGGAACCCGCAGAGCAAAACAAAAATTTACAGGCAGATCTTCGTCATTTTTCTAAATTTCTAAAAAAGCTCTTTTTCAAGATAACTATGAATAGAATATATTGACAAAATTTGATGAAACTAACGGAAATGGGTTTTTGTCCCTTTCGTAAGGCCCATTTTAACTTCCTTAAAGAAGTTATTGTGATACCCTCCACGTCGGGTTTTTGGGGAGGGGTCTTCCAGACCCGTAGGGTAAATTCGAATATGGATCTACACCGATCTCAACTTTCTGTGGTTCCGGCCGGCCGTACCATTTTTTCCGAAACACTTTACTGCCACAGTTTTCATCCGATTTTCACACAAATTTCTTTAGCCGGTAAACAAGAATTTAACAAGAGCGATTTTTTAATTTCGAAAAAATGGCGGAGATATGTCTGAAAATATCGAAAAAAAATCCAGCTTCAAGTCGCCAGTTATTTTCATTAACTCCGATGACTTTTGCTTTAAAGTTATTAGTGAAAAAAAAACCACTTCCTTATTTTTTCAGGCTTTAAATCCGATACTCCGAAACAGGAACGACGAATTCAATTGAAAAACGTTCCATCAATCGGACGCGATTTCATCTCGGCGGTTTTACGGTAGAGTAACGCCGATAATACGGATTCCATTCTGAGGGGTCAGCCTCCATTATGCAACAATATATGAAATCTCATCTTACTTCATTTCCCAGTCTAGTTCGGTCATGGGATCACCATGGACTAGTGAAAGTAACGATCCTTAAAGAAAAAAAAAACACATAACCTCCATACCTTAAAAAAATGCAAAATCATCCTCTCAAGCCTTTTCATATAAATTATTTTATTAAAAATTACTTATTTCTCATGCAAAATGAATGCGCTCGTACTTTTGGGTTTTGTTTGTCGGAGCGGGATGCTACTTCGTTACTTTTTATGTGTGTGTGGAGGAAGGGAGGATGGCAAAGCGAATAAATCTGTGTTTTTTTTTTTGGTGTAAACTAGGTCATAGTAAACTATCCGGTCATGATGAAGAGGTTGATGACGTAACCGGAGGGTAGTTGTCGAAGGTCGACGTTCGCCCGGGGGGAAAGGAAGAGAGCGCGGCAGATTCGACACCCCTGAAAACCGCAAGAGGTCGAATCGATATCCGAGTCGCCAAAACGTCACTTTCACGTCATATCCAGTACGTCACTGGTTTTTAATTTTTTCTGTCTCTTTTAAATATAGTTCACTTTCTACTTCATTAACAGGGTTATGTAAAAGAATAGATGGAAAAAAAGACTCATCTCGATTGCGTAATGCGTTTTTTTTTCTGTTGATTCGGTTTTTTAATAAAAATACTCTTTGGAAGTGACCGACCTGTCAATTTGAAATGGAATAATGGAGAGGATTTTTAAATTATGTCTTGTTTTTTAGAAATCCGCTGTAAATGGTGTTTCTTAGCCATTTTCAGGATACGAAAGCGGTTTTTAACTTCCTTAAAGAAGTTATGTGATACCCTCCACGTAGGGTTTTTGGGGTCTTTTAACTGGTTTTATCCCTTTTATCGGGTTTTATCCCTCTTTAAACTAGTTTTATACCATTTTATCTAGATTTTCCCCTTTTTAATCTGTTTTATTCCTTTTTAACTGGTTTTATTAATTTTTAACTGGTTTTATCCCTTTTTATCGGGTTTTATCCTTTTAACTAGTTTTATTCCATTTTTTTATCTAGATTTCCCCCTTTACAGTCGGTTTATCCCTTTTTAACTGGTTCTATCCCTTTTATCGGATTTATCTATTTTTTAACTTCCTTAAAGAAGTTATTGTGATACCCTCCACGTCGGATTTTTGGGGAAGGGTCTTCCAGACCCCGGAGAGTGAAATCGAATATTGATCTTTACCGATCTCAATTGTCTCTGGTGCCGGCCGGCCGTCCTTTCCGGAACACTTTGCGGCCACAGTTTTCATCCGATTTTCACCAAATTTTCACACAAATCTCTTTAGCCGGTGAAGAAGAATGTAAAGAGGGCGATTTTTGAAGTTCGAAAAAAGGATGAGATAAGTATGTCTTTGGGAGGACCCCTTACGAGAGGGTCCTGCCTTGGGCAAAAATCCCATTATTTCTACCTTGATATTTAGAAAAATTTTCGAAAAAAAAAATGAAAATTTTTCAAAAAAAAATTGAAAATTTTTCCAAAAAAATTGAAAATTTTTCCAAAAAAACCCTTATACTTCCCCCTCCGTTATTCTTCACCTCCCTTATTCCCCTCCTATATTTTTTCTCTAAGGAAGTTTTCGTTGGAAGCTCTTTAAGGTAGTACTTTTTTGTACAAAAAAACAATGGAAATCTGAAAAAAAAAATCTACCTAAAAAGGATGTTTTGACAGAAAAACTTATTAAAATCGCTTTAAAATTGGGTGGTAAGTTTTTATTGGTAAAAGATCGATTTTGAAAAAGCCTATAAATTTTGTAGACGCCTCTTCAGCTACGAAAACGTCCTTAGATTCGCCCAACAAATGATGAAAAAGCCACAAAATCGGGTCAAAAGAGGATTTTTGGACAAAAAAAATCAAAGAAAACGACCAAATATCTGGTAAGGCTGAAAAATTTAGAAAAAGACCCCACGAGGTAAAAGTTTTTTAGGCCGAAAGTTTGAAGTAAACGTTCTAAATTTCGATTTATTGTGAGTACATACAACAACCGATTTTACATGAGGTAGCGGTGATGAACCATCCCACAATTAGTGACCCACGACGAAACACGAAACACGACACACAACATCAAGTTCAGCACTCTTCAAACCGATGAATTGGTAGAACTTTAACCTCGGAACGAACTTCTCGACATCTTCGACCCTCACGTCACAGCTAGACAGTTCGCTTTCCAGCATCGACACACGCATCTTCGACACATCATCGCTCGACAGCATTTCAGCCCATCGCCCTTCTTTTCTTCGGGGGGGGGTGGGAAAATATGTATTATATCAGTCACACACACAACTTCTTTCTTTCTAAATTAGTGGTGATGAACCATCCTACAATTAGTGACCCCGCAGTTCCCACAAGGTTTTAAAATAAAGTAAAAAACAACCAATCCAAGTAATCCAAGATAACTAAGGATTGGTTTTTTCGTTTTATTAAAAGGATAGTCTTATAGAAAAACGTAGTTTTTCTACGTCGTCCTTGAATGTTAAACGAAAAAAAGATGTTGAAAATGATTCCCGTGTAATCAGGGGAAAATTGAAAAATCATTATTTGTCCCTAGATTGAAAAATTTAGCTACATATCGTTTTTTCACGCTTTAAAAAGATGTCGAAATATTTTTTTTGGCCTTTTTGGCGGTGTCAAAACCGCGGAGTCTGAAAATCACTACTAATTGAATCCTACAAGGGGTACAATAAAAGCACCTTTCCTTTTGTCAAAACCATCGCAAAAGTCACAATACACACTCGGATTCCTTAGAAAGTTTCCCTCATCATTGTCCCCACAAGGGGAATCAATACGTTTTGAAACTGAACCGAATCGATGGAAAACGTCTCTACTTTTTTTCTCTCTCTTTTTTTAAATGTTTACCTCCGAAGGCCTTTCGGCGTTTTTAAAAGGATTTCGTAAACGCCGATGTATTTATTATGAGTTCTTTAATCAATTAATATCATTTTTAAAGCAATTAAAAAAGAACTCTTTATACCTAATTTTAGTCTTTATAGACGCAATAAATTTTATGAAGCGCGATGGAACCGGTCAGACCACCTTAGAAGCCTCATTTAAATGAGAGATCCTTACTTTTATGTGTGTAAGTAAAAACGATTTATGAATATTTTATACGCTGAATGAGATAGTTGAAAAAATATCAAACAATTGAGAGATCATGATGAAATTGTCTGGAAAAACTGGCGGCGGTCAACCGGTAAAGGAAACAATTTTCCGGGGGTGTGGAAAACTTTTTTCCAGAGACTCTCGCATGGAGGGTGTCACAATATCTTCTCAAACTACGCGTTTTCTGTTGGTAATAGGGTTGAACTACCAACGGAATTCGATCCACCACACTTAATCAGCGACGAAATGGTTGATGATACCTAAAACGTCATACACTTTTAAACTTTTCCCCTTACTTCCCAGAGTCGGATTTGGCTTAAAGCGTTGTGCTTTCGTCAGAAAAGCATATTGTCATAACTTCGTCATACAACAAATCGTCATAATACGAAGTCTTTATGATGAGTTTATGTTTACGTTGTTACCATTTTGACGAGACTGTTTATGTTGATATTATGACAAAACGTTTTATGACAAAAGACATAAAATCGACCATGGCAGAGACAATATACTTTCACTCATATCCTCGTTTTGATGGAAGATTCAAACTGCACCAAAATTTTCATTAAAAATTCTGAAGAGATTTATAAATATGGGCATTTATTGGCTTTTGACAAATTCTTCACCTTTGGTAATATTTTTTTTCAGTTCAGGAATAGCAGCCATGAGTAATTCATTTTCGTTTTGATGAGATCCCCAATTCCTAAGTTTTCTTCGATTCTTCTTTGCCTAATTTTAACGGAGACGCGAAATATTTAGTATCGGTTATGTCGGAAGCAACGTAGGAACATTCTATGACATTTCATCACCTTGGATCGCTTTGCAGAGTGAGAAGGTGAACTGGGCACCCGGCAAACGCATGGATAATGTGGCTGAACCAGTTCCGGCTTTTGCTTTGACCACTTCCGTCCCGGCGTCTTGAATCCTTGATGTGAGGGAAACGACTTCGTCTTCATGCAGACTGACTGAAGGTGTCGCACGCGATAAAATTGGGGATGATGGTCGTCCCGAATGTCCTCCGACGACTGGAACATTGACATCTAAAGGATTCAAATGTTTCACTTCAGCCAAAAACGAATTCGACCTCACCACATCAAGGGTGGTCACCCCAAAATTTTTCTGGGATCAAAAACACCATGTTTTTTCATAACTTCACACGCTATGGGTACCGTGCTGTTCACAGGGTTTGAAATTATTCCTATAAAAGCATTTGGGCAGTACTTCACACAAGCTTCGACCAAATCGTAAACAATTTTGGCATTTGTCCTGAACAAATCTTCACGTGTCATTCCGGGTTTTCTGGGCAGACCAGCAGGAATCATGACGATTTCCACATCGGACAAAGCCTTCGGTAAATTCTCTAATCCTACATAACCATTTGTCCTCGCTGGTGTGTTGACATGGCTTAAATCCGCCGCTACACCCGGCGTATGGACGATATCATAAAGCGAAAGTTGCGTTATCAACGGCGACTGCTTTAGAAGAAGAGACAAAGGCTGCCCGATTCCGCCGCTCGCACCACAAACCGCAACTTTAACGTTTTTAGCACAAAATAACGAAAAAGACCTCTTAAAAAACATGTTGTTTCCTAAATATGAAACAGCTGTTTGATCTATTTTTTGAAAATTGCATCATTTTGATAAAATGCGGAAGTAGAAGTAACCGGTTTTATTTTAAATCATGTGCCGTTTATAGCACAGGTGAACGCCCCAAACTTCACCCGATAAAATTTCATGACTTTCTTTTTAACATTTGTAACAGCCAACTAAAAATTCATACTTGACGGTCGATTTTTTTCTCCCCAGAATTTGGGCCATTTCAAGTGGTACTGGAGGTCTGAAACTTTTTATGAGAATAGGGATCGTATAATTTTTAATAACTTAGTCAAAAATGCTTCAGAATCATCATTTTGATTATAAAATTACCTGAAAATCTCTCAAATTGAAATAAGGGAAAAGGATAAAAGACGGGGCGCCCTCAAGTCTGGAGGAAGAAAGGACCTAAAATAGCCATTTTATTGGCTTAAGGGAATCTTTCTTGATGAGAAGTTACTGTATTACCTAACATGGATGGTTTTTGGGTTCTTTCTTAATTTATGAATCCCTGCGAATGATAAGAGTTTCCTTTGACACCCCCAATTTTTATGGGAGTTGAAGCTGTTCACGCCCGTTTCGCTGTCTAGGCAAACACTCATTTTGAAAAAAAAAAAAGTTGTTTTTCATTCTTCCTCTCCTTCGGGAAAGTCATGATACCTAAGGAGGAAAATACCTAAGGATTACCTAAGGAAATACCCAGGATACCTAAGGAAAACACCTAAGGAGGAAAAATGAGGAGTTCTTCTCACTCCAACGCTAACCAACCATTGTTGCCGAGATGGGAAAACAAGTTTGAAAACTATTTTTTAAGTAACTCTTCCGTTTTCGACTTTTAGTGACTAATGGAGCGCTGTCTGGCTTTACTCACCATTTATCACTCAAAAAGCCGTGTTAACCCTCGGACATGCACTTAAAGAGAAATTCATCCGACGCCGCTTTTTTTACTGCTTGTTTTATTTCTCAACGTATACGACTTTATTATAGTTTCTCAATTACAAAAGAAGGTAAATTCACAAGATTTATATTTTTCATACGTTTCAAAGGATTTGTTTCTTCGCTGTCTCGTAACCTGGATCCCATTAGTTGTGGCACGGCATGCTCATTACCCGTACGTTTTGTAAGACGCGTCTCCCTCCCTAGGTAATATGCACTCTTTTCTTAAGAAACTGACATATGTCGGATTGTGCATTTGCTTTAGATTTCTCGAATCCCACGGTTGCAACGCCTTTGTCAAATCTACAATAAAAAGTTGGGACACATATTTTTGAGTGTTTATCGAAAAAAAAGGTCAAAATACGAATAAGGAGGGAAAAAGTCTTGAGTCACGTAAACAAAGGCAAAGCGCCGTTCTGTCTCCCCGGATCGATCCTGTGACGTCAAATATTGTTGTGACCCACCCTTTATTGCATTGCCTACTCAGGACCCTCAAGATTTCCTCGTTTCCTTTTAAGGAAAAACGCCGTATGATTTATAACGAGAAATGAACTCAGCGGATTTTCCCTATTTTTTGTTTCTTGCCTCATGGCATATTTTATAAAGTTATTTACAACCCCTTAGATAAATTGCGTTTTTTTTTTCTAAAATAAAAACGTTGACCTCGTTAATTCATTCGCTTTACTTTTTCCCCTCCTTCTGAAAGGGTGTAAGGAGCGTATTTATAAACTTTTCTTAAGGAGCCCTTTTTTCAAGGCATCTTTTGCATTCCTTGACGTTATTTCGTATTTACGAACCTCCCTTAAAGTGATGTGTCCCTTGAGCCCTTTTTTCAAGGTTTCTTTTGCGTCCCTTGATTTTGTATTTACGAACCTTCCTTAAAGTGATGTGTCCCTTGAGCCCTTTTTTCAAGGTTTCTTTTGCGTTCCTTGACGTTATTTCGTATTTACGAACCTCCCTTAAACTGATGTGTACCTTGAACCCTTTTTTCAAGGTTTCTTTTGCGTCCCTTGATTTTGTATTTACGAACCTTCCTTAAAGTGATGTGTCCCTTGAGCCCTTTTTTCAAGGTTTCTTTTGCGTTCCTTGACGTTATTTCGTATTTACGAACCTTCCTTAAAGTGATGTGTCCCTTGAGCCCTTTTTTCAAGGTTTCTTTTGCGTTCCTTGACGTTATTTCGTATTTACGAACCTCCCTTAAAGTGATGTGTCCCTTGAGCCCTTTTTTCAAGGTTTCTTTTGCGTCCCTTGATTTTGTATTTACGAACCTTCCTTAAAGTGATGTGTCCCTTGAGCCCTTTTTTCAAGGTTTCTTTTGCGTTCCTTCACGTTATTTCGTATTTACGAACCTCCCTTAAAGTGATGTGTCCCTTGAGGCCTTTTTTCAATGTTTCTTTTGCGTTCCTTGACGTTATTTCGTATTTACGAACCTCCCTTAAATAAATCTGTCCCTTGAGCCCTTTTTTCAAGGTTTCTTTTGCGTTCATTGATGTTGTTTCGTATTATGGACCTCCCTTAAAGCGATCTGTCCCTTGAGCCCTTTTTTCAAGGTTTCTTTTGCGTTCCTTGACCTTATTTCGTATTTACGAACCTCCCTTAAAGTGATCTGTCCCTTGAGCCCTTTTTTCAAGGTTTCTTTTGCGTTCCTTGACGTTATTTCGTATTTACGAACCACTCTTAAAGTGATCCGTCCCTTGAGCCCTTTTTTCAAGGTTTCTTTTGCGTTCCTTGTCGTTATTTCGTATTTACGAACCTCCCTTAAAGTGATCTGTCCCTTGAGCCCTTTTTTCAAGGTTTCTTTTGCGTTCCTTGACGTTATTTCATATTTACGAACCTCCCTTAAAGTGATCTGTCCCTTGAGCCCTTTTTTCAAGGTTTCTTTTGCATTCCTTGACGTTATTTCGTATTTACGAACCTCCCTTAAAGTGATCTGTCCCTTGAGCCCTTTTTTCAAGGTTTCTTTTGCGTTCCTTGACGATATTTCGTATTTACGAACCTCCCTTAAAGTGATCTGTCCCTTGAGCCCTTTTTTCAAGGTTTCTTTTGCGTTCCTTGACGTTATTTCGTCCCTTAAAGTGATCTGTCCCTTCAAATAAAAGGAATAATTTTTTCAAGGTCATCAAGGCTCTTAAGGAGTCCTAATTTGCAGGCATTTTCTTTTAAAACTGTCTAAGTTAAGCAAAAAGGGATCCTTTCGTTTAAAGGAAGATAGTTTCAATGAACGTTTCCTTAATCTTAAACGCTATTTCAGACAAAATTCGAATCTGAGAGAAAAAAAATTATAATTAGTAATTGTTTAAAGTCAGTTTTTTTCTCAGACTTGTTACGTTTCGTTTTTTTCCTAAAATTAAAGTTCCCCTTTTCACTTCCATTGTTTTTCGGATGTGTTGCCGTCCATCGTCGTCTCCGATCTGGCACACGGTTCACACGGACTTCGAAAACGATTATTTTCACTTTTTCCCCCTTTTCTTCGATTTATCACCTCAAAAATTAAATATTTCACCATTTTCTCAAGTTGGTCTAGTTTTTCGTTTTCCCGACAACTTTTTTTTATTTTTAAGAAAGTGAAGAAAAATTACGGAATATTTTTTTGAAGGTTTCAACAGCGTAAATTACTGATTTTTATCTTTAAAGTCTCGGTTTCGTAGAAAAAATGTAAATTATTCAATTAGGCTTCCAAAAAATAGTACGCGTAATAACAATGTGTGATATAATGATAAAAGTCATAGTTTTTCCCATTTTTAAAACATAAAGTTCTAGTTTGAAGAGCTTCCAACGAAAACTTCCTTAAAGAGAAGTAAAAATCTAGGAGGGGGAAGTATAAAGGAGGGGGAGGTATAAGAGAGCGAAGTATAAAGGTGGGGGAAGTATAAGGAAGTATAACGGAGGGGAAAATATAAGGGAGGGGAAGTATGACGGAGGGGAAAATATAAAGGAGGGGAAGTATGACGGAGGGGGAAGTATATCGGAGGGGCATGTTTTTTTTCTTGTTTCTTGTCCACCTTAAGAAAATTTGGTGAAAATCGGTTGAAAATTGTGGCTGTAAAGTGTTCCGGAAAAAAATGCTACGGACGGCCGGCCGGCACCACAGACAAAGTTTAGATCGGTAAAGATCAATATTCGATTTGACCCTCCGGCGTCTGGAAGACACTTCCCCAAAAACCCGACGTCAAGGGTATCACAATAACTTCTGCAAACCTTAAAAGAAGAGAGCTATGTAGATATCATCAAATAAATCAAGAGGTCAAATTATTAGCTAAAAAATTATTTGGTAGATTTTTATTTTATTTTATTGCTAAAAAATGTGGGTTTGTAAGAAAAATAACGTTGGGACAAAACGTGTAAAAGAAAGTACGGCGCAAAGCATACTCTACCCGCAAAGCACTTCTTCCTTTTCACTTTCATTCTAATTAAAGGGGCAGCCCACTTCATATGAAAATTACCAATTACACCGAAATAAAACGACGTTACGCAATCGAACACCGGATTCCATCGGTCGGATGTGGTAGGTATTTTATTCTCATTTTTTTTAATTTTTAATTTTTTTTTTCTTCCTAATCTTTTGAAATAAATTACGTCAGGGTGATCCGTATCGTTTTGAAAATATTTCGTTATTAGATGGATTCTTCGTGAAAGGATGGACAAATTTTGTGAGAATTTAGGTTTGACAGGTCGATCAATTAGATTGTATATCACGCAGGGGGGAAAAGAGATTTCGACACATCTTCATAAATTCGTGCGAGAAAGTATCCATTTGGTGAATTTACGGTTTTTTAAAGAAAGGAGTGAGAAAAAAAAACGTTAAAAGGCCACGAACTAATAGAGTCATCAAAGAGCATAGCCGTGATTGTTCGATTCTTCATTCCTGGCACGCCTTCGAGTTTCCCACCTTTTAAAACCTGATCCATCAACTTCAGTACCTACGTCTCAATTCAAACAAAGTAGAGACTCAAATATGCAGTTTTCATTTTTTTTTTCTCTTGAAGTCTTTTAGAAACCAAATTAGATAGAATGAAGGAATAAAAAAAATGTTCATAAGTTGGCACGATTGTTTTAACAAAATCTACTACTTAATGATCACCTGTGGCCACCCTTACCATCAAGCTGTTCAATGTTCAAGCGCCCGTGTGTAATATCCCTTAAAATTCGATAAACTCTACTTTTCCAATCACCATTGGAAACTATTTCCTTTACAATCTGGAAGCGAAAAAATGTTTACTTTAACCGTTTTGTTTCTAGGGCTCTTCAAAACGCAGTAATCACTAATGTAAGAAAAAATTGCCGATTTGCATCTGAAGAATAAAAAATTTGGCTTACAAACTTTTTAGTCCAAAAGCGTTGATTTTTGTGCGACGATTTTTATCCCATTCATAGGTTATATATATAATTGTCCTTTTTAAAGGCATTTTTGACCAAATATTGCTTGTTTGATAGGCATTTTGACCCAAAATTGCCTTTTTGAAAGGCATTATTGACCCAAAATTGCAAATTGCCTTTTTAAAGGCATTTTTGACCAAAAATTGCCTTTTTTTTAAAGGCATTTTTGACCAAAAATTGCCTTTTTTTTTAAAGGCATTTTTGACCAAAAATTGCCTTTTTTAAAAGGCATTATTGACCAAAAATTGCAAATTGCCTTTTTTAAAGGCATTTTTGACCAAAAATTGCAAATTGCCTTTTTTAAAGGCATTTTTGACCAAAAATTGTCGTTTTTAAAAGGCATTATTGACCAAAAATTGCAAATTGCCTTTTTTAAAGGCATTTTTGACCCAAATTGCTTGTTTGAAAGGAATTTTTGACCCAAAATTGCTTGTTTGAAAGGAATTTTTGACCCAAAATTGCTTGTTTGAAAGGAATTTTTGACCCAAAATTGCTTGTTTGAAAGGAATTTTTGACCCGAAATTGCCTTTTTAATATGCATTATTGACCCAAAATAGCAAATTGCTTTTTTTAAAGGCATTTTTGACCAAAAATGGTCTTATTTAAAAGGCATTATTGACCAAAAATTGCAAATTGCCTTTTTTAAAGGCATTTATAACCATAAGTTATTGTGATACCCTCCACCTCGGGTTTTTGGGGAAGGGTCTTCCAGACCCCAGAGGGTACATTCGGATATTGATCTTTACCGATCTCAACTTTGTCTGTGGTGCCGGCCGGCCGTAGCATTTTTTTTCCGGAAACTTTACGGCCACAGTTTTAAACAGATTTTCACCAAATTTCCTTTTGTCGGCGAACAAGAAAATAACGAGGGCGATTTTTGAATTTCGAAAAAATGGCGGAAATATGTCAGTTTGAAATTTTAAAAAATTCGCTAAGGCCGAACCATTGGTCCGATTTTTTACTGAACATCCCTTAACTTTTTTTTAAGAAAAAAGCATCATTTTGTGGCGTAGGGCAAAATAACACCAGTGAAAGACTGAATTTTTAGATATTTTGAAAATGTTGGCCTAAGGGTTCAAATTTTTCAAAGATTTCCTTAAACCTATAATTAGTCAAAATCATTTCGAAAATTAGGAGTTGACGTTTACCGAAACGGGCGACCTTAATGATTCTCGATTCTTTCGATTAACCCTGAATAAAAAGGGATTCTCCATCAATTCTCCAAGGGTTACACAATATTCCGGGGCTCGGGTTCCTCCTCTTGGGGATGTTCCCATCGGGGTCATACCCTTCCCTTTCGGGAGCAGGAGGCGCCCCCTCCATCATTCCTCGTATATAAACCACTAACGGCTCTCCAACAGGCACAAGTCAAGTCAACCAGTGCACACACAAATCAAGGATATACAATGAAAATCTACTTCGTAAGTATATCACATTATAGGTATACAAGATTTAGAAAATTTTTGAGTGAACGGTAGGTACCCAAAATGTGTCGTGAAGTGCATTTTGAAAGGACGTGAAACTGCATTTTCTGGATCAGCTAAGTCATCCGTGAACTTCAGGTTTTTGTTTTTCTCAAAATATGGAGAAAAAAAAATCGACACTATTTTGACATCCAAATTACCTCAAAAGTTTTTAACTTACATAATTGCGATAATTATTATTGCGAAATATCTTAATGAGTAATAATTATTTTGCACTTTTGAGCGTAAGAGCCGCCGCGAGGAACCCCCAGAACATAGATGAAAATGAAAGATAATTGGATGGGAAGTTTGCGATTAACGTTTAAGAACTCGTTAGTTGTAGAAAGTAAAAATTGGCCTGACAAAAAAGAAGAAAACTTCAGTTTTTCCAAAGAACTATCGATTTTTAAACTTTCTAACAATATAAAAAACTTTTTCATTTATTAAAAAAGAAAGAAAATTTAAAAAAAAACTTAAAATACATTCATCGGAACTCATAGGAAAGGGGGAAAAATTAAAAAAAGGTTTACTTACAATTTTTTTTTACAATCCTTCGATTGTAAAATAAAAAAAATACTACAATTTTACTTTCATGCTTTTAAAGAAAAAATATTAAAACATAAAAAATTTTTATTATTCCTAGGGTAACAACAACCCAACTATAAAAATTTATCAAACATTTTAAAATGATGAATTCTTGCTAGATTGAGGTATTTTTAGCCCAAACATCCTAGGATTATTCTTAATTAACCTGTTTGAAGAAAAAGAACTTATAAAGGAAAGAATTTTCTATTTAGTTTTGGTTTTAGTTTATCGCTAAACTAAAAAAAATAGCTTTTGGTTGAAAAATCGGGTTTTTCGGGATGACCATATAAAGATACTTTCACTGTCAGTTGACGCCTCCGGAGTGAAACTCCGCGAACGTTTTGGGTTCCTCCTCCCGTCAAGAGAGAGGAAGTGTTTAATTGGGGAGGTTCCGGACTCTGACCAGAGCAACAATGCCACCTCTAAAAACGGCTTGAGACATTAAACATAATTACGCCATTGTAGACGTATTGAGATCACCGGGACCATCCCTCCAGACGGGAAAGCGTCTGATTTAGAAGAAAAAAAATTTTTCTTCTAAAGTTTTCACCTTTTTTTTTCGATGAAGAAAACCGAGAAAGCCCAATCGTGCAATGTTGTGTATAATTCCCTATTAGAAAAATATTACATAAAAAGTTATATTGTTACGAGTACACTTTTCTTAATTTTCTTTTTAAATACTTCCTTGATGACTTTTCATGTTTAAAATCGTCTTATTCTTTTCAGTTACTGGCGACAGTGGGTGTTGCGTTCGCCAGGCCGGATGGCGGACATGGCGGCCGAGGTGGATTCGGGGGTGGTCTTCAGTTAGACAGTTACGCAGCTCCGTTGCCGTCGGGTGGTGGCGGTGGATACCCGTCTGGTGGACCTGCTCCTCAATATGGTGTACCTTCTCAAGCGCCTGTAGTCCATAAACACGTTTACGTTCATGTGCCTCCGCCAGAGCCTTCTTACCAAGCCCCCAGAAGGCCGCAACAGCCGCCACCACCACCACAGAAACACTACAAAATAGTCTTCATCAAGGCGCCTACTCCTCCACCGCCAACAGTCCCTGACATCCCGGTCATCGCTCCTCCGGCCGAACAGAAGACTCTCATCTACGTCCTCGTCAAGAAACCAGAAGACGCACCTGAAATCACCATCCCGACCCCAGCTCCCACACAACCCAGCAAACCAGAAGTCTACTTCATCAGATACAAAACTCAGGTACAAATTTTTTCCCCACAGATGACAACTGCAAGATTTCGTTGTGAAAATCTTTCAGAAAATTTTATTCGTTCCAGAACGTGATCAAAATCGGATCTTGCAATAAAAGGTTTTTCCTTCGAAAAGAGGGAAGAATCTTTTGGGAGTGAGAATTGAGGAAACGTTGCATAACCACATGCTACCGTGCACGATTATGTCCCGAGTGAAAACATAAAAAAACAAGATCTCAATTCTCTGATCCCACATGACGAGACGCCTTTCTAACCTAATTATCATCATTACGTTTATAAGTTAGGAGTAATTTTGAGAGTGTCTAGACAGAAAAAATATTTTTTTGCAGTGTTGATGACTTTTGTTCATTTTGTTGCAGAAACAAGAAGGTTATGCGCCTTCGGGTGTGCCGCAATCTGAATACGGATCTCCTGCAGTTTCCGCACCGGGAGACAGCTACGGAGCACCAGCAGCGCCATCGGCACCATCGTCCGGTTATGGAGTGCCGTCGGGTGGTAGTGGATCCTATTAAAAACAATTTTAAATTAAAAAAATCTATTCGACTGGGAAAAAGATCCTCAACTTCCCTCACTCCCACCGAATTTTTGAAACGACCCTGGCCGTCCAATCGACTTGTGAGACCCACGTTTGACTTGTGTTGCGCGTCACGATCCTCTAATTTAATTTTTTTTTTTTTTTAACAAGACGTACCTTATAAATAATTGTACAGAAATTATTGTATTTTTTTTATAAAACTGCTTTTTTTAAGCCGTTTTTTATAATAAAAACAAAAACAAAAAATACTGTGTATTCGTGGCCAACTCCCAAAGACAATAATAGCCCAAAGAAAAATAGGTTAAAAACTATGGCCGAAAAGTGTTCCGGAAAAATGCTACGGACGGCCGGCCGGCACCACAGACAAAGTTGAGATCCATACTATTGAGGTATATCAAATAATTTATTTTTATTAGGTAGATTTATTTATTTTTATCACTTAGATTGACATTATTGGCAGCTCTAAAAACCAAGTTTAAAAATAAAAAATTAACCGAAGTAGAATGCCTGATCTTCAATAGAAGATTGATTAATTAGGTTTATTATTTTTCTTTATATTAAAACACATTCTCTCTTTGTAGGATCAAAAACAGATTCTAATTCACCTTCAATTTGAGGGCATTCCCTTTTTTGCAGAATATATTTCGAACCGATTTTCAAAATGCATTCGTAAAACCCTTTTGAATTTTTCAAATCCGGAATAGGACCTTCGTCTTCACATGATTCGGTGCATTCTTGACTCGTCTGATCGAAAACGCTGAATTTAGGGCACGTGAACAATGTGTTCGGCTCGCCGTTAGAACATTCGAAATAAATACGAGGTTGTTTGTCGTAAGGTACTTTCCCGTCTTGTTTGCAGGAGACGGTCGAACATTTATTTTTAAGTCCTTTTTTCCCGCAGCTTGTTGTTTGAGGGTTGTAAACGGTGTCTTGTTGGCAGAAATAGTCGAAGGCGTGACCGTTGATGCAGATGTGGTAGAGAGTGCAGTCTTTCGGGTCGGGGAAGGTTCCTTCGTTTCCATTGCAGTCAAAAGAGCTTTTCTCCTTGGGGCAATTTGGGTCTTCCACAGGTACGCAGCTACCGTCTTTACAGTAAAGATTCGGCGCTTCTTTACATTGGATCGTGAGGCGTTTTAGACCCGGGAGGCAGACTCCGATCGTCTTACAGTCTAAACATCCGACCTCCTCCTTAACGCAGACTTCATCGCTTTCACTCCCTTCCCTCAAATTGTAAAGCCCCAAAATTCTACTCAAATCCTAGACAAAATTAGATTATTTTATAATCAATTGGGATCTATGGTGTTCGCATTTATATAAAAAATAAATTCATTAAAATACCTGAGCTCCGGCAAGTGTGAATACGGCAAAAAACGTAAAAATGATCATGATTTACGTTACAGTAACGGCGTGAGAATGATACGGAAAGAAAAATTATCACTTACAAAAGTGCAAACTTCCAGAACAACAATTTTTTATCAAAATTTCAACAAAAGAGGTAATAAAAGAAATAAATCAAATAAAATAAAAATTTATTACCTCTAATCCTTTTAAGTTTTTTAACTTTTTTCCTCGACCTGATTGCCCTTGGCGCACATTTCTGTGAGACAAGGGTCTTCGTTAAGTTTACGAGTACGTAAAATTATCAGCAAATTTGTGCATCATGAAAAGCAACAAATTTCGCAAGCTTTTCCTTGGTCTTTCTTTCAAAAAAGAACTTTTTGGAGCTTTTCCTAGGCTTTTGCTATGAAATAAGGGCCAAGATTTTGCCCTTATCGACAATCCTCAACTCTTCACAATAACTTAATGAAATTTTTGAAAAAAGTACTAGTTTGAAGAGCTTCCAACGAAAACTTCCTTAAAAAGAAGTAAAAATATAGGAGGGGGAAGTATAAAGGAGGGGAGGTATAAGGGAGGGGAAGTATAGAAGAGGGAAAAGTATAACGGACTTTTTTTTCTAAATTCTCCGAGCTTTTTTTTTTTTTCAAAAAATTTTCCGATTTTTTTTTTTTTTTTTCGAAAAATGTTTTGTTATTTCGAAAAAAAAAATTTTTTTTCAAAAAATTTTCCGTTTTTTTTATGAAATTTGCGCTTTTTTTTCAAAAAATTTATAAGTTTTTTTTTTTCGAAAATTTTTTTAAGTATCAAGGTAGAAATAATGGTATTTTTGCCTAAGAGAGGTCCCTCTCGTAAGGCGTGGAAGTATGAAATTTCTCCCTACTAAAATGTTAAATAATTATTTTCGTAAAAAATTTCCAAAAATTCGTAAAAAATATAAGGAGTAATTATTAATGAAAATTTGAGGAAAATTGCCGCAGCAAATTTTTTAAAATTTCAAACGGACATATCTCCGGCATTTTTTCCAAATTCAAAAATCGCCCTCGTTAGTTTCTTGTTCACTGACCAAAGAAAATTTGGTGAAAATCGGTTGAAAACTGCGGCCGTAAAGTGTTCCGGAAAAAATACTACGGCCGGCCGGCACAACAGACAAATTTGAGATCGGTATAGATCCATATGCGAATTTACCCTACGGGTCTGGAAGATCCTTCCCCAAAAACGTGGAGGGTATCACAATAACTTCTCTAAGGAAGTTAAAATGGTTAAGTTAACTCTCCAGAAAGTACCTTTTTATTTTTAGCGAACCGGTAAACCATCAATTTTGCGCGCGATTTTTGGCGATGAAAAACCTTGAAAACTTTTTTTAAAAGTAAGTACATACGTATATTTAAACTTTTTCGTACCGTTTACTTCCCGTGAGACAAGGAGAGTACTCACACGGCGGAGTAAAATAACATTTGAAAAGAAAGTTCTGAACTCAACCGAAAGATCACACTACAGCAAAAGAGACAAAACGGAATCAACAATGTATAATTATTTTATTAATTCAAAATACTTTATAAAATTGAAACATAATGATATAAAATTGATTAATAGTCAAATTTAATTAATTTTTAGCCCATTAAAATGCTTTTTGAGTCCTGCCCAGCACTTATGATAGTCACAGTCAAGATAATGTTCTGTCCATTTAAAAGTTTTCAGGTGCAAAGACGACTCGAACATGAAAGCCTGAAAAAAATTAGGAAAAATAATAAAAAAAATAATATTTTTACCAGAGTGTTGTCTGCAATTCTGGTCGGTTTGAGTTCGGCGTTTGAGGCACCTTCAAAGCAAGCGAGATCAGGTCCATGGGCTGACATGATTGGATGAAGGGAACCACCACCGGGAGCAAAACCGTCTTCTTTCGCCTCGTATGATCCTTTTATAAGACCCATGTATTCACTCATGCAGTTTCCTGTAATAACAGTGTAATAAAGTTTTTCTTTTTTTTCTATGAGGAACTTACTGTGATAATAGGGAGGTCGAAAAGTACGCTCGGCGACCGACCATCGAGGTGGGAATATGACAAAATCTGCAATTGCTGTCCCTGGTTTGTTCGATGGGCACGTTAAAACTGTAAATATTGACGGATCCTGAAGAAAACGAATAAGTTATGCTTCCCGAAAATTAGCTTACACAGTGATCGTAAGAGACGGTGTTGACGGTCATGAAATTTTCCAAATCGTATTTGTATGGGGCGTAATTTCCGTGCCAGGCAACCACATCGAAGGGTGAATGATTTTGCTTGACGGACCACCAGTTGGAACAGAATTTTCCAGAAATCGTATACTCGGAGATATCGTCTTCGAAATATGCGGTTGGGGTTAAGAAGTCTCTCGGGTTCGCCAGGCCGTTCGCACCTGTTTTAAAACTGAATTTAGAGCAGCTGGTACAATTTGTAGAGGCTTTTTTTTGGTTCCCATTTTTAAAGATAGTCTTCTAAATTTTTTTTTTTTTTTTTGTTTAATTGTATTAAGCCAGGGCTTTTTACAAAGGGGAGGGGATCAGACCCAGGCGGGGGCTTTCGCCATAATGCCATGGCGCCCTTTTGGGCCAACTACCAGAGTAGTGGCCTAACTAAATTATCCACAGATTTTGTAGAGGGATATTTTTAATTGGAATTTTACTTCCAACCAAAAATCCCTATACCCAACCTGGGATCGAACCCCGGTCTTCCGTGGTGAGAGTCAGAGACTGAACCCACCAGCCACGGAGCCGGTTAGTCTTCTAAATTACGACCACTCCAGCCTGTGCTTAAACCATAAAGTTACCTATAGGTCCTAATTGAGGAAGTTGAAAATGTGATCCAAAAATTTCCAAAACATATCCTCTGCTATCTCCGTTGACGGCGACGCTAAACTTCATTCCTTGCTGAAAGAGAAACAGGAAAAATCTTAAGTTTTAGAAAAATTCCAATTGAGGAGAGTAAGAAATGAGATCCTAATTAACATCCTCAAAGAAGTTATCGTGATACCCTCCACGTTTTCGGAAAAAAAAAAAAAAACTTGAAAAATTTTTCGGAAAAAAAAACTCGGAAAATTTTTTGAAAAATAAAACTTGGAAATTTTTTGTGAAAAAAAAAAAAAAAACTTGCCCCTCCGTTATACTTCCCCCTCCGTTATACTTCCCCCTCTGTTATTCTTCCCATCCTTTGTACTTACCACTCCGTTGTACTTCCCCCTCTGTTATACTTTCCCTCCTTTGAACTTCCTACTCCGTTATACTTCCCCCATCTGTTACACTTCCCCTGTTTTGTACTTCCTCCTCCTATATTGTGACTTCTCTTTAAGGAAGTTTTCGCTGGAAGCTCTTCAAACAAGTACTTTTTACTAGTTTTCTATCAATTTTAAATTTTTGGGCGTTTTCCTGGTTTTTTGGCCTTAAAACTAAATTTTCACAATCTCTGGCCCTTTGATCTTGATCTTTTGGTCAATAAATTCAATGCTCGTCAAAAAATTTTCGGAAAAAAAAAAAACTCGGAAAATTTGTTGAAAAAAAAACTTGGAAAATTTTTGGAAAAAAAACTGAAAATTTTTCGAAAAAAAAAACTTAGAAAATTTTTCAAAAAAAGTACGGAAAATTTTTTGAAAAAAAAAACTTGGAAAATTTTTCGAAAAAAAAACTTCACCCTCCGTTATACTTCCCCCTTCGTTATACTTCCCCCTTCGTTATACTTCCCATCCTTTGTACTTACCACTCTGTTATACTTCCCCCTCTGTTATACTTTCCCCCCTTTGTACTTTCTCCTCCTTTATACTCCCCCTCCCTCTTACTTCCCCCTCGGTTATACTTCCCCTCCTTTATACTTCCCTCTCCAATATTTTGACTTCTCTTTAAGAAAGTCTTCGTTGGATTCTCTTCCAATAAGTACTTTTTACTAGTTATCTATCAATTTACAATTTTTGGTCGTTTTCCTGGTTTCTTGGCCTAAAAACTAAATTTTTACAATCTCTGGCCCTTTAATCTTGATCTTTTGGTCAAGAAATTCAATGCTAATCAGGATTTTAGGAGGTTTTCTAAATATTTTCGCCAGGAAACGCACCCTTTTGAACAGAATTTGGGCGCTTCCATCGGTTTTTGGGGCGCAAAAACCCTTATTTTTACGACTTCTGGCTTTTTTTTATACAATTTTATCATATTTCAGGACGTTTTTCTATATTTTCTGGAAGGAAAACTCCCTTTGAACAATTTGCCGCCCTCCAGCGTTTTGGTTTTCGTCGAAGAAACTTTTGATCACCGTGCGTTTTTTTAATCAAAAATCTCTAGATTCATTTATATCTTGGACAGCAATTTAGTTTCGATTACCTGAATAACGCATATTTCACCAGGATTAACTTCCATCTTTCCAAATTCGGTTTTAATACTTAGTAACCCCTGCTGTGGCACTAAAAAAAATTTATTTTCTTAAAAACTTTTAATTTAATTTTACCTATTAAAAAATCCCCGTCTGCATTATAAACTGCTTTTTTACTCATTGAAACGTTACAAGCGTAAACGTAAATGCAAAGGCCGGATCTTGAAGAGGAATCTCCGCCTTGAGCGACTGGAAAAAGGCCGTCTTTCCAGTCGACTTCCAGCGATGCAGGCGGCAATGAAAATGGCTTCCATCTCATCTATTCTTTTTGTTGATTTACATTTTTTTTTATATTAAATTTTACCTGATTTGGATTCGGAACGTCAATTTGAAATTCTTCGTCGCTGGCTTTTTGCCAGTTTTTTGGACTGAAAAGACGTTTTTCCATTTCATAAGGACAGTGGATAACTGAAGGGCGTATTCTGTAAAGCCAAGATCTTTGATTGTGTTCTCGTGGAGCTATAAAATGTACGTAAATAAAATAATTAAAAAATCTGGAAGAAAACCTGTAAATGCAGTTCCAGAAAGCTGTTCGGCGTAAAGTCCGTAGGGACATTTTTGAGGGTTGTTTTGCCCTTTTGGCAAAGAGTCCGGACATCGAGGGTCTTCAGAGCTTAACTCGTTCCCAAACCCTGTCAAATACTGCGAAAAAATCTAAAAAATTTTTGAAACTTTAAACATCATACCTTAAGACTCATGTTGTCTCTATGTCTTATTCGTAACTACTCAGGTTGTTTACGCTCAAAAGACTTGTTTAACTGGTATGGACGAGCCTCCAACCTTCAGTGGGGCTCGTTTTTCGAAATTTAAATAAAATCTTAATTTTGTTACATAACAAGAAAAAGATAAACAACATCTATTCCAACAAAGATAAAATTTAAAATATTGGTCAAAATTAAAATCTTGAGCGGTCATTTAGTTCATTTAATTCTTGATGACGAAAACTCCGTAGGGTTAAAAAGAAATAATACATTACACCTATAAATAAATAATATAAAGAAATAAATAAATTACTTACAGGCCCATACAAGATGCAGCGTCATAATGTGCAACGGGTAATTTTTGAGTACACCCCAAGGTAGAGAAAACGCAATTGACAATGCGAGAAGTATTTCGAAAATCACAGTACCGAATATACACCAATAAAATATTTTCAGCATGTGCATATCGTCCTAATAATCGCTTATATTATGTCAATTTGGTTACTTTAAATCTTACTACTTTTAGAGAAATCAAAACAAGAGCACCGAGGAAAAAAATGATGATGAAAAACGCTAATGAAATGATGATATGATATTCTAGAGGAAAAAAAATAAAAATAAAATATGCTGAGAAAATTAGAAAATAATCTACCAACTGAGGGGTATAAAAGCATTTTGTAAAGGTGTCTTAGAATTTTTTATAATTTATTTTTTACGTACCTGAGCCAAAAAATATGATTACCAAAAGGAGAATTCCAACTAAAGCAGAAATTCCCTTTGAAAAAAAAAATTAAGGAAGTTAATAGACATAATAGCTTTTATTAATAACCAATAATGGAGGAAGAATGACCGTGATAACGGGCACATCACGAAGAATGATTGTGATAAGAGGGAATAGCTCACCTGACGAGGCTTTTTAAGCCGAAACGCGTCGTGAGATACCCGCTATCACGGTCATTCTTCCTCCATTATTGGTTATTAATAAAATCAAGCTTCTTGCGGAATACATACGCAATAAAAATTAGAATATAATAGCTTTGTTCTAACCGTTGTTTGAAACTGGTTGGAAACAATGCGCAGAAGTATTTTCAAGTCAAATTTGACGTCAGATGACTTCAGATTTGAACGACATCAAACTTGACGTGCAAATCCTTCTGCGCATGCTTGAGGAGTTACGAACCAGTTTCAAACTGCAGTTGGAACAGTTCTAATATTTTGATTTAAATGGTGCACTCACTATCATGATAAAAGCGACGAGAACGGACGCGAATTCAAGCGGAACGAATCCGCAGAAAGAGTCCAAATAGCAAAAAGGAAATCGGTCCATTTTCTTGATAAAACTAATGTAATATACTAAAGTAACGTAATATAAAGAAAAACATATGATTTTTGGGTGCATCCGAAGCAAGCTGGTTTCTTAAGCGCTGAGGAAAATCAAGACGAATTTGCTGATCTCATAAAAAAAGATCTAATTTTTTTTAATCTTCGTTTCAAACAAGCCTCAGGCTACTTTTATGAACTCTTTTGACAACTTAAAAAATGCTTAAGTTTGACTCCTTTGTGAGAGAAATGAAGAAAATCTTTAAATGTTTTTGAAGAATCTTCAAACCTAACGAGATTAGTTCCATACCTTTGAAACAGATGGCGCCAAAACATCAACACAACCCTCAATGTGCTACTATTTTTTTAGGCTATTAATTGTAAAGAATAGTTATAATTATAAGTAATTATAAGGAATAGTAATTAACTTTCTAGAAGTTATTGTTTTACTCTCCACGTCGGGTTTTTGGGGAAGGGTCTTCCAGACCCCGCAGGGTCAATTCGAATGAAGGAGCTGTTTTCGTAACCCTCCTGAAGGGAGAAGAAGAGGAGAAAGAGGATTAATAATTAGATTCGCGTATTGAGTTTGTGCTAATTATCTGAATAGGTTAAGGTAACCTTGAGAATTTTTATTTCGCTGTCTGATCCTAAAGGATTAGACGTTCTATCTGGGAACGGCATCACACTTTAAAAAAAATATTATATCGACTCGATTCGGTCATCATGAATCATCCTATCGTCATTCCGTTTGGGCCGGGGATCATTTTACCTTCTACTTGTTCGTCATTTAGAACGCGGTCCCGCCTATTTCTATTGCATTGCAGTCATGATTTTCCTTTTTTAACTTCCTTAAAGAAGTTATTGTGATACCCTCCACGTCGGGTTTTTGGGGAAGGGTCTTCCAGACCCCAGAGGGTCAATTCGAGTATGGTCAATACCGATCTTAACTTGGTCTGTGGTGCCGGCCGGCAGTCCGTAGAATTTTTTTCCGGAACATTTTACGGCCACACTTTTCAACCGATGTTCACACATATTTTCACACAAATTCTTTAGGCAGTGAGCAAGAATGTAACGAGGGAGATTTTTGAATTTCGAAAAAATGGCGGAGACATTATGTCCGTTTGAAATTTTAAAAAATTCGCTGCGGCGGATTAGTACAATTTTTACCAAATTTTTTTCAATAACTCCTTATATTTTTTACGAAAATTAAAAATTAAAAAATATCATTTTTTTACATTAATTATCATTTTAGTAGGGTGCATACTTCCACGCCTTACGAGCGGGAGCTCTCTTGGGAAAAAATCCCATTATTTCTACCTTGATACTTTGAAAATTTTTCGAAAAATAAGAATTTAAAAAATTTTTTGGAAAAAAAGCTCAAATTTAAAAAAGAAAACGGAAAATTTTTCGAAAAAAAAAAATCGTAAAATTGTATTTTACCCTCTCTTATACCTTCCCTCCATTTTTTTTCGTTTTCCTTTTCTTTTTTTTTTTTTTTACTGAAATTTAGACTTTTAGACTTCACAGCCGGTTTCATCTTCAGGAGATCCTGGACATCGAGAAAGGGGGAATAAAACGGATGATCTTTTTTTTCGTAGGAAGGAAGTTCAGGCTTCATGCGGATTTAAAGATCTAAGGCTTCCTTCATTAAAATCCTCTTAACTTCTTAACCCTTCTCGCAATTTCATCTTTTTAAAATTATAAGAAAGACGTTAAAATGTATATAATCTTAAAAATACAATAATTTGACTTGACTACACATTTTTAAAATCCTTGAGCTTTTTGAAGTCGTTATGACTTGTTTAAAGAGCTTCCAACGAAAACTTCCTTAAAGAGAAGTAACAATATAGGAGGGGGAAGTATAACGGAGGGGAAGTATATGGCAGGGGAAGAATAACATAGGGGACGTAAAACGGAGGAGGAAGTATATGGAACGGGAAGTATAAAAGAGGGGGAAGTATAACGAAATAACCAAGGGGGAAGTATAACGAAGGGGGAAGTACTCGTATAAATGAACGAAAGTACCTATAATGAAGGGAGGCAAAGTATAATGGAGGGGGAAGTATAAGTTTAAGAAGTATAAGTATAAGTTTTTTTTTCGAAAATTTTTCCAAGTTTCCTTTTTTTTTTTCGAGAAATTTTCTAAGTTTTTTTTTTTGAAAAAATTTCCGGGTTATCTTTTTTAAATTTGCGCTTTGATTTTTTGTTTTTATTTTTTTTTGGTTTGAAAAATTTTTTAAGTTCTTTTTTTCGAAAATTTTTCTAAGAGTCAAGGTTGATATCATGGGCTCTTTGGCCTACGGATTAAAAAATTAAAATTAAAAAGTGGCAATTTTTTATAAGGAGTAATTGGTGAAAATTTGGTGAAAATCGGTTGAAAATTGTAGCCGTAAAGTGTTCCGGAAAAAAATGCTACGGACGGATGGCTGGACGGCCGGACGGCACCATAGACAAAGTTGAGATCGGTAAAGATCAATATTCGAATTCACCCTACGGGGTCTGGGAGACCCTTCCCCAAAAACCCGACGTCGATGGTATCACAATAACTTCTTTAAGGAAGTTAATAGGTGTGTACAATGTTTTTTTTTTAAATGAGGTCGAACAAAATAAAAAGTGACGTTTACGTACGTATCTAGACGTTTTTTTTTTATCAGTGGTTTATTTTATTTTTATTTTTAAACTTATTACCTATTTTTCGTTCCATTCGCGCGGTTGAAAAACCACCAAAATTATACTTTTTTTTCTTCTTGTTTTAAACAGCACACGGTCAAGATAATTATTTATGTGCTGTTTACTGACTTGGACAATTCTACATTCTTTTGTGAACAAGGCGTACCAACTGTAGTCAGAAAAAAAGGAACACAGTGTGAGAGATATTGTGGGTAATAATTCCTATCGATTTGAGCCGTTTGGAGTGAAAAAGGGTTTTTTATAGGTTTTTATCAAAATAAAAAATTGTGGTTTAGGGGGGGGGGAATTAAGTATATATATATACGCTGTCAGTGCTGCCGGCCGGACGTCTTTTCAGTGCCTTGGAAGTGTTTAAAGACTTGTAAAGAACCTATCTATCACGCTTCAGAGGACGATCGCCAAAACATTCTCGATAAAAAATAAAGTGTTTCGGGAAAAAAATGCTACGGCCGGCCGGCACCACAGACAAAGCTTAGATCGATAAAGATCAATATTTGATTTGACCCTCCGGGGTCTGGAAGACCCTTCCCCAAAAACCCGACGTGGAGGGTATCACAATAACTTCTTTAATGAAGTTAAAAAAGCCATTTTTCCAATAGCCTGTAGGTTGACTGGGCAACTGCCCGATTTCTCGGTTAGAGTTTGTATACAAGAAAATTATTTCGATAAATCGATGGGTGAAGGAAAGTAGGTAAGTGCATAGAACATTGGTATTTTGAACAGTTTCATTAATATAATCATTTGAAAAATTCTATGCAGCTTTAGTCAACCTAGATCTTTTTGTTAATAAATTAAAAGAACAAAAAAAGGAGTAGAAGACAAAGTAAAGAAGGGTTTCCTTGAGGGGGTGTAGAAAGGAAGTAAAAGGTGGGAGATCCGAGGGGCCCGCTTCATCCACATCCACCACTTGCTTCACTCTCATTCTGTGTCTAACAATGGCTCGCGTCGCTCTCCTCATCTTTTCCATCTTGGCCCTTTACGTCCATCAAGGTTGGTAAAAATTTTTTAAATAAGTATCTTAAAGAAAAAAACAAAAGTTGTGAAACTTCAGTTTAAATTATTAATTTCTCCTGATCTTTGGGGTTCCGAAGAAAATTTTTTTAATTTTTTTTACATATCGTCGTTGAAGATGCAACATGTGCTATCTCGCATTTTGGGAAAAATGAGATTTTTTATTGAATATGAAGAGAAATCTACCACGGCGTCGTTAGTTATTTTATTTTTTTATTTTATTTATTTCATTGCAATGCTTACAGCAGTATTCGCCAAATAGCACAGTCAAAATTAACGTAGTTTTGCAAAAAAAAAAAAAAAAAAAAAAAAAAAAAAAACCTCATCAGAAAGCAGTTCAACCACCAAAAATGATAGTAATATCTGAAATCTGAATAGTACGTTTTTTGTCTCTCCTGAAAAGTAGCCAAAAGGCAGATAGCACAGCATCTTCAACGACGATATACTTACATGAGAGTTAGCCAATAAAATAGGTATTTTAGACACTCACCCAAAACATCATAATCGGCAAAGAGAGCACTAATCGATATTTCTCTTCAAGATCTTGAGGACCCTTTTCGAAAGACTCTGTATTGGGGGGTATTACAATAGCTCCCCTTTAGGAAGTTAAAAAAAATTATTTCTATTTTTTCCTAGTAATTCAACTACTAAGTAACATTTACAACGAAAAAAAAAAAAATTTTTTTTCTAAATTCATACATTGGTACTTATTTTAAAATTTAATTTTTTTATGAAAATCTAAAATTGTTATGCAAAGTAGAATAAAACTTTTAAAAATTTGAAAGAAAAAAATCATCGCCCACGCTCTAAAACGCTCTAATTACAAGATAGAGGAGTGTAGTAATTAAGTTAATAATTGGCCCGTATGAAGAGTCATCCTCGATGTCCCCCCGTGGCTTTGGCCATGGAGGCTAGGTCAAGTAGGTTAACTCCTAACGTACTTAAAAGGAGATTTTTTTTTTCAAATTTTTCAAAGAGAAGTTATTTTTAAATATTAACCAATAATGAAGGAAGAAATGTCTATGATAACGGGACGCACATGTCGAAAACCCTTTACCAGAAAATATGGATATGAATAAACCTCCCTCGAACCATGCCGATCAGCACAAAATGCCAATGCAACTTTATGAGGATCAAAAGAATAGAAAAAACCGTGCTAGCGGACCTACGCCGAGTTATCAGCAGGCCACCAGATCAGCAAGTGTCCCAATTGCACTTCAAAGTCCTAATCCGAGCTCTCCCAACAATACCACTTCAAATCTTTCCCTCCCTTCTCCCAGAACGTGCCGTATTGACAGCAAATCATAAAAATTTTAAAAACCTATAATGAGGTGGTGAGAGGCTCTATCTCTTGGAGAACGGTGGCGGCGGTGAGATTTAGAGAGACTGTTTCCGGCTTCCCGCTATATCCACTAAACCTCTCGGAGATAGGTTCACAGTGAAAAGATAGAAATGATCACCTGACGAGGCTTTTCAAGCCGAAACGCGTCGTAAGATACCCGTTATCAAGTCATTTCTTCCTCCATTATTTGTTAGTAAAATCACCCCCTTACGCAATAAAAATTAGAATGTAAAAAAAAATAGAAGTTATTTTAATTTCGGGTTTTGTAGAGTCTTCTAGACCACAGAAAATTGATCTTACCTAGGTTGTCTATGGTGCCGTCCGTCCGTTAGAAATAATTTTCTCCATCGGAAAAAAAGCTAATTTCTTTCCTTAGTCTCAAAGTAGTCAAATTATTCCTTTAAAAAAAGTAGAGACAGTTTCTCCATCCCGTATTGTCCACGTAAAAAACTAATTAACTATGGAGGCTGTAACAAATTCTTGACGAAAGAAAAAATTCAATTGTTTCACGCTTAAGAGAATCGCTTTAAACAAAACCGTCGTTTCCTCCTTTGACAAAAGGACACTCTTGAAGTCAGCTCTGAAGTTTGTTTTTTTCACACTTTCTGAAAACCTTTAAGATTATTTGACGTGAAAAATGGATTTATTATGCCTTTTTAGGATGTTAGGTAATCGATACTTCCTTAAAATTTTCAAAAAGCGTGCACTAAATGTTTAAATTGGGTTTTATTCTGATCGTTTAATTGCTAAGGATGTCTCTCAAAAGACAAAAGGTTAAACGCGTAGGAGATTGAAGAATTTTATTAAAATAGGACGTTCTTAATTAGTTTTTTCTCTCATTCTTCGTTGAATTAGTACGTTTGACGTGCACGTACTTCCAGCAGGGGAGAGAGAAAAAAGGATCGACATGTGGGTGGCGGTTTCTGTGGAAAAACCGTGACGATTTACGTGACCGAATTTTCTACCCGAAACCAACCATCCGAAAATAGTGAAAATTGGAAAACGTCAGCCTCGTGAAATACAAGGACGAACAAATCTTATCAAAAAAAAATTTGAAAACTTAAAACAATAGTCGTGAGAATCCAATTTTTTTCTCAAAAAACTCTCAAACTTCACACTGACCCAATTAAAACTGCATAATATCCTGAATGCCGGAAAAATAAAAAAAGAGAAGAAAAAAACCCTGGAAAGACATTTCACGCTTTTTATACGGACCTTTTTAACTTTCGTTTAACCATGAACTAAAACTATCAAACAATCTTTTTCATGTCAACAAGACTTTTTATGTTTATTTTCTTTTCCTCAGGCTTGAGCCTTCAATGCTATATTTGCTCCAGCGATGTGGACCGTCATTGTAGCGACCCTTTCAACACAACTGCTCACAGGTTCGTTATGACTTAAAAAAAAAAAAGTTAACGTCTTTTTTTTCAATCAGATATCTCATTGACAACTGCGAAAGAGGAAAAACCCATTCTTCTTTCATGAGCACGAAATCTTACTGCAGGAAGTACAAACATTACGGTAAGATTTTAATTTTTTTGTTTACCCATGATGTCATTGAAAGATAGAGAAATTTTCAATTGTCTCAAAGATCTTATCACACAGGGCGTTTCAGAAAACCAGAAGGGTGAAAAGGAGGCCTACAGAAGCCAGAAAGAAGGCCAAAAGGAGGCTTAAAAGAGGCCAAAAGGAGGCCAAAAGAAGGCCAATAGAGGGCTTAAAAGAGGCCTAAAGGAGGCCAAAAGGGTTCCAAAAGGGAGCCAAAAGAGGGCTTAAAAGAGGCCTAAAGGAGCCCTTAAAAAAGCCCTTTTAAGGGCTACTTCCCTCGTTTTTTCCAGCCGAGAAACAATCTTTTCGGGTGAAAAGGAGGCCTAATGGAGCCCAAAAGAAGCCAAAAAGGAGGCCAAAAGGAGGCTTAAAAGAGGCCAAAAGGAGGCCAAAAGAAGGCCAATAGAGGGCTTAAAAGAGGCCTAAAGGAGGCCAAAAGGGTTCCAAAAGGGAGCCAAAAGAGGGCTTAAAAGAGGCCTAAAGGAGCCCTTAAAAAAGCCCTTTTAAGGGCCTCGTTTTTTCCAGCCGAGAAACAATCTTTTCGGGTGAAAAGGAGGCCTAAAGGAGGCCAAAAGGAGGCCAAAAGGGGGCATAAAAGAGGCCTAAAGGAGCCCAAAAGGAGCCCTTAAAAAAGCCCTTTTAAGGGCTGCTTCCTCCGTTTTATCCAGCCGAGAAACAATCTTTTCGGGTGAATAGGAGGCCTAATGGAGCCCAAAAGAAGCCAAAAAGGAGGCCAAAAGGGGGCCAAAAGGGGGCATAAAAGAGGCCTAAAGGAGCCCAAAGGAGCCCTTAAAAAAGCCCTATAAAGGGCTGCTTCCTCCGTTTTTTCAGCCTTAAAAAATCCCTTTTTAAATTAATTTTTAAGCATTTTCCTAGTCATTTTTTTGACTTAAAATCTCGCCTCCCAAATAATGTTGGGAATTTAAAAACTCTAGAAAAAAATTCTAAACAGCAAGAAAAAAATCAACTTTTGTATTAAAAATTCAAGGTTGAAAGATGGATTTCATCCTCACTTGCTATACAAGTGCATACCCATGACTAAAAGAGCGTTTTTGTAATTTAGACAAATTAATCCTTGGTATAAAAAATAAGTTTACTTGAAACTGCGTATTAAATTTTTTAAAGAAAAATACTTCAAGGATGAAAAATAACAAAAAGGATTCTTCTTGAGGTATTACGAGAGTCTGTTTCGGTCGGCGACTATGAAGTAACTTGATTGTCTGAGCAAAAAAGGTGTTTACCTTTTCTTTAAAATTCAAGGTCGAAGGAAAAGGATTCTTCTTAAATTAATGATTGCGGGTGGTTTCTTATTGTTGAGCGATTAAGGGTCAGGATAGGGAGGGCCAAGTGGTCAATTAAACAGTCTCACTGGATGGAGACACAATTTAAGAATGAAGAGAAGCAATTGGATTCCTTACCACGGAAACATCGTTTTAACGCACCCACGCCCTACGCTAATTTCCCCACTTCCTCCAGCGTATACTTTTTTTAAAAAAAGAATAAACCAAACAAAAGAAACAAAGAAGCACGTACTTCAACAAAACGGACGTTCTGGAAAAGATGGAAAGTTGGAAAAATTTTTTAGAAAGTGTAAATATCTATAAAGAAAAAAATCTATACCTTTCCCTATTTTTTAAAAAAAATGTCTTTTATTGTCTGAGATGTTGTGTAGAGATATTTCACGCTTCTTTGGCAGCTTTAAGTTTTATTTTAAGCTTCCGAGCGTAAAAGGAACGGTTTTCCCGACTTCTATTTTCAGTTATTTTATTTTGTCACCCATTGTTTTCGTTATCTTTTGTCGCTGTGGCTGACCACGAAGGACAGATCGATTTTCATCTTGTGAAAGGAACCGCAGTTTCATAAACCTAGTTAGCATCTTTGTACAATTACGGGCTTTTCAATTCATAGAAAAAGCTTTTTGAGATCGCCAGAATGTTTCACATGTTTAGTGGTAAAACGACTATTTAAGCGGTTTTTTAATCAGTTTTTGACAAATATCTCAAAAACTGTGAGGATTAGTGCAAAAGATACGAAGTACAATAAGTTAATTATAAAACAAAAAGCGTTTCGCTCATAATCTTGATGAAGTGAACGGTTTCGGAGTTGTAAACTGTCAAAAGTTTTTGTGGCATTTTAGACATATCATCAACAACCTCGAAAACCCCTTGTCCTTGCGAGATAAGCACAAAATACAAAATTAACCTTTATATTACAGAAAATTATTTATACATTTTTTCTATATAGATCAAATATTTTAGTATAGTTAAAATAGAGATATTTATATTTCGTCGCGTTAGTTCTAACACCGGCTATCTCATTTTTCCTACGTTTTCAGTAGAGCAAAAGTACTCATTGGAATCAATGCATCACCTGTAGGCTAAATCGTGAACTAGGCGTTTTCTGTTGGTAATAGGGTTAAGGGGATATGAGGGTTTTAAGTTATTGCTTTGTACATTTTTCGTTGTGAGCAACGGTTTTCGGTTTTTCCCTTCTATCTTGGAAACCGTCGCTCAAAACAAAAAATGTCCTAAGTAAAAGTTGTAGCTACGGAAATTTACTACATAAAATATCTTATTAGTTTTTTCCGTCAGAGCAATATTTTAGGAGATATGAAGGTTTTAAGTTTTCAGACAGGCTCTGTAGGATTATTAGTTTTAACCTCATAACTCCTTAAATATTGCTCCTACGCAAATAATGAATAAACAAATTTTTGTAGAAAATCTTTGTACCTACAACTTTTACTTAGAACTATTTTCGTTTTGAGCGACGGTTTCCGAGATAGAAGGGAAAAACCGAAAACCGTTGCTCACAACGAAAAATTTGCAAAGCAACTCACTTAAGAACCCTCATATCTCCTTAAGTATTGCTCTGACAAAAAAAACAATGAGGTCTTTTTTGTAGGAAATTTCCGTAGCTACGACTTTTACTTATGAAATTTTTTCGTTTTGAGCGACTGTTTCCGAGATAGAAGGGAAAAACCGAAAACCGTTTTTAACAACGAAAAATTTGCAAAGCAACTCACTTAAAAACCATTATACCTCCTTAAACTACCAACGGAATTCGATTCTTCACAAAATTTACCATAAAAACAATACCACAATTAAAAATTGAAATAGCCGGTGTTAGAACTAACGCGACGATTTCCTCTTTTATGGAGACGTTTTATATCCAGCTCGGAGACTATTAATCGGACGGAGTCCGTACTAGGCTCATTATAAAGATGATAAAATTTAGAAAATTGGATGTCCGAACCCTTATATCAAAAATCAATTTAAAAATTCCAAAATATTTTAGAAATGGCACTTTTTAATGAGCAAATTATATTTTTAAAAACAAATAAATCTTCAATTTTCTAATTGTAAAGTAAATTGAGATTGACGTAAGCTCTTTTGTTATTGGGTTAATTAATAGGATAGTCCAGACACGAAATTAATGACATTTGACCCTTCTAACCCTTGGTGTAATTGAAATTTTTAAACTTAAAATTGAACTTGCAAGTCGTCGCGTTAGTAACACCGTCTAACTCATTTTTTATCAATTTTGAATTTTGGTATTGTTTCTGATGGTAAATTTTGTGAAGAACCGAATTCCGTTGGTAGTTTAACCCTATTACTAACAGAAAACGCCTAGTTCACGATTTAGCCAATGAGAAATTAATCCGTATTTTTGCATTCCTAAAAAGCCTATGAAAAATGAGATGGCCGGTGTTAGAACTAACGCGACGAAGTTCTATTTTTCATAATATTCTATGACGCTATTAATGACTCATAGTCGCTCCTATTTTAAGGTTCGGCTATTCTTCTAACATTTGCATAAAAAAGTATTTTCCCACTCCCACAGTTAGTAAAAAAAACAACTACGCAGTTGAATAACGTTTTTAAAAAATTTTTTTTTTCTAGTGGCTGGCGAACTTACTACTGTGAGATCATGTTTCTGGGCAAGTGATGCGGAAGAAGGTCCTTGCTCGACAAGAACTATGAACCCGACTACAAAATTGGAATCTTGTTCTTACTGCGACGAACCCGAATGTAACAGCGCCTCGAATATTTTCGCAACTTTAATATTCTTCCCAATCACATTCTTAGTATCAAAATTTTTATAAACAATAGTTTTATATAAGAGATACCTGATACCAAAGCTTCTACCGAATACCTATTTATTAAGATTGTATATTATCAGACATAAAAGGCTTTATTTTCTATTTTATTTTTAATTACTAACACAAAATTTCTCACAACCCAGAGGTTTTTCTCTCTTTTCAATTCAGTGTAAATAAATTTTCCTTGTAAATAGGTACTTCAAATTAATCCAAAATCCAAAATTATCAGGTTTCCGTCCACAAAATTGTAAATAAAATATTTTTATTGGTTCAGATATATTTTTGTAAAAATAAATTGTACTTCTAATAAAAACGTACTTGACCGGAATTTTTGAATTTATAAATAATACGAAATAGAACATATAAATTTATTTAGTGCTTTTTATAAAATATTAAAAATATTTACATTTAAAAAGGTAAATGATATGTAGTAACCAGATACTGCAATTTTAAAAACATTGAAGGTGAAGGTATAAATCAAGAGCGTTTTCATAATTTCATTAATCAGAATAACGAAAACACAAATTATTTTTATGTTATTAACATTTCTGGTTTTTCACAAACAACATGACCTTCAATTATAAAACACCTTTATGTTCCTGCAGCAATTCTTGCGCCTTTTCTATAACTGAATAAATATAAGGTCTTTCCATAGGAGATACCTTCAGCATCGACTTTATAAAGTCGTGTAAGTCCTTAAAAAAAGAGAAAAAGTTAATTAATTTAAATAAAAAATGGGGATACACATCTCATCGTAAAGTATTCTTGTACTAAACTTAATGGAAAAAGAAAAAAATATAAACTGTCATCTTGTACTAACAGGCTTCGCCTAAGGATGGGCAATGGCACCGATATATCGGAAGAAAATATATTGGTGGCACCGATATATCGGAAGAAAATACATCGGTAGCACTGATATATTGGAAGAAAATATATCGGTGGCACCGATATATCGGTGACACCTATATATCGGAAGAAATATATCGGTGGCACCGATATATTGGAAGAAATATATCGATATATCAGAGGAAAGTATTATTTAGGCTCCGCCCCGCCAAGCAAAACCCCGACTTTCATTATTATTAGACTTTAATGCTCTAAAAATGACGAAATATGCCATATAATATGCAACTGTAAAATACCTGACATATACACTAATAAATACGACGATTTTTGCCCAAAAAACTAGAAAAAGTAGAATTTCTCTGGAGCCTTGATGAAAATATCAAGGAACAATACTAAAATCCGGTGAAATGGGTGTTTTCAGGTGAAAAATTACATAAAAAGTTATTCTTGACCAGAACACCAGAAAATGCAGTTAAACTGTTGTTTATTAGACAAAAACTGTGAAAAATGCCTTAAAAAAGGCGATTTTTGGTCAAAAATGCCGCATGAAACTATCTATTAAAATTTGCGTTCATGCATAATTTATGAAATAACGTTCAAAATATACATTTATTTTATATTCAAAATAAAGAAGTGTTTTTTGACCCAAATTGACGTAAAACACGTAGGTATGTATTTGGAAAAAAATATATATCGGAAGAAATCCGATATATCAGAACCTGCGATATATGTTGAAAGACCGATATATCGGCACAAATATATCGATTAATATCGCTCACCGATATACAGGGTGTCCGGAAACACATGGCAAGCGTCTGGGAGAGCGTTAAAAAGTGGTTTTACGAAAAAAAGTTAAATGTAAACCCCCCTTAATTTAAATCAAAGAATTTGATGGTGTAGTTTAAAATCCGCCTGGATATACAGGGTGTCCCAGACACAACCTAACTTCGTTATTTCAAATGAGAACCCCTATTTTTTATTTCAGATTCGTAATCTACGCAAAATTTCAAGTAGATTTGAGTACCCATATGACGATTTTGGACAACTTTTAAAAAATGTCAAAATTTAGCGTTTTTTGCGCTAAAATCCGTTAAAATTGACCTAGGAGACTCGTTTTTTTTTAATTCCACTTATTTTTTCCCCGAAGAATCCAACTGTCTCAAATTTGAGCATCTTCGCATTCTGCATCACGAGATTTCGTCGCTAATGGCCTTTTTTCAAGTTTAACTCCAAATTCCATACTTCAAAAATGGAAATTAGCGATTTGTTGACGGAATTTTAATTTTTGATGGATAAACACAAAAGACGCTGTAGCTCTTTCAAAATTTGTGGTCCGAAAGAAAAATTCCTTTCAACAAGTGCTAATTTTCATTTCTGAACTAAAAATTTGGGTTCTAACTTGAAAAAAGGCCATTAGCGACGAAATCTCGTGATGCAGAATGCGAAGATGCTCAAATTTGAGACAGTTGGATTCTTCGGGAAAAAATAAGTGGAATTAAAAAAAAACGAGTCTCCTAGGTCAATTTTAACGGATTTTAGCGCAAAAAACGCTAAATTTTGACATTTTTTAAAAGTTGTCCAAAATCGTCATATGAGTACTCAAATCTACTTGAAATTTTGCGTAGATTACGAATCTGAAATAAAAAATAGGGGTTCTCATTTGAAGTAACGAAGTTATGTTGTGTCTGGGACACCCTGTATATCCAGGCGGATTTTAAACTACACCATCAAATTCTTTGATTTAAATTAAGGGGGGTTTACATTTAACTTTTTTTCGTAAAACCACTTTTTAACGCTCTCCCAGACGTATGCCGTGTGTTTCCGGACACCCTGTATATCGCACATCCCTAGCTACGCCCCTTTTAAGGACGAGATGACAGTAGGACGAGATTACATTGGACAAGAGGATTTCAATATTGATACAATTTTTTAAATACAGTCGAGTTTGGTTAATTCGAAACTCGATAATTCGAATTTTTCAGTAATTCGAACTTCTTAGCCTGTAACTTCGGTTATTCGAAAAAAATCCTGTGTATTTGGATACGCTCGATAATTCGAAATCATTTGTCTTGAAAAGAAAGAGTAAAACGTTCAATTATTCGAAATTTTTCCCTTCCTACGTTCTATAATTCGAATTTCAAGTTTTATCAGGAATAATTTTTTTCTGTGTCTATTAAAAATAAGAGTAAAAGTAGTATTTCGAAATTACTTTTTTCATAACATTCTGTAATTCGAATTTTCATTTGTTTTTTCTCTCTTCCAAAAGCGTTTGGTAATTCGAATCATTTTTTTCAGCCTCTCAATAATTTGAATATCTTGTTAATTCAAAAACTCAATAATTCGAAATTTTTTTGAGGTCCCTTGGATTTCGAATTATCGAGAGTCGACTGTATTATACTTTATCAATATAGAAATCAACTCATCCTAAAAATATCTGTAAACTAAAATATTAGTTAAAATTAAATCAAATGTAATCTCATCCGAAAGTATTCTCGTCCTACAGTCATCTCATCCTAAAACAGACGCACAAAAATTGCTGCGTCGGAGAAATGCGGCAGTATTCCAACTTGGTTTGTTTTTTTATTTTTGCGAAGATCGTTTTATGACAGAAGGGGGTTAATTTTTTTTCCTCTCGCGAGGATGTGCTCACCCTGTAGGCGAGCTCGGTACTCCCAAAAAGGAGTTTAAAAATTGCTAGGATGGAGTGCTGCCGCATTCCTCCGACGGCGAAGCAGCAATGAACAGTTTTTTGTGAGCTAGTTTTAGGACGAGATGACAGTAGGACGAGAATACTTTCAGATGAGATTACATTTGATTTAATTGTAACTAATATATTATTTTACAGATATTTTTAGGACGAGATGACAGTAGGACGAGAAGATTTCAATTTTAATAAAGCATAATATTAAAAAAATTGTATAAAAATTGATATCCACTTGTACGATGTCTTTTCATCCTACTGTCGTCGGGCGTAAAAAGGGGCGTAGCCTTTTTTAGGACGAGATGACAGTTTATATTTTTGTCATTTTCCATTAAGTTTAGGAGGAGAATACTTTAGGACAAAATGTAGGCACTCATAAAAAAAATTACTTGAGTAAAAGGTGTTATGACAGGAAAATCAATTGTCCCATTAATGACAGCCAAAGCGACCGAGTCCCCTCTTTCATATACAGCATCATACGGCGATTTAAAATAGCACATGGCGTACAATAAGCATCCCAGAGACTGAAATAACTTAATTTAAAAGGAAAAGAAAAAAAATTTATTTTACCCAAATATCTGTCCGCTGGTCGATCATACAGTAACTTTCAACATTAAAAAGTTCAGGAGCTCGATACGGCATTGAGCACCTTTCGCTCGCCAAATCTTGAAGTCGCTGAGCTTCGGTGCTTCCACGAACTTTCACACAGGCTGGGGCCACAGATCCTGTCATATTTTATTTAAAAAAGGTTCTTTTTTATATTCTTTTTTTTCATTACCAAGATCCATAATAACCGGAGTGTTGTCTACATCTAACAAAATGTTGGCAGGCTTGATATCTCGGTGAGCAAGTGCGACCGGCTTGGCATCATGGAATGCTTTGACACCTTCGCAGATTTGAATAAAAATTCGTAAAATTTCTTCCGCTCCTAAATGCTGTTTCGATTTACTTTTACTTTCCAAATAATAGGCCAAAGTCCCTCTCTAAAAAATCCAAAAAGATTATTTATAAACAGTATTATCATAAGGGCAAACCGAGAAATATGGTAGGAGAAGAAGGACTTGACTGGTAGTATTCTGAATAGGATGAGCACAGCCAGTAACTGAAGATTCAAGGCAGGGGATGATGTTGGGATGATCGAACATTTTATGATACTCGATTTCCTGCATGGCGTCTTTCTGATCCTCCCTCCCATGACAGACTATCTTCTTCACAGCATATCTTTTCCGATTTCTCGAATTCTCCACCAAATAAACAGTACTGAAACCTCTAAAAGCAATCTTAAGCCCGAAATACTCAAAAAAACACAACTTACCCTTGCCCCAGCTCTTCTAAAATATAATATTTACAATTATTCAACATAAGCTCATCTTTTGAGCAAAAACAGCCCATTTTTAAAATCATACTCAAACCTAAAGCGTTCATTTTTAATAAAAACTAAGATAAAATGTAGTTTAAGTCATGTAAACATTACGTAAGTTAAAGTTAGTTCAATATTGAAAATATGTTTGGAAAACTATAATCTGTCATGTTATCAAAAGTAACCTCAAGGCTGTTATAAGACAGGTGGAGTAACAGAACTACCATCTAATGAACTAAAAAAAAAGCTCGGAAAATTTTTTGTAAAAAAAAAACTTAGAAAATTTTTCGGCAAAAAAAAAATCGGAAAATTTTTCGGCAAAAAAAAACTTGGAAAATTTTTTGACAAAAAAACACTTAGAAAATTCCTTGAAAAAACTTAGAAAATTTTTCGGAAAAAAACTTCCTCTCCATTATACTTCCCCTCCCTTATACTTCCCCTCCCTTATACTTCCCCTTCCTTATACTTCCCCCTCCTTTATACTTCCCCCTCCGTTATACTTCCCCTGGCTACGGCAGATGGCATTTTGGAGCCGTCGGTGTACCAGACAGATTGAGCGTTTACCGGGCGGTATGCCCTCCATTCATCCCTGTCTGGAAAAATCACTTTAAAATTCCTTTCAAAGTGATACTCTTTGACTGCACAGTCTGATGGCATTCCCAGGTTGTCGTGGAGTTTAAGGCGGTATGATGGTTTTTAAGTGAGTTGCTTTGCAAATTTTTCGTTGTTAACAACGGATTTCGGTTTTTCCCTTTTATCTCGGAAACCGTCGCTCAAAACGAAAAAATGTCATAAGTAAACGTTGTAGGTACTGAAATTTACTACATAAAATATCTTATTAGTTTTTTTCGTCAGAGCAATACTTTAGGAGATATGGAAGTATTTAAGTTGGTTGCTTTGCAAATTTTTCGTTGTTAACAACGGTTTTCGGTTTTTCCCTTCTATCTCGGAAACCGTCGCTCAAAACGAAAAAACGTCTTAAGTAAAAGTCGTAGCTACGGAAATTTCCTACAAAAAAGACCTCATTGGTTTTTTTGTCAGAGCGATACTTAAGGAGATATGAGGGTTCTTAAGTGAGTTGCTTTGCAAATTTTTCGTTGTGAGCAACGGTTTTTGGTTTTTCCCTTCTATCTCGGAAACCGTCGCTCGAAACGAAAAAATGTTTTAAGTAAAAGTTGTAGGTACAAAGATTTCCTACAAAAATTGCTTTATTTATTATTTGCGTAAGAGCAATATTTAGGGAGTTATGAGGTTAAAACTAATAATCCTACAGAGCCTGTCTGAAAACTTAAAACCTTCATATCTCCTAAAATATTGCTCTGACGGAAAAAACTAATAAGGTATTTTATGTAGTAAATTTTCGTAGCTACAACCTTTACTTAAGACATTTTTTCGTTTTGAGCGACGGTTTCCAAGATAGAAGGGAAAAACCGAAAACCGTTGCTCACAACGAAATATGTACAAAGCAACCAACTTAAAACCCTCATATCCCCTTAAATGCCCCCTTATCCCTCAATAGCTTTTTAAGTTTTAAGTCCTTTTTAACACGTTCCAATTTTCGCTCTTTTTACTACCGTTCGTATTTTTAGTTCGGATTGTCTACTGCAATTGTTTTACCGATTTTTTATGTTTTCCACGGTTTTTGCATTTCTGGCCTCTTGATTACGTCCTAGGAGTTGTACAGAATCTTACTTCATTATCAGGAAGTTTGAATTGTCGTCGTTCCATTTAATTAATATGGATAAATCATTCAAGGAAGTATAAAAACGGCACTCCCACCGAGTAAGACCGTACGAAAGAAGAAAAAAAAAAGTGAAAACGAAAGCTGCCACACAGCAACAAACTCGTCTTGTCCTTCCCAGTTCCCTTTTTTAAACTTTCATCCGGTTTGTCGTTTTTCTTCGAAAAACGGACGACACTTCCCATACAAGGTTTTGAGAATTCCATCCATTTTGGACAAAAAAGAACGGTAGTTTTATAGTTCATCTTTTTTAAAAAACCGTACTTTACGAAAAGAAAGCTTCTGGTTTTTTTCTTAAAAAAATTTGAAATAATAAATGGGGTTTTCATAGTAGGAAGTTCTGTCCGTCGAATTTTTCGCATAGGTCAATAAGAGAGGAGAAAATGAAAGCAAGATAGGGGGCAGAAGTGGATCAGTGAGTATCAACTGCATTACTTTCCTTTTTTTGCTGTCGCCAGACGATTTATGATGGCTATCAAACAAATTAGATCATTAAAATAATTCTAACATTTTCTATCACTACGAGTTGCGAAATTGAAGGAAATACGGGCTCTTTGAGAAGTGAAAACTTACAGAACGGCTTGACAGCTCCGAAAACTCTCCGAAGACTCCAAAAACGTCCATTAGGATGTAGGAGGGGGAAGTATAAGTTAGGGGGAAGTATAACGGAGGGGAAGTAAACGAAGGGGGAAGTATAAGGAAGGGGAGATAACGGAAGGGGGAGATAACGGAAGGGGAAGTATAACGAAGGGGGAAGTATAAGGAAGGGGGAGATAACGGAGGGAGAAGTATAAGGAAGGGGAAGTATTAGGAAGGGGAAATATAAGGAAAGGGAAGTATAACGGAGGGGGAAGTTTTTTTTTTTCGAAAAATATTTCTAGTTTTTTTTTAATTTTCCGATTTTTTTTAAGCTTTCTAATTTTTTTTCAATTCTAGTTTTCTTCCGAAAAAATTTGTAAGTTTTTTTTTCAAGAAATTTTCGGTTTTTTGAAAAATTTTCCGTGTTTTTTTTTCAAAATATTGTAAGTTTTTGTTTTTTAAAAAATTTTCCGAGTTTTCTTTTTTAAATTTGCGCTATTTTTCCGACAAATTTTCTAAGTTCTTTTTTTTTTTGAAAAATTTTTTTAACATCAAGGTAGAAATAATGGGAATTTTGCCTAAGAGAGGTCCCTCTCGTTAGGCGTGGAAGTATGGAATTTCTCCCTAGTAAAATGATAATTAATGTAAAAAAAAATGCCAATTTTTTTAACACCAAAATTCTTAAGAAATATAAGGAGTATTTGGTGAAACTTTGGTTAAAATCGAACCAACGCGTTGCGCAACGGTTCGGCCGCAGCGAATTTTTTAACATTTCAAATTTTCGAAATTCAAAAATCGCCCTCGTTAGTTTCTTGATCACCGACTGAAGAATATTTGGTTTTGGAAAAAAAACTCGGAAAATTTAAAAAAAAAAAGCTTGGAATATTTTTTGATAAAAAAAACTTCCTCTCCGTTATACTTCCCCTCCCTTATACTTCCCCTCCCTTATACTTCCCCTCCCTTATAGCTCCCTCTCCTTTATACTTTACCTCCCTTATGCATCCCCCTCCGTTTTACTTTCGTTCTCTAATACTTCCCCCTCCGTTATACTTCCCCTCCCATATACTTCCCCCTCCGATGTACGTTCCCTCCGTTATAATATCCTGCCCTAAGGCCAATAAAAAAAAGGCGGATAAGGCCAACTGCGTTGCCTTAACTATTTTCTAATTTTAACGGAATTTCGACCACCAGTTGGTGAAATCGAAAAAAGGCCTTTGTGACATATTAGTTAACCAAAGGGCGAGAAACGTTTTTCTTCAATCCGAACGCATTCTTGGGTAAAAGTCAAGATTATTAAAACTCTTGAGAAACGAAGGTTCACTCCGGTCTCAACAGACAGAATGTCAATCGGCAGCGGAAGTCTCGAGACCGGTCATCCTATAACAAGTCCAGTTTTATACGATTTAAATAAAACTTTCACGCCTTTTTTACTTCAAATTACATTTTTTAAAGCCTTCTATTATCGGATGTTCAATAATGTTAAAGCATGAAAGTTTTAAGATTAGATAACAATGTATTCAGAAGAATAAAGAGCATTTTCATTCAGGACAGTATAACATTTTTAGAAAAGCGATTTCATAATTTCGCTTTTTTTTTCGAACCTTTTTTACGTTTTTTGAGGGTTAAATTGCGAAAAAACGTTCCTTTTCAATTGGGTTTCGCTTATTCAAGAATAATACAAACGCAGTTAATCACTGATGGCAAAAGGCTTGTCTTGGGAAATTCAACTTAAACTTTACTCGCAATAGACGATTTTTGGAAATCCGCCATTTTATAGTAAATTTTTTCCAATAACTTTTTAGCGAACCTATAGAACATCCAGAATAAAAGCTTAATTTAATACGAGATGGATACCTTTTGGAGTATTATGCAATTGTTAATAACGAGGCACTAATTTTATTATGCAAGGTACTTAATTAAGCGTAAGTTATGTGCTTTAGTTGAATGAATCTGTTCTGCTCAACAAGTGAACATCTATGGATAATCTTTAATAAAAAGAAAGGTAATTTGATGGTTTTTTTTTTTTTTTTTTTTTTTTGCAGTTTTCTAACGTTTACTGTCCCATCTTTCTTAAAAAGAAAAAAGAAGAAAGGACTTATGCAATTTCCGCCCGTGTATCTCGAATTACAGTTATTGAAAGTACGTAAAAAACAAAGTGTTCATCTGTGAAGTATTAAAAAACAAGGTGAAAGGTGGTGTTTGTTGGAAGCTCCTTCCCACCCAATTTTGTTGGCAAGTACCGCAGACGTTGAGCGAAAAGCGACGCCTTCCTTTGACTTATGAAATGGTTTTTCTGCTATGGAAACATTGGAAGACATCGATGCATTATTACACGGGACAAAAGATAAATTAGCTACATGTCAATACTCAAAAGAAAAAGAGACATAAAAGAGTAAAAACCATCAACAAGTGGATCCACGAGCCCGTCGGAACTTTTGTATTGCCCGAATCCGCCATTTTTGCGAAATTAAAAAACGATCGACTTTTTCAAGTTAACTGCAAAAGGCTCTGTGAAAATTTGGTGAATATTGGATGAAAATAGAGGCCTGAATTGGAAAGGACGGACGGCCGGCACCACAGACTCGGTAACGGAAAAAATGGCGGAGATATGTCTGTTTGAAATTTTAAAAACTGCACTGCGGCCGAACTGTCAGTCCGATTTTCACCTAGTACTCCTTATATTTATTAAGAATTTTTGGAGAAAAAAAAAGAGCTTCTATAAATTTTTTTAAAAATATTTATAGCAGGGAGAAATGTGACACTTTTACCAAGGGCGAGATCGACATCCCTCTGCTAGACGGCTCATTATTTCTACGTTGATACTTGAGTACGTTTAACAATTTTAGAAAAAAAAACATAAAAAATTTTTCAAAACAAAAAACTTTTAAAAAACTTCCCCCTCATTTCTTTATACTTCCCCCTCCGTTATACTTCCGCTCTTTAGAAAAAATTCCGCTCTTTTTTTTTTTTTAAATTTAAGGATTTTAAATTTTTGTTCCGTCAACAAAAAGGAAAAAAAAGTACTTACTATGTAGTTTGAAGAGCTTCCAACGAAAACTTCCTCAAAGAAGAAAAATATAAGAGGGGGAAGTATTAAAGAGCGGAAGTATAACGGAGGGGAAGTATAAAGAAGGGGAAGTATATAGGAGGGGGAAGTATAAAGGAGGGGGAAGTATAACGGAGGGAGAAGTATAAAGGATTGAGGTGGAAGTTTTTTTTATTCGAAAAATTTACCAAGTTTTTTTTTCTAAAATTTTTCAAGTATCAACGTAGAAATAATGAGCCGTCCAGCAGAGGGATGAAGATCTTGCCCTCGGTAAAAGTATCACATTTCTCCCTGCTATAAATATTTAAAAAAAATTGGTGAAAATCGACAGTTCAGCCGCAGTGCAGTTTTTAAAATTTCAAACAGACATATCTCCGCCATTTTTTCCTTTTACCGAGTCTGTGGTGCCGGCCGTCCGTCCTTCCCAATTCAGGGCCTCTCTTTTTATCGAATATTCACCAAATTTTCACAGAGCCTTTTGTAGTTAACTTGAAAAAGTCGTTTGTTTTTTTCCGCAAAAAATGGCGATTACATGCAATACAATAGGCAGTGTCTATCTTATTAAAACTTTCGAGATTGACCAAAAATTATGTTTAAAAAATTTCACCATTATTAACTATTACTAAAGTAGGTACTTAATTAGATTTATCGTCTAAACAATAGCCTACCCCCGCTGTCTTCCGGATTGGAAGCCAACGAAGTGGGGAAAGTCAACCGCCCCACCTTCCTCTCTTTCTTGAGCTCGACTATATATCCGATAGGGGAGGATTAAAGGCGCGCAATTTTATTCCAACATCCGTTACAAAATGAGGACCACATCTTTTATCTTATTACTGGTAAGAAAACATTTTATCTACAAGCAATAAGAAACAAATAAATTAAGGGGGAAGGATTAATGACCATAAATTCGCGCTTAAACAAAAGCCAGGCACTTGTCCCATGAAGTCCATCGTTGTTGACAGTTCGACTGCAGTACAGTTTTTAAAATTTCAAACATCATTTTTTCCTTTACCGAGTCTGTGGTGCTGGCCGTCCGTCCTTCCTAATTCAGGGCCTCTATTTTCATCCAATTTTCACAGAACCTCTCTTTTGTAGTTAACGTATAATTAAAACTGCGGGATCTCGATTTGCAATTTTAGGGACTGAATTTGCTTCAAAAATTATCATTAAGTAAACCTTGTCGAAATATTTACGATTTTAGTGTTTATTGCGTCCGTATTGATTGTTGATTTTCCTATCAAATAATAAATCAATAATAGAGAAAGAAATGACTGATAACGGGTATCTCACGACGCGTTTCGGCTTAAAAAGCCTCGTCAGGTGTGCTATTTTCTCTATCACAATCATTTCTATCTTTTCACTATGAACCTATCTCCCAGAGATACTTGTCCAAATAATTAAAATGCTTTTGTGCTCTTTTGGAAAAATTTGTTGGGAGCAAGAAATCCGATTCAGTCCAGTGTAAGAAGTAACAATCAAGCAGAAATTGTCTTTCCTGCAAATTTCATGTCAAATCGTCATACCTCTCAAGAAAATAAATAATTATTAATGAAATAAACTAACTTCAGATTTCTTTAAATTTTCATGTTTTGGTACCTAGAAATCAACAGTGAAGCCTTTTTCAATGGCACCTAGGTTGGAAAAAATTAAAGAAACCAAATTCCAAAGACTTCAGATTTGCCAATAAGGGGGAAAAAGCTAATTTTTCGCGAGTCCTGACCGCTTTCGCAATGCAGGCTTTTTAAATTTAAATAAGTATCGAGAAATAATTCGAAAAAATGAAAGCCTTAGTCAGGCTACTCAAAACGGGGGTAAATAGCCCAAATTTCTGGCTACTAAAAAAAAACTTACCTCCGAAAGACCCTCACCCAAAAACTTGAGATGGAGGGTAATACAATATCTTCTCTTATCGAAAGTAAAAATTATAAACGTATGAAAGTAAAAAGAGAACTCGGGCGTGGGTAATCGCAAATGATTTCTTACCTCCCACGAGTTTTCAACTTTTCTCCTCACCTTCACAGCTCCCAGTTGCCGGACGGCCGGCCGGAACCACAGACAAAGTTGAGATCGGTAAAGATCAATATTCGATTTGACCCACCGGGGTCTGGAAGACCCCTCCCCAAAAACCCGACGTCGAGGGTATCGCAATAACTTCTTTAAGGAAGTTAAAAAATTAAGTAGTTTAGTAAAGTCCCCGCGAAACTAGAGTAGTAAAAGGTGGATTTTTAAAACTCAGAAATGAATCGGTAGTTACTCTACGCACTGAAAAATTCCCGATATTTTTGCATTTTCTAAAAAAAAAAGCTTAAGATTTTCAAGGAAATCATGACATTTGGTGATAAAAATTGCGACCGCGTCAGTCCCAGAAAAAAAACAGATGTGGAGGGTATCACAATAACTTTAAAGAAGTTAACGGATGTATTGATGGAATCCCCCCCCCCCCCCCCCAAATCGCGACATTTTTTTTTCTAATCCATTGTTAACTAACCAACTTAGATTAACCGGAAGAGAAAGTGAGAAAAAAAAATCATGTGTGGCCATCAAAAAAGTGGAAGCAATAAAAAAAGATTCCTCTTCAAAATTAGAAAAATGAAGGAAGCAAAAAAATAGCAGAAAGAAAGTAAACCCGCGGTTTTTTTTAAAAAACAAGCCGTTTAAGCAAAAAAGTAAACATAGCCACTTGTATAATAGTACTGTATAAAAAAATAAAAACTGAAAAAACGTAAATGAAGAGTAATATAATAATTTCACTTCAAAGAAGTTAATCTCCGAATCTTTTCATGGCTTTAATTTATTTTTTGAATTTCGATTAAGAAGTAAAAAATTTCGTCAGTAGTTTGCATAAAAGACAGTTTGATGGACTCGGCGTACAATGGTTTATAGAAAACGTACTTTTCAATTAGTTTTATTACACAACGATAAAAATGACAATAGAAATGGGATTCCATCACGAAAGAAGGAAGAAGGACCGCTTTGCCATTTACAACCAGTTCCAGATGAAACGGAAAGTTTACACGTGTGAAAGCCACGTGAAGAAAGCTGAATGCTTCCGTTTCTGGGATCAAAGCTAGTTTCGCGTTTGTGCCCTTCACGATTATTAAACTGTTTTTATGGAGACAATGAAAGGAAGCTTTTAAACGTTTTTAAAAGTAGACGTTTATGCAAAAGATCAATTGCGCATGAGAATGATTTACTTTCACCTTCACGAAGATACTTGAGGGAGATAAATTTTTTGTTTGTTTGCGAGCTTCCTTCCTGGCGCATTCCACGTCTCTTTCGAAGGAAAATCTTTTACCAGTTGGGTCGTTAAACGAGGGTTGTTGCGATACTTCCGATATATCGGAATATCGATATTTGCGATATTTGTACCGATATTTTCCTTCCGATATCGGTTCATCCGACATTTTCCTTCCGATATATCGTTTCATCCGACATTTTCCTTCCGATATATCGGTTCATCCGTTATTTTCCTTCCGATATATCGGTTCATGCGATATTTTCCTTCCGATATATCGGTTCATCAGATAGTTTCCTTCCGATATATCGGTTCATCAGATAGTTTCCTTCCGATATATCGGTTCATCCGATATTTCCTTCCGATATATCGGTTCATCCGATATTTTCCTTCCGATATATCGGTTCATCCGATATTTTTTTTCCGATATGTCGGTTCATCCGATATTTTCCTTCCGATATATCGGTTCATCCGATATTACGAAAATTGCCAGATAACAAGGAATTTTCTGTTTCTATTTTAATCCTAGTTTGCATGCGTAAAGTAAAATTAATTATTAATTTTGCTATTTTTATCAGGTGGTGTGCAGCGTTTATGCGGTGGATGTGGAGACGGACAATAAGGCGACGGAAAGTAAAACGAGTTCAGTCGTCGCCGCTAAAGAGGAGAAGGGGAAGACGGAAAAAAGGGCCCCGCTTGTTATGACTACGGTACCCGGTGAAATGAAGTATTCACAGGAGGTCAAATACATGCCCGACTTAAAACTCACCAGTCGCGTTAAACGTCATAAACTCAGGAAGACAAGAGGCGAAATATGGAGAAAAGAGCCCCAGTATTATTTACCGACTCCGGCCCCGAAGCCGCAGTATATTTATTACACACAACCACAACCTCAGATGCAGCACCCGATGGTTTTGATGTTCGCCGTCCCTCACCCTTCAGGACAATTTTTAATGTTGCTTCCGCTCACAATTTCATCCATCCGATGTACCTTCGACCCCAATCCCTCAGAACATTCAGTATCAACCACAATACTCTTCCCAACCGGCCCACCGCCTTTGTCACAATCTGCAGGATTCGCAGCTCAGCAGCAGCTCGTCTATTCCGGACCGTACCAAAACTCTCCCCTCCCTAAACAATAATTTTAATTAATAATACTTGTAAGAATAAAGAAAGAAGCTGCAATAAATGGATATCATTTTAACTTCCTTAAAGAAGTTATTGTGATCTCAACTTTGTCTGTGGTTCCGGCCGGCCGTCCGTAGCATTTTTTTCCGGAACACTTTACGGCCACAGTTTTCATCCGATTTCACCAAATTTCTTTAGCCGGTGAACAAGAATGCAACGAGGGCGATTTTTGAATTTCGAAAAAATGGCGGAGATATGTCTGTTTGAAATTTTAAAAAACTCGCTGCGGCCGAACCGTTGGTCCGATTTTCACCAAATTTTCACCAATTACTCCTCATATTTTTTAAGAATTTTTGGTGTAAAAAAATTGTTAATTATCATTTTAGTAGGGAGAAATTTCATACTTCTACCCTTTACGAGAGGCACATCCCTAGGCCAAAGAGCCCATTATTTCTACCTTGACACTTGGAAAAATTTTCGAAAAAAAGAACTAAGAAAATAAAATTAAACAAAAAAACCGGAAAATTTTTCGGAAAAAAAATTTTTAACAAAAAAAAAACTTAGAAAATTTTGCGAAAAAAAACCCCGGAAAAAACAAAACTCGGATAATTTTTCAAAAACAAACTTAGAAAATTTTTCGAAAAAACAAACTTGGAAAATTCTCCTTTATACTTTCCCTCCCTTATACATCCCCTTCCGTTATACTTTCTTTCCCTTATACTTCACCCTCTGTTAACCCCTCACTTAAACTTCCCCTCCCATATACTTCCCCTACGTTTTACTTCCCCCTCCTTCTTCTTTATACTTCGTTATTCTTCTCTTTAAGTTTTCGTTGGAAGCTCTTCAAACCAGTAAGTACTTTTTTTAGTAGGGAGAAATTTCATACTTCTACGCATTACGAGAGGCACATCGCTAGGCCAAAGAGCCCATTATTTCTACCTTGACACTAAGAAAATTTTCAAAAAAAAAAAAAAAAAAAAAAAAAAAAAAAAAAAAAAAAAAAAAAAAAAAAAAAAAAAAAAAAAAAGGAAAACCCGGAAAATTTTGTAGAAAAAAAAATTTAAAAATTTTTCGGAAAAAAAAAAAAAGGAAAGAAAAACCTGGAAAATTAAAAAAAAAAAATATGGTTATAAAATTAAAAAAAAAAAACGGAATATGGTTATAAAAAAAACTCGGAAAATTTTTCAAAAATAAATAAAACTTCCCCTTCCTTATTCTTCCCCTCCCTTCGTTATACTTTCGTTCCCTTATACTTCCCCCTCCTATCTTGTTACTTCTCTTTAAGGAAGCTTTCGTTGGAAGCTCTTCAAACCAGTACTTTACTTTTTGGGAGCCTTTTTCAGCTCGCCCTACCCAAAAGCCACCACTGATAAACCGGTGGAACTGCTGTTTTTCTTCTTACATTGGCTCATTTGGATCTATCGTTATAATTAAAAGAACATAAAACTTTATTTTTAAATGAAATTAATAACAAGTTACAACTTCATATTTCAATGCATATTTTACAGTATGTGTTTTCAGTTTCATTTTTCTGGATAAAAGCGTTGATTTAGCGTCGGCCACTTTTTGGTATTTGACGATCTCGGTTTCGATTCTTGACGTTAGCCACCTCGTAGAAATTACTTCCGGTTTTCCTTCTTTTCATTTTCCTCATGATCCTTCTTCTTTCTTTACTTGTCAAATCATGATTTATGTTGTCTTCTTCTTCATCGTCTTCTTCTTCAGTTTCGAATTCGTCGCTGGTTTCTTCTTCTTCTCGAATGACCTTTTTACCTTTTCTTTCTTCTCTTTCAAATCGATCGGCTCCAGAAGATCTTCTTCTCCAGGGAATTCAGGGCCGACACGAATCTTACTTAGGTCTTGAACCAAATCAAAGTTATTCATGATTGATTTGGTTTTTTCGTTTACTTCTTTTGATTTGGGGACTTCGAATCCAGCCGGAGGTGTGTAGTAAGGTAATTTACCTCTTTGCCAATCATTTAATATCATTCTAGAAACAATATGCACATCAGGTTCTCCTCCTTTAAGAAGTTTTCCAGTTTTTTCTGCAATCTGACGTAAAAAGTCCATATCGTCTTCCCAATCTTTAATCCCATATGTGCGACAAATATATTCTTTTTTGACTTTCTCAAGAAGCGGGGTGATATACTGCTCAGGGTCACAGACATTTTCCACCCGAACTATCCCCTTCAGGACTTTTTCAGCATCACTTTCAGATTCTCCAGTAGCATAAATAACACCGGGGCAATCAATCAGGTAAATTCGGCGCATCAAAGTTACATATTGCCAAACTTTGGTTTCTCCGGCGATAGGTGCAACTTTGCAGACTTTCTTCGATCTTAAGGCATTTATGACAGAACTTTTGCCGACATTAGGATATCCGACTAAGCCCACACTTATCTGTTTGCGGTCAGCATGTAATTTGGAAAATTGACGCAGTAAATTTATAAGCGAGCCTTTTCCAAAAGGGTGAGTTAATGAAGCGTGGAAGGCAATAGTTGGATATTCAGATGATAAAATGGCTATCCATCTTTGTGTAACCCATGTGGGAACTAAATCAACTTTGTTTAGTATAAAAACAAGATGTTTATGAGGTTTATTTTCACGTAGGAACTGTTCTACGTAGTGAGAGCGGGTCCCTAAGGGATCTCTGGCGTCTAAAACCATCAACAGGATATCTGAAGAATCAATAACTTTGAATAATTCATTCCAGATTCTTTTGCTTTGTCCGGCACCCATGACCCATTCTTTGGCCATCCTTTTTTCTCCGGTGTCTTCTTTTACTATATCGTAGTCTTCATCATTTTTGTAATTTTCATTTTCAGTTTTGATAACTTCTGAAAGATGCTTCTCATCTTTAAATCTTAAGCTGGGTCTTTTCCTGATTTTTTTGGCTCCGAATGTCGATTCGAAGGGTTCCGTGTCGAGAAGGTGGACTCTGGAATGTTTACTTTTTTCGTTGAGAAGAGTTATGGGGAGTTGTGTTGGTTTCATGACGACGTCGTAGGGGTTCTTTAAGGCTCGCCCGATTTCATCTTGGAAATTCTGCAAAGCATTTTGGCTAATAACGCGGGAGTTATCAAACCATTTTCTGTTGGGTTCAACACGTGCGACTGTGCCTGAGGAAACCCAACCCTGGAAAGGGGCCGGGCGGACGATTTTACCCTTGGAATTCCGAACAGCTTTGAAGTTTCTGTACATTTGAAGGCGTTTTATCGTCCCTTTTGACCTCGCTTTGGAAACGCCTTTTAATCCGTCAGAACTCCTCTCGGGATTCATACTGTGCTTGGAGCGGTTAATCCCTTGAACCTTGGGAGCGCCGCTCCTCGAACTTGTCTTCGCCATCTTTCTGAAATAGAAGAAAAAAAAATCAGTTAGAGGAAAAATCAAGCCTTTAAAGCTCCATTTTTTAGTCTATAAAATAGAGGATGTTTTCATTTTTATCAATACCCGTACAAAATAAAAAAGTGTATATTTGTCGACATAATGCATTTGAGCATAAAATAGCAGAAATCGCGTTACCGTTCACCATAAAAAGTCTGCAACTCAACATAAAGACAATAGTCGAAAACGTTCACCATAATGCATTTGAACATGATACATCGCACCATAAAGAAATTTAACACTTGATGTTTTGAAATAAAATTTGTCATTTCAACATAACGCAGAACATAAAGGAAACTTTCATTTTAAAGATGTCGTTTCACCATAAAACTGTTTTAGTCGTTCAGGCATAATACATCTTACCATAAAACTAGGGACAGCCAAAGAGCCTATTTTTGCCTTTAAAAACGTGAATATGGCGAGACGTCAAAAACCTTAAAACTTGACAGTTCACCATAATGCTTTTAAGAGAGTTATGTTCAATTGCATTATGGTGAACTACAGATTTTTTCTGCATTATATTAGGGTGAAATGCATTTTGATGAATGATGTTCTCCCGAAATGCATAAGCACCAATCGTACAGGCTGCACAACGCGCTGAAGTGGGACTGCTAGCATAATAAGGTGCTGATCTAGGACTTTTAACCCTTGGGCGCTGAAACGGGACACGCTGTATCGGGGCTACACCAAAAACAGGACGTAAATCCCTAAACAGGCAAAAAACTCTGAAAGATTGCAATGTAGGAAGAAGGAACATCTTTGCTTCTGAGAATATTTGCAGAAAATTGTGGCTAATATGTGCAGGAAAAGCTAGTGAGGGCTGGATGGAGGATCCTCTCCCCAAAACCAGATATGGTAATCCAATAATTTCTCATTACAAAAAAATTTGGTCAAATTCAAGCTAAAATCCCTTAAAAGTCAATCTTAAGAAGCTGTTAACGCTTAGAATACAAGCTTAATGAGCTGAAATAGCCATGAGTCTTGCAGAACTTGCTTAAAAGTTATAATCATGTCTTCAAGCTTCTTCCTAGGATTATCCTTCTATTAGTTTTTTACACACAGAGAATATTTTTTGTAAGACAATGTCTTCCTTCGCTAAGTTTAGACAGTTTTAAACTAAAAAAATGAAAAATGACATTCTACGTTCATTTTTCAAGCGTATTTAAGGGTGTTTAAATTTGAAAAATATACTTTCTCCCTTTTTCACCAAGAGGCAATCTAACTATTTATACTGAGCCTGCAAAATACATACATTAATGCAGAATAGAAAATTTTATATTACCAGTTTTTTTGGGCACAACTTAAAAGATTAAGAAGAAATTAATATTACACGTGCTAAGAAATGAAAACAAATTAAAAAGAAGAAGGTTGAATGTTGGTTACAGGAGGTTGTTACAACAATGTTGCCAACATGCAAAATTCCCCTTTTGAGTGTGCTTGGGATTTAATGATTGAAGAACTCTCTTTATTTTGCAACATTAAACTGTTATATGAGGTTGTCTGTGGTGCCGGCCACCTCCAGATTTTTCACTTCAGATTTGCACACTTCCCGGCCGAAATTTTTAACCCAATTTTCAACTTTTCACAATCTTTTCTATTTGTAGATAGGTCTTTTGAAGATGAAAAAACTTTGAGAGAAGAATTAGTATTACAATCGCTGAAGATGGATCCGATTACATACGGATAAACGTAGAGTTTTCTTTCGTTTTCCTGATAAGAACGAGAGAAAATACATAGTTACTGCGGTATACATTTCCGCAAGGCCGAAACGTTTGCGTGTTTAGCATCCTCCTTGCCGCAGGCACCGTTGAAGGAGGTGGAGAAAGAAAAGAACTAGTCTGGAGCTCGCCCCGACGGGAACTTCCTTAAATAGAAGAAATACTATAGGGGGGGGGGGGGGAGGATGTATAAGGGAGGGGAAGTATAACGGAGGGGGAAGTATAACGGAGGGAAGTATAAGGAAGGAAGAAGTATGTATAACGGAGGAAAAAGTATAACGGAGGGGAAGTATATCGGAGGGAGAAGTTTTTTTTTAAATTGTCTAACTTTTTTTTGAAAAATTTTTAAGTTTTTTTTTCGAAAATTTTTTTAAGTATCAGTATGAAATTTCTCCCTACTAAAATGATAATTAACCATTTTTTTACACCAAAAATTCTTAAAAAATATAAGGAGTAATTGGTGAAAATTTGGTGAAAATCGGACCACCGGTTCCGCCTCAGCGAATTTTTTAAAATTTCAAACAGACATATCTCCGCCATTTTTTCGAAATTCAAAAATCACCATTGATTCATAATTGCTCTCCGGCTAAAGAAATTTGTGTGAAAATCGGATGAAAACTGTGGCCGTAAAGTGTTCCGGAAAAAATGCTACGGCCGGCCGGCACCACCGACGATGTTAAGATCGGTAAAGATCAATATTCGATTTGACCCTACGGGGTCTGGAAGACCCATCCCGAAAAACCCGACGTCGAGGGTATCACAATAACTTCTTTAAGGAAGTTAAAAAAACCGATTCTCAAACCCCTACTAAGAACTACGGACGGCCGGACAGACAGACAAAGTTTAGATCGATATAGATCCATAATCGATTTGATCCTACAAGGCGTACAAGACCCTTCCTGAAAAACCCGAAATGTAGGGTAAAACTATAACTTCTTTAAGTTGTCTTCGGGTATAATATGCCAAGTGTTTGATATAAAATATTAGCATTCATAATCCTTAATTATGGAATAAGTTCGCAAAATCGATCAAAAAGTAAAAGTCATCAGTTGTAACTTTTTTTCCCCCGCTTGTTAGGCGATAAGTGATGAGTTTCGCCGTAATAATCATCGCTTACCACTTATTCGCTTCTTGAATTTTCTTCGGATGCTAATCACACAAAAAAAGCAAAAGTGAAAGAAAAGATCGTGAAAAAATCTGACCTATCGGGGTCAAACATTCTCCGTACTCTTCATTCCGAATCCGTATTTCACGTAACTCGACTCAAATTACTTATTTTTATGTGTAAACTTCGTTATGTAAAAATTTGCTCTTTGTAAAAAACACCCCGCCTCGCAAAAATCCTTTTACTGCAGCCAGAAAAAGTTGTGATATCAACTTCCCCTCCGATGTACACTGAGCGCCTCCTGTTTCAAAGCTCCCCTTGGTGGCGTCCCGAAATGCATTTTATCGGTGATAACATTTTAAAAGTGAGGGAGGAAGCCTCAAGAGCCAGCATCTTTTCAAAAAAATGGGGGATTTCAGAGTAATCGATAACTTATCTAACTAATCAGAAATCACTGATTAATATATTACACACCTGTAAACAAGCATTTCCAAGGGGAGCTTTGAAAACGGGAGCACGGGCATCTCTTTGGCCTTAACAGCGAAACCGTGAAAAATCTGATTTTTTTTTTTGTGACAATAGGTTCCTTAATTATGATTACACGCATAAAATTAACATGAAAAAAAAAAAAAACTTTTTTTGTCCATTTCTGGATTCTGCTTTCTAGCTCGTCCTTGCTACATAAAAAATGCTTTCTCCGAAGGATAACCCGAGCGGATTGCGTAAGCGTGGAGGTCGAATCCTTTGCTTTCATCTTAATAACTCGGTTCTAAAAGCGCCTGCGATACATCGGACGGGCCCGGATGACCTTTTAACATCGTCGGACGTTAATCCCGATCTGAAATTTCACCTGTCCGTCGAATTGTGAGAGAGTTTTTAATTTTTCTCATAGTTTATACAAATTGAACTTCTAGTGACATAATCTGAACAAAGAAAGCGACGTATAGACGAAAAAAAAATCTCCGGACAATGGTAAACAATTTACTTTTTTTATTTCGTTGCAAATCCCGACTTTCCCATTTCTCACGGCATGTGTTCCTCGGGAAAAAAATCACTGCGAGAGGAGTGACTCGACCTTGTTGCCGAAAAAAATCAAGTTCAACGTTTCGTAACAGCTTCGTGTCCACCTGAGAAAGAAACCGTTTTACTTTCTTCCGACAATGATAACAATCGAGTCCTTTTTTGTATGCACGCCCTGTTCAAAGAACTATTTTTACATCTCAAAATATCAAATATTTCAAAGAAAGTGACGTTTACACACGTGGAGCAAAGGAGACCTTCTTTAAGGTATCCTTTTGTTAAGGAAAGGAGAGTTTTTGGGTTCACCTAAATATGGAGAAGGAAAAAATCTATTGTGGGGCGTTATAATTAAATTTCTAATTTGTTAACATAATATCGAAAATCATTACATTATGTAAAATACAAAGTTAATGAGATCCATTGTCTTTTGAAAATCACGTAACGCCTATAAATTCTTAGTCATAGTTTATAATTGATAACTAAATGACTTGTTTATCATTAAATAATTAATTTTAACCCTTAATTTAAAAAAAAATTTAATTTAAAAAAAATACTGCAGTAACTTATCTAGAAAATCTACTTTTAAGCAATTTATTTTTCAACGAAAAAAATCACACAAAGTTGACATCGGTAAAGATTAATATTCGATTTGACCCTATGGGGTCTGGAAGACCCTTCCCCAAAAACCCGACGTGGAGGGTATCACAAAATAAGGATTCAATATAAGGAGTATTTGGTGAAGATTGGGCCAATCGTACTCGGCAGATAAGATTTAGGGCACACTACATTCCCACCAGTCGGATATAAGGAATATTTGGTGAAAATTTGGTGAAGATTCGGCCAATCGTACTCGGCAGATAAGATTTAGAGCACACTAAATTCCCACCAGTCGGATATAAGGAATATTTGGTGAAGATTCGGCCAATCGTAGGCACTCGGCAGATAAGATTTAGGGCACACTACATTCCCACCAATGGGATATAAGGTGTATTTGGTAAAAATTTGGTGAAGATTAGGCCAATCGTACTCGGTAGATAAGATTTAGCGCACACTACATTCCCACCAGTCGGATGTAAGGAGTATTTGGAGAAAATTTGGTGAAGATTGGGCCAATTGTACTCGGCAGATAAGATTTAGGGCACACTACATTCCCACCAGTCGGATGTAAGGAGTATTTGGTGAAAATTTGGTGAAGATTGGGCCAATCGTACTCGGTAGAAAAGATTCAGGACACACTACATTCCCAACCGTCGGATATAAGGAGTATTTGGTGAAAATATGGTGAATATTGGGCCAATCGTACTCGGTAGATAAGATAAGGGCATACTGCATTCCCATCAGTCGGATGTAAGGAGTAATTGGTGAAAATTTGGTGACAATTAGGCCAATCGTACTCGGTAGATATGATAAGGGCTCACTAAATTCCCACCAGTCTGATATAAGAAGTATTTGGTGAAAATTGGGCAAATCGTACTCGGTAGATAAGATTTAGGGCACACTACATTCCCACCAGTCGAATATGAGGATATTTGGTGAAAATTTGGTGAAGATTGGGCCAATCGTACTCGGTAGATAAGATAAGGGCACACTACATTCCCATCAGTCGGATATAAGGAGTAATTGGTGAAAATTTGGTGACAATTAGGCCAATCGTACTCGGTAGATATGATAAGGGCTCACTAAATTCCCACCAGTCTGATATAAGAAGTATTTGGTGAAAATTGGGCAAATCGTACTCGGTAGATAAGATTTAGGGCACACTACATTCCCACCAATCGGATATAAGGAGTATTTGGTGAAAATTTGATGAAGGTTGGGCGAATCGTACTCGGTAGATAAGATTTAGAGCACACTCCATTCCCACCAGTCGGACCTAAGTTCAAATTTCCCGTTTTTTTTATTTTATTTTTTAAAATTTGAATATAAAAGAGAGAGATTAGTGGTTCCGTAACGACTCGGAAATTTTGTATAGGAGGCGTCGAAAATGTCACGAGTCCTACGGGAGTATTAGAATTCTTTGGAAAGTTGAATTGGGATTAAGTTCGCAACCTACAGACATAGTACGCGACGTGAATTCTATATTGAACATACGGAACCGGTCAAAGGAGGTCCCTTAGTGTCCCTTAATGAAGTATCCCTTAGAAGGTCCCTTAATGTTAGGAAAGTGTCCCTTAATGAAGTGTCCCTTAATGTTAGGAAAGCGACCCTTAATGAAGTGTCCCTTAGTGTCCCTTGATGAAGTGTCCCTTAGAAGGTCCCTTAATGTTAGGAAAGCGTCCCTTAATGATGTGCCCCTTAGTGTCCCTTAGAAGGTCCCTTAATGTTAGGAAAGCGTCGCTTTAATGAAGTGTCCCTTAATGATGTGTCCCTTAGTGTCCCTTAGAAGGTCCCTAAATGTTAGGAAAGCGTCCCTTAATGTAAGGAAAGCGTCCCTTAATGTAAGGAAAGCGTCCCTTAATGTTAGGAAAGCGTCCCTTATTGAAGTGTCCCTTAGTGTCCCTTAGAAGGTCCCTTAATGTTAGGAAAGCGTCCCTTAATGAAGTGTCCCTTAATGAAGTGTCCCTTAATGAAGTGTCCCTTAATGAAGTGTCCCTTAATGAAGTGTCCCTTAATGAAGTGTCCCTTAATGAAGTGTCCCTTAATGAAGTGTCCCTTAATGAAGTGTCCCTTAGAAGGTCCCTTAGAAGGTCCCTTAATGTTAGGAAAGCGTCCCTTATTGAAGTGTCCCTTAGTGTCCCTTAGAAGGTCCCTTAATGTTAGGAAAGCGTCCCTTAATGAAGTTTCCTTAGTGTCCGTTAGAAGGTCCCTTAATGATAGGAAAGTGTCCCTTAATGAAGTGTCCCTTAATGTTAGGAAAGCGACCCTTAATGAAGTGTCCCTTAGTGTCCCTTGATGAAGTGTCCCTTAGAAGGTCCCTTAATGTTAGGAAAGCGTCCCTTAATGATGTGCCCCTTAGTGTCCCTTAGAAGGTCCCTTAATGTTAGGAAAGCGTCGCTTTAATGAAGTGTCCCTTAATGATGTGTCCCTTAGTGTCCCTTAGAAGGTCCCTAAATGTTAGGAAAGCGTCCCTTAATGTAAGGAAAGCGTCCCTTAATGTAAGGAAAGCGTCCCTTAATGTTAGGAAAGCGTCCCTTATTGAAGTGTCCCTTAGTGTCCCTTAGAAGGTCCCTTAATGTTAGGAAAGCGTCCCTTAATGAAGTGTCCCTTAATGAAGTGTCCCTTAATGAAGTGTCCCTTAATGAAGTGTCCCTTAATGAAGTGTCCCTTAATGAAGTGTCCCTTAATGAAGTGTCCCTTAATGAAGTGTCCCTTAGAAGGTCCCTTAATGTTAGGAAAGCGTCCCTTATTGAAGTGTCCCTTAGTGTCCCTTAGAAGGTCCCTTAATGTTAGGAAAGCGTCCCTTAATGAAGTTTCCTAAGTGTCCGTTAGAAGGTCCCTTAATGATAGGAAAGCCTCCCTTAAGTCTCTGACTATTCTGAGCATCCTGAAAACGCAGGGACTTCCCAGAGTGAGAATCGAATGCTCGACCTTTGTATTCCCAGTTTCATGTAATTATTGCCACAGGGAGAGTCATGAAAAAACTGCCAACGACGGCGGAATTTTTTAATTTTTTTTCTTCTGTTATTTCTTAGTCTAAGTTATAAATAAAAGAAGAATTCCCGTTTCCGTCAAATGATTAAAAGTGAAACTCGGTCGTCTTCTTGCGGATGTTCGAGTCGTACGAAGCCGCCCAGAGATCCTCAGAGGTTCGCCCGCCTGGTACTTTCACCGGTCATCGCTGACCACTTGTGCAACACATTTGCACCGAGGGCTCCTACGATATGTCACCCGATAACCGTGCTTTTATGGCATATTACTTAATCGTAATAAAACATCTGGAAACAATTTTTTCTACCTGTCTGACATTTTCAGACGTTCGCTTCCTAAGGATTCTTCCTTATTTTTTTATAAACTAAAAAAATCTCAGATAATCTTTGGATTCATCAAACCCGGATGATTAAAAAATTTTAAACCAAGTGCAAGAAATTTGTATACCCCGAAGATAAAAGGTGAAGGTGCAAAAACGTAGAATTAGCCTCAAGACCTGCCATTAAGAACGTAAACTCTCGTTTTTTTCACCTTTCCTTAATTTTTAGTCTAAGTTATTTGAAAGTGAATTCCTTACTTTAAAAAAAGCGAATAATTTACATAAAATGTTAAGAAACAAAGCATTCGGAAAAATATTTTACTGAGATTTTGGCGTTTTTAGTCCACTTTTTAGAAGCAAGTTATTGTTACCCCCCCCCCCCCCCCCCCCCATAATTTTGAGCGTAGATTACGAATTTCAAAACGGTTTTTCGATTGCGCATGCGCAGAACGTTCGGAACGCATAGTTTTCCTTAAAATGGCCAAAACCTCCTTAACTTAAATTGGAACCCTTATTTTTGATTGCAGATTCAGATTCTTCGGGCAATTTCACGTAGAATGCAGTCTTGATGATTTTTTTCTTAGCTTGTTTTTTATTCAAAATAAGTAAAAAATGATGAGATCATTGCGACATTGCTTTCATTTTTTAAGCTGTAACGATGACCGCAGCAATTTTACGTTGAGGTTAACGAAATATATGGTATTTAGCACTTTTTTAAAAATCGGCCCTGTAGTTTTGGTACTTTGCTTAGGGCCTAAACTACAAAATCCACAATATCTCGTTCACTGTTCTACCAACTTCGATATTGTTGATTCGTGGATAAGAATGGTGGAAAGTAGATTTTGAACAGCTGGACGCAATAGATTTGATTCGCTTGTGACATCATAATATTTGGTTTTATCCGGGACATCTTATGGTCAGACTAGTGATCAGAGAAACCGTCGGAAAATAATTAAAAATTGAAAAGGGAATAACTACCAAATACGGAAACCACAATTGCAAGTTATAGGGAGTTGAAAAAAAATCTAAAATTCCAAATAAGACAAAAGATTCGACTTTTGCCACTTTCTTACTTTCTCACGGCACCGAAATGACACATTAGCGACTTAGAATTAATTCAATCCGCTGTTGTTTCTCTCCGATTTCCGCCCCGTTTCCGCCACATAATGAGCGCGAACCTTTACAAATTTTCTCCTGCATAACCAGAAAATCTAAACAGTTTTTTTACCCTCCTTCTTGATATAAACGTGGATAATCTCTTTTTCAAGGATCTCGTAATGTGTTAAAACCGCAAATTGGTCAGCCTCTGTTTGGAAGTTAACGGACATTTTTCGTCAAGTCTAAATAAGGCACTGAGAAAAATTAGACTGAAAGCTTAAGAAAAACCGCAATTTTCACACTTCCTCAATTTTTATCTGAAGCCAGTGTTGTGTAGTAAGAAACCTTATATTTATTACTTGGTTAATAACCGGGGAAACTTCCGTTAATGCAATAGGTTTGATCTCTATGGGGTTCCACCCTTTCCTAAAAATCGGACGTAATAGGATAATACATTAGCTTTGTTCCAACCTCAGTTTGAAACTCCTGGAGCATGCGCAGACGGATTCGGACGTTAAATTAGACGTCGTTCTAATCGTTTTTCCGTCAAATCTGAAGTCATATGACTTTGTCGTCCAAATCCTTCTGCTCATGCTCCAGGAGTTTGAAACTGCTATTTACTTTGTTCCAACCGTAGTTTGAAACTGGTTTGAAACTCTTGGAGCATGCGCAGAAGGATTTGGACGTCATATTGACGTCGTTAAATTAGTTTTTCCGTCAAATCTGAAGTCATATTTAACGTGCAGATCCTTTTGCGCATGTTCCAGGAGTTTCAAATCAGTTTCAAACTTCGGTTGGAACAAAGCTGTAGAACAACAGTAAATAGTAAACAAAAATGAAAGACTGAAAGTGAATTTTTCAAGCTCTTGACTGCTGTTGCTCAATCTTTAGGTTCGTGCTTTGTTCCAACCGCAGTTTGAAACTGGTTTGAAACTCTTGGAGCATGCGCAGAAGGATTTGGATGTCATATTGACGTCGATTAGTTTTTCCGTCAAATCTGAAGTCATATTTAACGTGCAGATCCTTTTGCGCATGTTCCAGGAGTTTCAAATCAGTTTCAAACTGCGGTTGGAACAAAGCTGTAGAAAAACAGTAAATAGTAAACAAAAAATGAAAGACTGAAAGTGAATTTTTCAAGCTCGTGACTGCTGTTGCTCAATCTTTAGGTTCGAAGTGATTTTTGAAATTGATCGACTTTGTTTAGTTTGGAAGGGCCTGAAGATGAGCCTCTTTAAAATCCTTTCACCCACAATTAAATTGGCTACCTTTCTTTTACTGTCTCTTCAATTTCCTTTATTAGAAAGGTTTTCGGGTGTCTTATTTTATTTTATTATAAAAAACAAAATCAAAATTTAAAATGTCAAACTAAATTATGGCCTTCTGAAAGAAAGTTAAAACTTTATTTAAATTGTGATGTTTCAAGTCGTTGAAGGTTCGCCTTTCACGGAAGTCGGCCTTAGATCAACGCCCGCATTTTGTCATGAAAATATAGCGGACGATGATAGACGTCATAAAATGTATTGTTGGAACAACCTGTATAAAATAAAAAAATAAAAAAGAAAGTAAACACTCCTTCGGTCTATTCTTTAGAAAAGACATGGAAAAAATGTTTTGCAAAACCTTTTGGTGAATTAAATATTTTTAAAAATTATAAAATTGGTTTTTTTGCATTATTTAATGCGAAAGGGTGAATAAAAGTAGTTCACGGGAGTTGCGTAAGGATTTTCAGGTTTTTTTTTCTTTTCGGGCTGGGTGTATCCTCGTCGGAAGAAGAGTTTTCGTGCTTTGACCTTTGACAGGGACTGGATTCGCGAGGAGCCGGTGGAAGCCGAAGGAGTCCTTCGAAAAGAAAGTGAAACCGAATCAGGGCGGGAGACGAAACCCCCACCTTCCTATATAAAAGTTCCGACGACTCAATAGATGTATACAGTTAAGTAGATACGCTCAATCAGTAAACATGAAGATTTTGGTAAGTTGACTTGGGTGCTTTAAGGGTGCCAGGGGAAAAATCTAATTTTTTTTCAACCACCTAGAGTAAAATTTTATTTTAATATTGTAATTTTTAATTTCAACCCTTCAAAGTTTTTCTAGTTTTCACCACCTAAATGGATTAAACTTAACCAATTAATTTTAAAAATATTAGCATTTATCGAGATCAAAAGTGTTAATTAACAATAAGTTAAAGTTTTTCTCATTCAAAGAGTAGGTATTAAAAAAAATTAAAATTTGATTGATTGGATATAATATCTTGGATGAATAATTTATAGAATATTGGAAATTTTCAATTATGGAAAAAAAAGCAAGAAGAAAGAAAATTGTCGTTTAACTTATGCCTTATGGTTAGGCGGGAGGCTTACGATTCCGTCCCGGACCCTCATTAAAAAGTTCTCCGGCTTAGCAGAAACATAGGATTCCGTCCCGCTACCTCCCTTACCGGCTTAGCAGAAACATAGGATTCCGTCCCGCTACCTCCCTTACCCGCTTTTAAGAAAGTCATGATTCCGTCCCGCACAGAAAATGGTAAAATTTAAAATTATAAGCCATTATAAGCATAAAAGCTGAATACAGTTGCAATGAATTCGGCTCTTGTATTTTTATTTGAAGTTTTGGATTTAAACAAGTCGATTTGATATTTTAACGCTTTTTGGCGGGCCAAAACATTGAGGTCGTGAAATCTGTGGACAGCATCCCTACTGTTTAATTTAACATATAATTCATTTTAAAATTTCTTTAATGCCTCCGTAAAAGAGTAGATGTCGGGATGAGATGTGGTCATACTGTCACCAAGGTGACGGTGGAACGCTTCACAGCAGTTTGTGGTAAGATTGAGAGCTGAATTTTGGTCAGCCCATATGGATGCAGGATTAGTAGAGGAGGGAAACGCTATTGTTCATAGGTTTTTCAGCTTTCAACTCTTCAAATGTTAGTGTAACGTCGCAAGGCGGGAGGAATATAAGCCCAAAAAACTTCTTAAGGTGGCCAAAGGTCCCTGGGACGGAATCTTGACTTCTACTCGAGCGGGTCCCCCACTCGACGGGACGGAATCTTGACAAACCATTAAGCCTCTCTAATTGCAAACGGATTATTGCCTCGGATTTAATAGAGGGCGGGACGGAGTCGTATGTCTCCCGGTTAGGCGTTGGTCCTGGGGATGATTTTTTAGGGCGGTGGTAAATTCGGCCAATCCTATACCTGCCCGTATCAATCTGACCCTTGACGAGTTGGTAAATTCGGCCAATCCTATACCTACCCGTATCAATCTGACCCTTGACGAGTTGGTAAATTCGGCCAATCCTATACCTGCCCGTATCAATCTGACCCTTGACGAGTTGGTAAATTCGGCCAATCCTATACCTGCCCGTATCAATCTGACCCTTGACGAGTAAGTAAATTCGGCCAAACTTTGGTTTTAGGCTTGCAAGTAAATTCGGCCAATTAATGCTTAAGGCGAGTCTGTTTTCAAAAAATATACCAATAAAAACAAATTTAAAATAAAAACCTTATTTTTTACAAATTTTTAAAGTTTACATGTTTAGCTAGATTTTTTTTTTTTTTTTTAAATTCGAATACAAACAACTTACGCTTCTTATTAAATTAATTGCGGAATTCATAAAATTAATTAATTTATTATTTCTTTTTAATTAACTGAATAATCTTATTTTGAAATGTCTTTTCATAACAATTTTTGTATTATTTTAATTTTCGTTAATTCCAATTAGCAGTCAAAATCGATAAAGTTAATATACAAGCATATTTACACATTGGCGGAATTTACATATCAATTATTTCCACAAGTTGGCCGAATTTACAAAAACTCGTTCCACAAGTTGGCCGAATTTTCAAAAACACTCGTTCCACAAGTTGGCCGAATTTACAAAAACACTCGTTCCACAAGTTGGCCGAATTTACAAAAACACACTTTCCACAAGTTGGCCGAATTTACAAAAACACTCGTTCCACAAGTTGGCCGAATTTACATGTCTGTATCCCGGTAAAGTCATTAAATTCGCCGAATATACAATCGCCAGATTTTTTAAACTTTTGTAATGAACTTATTGTATTCCCCCCCCCCCCCATTTTTTTAAGTCTTTTTTTTTCTTAATTTGCTTAATTTAATAATAATGATAAATTGAGCAGAGGATACAATCCTACATTGGTCGGGTCTTTTTAGACCCAACGCTCATCCCCCCCCCCCCATTATTATGTCCTTTTACCGTGATTTGCAATTTAATTTATCCTTGGCTTTTTTAATTAGCACGATGAATTTTTCACCCTCCAAACAACATGAAAATGAAATAAAATACAATTAAAGGAAAAAGCAAGCGAAAAGCTTTATTTAGAAAAACGGAGGTAGTAAAAAGATCAAAAGAAACGCATTTTAAAAAGGAAAGGATGTAAATATCTAATCTGGAGGGTTTCCTGATCTATTTTTATCTTTCCCATTTAAAAAGTAATGATGAAAACAGTTTAACCGGTAAAGTGTAAAATTCCTTTTTTGAAGGTCCGAAACCAGTCTTTAGATTAGCCGGGTTTCGGATGATCACCGCGTATGTCCAGTACTTTCGCTCAAAAAGCAAAAAATAAAACACTTTCTCTTGGCAAAAATCCTGAAAAAAAGTAGCCCTTTTTTTTTCATTATGAAGTTATTAAATTGTCATTTTGGAATAGAAAGCTTAAACTATTTTTTTTAGATCGTCTTGCTTGTTGGAAGCGTGGCTGTTATTAAAGGACAGAGTGGGGGAGAGAGGCAAATTCGTTTGGAAGACATCGAAAGGGACAATTTGAAGGCGAATCAGCAGCAACAGCAGCCACAGGTTCAATATCAGGCCCCTTCGCCGAATCAGTATCAGACGCCACAATATCAGCAATATCAACAATATTTGCCACAACAACAACTTTTCTCTCATCCTCAATATAGCCAGGCGCAACTTTCCGGGTATCACCAACAACTTCTTTTAGCTCAGCAGAACCAACAACCTGTTTATATCCCTCAACATCAACCTTTACCATTCCCTATCATGTTGATCCCTTCTCCGTACCTTTTCCAACAAGACGTAAACGGTTTGGTTCTTCAAGGACAGAAATACAGGCCGGCCAATCTCCAGCAGATTCAATCGGTGAAGCCGTTCCGTGCAAGCCCTCAGGTCCAATACAACGGTTACACTCCGCAGTACAACGCCTATCAGACGATCTACCAACAGAAATACCCGGCTGGTGCTAAATCAACCGTTTCTCCACCTTTGAAAGATAACTACGTCCAGCCTTCCAACTACAACTACAAACTTCAAATTCAATAATCTAGAATTCCGTACCTAGTCTTTTGTAAATAATTTTTCATTGGTCTTCCTATCTTTTTTGTTAAGTTTTCATACAAAAAATAAACGACTGAATTTTCTCAAATGTTAATAATTTCCTTTCGTTTCTCAGCGGGGAGGAGATAGGTTCCCTACATGAACATAAACTTTTTTTTAAAGATTTCTTCTTCGAAATCTACCTAATAAAAGAGAGAGGCACTGGAAAAAATTAAATTTAAAAAAAGTAATGATCATTTTTGAATATCTGGAATCATTAAACATGGTGGGTGCCGCAATATCTTCTTTGAAGAAGTTAAAAATGCTTTAAAGTTTTTAAACAGGCATCTGTGCCATTTCTGCCAATTTTGAAAAAAAAAAAGTTCTTGAAATTTTAAAGATAACTACGAAAGGATGAGATCTATTAGGTGAAAATCAGATCTATGTAGGCTCCGCCCCGCCGAGGTACAAACTGTACCAAGTTTTCTTCACGAATGTTTTTCGGGTATTTGGATCTCAGCACACCGAATACCGATCGACTTCAACTTTTATACAGGTCTTCTTTTAGTGTTTTATACGGTCTGGCAACCGTTCTCCCGTTTTCAAAGCTCCCCTTGGCGGCGTCCTGAAATGCTTTTTATCAGTGATAACATTTCCAAAATGTTTAGAATAATGAGGTAGGAAGCCCTATGAAAAGCCTACATCTTTTCAAAAATTTTAGGGATTTCAGAGTAATCGATAACATATCGTCGCGTTAGTTCCAACACCGGAAGTAATTTTTCCTAGGTTTTCAGGAGAGCCAAAATACGGATTAATTTCTCATTGGAATCAATGCATCACCTGTTGGCTAAATCGTGAACTACGCGTTTTATGTTGGTAATAGGGTAAACTACCAACGGAATTAGATTCTACACAAAATTATTATCAGAAACTATGCACTAATTCACGTCACAAGTCAATTAGATTCCTTAGAGAACTACTCTATTTATTGTTAAACTAATTGTAATGTTACAAAACAATAAAATTTTCTATTCTGTAAAAAAAAAACTATGCCTAACTCAAAATTGATAAAAAGTGACTTATCCGTTATTAGAACTAACGCGACGATATCTAGCTAATCAGTAATCAGTAATCACTGATTAGTAAATTATCTGTAAACAAGTATTTCGCGACGCCGCCAAAGAGAGCTTTGAAAACGGGAGCACGGGCGCTTCATCTCTCCTCTTTACTTTTGTCATACTAAACCCGCAAGACTTGGCGGTCATCATGACCAACCATCATGGTTTAGTATCTCAAAAGCCTGATTTTCAAAGAGTCCCTAATTTTGTTATACATACACACCAAGGCATTTTTGTGGAACGAAATTTTTTAATAAGGAACGCTACAGCGCCCAGCCAAGCAAATGCAGCCCTTATATCTTAGAGAAAGTTATAATGCAGGGTGAAAACTCACTAGTGTCCCCCAGATTTTTTCGTCTTTTCGCCATTTTTTCGTGAAAAATCCCCAAATTCCAGTGCTTCAATCCGTCCCGGATGGACCAGAAATGGTAGCTCTAATTTTGAAAATGAACAGACCAAAATTTTGACTGTATTTTTGGGAAATCGGGATCTTTTTCAACACTTGAAACCCAACGTGGTTAAGAACTCTCACCGTTTGAAGTTCGCAGAAAACCCGGGATCGGATGGGAAAAAGATGAAAAAGGAAACGAAAGATGCTATACATTTGGTGAGCCCTGCAATCCGATTCTAAAAAAAACTATTCAAGATAGTCGAGGTTTAGTAACCGGAGAATGCCTTAGATGGCGCCTCTATCCTCTTGACTCCATTTCCTGTCCTCTATCCTCTTTTCTTCTTCTTCTTCTTCTGCTTCGTATAAGAAAATCGATACAAATGCTAAAAAAGTCAGAATGCAAATAAAAAATTAACTTCCTTTTCTTGAGCTTTTTAATGGATAAATCTCGGACGTTAACGTCCTAGAAATAGAAATAGAAACAGAATAGGAACAGAATAGGAACAGAATAGGAACAGAATAGGAACAGAATAGGAACAGAATAGGAACAGAATAGGAACAGAATAGGAACAGAATAGGAATAGAATAGAATCGAAAAGGAATAGAATAGAAATAGAATAGAAACAGAAATAGAAAAAGAAAACCTCAAGAAAGAATGATCGACCACTAGGATATCTATAAGAAAAAACAAATTAATTTCCTTTATATCAAGATTGAATAATTAAGTTAACAAATTTTTTATTGTCTTTTTTTTAGTTTGAATAATGCAAGTGGTCATGAAAGTGTTAAAGTCATAGGATTCACTCATCGTTATGAATATTCAAAAATTTTGCACCTAATTAACAAGGTCTCGAAAGCGAGCCACGAAAAAAAACCTTAGAGCACCCTTTTCTAAATGAAAATCCCTCCTTGACGTTATTTCGTATTTATGAATCTCGTAATTCTGTTCCATGAAATCTTAAATCTGTTCTTTGGAAAAAAAGGAATCCTTCAGATTATCTTCCATTTTTTCTACCTAACTTAAGGAATTCTTAAACGTCGCTCTTGTTATTCGCTACAAAAGGAAGATTCTGTAAAAATTTGGTGAAAATCGGATGAAAACTGTGGCCGTGACACCCAAATAAAATTTGCGACTGACGGCCGGCACTACAGACAATCTGATGGAAAAGATCACTAATCAGTTTTCCCTACGGGGCCTGGAAGACTCTTTTCCACACACTTTCACTCGCCCACCATTCAAATCCACTTTGGTTCTCAAAATTTGAAATATCAATATTTTTAGAACTTTTTGTGCGTGTGCGTTAAAAACAGAAAAGTGAAAATTTAAAACTTTCCCTTGAAACCGTAAAGTACTGAATGTAGGCGGGAATCATTCGGTATATCCTCTATTAATTAATTGACCATTTTTTTGACAGTCTATATTTAACATGGTATCAACGATTCGCTTTCATTTTTGAATGAATTCCCGATAGCGTTTTTTTTCCTTTATGAAAACGTGAACCACTGATCTATTTTTTATTATTTTTGTTTAAGGATCTGCGTGATTAATTAACTAAAGCGAAATTATGATACATAGGTAGTTATGCACTTTTTTATATTTAATCGTCATTTTGAAATGATTATAAATGCCATATTTTTAAACAAATAAGTGAAGTGGCCCAATATCAAAATCCAGTTTGGAGCAAATTTTTGACAAAAAATTCAAAAAGAAAGGGAAAAGCTTGAAAGGAAAATTGGAGAAAATATCAAAACAATTCCCATATTTTCGATTCGTAATAGCGAAAATTAAAGTGAGAGAAAGGCTCCCGGGGAGAAGCGACAGATTTTTTTTTTACTGGAAAAGGTTATTAGATCGAATATGTATTTATAAATGCGTGATGATGCAATTTTTTCCGAGTTGGAACGAAATTAGGGAGATGCGCCCAATCCAAAAAACTCATCTGCTACAAACCATAAAGGAATGAATAGCATTCGTGCGACTTAGTCCGAAGCGCCTGAAAATCCGCAGTTCTGAACTTTCGGCTTCCACTTGTCGGTCCCCAAGCTGACCTCAAAAATAATGAATAGCCCAGAAGGTAAAACTTCACTTTTTAATGACCAAGCCGCCATTCAATCCTGGGAGCACGTAGACTTGGCTACTCCGGAGGCGAAAATACCTCCAATCATAACAAAAGGGACAAAAAACAAGTCGCGAGAAAGTGACGGACGTTGAACTTGACAAAATTTATGTTTTATTTGACGAGAAAGTGGAGATCCAGATCTTTATGCTAATATTTGAACCGGTCGGGAACGGTCAAAAATTCCTACGGGTCCAAAAATAATACTAAAGAGACTTCTATTTAACGTTCCAAAAGACAGTTGTTTCAAGAATTAAGGTAAATTCCGACAAAATGAAATTTTGAACCTTTTTTAACTTCCTTAAAGAAGTTATTGTGACACCCTCCACGTCGGGTTTTTGGGGAGGGGGTCTTCTAGACCCCGTAGGGTAAATTCGAATACGGATCTACTCCGATCTCACTTTGTCTGTGGTGCCGGCCGGCCGTAGCATTTTTTCCGGAACACTTTACGGCCACAGTTTTCATCCGATTTTCACCAAATTTTCACACGAATTCTTTAGCCGGTGAAGAAGAATGTGACGAGGGCGATTTTTGAATTTCGAAAAAGGGGAAGTGATACGTCCGTTTGAAATTTTAAAAATTCGCTGCGGCCGAACCGTTGGTCCGATTTTCACCAAATTTTCACCAATTATTCCTTATATTTTTTACTAATTTTTGGTGTAAAAAAATTGCCACTTTTTAAATTATTATTTTTATTTTAGTTGGGAGAAATTTCGTGCTTCTACCCATTAAGAGAGGCACATTCGTCGGGCCAAAGAGCCATTATTTCTACCTTGACAATTAAAAAATTTTCAAGAAAAAGAACTTAGAAAATTTTAAAAAAAAGCACAAATTAAATAGGAAATCCGGAAAATTAAAAAAAATCGGAATATTAAAAAAAAATCTTAGACAATTTTTTTACAAAAAAAAACTTAAAAATATTTTCGAAAAAAAAAAAAATTTTTTGGCAAAAAAACTCGGAAAATTAAAAAAAAAGAAAACTTGGAAAATTTTTCGGAAAAAAACTTCCGCCTCCCTTATACTTCCCCTCCTTTATACTTTCCCCCTTCGTTATACTTTCTTATGCTTCCCCCTTCGTTATACTTCCCCTCTGTTATACTTCCTCCCGTTGTACGTCCCTCCGTTATACTTCCCCCTCCTATATTGTTCTCTTTAAGGAAGTTTTCGTTGGAAGCTCTTCAACCAGTACTTTTGTTCAAATAAACAAAATCGACTTTTAAATTCCCTTTTCCAGGGAAATAATTCTTAATTCCGACTCTGCGACTTCGGAGCAGATATCATAAAGGGTGCCGTTTTTCAGCTATCCAACTTTTCCCCTTTTTTTTCTCTTTAAGGAAGTTTTCGTTGGAAGCTCTTCAATCCAGTACTTTTTGTTCAAATAAACAAAACTCGACTTTTAAATTCCCTTTTCCAGGGAAATAATTTCATAATTCCGACTCTGCGACTTCGGAGCAGATATTCATAAAGTGCCGTTTTTCAGCTATCCAACTTTTCCCTACTTTTTTCTCGAAAACATTTTTCTGGAGTTGAGATATTTATGCTATCTTATGATGCTGTTCACCGTCCCGTTTTAGGCTCAGGATGTTTCTAGGTTTTTTTCTTTTATAGAAACATTCTTAAACATCTCAAGTATGTGTGGCCGTTACGGTATGATTTTGTAGGAAGTCCTCATTTAAATATAGGACAGTGGACAGTGGTTAAGGTTTATCTAATACAATGTAAAAATTAATAAAAAAAATTTGGATAAGTAGACTTCCCCCTCAGAAACTCCACACGTCTATTTAGTTCTGCTTTCTAAGCATATCTTTCGCGTTGTGGTTTTCTCCCCGTCCGGACCCCCCTCATCTCCATTGTTCAACGATTACATTAATAACGAGACCCCCCCACAACGGTTCAACTTATCAGTTAAATAGCGATGTTTGATTTTTGTAAATAAAAATAAATAAAAACGTTCATAACGGAAAAAAAAAACTTTCTGAGGAATTTAATTTTTTTTTTCTTTTCCAAGTACGACAAGGACGAGAAAGCCGTTTTATTTAATGCGTATGTTATAATTTTTATGATACTTTCGTAAACCGGTATGATGTGAGATTTTAACCATTTATCTAACGATCTTTAATAATGGGATAACTACACCTCAATTCTATTGTTCGATATCGGTATTAAATTATTTTAAAAAAACACAATTTTTTTTTGATCGAAAGGAAGAGAGAAAAAGGCTACGTAATTCGAGGAGGGCGAGACGAATTTTAATTAGAACGATTTTCGGCCTTTGACCGGAAGCTGTTAGATCCTAGACGGCGGAAGTAACGCTAGGATAAAGTCAAGATCTCTTTTATTCTCCTTGTTCATAATTAAAGATTAAAAGTAGGCTTAAAACTCCCCGACATGTGTCTTGACGCTAAAAATCGCGTAATTCTTAAGAGAAAGAAAGAAGGCGGCTTTTTTACAGAAAAGAGTTTTGTCGCTTTTACTTGTTAAATAATAACTTTTTTTAGACTACAAATTTTCACCTTTTATATAAAAATGGTTATTTCCTTGTTTAATTTTTTTTATGATGCAAAACTGACCGCAAATCTTAAAGGCTATAAAAGGGAAAAACTTGAGTTCTAACAGCGGTTATAATATGCAGTTTCCCACAAAATTTTCAACATCAAAATCATCTTAATTAATTTTTAACTTTTTCAAAGAAGTTATTGTGACACCCTCCGAGGTACGGGGTGTGGAAAACCATTTTCCAGACAGAAAACCCTTTCTAGAAAACCCTTTTCCAGACAGAAAACCCTTTCTGGAAACCCCTTCTCCAGACAGAAAACCCTTTCTGGACAACCCTTTTCCAGACAGAAACCCTTTTTCCAGACAGAAAACCCTTTCTGGAAAACCCTTTTCCAGACAGTAAAACCCTTTCTGGACAACCCTTTTCCAGACAGAAAACCTTTCTGGAAACCCCTTCTCCACAGAAAACCCTTTCTGGACAACCCTTTTCCAGACAGAAACCCTTTCTGGACAACCCTTTTCCAGACAGAAAACCCTTTCTGGAAAACCCTTTTCCAGACAGTAAACCCTTTCTGGAAAACCCTTTCCAGACAGAAAACCCTTTCTGGAAAAAACCTTTTCCAGACAGTAAACCCTTTCTGGACAACCCTTTCCAGACAGAAAATCCTTTCTGGAAAACCCTTTTCAGACAGAAAGCCCTTTCTGGACAAACCTATTCCAGACAGAAAACCCTTTCTGGACAATCCTTTTCCAGACAGAAAACCCTTCAGGAAAACGCTTTTACAGACAGAAAACCCTTTCCAGACAGAAACCCTTTCTGGAAAACCCTTTTTATAGACAGAAAACCCTTTTCCAGAAAGGGTTTTTTTACTTTCTGGAAATGGGTTTTCTAGAACCCGTAGAGGAAAACCGATCTGTGATCTTTACCGATCATGAGGTTGTCTTCTGTCTAAAGTTCAGATGTATCGGCCGGCTTTTTTCCCGCAAATTTAAACCGATTTTCACCCTTAGATAGACCCTCTAATACAGGAGGGGGAAGTATAACGGAGGAGAAGTTTAGGGAGGGAAGTAGAACGGAGGGAAGCATAAAGAAGGGGAAGTATGAAAAGGGGAAGCATAACGGTGGGAAGTATAAAGGAGGGGAAGTATAAGGAGGGGTAACTCAGTATTTTTTAGGGTACCTATTACCCTATTACGAAAGACCTAATTTTTTCCAGTACCTGCTCGTAGAGTGGGGACGCGAACTACAAATAGTTCGGGGGGAGTCCTCGAACGCCTCATTCCATCATGTTGCCGTCCAAGGGGGTCTTCTTATTTTAGTAAGTGCTGTGAAACGTCGAAAAAACCGAAATTTTTTTTATTTTGTTTGGATTAAATTGTGTTGATCAGTGGCTTTTTAATAATTTGTGATGGATTAAGTGATGTGATTCGTCCGGAGAAGGTATTCAGTGGATGAAACAAACGAGTGAAAAATATTCTGGAAAACTTCGAATTTATTTTAACCCATACAATGACCATAAAACTCTAATTTATACATCTAGCTTTAATACTATTTTTAGTATAATTATTATTATTAGATTGAACTGGGTACTAGGGTTTTGGGTTCGATTCCCACGCTCCTGATTATTTAAAGTTTCCCTTGGGAACTGCGAAAGGTTCGGGGTATTGCCATAGTTCAAATATGAGTTTTTAGGGAAGATTGAATTTTTGACGGTTTAAATTTAATAGTAATTAGAATTTATTATGTATTCATTAATAATTTTTCATAATTGATTGAGCAATAAATTATTAATATTGACAAATAAAATAGGAAATCTGAATTAAAAAATTATTAAAAAAGGATTGATAAGAAAAATATTGAACAATTTTCACCAAAAAGGATCAGTTTTCAAGAGTTTTATGGTTTATGTATTTTAAACTATGAGGCGCTCCGGGTACGAAGGGCGAACTCAACATCGGACAAAATTGTTTTTTCATTTTCAGATTCTAGACCCCTTGGTGAATACACCCATATAATTTTATGTTGAGTTCGCCCTTTTTTCCCCTTTAAATACGTAAAAACCGATATGCGGCAAAGCTCTAACTGCGATATCCGAGCGGGTACGAAGGGCGAACTCCACATCCTAGTCCACAACCCCCACTCCTTTTTCCATTCCAGGGTATGACTTTTCTGTTGAGTTCGCCCGTAACATAAAACTTTAAAATGCGAATATCTCGAAACTACGTTTTGTTGAGTTCGCCCTTCGTACCCGGAGCGCCTCATATACATTACTTTGTAAATTTGTTTCATCCATCGGGTTTTTTAAAATTCTTTTTTGCTTCTTCTCTTCCTATCTCTCTTCCTCTCTATTAACTAAATTAAAATTCTGACTCTAAAAACTAAATTTTTAGATCCTAGTTAGCTCAAATATTTATGTTCATTTTAATGTTTTTCACTAACCATTATTATTACATGTATTTCTTCCTCAAAGAGAAGTTATTGAAATACCCTCCATTCTGATTTTTGGGAGAGGTCTTCCAGATCCTGTAGTTAGAAATCTTAACTTATGATTATTCTTGCTCATTAGCGTTTAAAAGGGATTGCAATTAACCCTTTTTTCGATACATGCGGGCCGCGGGAACAATATTTATAGAGGTCCCCTGCTTCTGGGGATTCAGACATATCATTTATTTAAAAGGGATTTCAATTTACTCAATAAATCAGGCATTTTATAAAAGGGAAGAAATCTACCTTTTAGTCTCTGCTGTAGGTTCATTTTTATTATAATCAATAATCTTTTCACCTTGAAGAATCCCGTAAATCAATATTTGATGCTTTCAGTTCAGAAAAACAATTAAAAGAAAATGGCAATTACCATTTTCATGAGAACCAAAATTAGAAAAAGCATTTAAGAACATTTATGTTAAATGCATTTCGGGGTTACTGTGTCCGGTCAAAATATTAAGTTTATCACAATTAGAAATTCCAACACCACGAAAAAGTTGACAAACCGTGAAATTTTCCAACGTTTTCACTTATGTCGCACTCTAATTTTAATTTTCTTTTTTATACAAATGACGGTCTTGCATTCTTTTCAGGGTGCAAAGAGGGGGGCTCCCATCAATATTTACATAAAGATTATCCATGGCATACAAAAAATAATAATAATTTTAAGAAAATTTCCGGTGTATAATCTGATATAGAGTTCTTAAAAATTGACTTTTCTTCCGCCAAAGTTAATGAGCGTGGTTATAATCGCTTCCTTTATTAAATGGCATTTTCACTTTTTAGAATGAGATGTTGATTTTACTCTTTAAAAATTATGATCAAAAATTTTCTGTAGCTTAATAATGTTTTTAACTTCCTTAAAGAAGTTATTGTGATACCCTACACGTCGGGATTTTGGGGTCTGGATCTTTACCATCTCAACTTTTCGTGGTTCCGGCGGCCGTAGCATTTTTTCCGGAACACTGACCGCAGTTTTCAACGATTTTTTCTCTAGGTTGGCCCTCTTTTCGGGATTATCATTTGAATATTTAAAAATATAGGATTTGATAGAACCGGTCCTGAGGTCGTAGGGCCGCCGATAGACGGTCCAGTTTTCTAGACTTCTCTAAAGCTGGATTCCTAAAATTCCGACGTTAACCCTTTTCGTAGGCGGGGAGGGAATTCGACCCACTGGAGAAATCCTTTAAAATTTTAAGTGCATTTTACAATTATGCGATCCTTCTTCTCAGAAAGCGATTTCGGCCGATAGCCTTTCTAATTATACAAAAAAAGGGGGATATCATCGAACTTGAACCGTTAGACAATTATAGTTTATACTCATATTTTAAAATGACATGACGAAAAATTTGTTCCACAAATCAGCTTTTCCCTTCAGAATCAAGGTTTTTTTTTTCACCAGGATTTTGGAGTTTTCCTGGTTTTAAGCGGCTCTCGGTGCCTGGAAATCATTTAATAAAAAAGGAGACCATAAAAGGGTAATAAAATCGGCTAATTATTCCTTATAATTACTATAAAAAAATTTTTTTAATTGTTTGTTCAAGCAGAACAGTGTCAGTGGCGATTTTTTTTTCTCCTGCTCTTGTGGTTTGCTGGGTAGCGGTAAACCACAAATTAGTAGACACTTTTTTTTACACGTTTTAAAACAAACAAGCGGTCAGGCATGAGAAAAAAAAAGCTCTTAAACACCCGGAAACCTCAAAGTACCGTAAAGAAAACAAAAATCACAGGCCTTTTGTTTAACGACACTCATGCGACAAAGTTCAAAATATCTTCTTTTCTCCCTACATTTCTCTTGTGCAGTAATTAATTTCGAATCTAGTACGAATAAAGTCTAAAACTTGTCCATAATTTAAAAGGGCAGCGGAATCAGAGCGGCTTAGAGGTGAGAGCACTAGTGGAAACGCATCGTTGGACTCGGGTTACTTGGAATCATAAATTTATGAAGAACTAAAAAAAAATATCTTCGCCGAAAGCGCGTCACGTCATCTTTTTTCGGCTCAACAATGGAACACTTTCACCCTCTGTCATTATTGAAAGTATATGAATCTCTGGGTAAATCCGGGGCTTTTGGTCAGAGAGAGCAACCACGTGACCATTGTCAACATGATTGAAAAAACGTCCGATCAAGACGTGATGGTGTTTTTCTAGCGAGATCGTTTTTTTATATTTCTTTTTCGGCCAAAAAACAATTGAAAAAAAGTGATAATCGCAATGGAGTAAACGAGAAAGTCATTTAAATCCAAACGAACGCGTTTTACTTCGTTTTTAGAGCGTAATTAATTATAAAGATTGTTGGTCTCTTCGTTTGCAATTAACGTGTAATTAACTCTTTTCATTCTGTATATTTTGTATGTATACAGGGTGTCCGGAAACACATGGCATACGTCTGGGAGAGCGTTAAAAAGTGGTTTTATGAAAAAAAGTTAAATGTAAACCCCCCTTAATTTAAATCAAAGAATTTGATGGTGTAGTTTAAAATGCGCCTGGATATACAGGGTGTCCCAGACACAACCTAACTTCGTTATTTCAAATGAGAACCCATATTTTTATTTCAGATTCGTAATCTACGCAAAATTTCAAGTAGATTTGAGTACTCATATGACAATTTTGGACAACTTTTAAAAAATGTCAAATTTTAGGGTTTTTTGCGCTAAAATCCGTTAAAATTGACCTAGGCGACTCGTTTTTTTTTTATTCCGCTTATTTTTGTTCGAAGATTCTAACTATTACCAATTCATGCTTCTTCACGTTCTGCATCACGAGATGTCGTCGCTAACTTCCTTTTTCAAATTAAAACCTCAATTTTTTATTTCAGAAATAAAAAGTAGAGCATTTTTCAAGAACTTTTTCTTTTGGTCCGAAATCGCTATCTGCATTTTTGAAGGAGCAACAGCGGTTTTTGTAGTTGTGCATGACAAATTCTCCTATGCATCCATTAAAAATTTCTTTGATTATTAAATTTACCTGATTCGATAATGAAAAGGGGTGTAATAGCAATGATTGACTAATCAAAAATCAAAAAATTGTATTAAAAAAAAAGACCCGTAGTGAAGTTTCTACTTTTTTTTTTAATTGAAAGATAATTAAAATTGTTATATATTTAAATGACAATTAAAACTTTTAATTTTTAATGACAATTAAAATTTTGTATAGTTTTCAATGAAGATTAAAAATTGTAATGTAGAATTTTCTGCGATTATTGTTGATAAATTTTTTGTAGGTATTTGAACTTAACTTCCTCCGAGCTCCGTGAGGAACGCCCGCCTACAGCAAAAAGACTCGTTTAATTATCATAAAAAATTATAACAATTTTTAATCGTCATTAAAAATTATAACAATTTTTAATCGTCATTGAAAATTATAACAATTTTTAATCTTCATTAAAAATTATAACAATTTTTACTCTTCATTAAAAATTATAACAATTTTTAATCGTCATTAAAAATTAGATATAACAATTTTTAATCGTCATTAAAAATTATAACAATTTTTAATCGTCATTAAAAATTATAACAATTTTTAATCGTCATTAAAAATTATAACAATTTTTAATCGTCATTAAAAATTATAACAATTTTTAATCGTCATTAAAAATTATAAAAAATTTTAATTGTTCCTCACGTTCCTCACGGAGACAGTTGCGTACAGGCAATCATCAGTTTGAAAACTGATAAAAACGGCTATTCGAGATATATCCCCGCAAAACCCACCGCTCAAAAACGGTGTTTTACCACTGAATTATAATCTAGACTAATTAGTAGATTATAATTCAGTGGTTTTACCACTCAATATGGGCAATAGACGATATTTTCTGTTTATCATCGAAGAAAAACTTAAGAAGTTACTTTTGTTGATAAGGAATTTTATAAGCGAAAATCGAGACGTCTGTCAAAAAGGTACATTTCCGACAAGGTGTATTAGACGTGAAATTCCGAATTTCACACCGGACTCCCATATTTCAGATTTTAAGAGTTCCCACCGGCGGTGTCGAACTCTCATTTTTACACGCTTCAAATCTAATATTATTTAGTTATGGTGTGATTTTCTCTTTGCACGTTTTTGTCTTTTACTAATATTTTTTTCATTCTTTAGGTTGTTGTTTTATGGGAGGTAAATGGAGATGTGGCGGATAGAGGGACGAAGAAATACGAAGGGACGGAGGCGGAAGCGAGGCAGGATTTAGACGATAACGTCGCCGATAGTAGCGTCATGTCGTACAGTAACGTCGTCATCCATCATACCTCAGCGAAACCAGGTTCTCAACATGAAGAAGAAGAACCATCGAAATCCGAAAGCTACTTTAAAATCTACAACTCCCACGGAAAGCGAAACAACGACGAAAACTTCAGACATCAGGAACGTCCAGTAAGACATGAAGAGCCTAAAAAACAGGAAGAACCGAAAATCGAAAGCACATTAAGGACCGATAAGTCAAAATTAAGATATCAAAGTTCAACAGAAAGAACCCCCAAATTTAGAAGTCGAAATGAAGAAAAAAGTCCAAAGTTTCAGCCTTATGAAGATAAAAGTCCCAAATTTCAATCACATGAAGATAAAAGGCCGAAATATCAGTCTGAATACGAAGATAAAAGGCCGAAATATCAGTCTGAATACGAAGATAAAAGGCCGAAATATCAGTCTGAATACGAAGATAAAAGGCCGAAATATCAGTCTGAATACGAAGATTCAAGAAGCACCCATTCCTCTTTTGTCAAACATGAAGCACCGGAACATCGTGGACATTCGGACTACAGGGCGGAAAGTTCGAAAAATTATAAACCGAAAGCAAACCCTCCTCCTGGCATGAGTGAAGAACTGATGGAAACGTTGCTGCAGCAGGAGCCTCAGAAATTCAATGACGGAGAAAAAGTGAAAAGGTACGAGCCGAAAAAAGTCAAAAGTCCACGAGAGCACGATTCTTTTAACGTCGGCTATAGCATCGGATTCGGTCAACCTTCCAGTGATGTCATCTTAGGGCGACCGAAAAACGTCAAACTACACGTGAACGGTGAAAAATCATATTGGAAACAGCTCAACGAAGGAGTGGAGATGTCCCATGAAGTAAACAAGAAGAAACCTTTATCGTACAGGATACCAGATTCATCAACCAGAGGTGCCTCACCGCAGATTAACGTCCTCAAAAATGGTGGGTCTTCTGTTTTTTATATGAACAACAACAGCCCAGATATAGAGAACATACCGACGGAAGGAAAAGGAAGTTTTGATCATAACCGTGCACTGACGCACAGCAACAGCTTTGATTTCAGCAACGCCATGGCATCACCGCCGGTTCCTGAAGGCTTCTCTCCAAAGCCCAAAGCAAAAGGTATCGACCTTGGAAGTTTTTATCAAAGCATGGGTTTCGCACCGCCCATCCCGGTTTTCATCCCTGATTCAAAAGGTGACGGCCAGATGATCCACGCCATCGTCATTCCTCTCCAGACGCTTCCAAACGTCGACTTCAACTGGGGAAACTTGGGCGCATACAACGCCCCCAACTTCAACTTCAATCCTCTCACGACTAACTTCAGCCCTCACAACACGCAGACCTATCACGGCAATCATTTTCCCAAAGAAAAACCGAGATCGCCGAAATCTCATAGATCTCCGAAAGACTCGATCAAATCAGGAAGTTCTTTTTCGTCTTCTCCCATAGTAGTAGCACCGATTCATCGGGACCTTCAAAAAGAACAAGCAGCATTAAACGCCATCTTAGCTAAAGAACTATCACGAAAGAATCACCGGCAGCCCTTAGGATTAAGGTCTCCTATATTAATTTAAATTAAATTTTCCTTTTCCTTTGTAAATATCCCTTTAATTTAAGTCCTTACACCAAAGCAAATTGACTGAAATATCTATTTTAATAAAAAAAAAGGGATTTGCTCATTGTTGGCCACTGGTTGAGACAGCACTGTATATTTTTGCCATTGTTTTTTATAAAATAAAATGTTTCTTTAATCTCATTTTATTTTGAGTTCCTGTTTATCGGTACGAAAAGCGGTTTCACTCGCAAGTCTTTCGCAGGTCACGGACCGATGCTTGGCCAATTAGCGAGTGCCGGGTAAGAACCTTCGTGTTTTGAGGCTGCTTTTCTTTTTCTTTTTTTGACAGAGGAACTCACACGGACGCGCGTATAGAGTCTCGGAAAGAGCGAATCTTTACATAGGAGAGTGCTTAATAGGGTCACAAAGCGCGGAGAATAAAAAGCTTTTCCAAAACGCGTTCACTTTCACCTGTTCCTCTGTTTCTAAGTCGCCTTTTTTCGATCTCCTCTGCACTACAGAAGCTGATAAAATCACAGCCTCAAGGAATTATCTGCAGCTGCCTCGACGTGGTCAAAGATCAAAAATAGCATCAATTAAATCAATTACAAATAATAAAAAAAATAAATAAAAAAAGTAGCTAGGTTCGAAATTTTCTACATAACTGAAATGAGATTGCAATATTCGGCATAACTTTGGTAAAAATGAGGTCGTTAAGTGATTTCCGGAAGAATCTGGCGATGGACCCCTGACACCCTCAGGAAAGATCAGTAATCACTTAGATAATTATTTAATTTTATTAAAATAAATGCCAGCCTCCTACATAAATCATGTGTCCTGGGTTGTTGCGATACTTCCGATATATCGGAATATCGATATTTTCCTTCCGATATTTGCGATATTTCTACCGATATTTTCCATCCGATATTTTATCCGATACGATATTCCTTACCGATATATCGCAATATTTTTATGATATGAATCCGAAAGAAAAATGGGGCAACACACGGATAACTGTTAACATCCGATGCGAAATATCGCGATATATCACGATATTTCGGAATTATCGCGATATTCTCCTTCCGATATTTGCGATATTTTCCTTCCGATATATCGGTTCATCCGATATTTTCTTTTCGATATATGTATCAGTTCATCCGATATTTTCCTACGATATTTAAAAATATCGTATCGGATAAAATATCGGAAGGAAGGCCATATCTAAACAACCCTAGTCCTAGATTGGAGCTTAATCTACCAGTGCAATATGGTCAAAGAAATATCGTCCTGCAACCTAGTATTTCCTCCAAAAACTTTCACGTTGTAATGAACGCCGGTAGAGGCCGACACATCCGAAACTCGTCGAAAAAACTATTCATGTTAATTCGCAAAAATCTGGAAAACCATTTTTTAAAACCGTCTGTCGAGAATATCACGATTAGTAACTCCCGGAACAAAAATATGCTATAAAATTGTAGGAGATTGAATAAAAAATGGCGGCTGAAAAGCGTTCTGTGTTAAACTGGCGGGGCGGTAGTAAATTCGGCCAATCCTATACCTGCCCTTATCAATCTGACCCTTGACGAGTTGGTAAATTAGGCCAAACTTTGGTTTTAGGCTTGTAAGTAAATTCGGCCAAATGCTTGAGGCGAGTCTGTTTTAAAAAAATATACCAATAAAAACAAAAATAAAATAAAAACCTATTTTTTTTTTACAAATTTTTAAAGTTTGCATACCTATTTTAGGTAGATTTTTTTTTTTTTTTTTTTTACTTTGTACAGAAACGAATACATCGTCGCGTTAATTCTAACACATGCTATCTCATTTTTCTTAGGTTTTCAGGAGAGCCAAAATACGGATTAATTTCTCATTGGAATCAATGCATCACCTGTTGGCTAAATCGTGAACTACGCGTTTATGTTGGTAATAGGGTTAAACTACCAACGGAAATCGATGCTCCACGAAATTTACCATCAGAAACAATGCCTAACTCAAAATTGATAAAAAATGACTTATCCGGTGTTAGAACTAACGCGACGACATACAACTTACGCTTCTATTATTATTACTTTTATTAATTAACTGAATAATCTTATTTTGAAATGTCTTTTCATAACAATTTTTGTATTTAATTTTCGTTAATTCGAATTAGCATTCTAAATCGATAAAGTTAATATATCAGTATATTTACACATAGGCCGAATTTGCATATCAACTATTTCCACAAGTTGGCCGAATTTACAAAAACACTCGTTCCACAAGTTGGCCGAATTTACATGTCTGTATCCCGGTAAAGTCATTAAATTGGCCGAATATACACGGTCGGATGGACGATTCTACGGGGTCAGGAAGAATAAAAAGCCCCTCTCAAACCGTGCATGGAAACCTTCTCTTTTCCGCCCGATTTTTTCCAAAAAAAATCAAATCCCGACATGTTTGAAGTAATAAAAATGGCCCCGCGGTAGGAAGGTAGATTTCTTTTCTTTCCTTCTACAAAAATGCGCGAATCGCCTTATTTAGTGATTCCCAGTAAAATTCAAATCCTTTTTTTCATTTTTTTTAAAAGAATAACATGAACCAATAGTGTAAAGAAAATACAACAAAACGATTGAATTTCCGTGTGTTCCGTTATTGCTCCGTTGACTTCGTATACTTTGACTGACCTATCATATCGTCGCGTTAGTTCTGACACCGGCTATCTCATTTTTTATCAATTTTGAGTTAAGCATTGTTTCTGATGGTAAATTTCGTGGAGCATCGAATTCCGTTGGTAGTTTAACCCTATTACCAACAGAAAACGCTAAGTTCACGATTTAGCCAACAGGTGATGCATTGATTCCAATGAGAAATTAATCCGTATTTTCGCTCTCCTGAAAACCTAGGAAAAATGAGATAGCCTTTGTTAGAACTAACGCGAGATATGTTACATATCTTAAATTTTATTTTTTTAATTTTTATTGCGTATGTAATCCGCAAAAGGTTGATATATTTATCAAATAATAACTAACCAATAATGGAGGAAGAAATGACCGTGATACCCGGGTATCTCACGACGCGTTTCGGCTTAAAAAGCTTCGTCAGGTGAGCTATTCCCCCTATCACAATCATTTCTATCTCTTGGAAAACGGGGAGCTTTAAGGATAGTGTTTGTTTCCGGCTTCCCGCTGTATCCTCTAAATCTCTCAGAGATAGAGGGACAGTGAAAAGATAGACATGATGGTGATTGACGGAATAGCTCACCTGACGAGGCTTTTTAAGCCGAAACGCGTCGTGAGATACCCGTTATCACGGTCATTTCTTCCTCCATTAATGGTGAATTATTTCATATATAATTTTTTGAATTTTAATGCTAACTAATCCTGGTCAAATTCAAATGACGTCTCAAGCGAATCAATTCTATTGCATCCAGCTGATTCAAATCTACCAACAACCCTTCTGTGCTTTCATAAAAAAATATTCCATTTGACCCTCCGGGGTCTGAAAGACCCTTCCCCAAAAACCTTTGTGATACCTTCGTCGAGGGTATCACAATAACTTCTTTAAGGAACTTAATTCAACATAAATAAGGAGCATTTGGTTAAAATATGGTGAAGATTGGGCCAATCGTACCTACTACACAAAAAAGCGTAAACAGGTTTGGGAAAAATTTAAGGCTAAGCTCAATGTTGAACACTTTTCTTAAGGACCTACTGATTCCATACACATTTAAATTTCGTCAGAAAAAGTCCTTGCCCTCGAGTATCGTTCGCATCTTTCGGGCCAACTTTTCCACCCGTCTATATATAAATCGACAATTCTTTTCAAATACCTCTCACTTATTATCTAATCCAATCGAAAGGGGCTTAAATGGAGGATTCCTCCGATAAATATTTCTGAGTAAATAGGCCTACGTGATATATACTTTGAACAATATCGAAAGGCCCTTTCAAATTACTCCTCGAAAACTTTCAATTTTTACGGAAATGTCACGGAACAAAATATCCACCGAAAGTTTTTGCCTTATTTACCTATTTAAACTATGTATTAGATAAAAGAAAGGTATATCAACATAAAAATATGCCTTTAAATTTTATTTTATATAAAAACAACCATTTTTAGTTTCAGCGCCCTCATTTATCCTGGAACGTCCTATCAAACTTTAATTGAAAATGAAATCATAGAGAGGCGGAAGAAAAAAAAATTATTTTGTTACGTCAAAGATATTTCGAATTTTTTCTTCAAAACCTTGTAATTTTTATTTTATTTAATAGGTATTAAGGCGCTTTTTCTTCTTAGGGCACAATGAGTGCATAAACTAACATAAGAATGGACTTTCAATTACATTTTTCTAAAAATTAATTGGTTCATAAATAAGCTACCTAAAATTTTTCAAATTGCTTTCCATTACAATACACACACAAAATGTTCTATCTTCATGTTCTAATGAGTTTCCCCGATTTGAGTCGTGGGTTTGCCGGAGAAAATGCTTCAGAAATGAAAATTAGCGATTTGTTAACGGAATTTTAATTTTTGATGCACAAACGCAAAAGACGCTGTAGCAAATTTGTGGTCCAAAAGAAAAATTCTTTTCAACAACCGCTAATTTTCATTTCTGAAGTAAGAAATTTCGGTTCTAACTTGAAAAAAGGGCCGTTAGTGACGAAATCTCGTGATGCAGAATGCGAAGATGCTCGAATTTGTGACAGTTGGATTCTTTGGAAAAAAAAAAAAATAAGTGGAATTTAAAAAAAAATTAGTCTCTTAAGTCGATTTTAACGGATTTTAGCGCAAAAAACGCTAAAATTTGACATTTTTTAAAGTTGTCGAAAATGGTCATAAATATAGTCGAATCTACTTGAAATTTTGCGTAGATTACGAATCTGAAATAAAAAAATAAGGGTTCTCGTTTGAAATAACGAAGTTAGGTTGTGTCTGGGACACCCTGTATATCCAGGCGGATTTTAAACTACACCATCAAATTCCTTGCTTTAAATTAGGGGGGTTTACGTTTAACTTTTTTTTTTTTTTTTTTTTTTTTTTTTTTTTCATAAAACCACTTTTTAACGCTCTCCCAGACGTATGCCATGTGTTTCCGGACACCCAGTATAGGCCTCCTCAAGGAACACTTTTCTTAAGGCTTCCTTGAAAATCTTTCCTTGTCGGTTTTTCATATTGGTGAACCTCCCTTGAAGTGATCTATTCCGTCAATATAAAGGAATCCTACTGTGGGTACACAACATATGTTAGAATAATCATCAGAGTCAAATGCATCATACACAACACAACTTCTTTCTTCCTAAATTAGTGGTGATGAAACATCCCACAATTGGTGACCTACGACGAACACGAACACAGCGATGTAACAACAATAAAAAGTACATATTTACACTCTCAACGTACAGACACAGAATGAGAAGAGCTTCCGGCACGTCTTGATCACCCATCGACGGCGCTAGCAATTGAGGCGCTCCGGGTACGAAGGGCAAACTCAACATCGGACAATTTTTTTTTTTCATTTTCAGATTCTAGACCTCTTAGTGAATACACCCATATAATTTCTATGTTGAGTTCGCCCTTTTTTCCCCTTTAAAAACGTAAAAACCGATATGCGGCAAAGCTCTAACTGCGATATCCGAGCGGGTACGAAGGGCGAACTCCACATCCTAGTCCACAACCCCCACTCCTTTTCCAATTCCAGGGCATGACTTTTCTGTTGAGTTCGCCCGTAACATAAAACTTTAAAATGCGAATATCTCGAAACTACGTTTTGTTGAGTTCGCCCTTCGTACCCGGAGCGCCTCAATTCTTCACTCGTCAGCAGTTCCGCACCCCTTCGACCCACTGGTTGAATTGGTGGAACTTCAACCTCGGAACGAACTTCTCGACATCTGCGACACACAGCTCGACAGTTCGAGTTCCAGCTTCTGCACACACATCATCGCTCGACACACAGCACCTTAGACCTTCTCCCATCTTTTCTCCGTGCGGGGGTTATGTGGGTACACAACATAGTATGTTAGAATTATGATCAGAGTCAAATACAACACACACAACTTCTTTCTTTCTAAATTTAGTGGTGACGATCCATCCCACACTTCCATTTTCTAAGGTTACGAGGAGTGCTCTTATTGGCTGATGATAACACAATGCTTGATAATCACTTAAAACCTTAACTAAGCTCAGGAAACAAAAAGAGATGCTAAAGAAAATGAAAAAGTAAAGTTTTCAAATATGGGCCTTTTTATTCAAAAACCAATCATTAATTAATCTCCTTATTATGAAAACTTGGGACTTTGAGGGGCCCTTGAGTGCCTCTTAGATTGTTCAAGATTGAAAATCGTTGGAATTACGTCCATTGACGTAATGGTAAACGGAGTCCGAAAAAAGTCCTCCTCTGAGGAGGATATATCACGTAGAAGCCGGCGAATTGCAGGCGGGGAAAGTAAACAAAGCCAATTACTTTGAACATTCATTAACTTTGAGCTAGGTATAAAAGGGAGAGGAGACGATCTTTAACTAACCATTCGCCCATTTTCAGTAGTGGAAGAAACAACAACAAAAGATAAAAATGTTTTCGGCTAAAATTGTAAGTAAAGTGAAGTGAAGGTAAAAGGGATTAAAATTTTCGTGAATTTAGGTTTTACTTGGTGTCCTCTTTGGAATCGCGTCGGGAGCGGAAGAGGAAAAAGCTGCGGCGACAAAGCGAGGAGTGGCTGGTTTGGGATACGGCGCGGGAGCAGGTCTGACAGGAGCTGGAGCTGCTGGTGCAGGTCTTGGATACGGAGCTGGAGGATGGAACCCTTTGGGGGCTTCAGGATGGTCAGCGGTCGGCGGTTTAGCTTGGCCGTTAGCAGCCGACTATCCCGCCCTCACCAATCAAATTACTGGAGGAGCTAGTGGCTACCCTTTTGGAGCTGGATTAGGAACACCTGAACTAAATTATGCCAAGGTAACTAATTCAGGATTTCTTAATAACCTTTATGATTTTCTTTCGTCCTAAAGACTTCTGCGCACACCCTCGCTATTCAATCTGCCCACGCTGTAAACGCAGCTGAAGTCGCTGCCGCTCTTCAGGCAGCTAAAGAGGCTTCTGCTGCTGCCGCTATAGCTCAGCAACGTGTCCAACAAGCCAAAGAAGCCGTTCTCATCCAGCAGAAAATCGCAGCTGCCAAAGAAGCCGCTGCAGCAGCCGCCATTCAACGATCAGAAGCAGCCGCTGCGACCGCTTCCGCCATCCAAAGGACCGAAGCCGCCGCAGCCGCTATTCACAGACAAGAGGCTGCAGCAGCCGCCGCCGCAGCATACCAAAGGTCCGAAGCCGCCGCTGCCGCCGCCGCAGCCATCCAGGTAACGCCACAATTTTGTCAACTTTTCTACATCACTTAAAATATTTTACAGCGATCTCAAGCCGCTGCTCATGCCATTCATAAAACCGCAGCCAAGGCCGCTGCTGCGACAGCTTCTCTCAACCACGCTTCTTCTGCTGCCGGATTCAGACCTGCAGAATACGGCCCTTGGGGATAAATATCGTTATTTGTACATCTTTTTACTAGTTTCTTTTACAACTATCTTTGAGTATAAATAATAAAAAGTTTCTTTATAAAACTACCTGTCTTATTAATTTGTGGGTACACAACATATGTTCTAATTTTCATTAGAATCAAATTATTTATTATTTATTATTTATTCATACATGCTTACAGGCATTATACCTAAATAGCACTTACAGTTTTTTAAAGGGCACATTTTTAAATACAAAATTACTTAATAAATAACAAACAGAATATAAAAATGACTACATAACAAAACAATACAAAAATCTGCTAATTATCACAATTGAAATTACCTTAAAAACTAATATCACGGTTCTTATTTGAAATAAAATTGGAGTAAACATATACATCATACACAACTTCTATCTTTCATTCTAAATTAGTGGTGAAGAACCATCCCACAATTGGTGACCTACAACGAACACGAACACGAACACAGCGATGTAACAACAATAAAAAAAGTACATATTTACACTCTCAACATTCAAACACAGAACGAGAGTAGCTTCCGGCACGTGTTGATCACCCATCGACGGCGCCAGCAATTCTTCCCTCGTCAGCAGTTCCGCACCTCTTCTGGGTAGAAAGTTCATTCCGGTTCATTCCGAGGTTGAAGTTCCACAAATTCAATACCCACTGAATTTGTGGAACTTCAACCTCGGAATGAACTTCTCGACATCTGCGGCACTCGCGTCACAGCTCGACAGTTCGCGTTCCATCATCCGCACACTCATCTTCGACACATCATTGCTCGACACACAGCACCTCGGACCTTCACCCTTCTTTATGCGTGGGGGGGGGGGTTGATGTGGGTACACAACATATGTTCTAATTATCATTAGAATCAAATACATCATACACAACTTCTATCTTTCATTCTAAATTGGTGGTGAAGAACCATCCCACATATTGTTTAAAAAAATTTCTTGCTCTTTTTTCTCGACTTTTTGGCCAAGAGAGTTAGGCCTTTTTAACAAATTTTAATATATTTTACCCAATTTCACAAGAAACTAACGATGGCGATTTTAGAATTTCGAAAAAATAGAGATAAGTCTGTTAAAAATTTTGAAAACTTCGCTGCCGCCGAACAGTTGGTCCTATTTTCACCAAATTTTCAATTTTCACCAAAGACTCCTTTTTAATGGTGTTCACTATCCCAAATTACTTACCTAATATACATTGAAAGGTAGGTAAAAAGTTTTTTATTTTATTTTTATGAAGATTAAAGGTTGAAGCCACCCCCGTAGAGGAGATAAAAATCCCACTGGCGTCTATTTATTCAAGGTATATCCTTGGCATAGGATTGAAGGAGGTCGTTATTCCCTTTCCAGGTTTAAAATATGTCGTTTTTTTAATATCAGGAAAAAGATCCATTTTCATACCCCTCTTTTTTTTTTTCCTATACGCTATAAACGAAAAAATGACGTAAGTAGAATTCTTCTTGCAGGATCCTATACGAAATGTAGATCTGTCTCAAGGTTTGCACACCTCGCCGGGAGTATAAAAGCCAATGAAGTCGAAGGTAGTCTCATAGTCAATTCGACAACACAGCAGCAAACATGAACTCCTTTATTGTAAGTACATAACGGCTACAGCCGATTAAACTCATAAAAATTTAAAATTTAGTGATAAACTTGCTCAAGTTCTATGCTTATAAACATGACGTAGCAAAGTTTAATTTTTGCGGGCAGTTTTTGACAAATGAAGTCTTTGATGCTTAACCTTTTTGGTGAAGTCACAAGATTCAGCCTCCTTGATAGAGCCTTTATTCGAGGTACCTTTTGGTTTTCCCTTAAACAAAAGGATGCCTTCAACCAGACCCATTTAAAACTGACTACTTTTCTTTATACATAACTTTATTCCTTGTAAAAGGGGTCAGAAATGACCCCCACTGGCCCTGAGCCCTACTGTCACATTTTTAGGAGTTAAGAGAGAGGAGCATAAAGGGCAAACTCTCTCCGCTACTTTGACGAGATGGCACAAAACTCGAAGTCAAAGGCATGCCAAGATGCTCATTGGAGGACCAAGATGCGTATTTACAGCAGACCTGCTTAGGCAGGGCAGAACCAAAGTCATTGGGTCTGCTGAGCGGCCACTGTAAACTCCGTAAGCACCTTCAAAGGTTGGGAGTGACAGAGGACAGCACCTGCCGCTTTTGTTTGAAGGAGGAGGAGGAGGCTCTGTTATAGTGAAGGTCTAAGCACGGCTGAGGTTCATGGACATAGGGGAAGAAAAACCCAGCCCATTGACCTACACAAGGAGACCCCTGTCCAACCTCTGGAGGCTAATCATGGGGCTAGACGGGGAGCTCTGATTGCAGGCGCAAAATAAACCCATTAGGGGTCGGAGTGCACAAGGCCCCAAGAAACCTAATCTAATCTATTTCTAAACTTTTAGGCCTCCGCTTTGTTGGTTGCTGGTCTTGTGGGTGTTTCCCACGCTGGTTTGATCGGAGGCGGTCTCGTTGGATCTCCTCTCATCGGATCTGGACTCGTCGCCTCCCCCGGACTCGTCTCTTCCCATGGACTTATCGGCGCTTCTCCTTTGATCGCTAAATCCCCGGTCGCCATCAGCTCACAATCTGGTATCATCAGGAGTTCCGGATCTGTCCTCGCCGCTCCTTCAGTCGTCGGTCTCGGTCACGCCGGTGTCCTCTCCGGTTCCGTCCTTTCCGCCGGCCCTGCCATCAGCACCGCTTCCCTCGTTAGGTCATCCCCTGTCATCTCCTCCGGACTTATCGGATCCCCCGTTTTGGGATCTTCCCTCGGACACGGACTCATTGGTGGAACCACCCTCGTTGGCGCTTCACCTCTCATTAGATCCTCTGTCGGACACGGACTCATCGGAGGAACCACCCTCGTCGGAGGTCCCCAACTTGTTGGCTCTTCTCTCGGACACGGACTCATCGGTGGAACCACCCTCGTCGGAGGATCCCCTCTCGTCAGATCCTCAATCTGGTAATTTACAAGACTGCTTGTACATAATCAAATGTAATAAATAAAATAATTTATTTTCTGCACAAAAGTTTCACATTCTCTTTCTTTTATTTTTGAATGAAAAATTTCTTGAAGCTCTAAACTTGCTTTGCGATCAAGGCGAGGTTCGGATGGTGACATTCATTACAAAAATTTTTGCGCTTTTTTTTTATTCCTTACTTAAATCTGCCGCGCCTATTTTTCTGATGCAAGTGTCTACCTTTGTTACCAAGAACCATCTGCAAGCGTCGACCGAATTTTCAACCATTCATTTATTCGGCCCATTTTCAATCATTGCTCAAAGATTTTTACATTGTTTATTACGGTAGCGTGCGATTAAATTCAACGACTCTCATGTGCTCTAGAGTCTCTGGATACTCTTCCAAAAATCGTGCATGGAGGGTAATGTAGTAAATTATCTTCGGAAGGCTAAAAAGGTTGAAATAATTCACTTAACAACAAATCTTGTGTTACTATTCTTTAAATTAATAACGTTTTATAATTATTACAATTACCGTTTGTGGCGAAACGCTTTATGCCGAAACGCATTATGCTCAAAATTTCTGAACTTTTGAGAGCTTTATGTTCTATTGTATTATGCCGAAACGCATTATGGTGAACTACATTTCTACAAGAAGTTATTGTGATACCCTCAACGTCGGGTTTTTGGGGAAGGGTCTTCCAGACCCCGGAGGGTCAAATCGAATTATCATTTTTTTAAACAATAATAATCATTTTGGTAGGGATAAATTTAACACTTCCACCCTCTACGAGAGGGACCACCCTTAGGCAAAAATCCCATAATTTTTACCTTGATACTTAAAAAAATTTTCGAAAAAAAAAAATGCAAATTTAAAAAAGAAAACTTATAAAATTTTTCAAAAAAAAAACTTACAAAAATTATTGAAAACGAAAAAAATTTTCGAAATTTTTTGAAAAAAAAAAACTTAGAACATTTATTGAAAAAAAAAAAAAAAATCTCCTTCCGTTATACCCTCTCCCTTATACTTCCCCTCCGTTATACTTCCCCTCCTTTATACTTCCCCCTCCCTCATACTTCCCCCTCCTTTATAGGTATAAAAGGAGAAACTCTCTTTTCGACAAGTTTTGGGGTTTATCGTCGTTATTACGGTCAAAAAGCTAAGTTTTTGCCATTTTGCTAAGTTTTTGGGATTTTCCTACTCTTTTGACTCCTTTTTATCGGATTTTCGGGAGTCTTCCTCGGAGAAACTCTGCTTTCGCCACGTTTTTTGGGGTTTGTCGCCCTTTCGGGCATAAAGCTAACTTTCTGCCAGATTTTTGGAATTTTTCTACACCTTTTTATGGGATTTTCGGGAGTGTTCCCTCCCTTATACTTACCCTACTATATTTTTACGTCTCTTTATGGAAGTTTTCGTTGGAAGCTCTTCAAACTAGTACTTGTATGTCAAAAGCAGATTTTTTATGTTCAACTGCTTTAGGGTGAAATGCGTTATGTAGAACGGTGTTCTCCCGTTTATTATTTAGTATTAGATTGTTGGAAAAGTAATAATTTACGATAAAACTTGAAAAGTTATTTTATTTAAAAAAATTATTATATTACAATTTTAAAAAAAAATATTTACAATGTGAGGTACGTAACGTGAACTAGAATTTGTTAAGGGTGAGTCCAATAATTTGGTTTACCACCAGCCATGTCCTTTGGAGTGGTGGATTTCATGGTAAATATGTTTCGTTCTGTAGACTGGAACGGGGACAGGGTATGGTTTTGGGACTGGAACTGGGACTTTTTTGTAAATATGGACGGGAATCGGTTTTTCGACCGGGTAAGGGACGGGTTTCTCTACTGGGACGGTCACAGTTTTGTAGACAGGGACTGGGACTGGGACCTCGACAGGAACCGGCTGCGGGACGTGAACTGGGACGTGAACTGCGTACGGTACTGGATGGGGGACGTGAACTGGGATGCCTTGATAACGGACGACAGGTACGACCTTTTCCACTTCGACAAGCTGCGAAACTAGTTGAGGCCTGGAAAAACAAAAATATGATTTCATTCTCAATATGCGGACCCTCAGGGTTGCCAACTACTAATAAAAGTTCATCCTAGATGCCTTATTGGGTGACTATTTGGGCCTCCTTTACAGGGGCTTGATTGCATCAAAAAGTTTGTGTTATACGCCGACTGATGGGCGAGCCGAACGAAAGCTTACGACCTCGTTGTGCTCGGCTCGCGGCGTGTAAATGGGTACTTCTAAACACTCTGGCAAGATCACCGAAATTTTATAAAAGTAGGAAAACTCACTGAGGTACATGTTGGATTCCGGTAACTATCCCTTCATTAGGGTCCAAACTCCTTTTCTCTTGGTTTTTCTCGTCGTAATCGTCGGAGGCCAAAGCCAAGGCGAATAAAACGTTAAGGATCTAAATCAAACATTTTTTTATATTTTTATAAATATTAGTTGTTATAATTTAAATTCTGGATGGATTTCAAGTACGGTGATGGGTAAAACGTGAAGTGCTACAACTTACAATGAACTTCATTTTTGTCGAGGAGGCTTGGTGTGTCTGATGCTTTCTTCCAAGCCGGTGGCGGTATATATAGTTCCCTACCACTTTCACTAACGCTGACTTAGATTATACAATATAACACAAGAGCACGGACGTCTCACTCAATGTAAATAGAAGCCGAAAACGAACACGCAAATTTAACATTTTGGTAGAAAATTACAGTCATCGACAAAAACTGCAGACAGACGGCTACTGGAAAAGACTCAAAATTCTCGGAATTAGGTAGATTTTTTTGGAATCAACCTATTTTTCTATTGATTTAAGAAAAAACGTCTGTCTCTTCTTTATCCCCATACTACATCGAAAGAACACACAATACAAAAAGGGTTTGTTTTTCCCTTGCTTCAGCATTAACCCGCGACATCCACTTCTATTGCTTCAAACTTTTATTCCACTCTTTCTCAGAAATCTGTTTATAGCGTTTATAATGTCTTAGGTGCTAAGTAACTCTTCAGGATCCTCGGATACTGTTCCGGAGGTTTTCAAAAGCGCAAATCTACCTTATTAGGGAGATAATTCCATTTGCGCTTTCGACAGTTCCACCCCCGCGGGGCCGAACTGTTTAGTCACCCGAATTATGAAAAAAGGATTCTCATTACTACTAAAGACTCAGAAAAAATAGGATGAAAATTGCTACAAATCAAGCTGAAAATTTCATGTTGAATGACCTTGAAATATAGTTAGGTATGGTTTGCTGATGCTGCGACAAAAGAACGGTTTCCTACGGCAAAAGAACGGTCTTCTACGGAAAAAGAACAGTATTCTGCAGAAAAAAAAACAGTTTTCTGCGGCAAAAGAACGGTTTTCTAGGACAAACGAAGTTTGTTTTTAGATAATTCTACATCAAAATATCGGTTTTGCTTGATTTCTAGCTAATTATATAAGAAAGAAGAACGGTTTTGCTTCATTTCTAGCTGATTCTGTGGCTCAAGTACATTATATAAGAAAGAAGAACGGTTTTGCTTCATTTCTAGCTAATTCTGTGGATAAATTCAGCTTATTTCCGCCCCGTCGAGAAAAACCCGATGCAATCTCGATTATTCTTCGTCAAAATACCCGTTAAGCTTAATTTCTTGCTTATTCTCCAACAAAAGAACGGTTTAAATATGTAAGAAGAACGGTTTTGCTTCATTTCTAGCTAATACTATGGCTCAAGAACATTATTTAAGGAAGAAGAACGGTTTTGCTTCATTTCTAGCTAATTCTGTGGCTCAAGAACATTATATAAGAAAGAAGAATGGTTTTGCTTCATTTCTAGCTAATTCTGTGGCTCAAGAACATTATATAAGGAAGTAGAACGGTTTTGCTTCATTTCTAGCTAACTCTGTGGCTCAAGAACATTGTATAAGAAAGAAGAACGGTTTTGCTTCATCTCTAGCTGATTCTGTGGCTCAAGAACATTATATAAGAAAGAAGAATGGTTTTGCTTCATTTCTAGCTAATTCTGTGGCTCAAGAACATTATATAAGGAACAAGAACGGTTTTGCTTCATTTCTAGCTAATTCTGTGGCTCAAGAACATTATATAAGGAAGAAGAACGGTTTTGCTTCATTTCAAGCTAACTCTGTGGCTCAAGAACATTATATAAGGAAGAAGAACGGTTTTGCTTCATTTCTAGCTAATTCTGTGGCTCAAGAACATTGTATGAGAAAGAAGAACGGTTTTGCTTCATCTCTAGCTGATTCTGTGGCTCAAGAACATTATATAAGAAAGAAGGACGGTTTTGCTTCATTTCTAGCAAATTCTGTAGCTCAACAAAAACGTCAACAAAAACCCGATCTACCTATCTAGATTATTCTTCGACAAAATACCGGTTTAGCTTCATTTCTAGCTTAATCTCCAACAAAAGAGCGAAAATGACTGAAGAGTAATCATAGGTAGCTTTCATCCCGATAGCCACAATTGTCATTTTCATATTTTTACAAAAAATGTGCGGCACGAAAAAAATGCTGCCATTCCACCTGATCCCTCAGGCTTGGATGTTACACAATGTTAAACACGGAGAGTCTTCGGAAACGTCCTGAAATTCTTCCAAGAAAGTTTACGGCGCTGGACCTCCCGAGAACGGTTTCTCCTGACCTTTTTTGAACCCTTTAGGCGGGGCATCTTGTATTCATAATAAGGAAATAAAATCATTATTTTTTAAAATAGAACGAAATTGCTAAATTGCCCCTACAAAAGTGGATCTTAGAATCAAAGGAGTCTTGTAATTTTTAATTAAAAACGATTAACGAAAGAACTTGATGAGGGTTGTACTTAGTTCCTGATTTTCAACTCGCCAATTTGATTTTAAAGAAGGTAAAGAAACTTCCTGAAAAAGGAGTTTTCCTCTTTTCATTTTTAACTTTCTCATTTTCACACGATCTTGGATTTAAAAAAAAATATTTTATGAGAATGTTTGGTCAATTTCGTCCGTAAATTAAACTGACCGATTAGACAAGTTTACAAAAGGTCGGGTGAAAGTAATGGGGATGGCTTCTGGTTCACGGGTAAGGTTCAAAAACTTGATGGTTTTGTTCCGTTTCCGTCGCTTCGAAAGGTCGACAGGATTTAAAAATTCGTATGGTTAAATTTTTTTGCTTTTTAAGCTTTTTGTGTTGTGTAATCTTCTTTTGACTTCCTTAAAGAAGTTATTGTTATACCCTCAACGTCGGGTTTCTGGGGAAGGGTCTTCCGGACCCCGTAGGGTCGACTATGAAACTATACCGATTTCAACTTTGTCTGTGGTACCGGCCGGCTGTAGCATTTTTTTCCTCAACACTATCTACGTGGATTTTCTATTTCAACTTTTTTATTTATGACATTTTCTCCTATGTTATTCCCACCAGCAGCCCTTATAATATACGGACACCTCCTAGCATTCAATTATACAACTCGATTTTATTTAAATTCAGAGATAAAGCCATTCGTAAACCTATCAATAAAAAGCATTTCTGCTGCTCGTCTGTCAATGGCTTTCACCGTCGTGGAGCAGTCACATTTCTCGATTGACTTCCTTAAAAAGGTCACTCGTTGCTTTAATGACTCATTACACAACCCATTTTATTATAAATATTGAAGGCGATCAATGTCAAAAATATGCCGGAGACATTCGCCATTTCACTATGATAATAATTAAAAATATTTTAGGGAGTCGTTATATAAAGGAATTCATCAATAATGACAAGTTTTTGACCTTTTGGAAGACCCAGAGCTGCTAACGTCGAACTTCGTCTTCTTCCGTTCAAGGAATGCTTGGGGCAATGGGGTCCTTTTTTAATTTTAGGGGCTTCTTGGATAAAACAGCAAAATTGAAAGCTATAGGTATTTCACTTTCCAGTGGATCCTCCGAATTTTTCGGCATCACCTGTAGAAAAAATGGTCGTTTTTCTCGATGGTCAAGAATTTTTCAAAGTTTTCTTCGATTTTTTGGTTTATTCATAACCAAAAAATCGGTAGACCGTAATAAATGATTAAGAGAGAGAGGAAGAAGAAGATAAAACGAACTTAGTAAAGTAAGGTGCCAGTAGTGCGAGTTGGAACCGGTTCTTCGGCGCAGACTGCATCCTGACTCACTTCCGCGAGGACAATACGAAAATCTAATAAACAAGCCCAGTTACGTGAGTTGACAACTTGGAACTTTATTCCAAATAAAACACGAATGTAAGGCGGTTACGCAAGCGAAATATACTCCCGTCTATGCCTTCAAAACAAAAAAGGTTCCGAGAAGAAATGATCGCGAATCTAGGTCAGAAAAAAAAATTATGCGACCGGAAACGATCCTATCTTCCCGGCTGAGATTAATGAGAATCTTTCAATAGCTAATCAGTGATCACTAATCATTAATTAGGGAGGAGCTGCTACATGTGGTCGCTTTAAAAAAAGTACTAGTTTGAAGAGCTTCCGAAGAAAACTTCCTTAAAGAGAAGTAACAATTTAGGAGGGGGAAGTATATAGGAGGGGAAATATAAGTCAGGGGAAGTATAACAGAGGGGGAAGTATAAGGGAACGAAAGTATAACGGAGGGAATGTATAAGGGAAGGAAAGTATGAAGGAGGGGGAAGTATAAGGGAGGGAAAGTATAAGGGAGGGGAAATATAACGGACGGGGTCCTTTTTTTCCAAAAATTTTCCTCGTTTTCTTTTTTTTTCTTTTTTTTTTTTCTTTTTAATTTTCCGAGTTTTATTTATTTTTTTTAATTTTCCGAGTTTTTTTCCGAAAAAATTTCTAAGTTTTTTGTTGTGAAAAAATTTTTTAAGTTTTTTTTTTTCAAAAATTTTCCGGGTTTTTTTAAAATTTGGGTTTTTTGTTTCTGAAAATTTTTTTAAGTTCTTTTTTTCGAAAATATTTTTAAGTGTCAAGGTAGAAATAATGAACTCTTTGGCCTACGGATATGCCTCTCGTAATGGGTAGAAGTATGAAATTTCTCCCTACTAAAAAAAAATAATAATAATTAAAAAGTGGCAATTTTTTTACACCAAAAATTCTTAAAAAATATAAGGAGTAATTGGTGAAAATTTGGTGAAAACCGAACAAACGGTTCGGCCGCAGCGAATTTTTTAAAATTTCAAACAGACATATCTCCGCCATTTTTTTCGAAATTCAAAAATCACCCTCATTAGTTTCTTGTTTATCGACTGAAGATTTGGTGAAAATTGTTTGAAAACTGTGGCCGTAAAGTGTTGCGGACGGCCGGCCGGAACCACAGACAAAGTTGAGATCGGTACCTCCCAACCTCCCAAAAACCCGACGTCGAGGGTTTTAAAATAACTTTTTTAAGGAAGTTAATTATTTTGCTTCGATAATATGATCGAAAAGTAAAACCAATTTCAAACGATGACTCTGACCACATTGGTTAACTTAATTAGACACTCAAAAGGTTCCAAATCATTTTTCAAAATATAAATTGTTAGAAAATTGGCATAGGAAACAAATTGCGCATTTTCCCCGCATAACAAAAAAATTAATAAAATTTTTTTTTAGTTTTAACTAATAATCTACAGCGACCTGTAGACATGTTACGAAATATGGGTAAGTAGAGGAAGAGGAAGATTTGATGGGGTGTTGCCGGAGCGACACGTTCCCAGCATGCCTATTCCCGGTAAAGTAGCCCGGCTTGACCACTTTTACCTTCAATGAATTCTTCTTTCTCCCAACAAAATGTTGGCGCGAAAATAAATTCTTTTGGACATTTCTTCTGTTTTTAGAAAGCCCGGATTAAATTTTTTCTCAAAACAGTTTTGGTATTAGTGTTTCTGTATGGTTTTAATTTCAGTATGTACCGCCGAAGCGAGGACATCTTGCTTATTCTTCAGGAGGTACTTGGTCCTTTTGTATTGAAATAAAAAGGGGAAAACCTCATAACTTTGAATTAGCCGAAACAGGAGGAGATCCAGAAGCCTAAGAACTTGGGCCCTTCACCAAATAACCCCCATTCTCTTGGCCATATTAACCAGAAGAGCAAAAAGAGAGCATCCTCTCAGCTACTAACAAGATGCCAACACTCCTGAGGTCAAAAAGATGCCTAGACAGAGCAGGGAGGATTAGGCCATCAAAGAATTAGCTTAGATTCACGGCATATCTGCTCAGAGTAAGATTACGGTTAGCATTTTGGTTGGTCTACCAACAACTGGAGACAACAAGCTCTATAAACACCTTCATAGAAAAGGGCAGCATACGCCGATTCTGCTTGAAGGAGGAGGAAACAGCAGACTATGTTATTGCGAAGAGTTGATTGTCCCCAAGGGAAGAAAAACCCACCATAAGGAGCACTCTATCATCCATAGAGTTGCTATAAAACCAAAATTCCTCCCATTTTATGACAAAGAAACTCGATTCCCGGATCTGAACGTAAGGGAGTGTCCAGAAACCCGACAAATTATTAAATCAAAGGCATTCAAGGATAACGGGTTAAAGACCGTATTTCCATTTACAGAGTTTTTTACACATTAAAGAAGGCATTACCTATTAACGGTAGTTTTTCAAGTAACCTTTTATGAGTAGACTAATTACAATAAATTAAAATCATTATTATTAGAGGTAAGTATTATTTTTAAAAAAGGGACTGGTCCTCCGGGCAATAGGGGTTCCGGTAAACTTTAATAGGACGACGTTCATTGACATAGTTAGGGTAGGTAAAAATATCAATATAAGTTCAATATTTTGTAGAAAATAGGTTTAGAGAAGCAAAAATGTTTGATTTTTATAAAAACTTTATTTTACATATTTACAGGGGAATAAATTACCAGGCGAGACCGTGGGCAAGGGGAGAGGCGAGGCCAATGGGAGAGGCGAGTCCAAGAGGAGAAGCGATTCCGACGGGGGCGGCGATGGAGTGAGCGGAGATGGCCGGGGCGGCAACGGCAACCGGAGCGGCGTGGACGATCGGCTGGTGGACGACAGGGTTGGTGTAAGCGACGGCCCTGACGGGGACGGGGACGTTTCTGTAGACAAGTTCGGGCTGAGTGACGGCGATCGGTTGACGGACGACATTAACCTGAGTAGGGGCGATGTTCACTTTCGGGAGAAGGACAGGAGCGACAGCCGAAGCCGCACCAACGATAGCGATAAGGATAGCCTAAAAATACACAATTTTATTCATCCGTCTTAAAAACTCCTCAAAACTGAATAAAATTTTTACTTACCAAGACTTTCATGTTGGATTTGGGTTTTTTGATCTGCTTCTGTTTGAAGGTCAATAGTTCTTCAGCAAACCTCTGGTCGCTTTTATACTAAAAGACAATCCCCACCTGAAAATAAGCGACCTTCACGCAGACTTCCTTGTAACGGGAGACAAAAAAAAAAATAAAGAAAACACAAAACCACACCCTTTTTATTGGGCGAAAATTGAAATTCGGCTCTGTCTTATTTAACAAAGGCGAAGGAATTTCAACGCGTGCTTAAACTGAGAGATTTTCGTATAACATGGCACATTTGGGTATGGCAGTGTATACAGGGTGTCCGGAAACACATGGCATACACCCCTTAATTTAAATCAAAGAATTTGAGGGTGTAGTTTAAAATGCGTTTGGATATACAGGGTGTCCCAAACAGAACCTAACTTCGTTATTTCAAATGAGAACCATTATTTTTTTTATTTCAGATTCGTAATCTACGCAAAATTTCATGTTGATTTGACTATTCATATGACCATTTTCGACAACTTTAAAAAATGTCAAATTTTAGCGTTTTTTGCGCTAAAATTCGTAAAAATCGACCTTATAGACTCATTTATTAATTCCACTTATTAAGATAAGGGAGATAAAGGTACTGGACCTACATTTCCCCGAGTGCCTACATCTCGTCCTACTGTCATCTCGTCCTAAACTTAATGGAAAAAGGAAAAAAATATAAACTGTCATCTCGTCCGAAAGTAATCTCGTCATAACAGGCTACGCCCCTTTTTAAGACGAGATGACAGTAGGACGATAAGACATTCTGACAAGTGGATATCAATTTTTATACAATTTTTAAATATTAAACTCTCTTAAATTAGAAATCAGCTCGTCCGAAAGTATTCTCGTCGTACTGTCATCTCGTCCTAAAAATATCTGTAAAATAAAATATTACTTGAAATTAAATGAAATGTAATCTCATCCGAAAGTATTCTCGTCCTACTGTCATCTCGTCCTAAAACTAACACTGCAAAAAAAAAACTGTTCATTGCTGTGTCGGAGCACCCCAGCAAGTTTTCAACTCCTTTTTGGGAGTAACGAGCTTATCATCCGTCCCAGGGCCGCCAACAGGGTGAGCACATTCTCTCGAGAGGAATAAAATTAACCCCCTCGCGTCAAAAAACGAGCAGATCCTCGCAAAAATAAACAAACAAACCAACCGTGACTTGCTGGGGTGAAACATTACTCCGACTCAGCAATTTTTGTTCGTTAGTTTTAGGACGAGATGACAGTAGGATGTGATTACTTTAGGATGAGATGACAGTTTATGTTTTTTCTTTCACTATTGTTTTTAGGACGAGAATACTTTCGAACGAGGGCTCTAATTAGGGATGGGCGATATATATCTGTGAGCGATACATTTCGATATATTTGTGCCGATATATCGGTCTTTCAATATATCGGATATATTTTTTTCCAAATTTGTACCTATGACCGTCCGTTTTACGCCATTTTGGGTCAAAAAACGCCACTTTATTTTGAATACAAATGTGCATTTTGAACGCTAGTGCATAAATTATGTATGAGCGCAAATTTTTAAGTCGCATGCGGCATTTTTGACCAAAAATCGCCTTTTTCACAGTTTTTGTCTAAGAAACAACAGTTTGACTGGATTTTCTGGTGTTTTTCACATGGTTCTGTTCAAGAATAACTGTTTATGGAATTTTTCACCTAAAACACCCATTTTACCCGATTTTTGGTATTTTTCCTCGATATTTTCACCAAGGCTCCAGAGAAATTCTACTTTTTCTAGTTTTTTAGGTGAAAATGGTCGGAGTTACTAGCGTATTATTAAGGTTTTTTGTGAGGGAGAGAGAATGAAAAAAACGGACATTCCACGACCGGTTTCGGCGTAATACGCCTCATCAGGTGGACTATTTCCGTTTTTTTCACTCTCATCTCATTTTCTACTTGACCTTTACTATGTGATTACTCTCCCTCACAAAAAACCTTAATAATTGTTAAAATACAATGATATTTCCCTGATAAAAAATTATTAGCATATATTTCAGGTATTTTTACATTTGCATATTTTATGGCACATTTCGTCTATTTTTAGCGCATTAAAATCCAATAATAATGAAGGTCGGGGTTTTCTCGGCGGGGCGGAACGCTACCTCGTTCCTAGATAATACTTTCCTCCGATATATCGATATATTTCTTCAGATATATCGATATATTTTTATACATCGCCCCATCGATGTATATAAAAGGTCTTTTATATACATCGATGCATCGCCCATCCCTAGCTCTAATGCATCACCACCGATTTTCCTGACCCCCCAAAAAATAGAATATTATTGCTTTTCTTTTTTTTTTATGACAATTTTGACGTCTTTAATGTCATGAAACCTAACCTTTTTTTTATGGTTTTTATTAACCTCTCCCTCCCCACAGCGCCAAACTACTAACTAACCTCCATCTTTACCATTGTCATCAACCTTATGATATTTTTAGAGGAGTCAATCAATTTTAAATAAATAAGGGTAAAAATAATAAAATAAAAAAATAAAAAAACAATTTTTATACTCGATGATACATTCCAATTTCCAAAGTATGTGTTATTGAAGGTTTTACAGGTCTAAACAAGCTAAATATCGCTTTTTTTTATAACAATAATTTTTACATTTTATAGGAAAAAGTAATCAGTAATTACCTAAAACAAACATTCGTACTGCGTCCAATAAAAAATAAATAAAAATTTAACATTTAAAGTAGGTACTTAACAGTAGTAAATTACCCTCTCCAAACAACTATGATTGGTAAAAATATTTAGATAAATTATCACCAAGATAATTTTATTGTATCACAGCCCAAGTTTTTTTGCATAAAAAAAAAAGGAAAAAAATGTCAACTACCTAAAAACGTAACTTTATTTAAACATAATTTTGTAAGGCATTAAAATTGTAAAGTTTAAATATTCTCGCCTGATTAGAAATTAAGTAAATACATCACATTAGAAGAAAAAAAAAAAGAGAGAGAAGAAATAATTTTGTGATGTTGTCATTTTGTATAAAAAAAATAATTATAATTTTCACAATAGAAGAAAAAAGTGATTATTGATAGCTCAGTCTCAAAAAATAGGCATTTACACCGTTTATCAAGATGTATTTTGAGAAGTTTTGGGTTCATCGGGTATCTTGGGAAGAGGGAGCAGAAGTTGTTCCAAATTGTTGAGTCCTTCCTTCTTCTTCTTTTTCTTCTTCTTATTCTTTTTCTTTCCATTTTGCTCTTTGACTTCATCGACAGCCATTTTTTCGTTGACAACCATTTTTTCATCTACAATCACTTTTCCATCAACGGCCATTTTCTCATCATTGTGTTTTTCAATATTTTGTAAAAGCAATAACTGCTTTTGAGAATTATCAAGGGGAGCTTCTTCAGTCTTTAAATTATCGACAAGACCACGCTTTAGTGGAATTTTCATTCTTGTACAGCGGGCGACGGTAATAAAAGTATTTAGTGTCCCCATTAAACCTCTAGCCACAGAGAAAAAATCAGATTCATTATTAACATCATAAATAACAATAAATTGGCTATCTTTCCCCTTTTTTGGAGCAGAAGTCGCACTAAGATCGGCCCCTATAGAAATTTTATGTGTTGTTTGAAACATTGGTGCTAAATTGATAAGTTTTTGTTTAAAAACGTCAAATTCCATACCGTTCAGTAACTCTTGTTTAAGACTTTTTAACGACTTGTATATATAATGGTGGCTTGTCGATAACAAATAGTTAAAATGCATCCTTTTCTTGGTTCCTTCAGAATCAACTTTTATAAATTTATTTTTGTCCATTTTATCCTCGACTTCAAATAATAAAAGATCGCATGCGGTTTTGAAGTCTTTGTTGAAATCTTCGAACCAGTTTTCGCCTTCTTTGGGATATGAGATGATAATTTGGAATTTTTTCGATTTCTTTTTCATAATTGTGGGCTCCTCTGTGGTCATTTCATGGAGCCACTGGTCGCTCGGTAATTTTTTGTTCTTTTCAACCCTTTTAGATATGGCTTCTTTGAATAATTTTAGTAAATCAGGCTTGACTGATCGAGTTGTGTTTATGTTAAGTTCAATAGGATCTTGAACATGAATTACGTTTGATATTAAAATGGGAAGTTCTCCCAGAGCAACTTCTCTTTTGTATGAATTCATTTCGTCAGTTAAGGTTTCAAAGTTAGAAAAGTCGTCGACATTCATCTCAATCCCTAAATATGTCGAAAGAACTTTTTTTGAGAAATCTTTGTTTAAGTAAAATTCAAAAAAGTTTTTGAATAGTTCGCTCATTTTAGATTGATTTCTACATTCGATTTCGGCATCTTTTTTCAAAGCGTATGGCCAGCCGATGTTTTCTCTTCTATACAAAAGAGACCTCATCGGAGGCAAGATCGGCGGTTGGATTTGTTGAAGGTAAAAAATGACCATAAGGACGATAGAATAACTCGTAAATAAATTCATACCAGAAATATTATTTCGCTTGGCCCAATACGAGATGAGCATCGTCAAATGGCGAATTCGTGGGTCAAACTCCATGATGGCGCGTAGTAAAATGCTGTTATGTACAGCATGCTGCGATGTGGCACTTATGTCCAAATCGATCCCCGAAATATGAGTAGATTTCATAACGGGAACACGTGCTCTTCCCACTTTTATCGTATTTCGAAACTTGGGGCTTCTGTACAAAAATTGACCATTTTTGCTTATGAAGTTTATATCGGGGATGAACTCAGGTGGGCAGTCTGAAATAAATAGATAATTTATATTGTTTAATTATTTATGTTTCTTACGGCAGTGAAGGTGAACGTCAAAGTCGCTCGTCTTAAAAGCAATTCCAGTGAATGAAGATCCATAAAGTTTTGGGACTAAATCAGGTAGCACGCATCGGTAAACTTCTTGCACATCATGAAGAACCTATACAAAAAATTAAAATTTTCTATAATCACCATCTAAAGAAGCAGTTTTGTTTCAGTTTCTATCAAATATTTTGAAAACTATAAGGTTTAGCGCAAAAATACAAAGTAAAGAAGTTTTCGGTAATCGCTGACTATCAAACACATTTTGGTGTTGTAAAAAATTATTCGCAATCAAGGTTTCCTAATTGCACTATATTTAAGCATCGATATTAGCTTTGTTCCAACCGGTTTGAAACTCCTGGAGCATGCGCAGAAGGATCTGCTCGTCGAATATGACGTCAGATGACTTCAGATTTGACGGAAAACTAAATGAACGACGTCCAAATCCTTCTGCGCATGCTCCAGGAGTTTCAAACTGCGGTTGGAACAAAGTTATTATTTAGAATGTATTAATTTTGAACCTCAGGTATCCTACGACGTTGAGCAGGTGTCATTTCAATTTCTGCGATCATTTCCAGACATTGATCCTCGAAATTATCTTTTGAAAAAACAACCTAGAAAGAAAACTTTATAGTTTTTAAGTTCTAATTTTTAAAAAGAACCATACTTGAGGTAACGTTGGTTTTTGCTTTGCTGGAACATTTGCACCTTTCCAAAGTTTATGCTCGGCTTTTTTCTGCGAGCGATTCTGCTTTTTGGCGACAGCCAGTGGATTTTGAATTGGCAGTGGTGGCCGGTATGGATGGGGAGTTGGTGCTCGAGGTGAAGCCTGGGGAAAAGCTGGGAGCATCTTTATTGGGAATAATTTCTGTCCAGTTAATAACTGGACTGGTAGTCTTTGGTTGGGAACAACGATCGCTCCAGGGATCATTCCGCCATTTTGCTTCAGAGTTGGGTTCGGACCCCTCGCTAACAAAGGAATTGCATCTGGAAAACATTAAGTAAATGGAATTAGAACTGAAATCTTGTTAACAGTCATTAAAGATTGGCAGCTCTACAGTCGCTTAATCATCAGCTAAACAGTCGCTTTGTTTCAGCGTCATACGAAGTCAGCAAATCAGTCACTTAATCATCAGCTCAGCAGCCATTGAATTGTCCGCTAAACGGTAATTAGATCGTCTGATAAAGAGACCTTAGTCAGCTAATCAACTAAACAGTCGCTTTCTTTAAGTTATACAGTCATACAAAGTCAGCAAATCAGTTACTTAATCATCAGCTCAGCAGCCATTGAATTGTCCGCTGAACAGTAATTATATTGTCTGATAAAGAGACCTTAGATTGTCAGCTAATCAGTCATCATAACGTCGGCTTAACAGCATTATAAGGCCAGCTAATCAGCTAAACAGTCGCTTTGTTTCAGCATCGTACGAAGTCAGCAAATCAGTCACTTAACCATCAGCTCAGCTTGACATTGAATTGTCCGCTTAACAGTAATTAGATCGTCTGATAAAGAGACCTTAGTCAGCTAATCAGCTAAACAGTCGCTTTCTTTCAGTGCCGTACGAAGTCAGCAAATCAGTCACTTAATCATCAGCTCAGCAGCCATTGAATTGTCCTGTCGGCTAAACGGTAATTAGATCATCTGATAAAGACACCTTAGTCAGCTAATCAGCTAAACAGTCGCTTTCTTTCAGTGCCGTACGAAGTCAGCAAATCAGTCTCTTAATCATCAGCTCAGCAGCCATTGAATTGTCATGTCCGCTAAACGGTAATTAGATCGTCTGATAAAGAGACTTTAGTCAGCTAATCAGCTAAACAGTCGCTTTCTTTCAGTGCCGTACGAAGTCAGCTAATCAGTCTCTTAATCATCAGCTTAGCAGCAATTACATTGTCCGCTAAACAGTAATTAGATCGTCTGATAAAGAGACCTTAGTCAGCTAATCAGTCATCATAACGTCGGCTAAACAGCATTATAAGGCCAGCTAAACAGTCGCTTTGTTTCAGCATCGTACGAAGTCAGCAAATCAGTCACTTAATCATCTGCTCAGCAGCCATTGAATTGTCCGCTAAACGGTAATTAGATTGTCTGATAAAGATACCTTAGTCAGCTAATCAGCTAAACAGTCGCTTTCTTTCAGTGCCGTACGAAGTCAGCAAATCAGTCATTTAATCATCAGCTCAGCAGCCATTAAATTGTCCGTTGAAAAGTAATTAGATCGTCTGGTAAAGAGACCTTAGATTGTCAACTAATCAGTCATCATAAAGTCAACTAAACAGCATTATAAGGCCAGCTAATCAGCTAAACAGTAACTTAGTATCAGCGTCGTACGAAGTCAGCAAATCAGTCACTTAATCATCAGCTCAGCAGCCATTGAATTGTCCACAAAACAGTAATTAGATCTTCTGATAAAGAGGCAGCATTACAAGGCCAGCTAATCAGCTGAACAGTCGCTTTGTTTCAGCGTCGTAAGGAGTCAGCAAATTAGTCACTTAATCATCTGCTCAGCAGACATTAAATTGTCCGCAAAACAGTAATTAGACCTTCTGGTAAAGAGACCTTAGATTGTCAGCTAATCAGCCATCATAATATCAGCTAAACAGCATTATAAGGCCAGCTAATCAGCTAAACAGTCGCTTTGTTTCAGCATCGTACGAAGTCAGCAAATCAATCACTTAATCATCAGCTCAGCAGCCATTAAATTGTCAAGTCCGCTAAACGGTAATTAGATCATCTGATAAAGAGACCTTAGTCAGCTAATCAGCTAAACAGTCGCTTTCTTTCAGTGCCGTACGAAGTCAGCAAATCAGTCACTTAATCATCAGCTCAGCAGCTATTAAAATTGTTCGCTAAACAGTAATTAGATCGTCTGATAAAAGACCTTAGTCAGCTAATCAGTCTTCATAACGTCAGCTAAACAGCATTATAAGGCCAGCTAATCAGCTAAACAGTCGCTTTGTTTCAGCGTCGTACGAGGTCAGAAAATCAGTCAACAATAATTTTCCGAAATTTGATTTTAAAAATTTAGGATACCTTTGGGAACGCCGGCTGGGAGAACGAAGGGCTTGAAGTTCTGAGGTTCGAGCGGAGGATTCGCCATCTTCCTCGGTCAAATTCCGGCTGTCAAAAGCAAGATTAATTTTTATTTTTGTTTGTAAATAGACCGTCTGGATTGAACGAAAGTTTTAGTTCTTATTTTGGTGCGACTACAACATTGAACATGTGTTATCCGCGTCATCCAAGGACGTCCCCAGAAACAGTTGTGCCAACCTAATGGCGCCAAATACAAAACCTTCGTAGTAACCTCCTTCAACCTCCCTAAAAACGCTGAGCCTTTTGTGTTTATCGCAGTGTATCCTCCTCTCATTTTTACTGGTTAATTTAATGTTAATAATTTAATTTTATGATATAATCTACACTTTAAACTATGGAGAACGCCCCAGCTTCCATCAGTGCTGTGGAGGTCAGTATTAGATATTATTTCTTGTAATCTTTATTCAAATTTGAATTTTATAAAAGAACCAAAAGTTCTTTGATATTTAACTTTTTGTTATTTTTATTGTTCTTTTTTAGAAGTTGAAATTTAAGTTGTTATGCCAATTACAAGTGACTCCTCCTGGGGCGAGTTTTCCGTGTTCGACTCCGACCCGATTGGTTGCGACATCGAGCAAATATGGACTCATTTTTGTTGGCGACACACAAGGCTTTCAATGTAAGTGATATTTTTGAGATAAACAAGTTTTTGGAGCGGAAGGAGCACTCTGTGGGTTAGTGGTCAAGGACTGGAGTTCCGGTTAGCTTATACCAGTGATTCTCAACGGGGGCGGTACAGGTATGGCTAAGTGGCCAGCCATGGAGGCGTTAGCGTGAGTCCTTTTTTTAATGTAATTTTTATTGTCGCCCGAAAAGTAAAGGGCAAAAACTAAACCGCCCGTTTAAAAGTTAACCGGCCCATTAAGTAAAGGGCAAAAATTTATCCGGTCCGTTAAGTAAAGGGCCAAGTTAACCACCCGTTAAAAAAATTAACCGGCCCGTTAAGTAAAGGGCAAAAACTAAACTGCCCGCTTAAAAGTTAACCGGCCCGTTAAGTAAAGGGCAAAAATTTAACCGGCCCGTTAAGTAAAGGGCAAAAACTAAACTGCCCGCTTAAAAGTTAACCGGCCCGTTAAGTAAAGGGCAAAAATTTAACCGGTCCGTTAAGTAAAGGACAAAAACTTAACCACCCTGTTAAAAAATTTTAACGGCCCGTTAAGTAAAAGGTAAAAACGTAACCGCCCGTTAAAAAATTTAATCGGCCCGTTAAGTAAAGGGCAAAAATTTAACCGGCCCGTGTTAAATAATGGGCAAAAATTTAACCGGCCCGTGTTAAATAAAGGGCAAAAATTTAACCGGCCCGTGTTAAATAAAGGGCAAAAATTTAACCGGCCGTTAAAAAAATTAACTGGCCCGTTAGGTTATTTTTGTTTCTTAAGTAGGGAAGGCGGGGTAAGTATTTTCCTCCTCTTAGGGGGGCGCAGGCTTCAAAAAGGTTCCCAGCCTGACACTGCTCTGAGGCTGGGAGACAGGGGGCTGGCTATCGGGACCAGGATGGGCGGGATACTGGAGGAGGTGGCCATTTCAGACATGGCAAGGACGGTCCAAGATGTTCAGATCTCCACTCTGGACTTCGACAGACCGTACAGATCGGTGATACACACCAGGGAGTACTGGAAGGCCAATCGACCTTCCTTCCCCTCAGGCACACTTCAGTGGTACACGGATGGTTCAAGGATGGGTGGGGGGACCGGTGCCGGGGTGAAAGGCCCTAACTTTGCCTTCTCTGGCGCCATGGGACCCACACCAACGGTCTTTCAAGCAGAAGTGTACGCCATTGAAGTTTGCGCTCTCGAAAATATCCGCAGGGGTACCAAGGGAGCCAACATAGTAATATGTTCGGACAGTCAGGCGGCCATACAGGCCGTCACAGCCTTTGAGGTCAACTCAAAGCTGGTTAGTGGCTGTATCCGTAGTCTTAAAATCCTTGGCGCACATAACAGAGTCACTCTGATGTGGGTGCCAGGACACACGGGGATTGAGGGAAACGAAGCGGCTGATCAATTGGCCAAAAAGGTTCGCTCACTCCCCTATTAGGACCCTTCCCCTTTTGTGGGCTTACGAAAGACCAGATAAAAGGGGAAACAAAAAAGTGGGTTGAACTTCGGTTCCAAAAACAGTGGAGGGAGTCCAGAGGCTTGCGACAAGCGAAAAGACTCATTGACTCCTTCCCTCTAAGAGTCTCACAAACTCTATCTCTGAACCGTAAGGACCTGAGGCTCCTGACTGGGCACCACCCGGTTGGGTACCACTTAAGGAACATGGGGATAGTCACAGAAGATAGGTGCAAACTCTGTGACGAAGGTTCAGAGACAACAGAGCACCTCTTGAGTGAGTGCGAAGCACTTGCAAGGAGGCGGTTTACAATGTTTGGAAAACCCCTTCTTACTTTGGCGGACATACAGGAATCTGCCTTCTGGAAACTGATGGAATTTTTGAGAATTCTACCGGTTTCCAGAATTAGCCCCTAAAAATGAGGCGGCACAATAGAGCCTTAAGGCTTTAAGTGCTAGGGAACCTTAGGGGAACCTCCTCGTGGGCATCAAAAAAAAAAAAAAAAAAAAAAAAAAAAAAAAGGGCAAAATATTAACCGGCCCGTTAAGTCAAGGGCAAAGTTAACCACCCGTTAAAAAAATTAACCGGCCCGTTAAGTAAAGGGTAAAACCTTAACGGCCCGTTAAAAAATTTAACCGGCCCAACTTAACCGCGGCGGTAAGTATTTTCCTCCTCTTAGTTAATTTTGTTGATTTTTAGGTATACAAACCAATTCGATAATTGAGATGGTACATGGACGACCAAAAAGTCAAGATAAGATAAAAACATATGCAAGACGTGAGATTTCTCTAGGATGTGCTCCTACGCATTTGGATGTAAGCGGTGATGGTGAAATTTTGGCTGTGACAAATACAATTCAGGGTTGTCCTTTTCTGATTTTTTACCGCATCTCATCTTTCGGCACTCCAGTAAATTGAGAAGTATTATATGTGCTCTTATTTATAATTGTTTTTTAGAATGTGGAGAAAAGTTGTCAAGTTAGATTGAGCAGTACGGAAAACGTTTGGGTGGTCGATCTCCAATGGAATCCGGGGATAGCGAATATGATTGGTGCGGTGACAAGTGACGGGGCTGCTGTCGTCTGCGAACTCTCGCAGAATGGTCCAGTTATCAATTCTATTCCTCCGAATTCACAGAGTCTTTGCCTCTGCTGGAGTCCGAAAGGGAAAAGGGTCGTCATCGGATCGAAAGGTGGCTCGATTATGCAGTACATGCCTGATTTGAAAGTTGTCAAAGCCATCCCTACTCCGTCTTTCCCGCAGAAGAATATGAACATCATATCCATCAGGTGGCTCTCTAACACCCAGTTCATCGCAGTCTATAAAGACAGTCAGGATCAATCCGGAAGCTCCGCTGTCGTCGTCATCAATGCACCACAAAACAAAGAACCTCAATTCATCAACTATGACGACATGTTCTGTGGTGGTTTGACTGAAAGATCTGAGCATTATTTCATCCATATTCCTCAATGGTAAGACTCTATCAATCAATCATCGATTAATTATTTTTAAAAAGGAATATGGTCATTTTGGGCAACGGAAATGCCTTAGAATCTGCTGTTCTATGCCAGCAGAATGATCTTTGGGTCCAATGGTCAATCGACGATGGATGTCGTGCAGAATTACCGCTTTCTGATAACCACGCTGATGTCTACAATGTGGGAATGGCTGTAGATTTTAGCCCAAAGTATCAAGTTTCTATGGGTTCGTTGAACATGGTGATATAAATTTTTATTTATTTACTTTTTAGATGAGAACATGACAGTAGGTCCTCGCCCTCTTCTGCTAATGTACTCTCATATCGGAGTCCTTTGCTTATTTCATTCTTTGAATTTTGTACCCGGTGCTCCTGAGCTCTGCATACAACCGCAGAATGTGCCGAAGAATTTTTTACTGAAAAGCAGCAAGAAGCCACACCGCAAGTTACACAACGGATGATGTTACCTCCAGAAACGCAAGTTACTCAGGCGGCAAATCAGAACTCTTTCCAATTTAGTATGCCAAGTTTTGGGCCTCCTGCAACTTCAACGGTTGGACAATCGTTGACTTTTCCGATACAGGGACAGATGGCTTTTACAAGCAGTCAGACTCCTTTCAACTTTTCAACCGCTTCACAGCTATCGCAGTTTACAACTCCACCCAAAACTGTCCAGTCGCAACCTCAGGTTTCAAGTAGCTTCCAACAGGTTCAGCCAAAAATTGAACTTCCGAAAACTGCGGAGCCTCCGAAAACTATGACGCAAGCTACATCAGGGCTTGATTTGAGCTCTCTATTGGCGCAGAACAAAGGTAGAGCATTTCAACAGATCTGTTTTTATAATTTGTTTTTTAGCTTCAGATTTTGGTATTCAACAAAGTTTCGGACTTCAGCAGACTCAAGTTACTGGAACACCTCAAAAGCCTTTAGTAATTTAATTATTTCAATGATAAACGTTTATTTATTTATTTTTTAGTTAAATAAACCAGAAGTTCCTGTTTCTCAGCCTTCTACTCCATCGGTAAAGGAACTGCCGAAAGAACCTGAAAAACCGAGTGCTGAAGCATTGGAGAAAGCAAGAAAGGAAAAAGAAAAAGCGCTCATTGACGCTATGATTAAAGAATGTAAAGTTGTCGATTTGGAGTTCAAAGATTACAAGAAGAAAATAGCAAATTTCAACTTAACAATCCGAGATGACTCGTTTCTGAGTACGATCCCGAAGAAAGTCGCCGATTTTGAAATGTTCGAAAAAGACTTAAGCGAGACGACCGGAACTCAATCGGCAGAAGTCAACATCCTCCGGTGTAATCTTGTCGAATTGTACGGTTACGTGGAAAACATCAAAGCCAGAGACAGACACATAAAAAGTCAAAGGTTAGTTCTTTTATAGATGCTGGGGAATGCAGATGTGGTATTGAGGGCAAAATTTGCCCATTAAGTGAAGGGTAAAAACTTAACCGCCTGTTAAATAAATTATCCAGCCCGTTAAGTAAAGGGCCAAAACATAACCGCCCGTTAAAAAAAATTAACCGGTCCGTTAAGTATAGGGCAAAAATTTTACCGGCCCTAAAACTTTTTTTTTTATTTATGCGATAATTAACGCTGCCTGTAAAAGGGCAAAAACTTAACCGCCCGTTAAAAAAATTTAACCAGCCCGTAAAGTAAAGGTAAACATTTAACCGCCCGTTAAAAAGTTAACCGGCCCGTTAAGTAAAGGGGAAAAAATTTGCCCATTAAGTGAAGGGTAAAAACTTAACCGCCCGTTAAAACAATTTAACCGGCCCGTAAAGTAAAGGGTAAAACTTTAACAGCCCGTTAAAAAGTTAACCGGCGATTTAACCGGCTCGTTAAGTGAAGGGCAAAAATTTGCCCATTAAGTGAAGGGTAAAAACTTAACCGCCCGTTAAAAAAATTAACCGGCCCGTTAAGTAAAGGGCAAAAACATAACCACCCGTTAAAAAGTTAACCGGTCCATTAAGTAAAGGGTAAAAATTTAACCGCCCGTTAAAAAAAATTAACCGGTCCGTTAAGTGTAGGGCAAAAATTTTACTGGCCCTAAAATTTTTTATTTTTATTTATGCGATAATTAACGCCGCCTGTTAAAGGGCAAAAACATAACCGCCCGTTAAAAAAATTTAACCGGCCCGTAAAGTAAAGGGTAAAAATTTAACAGCCCGTTAAAAAGTTAACCGGCGATTTAACCGGCCCGTTAAGTAAAGGGAAAAAATTTGCCCATTAAGTGAAGGGTAAAAACTTAACCGCCCATTGAAAAATTTAACCGGCCAGTTAAGTAAAGGGCAAAAACAAATTTAACCCGTTAAAAAATTTAACCGGCCGGTTAAGTAAAGGGCAAAAACATAATCGCCCGTTAAAAAGTTAACTGGTCTCTTAAATAAAGGGTAAAAAATTAACCGGCCCGTTAAGTAAAGGGCAAAAATTTAACCGGCCCATTAAGTAAAGGGCAAAAACTTATACGCCCGTCGAAAAATTTAACCGGCCCGTGTTAAATAAAGGGCCAAAATTTAACCGTCCGTTAAAAGTTAACCGGTCCGTTAAGTAAAGGGTAAAAAATTAACCGGCCCATTAAGTAAAGGGCAAAAACTTATACGCCCGTCGAAAAATTTAACCGGCCCGTGTTAAATAAAGGGCAAAAATTTTACCGGCCGTTAAAAAGTTAACCGGTCCGTTAAGTAAAGGGTAAAAAATTAACTGGCCCGTTAAGTAAAGGGCAAAAACATAATCGCCCGTTAGAAAGTTAACCGGTCTCTTAAATTAAGGGTAAAAAATTAACCTGCCCGTTAAGTAAAGGGCAAAAATTTAACCGGCCCATTAAGTAAAGGGCAAAAACTTATACGCCCGTCGAAAAATTTAACCGGCCCGTGTTAAATAAAGGGCCAAAATTTAACCGGCCGTTAAAAAGTTAACCGGTCCGTTAAGTAAAGGGTAAAAAATTAACCGTCCCATTAAGTAAAGGGCAAAAACTTATACGCCAGTCGAAAAATTTAACCGGCCCGTGTTAAATAAAGGGCAAAAATTTAACCGGCCGTTAAAAAGTTAACCGGTCCGTTAAGTAAAGGGTAAAAAATTAACCGGTCCGTTAAGTAAAGGGCAAAAACATAATCGCCCGTTAGAAAGTTAACCGGTCTCTTAAATAAAGGGTAAAAAATTAACCTGCCCGTTAAGTAAAGGGCAAAAATTTAACCGGCCCATTAAGTAAAGGGCAAAAACTTATATGCCCATCGAAAAATTTAACCGGCCCGTGTTAAATAAAGGGCAAAAATTTAACCGGCCGTTAAAAAGTTAGCCGGTCTCTTAAATAATGGGTAAAAAATTAACCGGCCCCTTAAGTAGAGGGCAAAAATTTAACCGGCCTATTAAGTAAAGGGCAAAAACTTATACGCCCGTCGAAAAATTGAACCGGCTCGTGTTAAATTAAGGGCAAAAATTGAACCGGCCGTTAAAAAGTTAACCGGTCCGTTAAGTAAAGGGTAAAAAATTAACCGTCCCATTAAGTAAAGGGCAAAAACTTATACGCCAGTCGAAAAATTTAACCGGCCCGTGTTAAATAAAGGGCAAAAATTTAACCGGCCGTTAAAAAGTTAACCGGTCCGTTAAGTAAAGGGTAAAAAATTAACCGGTCCGTTAAGTAAAGGGCAAAAACATAATCGCCCGTTAGAAAGTTAACCGGTCTCTTAAATAAAGGGTAAAAAATTAACCTGCCCGTTAAGTAAAGGGCAAAAATTTAACCGGCCCATTAAGTAAAGGGCAAAAACTTATATGCCCGTCGAAAAATTTAACCGGCCCGTGTTAAATAAAGGGCAAAAATTTAACCGGCCGTTAAAAAGTTAGCCGGTCTCTTAAATAATGGGTAAAAAATTAACCGGCCCCTTAAGTAGAGGGCAAAAATTTAACCGGCCTATTAAGTAAAGGGCAAAAACTTATACGCCCGTCGAAAAATTGAACCGGCTCGTGTTAAATTAAGGGCAAAAATTGAACCGGCCGTTAAAAAGTTAACCGGTCCGTTAAGTAAAGGGTAAAAAATTAACCGGCCCGTTAAGTAAAGGGCAAAAATTTGCCCATTAAATGGAGGGTAAAAACTTAACCGCCCGTTCAAAAATTTAACCCGTCGTTAAGTAAAGGGTAAAAACATAACCGCCCGTTAAAAAATTTAACCGTCCCGTTAAGTAAAGGGCAAAAATTTAACCGGCCCGTGTTAAATAAAGGGCAAAAATTTAACCGGCCCGTGTTAAATAAAGGGCAAAAATTTAACCGGCCCGTGTTAAATAAAGGGCAAAAATTTAACCGGCCGTTAAAAAAATTAACCCGTTAGGTTATTTTTGTTTCTTAAGTAGGGAAGGCGGGGTAAGTATTTTCCTAGGGGGCGCAGGCTTCAAAAAGGTTGAGAAACACTGCTTTAGACCTTGGAAGTTTTGCTGTCTTGTCTTCAAAGTGACAAGAAATAGATGTTTATTTCTTCACACTACCAGTCTTTCATTGATAGAAATCGATCTTTTTTTCATTTAGGTACTTGGAATGTCTTGAGTCGCAATCATTGGATCCTATTACAAAAAAGCATATCAAAAATATCGAGCAGCAGATGCATTTCGTTGATTCGCAGATCAAGCAAGCAACTGCGCACTTAGACGCAATCTGGACAAGTCACAAAAATTCCAAATCAAAGTGAGTGTCTGTTTTTCTTCATTTTTTCTATCTATGATTTTAGGGACACATTGGACATCCCGAACATGGAGTCGATTTACCAAGCGATGGTGAGCCAGTCTCATATTATGTCAGTGCAGAAGAGCATAGTGAATGATCAATACAACAAGCTTCGCCAACATTTAAAACGTGTGAAGAAAATACCGCAGGTTATTGAATATTCTTCGCCGAGTTATAACGCGATAACGGGTGAATCAAATTTGGATATTTTGGCTGATAAATTGCTTCATACGACGTTGGACAGTAAGTCGCCGAGTAAGTCATTCAAAGAGACTTCTTGTCGCTACATCGTGTTGGCAAATGCCAAGAAAAATTTGAGCCCTTCAAAAGAGAAGAGCTTAGGACTCTGGCATAAATCACATAAGCTGATTACTACTAAGCCAGTTAAGCCGTTTGGGAATGAAGATGATGATTTTCTTCAGACTCCGAGCCCTGCAAGTGTCATTGAAAAATCACCAGAGCCGAAACCACAGAAAACCGACTTTCAGATGAAAAGCTTTTCTACAACGCCTCAAAGTTCTGTTTTAGTTAAAGAAATTAATAAAAATGTCACTCCAGAGAAAACTATAAGTGCTGCAAAAGTTGAGAAATCGCTTCCTACGTATGGAGAAGTGTCTTCGTCCACTCCAGTGAAGCCAACCCATTCAATAAGCACCACTCCGTTGTCCACTCCATTTTCTGCAAATTCATTTTCGAGCTGGGCTTCGCCACCTTTAAGCACAAAGCCTTTTGTGCAACTAGGTTTATCCAATGAAGTCACTGTTGTAAAAACAACGATACCGGATGCTACATCATCAAGCATTTTCAATGTATCATCTCCATTTAGCTTTACTACTGCTACTACAAAAACTGCTGTGACCACTTCATTACCCACATTGAATACTTTGCTTCAAAAAGATACCGCGCCAAAGAATTCAGAATTGAAGCTTTCAGAAACTAAAGAAGCTGCTAAATTGGCTTCACCAAAAGCAACAACACCAGCGAAAACAACTGCTGCGCCACTTTTCGGTTCTAACTCATTCTCATTAAGTCCTGCTGCTTCGCTTAAAAATGTTTCTTCAGAAAATACTTCTGCAATATTTAGGGGATCTTCTCCTTCAACAACACCTTCTCTTTTCAGTGGTGTAAACTCATTAAGTTTTTCATCATTGGCTGTTTCTACTACTTCTTTACCTGCGTCTACAGTTTCTGCCACCACACCTCCCAAGGCTGCATCTGTGATAGCTTCCAGTGTTGCAGCAACTACAACACAATCTGTTTTTAATTTGTCTACGCTAAGTACTGGGCAGGCTTCAATATTTAGTGGAACCCAAACAATAAATGCGCCTTCTGCGTCATTATTTGGAGCTTTGCCGTCTGGAACGACAGCTTTTGCTGTTACGTCTTCATCCACTGTTTTTGGAAGTACACCTTCTTTATTTGGTGGGCAGACGACTACTACTACTGCAGTTTCTCCTATTGTGTCATCATCAGAAAATGTCTCCACTACTTCGTCCACTCCGATTTTTAGCGGTACGGGTACTACGTTGAGCGCTCTTAGTAGTACGGGTACTACGTTGAGCGCTCTTAGTGGTACACCCACTACGTTGAGCGCTCTTAGTGGTACACCCACTACGTTGAGCGCTCTTAGTGGTACACCCACTACGTTGAGCGCTCTTAGTGGTACACCCACTACATTGAGCGCTCTTAGTGGTACACCCACTACGTTGAGCACTCTTAGTGGTACGGGTACTACGTTGAGCACACCTTCTGCTGCCTCATTGGCAACGACCACGTCTTTGTTTGGTGGAACTACTAATACTACAACTGCATCAATGTTTGGAGGAAACACTACTACTACGACTACATCATTGTTTGGAGCGACATCAGCTACAACTGCATCAATATTTGGAGGAACTAATACAACTGTCTCTACTACTACATCCGTTTTTGGTTCAGCAACTATAAGTGCATCAACTACGTCAGTGTTTGGAGGAACAACAACTACGACAACTTCATCTGGGTTTAGTACTCCATTGTTTGGTTCGACTCCAACTACGAATGTCTTCGGCACAGCAACGACAACATCAATGTTTGGTGGAACAGCAGCAAGCTTTGGTAATGCTACTGCAACTACGACTTCATCTGTATTTGGTTCTCCCACTACGTCAACTTCTGTGTTCGGTTCATCATTTGGCAGTGCAGTTACGACGTCATCGGTTTTCGGTGGAACGGCCACCACATCATCAGTTTTTGGAGGTACCGCTACTACATCGGTCTTCGGCAGTCCAACCACAACATCTTCTGTATTTGGTGCTACTAATGCACTATCATCAACCTCTTTCTTCGGCACTCCGACCACAAGCTCATTCCAAGCAACATCTTTCGGCCAATCGCCTCAACAATTTAGCAGCTCTCCTTTTTTTCAAACAACGACTCCGACTACTGTACAACAAAATGTATTTGCTGGCTCCAGTTTTACTCAGGCAACTACTGCAAGCTCGATATTTGGAGGATCGCCCACCTTTGCTCAGTCTTCCGGCAGTATTTTTGGCAATGCAGCAACGTAACGTGTATAGCAATGTTTTCCCTTTTTTTCTAACTTTTATTTTTAGGCCTAATAAATTTAACACTTCATCTGGATCGCTATTTGGAGGCTCTTTTAGTTCTCCTACTCAGCCACAAGGTTTCTCTAGTGGGCAAACTGGTGGACTTTTCGGTTCCAATAGCTCTTTCCAAAGTTCGCCTCAACCTCAGGCTGGTTTTGGTTCACCTCGTAAGTAAAAAAAAATTAAGAAAATTAAAAACTCATGCCCTTTTTAGCTGCTTTTGGATCTGGTGGTTCATCGATTTTTGGTGGAAGTCAGACTTTTGGTGCAGCGCCGACATTTGGAGGTTCTGCTACATTCGGAAGTCCTAAAAAAGTCTTTGGCGAAACAGCAGCGGCCCCTTCTTTTGGAACTCCCACACAGCAATCACCAACGTTTGAAAATCTCGCTGGTCAGAACACGCTTTCTTTTGGAAACTTGGCGCAAAATCAAAGTTCTTTCGGATCAACCTTTGGAACGCCTCAGCAAACTCAGCCATCGGCTTTCCCTCCTTCCACATTTGGGTACGAAATAGTTCTTGTTTTAACTTAAGGAATTTAACGTTTTTATTTTCAGAGGGAGCTCATTTAGCAGTTGGCGTTGAACGAACTTAAAATAATTCTTATGAAATGAAAACTAATAAAAATAAAACGTATTTTTTATCTTTTCTTCATTTCTTTACCTTAACCCTTTCGAGACCACAGGTGACTATTGTTGCCATTCACGCATTTTGCTTGGAGACCGCAGGCGACTATAGTTGCCCAGCAGGAAGCCTCTCAATTTCTCTAATATATTTAATACCTTCGCTTCCCGTGGAGCTAGCGACATGCAAAAACTGGCCATCTGTTGGCGAAGAAATGAACTATGTGATGATCACATCACTCGTCGCTTTCTGTGCTTTGCTGTCGGGGAGAAGTGAGGGTAAAAGTGCTGTGCCAGTAGCGCTGAGAATCCGGCGGCAAAAACCGAATTTGTGCTCCAATCAAAGAGCTTTCCAAAAAGTCTAATTTCATGAAGATCTGACCATCCGTTTTCGAGATATCTTCAGATATAGGCAAAAGAGCATCATGCTTAATCCTAAAAAATCTCAAAAACTCTAGGTTTTAGGGACTCGACCACTAAAACCAAATTTGTGCTCCAATCAAAGAGCTTTCCTAAAAGTCTAATTTCATGAAGATCTGACCATCCGTTTTTGAGATATCTTCAGATGTAGGAAAAAGAGCATCATGCTGAATCCTAAAAAATCTCAAAAACTCTAGGTTTTAGGGACTCGACCACTAAAACAGAATTTGTGCTCCAATCAAAGAGCTTTCCAAAAAGTCTAATTTCATGAAGATCTGGCCATCCGTTTTCGAGATATCTTCTGATATAGGCAAAAGAGCATCTGGCTTAACCTAAGATATCTCAAAAACTGTCGGTTTTAGGGGCTCGACCACTAAAACCGAATCTGTGTTCCAATCAAAGAGCTTTCCAAAAAGTCTAATTTCATGAAGATCTGACCATCCGTTTTCGAGATATCTTCAGATTTAGGCAAAAGAGCATCATGCTTAATCCAAAAAAATCTCAAAAACTCTAGGTTTTAGGGACTCGACCACTAAAACCGAATTTGTGCTCCAATCAAAGAGCTTTCCAAAAAGTCTGATTTCATGAAGATCTGACCATCCCCTTTCGAGATATCTTCAGATGTAGGCAAAAGAGCATTATATGCTTAATCCTAAAAATATCTGAAAAACTATCGGTTTTAGGGACTCGACCACTAAAACCAAATTTGTGCTCCAATCATGGAGCTTTCCAAAAAGTTTAATTTCATGAAGATCTGACCTTCTGTTTTCGAGATATCTTCAGATAAAGGCAAAAGAGCAAGCTTAATCCTAAAATATCTCAAAAACTATAGGCTTTTGGGACTCGACCACTAAAACCGAATTTGTGCTCCAATCAAAGAGCTTTCCAAAAAGTCTGATTTCGTGAAGATCCGACCTTCCGTTCTCGAGATATCTTCAGATGTAGGCAAAAGAGCATCAAGCTTAATCCAAAAATATCTTAAAAACTATAGGTTTTAGGGACTCGACCACTAAAACCGAATTTATGCTCCAATCAAAAAGCTTTCCAAAAAGTCTGATTTCATGAAGATCTGACCATCCGCTTTCGAGATATCTTCAGATGTAGGCAAAACAGCATCAAGCTTAATCCTAAAATATCTTAAAAACTATGGCTTTTAGGGACTTGACCACTAAAACCGAATTTGTGCTCCAATCAAAGAGCTTTCCAAAAAGTCTAATTTCATGAAGATCTGACCATCCGTTCTCGAGATATCTTCAGATTTAGGCAAAAGAGCATCAAGCTTAATCCTAAAGTATCTCAAAAACTATCGGTTTTTGGGACTCGACCACCTAAATCCAAATTTGCTTTCCAAAAAGTTAATTTCATGAAATTGAAGAATGAAGAAATACTGTTACAGAGTTTTCAAGGACCTAAAAATTGGAAAATTTGGTTTTTCTTCTAAAAGTTAACGGAAAAATGCTTTAAAAAACGGCGTTTCTGAGCCAGAAGACCGTAGACGCAAATTTTAATTTTTTTGGCACTTACAAAATTATGGTACCTTATTGGGCTAATAGTGCTGCCTAGGAGAAACCCCTATTACTAATACTGGACGCTTCACGCCGTCCAGTTTTAAAATAACATTCAAACTGGTACATATTTTTAATATTAAAGTGATGAGATTTCAAAAATTTTAACCCTTTTCAAAAGTTAGTGACAAGTGATTGTGACATTCAGTAGGCAATAATTCAAAAAACACCCTAATTCTTAATTATACACTTTATTAAAATTGCGTGCGATGTTTAGTTTAATTTAGTAAATGGTCATTTTAAACCGAACTTATCATTCTGCGGTTTCTCATTAGAATAATTGGCCTAATTAAACCTTGGAAAAAGTTCAGTTTGAATTATGGAGGAGAGTTTGCCGGCGGAAATCAAAAAATTTATAAAATTCAATCAGTTTTTGGGGATTTTTCCGTATAAAAGAGTACGTCATCGGCTCAAATTGTCATTTTGGTGTACCCTTTGGTGTCTTATTATTATTTCTTTGTTTCTTTCATCGATTATTTATATACTCGTGTTTCCCCCAAAAGAATCGAGAAATGACGTTTTGGATATTTTCGTCGATCTTTTACTAGAAATACCGCTTTTTGGGGTTGTGGTGACTTCTTTTTTATGCCAGATCGGGAGAAAAAGAAGTTTTGAAAAATTATTTACAAGTTTTTGCGAAATCAAAAATAAATTGGGACCCCCTCGTGCGTATAATAGTAAATACCTAATCGCTGTTTTTGCTTTCATCATGTTACTTTTGCTCTCTCAAACTTATTTTTCGGTCAAAGATCCCGAATATACGTTTATTGGCATCATATATTATTTTTGGGCCTGTACAGTTATTTGATAGTCCTGCAGTTTACGTCCGCCGTCTCGTTTTTAAGCGACTATTTTAAAATGAACATGGAATCGTTTAAAAATGAGGGGAATTTTGAAGATTCGCTGGTTGTTAACCACACGTTAATTTCCGCCTCGAAGATCTTAAACGATTGTTACGGACCTCAAATTTTGTCAGTGATTATCAGCGGGTTTCTGGTGAATATTTTCGACATCTGCTACGCCGTCGTTTATAACGACACCATCGAAAGAATCGGCGTCGCCATTTGGGCGTCCATCATCTCATTCCTTTATTTCATCATTATATTCAAATGTGAACAATTATCAAAACAGGTAAAAATATTTAAGGAGGTATGATGGTTTTTAAGTGAGTTGCTTTGCAAATTTTTCGTTGTTAACAACGGTTTTTGGTTTTTCCCTTCTATCTCGGAAACCGTCGCTCAAAACGAAAAAATGTCATAAGTAACAGTTGTAGGTACTGAAATTTCCTACATAAAAAATCCTATTAGTTTTTTCCGTCAGAGCAATACTTTAGGAGATATGGAAGTATTTAAGTTGGTTGCTTTGCAAATTTTTCGTTGTGAGCAACGGTTTTCGGTTTTTCCCTTCTATCTTGGAAACCGTCGCTCAAAACGAAAAAACGTCTTAAGTAAAAGTCGTAGCTACGGAAATTTCCTACAAAAAAGACCTCATTGGTTTTTTTGTCAGAGCAATACTTGAGGAGATATGAGGGTTCTTAAGTGAGTTGCTTTGCAAATTTTTCGTTGTGAGCAACGGTTTTCGGTTTTTCCCTTCTATCTCGGAAACCGTCGCTCAAAACGAAAAAATGTCTTAAGTAAAAGTTGTAGGTACAAAGATTTCCTACAAAAATTTCTTTATTCATTATTTGCGTAAGAGCAATATTTAAGGAGTTATGAGGTTAAAACTAATAATCCTACAGAGCCTGTCTGAAAACTTAAAACCTTCATATCTCCTAAAATATTGCTCTGACGGAAAAAACCAATAAGATATTTTATGTAGTAAATTTTTGTAGCTACAACTTTTACTTAGGACATTTTTTCGTTTTGAGCGACGGTTTCCGAGATAGAAGGGAAAAACCGAAAACCGTTGCTCACAACGAAAAATGTACAAAGCAACCAACTTAAAACCCTCATATCCCCTTAAAAGAGAAATGTTTAATTTTTTAAATTAAAATAGGCAGAAAAATTCAGCAGCGTCGTCGAAAAATCAATTTTAACACAAAAAACTGGAATAATGACTGTAAGTTTTTTTTAAAACATTTTAAATTAATCAAAATTTTAGCCACAACTTTATGTTTTTTATCGAGTCGTCCGGATCTGACGTTTTCAGCGTGCGGTTTTTTTCAAATTAACTACAAACTTGTCACTTCGGTGAGTATTTTATAATTTAAAAATAATTATTGTATTTTAATGGAAAACAGAGTAAATTAGGATGAGGAAAAAAGGTTCTAAAGGCTTCCATAGCTTAACTGGTAGAGGCCAGTAGCTCAGAGGTCGTAGGTTCGAATCCCACTGGGGACCTAACATTTTTCCGGTCTAAATTTACTCCATTTTCCCGACCAAAAAAATTGACATATTTTATAATAATTATTATTATTTCTGTAGCTCGTTGCCGCTAGTCTAACTTACCTTCTTGTCATGGTTCAATTGTATGAAGAAAAGGAAGAAAATGAAAAATAATAAACATATTTTTATCTAATTATGGTTTTTTTTTTCCGCCAGAAAAAAGAGTGAAAAGTGAGAGAATTCTTAGATAGTTAAGTAAATACTGGTTTGAAGAGCTTCAAACGAAAACTTCCTTAAAGAGAAGTAACAATATAGGAGGGGGAAGTATAACGGAGGGGACGTACAACTGAGAGGGAAGTATTGGGAAGGGAAGTACAACGGAGGGGGAAGTATAAGAGAACGAAAGTATAACGAACGGAGGGAAAGTATAAAGGAGGGGGAAGAATATGGGAGGGGAAGTATAAGGAAGGGGAAGTATATGGGAGGGAAAGTATAAGAGAGAGGGAAGTTTTTTTTTTTCAAAAAATTTTCCAAGTTTTTTTCGAAAAATTTTCCGAGTTTTTTTTCGAAAAATTTTCCGGGTTTTCTTTTTTAAATTTGCGCTTTTTTAACTTTTTTTTTTTTTGAAAAATTTTCTAAGTTCTCTTTTTCGAATTTTTTTTTAAGTGTCAAGGTAGAAATAATGGGCTTTTTGGCCTAGGGATGTGACTCTCGTAATGGGTAGAAGTATGAAATTTTTCCCTACTAAAAAAAAAATTAATAATTAAAAAAGTGGCAATTTTTTTACACCAAAAATTCTTAAAAACTATAAGGAGTAATTGGTGAAAATTTGGTGAAAATCGGACCAACGGTTCGGCGGCAGCGAATTTTTTAAAATTTCAAACAGACATATCTCCGCCATTTTTTCGAAATTCAAAAATCGCCCTAGTTACATTCTTCGTCACCGGCTAAAGAAATTTGTGTGAAAATTTGGTGAAAATTGGATGAAAACTGTGGCCGAAAAGTGCTCCGGAAAAAAATGCTACGGACGGCCGGCCGGCACCACAGACAAAGTTGAGATCGGTAAAGATCAATATTCGAATTGACACTCCGGGTTCTCGAAGACCCTTCCCCAAAAACCCGACGTGGAGGGTGTCACAATAACTTCTTTAAGGAAGTTAAAAGAAGAAAAAAACGCCTGAAAATCCTTTTAAAAAATTTTCGGCGAAAAACTCGAGGAAAAGTTAAAAGTTGAAGGATCAAAATTGAAGGTGTTCGGGGAAAAAATAGGTAAAAGCGAAGAAAATCGTTAGGTTATAATCGTTAGGTTATGTAGCTATTTGACAGTTTGTTTTCAAACGATTTGTACACATTGGAATAAATAAACGGACGTCCTCGTTGAATTATGAAAATTCCTATTTTGAGATCCCTAAGTAGCAGAACGTGAAAAAAAATAATTTATTTTTAGGCCATATTTAATCTACAACAACGAAAAAGTTATTTTTAGTTTGATTTATGAGCTTATCTTTGTTGAAACCATCTGTAAAGTGCTTTAAAACCTTTAATCTTAAGAGGGTGAAATCTTAGGAGCTATTTTTTTTTCACCCGAAATGTAAAAATGGAACATTCGCAAATAGGATGAAAAATTGAAAGAACAAAAATATTGCAGCGAGGAATATGCCTTAAATAAAAGATGGTTTAGAGATCGAAAACGAAGGAAATCGCCTGAAAATAAAGTAAATAAAATAAAAAGGGGTGTTGAAGCCTCAAAAACGGGAGGAAAGCGCCTGAAACTAGTTGAAAAATGGATAAAAACTGCGATTATCAATGAAAAAGAGAAGGTAAAAATAAGATCGAAAATTAACGAGCAACTTTTTATCCCTAGAGGAATCGTCATAAAGGGAGGGAAATGTGATCAATAAAAAATAAATTAGAAAACTGTCAATTCGTGCAAATAAAGGGTAAAACGATCTTTTTTTAATAACCAAAATTGAGTTTTTCGTCGATACTTACAGACAAGTTTAACATGAATCTACGTTTGGAAAGGTTTCTCGAAATCTACAAATGGGTTGGACTTTGCCCATACGAATATGAAAAGAACGATTTAAAAATATCAAAAAAAAGTTTATTTATTTCCATCTTTCAAGTGATATTTCGCGTCATTTTTGTAGTCGTGGGTCTCAGTTGTTCAAATCGTCGAAAAAAACTTAATTACGAAGAATACGATTACGAAAATGTTTATTATCACATCCTACTCATAGTCATATATTTGGTCCATTTAAGAGCTTGTATTTTCAAAAAAGAAGATTTCAAAAAAATATTTGTTGTCATCAAAGAAATGGAGAGAAGTTTGGGTCCTTTGCAGGGGAAAAATTTCACATTTTTGGCCTTAGTCAATGGCGTACCGACCATCACCTATTGCCTTCTGAATACCATCAGTGCAGCAAACGCTTTCGGAAAAATAAACCAAATTTTGTATATTTTTAACATTTTATTTTTACTTTTGGTTTTTTATGAATTCATTTGGTTTTTGTCAGTTGTGGATGAGGGATATGAAAGGCTGAACAATTTGTTGAAAAACTCATGGACGAATATGTACGATTTTTTGATTCTTAATAACAAAATTATTCAATATTGCGAATTACTCAACGATTGCTTTGGTCCCCATCTTTTCATTTTATTCTCATCAAATTTTGTCTTCGTTACCTTCAATTCTTATATTTTAATTCAGTCTAATTTAGAACATAAAATACAAATAATTACTTGGGCTTCAAGCATGATCTTTCTGTGCTTTATCGTCGTTTATTACTGCGAGAAAACCATTCATTTGGTAAGTTTCAGCCATTTTTTTATTTTATAAATATTTTGTTTTAGTCGAAAAATTTTGAATATCTTTTCTACGACCGTGCTGTGAGAAATGCAAAATTTAGTAAAAAGGTAAAATGATGGTAGATGAGCTGTTGATAATTTTCTTTTAGGGGATGACGATGATTATGGGAGGAAGTAAATTTAAATTTACGGCATGTTCTTACTTCAAACTTAATTATTCGATATTCACGTCGGTAAGTAATCGCTGTAAAAAGGGCGAAGTTCAATGTTTTGGAAAATCTCTTCTTATGAATTTTGGGCATTTTCCTCAGTTATTTGAGCGAAAAAACCCCGTTTTAACAAAAAGTGCGATCTTCAACTATCGGCCCTTTTTTTTTATACAGGATTATCGGGTGTTTTCCACCCTTTTTGGTTAAATAAACCCTTTTTAACTTCCTTAAAGAAGTTATTGTGATACCCTCCACCGGGTTTTTGGGAAAGGGTCTTCCAGACCTTGAAAAGAACTTAGAAAATTTTTCAACAAAAAAAACTCGGAAAATTTTTCGAAAAAACAAGAAAACTCGGAAAATTTGTCAAAAAAAACTTAAAACATTTTTCAAAAAACAAACTTGGATAATTTTTCGAAAAAATGAAAGCTTGGAAAATTTTTTGAAAAAAAAAACAACTTCTCCCTACGTTATACTTCCCCTCCCTTATACTTCCCCCTCCTTTATAGTACGTTCCCTCTCTTATACATCCCACTACGTTATACTTTCGTTCCCTTATACTTCCCCCCCCCCGTTATTCTTCTCCTCTGTTATACTTCCCCCTCCCTTATACTCCCCCCTCCGTTGTACGTCCCCTCCGTTATACTTCCCCCTCCTATATTGTTACTTCTCTTTAAGGAAGTTTTCGTTGGAACCTCTTCAAACCAGTACTTTTTAAACTGAATTTTTCAGCGTTTTGCCCAAATGTTTTCAGACACTTTTTTTTTCCAGCTTTTGGTTATTTCTGGCGTCTCTATCGCTTTTGGTAGGCAAAAAAAAACCCTTTTGACCAGATTTTTAGGCTTTTTTTGGCCGAAAAAACTTTCCGCCTTACTAGTTTCATAAAAAAATATTCGATTTGACCCTCCGGGGACTGGAAGACCCTTCCCCAAAAACCCGACGTGGAGGGGGAAGTATAAGGGAACGAAAGTATAACGGAGTGGGATGTATGGTATAAGAGAGGGAACGTATAAAGGAGGGGTAAGTATAAGGGAGGGGAAGTATAACGTAGGGAGAAGTATTTTTTTTTCGAAAAATTTTCCAACTTCTAACTTCTTTAAGGAAGTTAAAAATAAGTAAATAATTTTTGTTAGCTTTTTCTACTTTGTTTTTCAAAATTACCCACACCCACCCTTTATAACTTAAGTATTTACTAGGCAGTTAAAAAATAATAAGCTAATAATTTTTTATTTTTTCCAGATGGCAAGCGCATGTGTAACTTATTTGGTTTTACTGATACAATTCAAAATTGCGTAATTTAAAAAAAAATGTAAATGTTTAAAAAAATAAAATAAAATAATTAAGAAGAAAATTTTTTTGCTTGTGTCCTATTTTTATCATTTTTAATTCAACTTATTTGAAGCTTTCCTCAAAGAGATTTTTAGGTTATGATGTTTAGGTTAATTTTAACATTTTAGCTTCATTTTTAACATTTCAACGTCACTTTGAAGCTATTCACTGTTCTCCAAGATTCACGATAACTGATCACTTATCGAGCATGCTCTTCTCTTCTCAAAACCAGAAGGTTTTTTTGACGGTGTTCGTGTTATAGAATTCAAATGTCCATAGAAAATTAATATTTTTGTTTTTATTTTTCGCCTTCTAATTTTTTTTTTCATAAAACCAAGTTCTCATATTTTTTTATAACTTAGTTTATTTTGTCATACATACTCAACAATGGGGGCAGTGTCGGCGAAAGAATCAGCAACGCGGGTAAGTATCTACTAATTTTATTTTTGAACTAAAAATACAATTTCTGCTCATTTTGTTCACAAAATTATGGATGGACCTAAATTCTTTAGTATTTATGAATGAACTTCATAGTATTTTCAGGGCCAAAATATTAATTTTGGTTGATGACATACCTCAGTGACATCATTCGTCCAGGTTTCTAGGCGGACTTTTTGAATATTTTAAGCCATAGAAATTATCCCAAAAAATTTATACTCTTCTTTTTTATTTATTTGGGTTCTTTTTGGTTAATTTCAAACCAATGTGATTGATTTTGAGCATTTTTCTGATAGTTTTTTTCTATTTCTAGCTTGAAAATCTTTCAATTTAGGGCCTTTTCCTACCACATAAAGTTATTTGCTGCTTTTGAGCTTTTTGTTACCAATAAATAGCTTATTTAGTTATTTAAAACATTAAGAAGTGGGTCATTTTGACCCTTTTGGTGGGAGCTGAACGTTGCCAATTTTTCTAGCATTTGCCTCCTAAAAAGCAAGGAAATTGCCTAAAATTTCAGTACATCTTGTGTTTTTTGGGTCAAACAACCAAGAGAAATGGCTGAAAATTTTAAAATGAGCCAAAAACTAGAAAAATTGGGTTTTAATGGGCTTCCTTTGCCTTCAATCCAAAGGAAACGCCTTGAAATCCAATACAAAGACTTTAAAATTAAGGAAATCCTTAGAGAATTCAATTTTAAAGAGGGGTTTTCCCCTAAAAACTAGAGGAAAACAGCCCGAAAATCTAGTGAAATAAAATATTATATAAGAAAGATGCCTGAAAATCCTCTTGACTTAATAATTTTCGGCCAAAAACTCAAGAAAAACACCTTCAATTATCAGAAAATAGAGGTTTTGCCCCGGAGACCATAGAAATTTTTGAAAAATATCCAATTAAGTACTAGTTTGAAGAGCTTCTAACGAAAACTTCCTTAAAGAGAAGTAATATAGGAGGGGGAAGTATGTATAACGGAGGGGAAGTACAACAGAGGGAAAGTTAAGGGAGGGGAAGTATAACGGAGGGGGAATTATAAGGGAGGGGAAGTAAAAAGGAGGGAAACTATAACGGAGGGGGAAGTATAACGAGAGAGAAATTTCTTTTTTTTTTTTTTTTAATTTTACGAGTTTTTTTTTAATTTTTTTTATTTTTTTTCAAAAATTTTTCTAAGTTTTCTTTTTTAAATTTGCGTTATTTTTTTCCCAAAAATTTTCTAAGTTTTTTTGTTTTTTTTTGATAATTTTTTTAAGTATCAAGGTAGAAATATTGGGATTTTTGCCCAAAAGAGGTCCTTCTCGTAAGGCGTGGAAGTGTAAAATTTCTACCTACTAAAATGATAATTAATGTTAAAAAAAATGATAATTTTTTTTACACCAAAAATTCTTCAAAAATATAAGGAGTAATTGGTGAAAATTTTGTGAAAATCGGACCAATGGTTCGTTAGCAGCGAATTTTTTAAAATTTCAAACAGCCATATCTCCGCCATTTTTTCGAAATTCAAAAATCGCCCTCGTTTCACTCTTCTTGACCGGCTAAAGAAAATTTGGCGAAAATCTGTTGAAAATCGGTTGAAAACTGTGTCCGTAAAGTGTTCCAGAAAAAAAGTGATACGGACGGCCGGCCGGCACCATAGACAAAGTTGAGATCGGTAAAGATCAATGTTCGAAATGAACCCTCGGGGGTCTGGAAGACCCTTCCCCAAAAAGCCGACGTGGAGGGTATCACAATAACTTTTTTAAGGAAGTTAAAAAGGGATTTTTTTTTTCTGGCCAAAATTTGGATATTTCCTTAAAATACTGTTGGTATAAAAGGTGGTTTTGTGACCCAAAACCTGAAAATGTGATTTCGAGGAATAACTAAGAAAAACGCCAAAAATGCGTTAAAAATGGTGTTCCTAGCCAAATAAAATAAGCTCCCTAAAATACTGTTTGTGTATCTCTTCCAAAAACTCAAGAAAAACTCTTTAAAATTCTGTAAAAAAGGGGTTCAGTGAAACCCAGAAAAAATTTGAAATATAAACAGTGGTTTTTTGGCCGAATATCCTAGAAAAACGTCAGAAAATCTATTAAAATTCTAATTTGCTGCCTAATAACTGAGAATGAAAAACTCAAATAAGAAAGTAATAATTTTTTCGCCCCTTTAGAATGATAACATTTCAACCTCCATCCCGAACACCGGATCGTTCGACGAATCAGGAAAGCCGGTCGACCTTCAAGGCGTTTCTGTAAGTAAACTCCCTTAAATTATTCCCTTATATTAAATTATTTCCAGGCCAGAGTCGACAAAGTGAAATTCGACGGAATCGCCCGGACTAAACTCGACATTTTGAAATACAGCGTTCAAGATTTATTCTCCGCTCGAAATTTCGAAGAGGTACCATCTTCAAATTGTTTGAAAAATGAAATTAATTTTCAATTTTAGGTCATTAAAAAAGCTCATGATGCCAGATCTCAGATGCAAAGTTTAGGTTTATTTAAAACGATATCAATTTTTATCGATACTAGTTCTGGACCTGATGCAACAAATGATGGCTATGAAGTAAGCAATAATTTTTAGAATACATTTTATAACTTTTTAAAGGTCAACTTTCAAGTGACCGAATTAAAAAGGATATCAGGCGGAGTGAGTTCGCAACTTTCCAACAACGAAGGGGTCCTCGTCATCAGCGCTTTTTTGCCGAACATCGCCGGAAATGGAGAAATGGTCAAAGGGGAATATAGCTATGGATCAAAAAAGTCGAACACCATCGGTTTGACGTTTAGTAAACCGTTCTTTCTAAAATGGAACCCTGTCGGCTCGATATCTCTTTTCAGCAACGGCTCCGAATGGCCGATGTCCGGCTACAAAGTTAAAGACACCGGATGCCTTTTCGACATGGCATTATCATCTAGTAGTCAAGTATTTTTTAAAAAGTTTTTTTTTTTCTTTTTTAATTTTTTCTATTACAGATTAAACATAATCTTCAATATGAGCTTGACTGGAGACATATAACAGCGAATCGATATGCAGCATTCGATATAGTCGATGATGTTGGCCATAAATTAAAATCATGCTTCAGGCACATATTGACAATCGATGGGCGAGATTCAAACATTTTCCCTTCCACCGGATCTAGACTAAAGCTCATCACAGAAGTCGCCGGTTTGGGTGGAAATGTCGGATTCACCAAAAACGAAGCCAATATTCAATTTAACTTTCCCATTTACAAAAAAGACATAGTGAGTTTATAATTTTTTCTTTTCTTTATTCTTTTTATTTTTAGGTATTTCAACTTGGCCTCAACGCTGGCCATTTATATAATTATGGGAAAGAATTTTCGTTAGCCGATAATTTCTTTTTGGGTGGACCTCAGACGTTAAGAGGTTTTGAATTACGAGGCGTCGGACCTTCCAAAGATGGGAATTTCGTTGGCGGAAAAGTAATTAAAATTAATCAATCTAAATTTTATTTATTTTTATTATTTTTAGATGTATTATGCTGCCGGATTGCACCTTTATACCCCTCTTCCGTTTAGGCCTGGAAAATCAAGCTTTGGAGAAATATTCCGTACTCATTTATGGCTCAATGCTGGAAATGTTGGCGATTTTAAAATTAGTAAGATTATAAAATAAGAAAAAAATACTGGTTTGAAGAGATTCCTCAAAGAGAAGTAACAATATAGGAGGGGGAAGTATAAGGGAACGAAAGTATAACGGAGGGGGATGTATAAGGGAGGGAAAGTTTAAGGGAGGGGGAAGTATAAGGGAGGGAAAGTTTCAGGGAGGGGGAAGTATAACGGAGGGGAAGTTTTTTTTTGAAAAGTTTTTTAAGTTTTCTTTTTTTTTTCGAAAAATTTTCAGTTTTTTTGTTGTTTCGACAAATTTTCCGAGTTTTTTTGTTGTTTTGAAAAATTTTCCGATTTTTTTTCCGAGTTTTCTTATTTTTTTCGAAAAATTTTTATAAGTTTGTTTTTTTGAAATTTTCCAATTTTTTTCAAGAAACTTTCCAAGTTATTTTTTGAAAATTTTTCCGAGTTATGTTTTTTTTTTCCAAAAATTTTCAGTTTTTTTGTTGTTTCGAAAAATTTTCCGTGTTTTTTTTTTCTCGAAAAATTTTCATAGTTTGTTTTTTGAAAATTTTTCCAAGTATCAAGGTAGAAATAATGGGATTTTTGCACAAGAGAGGTCCCTCCCGTAAGGCGTGGAAGTATGAAATTTCTCCCTACTAAAATGATAATTAATGTAAAAAAAAAAAAGATCAATTATCAAAAATTCTTAAAAAATATAAAGGGTAATTGGTAAAACTGGTGAAAATCGATCCAACTTATCGGCCGCAGCAAATTTTTTAAAATTTCAAACTGACATATCTCCGCCATTTTTTTTTGAAATTCAAAAATCGCCCTCATTAGTTTCTTGTTCACCGACCAAAGAAAATTTGGTGAAAATCGGTAAACAATTCAAAAAGCAAAATTCTTTAAGGAAGTCAAAAAGGAGTGGAAAAAGTTAGGCCGCAGTGGGATTCGAACCTATTATAGCTTATATGAAGAAACCCAGAGGTCGTAGGTTCCAATCCCACTGTGGGCCTTATTTTTTTCTCTTCCTAATTTACTCAGTTTCCCATTATAAATTTTAGGAGATTACAATCAATTTCTTCAAGAACAACTAGCGTTGATAAGAATGAGCGCTGGGCTTGGAATAGCCATTCGCCTGGGACAAATGGCCAGAGTTGAATTTAACGTCTGCTTTCCACTTTTGACGCACAGCACAGATCGTCTCGTAGAACCAGTTCAAGTTGGGGTCGGAATGGAATTTATTTAAACGAAAAAACAATAAAATTAAAAATTCCTATTTTGCCCTGTAGTGTAAATAAAATTATTTTCACTCCATTTAAGATAGACAAAAAAATTTAACTGCCATATTTTATTTTTTAAGTATATGAGGCTGTAAATATTTTAAGTAGTATGTATTATTTATTTTATTTGTTTAAATCGGTGACCTTTTCTTTATGAAAAGGATACCATTTATGTCAAAAATGGGCATTCATTTAGTAGACTGTTATTTGCCATTGTACAAAATAACACTTGTTGAATTATTAATTGTTCTTTTTTTTACCCTATAAACTACCCTTTTTTTACCCTAAAAACTACCCTTTTTTTGCCCTAAAAACTACCCTTTTTTGCCCTAAAAACTACCCTTTTTGCCCAAAAAACTACCCTTTTTTTTGCCCTGAAAACTACCCTTTTTTTGCCCTAAAAACTACCCTTTTTTAAACCTAAAAACCACCCTTTTTTACCCTAAAAACTACCCTTTTTAACCCTAAAAACTACCCATTTTAACCCTAAAAACCACCCTTTTTTAACCCTAAAAAACACCCTTTTTTAACCCCAACAAACACCCTTTTTTAACCCTAAAAACACCCTTTTTTAACCCTAAAAACTACCCTTTTTTGCCCTGAAAACTACCGTTTTTTAACCCAAAAATCCACCCTTTTTTTAAACCTAAAAACCACCCTTTTTTAAACCTAAAAACCACCCTTTTTTACCCTAAAAACTACCCTTTTTAACCCTAAAAACTACCATTTTAACCCTAAAAACCACCCTTTTTTTAACCCTAAAAACCACCCTTTTTTAATCCTAAAAAAACACCATTTTTAACCCTAAAAATCACCCTTTTTTTAAACCTAAAAACCACCCTTTTTTACCCTAAAAACCACCCTTTTTTTAAACCTAAAAACCACCCTTTTTTACCCTAAAACTACCCTTTTTACCCTAAAAACTACCCTTTTTTACCCTAAAAACTACCCTTTTTTTACCCTAACAACTTCCCTTTTTTATTGAATTTTCGGGAGTTCTGAGTCTATAAGACCCTTTTTTACGAGATTCTTTTCCCCCAAAAAGAAGGATGTAAAAAAAATACCCTAAAAATTTTTCAACTCATTTATTATACAAATGTTCCAACCATAAAATTTCGTTAACTATGTGAATTTTTGGTGTTTTTCAACTTAAAAATGTACAAAAAACAAATACTAGGCTTAGCATACAAAAGATGAAGACATTTAAAAAGAAAAAAAAAATTATAATAAAACAGCTTGAGACACTAAATTTAAACAAAGTTCAATACTTACCCTTTTTAGCCCTTTTTTAAAAATTTAATTCGGCTTTTTGGAAAAAAAAATTTGACGGACACTACACTGCATGATAGAATCCTATTAACGACGAAGCTATTGCAAATCGGAAATAAAATGGCACTGAAAAGACTGAAAAGATGAAAGTAATTGACTAGGATTTAAAACAATGTAAAAATACATGCATCGTGTGGAAATCAATGCAAAGATTAAAAAAATTTAATTTTCTTTTTTTTTTTTAATAGCTACACCGTTTATGTAATAGAATTCTATAAAGGTTTTGGTCATAAAGCGCGTGATACACAATCAGCTATCAAGAACACGAAAAATCAAAGCCAGAAGCTTCATTTTCGTCCATTATTGGAGAACTAATCCAATCTAAAAAGAAAATATTAAGAGATAAGTTTTTTGGGTCTTTTTTACCTTATATGGTGGAGTAGGAGGACATCTCCAGTTGAAGAGATAATATTGCAAGTTGCCGTCGCCAATCCCAAATTTGAGCGGCTCTAAAAATTCGCGGTTTTCCATTAAATCTAACGCATTAAATACGTCAAAGCCGGCCTAAAATTTATGTTTAGAAAAAAATTTTTTTTTAAAATTATTATACATTTTTGGCTGATATGAGGGCATCAGTCATCAGTTCAGTCCATGGGGTTTTAGTAGAGACGTTGTAAAATGAATAAGCGGCTTTTAAATTCCGATGAACGGCGTGATGCATTATTGTTGACGGTAGGGTATAATAGCTAACTAAATCTAAAAAATTCAAAATAGACAGTTAACACTAGGATAAACATAGACTTATTGGTTTTTAATATTGAATATGCATAAAGATAACCAAATGATCAAAAAGTACTAGTTTGAAGAGCTTCCAATGAAAACTTCCTTAAACTACTTCTCGTATCTATATAGGAGGGGGAAATATAACGGAGAGGACGTAAAACGTAGGGGGAAGTATAACAGAGGGGAAGTATAACGGAGAGGGAAGTATAAGTGAGGGGAAGTATATGGGAGGGGGAAGTTTAAGTGAGGGGTAGTAAAACAGAGGGTGAAGTATAACGGAGAGGGAAGTATAAGGGAACAATTTTTTTTGTATTTTATTTTTTTTTATTTTTTAAGTTCTTTTTTTCGAAAATTTTTCTGGTTTGTTTTTTCAAAAAATTTTCCGTTTTTTTTTTTCAAAAAATTTTCTAATTTTTTCAGTTTTTTTTTTCGATAAATTTTTTGGGTTTTCCTTTTTCTTTTCTTTTTTTTTCAAATATTTTCTAAGTTATTTTTTTTTTTTTAATTTTTTTAAGTGTCAAGGTAGAAATAATGGGCTCTTTGGCCTAGGGATGTGCCTCTTGTAATGGGAAGAAGTCTGAAATTTTTCCCTACTAAAAAAAATTAATAATTAAAAAGTGGCAATTTTTGTACACCAAAAATTCTTAAAAAATATAAGGAGTAATTGGTGAAAATTTGGTGAAAATCGGATTAACGGTTCGGCCGCAGCAAATTTTTTAAAATTTCAAACGGACATATCTCCGCCATTTTTTCGAAATTCAAAAATCACATTCTTCTTCACCGGCTAAAGAAATTTTGGTGAAAATTTGGTGAAAATCGGATAAAAAACTGTGGCCGTAAAGTGTTCCGGAAAAAAAAATGCTACGGCCGGCCGGCACCACAGACAAAGTTGAGATCGGTGAAGATCCATATTCGAATTTATCCTACGGGGTCTGGAAGACCCTCTACGTCGGGTTTCTGGGGAGGGTATCACAATAACTTCTTTAAGGAAGTTAAAAAAGGGTGTTTCTAGGGAAAATAAGGGAGAAACGCTCCAAAATAAATGTTTTTTGGCCAGACATTACCTGTAAGTTCTCCATCATTCTCGACGACGAATGCATCGATGATATCAGGCTGAGGAAGAAACCAATGTCTGAATTCTTCTTCAGAAAAAATCGGAGTCAGATCAAATTTGGACAGATACTAAAAGAAATTTCATTCTAAAAAAAATAGACTTTAAAAACGAAAATTTTACATCGGAGAGAAGCTTCCTCGCTTTCGGTAAATCTGCAGCTGTCATTTTTCGAAAACCGGGCGTCTTCGTCGAATCAGGAAGTTTGTAAAGTTTGAGCGTTCGTTGCATCGTCATATTTCGACTCAAATGCGAGAATTTGACTTCTATTAATTTTTTCGGATTGAGCGACCTATGCCAGTATCTGCACGTCCCGACAGGTTTCGGTAAAACGACGCCGGCAGTGTAGACAGCTTGGAAAAGCCCGGTCAGATTGACCCTTCGCGTTATCTCGCGGATCAAAACTGGAGCGACTCTTTTACTCCTTAACTTTTTATGGACGCAAAGAAAATTGATTTCTACCATCGGCTGAACACTAAAAGAAAGATAGAATTTAGCTTTTAAGTTTTTGTACTTACTGATTGTATATGGCCAATTTGGCAGGTATGGCGCTGATAAATCCGACAAGTTTGCCACTTTTGGTCACTCTGACACCACAATGCCATTCTTTCTTCCATCCGGGAGGTTGTAAAGCCCTAAAAAAACAAAATTTACCCCCAAATTTTTCAATTTGTGAACTACCATTTGAGAAATTGAGGTGGATAATCAAATCTAAACATGGCGTCATCATCTTCTACGTAGTTTTCCGTCAGAAGAGTGTAGAGTTCTTTGAGCACAAGAGGGTCGTCCAAGACGAGCGTGTCCCACGAAAAACCTTCAGGCAACGAATACGGCTCCTGTCTTATTTCGCTGGAAGGTTTATCCGGCTCAATCGGCGCACTCACAGTAATTTTTTCATCTTAAACCAAAATAAAACACATACTAATATACAGAATCCTACCCATTTTGGGAACAGGTTGAGTGCTCCAAAATTGAAACTGTTTCTGCATCGCTTCTTCAGTTGTTTTGGCCGGTTTCTGCTGTGATGAATAGACTTCCATTGCTTTTTTGAGCTCCTTAGTATTTAGAAAAAAATTATTTTGAGTATAACTTCATTTTTTTTTGCTTACCTGCATTGATAAATTACATCCGGAAGCTATTTCGTCAGCATTTACAGACACAGATTTGATAAGATTTAAAGCGTCTTTGTTCTTCTGCTTCTTACGCCGATTCCTTTTCTTTGAGCTGAGGAAAAATAAGAAAGAAAAGAATGTTAGATTGAATATTAAATCAAAAAAATAAAATACTGGTGGAATAGCAGTAAAATGACCCAAAGACCTCGTTTTTCCAGCAAATTAAATGCTGTCAAAGAAAAATGGCCATTTGATACTCGAAAAACTGAGCATCAGATCCAAAAATTGAGAAAGCTCCAGCTTAAAAATCAAATTAAAAGGATTTTTTGACAGCCAATTGACAATATTTTTGGTCATAAAATGGCCGATAGGAATGTTTTCTTTGCAAAATGTTGATAAAACGCTCAAAAAGGGTGTTTCAAGGGGAAAAAAGGTGTCTAAACACCCAAAAATCTTATAGGACAAATGGTTTTTCGTCCATTGAGAGAAAAACTCCAAAAAAAATTGTTTGACCCAAAGTTTAAGGGGATATGAGGGTTTTAAGTTGGTTGCTTTGTACATATTTCGTTGTGAGCAACGGTTTTCGGTTTTTCCCTTCTATCTTGGAAACCGTCGCTCAAAACGAAAAATGTCTTAAGTAAAAGTTGTAGCTACGGAAATTTACTACATAAAATATCCTATTAGTTTTTTCCGTCAGAGCAATATTTTAGGAGATATAAAGGTTTTAAGTTTTCAGACAGGCTCTGTAGGATTATTAGTTTTAACCTCATAACTCCTTAAATATTGCTCTTAGGCAAATAATGAATAAAGAAATTTTTGTAGGAAATCTTTGTGCCTACAACTTTTACTTAGGACATTTTTTCGTTTTGAGCGACGGTTTCCGAGATAGAAGGGAAAAACCGAAAACCGTTGCTCACAACGAAATATGTACAAAGCAACTCACTTAAGAACCCTCATATCTCCTTAAGTATTGCTCTGACAAAAAAACCAATTAGGTCGTTTTTGTAGGAAATTTTTGTAGCTACGACTTTTACTTAGGACGTTTTTTCGTTTTGAGCGACGGTTTCCGAGATAGAAGGGAAAAACCGAAAACCGTTAACAACGAAAAATTTGCAAAGCAACCAACTTAAATACTTCCATATCTCCTTAAGTATTGCTCTGATGGTAAAAACTAATAAGATATTTTATGTAGTAAATTTCAGTACCTACAACTTTTACTTAGGACATTTTTTCGTTTTGAGAGACGGTTTCCGAGATAGAAGGGAAAAACCGAAAACCGTTGTTAACAACGAAAAATTTGCAAAGCAACTCACTTAAAAACCATCATACCTCCTTAAAGCAGAAAATCAAATGGAGTCAAATAAAAATAAGGAAGTTTGATACATTTAGAAGACTGAACATTAGATCCAAAAATGAAAAAAAAAAAACCTGCTTTTAGAGCAGAAGATGGGAAAAATTGATCGAAAAATTCTAGGTCTACTCAGAATAAGTGGAGATGAGCCCTAAAAAGATTAAAGGATTAAGTCCTTTAAAGGCTGAACATTAGATCCAAAATAAACTCCAAACTACTGGATTTTGCCATAGATAAAAATGATAGAATGCTGAACACTAGATTTAAAATGGACCCCAAAATCTAAGCTGTAAAGCAGATGCTAGGTAAGGCTTTAGGCTGAATATTAGATCCAAAAAAAGTCAATACTTCACATGATTTGAGCCCATATTTCTCCTTAGATAATATTATTTAAACTGAATTATTTTATCACAATAAAATGATAGTGACTTAAGAGATTAAATGACATTTTGTGGTTTTCTGATAAATTAATAAAAATTTTAAATGTTTAAAAATTATCTTTTGGTACCTTAAAATTAAAACAATGATAATTAAAAAATGAACAAAAAATTAATAAACTTTTTTCTTTTACCTTGAAGTATTGAGGGCGTTTTTTTGGTCGCCGGCTTCCTCGTGATCGTTCATATCTTGAGTTTCGCTCATTTTTTCGTTATTTTCTTGTTTTCTAATTCAGAATTAAAGATGATTTTTAGGCTCTGATTTTCGTTGAAATTAGGGCGAGAATATAAATTGATGATTTTACGAAATAAAAATGAAAAAAATAAAAGTGGAGTCCGAATTTCTAGTCATCCAGAGACTGTTCCCCGCTCAGTTTAGCCATTCGTGAACCTGAATTAAATCGAAAAGTGATGTGGCCAACGTAAAAACTGAAAATATCCCGATTTCGATCGATCGCTTGAGGAAAAACTTTTTTCCCGGACTTATGAGCGTTTTCCCGGGGTTTTCACATTCAGCCAAGGCCCAAGTTACATTCTATACGTAGTTTTTTAATCGTGTTCATGGCTTTTTGAACAAAAAACATAAATTTTATCGAATTTTTGGTCGTTTTATTGCTTATTGCTTATTTTATTGTTTATTGGACAAGTTCCAGAGAAAATATTTTGAGAAATTTTTTTTCCAAAGAAAAGCAATCTGTACACCGGCAATCTCATTTTTTATCAATTTTGAGTTTGGCATTGTTTCTGATGGTAAATTTTGTGGAAAATCGAATTCCGTTGGTAGTTTAACCCTATTACCAACAGAAAAAGCGTAGTTCACAATTTAGGCAACAGGTGATGCATTGATTCCAATGAGAAATCAATCAGTATTTTTGCTCTCCTCCTCAATCAGCCTTCGTAAACTGGAAATGAAGTTTAAATTTTCCATATTATTGGGGGGGGGGGGGGGCGTCTAAATCTTGAAGTCTTGCTTTTTTTCGACTTGTTTCAAAAGAAAGTATTATCATGTTTATTTTAGAAGGTTTTTGCAGATTTGGCAGAGAAACACCCTTTTTTTGGGTGTGATTCTTTGAAAAACAACCCTTTTTGGGGGTGATTTTGAGAAACACCCTTTTTTGGGGGTGATTTTTTGAGAAACACCCTATTTTGGGCGTGATTTTTTTGATAAACACCCTTTTGGGGGGGGGGGTGATTCTTTGAGAAACAACCCTTTTTGGGGGTAATTCTTTGAGAAACACCCTTTTTAGGGATGATTCTTTGAAAAACACCCTGTTTTGGGCATGATTCTTTGAGAACTACCCTTTTTTGGGGGGTGATTCTTTGAGACACACCCTTTTTTGGGGTGTGATTCTTTGAGAAACACCCTTTTTTTTTTTTGCGTTTCTCTGATAAACACCCTTTTTTTGGGGTGATTCTTTGAGAAACACCCTTTTGTGGGGGTGATTCTTTGAGAAACACCCTTTTTTGGGGGTGATTATTTGAGAAACACCCTTTTGTGGGGGGTGGTTCTTTGAGAAACACCCTTTTTTGGGGCGATTATTTGAGAACACCCTTTTTTGGGGGTGATTATTTGAGAAACACCCTTTTTTGGGGGGGTGATTCTTTGAAAAACACCCTTTTTTGGCGCGATTATTTGAGAAACACCCTTTTTTGGGGGTGATTATTTGAGAAACACCCTTTTTGGGGGGTGATTCTTTGAGAAACACCCTTTTTTGGGGCGATTATTTGAGAAACACCCTTTTTTGGTTGGTAATTCTTTGAGAAACACCCTTTTTGGTTTGTGTTTCTATAAAAACACCATTTTTTGGAGTGATCCTTTCCGGTATTTTGGCCCCAAAATCATCCTTTCTTCTCCAAAAAATTTTTTCAAAGTGGGGAGGGCGGCCCTACAAAAATCATAGAATCTACTAAAGCGTCACGTTAGTTCTAACACCGGCTATCTCATTTTTCCATGGTTTTCAGGAGAGCAAAAATATGGATTAATTTCTCATTGGAATCAATGCATCGCCTTTTGGCTAATTCGTGAACTACGCGTTTTCTGTTGGTAATAGGGTTAAACTACCAACGGAATTCGATTCTCCACAAAATTTACCACCAGAAACAACGCCATAAAAAAATGAGATAGCCTGTGTTAGAACTAACGCGACGACTATTTGGCCTGGTTTTATTTTACTATGGGCCAAATCCCACAAACTCCTACGCAAACCACTTCTCAAGATTGCATTTTATTGACCACCAATAATTTGATTCTAACGGTTATATAATTTTTTTTTTATAGATCGCCTATTTGGAAACTGTTGCTTAGCGGAGTTGCTCGTCCCTGACATTTCGTCCGTGATGAAATGACATCAAAAACGACAGAACGGAGATCCGCCATTTTAACATTTTAATCCAAGGTTAATTTGAACTTGAACTGTCCTTCCTGCCTGTTGTATTTCTGAGCAAACAATTGCATCCGTCGGATTTCCACGAAATCCTAGCTAATTTTGCAACTCTAAAATTGATATACAAAGAAAGTAATTCTGAAGGAATTAAATAGGAAGAAGTATTTTAAAAAATGTGCATAAAAAACGGAGAGGAATGACAAAAAAGGCAGGAAAAAACTTGAAACGAAGGGACGCGAAAGGGTTGAAAGGTGGTGGGGAGTCGTGTGGCAAGCGGGGAGGCGAAGCAGATCCAAACAAAAACCGAGTTCTCTCAGTCTTCAACAAGCCGCTTCGGTGAACCTACGGTACCGTCTAAAGATTTATAAACGAGAAGAAAAAAAATTTACGTTAAAAAAATGCCTGCCGGTGAAGAACTGAGTAGCCTTCTGGAACGTAGGGCACAAATCAACGAGGCCCTTGACCAAGGAATTGCCGTCGAACATCAATTTAAAGCTCACAGGTCGATCTACGCTGAATTCCATGAATTTTCCAGAAAGCAAATTAAAGAATACGAATCAACATTCAACAAGTAAGACAATTTTTATTTATTTTTTAATTTAAAAAAATTTGCTTGACCATGATGTCTTGGTTGAGTACAAGCGTTTCTGGAGGGCAAAAAGTAGACAAATTAATTTTTTTCTTCTTTTAATTTTACCTCAACACATTAAAAACTATCCTAGGGTTGTTAATTGGTGGCCCGAGAAGTAATTGCTGCTCTAATTCGGAAATTGGTCCAGTGACACTCGAAGAAAGTGAGTCAAATGCGTTTTAACACATTTAACGCATGATCAGCATTAAATCCTTATCGAAATTGCGGACCGTTAGGTGTTCAGCCTACGAGGACCATTGGTCATTTTGACCCTTTTAAGAGTAGGACCCATTTTCTAAGTTCTACGGTTAGGCTAGGGATGCTTAGTGATGGATTATTTTTCGCTATCAGGCTCCACACGCACGTAAAAAAAAATTCTGGCTTTTCTGCCTCAAAAACTCCATTTTTAATCGATTTTCGAGCGTTTTTGGGCCATTACATAGAATTTAGTGGGTTTTTCGTCCAAAAAATTATTTTTTTCGTCCAAAAAACTTTTTTTTTTCCACTTTTAAAGTAGTTTCCCCACGGATTTTTTACGTCCAAAAAACTATTTTTTTCGTCCAAAAAACTCTTTTTTCCCACTTTTAAAGTAGTTTCCCCACGGATTTTTTACGTTTTTCGTGGTCTTGGGGCTTAAAAAGACACTTAGAGATTAGATTATCATTTTGATTATCAGATTTTCGGGCGTTTTACCCCTTTCTGTCGTTTAAGAAACCCCGATTTTACCGGAATTTTAGTCGTTTTTTTTAACATTTTATGCCGAGAAGCTCTATTTTGTTACTCGGTTTATGGAGTTTTTAACGGTCTTTCGTATCAACACCAGCTTTACTGGTGTTTTGAAAGTTTCTGCGGTCTTTAGTACAAAAAACCAACAGTTTTAGTGAATGTTAGAAAGACCGAGGAAAATGCCAGAAAAACCACAAAAACGGTTCTACTATACCGTGGAAAACGAGAAAACATTATTTCTAACATTTTATGCCGAGAAACTCTATTTTTTTTACTCTGTTTTATGGAGTTTTTAGCGGTCTTTCGTATCAACACCAGCTTTACTGGTGTTTTGAAAGTATTCTGCGGTCTTTAGTACAAAAAACAAACAGTTTTAGTGAATGTTTAGGCGTTATTCATGGTTTTTCTGGCAGAAAGACCGAGGAAAATGCCAGAAAAATCACAAAAACGGGTCTACTATACCGTGGAAAACGAGAAAACATTATTTCTAACATTTTATGCCGAGAAACTCTATTTTTTACTCTGTTTTATGGAGTTTTTAACGGTCTTTCGTAACAACACCAGCTTTACTGGTGTTTTGAAAGTATTCTGCGGTCTTTAGTACAAAAAACAAACAGTTTTAGTGAATGTTTAGGCGTTATTCATGGTTTTTCTGGCAGAAAGACCGAGGAAAATGCCAGAAAAACCACTAAAACGGGTCTACTATACCGTGGAAAACGAGAAAACATTATTTCTAACATTTTATGCCGAGAAACTCTATTTTTTACTCGGTTTTAGGGAGTTTTTAACGGTCTTTCGTATCAACACCAGCTTTACTGGTGTTTTGAAAGTATTTGCGGTCTTTAGTACAAGAAACAAACAGTTTTAGTGAATGTTTAGGCGTTATTCATGGTTTTTCTGGCAGAAAGACCGAGGAAAATGCCAGAAAAACCACTAAAACGGGTCTACTATACCGTGGAAAACTAGAAAACATTATTTCCAACATTTTATGCCGAGAAACTCTATTTTTTACTCGGTTTTGGGGAGTTTTTAACGGTCTTTCGTATCAACACCAGCCTTACTGGTGTTTTGAGTGTATTCTGCGGTCTTTAGTACAAAAAACCAACAGTTTTAGTGAATGTTTAGGCGTTATTCATGGTTTTTCTGGCAGAAAGACCGAGGAAAATGCCAGAAAAACCACTAAAACGGGTCTACTATACCGTGGAAAACGAGAAAACATTATTTCTAACTTTTTATGCCGAGAAACTCTATTTTTTTACTCGTTTTTAGGGAGTTTTTAACGGTCTTTCGTATCAACACCAGCTTTACTGGTGTTTTGAGAGTATTCTGCGGTCTTTAGTACAAAAAACCGAGTTTTAGTGAATGTTTAGGCGTTATTCATGGTCTTCCTGCCAGGAAAACGAGAAAATGGGGGGGGTTTTTTCCTAGATTTTCCTAGAAAAACCCCCCATTTTCTCGTTTTCCTCGGTATAATAGACCCGTTTTAGTGGTTTTGCTGGCATTTTCCTCGGTCTTTCTGCCAGAAAACGCCTTTTTTAGGCGGTTTTTTCAACCAAAAATTTTCGAGGTCCAGAAACTCAAAGAACTAGTTGTAATACCCTCCATGGATGGGTTTACCCCGCAGTTTTATTCTGAAATTTAGCCAATCACACCAAATTGCTATCCTCGTTTGAAACCACTTAAATTTTCCGTGATCGACCTCCTCATTAAGGTCAACTTTTATTTTTCCTATCTCTAATTATTTATTGGTTCTCTTAAAACCTGCGTAATAGTTTCTTTACGCAATTTATAAATTTTTACGCGCAAAGGAAGAAAAAAACGTGAGTGTAAATAATAATTATTTTTATCTTATCTTGATTTTTAGTAAACAAAGAAATGAAACTATTGTTTGTCACTATTTAAGTAATTAAGGTTTCCATCTCTAAATAACGAGTAAATTCGGGCATTCAACTTCCTTCCTCTTTTTCAAAAACGGGGGACTTTCCTTGCGCGCCATGATTTTTGGCGAGGTGCTTTTCTCCTCAAAAACTTCGCCATTCAAAGATTTCAACAAAAAAATTGCTTTATTCACGAATAGGATTAAAAACGTGATAGGAACGAAAGAGGAAAATAATAAGGAAAAAAAAGGTCATACAAATGAAGGATCTTCTTTAAAACTTGTTAGTTCTCCATTAAAATTCCAACACAATGCAGTTTTACCGGCACAAAGGTATCGGCTTTTTTGTGTTTAAAATGATAATTGCTGTTAAAAATTTTACCTTTTTATGACCCAAAGCGGTATGTTTTTAAAATAGTTTTATTCGTGTTTTTAACTGAAAGTTCAACAGTTCATGTTCAAGGTGAATTTGACAAAATAGGTTTGAAAAACAAAAATAAAATAAAAAAGTGTCCAATTACGTGGTTTATTTTTATGGAAACGAGCTAGCACTTTACGTAACTCTGTCGAAAAAAAATAAAAATTATGAAAATGGACCAGCTGTATATAATAGAGTTGAAATGAGGGTGTTTTAAAATACGAAACGTCAGAAAAACGTGAAAATTACTTTTGAATTTTGTCGTCTAATAGCCACTTTCTCCTTGTGTTCAAATTCGTATTTTTACTCGGGAAAAACTGTTCAATTTTTACGAAATGAGTCACTTATTTTTTTTCAGGGGATTTCGAAAATAGGAGTCAATTCGTTGAAATGGGGAAAGCTTTTCGGATGGATTCGTTTGTTCTTTAATTCTGAAAGGCCTGAATTGTCTCATTGACAATTGAATCTTTCGTCTATTGTCAAATAAATTAGAATAATGATTCTTTATTTTTAAAACTTCCTTTTGCTGCCTAAAACCCCATTTTTACTGGAGTTTCAGAAGCTTTTCTGTGGAACCTTGATTATACTTAACTTTTTTGACGTTTTTCCCAGTTTTCAGAAAACTTTCCCCACTTTTTGGGATATTTCTTGCTCTTTCGGCTTTGAAACCCACAATTTTACTGATGTTATTCATTCTTTGGGGCAAAAAAACTCCTTTCTCACTGAACTTCCGAGCTTTTAAGTTCGTTAAAGAAGTTATTGTGATACCCTCCTCGTCGGGTTTTTGGGGAAGGGTCTTCCCGGAGGGTCAATTCGAATATTGATCTTTACCGATCTCAACTTTGTCTGTGGTGCCGTCCGGCCGTAGCATTTTTTTCCGGAACACTTTACAGCCACTTCCCCCTCCGTTATACTTCCCCCTCCGTTGTACGTCCCCTCCGTTATACTTCCCTCTCCTATATACTTCCCCCTCCTATACATATTGTTACTTCTCTTTAAGGAAGTTTTCGTAGGGAGCTCTTCAAACCTGTACTTTTCTTGGCGTTTTGGCAAAAAATAATTAAATCAAAATGCTTATTTTTCGTTCTTTGAACCAAGAAACTCTTCGGGTATATTTTTCTTCTTTTTGCCCTGATAACTCACATTGTACCGAATTTTTCGACTTTTTATTTATAAAAAAAATCTCATTTTACTCAATTTTCGGCTGTTTTTGTCCTAGAAATCTTGTTTTTACCTCTTTTTTCTTCGTATTTTTGCCAAGAGACATCATTTTTGGGCATTTTCTATGTCTGCTCCGTTCCATCAGGGATGAGTTGAGCGCTCCGGGTACGAAGGGCGAACTCAACAAAACGTAGTTTCGAGATATTCGATTTTTAAACTTTTATGTTACGGGCGAACTCAACAGAAGAGTCATGCCCTGGAATGGGAAAAGGAGTGGTGGTTGTGGACTAGGATGTGCAGTTCGCCCTTCGTACCCGCTCGGATATCGCAGTTAGAGCTTTGCCGTATATAGGTTTTTACGTATTTAAAGGGGGAAAAAGGGAGAACTCAACATAAAAATTATATGGGTGTATTCACCAAGAGGTCTAGAATCGGAAAATGAAAAAAAAATTTGTCCGATGTTGAGTTCGCCCTTCGTACCCGGAGCGCCTCAGTTCTTCTTTTTGTGCAGTTCATTGGCCAGAGACAAATCGATTGTATTTAAATAACATAAAATTACTGAGTTTAACAACACATTTCATGCCATTCGGCGGCTTTCGTGTCGCCTTGGGAGTGTCTCTCGTCTACAAAAATGTTTTTACGAGGCCGTTTCTCGCGACGTGACTGAACTGCATTGAAACCTTTTCTTACCTACTGCCCAGGTAGTTGAACAAATAGCATACATGTCAACCCTAAACACAAAAACTCTAAAAAAACCACCTGCAAAAATGAGTCAATGATGAATCATTTCAATGAATCATTTTCTTTTTGTTTTAGACGTCGATAACCTTATTTTTTTAAACAGTTATTCTTTAATTGCGTATTTTAAATTCCATCAAGAATAAAATTAAAAGATCGTCATGGTCAAGACTTTTAACAACCCAGTGGCTTTAAATGGAAAGAAACAACAAAAAATAATTCGATCCTTGAAGCTTTGGCGACAGGAAGGAGTTTCCTTGGCATTATTTTTACGCTAAAAAAATATCTGTACAAGGTGTGATCGTTATATTTACCACTTTTGACGTTTAGGTAAATAGTTGAGTCATTATCGAGACTTCTGATCCGGAAAATGTCTTGAAAAAAAAATTTTTTTTGCAAACTCTTTTTTTTGTCGGGTTTTGTGCAGTTTTTTCGGCCTCTTTTATAATTTTTTAAAGTGGTTATCATAGATTTTTTGCATAATTACCTATTTATGAAATCAAAAGAAGTACGATTTCCACGAGTGCCGAGAGAAACCTTTTTTTTTTCTGCTTAAATAAAGGAGTTCTTCAGCTTTTCGATGGAAAAATAATTTTTTTTTTCTTTCTTTTATTTTTAAGCTTGATTACTCGACATTTTAAAAATATTCGTTTTCGCCTAATAAAAAATTTAAAAGGCTGCGTGTTTTCCAATCGCGGTTTTTAAAATCCGAACTTTCCGCGACCTTGCTTTCAGTTCGGTAATTTCACCTTGTAAAAAAAAGTAAAAGTGCCCTCTGGGAACTTCCGATGGTCTTTTAAAAGAAGACGGCTTATTATACAAACGTATTGAATAAATTTCCGGTTTTATTAATCGAAAGGGGAGCTACCGCCGAAAGTGATCACTACGAGTGAAAGGATTTCGAATATAGTGAGCTCTTCCTTTTAAGAGTGTCTGGAGATAACTCAAAAGACGACCTTGGCAGGATTTTTGTGCGTTTTTCTTAGTTTTTCGGTCGAAAAAAATCCTCCTCGCCTGGTTTTCTGGCGTTTTTCTTATTCATTCGACCAAGAAACGCCGTTTTCCTCGGTTTTCCCCCCAAAAATGCACAGATTTTACTACATTTTTGGGCATTTTTCACGTTTTTGCTTTAGAAACATCTTCCCGGGTGCTTCCTAGGTTTTTTGCCCCAGGAATCCTCTTTTTTTTTTGTCAGGATTTTTGTGCTTTTTTCTTAGTTTTTTCGGTCAAAAATAATCTACCTCGCCTGGTTTTCTGGCGTTTTTCTTATTCATTCGACCAAGAAACGCCGTTTTCCTCGGTTTTCCCCCCAAAAATGAACACATTTTACTACATTTTTGGGCATTTTTCACGTTTTTGCTTAAGAAACATCTTCCCGGGTGCTTTCCTAGGTTTTTTGCCCAAGGAATCCTCTTTTTTTTGTCAGGATTTTTGTGCTTTTTTCTTAGTTTTTTCGGTCAAAAATAATCTTCCTCGTCTGGTTTTCTGGCGTTTTTCTTATTCATTCGACCAAGAAACGCCGTTTTCCTCGGTTTTCCCCCCAAAAATGCACAGATTTTACTACATTTTTGGGCATTTTTCACGTTTTTGCTTAAGAAACATCTTCCCGGGTGCTTTCCTAGGTTTTTTGCCCAAGGAATTCTCTTTTTTTGCAGGATTTTTGTGCGTTTTTCTTAGTTTTTTCGGTCGAAAATAATCTTCCTCGCCTGGTTTTCTGGCGTTTTTCTTATTCATTCGACCAAGAAACGCCGCTTTCCTCGGTTTTCCCCCCAAAAATGCACACATTTCACTGAATTCAGAATTTTTATACTTTCGGTATTTGTCCTTTTTTCTTTGAAATCTACTTTAATATTTTTTTACTGGATTTATGGGAGCTTTTTCAAAATTGACTTGAGCTTTCCTCTATTTTTCTTTGCTAGATTTTTCGGTAGGGACGGCCAGCCGGCGCGACGGACAAAGTCCAACCGACTTTCTAAAAGGTCCATTAATATGGCTTCCGTCATAAAATACTTTCTTAAAATTACCTTGAAATATTTCAATTAGATATTCTTTCAAACAAATCACCAACCGAGAGTGAAAGTAGGCACTGGGTATTCAAATGAAGTTGATTGACTATGTGGCTTCTCTACAAGGGGCTTCTTTTAAGTGCCACTCATTTTCCATAAAAAACCCTTCTTCCTAATTTTTCGCAGACTCATCTCATTTTTCCTTCAAACTTAGCTCCCGAATGCTGAAGATTTTGATCAGCTGAATGCAATAGATTTGACCGAAATCCTTGCATGGTCATTATTTTTGTTTATAACAGGGTTTAGATAAGCCCACACATGCTTGGCTAAGCTTTATATTCGGTCGATTCGCTTTTTTCTATATTTAGCCTCTTGACCTCCCCTTGTGTTAAAAATATACAAAAGATTGCCTAAGAACTTTATGAAATAGGAACCAGTTTTTCCAGTTGGTATGTAAGTCAACACCTCCGGGGCTTCCTTACAAAAAACTCTAGGATATTGTTTACCGGACGTCCTTCCCGTTTTTTCCATGGAAGGTCTTCTCCAGCATCACCTGTACCATATGCGCATTATGCAACACACTTTCTTCTTTTTCCAGTTTCCATTAATTTATAATGATTTCCTTGTTTTTATAATAAAATGTTGAAGTTTCTGTTGAGTTTAGTTCCATTTTCTTCCTAGACAGCGGGAAATTTTTACGCTTTTTATCGAATGGGGACAATGTGCAATTTTGTGTTTATGGCTGTCAATTTTTTTTGAGGAGAATAAATTATTTAAAACGGATTGAGGGAAAACCCTTTTGTCCCCTTGACGTAGGTATTCCTTTGTGAGGTGCCCGCTTCTTGTCTAAGGGCAGTGTCGGAGCGATGACCCGTTTTCTATTGAACATTTTCCATCCTCGCTTCATTTCCACCGTTTAAACGGAAGAAAACAAACAACAGAAATAGCGCGAGCCTCTGGAAGGTTGCCCACGTAGCTGGAGGTAATCCGAGCGTGGGTTGAACTTTTTGGGGGTGACACGTGAATAACAGAACATATGTTCTTAAACAATAAACTAAACGTTTTTGTTTGAAAACCTACGCAACTACAAGACGCTTTTATCTTTCTCAATGAGAAGTTCTTCCACCGAAAACCAAACCACCGAAAACACTCGAATCTATCAAGGCCATATCCGAATGACCCACCTACGTTATCGCGGTGGCAAACAATAGAATTTACTAATTCGTTTTCTCCGTCTCAATAGAAAGTAGGTTTTGTTCGATCAAAATTCAAGGCTCATCATTTTTTTTAAATAATATGAATACAGGGTGGTCCAGTTTGGCTAGTTAGAAATAAGTCGCTTCATAAAACACGATTTGACCAGTTGTCTCAATCCGTCTTGGAGTTATGATTTTTTTATTCATAAAAATCACGATTTTCCTACATGTCTAAGGTTTTTGGCTGCACCGGGATTGCGCATGGAACTAGGGTTTTTAATCCCTGCAATAAAAGTCACGTCCCTTCCAAACACCGTGATTGCGCATGGGGAAAAAAGTTCAGACACCGTGATTGCGCATGGGAAAAAAATTCAAACACCGTGATTGCGCACGGAAGAAAAACTATGGGAATAAACACTTTAACTAAGGCCCAACGTAAATATTTATGCATAACCTATGTTTTGAACGTCTAATAGAGGCCATTAGACCACTCCTCCTGCTCAATCAAAAGCCTCAAAAGCCATCAGACCACCTCCTCCTGGCCAATCCGAAGCAATAGAGGCCATCAGACCACTTCTCCTGCTCAATCAAAAGCCATCAGACCACCTCCTCCTGGCCAATCAGAATCCATAAAGGCCATTAGACCAATCCTCCTGCTCAATCAAATGCGCAATCACGGTGTCAAATAATTTTTGGTTATGCGCAATCACGGTGTCTAAAATTTTATGTCCATGCGCAATCACGGTGTCCAATAGTTTTTACCTGTGCGCAATCACGGTGCCTGAAATGTTGGAGCAGGTAAAAAAATGCGCAATCACGGTACGCCCAAGGTTTTTTCAGACTGAAAATATACCTTTTAAAGAAAAATAAAAACATTTTTTGGACTTTTTCACGTTTTTTTAGGCGTTTTCCTCGGTATTTGATTAAGAAACAATCTTTTTAGAAGTTTTTACGCTCTCAGAAGGACAAAAAACGTCCGTTTTAGGCATTCTTTGCTATTTTTATTGGCCATAAAACAACCTTTTTAGACGTTTTACACCATTAGATAGACAAGAACGTCCGTTTTAGGCACTCCTCGCTGTTTTGGCAAAAAAAAAAAGTCTGTTTAGACGTTTTACACGCTCTTTCGGGCAAAAAACGCCCGTTTTAACCATTCTTAGCCGCCGGATGGCTATGAAACAACCTTTTTAGAGGTTTTACACTTTCGGAAGGGCAAAAAACATCAGTTTTAGGCATTCTTTGCTATTTTAATTGGCTATAAAACAACCTTTTTAGACGTTTAACACCATTAGATTGACAAGAATCGTCCGTTATAGACATTCCTCGCTGTTTTTGGCCATAAAACAACCTTTTTAGACGTTTTACACACTCTATAGGGAAAAAAACGCCCATTTTAGCCATTCTTAGCCTCCGGTTGGCTATGAAACAACCTTTTTAGAGGTTTTACACTTTCGGAAAGGTAAAAAACATCCGTTTTAGGTATTCATCGCTGTTGTATAGGCCATAAAATAACCTTTTTAGACGTTTTACACCCTAGCTTGGACAAGAATCGTCCGTTTTAGGCATTCCTCACTGTTTTTTAGGTAAAAACAAGTCTTTTTAGACGTTTTACACCCTCACATTGACAAGAATCGTCCGTTTTAGGCGATCCTTATTGTTTTTTTTTTGGGTAAAAACAAGTCTTTTTAGACGTTTTACACCCTCACATAGACTAGAATCGTCCGTTTTAGGCATTCCTCACTGTTTTTTAGGTAAAAACAAGTCTTTTTAGACGTTTTACACCCTCACATTGACAAGAATCGTCCGTTTTAGGCATTCCTCACTGTTTTTTGGGTAAAAACAAGTCTTTTTAGACGTTTTACACGCTCTTTAGGACAATAAACGCCCGTTTTAGCCATTCTTTGCCGCCGGCTATCAACCTTTTTAGAAGTTTCACACTCTCGTAAATACAAGAATCGTTCATTTTTAGGCATTCTTAACTATCTTTTGGCTTAGGAAAAACCCCTTTTTGACAAAAGTAACGCTCTTTTTTACATTTTTCACGTTCTTTTGGCCTTCATATATGGTTTTTCTACGATTAAAGCCGTAAATGTACGACGACACATATCTGTCCGATTTCTCGTTTGTGCTTGCTTTATTATAGAAAACACAAGAAAATTTAATTGCATTTTTTTTAAAAAGAATGTAGTGATGAAAGTTCTAACAATATTTCATCCCATTAATTAAAAAAAAATTGTTTAAATACCTTTGTTTATTTTTAAGCTCCAGTTTTCTTTTTCTTTATAATTAATACATTTTCATCTTTAGGTTCAATTTTTAAGTTTTATGCCTTTTTAACTGGCTATTTTCTGGGCGTTTTTGCAAAATGGCTTTCTGAGAAAAATAAAAATAAAATTAATTTTTTGGAGTACTCTACTTCGACGGGAGTTGGTTCAGCTTTTTGACAGTATCTCCACTTCATTTCCTTCGTTATCTTAATTCGTCGAAAAACGCCTTATAAGGTTGATTTGTTTATTTTTGGATTTTGGATACGCTCGTAATTTGTTCAAGTGAGGAAGCGGAATGACTCATTATCGATTAGCAATTTTCGCCCGACATGCAAATTTATGAATCACCTCAAACGCCTACTTTTTATAATTTCCGACAGCTTCCTCAAAATCGCCGGCTCAATATCGATTTTTATATGTAGGTCATCTGGGAAATGTACTAAAATAAAGTTTTCCTCTCTATTCAGGAAAGAAAAAATTTTTTTTCTATTGTTTTTACTTTTGAAAAGGGATTTCAGGGACTGGGGCACTGTAACAACCCCTGGCCGCGTCGGTATCGACTTGTGACGTCAGATCAACATCCCTCTCACGCCTCCCCGTAATTTCAGCTAAAAATAACAACGACCTTGATCAACATTTTCTATTCCTCCATGAATATTTTATATAAAAAATTTTTTTTTCTCCTTTCCCTTTTTTTGAAAAGTGAAGGAAAAAATTATATTTTTTGTAGGAAAAAAATTTCTTACCGCAGTCGGTAGGACTCGAACCTACGCTCCCAGAGGGAATCTGATTTCTAGTCAGACGCCTTAACCACTCGGCCACGACTGCTCGATGTATGAAGGCAGGTTAAAACACGTTTTGAATCGGAGGACCAAATTCATGAAGCGTGCATTCTACTCTTTTTTTTCCTTTTATGTTTTTATCTCCTCCAGACGAACAAGGCGTGGGCATTTTACCTCCCTTGACAAGTCTGCTATAAACAACGAAACGTGCAAACATAAGATCGTAAATCCTTGCTTTAGTTTACATGAGGTTTTAAAACTCTTTAAATATTTAGACCCGTATAAACGTTCTTTAAGGGATCCTTTTCTCAAAATTTCCTTTATATCCTTCCTTGATGTTATTTCATAATTTATGGGCCCCTCTTGAAGTGATCTTTTTCTTCAAATAAAAGGAGTCCTTCTGATTTCCCTCCGTTTTTTCAACGTGTTAAGGTACAATAAGGAATCCTCGAGCTTTCATTAGCTAAATAAAGGAATCCTTCCGATTTCTAGACGTTTTTAACTTCCTTAAAGAAGTTACTGTGATACCCTCCACGTCGGGTTTTTGGGGAAGGGCCTTCCAGACCTCGGAGGGAAAAGAATATGGATCTATACCGATCTCAACTTTGTCTGTGGTGCCGGCCGGCCGTAACATGTTTTTTCCGGAATACTTTACGACCACAGTTTTCATCCAATTTTCACCAAATTTTCACACAAATTTCTTGAGCCGGTGAACAAGAATGCAACGAAGGCGATTTTTGAATTTCGAAAAAATGGCGGAGTTATGTCTGTTTAAAATTTTAAAAAATTCGCTGTGGCCGAACCGTTGCAGTTGGTCCGATTTTCAAAAAAATTTCAGCAAAGACTCCTTATATTTTTTACGAATTTTTGGTGTAAAAAATTACCACTTTTTAATTATTATTTTTTATAGTAGGGAGAAATTTCATACTTCTACCCATTACGAGAGGCACATCCCTAGGCCAAAGAGCCCATTATTTCTACCTCGACACTTAAAAAAATTTCCGGAAAAAAAAAGAACTTACAAAATTTTTCAGAAAAAAAAGTGCAAATTAAATAAAGAAAACCCGGAAAATTTTTCGAAAAAAACTCGGAAAATTAAAAAAAAAAAAACTTTCCCCTCCGTTATACTTCCCCATCTTTATACTTCCCCTCCCTTATACTTCCCCCTACTTTATACTTCCCCTCCCTTATACTTCCCATGACTTATACTTCTCAGTCTGTTATACTTCCCCTCTTTAATACTTCCCCCTCCTATATTGTTACTTCTCTGTAAGGAAATTTTCGTTGGAAGCTCTTTAAACCAGTACTTTTCTATGTAGCTACGTTAAGGAGTCCTTGAGCGGAGGGCTATACCTATAACACAACCCTTGATTTTTACTTAAGACCTCAGTTATGGAACTGAAAAGGGATGTTCAAGGTATCCTTATGGCTAAGGAAAGAAAATCCTAAATTTCTCGGCCAGAAAAACCTCTTTCTTTACACCATTTCTTTCGGTTTTTTGCCCCAGAGACCCCAATTTTTCAGGATTTTTGCCAATTTTCCTCGTTTTTTAAAGAGATAAAACTTCTTTTTTACTGTTATTTCGCACTGTCCTGAAAAATGGATTTGTATTTTTTTATATCTTGTTGAAATAGACTTTCAGCCGAAAATATGAAGATTTCTCATGTTCTTCGAAAGGTTTCGTCTTGAGCAGGTAGAATTTTTTTCACCCAGGATTTTTTTTTTAATTTTTGGCCTAATGTATATGTTAAATTTATGCTTTCTCCTTCAAAACGAGGCACGTGTTGATGAGAGAAGTGCGGATGAAAAACACGAAGGGGAAAGGTCTTTAATCCGATATTAATGACTAATGAGTGTTCCAGAGGTGAAATCCCTTATCATTTCACACCTTAAAACAGGTACCATTTTAATGTCTTTAAAAAAGGTGGGGAAAGTTTTTTTTTTATATCTTTTATTTTCAACTAGGAAAGTGGACGAAAAGTCTGGAAACGAGATGACAGACTCTTAATGGGTGATTATAGAGTTCTTTTAGATTTCCTAGTCGGTTCCAAACGTTCGGTTTCTCTCCGTGTGAACGTGTTTTTATCGCTATTGTTTTCGCGTGTGCTTTTACTTTTCACGAAATTGCTTTCTCTGTCCTTACACGTGATTTTGATGTAATTGTCGTAATAAGTTGGCTAATATCCGACATAAAAAAAAATCATGAATTTTCATTTCGAGAAAGCTCTTCAATCATGGAAACAAAAAGTTTTTAGCAGAGCTCATGATTATAATTGTCGCCATAATAAAGTACTTGCTTGAAGAGCTTCCTTAAAGAGAAGTAAAAAATATAGGAGAGGAAGTATAACGGAAGGGGAAGTATAACGAAGGGGAAGTCTAACGGATGAGGAAGTACAAAGGAGGGGAAGAAAAACAGAGGGGGAAGTATAAAGGAGGGAAGTATAGCAGAGGGAAAAGTATAAAGGAGGGGAAGTAAAAGGGAGGGGAAGTATAATGGAGGAGGAAGTACAAAAGAGGGGAAGTATAAAGGAGAAGAAGTATGTACAACAGAGTTGAGATCGGAAGTATAACGAAAGGGGAAGTATAAAGTATGGGAAGTATAACGGAAGGGAAAGTATAAAGGATGGGAAGTATAACGGAAGGGGAATTAATATAAAGGATGGGAAGTATAACGGAAGGGGAAGTATAAAGGATGGGAAGTAGAACGGAAGGGAAAGTATGAAGGATGGGAAGTATAACGGAAGGGGAAGTATAAAGGATGGGAAGTAGAACGGAATGGGAAGTATGAAGGATGGGAAGTATAACGGAAGGGGAAGTATAAAGGATGGGAAGTAGAACGGAAGGGAAAGTATGAAGGATGGGAAGTATAACGGAAGGGGAAGTATAAAGGATGGGAAGTAGAACGGAATGGGAAGTATGAAGGATGGGAAGTATAACGGAAGGGGAAGTATAAAGGATGGGAAGTAGAACGAAAGGGGAAGTATGAAGGATGGGAAGTAGAACGAAAGGGGAAGTATGAAGGATGGGAAGTAGAACGGAAGGGGACGTATAAAGGATGGGAAGTATAACGGAATGGGAAGTATAACGGAAGGGGAAGTATAAAGGATGGGAATAAGAACGGAAGGGGAAGTATGAAGGATGGGAAGTATAACGGAAGGGAATAAGAACGGAAGGGGAAGTATAAAGGATGGGAAGTAGAACGGAAGAGGAAGTATAAAGGATGGTAAGTAGAACGGAAGGGGAAGTATAAAGGATGGGAAGTAGAACGGAAGGGGAAGTATAACGGAAGGGGAAGTATAAAGGATGGGAAGTAGAACGGAGGGTTTTTTTTGTTTTAAGTTTTTTTTTTCTCAAAAATTTTCCGAGTTTTTTTTCGAAAAATTTTCCGATTTTTTATTTATTTCTTTTTTTCGAAAATTTTTTTAAGTATCAAGGTAGAAAAAATGGGATTTTTGCCCATAGAGGTTCCTCTAGTAACGGGTGGAAGTATATAATTTCTCCCTACTAAAATGATAATTAATGTTGAAAAAATGATAATTTTTTTACACCAAAAATTCGTAATAAATATAAGGAGTAATTGGTGAAAATCGGACCAACGCACAGTGCTCCGAATGATAGGGCACAGTGGACAAAAATCATTTTTTCATTGTTTTTAGTTTTAAATGTCCGAATGCAGTTTAAAACAAGATTTTATAGATAAATTATATACATAATACGGACTTTTAGGGTAATTAGAAATTACATATAAATTTTCAATGAAGGAAATTTGAAGTAGGTACCTCTGCAGTATGCAATAAGGAAATCAATTATATTTTATTAAACATATAGACATCTGTTCAAGAAATTTAAAAATTATGTTCGTCGAAATCCTCCTCTGGCAAGTAAGGATGAATATTAAAATACAAGCCAATGTCCAAGAAAAAAAAAAAAAAAAAAAAAAAAAAAAAAAAAAAAAAAAAAAAAAAAAAAAAAAAAAAAAAAAAATTAAAAATTTTTTTCTGGAAAACGTGCAGCTTTATGCACCTATCGCCACAGGATTTGTAAACTATAAACATTACTGAAACAACCCCTAAAAGATCTCCGATGTGTTTTTGGATGTATTTGAGAAAAATGCAATTAGAGTTCGTCATCGAAAAACGTTGCTTTTCCCTTCGACCATTGAATTATCGATAAATGAACTATAAAAGCAACAGTTTAAACTTGCTTCAATCACATTCATATAGTGAGATTTCGAGGATCCGAATAAATTAGAAACAAATATACTTTGTCGATGAACCTATATAATCGTATGCCAGGGCTACATAAGGTATTAAGTAGTGCTAAAAATGGTAAAAAACAGTTTTTAAAGGCATAAAGATGTGTAATAAGACGAATATAATTCAAGAAAAAATTATTAGTTTTTTCATTTTTGTCCATTGTTCGGAGCACTGTGCAACGGTTCGGCCGCAGCGAATTTTTTAAAATTTCAAACAGATATATCTCCGCCATTTTTTCGAAATCAAAAATCGCCCTCTTTGGTTTCTTGTTCACCGACTTAAGAAAATTTGGTGAAAATCTGGTGAAAATCGGTTGACAATTGTGGCCGTAACGTGTTCCGGAAAAACATGCTACGGTCGGACGGACGGCCGGCATCACAGACAAAGTTGAGATCGGTAAAGATCAATATTCGATTTTACTCTTCCCCAAAAACCCGACGTGGAGGGTATCACAATAACTTCTTTAAGGAAGTTTAAAAAAATACAACTATGCATAATCTGGTTTTTAATATTTTTCAATGACAATGTTTTTTACAGACGAAAATTAAAAAAGCCTTTGAAATAAATCATTGTCTTCCTCTCGGCACCCCATCGTACATACCAATCTGACCTTGTTACCATCCGTACAATGAAAAGGTCATTTTACCTTAAAAAATTATATTTTTTATTGAAGTTCAACGTTCTTGAAGAGTTTAAATTTCTGCGTTTTCATGAACAATAGGTTTATAAATAAAAGGAGTTTGTTTACCTACACCTTGGGATAAAACCGCGTCTAATCTATTTTTCTTCCTGATTCTCAAAAAAAGACTTTTCCTTTCTGTATGAAAAATTGAAAAATAATAAGGTGGCGAAAGTAGTAATGACAAACGATTTTAAAAAGGTATTTTCTCTTTTGAGGTTTTCAATTGGTTGTGTCATTGAGCTGTAAAATAGAATTTTAAAGCTGTACTTATATGCAATTTTTTAAACTAATTTTTTCTTTGAAAGTTTACTGGAAACTTTTACTTTTTCTTGTTCGAAGGACCTTTTGGGTAGAAAAAGAGGTCTTTCAATTGGAATCTCAAATAAAACTTAAGACCATTAGGATAATGACGGTTTTAAGTGTTTAAATTACTCCGGAGTGTCATTAACGGGCTCTTCACGGGAAGTACCCTTTGGCGGGGACACTTTTTAAGACCGAAATGTCCGAAAACCGCTTTGTGAAAAGAAAAAAACGAAGACGTCAAACTTCATTCATAGTTATAAAAAGAAAACAGTTTTTCGATTGTCATCCTGGGCACACTTCAAAAATTCCAACACCGAACTACGCGTAACGGATTAACTCCAGACGTGCTGCTTTCAAATATTTGATGTTTTTTTGGGCTAGAATTTGAGTGTTTTACGGCGGAATGACTTGATTATGGGCGTTAATCTGTTTACCAAACATAATTCCAAAAAATGCTTGAAAATGCAGGAAAACTGAATTTCGGTAAAAATGGAGGTTTCTGGCAGAAAGTTCTTTTTTTTTCGGGTCGCAAGGTTTTTTTTTTTTTTGTCAAAAACGAAGGATTCTCACCTTCAGAAGTCTCAAAAAATTCCTCTTAGTTGCCTTTAGTTCTGGACATTGGTGGAAGGTTAAAAAAAATTTCTATAACGTCGTGGTGAATTTTAAATATCAATCAATTATGCACACTTTCACCAAAAACGTAAAATAACACTTGAGACAACAAAAAAAAAATACCATTATTGTGTAACATTTTTTATTATTATGCATAATTCTTTTTTTTTTTTCACCAGACAAAAATACGTAACTTCTCATGAAAATGTAAACAAACAGGGCGGAAGGCCGAAGTGCGGTCTGTGGTTTCGGAAAGTAGAAGTTCGTGTAGCAATACTGTTCTTTTCCTGTCGGCTTTTCTAGGTCATTTTGAAAAATCTATCAACGTCAGAAATGAGGGCTGAAAAAACGAGAATCTTGAGATATCAAGATGCGTCTCTTTATCTTCCTTTGTCGGCGACGTAACTGTCTTTGACATGCTTAATTATGGTTGCTTTGTCCTAACCTTACATTCTACGTAACATCAGTGTTGCCAACTTTGAACTAATTGGGTTTTTTTAAAAGGTATGATGAAGGACGAGATGGATTTTTGGATTTGAACGAGCTGAAAAGGATGATGGAGAAGCTTGGAGCTCCACAGACGCATCTTGGATTAAAAGCGATGATCAAAGAAGTTGATGAGGATGGAGACAACCGTATAAGCTTCAGAGAGGTAAAGTGTATAATTTTGTTTACATTTCTAAATTTTTTTTTAGTTTATGCTCATTTTCCGCAAAGCGAAAGCCGGCGAGCTCGTCGAGGAAAGCGGTCTTTCCCAATTGGCCAAATTGACCGAAATCGACGTCGAACAAGTCGGAGTGAACGGTGCGAAAAATTTCTTCGAAGCAAAAGTATATTTTTTTGTTATCTAAATTTTATAAATAGAAATTTTCGCAGATTGAAGAGCTTCGTCGAGGAAGTAAATTTGAAGATGAGATAAGACAGGAGCAAGAAGAAAGAAGAAGGGAAGAAGAAGAGAAAACTCAAAGAAGGATGGCCTTCAAAGAAAAGGCAGCCATTTTTCAAAACAGCGTCGCCTAACTCCAATTTTATTTATTTTATATAACTTGCATTTTGTTACCTACTAAGAATTTTAAGAGTGAGACTGATGGAATAGATTTGTGTGTGAATTTTTTTAAATTGTGGAATAATAGTCAATTTTCTGTATTTTAATTAATTTTAAGTTCTAAAAATATGTTTCATTCCTGTAAAACATAAATTTAATGATGAATTCAGATTTTGATGTTTTTATTATGACTATATTAAGTTTAATTTAATTTATTTAGGTTTTTTTTTGTGAGTGTACTTAATTTCAGTTATGTATTTTATATTTTAATCTTGATTTACTTGTATATCGTTAAATTGTTATTATTAGATAATTTTTAATTACCTGTATTATTAAGTTTTGTTTAGTTTTTCCACCCAAAAAATCCTTTGCGAGTATCGCAACAACTTCATTTTGAGAAAGTTAAGAGGAATGTTTTGATGTAAAGTGGGCTTTCTAAAGAGCCTAATTAATCCTATGTGGTTAGGAAAATTTCCAAAAAAAGTTCATCAAGGGTATCACAATAAGTTCTCTTTGAGAAAGTATAGAGGAAAGTTTTGAAGTGAAAGTGGCCTCCCAAAGGGCCAAATTGATCTCATGGGGTAAGGAAGGCTCACACACCAATAGATGGCTCTAGAATGGTTTAAGCCACTCCCACAGACCAATAGAAAGCTCTAAAATGGTTTAAGCCACTCCCACAGACCAATAGAAGGCTCTAGAATGGTTTAAACCACTCCCACAGACCAATAGAAGGCTGTAGAATGTTTTAAGCCACTTTCACAGGCCAATAGATGGCTCTAGTATGATTTATGCCACTCCCAAGACCAATAGAAAGCTCTAAAATTGTTTAAACCACTCCCACAGACCAATAGAAGGCTGTAGAATGTTTTAAGCCACTTTCACAGGCCAATAGATGGCTCTAGAATGGTTTAAGCCACTCCCACAGACCAATAGAAGGCTTTAGAATGGTTTAAACCACTCCCACAGACCAATAGAAGGCTCTAGAATGGTTTAAACCACTCCCACAGACCAATAGAAGGCTTTAGAATGGTTTAAACCACTCCCACAGACCAATAGAAGGCTCTAGACTGGTTTAAGCCACTTTCACAGGCCAATAGATGGCTCTAGAATGATTTAAGCCACTCCCACAGACCAATAGAAAGCTCTATGTTTTAAGCCACTCCCACAGACCAATAGAAAGCTCTAAAATAGTTTAAGCCACTCCCAAAGGCCAATAGATGGCTCTAAAATGTTTTAAGCCACTCCCACAGACCAATAGAAAGCTCTAAAATAGTTTAAGCCACTCCCACAGACCAATAGAAGGCTTTAGAATGGTTTAAACCACTCCCACAGACCAATAGAAGGCTCTAGACTGGTTTAAGCCACTTTCACAGGCCAATAGATGGCTCTAGAATGATTTAAGCCACTCCCACAGACCAATAGAAAGCTCTAAAATTGTTTAAGCCACTCCCACAGACCAATAGAAGGCTCTAGACTGGTTTAAACCACTCCCACAGACTAATAGAAAGCTCTAAAATGATTTAAACCACTCCCGCAGACCAATAGAAAGCCCTAAAATGATTTAAACCACTCCCGCAAACCAATAGAAGGCTGTAGAATGATTTAAGCCACTCCCACAGACCAATAGAAGGCTGTAGAATGATTTAAGCCACTTTCGCAGGCCAATAGATGGCTCTAGTATGATTTATGCCACTCCCAAGACCAATAGAAAGCTCTAAAATTGTTTAAGCCACTCCCTCAGGCCAATAGAAAGCTCTAAAATGGTTTAAGCCATTCCCTCAGACCAATAGAAAGCTCTAAAATGTTTTAAGCCACTCCCACAGACCAATAGAAGGCTCTAAAAGGAAACAAAAATTTAATATAACGTCCGCCAAAATAACATCCACCGAGAGTATCATAATAAATTCCCATTGAGAAAGAAAAATAGAGGAAAGCTTTGAAGTGAAAATGGCCTCCTTAAAAGAAGAGATCATACAGGGCCAGGAAGATTCCCAAAGGAGTCCATCGAGGGTATCACAACTCGGTTGAGAAAGTTAAAAATACATAAATAAAGATATAAAAATTGATACACTTTTATTTGAAAATTTTAAAACCTAATTATAAAAAAAGTCCTTTTTTATAGACTAAAACATAATATTTACAGCAAAAATGATATTAAAAACACTTAAAAAATGCAACCTCCCATCAATGTCTTGACGCTTATTTACATGAGGTAGCTGGTTTTTTAAATTAAAAATTTATTTTATTCTACGAGGCAGATAAAATTTTGACGCAGTCGGTCAACCCGAGCGTTTTCATGCAACGTCTTAAACTTTCAGGTGTGGCATCCTCTTGGTCGCTCGTCCAGACCAGAAGTAAATTGACCGCTCGTGAATAATCGGTGTCTTTGGCCGATTCAAAGTATGCAATCTAAAAAAAAAAAAAAATTATTTTTAAAGTTTTGGAGGAGATAGAATAATTACTTCATCATCTTGGTATCCAAGTTTTTCTGCGACTTTTTTCCAGCATCCTGAAAACGATTTGGCTAACTTGGCTATCGTGTCGCTCTTCAAGACTGGACAAGTTGGCCCATCTTCATCTCTATCATCCGACTTATCTTTCTTTTCTAAAAAAAATTTACAAAAAAATTTACAAAAAAATTTACAAAAAAAAACTTCTGCAAACACGTATTTTCAGCTCCCTGGTGAGTGACCTAGAAGTCTTCCTTGAAAATTTTCAAGTAATAACTGGGAGTTAAAAAGACATGTTCTAGATTGCTTATTGTAGAAGAAAAAATAAAGTTTCTTAAGGGGATATGAGGGTTTTCAGTTGGTTGCTTTGTACATATTTCGTTGTGAGCAACGGTTTTCGGTTTTTCCCTTCCATCTTGGAAACCGTCGCTCAAAACGAAAAAATGTTCTAAGTAAACGTTGTAGCTACGGAAATTTACTACGTAAAATATTTTAATGGTTTTTTCCGTCAGAGCAATATTTTAGGAGATATGAAGGTTTTAAGTTTTCAGACAGGCTCTGTAGGATTATTAGTTTTAACCTCATAACTCCTTAAATATTGCTCTTACGCAAATAATGAATAAAGAAATTTTTGTAGGAAATCTTTGTACCTACAACTTTTACTTAGGACATTTTTTCGTTTTGAACGACGGTTTCTGAGATAGAAGGGAAAAACCGAAAACCGTTGCTCACAACGAAAAATTTGCAAAGCAACTTACTTAAGAACCCTCATATCTCCTTAAGTATTGCTCTGACAAAAAAACCAATGAGGTCTTTTTTGTAAGAAATTTCCGTAGCTACGACTTTTACTTATGACGTTTTTTCGTTTTGAGCGATGGTTTCCGAGATAGAAGGGAAAAACCGAAAACCGTTGTTAACAACGAAAAATATGCAAAGCAACCAACTTAAATACTTCCATATCTCCTAAAGTATTGCTCTGACGGAAAAAACTAATAAGATATTTTATGTAGTAAATTTCCGTAGCTACAACTTTTACTTAGGGCATTTTTTCGTTTTGAGCGACGGTTTCCAAGATAGAAGGGAAAACCCGAAAACCGTTGCTTACAACGAAATATGTACAAAGCAACCAACTTAAAATCCTCATATCCCCTTAAAAAGTTTTTATTTATGTAAATGACTAACCTTTGGACTTTTTGGATGCTGCTGGAGATAAATCGATTTCTTCAACATCAGAATCGTGATTTCGCTTTCTTTTCCCAGGCGATTTTTCCTTTTTAAATTGTTTCGAGTTGTTTTTCTCCACAGATTCTAACGATTTTTCACGTTTCCGTTCAGAACTTTTTCTTTCTTTATCGTTTTTCGATGTTTTCGAAGTGACGACTTTTTCCAAACTAGATTTGTTATTCGCTTTATGTTTTTCGTCGGATTTTTTTTCGTCTTTTGTTTCAGATTTCTTTTCCACCTTGGGCGGAGAAGCTTTGACGACTTTTCCGTCTGTTTTTTAACCTGACTACTTTTTTTGACGACTTTAGTCTCTTTTTCTTTTTTGACTTCAGGCTTTGAAACCGTTTTCGGAGCAGGCATCAACGGCGGAAGTAAAAGTCCAGGATTCTGCTCACGGTATATCTTCCGACAAATATGATCTACAAACTCTGGCAGCTTTAATATTGGGTTTTGAGCATTTGAAGAGAAGAAAAATGGCGACTTGAGCGAAAGCAATTTCAAAGCTATCCAACAAAATCGAGGATCGCTGACTTTCCTGCAAAAATAATTTTAAAAAATAGCCAAATTTTATCAATGAACGTACTTATCCTTCAGTTCCATCGGCTCAGGTGACTCACTCTGAAGTATACTTTCAGCCAAAAAATCGGTTACTTTCGGGCAGCAGTTTCGCCCAGGTAAATATTTAAGATAATCCTGTCTCATATCGATAATTTCAGGCCCATCAGCCTTTGGAATAATTAATTTATTGTAATTTTTATTCTGATGTAATAAATTCGCAGTCGTCTTCTTTTTTGGAGGTGGTTTTATCACATTTTTAGGGTCAAAGTTGGGGACTACTTTTTTCAACGGCTGACATCCTTCTGCTTTCCACGTACACCAGTGATCTTCTCTCTAAATAAATAAAATTAATAAAACAATAAATAATAAAACTATTTTACTTTTAATATAAATAGGATGGATTCCAAAAACTTCTTTCCATCAGGAGGCGACTCCGATATCAAATCGTGGACCGCCTGCATAGAGTTTTTAACCCATTCAATTTGTTCGCCACTTAACTGTAGAGACTCTCTAAATAAAAAATAAAAAAATAATTTTTTTAAAATATAAAATGACCTACTTGTTGGATTTGTAAAGCTGTAAAAATTGAAAAAGAATTAAAAATTGTAGATATATCGTCCGTCTAAAATCAGTGTCGCTGAGCTGAAGTAGAAGAAGTTTATGACTGGTGAGATATTTCGTGAAAAAATTTCCCTTTTTCGATGGCAACGAACTTGTCTCTTGGTCCCACTCGATCTTGTAATTTCGAAAAACTGTCAGAACAGCATCTGTTGTCTAAAAAAACAAAGTTGATAATTTAGAAAAAATTGTGGATATCCCTAAAAACTGTTTTAGGACATTTAAATCGCCCTCATTGCCAAAAAACATTTTTGGGAATTTTCAATAGTTTTTAGTAGAGAAACTAGGAGGTCCGAAGTAACCACGTGTACCAAACTTCAGCGAAAGAGCGGAACTATAATACATAGAAAAGCAACACGGAAAAAAAAGCAACAAAACCAGAAACTATAGTAGAGAAACTATCTTTTTACTAGGTTTTTACAGTTTGTACAGGTTGATTGTGAGAGAGAAAGAAGTACTAGTTTGAAGAGCTTCCAATGAAAACTTCCTTAAAGAGAAATAAAATATAGGAGGGGGAAGTATAGTGGAAGGGGAGTATGGTTAGGAAGTACAACGGAGGAAGAAGTATAAAGGAGGGGAAGTATAACGGAGGGGGAAGTTTTTTTTTTCGAAAATTTTTCTAAAAGTGTCAAGGTAGAAATAATGGGATTTTTGCCCAAGAGAGGTCCCTCTCGTAAGGAGTGGATGTATGAAATTTCTCCCCACTAAAATGAAAATTTTTGTACACCACAAATTAGTAAAAAATATATAGTAAAATATAGTAATTGGTGAAAATTTGGTAAAAATCGGATTAACGGTTCGGCTGCAGCGAATTTTTTAAAATTTCAAACAGACACATCTCAGCTGCCTTTTTTTCGAAATTCAAAATTGCCCTCGTTAATTTCTTGTTCACCGACTAAAGAAAATTTGGTGAAAATCTGGTGAAAACTGTGGCTGTAAAGTGTTCCGGAAAAAAATAGTACGGACGGACGGCCGGCTGGCACCACAGACACAGAACGGTAAAGATCAATATTCGATTTGACCCTCCGGGATCTGGAAGACCCTTCCCCAAAAACCCGACATGGAGGGTATCACAATAACTTCTTTAAGGAAGTTAAAAAGCAACTAATTGGTAAGGACATTCGGAAAACTCATTTGAGGCTGATTTTCTAAAAAAACTTTCCCTCAGTTTTTTTTGCAAAAGAACACCCCTTTAACCAAATTTCAAGATAAAAATATTGTTGACTATTATGTAAAAAAAATAAAATAAAATAAAAACTCAGTTATTGGCCAAAAACCCTCAAATTTTACCATTTTTAAATGCTTTTCTACCTCTTCTGGCCAGGAATTTTGGGACCATTGTTTTGGACTTTTTTGGCCTCACGAGGCCAGAAACACCATGGAAACGGATCATTGGACTTTTTTTTCTTAGTTTTCAGGATAACAATTTCAGGATAAAAATATTGTTGACTATAATGTAAAAAAAAAAAATAAAATAAAATAAAATAAAAACTCAGTTATTGGCCAAAAACCCTCAAATTTTAAATGCTTTTCTACCTCTTCTGGCCAGGAATTTTGGGACCATTGTTTTGGACTTTTTTGGCCTCACGAGGCCAGAAACACCATGGAAACGGATCATTGGACTTTTTTTTCTTAGTTTTCAGGATAACAATTTCAGGATAAAAATATTGCTGACTATAATGTAAAAAAACATAAAATAAAAACTCAGTTATTGGCCAAAAACCCTCAAATTTTACCATTTTTAAATGATTTTCTACCTCTTCTGGCCAGGAATTTTGGGACCATTGTTTTGGACTTTTTTGGCCTCACGAGGCCAGAAACACCATGGAAACGGATTATTGGACTTTTTTTTCTTAGTTTTCAGGATAACAATTTCAGGATAAAAATATTGCTGACTATAATGTAAAAAAAAAATAAAATAAAAACTCAGTTATTGGCCAAAAACCCTCAAATTTTACCATTTTTAAATGCTTTTCTACCTCTTCTGGCCAGGAATATTCTTTGCGACCAATATTTTGGACTTTTTTTTGGCCATACAAGGCCAGAAACACCATGGAAACGGATCTTTGGACTTTTTTTTCTTAGTCTTTTGGCCAGAAAATCCCTTTTTCCCTCTGCCAAACATCAGTTCAAAAAAACCCCTAATTTCTAGACACCAAAAATAATTAAATTCATAATTACTTTGACAAAATCTTTCCAGTTTTTTGACGACAGGCATATTGTAGGAGATCTAAAGTATTCTTGTAAAGACCAAAATTCTGAGTAAAAATTTGAGTCTAATTTTATCCTATAAAAATTTGGTTAAATTAGATAATGAATAACTTCTTTTTATTTACGGAATGTCGACAGTTTGAAGAGGTTCTTCTTCTAGATCTTCTTGTTCAATGCCGTATTTCATAAATGTGTCAACATTAAATTCGCTGACGATATTGAGGCCGGATCTTTCAGAAAAAGGGAAAAACATGGCAAGAAATAGAAGAATACGACCACAAAATTTTGTGTTTTGAGCCTTCGAGAGCCTTCGGAGTAAATCTAAAAAAATTTTATTAAATTGAATTTTGATGTTAAAATATTTACCGTTGCACATTCTCAAAATGCTGTTTTTGCAGGAGACGAAGAAAGGAGGGCTTTTCCAAAGGGAGACGCGTTTTTCGACGAATTCGAATAAAGATTCGCTGACAGGGATGGGAGTCGAATCTAAAATATCGCCGACGAAAGTGATCAACGAATTTGGAGCGATCATTTCGTTGGTGCAGAGGAGGATTAGAAATTCCATGAAATTCGTCATAATTTTTGGATCGATTTCCTTCATGTAGAGTAGCTCGATGAGTTTTTCCCTGAGCGCCTGCTCCAGTGCTGCTCGTTTTTCTGAATCCCTTCAAAATAAAATTATTAAATTTTATACAACAAATAGGAACTTTTAAACTATTGTTTACATGCAAAAGTTCGAAATTGGGCCACGTTTTACAATTTTAGAATTTGGAAAAAACTTACTGAGTACTGAAAGAACTCCATTGAGATTTTATTCCTTCAACGTGAGTTTCATGTAAATCAACATTGTTTAAATGAAGATCTTTAATTTCTGACTAAAATAAGAAAAAATTAAAAAATGAAAAAATAAAAATTCACTTACCATAAAAGACGACTTCATAGTCGAATAACTGGTGTCTGTTCTAACAGACATTGTTGAAATTAAATTTTTAAAACTATCAAAATAAGGGCGAAATAAAAATTTGATATTTTGAACTTTGGGTTTTGTTTTCTTCGGCTTGAGGATTCAGGTTATGCCGGATTCCAGAAAATCGCGGCGGGAGGCTCTCGTTTAGTCATGACGTCAGTTCTTACGTCATGAAAGTCATATGGCGGCTTTATTTAAATCTTTTTTACATTATACACCATTTTCTAGTTTTTCGATATGAAAGATAACTAACTGGAGTTCTTTGAATTTTTTAGGTCAAAAAATGATCAAAATAACTGAGAGTTTTCCAATTTTTTTCCATCGATTGGTGGACGCGATTCGAGTCGTAGACGAATCGCTCGATTCCCACCACTTTCTGGTTGCTTTTGGTCGAATCGCTTCAATTCAAATCGCGTGTAATCAGGAAGAGATACTATAGTCGCATAATTGCGTGTGTTTTTATAATTTTTTCTTGACTTTCTCATCTATTTTAACTACTAGTATTCACCACCTTCGTCCACATCTTGCGCAATTCACACAAATGGTCGATGCGTTTCGTTGACGACTCATGCGATCTTTATTGTCCAATTTGTCGACACAAGTACCGCCTAATCATAATAAAATTCGTTCAAATATAAAAATTGAATCGCAGCGACCAAATTTCCAATCGAGGTTCTCTTTTTTAATGAAAAAAATGAAGAATAAAAAAACGAGATCGACATAAAAATTCCATTTTACTTTCTACACCGAACTTGACCCTCGCCATTGAAATTCCAGACGTTGGCTTTCAAGATCACATTTGGAGCGTGGAAACTGGTGATCAAAATGGTCTATTTTGTGTTACATAACTCCTGAGGACAGGCCTATAAACTAGTTTAACAAGTAACTAGGAGTAGGTACGAATCTACGCCGGTTTACAAGAGATAAATTGAAAATCTCTGTGGCCTCACGAATAGAGCCAAGGCTCAAGGTTTAAGAAAAAAACATTTTTTTTCCGAAAAATTTCATCTGTAGATTTTTTAATTGGCTCCCAGCCAATAGGGGACTACTCTGGGGTATAGAAAAGAAGTAATGAAGCCATCGTGGTTTAGAAATTCCGTGGTTTTTAAATCGATTTTATGCGGAGACTTGTTACGTGACATTTTACACGATCGGTCGGTTTCAAAGAGACGAGAAAAACGGGCGATTGACCTCCGACGTTTGTATTTTTTCACTATTCAGATGATTTCCTGGTTTCGATCGCATTCAACCGGATGGATATTTTATTCCTTTGAGCTTTCTCGTGACCTGTGGAAACACCGATCCGTGTTATAAAAAATAAAAGAGAGAAAAAAAAATCCAAGTGAAAGAGTTCACTGACAGTCGACACGATTCCTGTAAAAAAAAATTATAAATGTGACTCACTTGAAGAAATGAAGTTTCCACGCTTCTCCACTATTTATTAGAGTGCTCCTCGTTACATTAAAAATTTGATCTAAGTACAGGTTTTTTATTTTTGTCTAAGGTAGGCTTCGAACAACATAAGCATATTGAAATTTTTCTTTGGATCTTCAGTTTTGGGTAATTTTTTCTTTCTTTGTCAGAAAAATCCGTTTTTACCATATTTTTGGTAGTTTTTCCCGATTTTTATAACAAGAAACCATAATTTTTTTGGTTGTCTTTCTGGCTTGTTTTCTTAGCAATTTATTTTGTCAGGTTTTTTGGGCTTTGCCTGCCTCATTCTACCGAAAAAACTTTTCACCGTTTTTTTTTGTGTGACTTCTTCTATTTGTTTTTGCCCAAGAAACTTTCTTTCAATTCTTTTTTTGGGCATTTCCTACTTCTTTCCTCCGAAAAACCAGTAAAAAACGGTTTTTCCGGATTTTTCCTAGATTTTTGACCAAGAAACCCCCTTGTACAAACTTTTATTATTTTTTTTCTCCAAAAAAACATTTTGGGCATTTTCTCTCTTCTAAATATGCCTAATCCGGGACTGCATGTCCTTAACGGTTTAACTTCGTTACCCCTCAAGGAAAAAAAAAAAAAAAAAAAAATGCCACCAAGACCAGCTTTGAAAACGAGGTCAGTGGCCTCGTCACTCCTCATTACGTCAAATTCATTTTTTTAAATACCCCAATCGTAAAAGTGAACAAAAACAACAATCATTTCAAATTAATTATGTTTCATAAATAAAATATATTTCTTTTACAGTCAAAATGTCATAATATTCAATTTTTATCTTCGCACATAAAATAAAGCGAGACGTAACAGAAAAGCGTCACTTCCAGGTTCAAAATTTGTACATTCCGGCCATAAAAATGTTTGATTTACAAGAAAAGAAAATGGAGGAGAGGATTTGAAGAAAAAAAATTGAACGAGGAAGTTTGAGAAGTTCCCATACGTTTTCACCCACCGCAGACACCGGTCGAAGCACTCCAAAACTTAAATCTCCCAGGATAAAAACAATGAGCACAATGAAAGTCGTGAACTTTTTTTTTACCTTAAAAGGCTTTAATTAATGAGAATGCGTTTTTTACGATCCTCAGCTTACGTTGTGTAAATTATGCATAGAAATGCATTTTAAAATTATTTTACTTTTCTTAAAATCACTAATTAAAAGAGCATTTTATGTTGGTAGGACGTATTTCCGGACTCGGTCAAGGTTTTTTGATATAATTCGTCCGCCGACGGGCTAAACTGGTTTCATTTCGGAACGGCTTTCATCTCACGAGGAGTCGTTCCGTTTAACCTAATTACATATGTACTTACACGGTGATTTTCCATTTAATTACATAACCATCTTCGTGACCCATCCGTACATAAACCGTCCGGGTTCAATTATGTTAATTTTATTTTTTTGTGAAATCCATAATGTGATAAGAAAAACGGAAATTTTGTTTTAAATTCGAAATTTCTCGTAAGGCGTCTATTTGGGGGGACAAAATTTTGCTCACTTTTCTTATCCTCCCTCGTGGCTTCTCCTTCTTTGGCTTTCTTGATCCATCTTCGTACTTCTTCATCCTTCCTCATCCTTCCTCATCTTTCCTCATCTTTCCTCATCCTGCCTCATCCTTCCTCATCCTTCCTCATCTTTCCTCATCTTTCCTCATCTTTCCTCATCTTTCCTCATCTTTCCTCATCTTTCCTCATCTTTCCTCATCTTTCCTCATCTTTCCTCATCCTTCCTCATAATTCTTCATCTTTCCTCATCCTTCTTCATCCTTCCTAATCCTTCCTCACCCTTCCTCACCCTTCCTCACCCTTCCTCATCCTTTCTCACCCTTGCTCACCCTTCCTCACTCCTCTTCATCTTTCCTCATCCTTCCCCTTCCTTCTTCATCTTTCCACATCCTTCCTCATCCTTCTTCATCTTTCCTTAATTAGAATATTAGGAATACAACACCCACAACACTCTCCAAAATAGAGCAGAGGAAATTTCTCGTATGGCGTTTATTTGGAGGGACAAAATTTTGCTCACTTTTCTTATCCTCCCTCGTGGCTTCTCCTTCTTTGGCTTTCTTGATCCATCTTCGTACTTCTTCATCCTTCCTCATCCTTCCTCATCCTTCCTCATCTTTCCTCATCTTTCCTCATCCTGCCTCATCCTTCCTCATCCTTCCTCATCTTTCCTCATCTTTCCTCATCTTTCCTCATCTTTCCTCATCTTTCCTCATCTTTCCTCATCTTTCCTCATCTTTCCTCATCCTTCCTCATAATTCTTCATCTTTCCTCATCCTTCTTCATCCTTCCTAATCCTTCCTCACCCTTCCTCACCCTTCCTCACCATTCCTCATCCTTTCTCACCCTTGCTCACCCTTCCTCACTCCTCTTCATCTTTCCTCATCCTTCCCCTTCCTTCTTCATCTTTCCACATCCTTCCTCATCCTTCTTCATCTTTCCTTAATTAGAATATTAGGAATACAACACCCACAACACTCTCCAAAATAAAGCAGAGGAAATTTCTCGTATGGCGTTTATTTGGAGGGACAAAATTTTGCTCACTTTTCTTATCCTCCCTCATGGCTTCTCCTTCTTTTCCTTTCTTGATCCATCTTCGTACTTCTTCATCCTTCTTTATCCTTCCTCATCCTTCCTCATCCATCCTCACCCTTCCTCATCCTTCCTCATCCTTCCTCATCCTTCCTCATCCTTCCTCATCCTTCCTCATCCTTCCTCATCCTTCCTCATCCTTCCTCATCTTTCCTCACCCTTCCACATCCTTCTTCATCTTTCCTCATCCTTCCTCATCCTTCTTCATCTTTCCTCATCCTTCCTCATCCTTCCTCATCCATCCTCACCCTTCCTCATCCTTCCTCATCCTTCCTCATCTTTCCTCACCCTTCCACATCCTTCTTCATCTTTCCTCATCCTTCCTCATCCTTCTTCATCTTTCCTCATCCTTCCTTATCCTTCTTCATCTTTCCTTAATTAGAATATTCGGAACACTATACCCAGAACACTCTCCAAAATAGACCAGTGGAGACATGGCGAAAGCCTCCATCTGGGCTCATCCTCTTCTTTCTACTCGATAACCTGTAACAAACAAAATTTCCTTGTAAAAAAGTTCAAATAGTTTAAAAAGTTCTAAATCAACATCATTATCAAAATCTGCATAAGAATGTAAATAAATAAAAATGGTCCGTCGACTTAAAATATTTTTAAAAACTGTTTGATTGTCATTTAAATTGAGTTTTCTCTGTCAAAAGGTCGTATGCGTTCATTAAGACGTCGAAAGTAACGATAATTGCGAATCGATAAATCTTCAAGCCAAAACAGGGAGTCCCCGGAACGTTGAAATCAATTATTACAATCAACTTTCTTCACAATTTTTATTTCTTTCCATAGCCGGACAATTGACGTAACGGAGATGAGTTGGCCCTCATAAAACGACCCTCTTGTGAAACAAGTGTCGACTCATTCATCAACTTCGGGAAAGAAAACGAAAAAAATCGTTTGTTTTGAGTTACCTTTCACTCGGATTAAAACAAAACGACGTTTTTTCAAGAAAAAGGAAGAGTTTGTTATGCAAAAAAAAGGGTTTGGAACATCCCCAAAAGGTTAGTCATGACTATCAATTACTAACGCATCGCCAAATTCGTTTTGGGTCAATTACCATTAACGTCGGAAGTTACGCAAAAGGAAGAAACATTTTAAGTATCCTTTTTTTTTCTCACAAATCTACAATATGATTCAGTAATACAAAAGAAGGTTAAAAATCAATGGAAATCGTCCATCCGTAAATTAGAAAGCGCACAATTTAAAAAGATGTATATTTTTTAATCGGTCACGTCATAAAAAGCCCTGAAGGTAGGTTTGCATTTAGGCTTCGAGGGAAGATTTTTTGTTTTGAGTAATTCACGTCAGATTACGATTTTGCCTTCGGGGTGGCTTTCTAATAAATCCACCGTCGTCTTTTCGGCTCTAAATACGGAGTTAGGTTCTTTAAACTTGACATTACTAAATTGTGTAGTTCGCTAAAAGTTTGGATGTACGCAGAAAAACTTTCATAAGTCAATGACTGCGCCATTTTCTAAGCATTTTCATAATATACTTTCTCATCCTTCCTCATCCTTCCTCGTCCTTCCTTATCCTTCCTCACCCTTCCTCATCCTTCCTTACCATTCCTCGTCCTTCCTCACCCTTCCACGTCCTTCCTCGTCCTTCCTAATCCATCCTCGTCCTTCCATATCCTTCCTCAATGGCTGACAAGCTGGCCGAAAAAGGCTCTCTCTCTATCCTAACAGGACCCATCCCCTTCTGTGGGCTCACAAAAGCCCAAGCAAAGCGGGAAACAAACGCATGGGTCGCAAACAATTTCCAGGAACTGACAGGAACTGACTGTTCCTCTGAGGGATTCAAGAGGACTAAGGCAGGCAAAAAGACTCATGGACTCCTTCCCATTAAGGGTAGGTATCAAACACCTTGTCTCTAAACAGAACAGACCTTAGGCTGCTTGTAGGTATCCTGACGGGGCACCACCCCGTCGGATATCACCTACGGAACATGGGGCTTATCGCAGAAGTGACGTGCAGACTCTGCGATGAGTGTTCAGAGACAACAGAGCACCTTTTGAGCGAATGCGAAGCACTTGCGAAGAGAAGGTACCTGAAAGGACCTGAAAGGCACTGCCATCCGGAGACTGATGGAGTTCATGAGAACTCTACCAGATGACTCCACAATCAGATGACTAGAGTTGGGGCAGCACAATAGATCCCTTAGGATTTAAATGCGCAGGGGCATCCTAAAGCTAGCACCGCCCCCGGATATTAAAAAAAATATCCTTCCTCGTCCTTTCTCATCCTTCCTCGTCCTTTCTCATCCTTCCTCGTCCTTTCTCATCCTTCCTCAACCTTCTTCATCCTTCCTCGTCCTTCCTCGTCCTTCCTCAACCTTCTTCATCCTTCCTCGTCCTTCCTCATCCTTGGTCACCATTTCCGATCATTCCTCATCCATCCTAATCCTTCCTCACCCTTCCTCGTCCTTCCCGATCCTTCCTCATCCTTCCTTTCCCTTTCTAATCCTTCCTCGCCCTTCCTAATCCTTCTTCGTCTTTCCTCGTCCTTCCTAGTCATTCCTCTTCCTTCCTAATCCTTCCGTATCTTTATCCATCCTTTTCCTTCCTCACCCTTCCTCGTCCTTCCCGATCCTTCCTCATCCTTCCTTTCCCTTTCTAATCCTTCCTCGCCCTTCCTAATCCTTCTTCGTCTTTCCTCGTCCTTCCTAGTCATTCTCTTCCTTCCTAATCCTTCCGTATCTTTATCCATCCTTTTCCTTCCTCACCCTTCCTCATCCTTCCTTATCCTTCCTCACCTTTCCTCATCTTTCCTCGTCCTTCCTCACCCTTCCTCACCCTTCCTCGCCCCTTCCTAATCCTTCCTCGTCCTTCCTAATCTGTCCTCTTCTTCCTAATCCTTCCGTATCTTTATCCATCCTTTTCCTTCCTCTCCATTCCCGATCCTTCCTCATCCTTCCTCGCCCTTTCTAATCCTTCCTCGCCCTTCCTAATCCTTCTTCGTCTTTCCTCGTCCTTCCTAGTCATTCCTCTTCATTCCTAATCCTTCCTCGTCTTCCTAATCCTTCCGTATCTTTATCCATCCTTTTCCTTCCTCACCCTTCCTCATTCTTCCTTATTCTTCCTCACCTCTCCTCATCTTGTCTCGTCCTTCCTCTCCCTTCCTCTTCCTTCCTAATCCTTCCTCGTCCTTCCTCGTCCTTCCTAATCTGTCCTCGTCTTCCTAATCCTTCCGTATCTTTATCCATCCTTTTCCTTCCTCACCCTTCCTCATCCTTCCTTATCCTTCCTCACCTTTCCTCATCTTTCCTCGTCCTTCCTCACCCGACCTCACCCTTCCTCGCCCCTTCCTCTTCCTTCCTAATCCTTCCTCGTCCTTCCTAATCTGTCCTCTTCTTCCTAATCCTTCCGTATCTTTATCCATCCTTTTCCTTCCTCTCCATTCCCGATCCTTCCTCATCCTTCCTCGCCCTTTCTAATCCTTCCTCGCCCTTCCTAATCCTTCTTCGTCTTTCCTCGTCCTTCCTAGTCATTCCTCTTCATTCCTAATCCTTCCGTATCTTTATCCATCCTTTTCCTTCCTCACCCTTCCTCATTCTTCCTTATTCTTCCTCACCTCTTCCTTTTCTCGTCCTTCCTCTCCCTTCCTCTTCCTTCCTAATCCTTCCTCGTCCTTCCTCGTCCTTCCTAATCTGTCCTCGTCTTCCTAATCCTTCCGTATCTTTATCCATCCTTTTCCTTCCTCTCCATTCCCGATCCTTCCTCACCCTTTCTAATCCTTCGTCGTCCTTCCTAATCCTTCTTCGTCTTTCCTCGTCCTTCCTAGTCCTTCGTCTTCCTTCCTTCCTAATCCTTCCGTATCTTTATCCATCCTTTTCCTTCCTCACCCTTCCTCATTCTTCCTTATTCTTCCTCACCTCTCCTCATCTTTTCTCGTCCTTCCTCTCCCTTCCTAATCCTTCCTCGTCCTTCCTCGTCCTTCCTAATCTGTCCTCGTCTTCCTAATCCTTCCGTATCTTTATCCATCCTTTTCCTTCCTCTCCATTCCCGATCCTTCCTCACCCTTTCTAATCCTTCCTCGTCCTTCCTAATCCTTCTTCGTCTTTCCTCGTCCTTCCTAGTCCTTCGTCTTCCTTCCTAATCCTTCCTCGTCTTCCTAATCCTTCCGTATCTTTATCCATCCTTTTCCTTCCTCACCCTTCCTCATTCTTCCTTATTCTTCCTCACCTCTCCTCATCTTTTCTCGTCCTTCCTCTCCCTTCCTCTTCCTTCCTAATCCTTCCTCGTCCTTCCTCGTCCTTCCTAATCTGTCCTCGTCTTCCTAATCCTTCCGTATCTTTATCCATCCTTTTCCTTCCTCTCCATTCCCGATCCTTCCTCACCCTTTCTAATCCTTCGTCGTCCTTCCTAATCCTTCTTCGTCTTTCCTCGTCCTTCCTAGTCCTTCGTCTTCCTTCCTAATCCTTCCTCGTCTTCCTAATCCTTCCGTATCTTTATCCATCCTTTTCCTTCCTCATTCTTCCTTATCTCTTTAAAGAGGGCCCGGTATGTGACAAAACTTGAAATTCCTTAAATTTAAAAAAAATAAAACTTTCTTTTTTTTATTCACTATTGATTTCCAAAGAGGTGTATCATTATTTGGATAATATCTCTTACGTATTAGAATGAAATAACATGAGGTAACTTTCCGCAATTCGGATGGAATTTTTTTTATTTTTGACAAATTAAAATATACCCAACCAATATTTAAGCGACTTTAGAGAAATCAGGAAGACATTTTTTTTTCTTTTTAACGAGAATCTTTTTCTTATTATCTTAGTATAAAAATTTAACGGAACCTGTGTAAAGATGACCTACGATATGTGCACGGAAGTTGTTCCTAGTCGTGACCTTACAACTCTTTCGAACTTTCTCGTCGAAGTGTTTTTCCTCGTCATGTTCCATCCCAATCATTTGCCAATATCGCAATAAAGATTTTCATATAAATTTCTCGAGTAATATAAGGAAAAGAGGGATTAATAAGATTTCGTAAGGGCCGTGTTTTAAGTGAATTTCTAAAAAAGAAATTAAGCTATAAAAAGATAAAGAGGTTCCGTTGGTTTTACACCTTTCCCATGCTTGTCGGCGTTCATTATAAAAAAAGTGCAATTTCATCTCCGGATTAAAAAAGTGTATTTTATATATATTTTTTTAAAAAGATTAATGTGAGTCAAAAGTTTAAACTCGAAAATATATTTACCTTTTTAAAATTTAAAGTCCTCTATTCACTGCTGAACTTCTAGAACCGAAAAAAGGTGGGGCTTAAGAATGGAAATTTTCTCCAGGAAGTACGGGATCCCTTTATCGTCACTGTCCGCGAACAATGATACGCTCTGAAAGCCCTTTATGGATGGTACTTGACGTACATTGCGTAATTGTATGCACAAACTCCCATTTTAATATCTCATAGAATCCTCACGCGAAAGTTCAAACATTTATCAACCCTTGTAATTTCCATTCTTTTCTGATCTTTAAAAAAATAAATAAAAAAATGTAAGAATCACGTGAAAGGCATAATTTTCTTCATTTATGTTTCCACATAAAAATTAGTCGAGTTGTGAAAGAGGTCTCGAAATATTGAATTTTTAATGTTGTTTTTTTGAATAAAAGTTCTCTAGTGGAGTAAAAGCGTTTTACCATTTTGTGAAACCGACAATAAAATATTCCATTGATGTTCAGCCAATTAGATGGCATATTTTTTCGGGTGAAAGCAAGTGATTTTCATGCAATTATATAATCGGGAAAGGGCGGTCCTTTTTTCCTTTCTTATTCAAATTTTCGAATCTCCCTCGAATTTCAAAATGTGAAATAAATTTAAAAAAAAGTACTTGTTTGAAGAGCTTCCAACGAAAACTTCCTAAAACAATATAGGAGCGGGAAGTATATGGGAGGGGGAAGTATATAGGTGGGGGAAGTATAACGGAGGGGACTTAAAACGGAGGGGGAAGTATATGGGAGGGGAAGTATAACAGAGGGGGAAGTATAACGGAGGGGGAAGTATAAGGGAACGAAAGTTTAACGAAGGGAGATAAAGTATGTATAACGAAGGAGAAGAATAAGGAAGGGGGAAGTTTTTATTTTTTTTTCGAAAAATTTTCCTAGTTTTTTGAAAACTTGTTAAGTTTTTTTGGTCTAAAATTTTCCGGTTCTTTTTTTGAAAATTTTTTTAAGTGTCAAGCAAGAAATAATGGGCTCTTTGGCCTAGGGATGTGCCTCTCGTAATGGGTAGAAGTATGAAATTTCTCCCTACTAAAAAAAAGTGAAAACAAAGTGGCAATTTTTTACACCAAAAATTTTTTAAAAATATAAGGAGTAGGTAATTGGTGAAAATTTGGTGAAAATCGGATCTCCGCCATTTTTTCGAAATTCAAAAATCGCCCTCTGAAGAAGAATGTTACATTCTTCTTCACCGGCTAAAGAAGTTTGTGTAAAAATTTGGTGAAAATCGGATGAAAACTGTGGCCGTGAAGTATTCCGGAAAAAAATGCTACGGCCGGCCGGAACAACAGACAAAGTTAAGATTGGTAAAGATCAATATTCGATTTGACCCTCCGGGGTCTGGAAGACCCTTCCCCAAAAACCCGACGTCGAGGGTATCACAATACAGTCCTTTAAGGAAGTTAAATTACGTATGCATTTGAAGCTAATCGTGAGGATGAGGAAGGACGACATAAATTATTAAATTATTCCAAAAATAAAAAAAAAACCTTCTATTCTGAGGATTGAACTGTGGTCCTCCATGTTGAGATTTAGAACACAGTCCCGATTTTTAACGAAATTTAGAGACTCCCATACCCAATTACCTATTAAAACTATCAAATTAGTTTTAAAATAAATTTTATTATCCAACACTTGTGTAACAGACCTAAAGCCTAAGGGATCTAAAAATAGTTTTGCAACGAATTTGCATATCTTTTATCTTGGATTCCCACTGTTTTATTCATTTTATTGATGTCTCAGTGGGCGGCGAAAAAAAATTTAAAATTCGTTCAGTTGTGAAATGGAAATTTCTCAAGTTCTTCCTTTTAAGGATTTGAGCGATTTCGTCGGGATGAAGATGTGACAAGAATTCAGGATAGAAGTCTTTTTTTACTTTTTTAAAAAGTACTTTATCTGGTGACAATTTGTCTTGACGACGTTTGCCTTTTTAAATAATTTAACGGCTACTTAACTTGAGATTAGCGTATCGGAAATTATTTAACTTTTAACGAGAGTTAATCTGGATAAACAGTGAAATACGTTGACTTTCTCTCTTGTCTATACCTAAAACAATCAAATTGTTTTTCCTATTTTATTTTAAAACTACTTCAAAATTATCAAACGCGCCACTTTGAAGAAAAATGCTTTCTCTCATTGCATTCCGGAAACGGTTTTTGATTGATGAATTTTTTCGGAGAAAGTATTTTTTTTAAACGGCACCTTATCGGACGACGAAATGTCAAAAAAAGTCATTGAGTTATGAATATCGTGATAGGGGAAAAAAAAAGTCCCTCCTTTTTTGGAAATATCGTTAAAATAGAAGTCTTTAAGTTCTTAAATAACATAAAAAACATCTAAAAAATTGTAAAATTGACGTTTTTTTAAAACCATAATGACCAAAAATTGAGGCGCTCCGGGTACGAAGGGCGAACTCAACAAAACGTAGTTTCGAGATATTCGCATTTTAAAGTTTTATGTTACGGGCGAACTCAACAGAAGAGTCATGTCCTGGAATGGGAAAAGGAGTGGGGGGTTGTGGACTAGGATGTGGAGTTCGCCCATCGTACCCGCTCGGATATCGCAGTTAGAGTTTTGCCGCATATCGGTTTTTACGTATTTAAAGGGGAAAAAAGGGCGAACTCAACATAAAATTAAATGGGTGTATTCACCAAGAGGTCTAGAATCTGAAAATGAAAAAAAATTTGTCCGATGTTGAGTTCGCCCTTCGTACCCGGAGCGCCTCAATTGAATAAATAGCGATTTCCTAGCCAACAGGCAATAGAAAACGATCATAAAACGTGTTTTTGGGTCAAAAAACCGTTTAAAAGAGCCAGAAAAGAGCCAAAAAAACGAGTTTATCGGCCGCTAGAAAACAGGAAAGCAATCAAAAAACGTCTTTATAGACCAAAAAACTGTGAAAAACATCCAAAAAATCCTGTTGTTTCTATTCAAAAGACGCTGACGCTAGCGTATATGATCCCAGAAGATGGCTTTTGCTGTATTGCCATGGCACATTTTAATCTGTTGAATTATTTTAACTTGTTAAGTAGTTCAGATGGAGAAGTCAGCCCAGAAGATGGCTTTTGCTGTATTGCCATGGCACATTTTAATCTGTTGAATTATTTTAACTTGTTAAGTAGTTCAGATGGAGAAGTCAGCCCAGAAGATGGCTTTTGCTGTATTGCCATGGCACATTTTAATCTGTTGAATTATTTTAACTTGTTAAGTAGTTCAGATGGAGAAGTCAAAGGTCAGTGAAATGAACAAATCGAAAACCGTGGAGTTTACTGGGTCAGCCTCACAGTTCAATTTTGAGCTATTAAACATTACAAAATAGCAAGTACGCAAAGGCGTACTTATGGGTGTTTATGGAATAATTACCTCGGTTATATCCCTCTCAACCATAAAAAAAGGAAAAAACCTTTTTTAACCAAGAAAACCCCTTTTTATGGATGATTTTTGGGAGTTTAGGGCCTCAAAATCACTGTGTTTAGCGTTTTTTTTGGTCTTCCGGCCTGAAAAATAATACAGCACAATATTTTGAATAATTTTTCGCTGAATCATTGTAAAAAAATGACTTTCGAAAGTATATGCAGCAAATAATGTAGGTTTGAAGGTTTGGTCTGGTTAAAGTGAAGCCTTTTTGTCCTCCTATCGTTTATCTTCTTCACAGGAACGTGTTTTGAATAACGTCAGTCGTCCGGGACTATTTATCAATCGTATCCGCCTAATTAGAGCGAGACGCGCGGGGTTGTTCTTTTTTTTTCTCCTCGAAGGCGAGCGCTCTGAATGAAAAAGAAAGTAAAAGATTTGCCCTTGAACTTGATCAAGTCCACGTGTCCGGCAGCCTCCAAAAACTAAAAAAAAATTGGCTAAAATTTTGATTTTTTTTTTGGGTATAAAATTTCGGAAATAGAAAGTTTGTGATCTGTCAAAATAACAGTATGCGCGTGGCGTCTTAAGCGGGCAAATAGAGTAATTGGGCAATTCAATTGAAAAGGCAAAAAAAATTCACACCTTACTTTCTCACATGATTATATGAGGTTAAGATCCCGACGGAAAATGTCAGATTTAGAAAATAGGGAAAAAATTTCTTTCAATTTAGAAAAATTGTCAAAAAAAAAAGAAAAAAAAAAGCGCTATCATTCAAATTGACCATCTATCGAGGGTTTCACAATAAGGTTCTTATGAGAAAGTTAAAAAAAGAATGTTGAAGATTTGCCAAGACAAGGACTCTCCAAGAATTAGTTGCCCGTCTAATTTTTCCCATAGTCCAATATATGATGTAATAAAATAAATTGTTTACCGTCAACTACGTTCCGAAAAGGTTATAAATCCTGCAAAAAAAAAAATACTTTCTATTCGAGATAAATCAAAAACTGAGGGTCCGAAGTCCTGGCTAAAAAGGACCCCGTGGATTAGCCGATATGGAAGGATGCGTTTGGATGATTGGCGGGGAGAAAGCAAGTTGTAAAGCACGTCACGTCGTTTAGTGGCCCTCCCGACGCGGTTACGCAACTCTCGGAGGAAGATCCACCTCAATCCGAGTTGGGACCCCGAACGTGCTCTTTCATCCCGTGGGCTAACAAGCAAAAAATGAATCTTTTATCTTCAAATGGCAAAATGCAAAACGTTTTTGCAAATCTAATTTAATGACATCGTGGATTCCCTGCTTCCACTTTGTTTAAAATATTAAAGATTCCTCAAACGCAACCCTTTCTCCGCTATGATGGAGTTCCTTCCATTCTTAAGGACGAAAAACATCGTTTTAAAATCCAGTTTAAAAGGTTTTTTTTTTGGTAAGGGGTGGAAGTTTTAGGCGTTTTAATTGACTTATAATTTTTATAACTGTTTTCTCAGGTTAAGGGTCGACACTTCATACGGAGGCGTTTTTTCTTTAAACTTTTGCTCCCATTTTGCGAGAAAACGGTTGGTTTTTAAAAATGTGTTCTTTTTGATTTGGCTTTAGAATACATTTCTTTGCTTCGATACAAAAGATTTTTTTAATTACAAAAATGTAAAAAATTTAGAAAATTATTCAAGAAAAATATATAACAAGCAGTACGTAGTTTTTTAACAAAATATTAAATTTTTTTTAAAAAAGTTAATGCTCTACCCTCGAGAAACGGATTTGGAAATTCGGATTTCGCTATGCCAGGAAGCGCTAAGTGAAGGGACCCTTTGTGGGTCTACCTACGAATTTTTGTTTGCATAACTATTCCATAAAACGCCATAATCCCTTCTTTTTTATAAACTGTTTCCTCTTTTCCGAAAAAGGATGTTCAAAATTGAGAGAAAAAAAAAAACGAGGCGTCTGATAAAACTTTTAAATCCGCAAGAAGACACGTAACCGATTGAGTAAACAATGCCGTCGAAGATGGGAATAAGTCCGTTTTCGAGCCTCGTTACTTAATGAAGAGCCAATTCTCACGATAAAATTCCGTAACAGCCATAATAAGGCTCATTCAATAATTTTAAGTGTGGGTTAATCGAGGATTACTAGAAAACCGAAGGAAAAGCGAAGTTTTTTCCGCGTTTGAATCGTGAGGAATCAGTTCATCGGTTGTTCGTTTTTAAATTGATGTCACGATGTTCCTTTCCATCTCCGCTATAAACCATTGTCCATCATAAATTATCAGAAGTCGTGAAAAAGCTCCTAGCAATTATTTACAATTGCCTGTTAATAGCTTTCTATACCTTTTTTCCTTGTTTGAAACATACTTTTTTTACACCTTTTTTTGGGAGAGGAAAAAATTAGTTTTACGTCCTTGAGGTTGTACGTGGTGCCCGCTGTCCGTCCGGCCTTCGCTAGTTAACTTCCTTGAATAAGTTATTGTGATACCCTCCACGTTGGGTTTTTGGGGAAGGGTCTTCCAGACCACGTACGACTCACAGACTCAACTTAGTCTGTGGTGCCGGCCGGCCGTCCGTAGCATTTTTTTCCGGAACACTTTACGGCCACAGTTTTCATCCGATTTTCACCAAATTTTCACACAAATTTCTTTAGCCGGTGAACAAGAATGTGAAGATGGCAATTTTGAATTTACAAAAAATGTCGGAGGTATTTCTGTTTGAAATTTTAAAAAATTCGCTGCGGCCGAACCGTTAATCCGATTTTCACCAAATTTTCACCAATTACTCCTTATATTTTTTAAGAATTTTTGGTGTAAAAAAATGCCACTTTTTAATACGTAGACGCCGCTTAATGTGATCGCCTTGGGCCCAACACTAAATGATAACATTAAACGACTGATAATAATAAGCGAAGATGGCGAGGATAGGGTTAAACACGTAAAATTCTATGTACTTTTTAAGGATCTCCAATTTCTCCGGAAGACTGATGATCTTTAGGCTTTTTAGCATTCGTTTTCAAAAAATAAAACAAAACAAAAAATTAGAAGAAAATAAGAAGCTTAGAAAATCAAATTTATGAAGGGGGGTTTGTTTACATTTTGAAACGATCGAATATAAATCATCACCTGTCATACATTTCAGCTAAAAATACCCCCTCGTAATTATTTTTTTCGCTTATGTTTTCAACTTTATTTTTCTTTGACATGATTACCCTCTTTCTCAACCTTTTTTATTTAATTTTTTTTTCTTTTCAAGATTTGGTGATCACATAAAGCGAATTTTTGATCACAATAAACGGAAAAATTATAATGCAAAAGAATAGATTGGTCCCGTTCCAGGCCATTTTGATCACACTATCCGGTTGATAACATAAACCGTGATCACATTAAGCGGCGACTACTGTAATAAGTTTTTTTTAGTAGGGAGAAATTTCATACTTCTACCCATTACGAGAGGCTCATCCCTAGGCCAAAGAGCCCATTATTTCTACGTTGACACTTGGAAAAATTTTGGAAAAAAGAACTTAATAAATTTTTCAAAAAAAAAAAAAAAAAAAAACTCGGAAAATTAAAAAAAAAAAAAAACTTCCCCCTTCCTTATTCTTCCCCTGCTTTATACTTTCCCTCCCTTAGTTATAATTTCGTTCCCTTATACTTCCCCCTCTTTTATACTTCCCCCTCTGTTATACTTCCTCTCCCATATATTTCCCCCCCTCCGTTTTACGTCCCCTCCTTTATACTTCCCCCTCCTATATACTTCCCCTTCCCATATCGTTACTACCCCCTACTTTTTGTTATTGTTTCTTCTCTTTATGGAAGTTTTCGTTGGAAGCTCTTCTAACCAGTACTTTTTTCCGTAACACTTGACGCTCTCAATTTTCATCCGTTTTTACCAAATTTTCAGCTAATACTCCTCATAATCACTTAATACGGTGGAGTTTTTTCTTGGAAGTTTTGCTCCAATTTTGCGAGAAAACTGTAGGTTTTTAGAAAAATTTTCCTTTTGATTTGGGTTCAGAAAACATTTATTTTCATTAGTACAAAAGATTTTTCTTTCAAAAATCATAAAAATGTTAAAAATAAGGACTCAAGACCTTTTCCGAACGTTTTAATTTCTATGCAAAAACAAGATGGAATGAGAAATCGATCCCATAAATTTTGAGAGAGAAAGGTCGAATCATCGAGGCTGATACGTTTTATGAATGATTGATATCGCCCTGTGATATACAAGATTCTCACATTAACAAAACAGCTTTCGCGCGCCAAAAAAACGTACAAATTGAAAGGTTGAAGTGGCATTAGTAGATTTCGGACTAGATGATTATCAGTCGTTCTCACAATAGTCGACATGAAACGGATGAAGGAAGGAAAGTGTTTCCCTTTTTAAGGACGTTTAAGTCGATTTTATCTCTTTTTGGGATTAGGTAAGTACATCGCGTTTTTATTGATGTAACAAAGAAAATTTTAAAATTAACAATTTTTTTCACGTAGTATTGCTAATTATTGCTTGTAAAAGACCACAAAACCGAAAGTGAAGTCATAAATGATATCAGAGCCTCCTTGTCCCACATCCCGATGAACGTTCACCAAGTCTCTGCCGGGTCATCAGGTCTGAAATAAGGATAAATAATTATAGTCGACGTTAATAAAATATTGATTATATTCACAATGAATATAAAGTTTCAAATAAATCATAAAAGTTCAGAAGATCGTGCAAAACCGAATTTTACCAGTCAAAAAACTGAAGAAAACTCTAAATATCCGGTAAAAAAATGTCTATAGCCCAAAAAAATGGCTAAAAACATCATTTGAGGCGCTCCGGGTACGAAGGGCGAACTCGACAAAACGTAGTTTCGAGATATTCGCATTTTAAAGATTCGGTTTTTACGTATTTAAAGGGGAAAAAATGGCGAACTCAACATAAAAATTATATGGGTGTATTCACCAAGAGGTCTAGAATCTGAAAATGAAAAAAAACTGGAGGACCCTTCCCCAAAAACCCGTCGTCGAGGGTATCACAATAACTTCTTTAAGTAAGTTAAAAAAATTTGTCCGATGTCGAGTTCGCCCTTCGTACCCGGAGCGCCTCATTTGCATACATTGCAGAATAAACCTATAAATCAGAAATTTCTTAATAACTGCAGGAAAATTCTCATGTGTTTTAGGTGCACTCAAGATTTATTTTAGCCCGGCGATTATCGTGAAAACGACGTCTTTTACTGCCGTGGAATCTATGCCTCAATTTCACAACAAACTATTGTTTAGAAAAAACGTCTGAATTGCACAAAAATTATGTTTTTTCTGAACTGCTTGACAATAAACATTTTTTTCAAAAGTCAACTCGGTGAAAGGATAATTTTTTAGAAGGAAAATCGTGACTTAAAGCCTACAGAAGTAAAATATTGAATAACCTATTGCGATTTTGTGGTGTATGGACTATATTGCTGGTTATGAGTTTACGAAAATTGCAAACCAGGAAGTATTTTTATTACTCAAAGGAAAACCGAGGTATTCGTGGTTTTTGACCTGGAAAACTAGGTAACAAAAAAATGATGAATAAGAAATGATTTTATTTAGACCTTTTTTCTGCTGATTTCGCTTGAAAGTTCACAAAATTTTCAGGGAAAAATCTAACATATAAAACAACGCATTTTTAGTTAAATCACGTTTAACCATATTGTTCTCCACGATTTTAATACCTTTTCTTTCTCTAAGATCCCAAAATAGAAAATTGATCAGATAAAAATCGTGACTTAAATAACTTTTATCATGTACTCTCCAGGGTTGGCTTCAACCGCATGACATCCAACCTAATAAATACCATCCTCCTTTTTTTTTTAAACTTTGAAACATAACTTTCACTGATCCTCCTTTTGTACTTTCACTTAAAGTGATAACATTTTTATTTTTTGATTTCGGAGGCCCTTTTGATAATAACTTTTTATATCAATAGAAGAGCCGAAAACGGTTTCTCTCTTAATGGACACTATATTAAAGATTATGTCGTACTTAATTTTTATTTTGGAAATAAACAACCCTGTATAACAAGCGCGATTTATGTAATAGCTAAAAAAATTATCATTGAATAAAAAGGAATAACTTTCTGGTTGCAACAATGAGGTCAAACTAGATCTTCTCCTAGCCATCGAAGACAACTTTTATATCATGAATTTTCATATCTCCATTTTTGGTTTGCGGCTAATTTTGTATTTTTATCTCGGTCGTAAAGTAGGACTGAAATTGAATACAAAGTCAAAGTCATAAATCATAAATTACGACAGCGCAATAAAAATTAGTGAAGGGTTTCCTGCATCCAAATAATATACACAAACTATATAAATTTACATATTAAATAAACAATTTATTTATATCCAAATTTTTTTATTAGCCTTTTTGAAATCTTTTTATTTACCAGGATTTAAAAATATTAATTAAATTTATTGTCTGGTAGACTTTTGTGGCTCTTCTAGCGCTTTAAAGTACTAGTTTGAAGAGCTTCCAACGAAAACTTCTTAAAAGAAAAGTAGCAATATAGGAGGGGGAAGTATAAAGGAGGGGAAGTATAAAGGAGGGATAAGTGTAAAGGAGGGGAAGCATAAAAGAGGGAGAAGTATAAAGGAGGAGAAGTTTAAGAAGGTCTTTTAAGTTTAAGTAGTCTTATAACTCTGTTAGTCTCTGAGGGGGAAGTATAAAGGAGGGGGAAGTATAATGGAGGGATAAGTGTAAAGGAGGGGAAGTATAAAAGAGGGAGAAGTATAAAGGAAGGGAAGTTTAAGAAGGTCTTTTAAGTTTAAGTAGTCTTATAACTCTGTTAGTCTCTGAGGGGGAAGTATAAAGGAGGGGGAAGTATAAAGGAGGGATAAGTGTAAAGGAGGGATAAGTGTAAAGGAGGGGAAGTATAAAAGAGGGAGAAGTATAAAGGAGGGATAAGTGTAAAGGAGGGGAAGTATAAAGAGGGGAAGTATAAAGGAGGGGGAAGTATAAAGGAGGGATAAGTATAAAAGAGGAAGAAGTATAAAGGACGGGAAGTTTAAGAAGGTCTTCTAAGTTTAAGTTGTCTTATAACTCTGTTAGTCTCTGAGGGGGAAGTATAATAAAGGAGGGATAGTGTAAAGGAGGGGAAGTATAAAAGAGGGAGAAGTATAAAGGAGGGGAAGTTTAAGGAGGTATTTTAAGTAGTCTTATAACTCTGTTAGTCTTTTAAGTTTTTAAGCTTAAGGAGGTGTTTTTTTAAAATTTATTTATTTATTTTTATTTTGAAAAATTTTAAGTTTTTTTTTACAAACATTTTTATATGCATCAAGGTAGTAATAATGGGATTTTTGCCCAAGGGAGGTCCCTCTCGTAACGGGTGGAAATATCAAATTTCTCCCTACTGAAAAAAATATATTTTGGGAAAATGCACAATACTTTTTCCTTCGCAAAAATGGGAATCCTTTGCCGAAAATTCATTTTCTTCTATTTCGGTTGCCGTTTGTCGGGCAAAAAATCGAGAAAAAACAAATACGGTAAGAAAAAAAATCAAAAAATTTCTACAAAAAAAATCTACCTAAAATGAGGAAGGCGCCAGAAAATTTAGTTAAAAATAGAAAATAGAGATTTGAGGTTTCTTAATAACGTACAAAACTCAGGGGACAAAAAATTGAGGAAAGCGCATAAAAATCAAATAAAAAGAAAGATTTTTCTTCTTTCCTAATTTTCTCTTCTTTTCTAATTAACTCCACCGCTTACTGAGAAAATAGTTCATGTGGTCCGTAGAATCCCATGAGGGCAAAGGCTAAACTATTAGTTTTGTATCTATTTTCACAACTTTTTCTTACATTTTCATAAGTCAAATGTCAGAGTAAAAATCAGGTCATTTTCTTCTTCATTAAAATCCTTCTAACTCCGAAACGGTTCACTTTAGCAACATTATGTGCTTTATACTTTTTGTAGAAAATTTAGTTTATATTATTTTGTACTTATTAATTTTTGCGATAAAAATTTTAGTTTTTGAGATTTTTCGTAAAAACAGTTTTTTGAAAAATTGAACTGTGGGGGCGGTTCTTCACGCGTGTTAAACTGTCATTTCTGACTGAAGGAAGCTTCTCCCACTACGGATTAAGCGTTTACGGTTTAAAACCTTTTCAAATTTGAAATTTCTCTTCCTCCGCCTATAAATAACCGTCGAAATGTCACACTCGTGCACTTGAAAATACGAGAAAACCAAGGGTTAAATACGAAGGTCATTTTGACGGTCGGCCCAACTAAGAATACATTAAAAAATAGTATTTTCTCTTAGGTGAAAGGGTTTTTTAAAATGTTTTGATCGAATTTAAGCCGTTTTGAGTTTGAATGGTACCATAAATTAATAATTAAGTCGTGACTATAAAAAGTTCATAAAAAATAAGTAGGCTTCGAATTTTTTACGATCTATGTTGAATCGGTGATGTATAAAAAAATGCCTTTGGGCTATCATAAAACTAAAATAAATTATAGAGTTGCATCAGTCCGAAGATTTCTTATGCAATCGGATGGACAATGAAAGTGTCAGGTCAAAGGTTGTCTAGGCTTCTTCGAAGGAACTTTCTCTGTTTTGCGTTATTAAAGATGTATTCGATCTCTTTAAATCTTTCGACGCCCTTTTTTGTGCAATTTAAAATGCCATGTATTTTTTTTATAATAGGAACGTGTGAGGATTGAACTAGGCGTGGTGGAAACTCGGCTTTGGGTAACTCTGTCGCTTGAAGACGGCACCTCCGACCTCAAGTGAAAGTCAAAAAAATCTTTAGAATCTCCCCAACTTGAGGGTTAATTATATACAAACGGCATTTTCGATCTCTCAATTCCATTCTTCTCGCGTTCGTGAATTTTTTTTCTTTTCTTTTTCATTCAATATGGAGAATCTCGTGACCGGAAATTGTCATTAGGCATCATTAAATAACGGATTTCGCCTTTGAATCGAAGACGGCGATAGTCTAATTCACGGTGGAAAAAAAGTCATGATGTCCACTCATGCATCGCATGTCTTGGGTTCATTCGCATTCTTTTAAGCAGATCTTTCGTGACCTTCAAGAACCTATGATTATCCGAGTGTTTGTTGTGGCAGGTCAGTTGGGAGATAGAAATTGCATGTCTGGAGCTTACCTTGATTAAACTAAAGCAAGGCATCAGGGACGGTAGCAAAAAGAAAATGCTTTCTGAAAAAAGTCTGTTGACCAAAAGACAAATACCGAGAAAATTTTCCCAAAAACCAAAAACTATAAAGTGAAACGACTGAGAGAAAATCCGGTTCAACCAATAGGAGGGGGAAGTATAAAGGAGAGGAGGTATCAGGGAGGGGGAAGTATAACGGAGGGGAAAGTATAAGGGAAGGGAAGTATGAAGGAGGGGAAAATATAAGGGATAGGGAAGTATGACGGAGGGGAAAATATAAGGGAGGGGAAGTATGACGGAGGAGAAAATATAAGGGAAGGGAAGTATGACGGAGGAGAAAATATAAGGTAAAGGAAGTATGACGGAGGGGAAAATATTAGGGAAGGGAAGTATGACGGAGGGGAAAATATAAGGGAAGGGAAGTATGACGGAGGGGAAAATATAAGGGAAGGGAAGTATGACGGAGGGGAAAATATAAGGGAAGGGAAGTATGACGGAGGGGGAAGTATAACGGAGAGGGACTTTTTTTTTCCAAAAAATTGTCCAACTTATTATTTTTTAATTTTCCAAGTTTTTTTTTTTTTTTCAAAAATTTTTCAAGTTTTTCTTTTCTATAAATTTTTCTATTTTTTTTAAATTGCGCTTTTTTTTTCCAAAAATTTTTTCAAGTTCTTTTTTTTTCAAAAATTTTTCAAGTATCAAGGTAGAAATAATGGGATTTTTGCCCAAGAGAGGTCCCTCTCGTAAGGCGTGGAAGTTTGAAATTTCTCCCGACTGAAATTATAATTAATTTCATTTACACTAAAAATTCTTAAAAAATATGAGGAGTAATTGGTGAAAATTTGGTGAAAATCTGACCAATGGTTAAGCCGCAGCGAATTTTTTAAAATTTCAAACAGACATATATCCGCCATTTTTTCGAAATTAAAAAATCGCCCTCATAAGTTTCTTCTTCACCGGCTAAAGAAATTTGTGTGAAAATTTGGTGAAAATCGGCTGGAAACTGGTGCCGTAAAGTGTTCCGGAAAAAATTCTACGGCCGGCCGGTACCACATACAAAGTTGAGATCGGTATAGATCCATATTCGAATTTACCCTGCTGGGTCTGGAAAAACGACTTCCCCAAAAAAACGACGTGGAGGGTATCACAATAACTTCTCTAAGGTTAATTTCTCGAAAATTGGGGAGAAAAGTAGTTATTTGTCCTAAAAACCATACGAGTATGATGAAAAGTGTCAAAAATTGAGGATACAACCAAAATTGGGTAAAATATATAGGAAAATGATCAATAAAAAGGGTTTTTGTTATCAAAACTAAAATAAATCTTTGGCTAATAAAAGGTTTATTTTTTAGGTAGATTTTTTACATTTTCGAGTTGTAAAAAATATTTTTGTATTAAAAAAAATGAAAGTTTTGAAACTTGTAACATCAACAAAACTAATCATTTGTAACTAAGGAAACGGATAATAAAAAATTTTCGGACGAACCGCCTGGATGAACCCTTGTATTCTGACGAAACTTTCTTACCACACTGAACTTATCTCAAAGATCTTGAAAGCTGTTTACAAAATTGTTTTTTGTCTTTCTACCTTCCTAGTGACATAAAAGAAATCTCCCTAAAAAAAATCGGTAACGTTTCCCCAATGATCTATAATTTGAACTTTTTTACGATCTCTGAGAATCATTCGAAAGCCGTGGAGGGTCCAGAATCTTGAGTATTTTCTATTTTATAATTGGACAAAAGAAATTTATTATAAATTATAAATTTACTATTGTGGAAAACAATTATGTAACTTGTTTTTACGTCATTTTTTAAAAAAAATCTGACGTTAACATTGCTGTCGGCTGTTTTGACCTGTCAGGTTTTTTCGTAAGTCACGATCGGTTCCATCAGTGCTAATAAGGTGATGGTCATCGGTTATTTGATATTCACCTTAAAAAAATAACAAGTCATATTTTATGGATGTCTATCAAAATAACGTTAAATGGCGTCATGAAATATTTGGCCGCCCTATACGAGCACCCTGTATTTTTTTAAACCGTCGTGGTATATAAAATGACTTTTGGTTTTCGCTTCTTACTTTCTAACGTCTCGTTAAACTTAAATGTCACTCAGGTCCAGCAGGTCGACAATCTAAGGATATTCCCGTGTTCATCTTCCCGGCGTCCGCCCTCCAATTATGGGTATATTTGAAGACGAGATTATTGTGTAATCGCTCAATTAACAAAGTGGATAAGCGCTCTCCTGAGGAAGCTTCATTTTTTAATAAGATGAAAGGCCAGTCAATGGTCTTGTAGGTACGTTTTTACAAGAAAAACTGTATATACCTTCTGAAAGAAAGGAATAAAAAAATACCTAACGATTTCGTAGAGAAGAAATTATCTAAAAAGACTACTTAAAAAAAAATTGGGGGTCTCGACCACTTCCTTGTAGCCGTCTTTCGACTTATTTTCGGGCGTTTTCCGCGGTTTCTTGACCGTGGAACCTCCTTTTACAAAACTTGGCGGTTTCCTCCATCTTTAGGCCTCAAAAATAAACCGGAAACCCTTCATTGATCCTTTACACTTAAAAAAGGACTAGTTTGAAGAGCTTCCAACGAAAACTTCCTTAAAGAGAAGTAACGATATAGGAGGGGGAAGTAAAAGGGAGGGAAAGTATAAGGGAGGAGAAGTATAACGGAGGGGGAAGTATAGTGGAAGTGGAAGTATTACGGAGGGGGAAGTTTTTATTTTGTTGGAAAAATTTTTCAAATTTTTTTTAAATTTTCACATTGTTTTTTTTTTTCAAAATTTTCCGAGTTTTTTTTCGATTTTTCTAAGTTTTTATTTTTCGAAAAATTGTCTAAGTTTTCTTTGTTAAATTTGCGCTTTTTTCCTGGAAATTTCTTATGTTTTTTTTTCGAAAAATTTTCAAGTATCAATGTAGAAATAATTGGATTTTTGCCCAAGAGAGGTCTCTCTCGTAGCGGGTGGAAGACTGAAATTTCCCCCTACTAAAATGATAATTAATGTTACAAAATGATTTTTAGGAAATTCAAAAATCTCCCTCGTTTGTTTCTTGTTCTCCGACTAAAGAAAAATTGGTGAAAATCTGGAGAAAATCGGTTGAAAATTGTGGCCGTTCAGTGTTCCGGAAAAAAATGCTACGGACGGACGGACAGCCGGCACCACAGACAAAGTTGAGATCGGTAAAGATCAATATTCGATTTGACCCTCCGGGGTCTGGAAGACCCTTCCCCAAATACCCGACGTGGAGGGTATCACAGTAATTTCTTTAAGGAAGTTCAAAAACAATTAGGATTTGTGCTATTCTTTTGAAAAACCTTTTTTACCAAACTTTCGAGGGTTTCCCTACATTTTTTTGTCCAAAGAGGTTCCCGTTTACTGTCTGACTGTTTTTTCCCAAAATCCTTTTTTTAAATAGATTTTTCTGCTTTTTCCCGCTATTTAAACCGAAAAACTCTGTTTGAATCCGATTTTTGAGTGGTTTTTGGTCCCGAAAAAACGCCATATAACAAGAAACTCAATTTTACAAAACTTTCAAAATCTAATCTTTACCAGTTTTTTGTTTATTTTTCTTTAAAGGATTGATTTTCCGGGCGAAAAACGTCATTTTTTAATTTTTTAGTTTAGTTGAGGATTGCGGCTATTGAAGAAAATTCCAAGGTTAATGTGACATTTTTATTTATTCCGACGTTTCGGCTGGTTCCCAGCCTTTTTTCATTTTTGTGCGCTTTTCCACGCTGTTTCTTACCCAGGAAACTATTGCCCATCTGGATGGCGCCACAGACACAAAATGGTCATAGACCACTGGTCAAATTGACCCTACGGTGTAAGACCACCTACAGAGGGTGTCACAATAACATTTCTTTCGAAAAAAGACATAAACGAGGATTAATGGCTTCATTTGTTGAAAAAAAGCGTCGAAAACGTATTCTCTGATTGATCACGACTAAACAATTATCGACACCACGATGCCTACGAATAACGTCTTAATTTTTTAGGTAATCACATATCAGAAAAGAAAGGAGGAAAAAGTCTGACCACAATATATTTTATTTAATCCTCGTTTATTTCTGAGGATTTTTTTTGCAAAAATTCATCGGATTTCCTTTCGAAAACCTTGCGGGGGAGGCGTGTCGGGGCTCGTGACTTGGTTTAAGTCCCATGATTTTCCGGAGCCCGAGGCCTTGAAAAGAAAGGTGAGATACCGGCATTTATCTATTTTCTACTAGATGTCCTTTTCGCACTCTCTACTTCCTTATTTTAAACCAAAATGGAATTGACCAATTTCGTAGTACGAATCTTTGAAAACATAACGATCTCCAGAGATTTTCCGCTAGATTTAAGTCTGCTGTTAAATTACGTAAAATGTCAACTTGAATTGGCCGGAGGCATTGAGGTCTCAGGTCATCGGATAAATGCAACTGCAATCTTTATGCAACTTACAAACGTTCATTTATTTTATAATCGATTTTACCAGACGATTTGAACAATTAGTGCGGTTATCAAGCGGCAGTAAAACGACACCTGCGATCGGGTCTAAGGTCAAGAAGATTCCCTTTTTCAGTCTTCCGAACGTGAAAGTGATTTTCAACTTTACCTTTCTACTTGACTCATTACAATCTAATCCCCGTAACAGCTATTCTCCCTTTTACTTCACCGAAAACATATGAATTCTAATTAGAAAAACGACTTATTTTATTGTTAAAAGATATGATAATTTATGTTTTTTACGTCCTTTTAACTGCTTGAATATTCGGCCTTTTAACTTCCTTTTTTATTAGTTTCGAAACCTTCCTGCTTTCGCGAAGACGCGCTAAAAGCGTTTCATTATTTTATCTTTTCTCTTTTAATTTTGTTATAAAATAATATGTGACCACCCAAAGATTCATTTCCCTCAATGTTTTTGAATAATAACTTGCTTATATTCAATAGAATTTATTTTATGAGGTATTTAATGGATTTTTATGACCTTTTTAACTTCCTTAAAGAAGTTATTGTGACACCCTCCACGTCGGGTTTTTAGGGAAGGGTCTTCCAGACCCCGTAGGGTCAATTCGAATATGGATCTATACCGATCTCAACTTTGTCTGTGGTGCCGGCCGGCCGTCCGTCCGTAGCATTTCATTTCCGGAACACTTTACGGCCACAATTATTTTCAACCAATTTTCGCCAGATTTTCACCAAATTTTCTTTAGTCGGTGAACGAGAAACTAACGAGGGCGATTTTTGAATTTCGAAAAAATGGCGGAGATATGTCTGTTTAAAATTTTAAAAAATTCGCTGCGGCCGAACCGTTAATCCGATTTTCACCAAATTTTCACCAATTACCTACTCCTTGTTAAGAATTTTTGGTGTAAAAAAATTGCAACTTTTTAATTATCATTTTTTTTAGTAGGGAGAAATTGTATACTTCTACCCATTACGAGAGGCACATCCGTAGGCTAAAGAGCCCATTATTTCTACCTTGGCACTTAAAAAATTTTTCGAAAAAAAATTAAAAAATTTTTTGAAAAAAAATCGGAAAATTTTTGGGAAAAAAACAAAATTCGGACAATTTTTCAAAAATAAACTTGGAAAATTTTTTGAAAAAACAAACTTGGAAAATTCTCCTTTATACTTTCCCTCCCATATACATCCCCTTCCGTTATACTTTCGTTCCCTTATACTTCCCCCTCCGTTATACTTCACCCTCTGTTATACTACCCCTCACTTAAACTTCCCCCTCCCATATACTTCCACTCACTTATACTTCCCCTTCCATATACTTCCCCTCCCATATACTTCCCCCTACGTTTTACTTCCCCACCGTTATACTTCCCCCTCCTATATAGATACTTATCTTTAAGGAAGTTTTCGTTGGAAGCTATTCAAACCAGTACTTTTAAACAAGGTAATTAATTTTTTACCTACATTTTCAAAAATTTAAACTTTTTCTAAAGAATGATATTGCAATACTCTCGATAGATGGTCTTCTGGTTAATTTGACTTGATTTTTGTGCCATCTGGTTACCTCTTGTTTTTTTTTTTTTCCCGATGAATTTGAATTTACACGTTTTTTTTCCAAGATCATTGAACCCAGAAACCTTGAATTTTCCTTAAGAGAGATGAACTTAAAAGGCGAAAAACACTGAGAGCTTTTTACTGAATTTTTATTTTTTTATTTCAAGATAAATAGAACGTTTTCTTGTGTTGTAAAAAGAAAAAATTTAAAAAAGGTTTTGTGTGTTTGCGTTTGTGAAGACGCCGAGTCTTTTACTACTGAAGAATCTGCTAAAAGGTTGATATAAATAGAATTTTTTTAACTTTTTCAAAGAGAAGTTATTGTGATACCCAAATATGACGATTTTTAAGTGTCTTTTAGGACCTGTGGAGGGAAACTGAATAGTTATTTCCAATTTATAAAGTTTTCATATTTAGTAATGGTTTACCTAATGCATGTATTTTATTTTTAAATGAGGTAACAGAAAGTATATTTTTAAATAATTAAAAGGTAAAATTATTTTTTCAATTCCTTGTAGGATTCCCAGCGTTTAAAACAACCGGTTTTATCGTGTATAATCGTTTCTCCTTAGGAAATCACCTTTAGAAAATTTTCGTCGGTTTCTTGCCGGGACGTTGGGTTACGTGAAGGGGCTATTCGCTACTTTTGCCGTTGGAGAGGCCTTCTAAACCGCAGACCGCGGAGATTCCATCACCAATTCATTTTCTGGGAGGGGCCGGGTGAACTACGTGAGGACTCCTTCCGAATTAGCATCCGCCGTCGGCCTTTTTGTTTGCTTTTTACTTTCACGCGAATCACTCCCGCGTAGTGCACTTTCTTACGACCTTCCTTCGTCTATGGGAAGCCCGTCACGTTCCCGACGGTCATGAACGACGAAAAATACGATCTACCTCAAAAAAACGTTTTTATCGACTCTTTTTTTTTTATTCACACAAACGTTTTTATCCGTTAAAGTCCTGATTTCTCTTTCTTAATTATTTTCAATTAAAGATTGCTTAATTGAAGATTTAAATTTGTTTTTTAGAAATCCTTTAACCACTTTCAAAAAAAGTATTGTGGACAGCAAAACCTGTTGTATAAGTTGAATTATCTTTAAAAAGTGCCTACTACGGACACTGTCCGATAAATAGTTTTCAAACTGGAGCAAATGTCTCACATTTCTTCATCAAAAAAAAGTTCTTGGTGAAAAAAAATTTAAATAGGTACATCATTAAGGAAGATACTGTAAAAATTTGGTAAAAATCGGTTGAAAATTTTGGAGGCGAAGTTTTCCGGAAAAAACGAACCAAAAAGTTGAGATGAGCCGACGGTGCTTAGAAGACCTTTCGCCGAAAAACCGTCATGGAGGGTAAAACAATGACTTCTTTTAATAAAAAGTAAATCTGAGTACATAATAAGTAAAACCTTATATTTCCTAAAAAAAACTCACAAAATTTTTGGAAAATTTTATTTTATGTGTTAAAAATAGCTGAATATGTTTATTTTTATGAAAAATTAGGAATTTACAAAGTGAGAAGACGGGGAAGAAACAAAAGTACTGGTTTGAAGAGCTTCCAACGAAAACTTCCTTAAAGAGAAGTATCTATATAGGAGGGGGAAGTATAACGGAGGGGACGTAAAACGTAGGGGGAAGTATAATGGAGGGGGAAGTATATGGGAGGGGGAAGTATAAGTGAGGGGAAGTATATGGGAGGGGGAAGTTTAAATGAGGGGTAGTATAACACATAAATAAAATTTTCCAAAAATTTTGTGAGTTTTTTTTTTCGAAAAATTTTCCGGTTTTTTTTTCGAAAAATTTATAAGTTTTTTTGTCAAAAATTTTTTAATTTTGAAAAATTTTCCGGATTTTCCTTTCTTTTTCTTTTTTTTTTCTTTTTTTTTTTTTTTTTCAATTTTCCAAGTTCTTTTTTCGAAAATTTTTTTAAGTGTCAAGGTAGAAATAATGGGCTTCTTGGCCTAGGGATGTGCCTCTCGTAATGGATTAGAATTATGAAATTTCTCCCTACTAAAAAAAAATAATTATGTATTAAAAAGTGGCAATTTTTTTACACCAAAAATTCTTAAAAAATATAAGGAGTAATTGGTGAAAATTTGGTGAAAATGGGATGAAAACTGTGATGATGAAAACCGGAAAAAAATGCTACGGCCGGCCGGCCGGAACCACAGACAAAGAGGGTATCACAATAACTTCTATAAGGAAGTTAAAAAAGGGCTCCTTGAAAAGTAGGAAGCCTACTGAAAATAACGGCGCTCAGGTTATACTAATAACGCACGACCTCAGAATTTCGCACGAGGATTTTTTTAAATGTCAGAAAAAAATTATCATTTTCAATAATATATTAAAATGGGAAAAAAAAGAAGTCCCCGTTATTAAAATATAGTCTTATTTCAGCTTTCTCTTATTTGAAAAACAAGAAAGTACTTAAGTTCGATAATTATTTTTTTCAATAAAAACTTAATAACTTTTTAAAAATGTTGAAGAATAATAAAAGGTACTTGTTATAACGATATTGTGATGCAAGGAATGTCGACGGAGGCGTCTGAGCAGCGATCGGCTCGATACCTTTCACCTCCGCCGGACTTTTACCTTTCGCGAGTTCAGAGGTCGCCGAGTTTCGCGTCTCCGGACGGTAGCGTTTTTTTCTTAACCTACGGGTAATTTTATAACGTGATTAACACAAATTAAAGAAGCGACATGCAAGTTTTCATCAAAAAACGTTTTTTTACTTTCAAAACCCTTCAACGCCATTTGCGGCTATTAATTTAATTTTAAAGTTTCAAACGAATTTTGACAGAACGTCAATTATTTCCTTAAATTGCGAATATTATTGAAAACTTGACAAGAAAATTGAATATTCGTGCTTTTAAGGATTTTTTAATTCATAAATGGGGTTATTAGCTATTTCAAATAATCAATTTTCCTCTCCGCAGTCTGAAAGACCCTCTCCCGAAGATGTTGTTACAAAAGTCTTTAAATGAAGCTAGTGCAAGCAAGTTTGGATATCCAAAAAAATTTGCTGGGAAGGTTTTTGGTGAACACCAAAATTCCGGTAGCCACGGATTTTCTGTTTCATCAATTGAGGAGCTCCGGGTACGAAGGGCGAACTCGACAAAACGTAGTTTCGAGATATTAGCATTTTAAAGTTTCGGTTTTTAACTTATGGAAAAATGTCGGGGAAAAATGGCGAACTCAACATAAAAATTATATGGGTGTATTCACCAAGAGGTCTAGAATCTGAAAATGAAAAAAAACTGGAAGACCCTTCCCCAAAAACCCGACGTCGAGGGTATCACAATAACTTCTTTAAGGAAGTTTAAAAAAATTAGTCCGATGTCGAGTTCGCCCTTCGTACCCGGAGCGCCTCAATTTTCCTCTCCGACGTCTGAAAGATTGTGTTACAAAAGCCTTTAAAATGAAGCTAGTACAAGCAAGTTTGGATATCTAAAAAAATTGCTGGGAAGGTTTTTGGTGAACACCAAAATTGCGGTAGTCACGGATTTTCTGGAGCGATTATCAAAAGGCAGTTTTGAGGATATGACTTACTTAATGGACTGAATTCTAGTTTTTGAAGTCATCTTTCCTCATGATGTCCGAAATTCGTAAGTTCGTATGCCGATAGATAAAAGAGTCTAGAAAGGGAAGATAAAGAAAGTCCATGTTAAGATTGAAGAGGGGAAGGATGAGCCCCGGCGTTTGCTATTGTGTAACTTGAGAAGTGGGGGTCCGAGAGGTATAAAAGCTCTCGGGGTGAGAGTTGAGAGCATCAGTCGTCCACCGTTTTTTATAGAATCATGCGCTTATTTGTGGTGAGTGGGTGTTCAGTGACGCGAGTGTTAATAACAAAAAATGTGTTTTAAAAAAGTGTTAATAAAACGTGTATGTTGCAGGTGGTAGCGTTGGCGGGTCTTGTACATGCGAGGCCGGAAGCTGGATATTCGTATTCGGCACCCGCACCCTCCGGTAGTTACGGCGCACCGTCTGGCGGTGGCGGAAACTACTTGGGAGGCGGTGGCGGTGGATTCGGAGGCGGCTCTGGATTCGGAGGAGGACACGGAGGCGGCTCAGGATTCGGAGGAGGTTCAGGATTAGGGGGTGGTTCATTCAGCTCCGGCGGTTCTTTCAGCTCCGGAGGTGGATCTTTCAGCTCTGGCGGTGGTGGTTTCGGAGGCGGTTTCGGCGGCGGCGCTCCCACCATCCAGAAACACATTTACGTCCACGTTCCTCCCCCAGAGCCCGAACAAGTGCGTCCCTCAAGACCACTTCAGGCTCCCGCAGCTCCTCAAAAACACTACAAAATCATATTTATTAAAGCCCCCACTCCCCCAACCCCGACCGCCCCGGTCATCCCTCAACTTGCTCAAGACCAAGAAAAGACTCTCATCTACGTTTTGGTCAAACGTCCCGAAGAAGCCCCAGAAATCACGATCCCGACCGCCGCTCCCACTCAGCCGAGCAAACCCGAAGTTTACTTCATCAGGTACAAAACTCAAAAAGAATCCGGCGGAATCGGCGGAGGTATCGGAGGCGGTATCGGAGGAGGCATCGGAGGTGGATTCAGTGACGGAATCGGAGGAGGAATTGGAGGAGGAATTGGAGGAGGAATTGGCGGAGGAATCGGAGGAGGACACGGAGGAAGCGGCGGACACGGAGGAAGTGGCGGACACGGAGGAAGCGGCGGACACGGAGGAAGCGGACCCTCTGGCCCATCAACCTCGTACGGAACCCCCGGAGCGTCTGGACCCTACTAAGCAACTGCTCCGTCGACTGACCTTAATTGTTGTATATTTTTGTATATTTTTGAAGCAAAGAAAAAACGGTGGCAATAAATGTATTTTTGTATAAAAACTAAAAAAAATTTCGTTTTCCTTTTTATTTCCATCACCTATAAGTCCTTAAGAAAGAGGATAAATCGAGCCAAAGATTTATTAACAAGAAAAATGAAAACCATCACCAAGGAAAAGAGGGAAAAACTTCAACCCCAAATAGGGTCAAGAGTTGCCTGGCAATCTGGTATCATAACACTCAGGAAAATCGTCCTGATTAAAAAGACAACTCGAGGTAATTTTCACGATTTTCCGTAAAAATGAACTCTTAATAAGTGGACTAAACGCCGTTATAGCGCCTAATACGGTGGCGATTTTTCTTCGAAATATTGCTCCAATTTTTGCAAGAAAACTGTTGCTTTTTTTATTTTTCAAATTTTATTTATTTTATTCAACATATGAGAAACAATAAAACTCAACTTCAGAACCAAAATTTTATCAAGTTTTTCAATTTGCTACAAAAAAAATTGACAGTGGTTAGGAAAAAACTCTATTAGCTTTTAGCTTTATTAAGCACCCATAAATTTAAATACAAACTCGTTTTATCGCATTTTTCCATTTTGATTATAAAAATTAGGATTGAAATTTTTTTTTTCTGATTTTCCAAATTTTATGGTTTTTGAAAAACCATAAAATTTTAGTATATAAGTAAATGAATGTATTATAAAGCCAAATCAAAAAGAAAAAATTTTTTGAGAAACCCAGTTTTTTTTCTCGCAAAATTGGAGCAAAACTTTAAAGAAAATACGCCGCGCATAAGTGGCATTACGGACCTTTAAGCAATCAAAGTGAGGAGGGAAAAAAATCGTCGTAGTTCTACCTCATCTCATTTTTTTTTAATCAATTTTGAGTTTGGCATTGTTTCTGATGGTAAATTTTGTGGTGAATCGAATTCCGTTGGTAGTTTAACCCTATTACCAACAGAAAACGCTTAGTTCACTATTTAACCAACAGGTGATGCACTGATTCCAATGAGAAATTAATCAGTATTTTTGCTCTCCTAAAAAACTTGGAAAAATGACTTATCCGGTGTTGGAACTAACGCGATGAAATGTTAAACTCGATTTTTTTTTCTGTAAGATTTACATGCATTTGAATTATTTTATAGATGGTTAATAATTTGAACTGAAAAATATGTTGCTTTCGCCTGATATCTGGCACCTTTTGCTCAGATGCAAATTAAAAGATGGTACTTTCCCAACAATACACTTTCACAACGATTCTATAAGAAGTAAAATTCCCATTGAAAAAAAAATCTTTAAGTTATAGAATGCTTAACTAATTAATTAGTAAGATTTTTTTGCATATTTTATACTTTTATTAATTTCTTACCGAACATTTTTGTGCAATAATTGAGTAATTGAAGTAAAGTTTTCTGGAGATCTTCCCTTGATCCCCAAGTGAATAAAAAAAAAGTTATTGTTTCTCCGTTTCTTTGGCCCAACCGCATGATTTCTTTATTAGCCTTTCATTTTTGGAAGAAAAAAGTTTTTATTTAGCGATTTCCTCGATTTTTTTATCTTCCTCAAAGAGAAGACAGTCTCTCAGAAAACTTTACCGACCATAAGATTGTCTGTAGCCTCCCGTTGCATTTTTCCCAAACACTTCATGGCCGCAATTTTCATCAAAATTTCACAAAATCTTCAATTCAAAGTCCTACGATTGTCCTAATCTCGAAAATGTCGCTTTCTTCTTTTTTCTCAAAATATATTTATTGTCATACTCTCAACAGATGGTTTTTGGGAATGGGTCTTCCTGACCCTGTAATTGAAGATTCGGTCTTTGACGTCATCATATTCGAATTTGACCAAGAAAAATCATGCGATTTTGTCATTTTGCGATTAAGAAAGAAATTGTAGATTCTATCTCCTGGAATTTTGGCTTTAAAAATTCGTCGCGTTAGTTCCAACACTGGATAAGTCATTTTTCCTAGGTTTTCAGGAGAGCTAAAATACGGATTAATTTCTCATTGGAATCAATGCATCACCTGTTGGCTAAATCGAGAACTACGCGTTTTCTGTTGGTAATAGGGTTAAACTACCAACGGAATTCGATTTTCCACAAATTTACCATCAGAAACAATGCCTAACTCAAAATTGATAAAAAATGACTTATCCGGTGTTAGAACTAACGCGACGAATTGGAATTCAGCCTGCTGAATTCGTTCGACCTGCCGTTTTTCCCCCACTGAAATGGCAGAACTCCGTTACATGTCCACTTTTTAATGGAATACACATTTTTAAGGGGTTGCGTATACAATCCAGCAATACTCACCGGTATTGCGTTTTGCATAAGAGCATTATACACGGCGTACAATAACGTCATTATTATATTTAAATATTTTATAGCATTATTACGTTATTGTTTTAGTTTTCATACTTTTCACCTGCTAAGTTAAGAAAATTTGGCGTAAAGCTTGTTGCCAGTGTTGCCAGATAGGGGGTTTTCCCCCCTAAATTTTGGGGGGATTTTAGGCCTTCGGGGGGGTTTTTTGGGGGAGAAGTAGTAGTTAAATTTTAGTTTTTTTTGTTCTTGTTTACTGTCTTATGGTTATTTATTAGTTTATTACCTTGCAAAGTATATTTAAAACCTTTATTAAAAAAGATAACTTATCGCAATAATTTTTCTTCACATTATACTTTCTAAAAAAAATTTAGGGGGAATAGTTGGAAATCTGGGGGAAAATAAAACCCTATTAGGGGAAAACCAATGAAGTGGTCTGGCAACACTGCTTGTTGCCCATCTAGAGAAAAGAAGCTTTGAAAACGTTGAAAAAGAATAAAATAAGACTAATTTATAACATTATATTAATTAAAATAACATTTACATCATTTGCTTTTCAGCATAGGTTTTTTGGGTTACATTTAATTCTCCAAAACAAATTTCTAAACATTTTGGATATAATAATTTTTATATAAATAACACAGACATTACTGACTAGTGGGACCTAGTGTCATTTGGTCTAACGTCATTTTTTTAAATATTTTTTTTTAAACAAAATACCTTTATACATTCCATTATAAATATACAATAAGTACAATTAAAATGTCTAACTTTAACAAGCAGTGGTTAGTCATGATAATTATTCAGTTTACAGCTGCATAATACAGAAGCTTGGTATGGATGATTAGGAATTTGTTTTTATGTCTAGAAGTAAAAACAAAGCTAATTCTTTTCTGTATTACAATTAAAAGTCAAAAAAGTAGTTTTTTCGAGGGCCTAGAGGAAACGATTGAAGCCACAGTTTTATCACAATCAGAGAATAAATTAAGAAGCCGGCGGCTGAACGCACTCCTTTTTAAGACTAAGGCCTTTTTTAAACGTTTAAATCGGCCATCATCCGTCGGAAATCGGCCAATGTGTTGTAGTCGGGGTCGGTGTCGATGTCGGCGAAATCTCGATTCGAATCCGATTTGTCGAAGCTGGGGTTGTACCTCGAAAGCGACAGAGGGCACGGGAGGAGCTCCGGCATCACTGAATGATGAGTTATCAATGCTGTGAGACTTGGAAACTCTTTCGTAAAACCCTGAAAAATAAATAATGTTTTCTTCATTTAAAAGAAAATATTTATATTCCACTCTCTCAAATCCATTATGACAATATTAAGAGCAAAATCTTGGCTAAAAAAGCTCAAAATTTGTCTAAAAATTATTCAAAATATGGCAAATGGTTTGTTAGGGGAATGGGATTCGATATCTTAGTGAAAACCTTTGTTTATATTATATTATCAATTTAAAAATTGAAAAAAAAGGGGGGAAATGAAAGTTTTACATTTTAATTCTTATTGCGTTCGTATTTCGCATGGGGGGTGATTTTACTATCAAATAATTAACAAATATTGGAGGAAGAAATGACTGTGATAATGGGTATTTCACGACGCGTTTCGGCTTAAAAAGCCTCGTCAGCCTATTTCCTCTATCACAATCATTTCTATCTTTTCACTGTGGCTCTATCTCTTGGATGAGCGGTGAACTTTAGGGAATCTGTTTGTTACCAGCTTCCCGCTGTATCCACTAAATCTCTCGGAGATAGAGGCACAGTGAAAAGATAGACATGATTGTAATAGAGGTCACAGAGGCTTTTTAAGCCGAAACGCGTCGTGAGATACCCGTTATCACAGTCATTTCTTCCTCCATTATTGGTTAATTATTTGATAGTAAAATGAATGTGCCCAGCAGGGCAAGATGAAACGGGACACTATGGAGTCTTACAGACCCAATATTGCCGAGGAAAACGCCTAAAAACATGGCAAAAAGGAAGTTTTTTGTACAAAAAACCAAGAAAAACTCTCAAAAAATAGGGTCAGCCTGTTTTTTCGGCTAAAACACCAGGGAAAAGCCAGATAATAAACAGTAAAAAACGTTTATTTTTCCCCAAAATACCGAGAAAAGGGAGTTTCTTTTTTAAACAAACTCAGGAAAACTTTGGAAACCCTGATAAAAACTGGGATTCTTTGTCCGACCAAGAAAAACATAAGAAAATTTAGGTTAAGCGCGATTCTCGGTCAAAAGAATAGCCTAAATTCTCTTTTACCCCGCAAAAGGTAAAAATAAAAAAAAACTTAAGGAAAAAATGGCTAAAAATGGAGAAAACAACCGCCTTATTGGCTATAAGCTACAGTTTTTCAGCAAGGTCGGAATTTCATGATATCATAAAAAAAGTACCTTAATTTTATATCCTTTGTTTGTCCTAATAATAAGATAATGGGCTATTCCCAAAGGTTGAAATTCATGAGGGACCCTTAAACTGAGTGCGAAACATCCAGGTTTACTCGTACTTTCTCGAACCATAAACGATCCGACAGGCTCCTGTCCCAGAACTTCTAAGGTAATTTCACTAAAAAAAAAAATAATTAATAATTTTTTAAGTTTTTTTAATTGATGAATTACCGAGGTATTCCTGCTTGGAACCATGGTGCTGTTTTGAGTTCGCCTTCTTCAGGTCGGTTGTTGAGCGAATCCGTTCTTTCTGGTGGGGGAGGTGGCGGCGTCGTTATACTTCCGGTACTTCGCTTACTTTCTGGACTTTCGTTCACTCTGAAAAAAAAGAAAAAAACGTTATTTTTCAATTTTACGGTTATCTATTCCATCGTGTGGGAGAGAAAATTGAATTATAATTGATCTTTGATAATTATCTTGGATCAGTATGTAAATTTTCAAAGAAATTACGCCCGTTTCCTTTATACTGAAATTATTATTAAAGCAGTCAAACAGCATATTTATGACATTTTTCTGGGAAGTTAAAATTGAAAAGAAGGCTCGATCCCCAGAGATAGACAAGGATTTGAGGAGCAGGCGAAAAATGACAGTTTGATTGACAAAACTGGTGTTTTTGAGCCAATAAAGGGAGACAAACGCTCAAAAATTTGGTTTCTCAAAGGAAAAACCGAAGAAACCGGAAATGAATTGAACTTTGAACTTAGGTAATGAATCGACAAAAAAATTCCCATCACCAACTAAAAAAATTTTCCGGGTTTTCTTTTTTTGCGTTTTTTTTGAAAAATTTTCCGAGTTTTTTTTTTGAAAAATTTTCTAAGTTTTTTTTTTCCAAATATTTTCCGGGTTTTCCTTTTTTGGGCTTTTTTTCCCAAACATTTTCCGGGTTTTCCTTTTTTTTGGGCCTTTTTTTTTTTTTTTTTTTTTTTAATTTTTTAAGTTTTTTTCCGAAATTGTAAGTGTCAGGGTAGAAATAGTAGGCTCTTTGGCCTAGGGATGAGCCTCTCGTAAAGGGTAGAAGTACGAAATTTCTCCTTACTAAAAAATAATAATAATTAAAAAGTGGCAATTTTTTTACACCAAAAATTTTGGAAGACCCTTCCCCAAAAACCCCAAAAACGTGGAGGGTATCACAATAACTTCTTTAAGGAAGTTAAAATCAAATGGGCTTAATATGAAGAAAGTTGTTTCAATTTTATATAGAAGCGTCAACACGAAAAGCCGTGAATTTAAACGCACGAAACAGTAGAAACAAAAAGGTTAGAAATGAGATTTTTGCTAACCAAATGGTACGAGCTTCTTGTTTATGCGCTATTTCCGGGCAATAAAGCATGGTTAAAACCGGCTGCTTCGTCAGCGAATTTCGTGATATGGTCTACGGCCAGTTTAACACGTCTATTTGATAACACGCAGGGCGGAAATAACGTTTATATATCATCGCTGTACCTGTTATTTTCGAGGTCTAAGGTTTTAGTGGAGTTGATGATGTAGGATGGATGTTTGTTGACAAGTGGTGCTTCTTCTTCGTTCGGGGTCGTCCCGAGGCCCATCGCGAGCCTTTTGACTAGGACGGGCTTCTCTCCTAAACGTCTGCACGAGTTGAGATCTGTCGGTGAGTTGCTTTCGTCGGATGAGGTCGGCGAAGGCGCGTTCTGTGCGACCGACCCGGATTTCAATCCGGGTATCGAAGACGGTGGACAAATCCCGCTCATGCCTCGTCCAGGAATCGCTTTCGGCTGTAACAGTTCGATTGAAACGTTTGAAAAGAGACTGTTTGAGTGGCAAACATTCCATTAATTAGAATTGCTATTTGACCAAGTTCCAATCAGAGAAAAGCCTTTGAAACGGCTCGTTAACCGAGTCTAGACCAATCAGAGGTTTGTCCGTGGGAACGTTAATGACAGACTGGAAATGTTTGTCTACACGTAAAGAACAGTTGGCCATCTATGATTTTATACGATATCCAATTAAAATAACCCAGAAAAATTCATAAGCACAACTTTCACAAAGAAAAACTCCATTAAAAAAATTTCAATTCTAATTTTTATATTAAAATAATAAAAAATCGATAAAACGACTTTGTATTTAAACTTATGAGTGTTCAATGAAGCTATAAGACAAAAAAGTTTTTTCCTAACCACAGTCAATTTTTTGTAAATTGGGAGCAAATTCAAAAATTTAAAAAAATCACGGTTTTTAGCTTCTAGTTCCGATTGTTTTTCCTAGATTGCAGCACAATAATTTTTTTTAAACTGTTGGACATTGGTGTAACGAACACCTAAAACAAGAAGAAAATCTACTTCTTCAGAAAAAGGACAAAAAGAGTTTCCCTAACATTGTGTAATTATTTTCCCTTCGAAGGAATTTTTACGACCGAAGAGGAATCCGTGAACTCGTATTTACACCAGGTAAAGTTCAAAAGTGATATTTCCAAGAAGTTTTTAAAACGTTAATGTCAAGGATTAAACGTAATCGCGAACAAGATTCCATAGAAAACATGGAATAACGGAATATACGCAACCTAAATTATCAAATCTAAAATTGAATACGTCATCCGCAGCTTTTTCAATGACATTCAAATTTCCATCATCACTATTTTTCCTGCTTTTCAATTTTTCCCAACAAAAGAAAGAAAAAACCCAAAATTTTTTAATAATTAATTTAAAAAGAATGACTTTATTTTTAATAAAAAAACATAATAAACAGGAGTTTCCTGTCTATGTTAATTTGTTTTCTCACAGGTCTATTAAAATTTTTTTCTTTGAAAGCAATTTTATGGAAAAGAAATTTTTTTATATAAGAAAATTATTCATTAAAGATACTTGACTAAAATATAGTAATTAGGCGAATTTTTTTTTAAGTTAAAAGGATTTTTTTTTAAAACCCGTCTCTATTTTATTATTAAACTTTTCCTCTTCGCATTTTCTAGAAAACACTGATCAATATTGCTCTTTTTCAGACGACCTAAAAAAGGTTTTTATTAAATATTTACATACGTGGATGCAGGAAAAAAAGATGGGAGAGAGAAAAAAACCGTCATCCGGGAGCCTCAAAAGGTCAACAATGATTTTTTTAAATAAAGTTATGTCGCTCAACGAAAAATTTGAATACAATGAAACCTCAGTTTGAAGGGAGAAGCTTGTCGAACGTCAGGACAAACACGAATTTTTTTGTATGATTTTTTTTTAGATTGAAACAGGTTTTTTTTTTAATTATTACTTTTGATTTATTTATAAAAATAAAATTACCCAAATTATTGTCTGAGGTTCTAAAGTTTTTTGAATCACTTGCTGAAGCTGCGGTTGCAGCTGGGCAGCATATGCCATACGAAATGCATTACCGACGATCGAATTTAGTTCTTCAGCCTGAAAAAAAAAAAAGTCTTCATTAAATATGAAAGATCTTTAGAATGTTGATAAGAGGTGGAATATTCGACTCACCCCTTTCAAATGGCAAATCTTACTTATTTTAAAGTTTCGGATTACAAGGAGGATTTTTTTTTTGTCAAAATGGCACAAAAAGTGTTCTAATGAAAAATGTAAGGTATTAGGGAAGGTAATGGAGGCAATTTAGATTTAAATAGAAGGATATTTGTTCTATAAGGGTTTTAAAAAAAAGTTAAAACGTAATCAAAGACAGTAGATGGAAGCAATCTTCTAATTGTTGCCATTAAAAGTGATTAGAGCTTCAATGACTTTTAAACCACTCTTATCTCTCGAGATCTCCCTTTTTTCCTTTTTTTCCTCCCTAGGATTAGAAAAGATTCTGCCCTCAGGCTCACTCAAAGGATAATCCCGAAATAATTAGACTAACCGAGTATTTAATTAAGATTTGAAGGGAGGTATTTTCTTCCCTTGAGTTATGAAGCTGCAGTTCGCCTTCAGATTAGAAACTTCCCTCCGATTTTGCTTCAGTCAATTTTTTAAGGTAAAAAATTCGCTTTCTGTTTTTTATTGCCTTAAACGCTCTTTCCAGAAGGTGCGAAATTGCTTTGCCTTCTTTGGACATAAACACCGGCGCTAGACTACAATAGAAGGTGCCACTTGAGACATCGAAGTAAAACCCGTAAGATTTACGATATGGCGGAATGTCTTGACCGCCTAACAAATCATTTCTCAAAATAAGGTACTCCTTTTACTTCTTTGGAATTTTTGAAAGTACCTGCTGTTTTTCGTGCTCCTGATTTTTTTTAAGAAAAGGGATTTAAAAAGTGTTGGGTAATTAAGAGTACTGGTTTGAAGAGCTTCCAACGAAAACTTCCTTAAAGAGAAGTAACAATATAGGAGGGGGAAGTATAACGGAGGGGGAAGTATAAGGGAGGGGAAGTATCACGGAGGGGGAAGTTTTTTTTTGAAAAATTTTTCGAGTTTTTTTTAATTTTCCGGGTTTTTTTTGCGCTTTTTTTTAAATTTCTTAAGTTCTTTTTTTTTTTTTTTTTTTTTTTTTTTTTTTTTTTTTTTTTTTTTTTTTTTTTTAATTTGTCTAAGTGTCAAGGTAGAAATAATGGGCTCTTTGGCCTATGGATGTGCCTCTCGTAATGCGTAGAAGTATGAAATTTCTCCCTACTAAAAAAATAATAATTAAAAAGTGGCAATGTTTTTACACCGAAAATTCTTAAAAATTATAAGGAGTAATGGGTGAAAATTTGGTGAAAATCGGATTAACGGTTCGGCCGCAGCGAATTTTTTAAATTTTCAAACAGACATATCTCCGCCATTTTTTCGAAATTCAAAAATCGCCCTCGCTACATTCTTGTTCACCGGCCAAAGCAATTTTTGTGAAAATTTGGTGAAAATCGGTTGAAAACTGTGGCCGTAAAGTGTTCCGGAAAAAAATCCTACGGACGGACGGCCGGCACCACAGACAAAGCTGAGGTCGGTAAGGATCAATATTCGATTTGACCCTCCGGGGTCTGGAAGACCCTTCCCCAAAAACCAGACGTCGAGGGTATCACAATAATTTCTTTAAGGAAGTTAATGAATCTGAAACAGAGGAGTCTCACAGGGGTCAGGCTTATCCCCAACGATATTTGGCATTTTTATTAAATTAAATTTGCCCTTACAAAGCTTGGAAATTATAAAACTTTTTTTCCTGAACAATCGAGGAGTAATTTACTCCTTTTAAAGGCCGTAAAAAAGTGCAGTAAGTGTATCAAAACGGAGAGAAAAAAAATGTCGTGATATCAATCTCAGGGGTTACTTTAAACCCGTTGTTTTGCGCACAAAAGGGACCTTTTTAGGGCCATTTAAAACACACCTTTTTCACCCCTTTTTCATCCTCAGGGAGATTTTTACGAGAAGACCTCCTCTTTTATGCCGAATGCACTAATGAAACCGGAGGTCGGCATTTCAACGGAAAATAGAATCACTCTAAAAGAGAGAGGAGAAAAAACTTTAATTCTTACTATCTTAAATTAAAATCAGAAATGATAAAGTGCGAATTAGCATGAAATCATTTCAAGATTGCGAATTCCATTACGGGCAAAAAGACGATTTATTGAAACTTTCGTTTAAAAGATTTTAACAACAAAATGAAGAGTTCTGAAATGTGGAATCCCTATAAATGAGCACACGTGGTCACTTCCGCCTCAAATAGGCTTTCCAGGCATCCGGTTCGGCTTCGCTGTGCTTATTTTTGACTGCCCACATCCGGCCCTTTTAAGCCTCATCGTTTTAATTAGTCTTAAGTTCTTTGAAAAATTTTTTTTCAGTTCATTAAAATTGAATAGTTTTAGTAACAAAAGCGAACGAAGTAGGTCATATCCGTGAAGAAGAAAAATGGGGAAAAAATTGTTGTATAAGAAAAGATGTTCCGAAAAACCGCTAAATATACGTTAAAATTAGGCCAATGAAATGAGATGAAAGAGGAAAAAATGCCGGAAAGCTGAAACTTTTCCACCCCTGTGGAAAACGCCCAAAAATTTTGTGTAAGACCTGAGGTGTACTCGATCCGTCCAGGAGTTTTGATTTTTAGTAATGAAAAATGTCCTAACTAAAAATGCCGAAAAGCGACAGATGTTGCCATTTTTTCCCGAAAAATTCACTTTTTATACAGAAAGATCCAGTTTAGCAAAAAAGTAAAATTAGGCCAATGAAATGAGATGAAAGAGGAAAAAATGCCGGAAAGCTGAAACTTTTCCACCCCTGTGGAAAACGCCCAAAAATATTGTTTCTTCTCGCTCAGATAATCAAAAATTTTACTTGGAATATATTTTTAGACGGTGTCGAGGTGATTATTTTTGTCGTGAGCGATTCGTGGGGGCTCTCCTCCATTATTCAAATTTTCAAAGTAGCATTTCTAGCCCTTTCTCCGAAAGTTTCTCCTTCAATAAATCTAATTCAAAATTAAACCAAATGTTGACACTTCCATTAAACTCACCGTCGGACCTCCTCCCCTCCTCAGTCGAAAACCCTTTATTAAATATTGCCGAGTGTCAACAATGAGCCGCCTCGTAGAAACTTGAAAGTCAAACTTTTCCACCGAGATCTTAATTTGTTTGAACGTTAAAAACCCAATATTTTGTTATTTCCTCAATTTCTCAACTCGTAATGATGGCATTTAATTTAGAGAGGGAAATGTTAAACGGGAAAACTGGAAATAAATCTGTTTGTTCTTGAGGATGATCGCCGGAAAAAAGGTTGAAGACACCCAGCAGACCGTGTTTAACGACTTCCTTTCAACGTAATCGTTAACTTCACACCTACTTGCTTAAAAATTCATTTATTTTCGTTCCTGAAGGTTTAATTATTTAATTCGTAACTTCCTTTTCATTATTAAAATGTTCATTTCCTAACTAAAAATCCCGAAAAGCGACAGCAGTAGCCATTTTTCCAGAAAAATTCACTTTTTATACAGAGCCTGTTTAGCAAAAAAGGAGGTTAAGGAGCATTATGAGTAAAACATGAGGTGTACTCAATCCGTCCAGGAGTTTTGATTTTTAGTTATGAAAAATGTACTAACTAAAAATGCAGAAAAGCGACAGATGTAGCCATTTTTTCCAGAAAAATTCACTTCTTATACAGAAAGATCCAGTTTAGAAAAAAAAAAAATAGGTTAAGGAGCATTGTAAGTAAAAGCCTGAGGTGTACTCAATCCGTCCAGGAGTTTTGATTTTTAGTTATGAAAAATATCCTAACAAAAAATGCCGAAAAGCGACAGATGTAGCCATTTTTTCCAGAAAAATTCACTTTTTATACCGAAAGATCCAGTTTAGAAAAAAATAGGTTAACGAGCATTGCGAGTAAAACCTGAGGTGTACTCAATCCGTCCAGGAGTTTTGATTTTTAGTTATGAAAAATGTAAAAATGCCGAAAAACGACAGATGTACCCATTTTTTCCAGAAAAATTCACTTTTTATACAGAAAGATCCAGTTTAGAAAAAAAAATAGGTTAAGGAGCATTGTGAGTAAAACCTGAGGTGTACTCAATCCGTCCAGGAGTTTTGATTTTTAGTTATGAAAAATGTTTACCAAAAACCGATAAAATCTTAACTTTTCTTCGTGTTTTTGACTTTTTAAGACCAGATTGGAAAGCTTTTTTTTGGGCCCGGAAATATTTTATTCATAGAGAAAAGTGAATATTCGTTAATGAAAGGCAGGTTTCAAGTTTCATTTGAAAAAGGTAGACTTCAAAATTTAAATAATTCAACAATTATTTTCGAAGAATGGAAACGAGATACATGGAACACACCTGACGTAAAGTGGTCACGGGCATGACCCCAGAACGGAGGCTTCGGTTCCCCGCAGCTTTCATACAACATTCCACTTCTCGAAAAGGTGAAAGGGATGGAAAGTAGTCGTGAAATTGAAATATGTTTTTCATATGTTGAGGAATGCGTAAACCCGGTGGCTGGGTAGAAGAACAAAAAAAGGACCTTGTAGCTCCCTGCATTCCTCGGAACCTTATCCTCGTGCCCTCTGTTGAGTCATCAACGTCAACCAGTCTTGACCTTGGTCTTCCCAAGAGAATACGATTCCTCATGCTTTCACTTCAGTATTTTCTTTAAGGTTAAAGTCTGAAATTTCAATAAAAATCCTGTAGTAAAGGAGTTGGGATTAAAGGTTGCGTGATATCCTTTGGGTTCTCCCTTTTTAATCTTTCGGACCCGATGAAGGGAGACCTCCGAAACGTCTTTCATTCATCAAGCGGGAGACGAGGGGGCAGAAGGGGCTTCTAGATTGAACGGCGAACTCACATGGCAGCCGAAAAGGGGAGGAGGCGATGCCTTTGGAAAAGCAGAGGAGGCAATCAGAAGGGGAGGGACGCGATATCTCTTTGAATGCTAGGCCACAATCTTATCTCGGTCTTGATAAGAAATTCCAATGCTCTCAAAAAAAAAGCCACCCCTTTTTCATTTCTTCACAGATACGAATCTCAACACTTTTTTCATGTTTCAACATTCAAGAAAAATCATTAATTTCGAAATCAATTCGGAAATTCCGAAGCTATTTTATTGGCGAACCAATATTGTCAGAGGTCACCTATATTGGGGCTTTGAGAAAAGGGGACTTAAGAATGCCGGTGACATTCCTAAACAAATTTCCTAAGGGATGAATTCTCCCTTATGGTATCGAGGCCAATATAAGCGTTCCCCAGACGAGAAAGAATTTCACGCTTTTTAATCTTATTGTAAATATTTTTTAATTTTAAAATAATTTCAAGTGCTGTTTTTCGAAAGTTTCCACCTGCTGTTAATCAAGAAATCCCCTTTTTTACACGTTTTTCTCGATTTTTGGCCAAGAAAACCCTAAATTAACAAGATTCTCCATTGTTTTCTTCGTTTTTCATTGAAAATACTCCCTTTTCGACACATTTTAAGGAGTTTCATTGGCTAAAAACATAGGTACTTTATAGGCGGACTTTGAGCGTTTTTCGGTTGTACTGACAGGAGATAAACTTTTTTATTCTCTGCTCTTTCGCCATGGAGCCACCCTTTCTCCTTATCTTATATCCTAAGCCAAGAATCTTAATTATTATATCTTACAGAGAAGCGCTCATTTTTGGAGATTTCCGATAGATTTGATCGATTTTTGACCAGAAGATCATTTTTTTGCGAATCTAAGGAGCATTTCTAAGATTTTTGGCCGTAAAAAATCTGTGTAGACACTTGATTTTTGGGCGCTCCCCACGGTATTTTGCTCAACTAATACGGACTCCTCGTCCCCATTTTTTCAATCGTTTCCCTAGATCTTTAGGTTAACCGATATCAGAAGTGGGATAACAGATATCAGAAGTGGGATAACCGATATCAGAAGTTGGATAATCGATATCATAAGTGGGATAACCGATATCAGAAGTGGGATAACCGATATCAGAAGTGAGATAACCGATATCAGAAGTGGGATAACCGATAACAGAAGTGGGATAACCGATAAAAGAAGTGGGATAACCGATATCAGAAGTGGGATAACCGATATCAGAAGTGGGATAACCGATATCAGAAGTGGGATAACCGATATCAGAAATGGGATAACCGATATCAGAAGTGGGATAACCGATATCAGAAGTGGGATATCCTATATCAAATGTAGGATAGCCGATATCAGAAGTGGGATAATCGATATCAGAAGTGGGATAACCGATATCAGAAGTGGGATAATCGATATCAGAAGTGAGATAACCGATATCATGAGTCGGATGACCGATATCAAAAAAAGGATAGCCGATATCAGAAGTAGGATAACCGATATCAGAAGTGGGATTACGATATCAGAAGTGGGATTACCGATATCATAAGCGAGATAACGGATATCACGAGTCGGATAACCGATATCATAAGTGGGACAAACGATATCATGAGTGGGATAATTGATATCAGGAGTGGAATAATCGATATCAGTAGTGGGATGGCCAATATCAGAGGTGGGATAATCGATACCATATGTGAGGTAACCGATATCAAAAGTGGGATAACCGATATCGTAAGCGAGACCATCACTTACCATCCCTAACCGATATCACGAGTCGGATAACCGATATGATAAGTGGGATAACCCATATCAGGGAATGGGATAATCTATATCAGAAGTGGGAGAACCGATATCCTAAGTGGGATATCCGATATCAGAAGTGGAAAAGCTGATATCAAAAGTAGGATAGCCGATGTCAGAAGTGGTATATCCTATATCAGATGTAGGATAGCCGAATTCAGAAGTGGGATATCCTACATCAGAAGTGGGATATCCTACATCAGAAGTGGGATATCCTATATCAAATGTAGGATAGCCGATATCAGAAGTGGGATAATCGATATCAGAAGTGGGATAACCGACATCAAAAGTTTTCTGAATTTTTACCTAACCCGAAAGTTCTATAGCCTGATTTTTTTTTTTCCACCCGAAGAAATATAAAAATGAAGATGAAAGAATTATAAATTTAAAAATGGGTTCGATTGATTTTTTTGTTCACTATTGAAAGGAGAATCTTTGAAGGGGAAGGAGTTAAAATTTAATCCCTCTTGACTCCTGGAGTAAAAGTTGGCATGAATTGTGACCTTCATTAGAGACAGTAACCATGCAGGTCATGTTACAAGGAGTCTACGTTACAGCCGGGTTTGAATTACGTTTGAGAAGAGGGCGGGGGTTGAGACTTGCTATGAGACAAAACCCAACCTCGTTAAAACCCGACACGAAAAGACAATGTCTCTTCTTATATCTCTGGGAATAGAAAAAGAAATAAAAACTGGGTCTACGGAAGCGGTCAACATCTAAGTAATTCACTCCTCTACAATTAAGACTTTTTTAACGACGTCATTTTAATTCCTCCCTGCTTTTTAGAAAACAATGCCGATCGTTAAAATTGAGTTATTTTCGGTTTATTACGCCTTCGGAGGGATAATAAACATTAGAATGCACGGAAGCCGTGTTTGCTCTGTAAAAGCCGACCCGTTATAATCGCCGCTGGGAAGACGTGAGAGAAGTTGCGGATTGCGGGTGCTGAGGCTTTTGTCGCTTTCCCGATTATTCCAAGCTCATCGGGTTAAATGACCAATTGAACTGTCTATCCTTTGTTTTCAAACATCCAAAACGTTTTTATTGACAATCTCTTACCCTCAATCTGGGGCCTCATTTTACATGATCTTTTCTTCAGTTTGCAATAAAAAAGTTCCGGTTTGAAGAGCTTCCAACGATAACTTCCTCAAGGATACAGGAGGAGGAAGTATTAAGTAGGAGAACTAAATTTTTGTAAAAGTTGTGAAATAAATTTGGTGGGTATCGCAGTAAGTCTTGAGGAAGTTAGAAATTTTAGGTATTTTTTGTTGTTCGTTTTCTGTTTTTTGAAAAAAAAAAAATAAAAATTAAGTACCTAATAAATCGCCATTTTATTTTCCGTTAAAAAAATTCTTGAGGAAGTTAAAAAAAAAAAAAAAAAAATTATTTTGAAAATTTTATATCAAGGTAGAAATTCAGTACGGTTAGCCAAAGAGAGGCCGCCCTCGAGCCGGCGAAGTGACTCACATTTCTGCCTAGAAAAATTATTAAGTAAAAAAAATTTTGGAAAATTAAAATTTTAAAAACATGGAAAATTTTTAAATAATTCAAGGAATGTTTAGTGAAAATTTGGTGAAGATCGGACCAACAGTACGCCCACAGCGCTCATTTTAAATCTTTGAACAGTCATATCTCCGCCATTTTGAAAAATTTCGAAAAAAGCTCTCGTCATTTTCAAGATTTCTGTGAAAGGAAGCTTGTGTATAAATTTGGTGAAGATCGGATGAAAATTGCGGCCGTGAAGTGTTCCGGAAAAAGTGGCGACGGACGGCCGGACGGCCGGACGGCCGGACGGCCGGACGGCCGGCACCACAGACAAAGTCAGGATCGGCAAAGATCACTTATCAGATTTATCCTACGGGGTCTGGAAGACCCTTTTCTAGTAACAGGGGGTCGGAGGGTATCACAGTAACTTCTTGAGGAAGTTAAAAGTCCCCTTTAAATTTGATTTTAAGCTGTTTCTTAGGCCAAAAATACACTTTCAAGGTTTTTTTACATAGAACCGCGTGAATACAGTTTTTTCCCAAGATTTTCGACCAAGAAAACCACTATGTATTTCTCTTTTTTTGTGGAAATTTTTCTTTACTTATAGGCCAAAAATCCATATTGTATTTTCAGGTATCTACTTCTGCTGTGATTTTCTGGGTTTTCTGACCTAGAAGCCCCGTTTTACGAGATTTCCGATGGTTTTCCTAAATTTTTCACAAAGAAACTCCCTTTATATCCACATTTTAACGGAGTTTTTTCAGAGTGTAAAACATTAAAAAGAACTAGTTTAACGAGTTTTCAACGAAAACTTCCTTAAAGAGAAGTAACAATATAGGAGGGGGAAGTATAAGGGAGGGGAAGTTTAAGGGAGGGGGAAAAATAAGGGAGGAAAAGTATAACACGGAGGGGGAGGTATAACGGAGGGGAAGTTTCTTGTCCAAAAAATGTTCTAAGTTTTTTTTAAATAATTTTCCTTTTTTTTTTTTACTAATTTTTCGATTTTTTTTTTTTCAAAAAATTTTCCGAATTCGAAAATTTTTTTATTTTTTTTTTTAAATTAGCTGTTTTCTTTTTTAAAGCGCTTTTTTTTCCAAAAAAATTTTCTTCTTATTTTTTTCTAAGTATCAAGGTAAAAATTATGGGATTTTTGCCCTAGAGAGGTCCCTCTCGTGAGGCGTGGATGTACGAAATTTCTCCCCACTAAAATGATAATTAATGTTTAAAAAAATTATAGTATTTTTACACCAAAAAATCGTAAAAAATATAAGGAGTAATTAATGAAAATTTGGTAAAAATCGGACCAACAGTTCGGCCGCAGTGAATTTTTTAAAATTTCAAACAGACATATCTCCGCCATTTTTTCGAAATTCAAAAATCGCCCTCGTTAGATTCTTTTTCAGGAAAAAAACTACGGCCGGCCGGCCGGAAGCACAGACACAAAGTTAAGATCGGTAAAGATCAATGTCGATTTGACCTTCCGGGGTGAAGGGTATCACAATAACTTCTTTATGGAAGTTAAAACGTGGGAATCGGTCAAAAATATGGATGCAAAGATCGAGAAAAATGCCGAAAAATAGGTAGAAACTTCTAAAATTTCGGAAAACCCAGCAAAAATATCGAGAAAAACCTTGGAAAATCTAGTAAAGGGGTAGACTATTGGACGAAAATTGTAGAAACAAAGGCAGATCTCGCGCTTGTTTAAAAAAATAACTTCTTGAAGGAAGTTAAAAATATTTGACGGTCCGAAAGGCAACCAAATGAAAAGATAAACGTAGATTTTTTAACAGTTCGTGCGTGTCGTATATAAGTTGATAAGTTAAAATCGGACTAATTTTTTCGAATCGATGAGCGATTCCGATGAACACGGATTAACTTGTAATTCGCCAGTCTGGAAACGTCAAACCTCTTTTCAAATGGATGAAAAGTGGTTTTCTCATAAGAATCACTTCTGACATTTTGATGTATTATGCATTAGGAATCTCTGTTACATTATTGTATCCAAGTTTTTTTCCTGGAGAATAAAACTTGAATAGCGTGACAAAAAATGTTATGAACGGTTCCCAAAATATCCAAGTTCCCATGACGGCCGGGATTAAAGTCTGTCCTACATCCGAGGGCGCCCAGAGACGCTCGCGCGGCAAACCATAAAAAACTCTCGTTAAAATACTACGTGGGAGTTGGAAGAAATTATCTACGCCCCGATCGGTGTTTAAATTATGATGTATCGATTGAAATTAGTGGTTCGAACCCAGACAATGATAAATCTCACTTCTCGTTTTCACGATATCGTCAGACAGCAAAATTACGGCATCTCTCACGACTAAATTAGCTACTGAAACTGATAGTTCGAATAAAAAAAACTTTTTATTGATAAAGAAAAACGTTTTAAGTGTCATTTTAAAGGGGCTTTTGATGCCTTCTAACGCAGTTTACTAAGTGCGAAACTCTGTCTTCAAGCGAAAGTTGAGGGTGGAGAAAAAAAGTTGGAGAAGAGCACGAAAGGGCCTTGTTCAATTGGCCCTTTTTAGAATCAAAACGCCGATTCAAAGAAAAACATTCAAAGAAAACCCTTTTTTGGCATATAAACAATATCTTACAACAAAAAAATCTTTTAGCTTAACAAAAATGGGCCAAATAACTGATCTTTAATAGATAATTATTTCGGATCCTTCCTAATTGAGCTTAAATGCCCATTATCTGCAATTACGCCTAAGCTAATTGAGGTAATCGCCAATTTAAGCCCCTCACGGTCAATACCATGTAAATATTGGAATTAGCAGTAAATATTTAATTTAAAATCAATTTTTTCATCCCACCATATGAATAAATAAATTTCAATAAATATTTTTAATACGTTTTTTTTATGAAACGTAAATATTCAGGCTTAACTGAGCGTTTTTTTTTTTTTTTATTTTTCAATTTTTATGACTGTAGGGTTTTTTCTGCCTAAATTCTAGTAAAGAATATCCTTAAAAATTCGGCATTTGGCTATTTTTTTCCGTTTTATTCTTTATTTTTCATAGTTTTTGACGCCAGAAAACTTGATGGTTTTACTGGGGACAGATTTTTTAAGTCCAGTCGTCGGGAATGTAGCGACCGGGGGGAGAGAAAAAAAAAGGGAAGAAAAGAAAGTAGCGGAGGATGTCACCGTGGGAGCCGAACGCGCCGGGCGGATTGTTGGGATCGCTTTTAATTAAAAAGGACTCAGGCGGGGATGGAGTGCAACTGCAGTTTGTTGACTTGTGACCCGTTTACTCGACCGGTTATAAAATCCATTCCCGGACGGGAAGTCACACTTAATTACGATAGACAGACCACGAGAATCTTGTGCCACTTCCTCATTTTATCATTTTTTTTCCCTAAACCAAAATTGAGATTTTCAAAAGTATCTCAGAGCATTAAGAAGGTGATTTCAAAAAAATTCTTCGGCTTCTGTTTAGCTTCCTATTGATGGCTCTTCATCATCATTAGCGCTGATCGATGGACGTTTCGTGATTCGCGCATTCTTTTCGCCACTTAAATTTTCACCTACAGAAACTCATTGTTTCTTTTAATTACTCAAGAAGGCCTAAAAACAACACGATTTTGAAATTCTAGACACGTTTAGGCCTCCGGAACCCTTAATTGTTCTGAAATTGACCCCGGGAGGGATCGTTTTTCGGGGAAACAAAAACAGATGGCGTGAAAAAAAAGGGAGCTGAAAAAATAAACGAGGTAAATTGAAACGGGAGGAAACCGAAGAAAAGGTGAGTTGACATTTCGAATTTCCGCAAACAAAAGGACTACATCCGAGTTTATTTCTACCCTAATTGTCTCTTCTGGCTTCATAATGAGGGAAAATAAAAAATTCATTTTCTTGTTCCCAGAAACTGCATTAATATTTAAAACAAAATTTAGATTTCAAGGAAACTCCATTAAAAATAGAGAGCATGATTTCAGAGATTTTCGAAGAAAAAATAAAATAATCAATATCAGAAACCGAATATCAACCTAAAATATTACGATAAAACGGCATTTTTGAGCCTTTAAATACGATAAAATGGCATTTATGAGCCTTTTAATACGATAAAATGGCATTTTTGAGCCTTTTAATACGATAAAACGGCATTTTTGAGCCTTTTAATACGATATAACGGTATCCTTCAAATACCATAAAAAGGCATTTATGAGCCTTCCATTACGATAAAATGGCATTTGTGAGCCTTTAAATACGACAAAACGGTATTTGTGATCCTTCAAATACCATAAAATGGCATTTATGAGCCTTCCAATACGATAAAATGGCATTTCTGCGCCTTTAAATACGATAAAACGGTATTTGTGATCCTTCTAATACCATAAAAGGCACTTATGAGCCTTTCAATACGATAAAACGGTATTTGTGATCCTTCAAATAACATAAAATGGCATTTATGAGCCTTTTAATACAATAAAACGGAATTTGTGATCCTTTAAATACCATAAAATCGCATATTTGAGCCATTTAAAACGATAAAATGGCATTTGTGAGCCTTTTAATACGATAAAATGATATTTGTGATTCCTTCTAAGTAATACCATAAAAGGCATTCATGAGAATTTTAATACGATAAAACGGTATTTGTGATCCTTCTAATACCATAAAATTGCATTTATGGCCTTCCAATACCATAAAACGGTATTTGTGATCCTTCAAATACCACAAAATGGCATTTATGAGCCTTTCAATACGATAAAACGGACTTTGTGATCCTTCAATAATAATACTATAAAATGGCATATTTGAGCCTTTTAAAACGATAAAATGGCATTTGTGATCCTTCTAATACCATAAAAGGCATTCATGAGCCTTCCAATACCATAAACGGTATTTAAGATCCTTCAAATACCACAAAATGGCATTTATGAGCCTTTCTATACGATAAAACGGACTTTATGATCCTTCAAATACCATAAAATGGCATATTTGAGCCTTTTAACACGATAAAATGGCATTTGTGATCCATCTAATACCATAAAAGGCATTCATGAGCCTTCCAATACCATAAACAGTATTTAAGATCCTTCAAATACCACAAAATGGCATTTATGAGCCTTCCAATACCATAAAACAGTATTTTTGATCCTTCAAATACCACAAAATGGCATTTATGAGCCTTTCAATGCGATAAAACGGAATTGATGATCCTTCAAATACCATAAAATGGCATATTTGAGCCTTTTAAACCGATAAAATGGCATTTGTGAGCCTTTTAAAACTATAAAATGATATTTGTGATCCTTCTAATACCATAAAAGGCATTTATGAGCCTTTTAATACCATAAAAAGGTATGTGAGCTTTTTAATACCACAAAAAGGTATTTGTGATCCTTCTAATACCATATAAGGCATTTTTGAGCTTTTCAATACGATAAAATGGCATTTATGAGCCTTTCTCCTACGATAAAATGTGATTTTTAAGCCTTTTTCACCCGAAAAACGAAAATGGAGGGTATTACAATATTCTTTGATAAGTTAAAAGGATTCCTAACTGAAAAAAGAAACGGCAGGAAATTCAGGTGTTATATTTTCCTCTCCGTGTTTACCCGAGTACCTGGTACTGTCAAGGTTCACCCCTCGGGAGTCTTTTTGTCGTCGAAAACCGAAGTTAATTATGAACCACTTGAAGAATATCCGAAAGTACGGCACCTGGACTAGTTTATCCAACACTGGCTATTCTCGACTCCATTAACGGAACCGGTGTTTTTGAACAAGAGGGATCCACAATACAAAACCGGGTCTAGGAAACCCTATTCAGGCCGACGACAGAACCTCACAATAGACTTTTTTTTCCCCTTCACATAAAAAGAAACCAGCAAAACCTTAAACATTTTATGAATTTTTAAAAATAAAAAAGGTGAATCTAATCAGTGGTAATGGCTATTATAAATTATACATTTCCCAATGGAATGTCAGAGATGGATGATTATGCACGGACTGCACATGTTGAAATGCCCAAAGGGGATTTTATAATGTATTGTGTTGAGAATACCAATTTACAATAAAAATCGCATAATTTAGAAATAAAACTGATAATTAATTTAAAAATGTCAAAATCTATTGCTCTGAGCTGTTTTTAACATGCCAAACCCTTGGACATTAAGAAAAAAAAGAATTCTTCCTGCCTATGGAAGAAAAATGTGTTTTTGAAAGATTTTTCTTTGCTATAAAAGAAGATTGGCTCGTTAGACAGGCGTCCGGGTTTAATAATTAGAATAAGATTAGTCGAGGCCTATTATGAAAGAATGTAGGACAAGAGATTTGAATGACCATGACACCCAGGAGATAAGTGGAACAATCGGAAGTAACCGCTAAAGCAATTAAGAAAAATGTTACAGACTTTATGACCTGTGTTTTTTCTACTTTTAAATTGGAACTTCCATCTTAAGTGTTAAAACGCTGGTGGAAGATAAGATTGACGGTTTTTTTGTTCGTTTTTTGGATGTGAAAGAGCTCCGGGAATTTTAGTTGTCCCATCAGACCGGTTCGATGGAAAACACCTACGTCCAGTTACTAATTGTCTGTTAGCTCAACAAGGACGATCCGTGGGCGAACGGTGTCAACCTCCTTGATCCTCCGCACCTGATGTCTTTTCAAGTTCGACCTTTTTTTGGGCACCGAAGGATTTTTTTCCATTTTTGACGAAATTGTACAATGCACAATGAAATGGAAATTTTGGGAGGAATTTTTCTCTCAAAAGCCAGACTAGAAGGCACCAGATTATCGGCTAAAAAGAGGGGAAAATCGAGAAACATTCCGAAAAATCTGGGGTGTTTCTCCGGCCGAATTAAGGATTTTATTTGACTACGATAATTATCATTCATATCCTTTTACTGCAATTGTAAGACTTCTAATCCCATAAAATAGCAATCATGAGCCTTTTAATACTATAAAATGACATTTTTGAGCCTTTAAATACGATAAAATGGCATTTGTGAGCCTTCTACTACGATAAAAGGGCATTTGTGAGCCTTCTACAACGATAAAATGGCATTTGTGAGCCTTCTACAACGATAAAATGTTATTTTTAAACCTTCTACTTCGATAAAAAGACCTTTTTGAGCCTGCTACTACGATAAAATGACATTTTTGAGCCTACGATAAAATGGCATTTTTGAGCCTACGATAAATTGGCATTTGTGATCCTTCTACAAAGATAAAATGTTATTTTTAAGCCTCCTACAACGAAAAAATGTTATTTTTAAGCCTTTTACTGCGATAAAAAGACATTTTTGAGCCTGCTTATACGATAAAATAGCATTTGTGAGCCTTCTACTAGGATAAAATGATATTTTTTAGCCTACTACTTCGATAAAAGACATTTTTAAGCCTACGATAAAATGGCATATGTGAGCCTTCTACAACGATAAAATGTTATTTTTAAGCCTCCTACAACGAAAAATGTTATTTTTAAGCCTTCTACTGCGATAAAAGACATTTTTGAGCCTGCTTATACGATAAAATAGCATTTGTGAGCCTTCTACTACGATAAAATGTTATTTTTAAGCCTCCTACAACGAAAAATGTTATTTTTAAGCCTTCTACTGCGATAAAAAAGACATTTTTGAGCCTGCTTATACGATAAAATAGCATTTGTGAGCCTTCTACTACGATAAAATGTTATTTTTAAGCCTCCTACAACGAAAAATGTTATTTTTACGCCTTCTATTGCGATAAAAAAGACATTTTTGAGCCTGCTTATACGATAAAATAGCATTTGTGAGCCTTCTACTACGATAAACTGTTATTTTTAAGCCTACTACTTTGATAAAAAACATTTTTGAGCCTGTTACTACGATAAAATGAAATTTTTGAGCCTTCACCTACGATAAATCGGAGTTTCGGAGCCTTCTACAACGAAAAAATGTTATTTTTGAGCCTACTACTTCGATACAAAGACATTTTTGAGCCTGTTACTACGATAAAATGACATTTTTGAGCCTTCACCTACAATAAATCGGAGTTTCGGAGCCTTCTACTAAGATAAAATGTCATTATTTAGAGTGATTTGACGGCTAGGGTAATTTTATGTAAGTTAAGGCCTAAATTTTTTGGTCATCAACCCAACACCTAATGTCGTCATCTTGTTAATTTCACGTAAAGAAACATTAGGATCTTTCTTCGGTTTCCGTTAGGCCTTATTTCCATGGAAAAAGTTGGAAAAGAAAGGGCAAATGTCCCGAGCGATATTACGGTAGGTGTAGAGAAATTACCGGATTGAAATAAGCGCCGTTTTAAACGAGTCACGTACGGACGAAGGTTCCGATGGTCCACCCGCCTATCGTAAGATTTGAGGCGACCCGCATTCTTCCCTAATCACAGTTCGGACTCGTGGGCGATCCGAATATAAAGCGAAAGGGGGAAAGAAGTGAGGAGAGAAGAGAGAAAAAAAAATCATCGCATTCTTCGTAAAGCGTGACTGCGTCTTACCTTGAATCTTTGCAGATGGCCGCACTTATGGCACGAATAAGCCATCAGATCCAAAGGCTCGTTCGTCGATTCTTCCTGAAGTTTTCTATAATGGGTCCTGAAAAGAGGGCCTCCCGAACTCCTCACCATCCTCATCGGTGACAATTTTTATATCAACATAATCCACACAAAAATCACTGCAATAATTCAATTTTTTTTAAATCAAAAAAAATTTCTTCTTTTTTTAAGAACTAAGAAAAAGGAGAGTTAAAAAATACGTTGACCGAATTCTTATGTCTGGAAGGGAATCCGGGAGAATTTATTATTGTGTCCTACAAATTGACCCGGCGGATCGATTGATAGAGGAATGTGTTTTTTCTCCCCTTCTAAGAATTTAAACTTTAATAAATTTTAAAAAAGATCGTGCGTCCTCATTTTTATGACGCAATGAAATTTCATGATTGACAGCCTTTGGACTTTCACTTAAAAAAATCAGAAGAGTTAACTCCGGTTAAAAAATTAAAAACAAAAGGTTCCTATTTTACATAAAAAGGAAAGAATTACTCTAATTTTAAACCGATTTTCTTCTCGTCGACGTAAACAGCATAATTTTATGAAAATCATTTAAAATATATATTTTATATATAAAAAAGAGTTGTAAAGAATGTAAAGTCTATTAGGTTTGTTCTAAAAATATTATTATTAAAAGAAACCTCAGGAATTCTGAGGTTGTGCGGGGGTGCCGGCCTTCTCGGTCCACGTGGGGTCTATGGAATTCCGTATTTTTTCCCCCTGTTTCTTTTATTCTTAATTCCTAAAAAAAGTTTTTTTGATTTAAAAAAATATTTACCTAAATATGGTTTATAAGGACTTAAAAAAATAACTTTAAAAAAATTAGTTAGGACATGACGCACAAAACACTGGTTAGAAACTGAATGCGAGTCAGCTTTTCCGATAGGGCTTCGGTCCCCCACTTACGTTCGACATCCTCAGGTATTTACCCCGCTCCGGATCCCCCTCGATCCCCACTATCTCAAAAAATACCTGGCGATCCGAACTTTTAAAGTCGCCGTCTATTTTTCAGTCATCGCCCTCTCTCCGTCTCGCCGGAGAGTCCCTTCCATTCACGCCGGCAAAACGACGATTTACGACAACCTCGAAATCACGGGAACATTTTTTTAAATAAATTATGTAAATTCAAATTGAGGAAATATCTGTTATGTGGATTAAATTATTTACAGAGATAGTCTGAATAATTACTGGAAATCCTATAACTCTTGATTGCCTTTTAATTGCCTAGGTTAATTGGAAATTTCATACCCATGTCCTCTAGATACATTCTATCTGTTCAGAAATTCCCAACAAAAATTATATTTTTACAACAATCTAGAATAAAAAGATCAGGTGTAACTATTTCAAGGAGAAGTCAAGAAAGACCATATAAAGGCATGTTTACTTTCATCGAACATGGCATCCAACTGTTAACGAGGCTAAGGACGTCGAGGACAAATTTTTTTTCGCAATCCTTAAAAAGCAATAAAGCGTCTAATTTTATGGCTGAAATTCTTCCAGAGCGGTGGAGTTGGGGAGCAGGATCCTGGTCGATCTGACATTTTTTACTGTTATAAGGACGCTAGAACAATAGCGGATTTACGAGATTTTTCAGGGAGAAGTAAATTGATTAGAATTTAGAGGCCACAGTTCCTCTCTGCCAGGGTAAAAAGAGTAGTTGCCCTGTAATGAAGAAAACGCCCAAAAAATCGCTGATAGGGGTTTTTTGGGCCTTAGGACCAAAAAACCCGAGGAAAACGGTAGAATAATTTGTAAAGAAGACTCCTCAGCCCAAAACATGGGAAAAACCTGATAAATTGTTAAAAAGGAGAGTTTTTTCGGCGAAAATCGGAACTTAAAGATGGAAAAAAATTAGTTTTTCTGTTAAAAAGTGAGGAAATCGGCATCCTCAAATCTCTTTAGTCTTGAATCATGAAAAATAGGGGTTTTTCATCGAAAGACTAGGCTTAAAAAGGGTCCCTCAGCCTTATGACTGCTAAAAACGCTCTAAAACTCGCTAAAGTTTTTTTTTTTTTTTGCCAAAAAGCAAAAAAGTTTTTAAATAATTAGTTTCCCCGCCGTAAAAAGAGAAAAAAAGGGTTAAAAACGAGGTTTCTAGGCCAAAAAATCAAAGAAAAAGCCACAAAATTTTGTAAAATTGAGTTCCATGGTCCAAAAACTGTGTAAAATTCATTAAAAATTGGTTCATGGAGGTTGAAAATGTTCAAAAACCCGCTTGAAAGGGCGTTTTTTGTGGCCGAAAATACTCGCGGGGAGGAGGGGCACAAAAAATCCGATTATTTTCGCCTTAATCTGTGTTTTTGGGCATTAGGACCACAAAAAAAACCGAGGAAAACGGTAGAATAATTTGTGAAAGGAGACTCCTCAGTCGAAATTTTGAGAAAACCTTGATAAATTGTTAAAAAGGAGAGTTTTTTTTTTTTGCAAAAATCGGAACTTAAAATTGGAAAAAAAATTAGCTATTCTGTTGAAAGAGTGAGGATATCGGCAGCCTTATATCTCAAGTCTTGATTCATGAAAAAAATGGGTTTTCAATCGAAAAACTCGGCGAAAAAATTCGGCTTAAAAAAAGGTCAGCCTATGACTGCTAAAAACGCCCTAAAACTCGCTAAAAAAGGAAGTTGTTTTTTTTTACCAAAGAGACCGAGAAAAGGAGTCTTAAATAATTAGTTTTTTCGCCGAGACACCGAGACACCGAGAAACCCCCGAAAATCTGTTCAAAACGAGGTTTCTTGGCCAAAAAATCAAAGAAATCGCCAGAAAATTTTGTAAAAGTGGTTTTCATTGCCAAAAACTGAGTAAAACTTCTAAAAACATGGAGGTTGGCAAAGTTCAAAAACCCGCAAAAAAGGACGTTTTTTTGTGGCCGAAAATACGCGCGGGGAGGAGGGGCACAAATAATCCGATTATTTTCGCCCTAATCTGTGTTTTTGGGCATTAGGACCAAAAAAACCGAGGAAAACGGTAGAATAATTTGAGAAAGGAGACTCCTCAGTCGAAAACTTGAGAAAAACCTGATAAATTGTTAAAAAGGTGAGTTTTTTCTGCAAAAATCGGCACATAAAGACTGGGAAAAAAATTAGTTTTTCTGTTGAAAGAGTGAGGATATCGGCAGCCTTATATCTCAAGTCTTGATTCATGAAAAAAAGAGGCTTTCTCGATCGAAAAACTCGGCGAAAAAATTTGGCTTAAAAAGGGTCAGCCTATGACTGCTAAAAACGCCCTAAAACTCGCTAAAAAAGGGAGTTTTTTTTTACTAAAGAGACCGAGAAAAAAAGTCTTAATTATGTAATTAGTTTCTTCGCCGAGACACCGAGAAACCCGCGAAAATCTGTTCAAACGAGGTTTCTTGGCCAAAAAATCAAAGAAAACGCCAGAAAATTTTGTTAAAGTAGGTTTCATTGCCAAAAACTAAGAAAAATTCCTAAAAACTGGTTCATGGAGGTTGGCAAAGTTCAAAAACCCGCAAAAAAGGACGTTTTTTTGTGGCCGAAAATACGCGCGGGGAGGAGGGACACAAATAATCCGATTATTTTCGCCCTAATCAGTGTTTTTGGGCATTAGGACCAAAAAAACTGAGGAAAACGGTAGAATAATTGGTAAAAGGAGACTCCTCATTCGAAAACTTGAGAAAAATCTGATTAATTGTTAAAAAGGAGAGTTTTTTCTGCGAAAATCGGAACATAAAGACTGGAAATAAATTAGTTTTTCTGTTGAAAGAGTGAGGAAATCGGCAGCCTTATATTTCAAGTCTTGATTCATGAGAAAAAGGGGTTTTCTATCGAAAAACTCGGCGAAAAAACTCGGCTTAAAAAGGGTCAGTCTATGACTGCTAAAAACGCCCTAAAACTCGCTAAAAAAGGGAGTTTTTTGTTTACCAAAGACAACGAGAAAAAAAGTCTTAAATAATTAGTTTCTTCTCCGAGACACCGAGAAACCCCCGAAAATCTGTTCAAAACGAGGTTTCCTGGCCAAAAAATCAAAGAAATCGCCAGAAAATTTTGTAAAAGTGGGTTTCATTGCCAAAAACTGAGTAAAACTCCTAAAAACTGGTTCATGGAGGTTGGCAAAGTTCAAAAACCCGCAAAAAAGGACTTTTTTGTGGTCGAAAATACTAATCTCAATTTTGGGCAATTAGAACAAGAAGGAAAAAATCGAAGGGAAAAATTGTTAAGCAAGATTTTGAAAAAAGTAGAACTTTGAATCTTTAAAGAGAGATTTTTCTAATAATGAGACCTTTGTAATTAATTATTAATTAGAAATTTGAAGGCACAAACGAAGGTTTCTAATTAAAGGGTGTGAACCTTTTAACAAGAATCTTTGAACAACAAGATATTTCGACGGTTTCCAAAAGTCTCAGGTAGACACAATCATAACAACAAAAGAATCCATGAAAACGTCATAAAAAGCAATAATTTATATTATATTGAAATCTCTTTTTGTGACTCAACGGTCCGAAAGTACCTTTTACCCTGAAAGGTCAAAAGAAATTTTTTACGAGGAGGTATGAGGAAAGGCGCATTTCTTTCTTTTTTTACCTTTTCTGACAGGATGATAAACGCGGGAAAAGTCATCTGATTGCAAATCAACTCCAGGCCGGCCACAAAAAGAAGGGATCGCATTATGAGATCCGAACCTCCCGGAAAGAGATGAACGATGAAAGGAGTGGAAAGGGGGAAAAATAAATGAAATTCTCTTCCCTAAAATATAATTTCGGACCTTAAAAGAGCAAAAGAGTTAAAAGGATTCTTTTATTTAGAAGAAAAATTTTTTAAGAATTAATTTTTCATAAAATAATTTAAATTCTAGCCTTTCATGAACTAGTTCGCCTGAGAAAAGAAACTTGAGATGACATTATTATCTCTGAAAAAACATTTTCAATGAGAAAAAGACTTTATCTTCAAATAAAATCTTCTTTCTTATACTTCCAAGTCAACTTATGTAGTCTGGGAAGAAAAAGAAAGAAGAAAAAAGGAGGCAGAAACGTCAGTGCCACGTGTCTTGAATGACGCGTGTAAAAGCAGACCCCCTACATGGAAAATAGTCTTCAGCCTTTAAATAGGGGTTTAAGGGAACAAAAAAACATCTTTTCCCATTTAAAAAAAAATTCTTCATTTGTTCGAAAACGATTTTTTTTCTGAATAAACTGGTTTATCACGTTTGAGGGTAAAGTTATACGCCTTTGTGAAAGGGCTTTTCCAAACTTCCTCCTCTCTTTTCGCCTTTCTGAAATCTCCGGGGTTTGAGTTTGACGTAGAGGGCCGCGAGAGGAGCTAAAGAGTGACTTAAGTCGAAGGAGGTGGGGGGTTGAGGCTTTTCTATTGTACTTCTGAAATGTATTATGTAGAAAGAGCGGCGTATGGGAGGAAAAACGGAGGAATAAAAGGCAATATTGGCCGCATCTGAAGGAAATGGATTTTTTTTCTCTTTCAAACGCGTATTCACTCTTTTGTAGAAAGTACACATTTTTTCACACATCTAGGGTGCTGTTAATGCCTCAGCAATTGCCTACATATGGAAGAAAACGGGTGGGTTATGGGGGTAATTACCCTCCGCCCTCAAAAAAGAAGCAGGTTTTTTTAGTCCACTTCACCGGATTTTCACAAGTTTTTTGACCGGGAATGGACGTTTTCCTCCCTCTTTAGGTTAAAAATTTCTCGTTTTACGATATTTTGAAAGTTTTTTCTGGCCTATTTGCCACAGAAATCCCTCTTTTTAACATAACAGGTTTTAGGAGAATCGTTACAACTGGTGGCAGCGGTGCGATTCTGAAATTCGATTTGCTGGAAAACGTTAAAATGGATTTTTAGCAGTAAAAGCGTTCAAAAGGAGGCAATTTTATTTATGTTTATCGAAAAAAATCCGTTCTCTAAATCAGACTGATGCGTTATAAATTTTCACTCTGTCATGGATGACAAAATAAGACGAGAGATCATTTATCTCGAACGTCAGACGGTTGAAAGCATACACTCTCGTTATACCTTTTCACTTTTCACGTGGAAAGATTTTTTTTTTCCCCCGTTTTAATCTTTAATCGATTAATGGCCTCCTCCCAGTAAGTTTAATAGCTTCAAAGGAGTGCAGGAAACCGTTTAATCATAGGAGTCTATAATGAGTTGGGATTCTGTTTCTAATTGGTACCTACCAAGTTGCAGACTCGAGCACGAACTCACCGAACTGATAAAAGAGAACCCCTTTTTTCGGGGTTACTCGAGGTCGTGATCTACACTCAATTCTGCTTATAAAAAATTTTTGATTTCCAATTAAATTCTGAGTTTTCATATAATTTGACATAATTTTGGTGAATTCGCGAAAGTAGTGAAATAGTTCTACGTTATGCCGAGACAACACATGACGTCACAGCGCTTCACAAGGTGGCGCCAAAATTTAAATACTAAAAATACTTTTAGGTAGAATTTCGGAGGAAAAAATTATTTCTCGACTTTTTTGATGTTTTTTCATTTCAAAAAATTTACTAAGTGAAAGAAATTTTTTTAAAAAGTAGTATTTTTTTAGAATATTCCAATATCCGGTGGATTCCCCCTTTAGCTCTCCCCTCGGGCCAATAATAAACAACTTTCCTTTCCTGATAGGGAGTCTTGAAGTTTGGCGTCGATTCTTCGGTAGGGATTTTTTTTATAACCTTGTGAAACTCCTTTTTTAAAGGAAACGAAAACACGTCGATAAATCAAAAGAGAGAGAAAAAAAAATCGTTTTTTTTTTCTTTTTACATTAAAATAAATTCAAAGGTTAAAATACCTTTCGCGTAATTCCGGTAGAACTATTAGTCGGCTTTTATCTTATCCGATCGAGGGTGCCCTTAAAACGGTCGAAACTGTAATCTGATGCTTGAGACCCGGGCTTTGAACCACGCACGATTTTAGAAGGCGGTACCATGACGAATTAAATCATTTTTGGAGTTTTAAACATCTTGGTAAACTTTTTAATTTTTTATGGTGTAATATAATTAAAAAGAGAGGAATGCGTCAGGTGGTGGTCCCACGGTCATTTCGGCTTTCGCCAGATGTAGACGGACAGGTGAAATTTTAAAAACCACCTACGCTGTAAAATATTTTTCGTAAAACAAAATAAAGAAATAAAAATTTCATGTTTATTTTTGAATGTTTTTTTTAGAAGGGAATAATCGAAAATCGCGTGACATTTTGTTGAGAACCGGTCGCCTGAAGGGTAAATCCGGGAGCGGGATATCTTCCTTCGGGCGATCTCTTTTGTTTTGGTTTTTTTGAAACCTTTCGCCGCTTTACTACAAAGGCAGGTAGGACACGTAAATTACCTACTGGTCTTTAAGCTCTTTAACATAATAATAGGACCGATCTCTTCATCACTCTTTTCGCTCCCGGGTTTTTTTCAGTCCCATTCGGAAGGCTAAACGGTCTCTTCTGGAATGTGAAATGCTTTTTGAAATTTCTCAAATTCTACGGGAAGTAATGGTTGTAGTTTAGGAATACTTCGGCTTTCATCAAAATAAACAAGTTACACTAGAAGGGGAGAAAAATTGACTTTAAAAGCCATAAAATCATTTTAAACTTTTTTAGATCTTTTGTCCGACAATATCACCTTTCCGGTTCAAGATTTTGGAACGTTTTCCTCAATTTTTTGACTTAAAGACACCCTTTTTATCAAATTTTCCTCAATTTTTTGACTTAAAGACACCCTTTTTATCAAATTTTCCTCAATTTTTTGACTTAAAGACACCCATTTTATCAAATTTTCCTGAATTTTTTGACTAAAAGACACCCTTTTTATCAAATTTTCCTCAATTTTTTGACTTAAAGACACCCTTTTTATGAAATTTTCCTCATTTTTTTTAACCATTTTTTATTGCGAAAAAATCCTTAAAATTCACAAAAAACGTTATAAAATACTGAAGTACCACCTCGAAAAATCTGAAAAAATTATGAGAGGTACATTTTAGGTCCCTCTACAATTTGTATTAATTTGGTGTCGCCCCCTCTGAGGGAACCACTTTTTTGACCCCTCAAAAGTTAAAAAAATTAATTTTTCACACTTGAAAGTTTTTGAAAAATTTCAAAAATTCTCAAAGATGCGTCTTTCAATGCTAAATAGTTTACAAAAAGATTGGGCTCTTTGGGATCATTAGTTCTCGAGATATTGAGGTTTTTCTAAAAAAGGATAAGCCCGTTTTTCTGGAAAACCGTTCGGTTTTTTGATCTGAAATTTATATCAGTTCTTATTCACATAAAGAGGTATCTTTTAGAATTTTGTCAGCCAAATCGGAGTAAGGGCCGTTTTGCCCCCCTCATCCCGCTATAGCCTTTTCCTCAATTTTTTGACTTAAAGAAACCCTTCCTATCAAATTTTCCTCAATTTTTTGACTTAAAGACACCCTTTTTATCGAATTTTCCTCAATTTTTTGACTTAAAGACATCTTTTTTATCAAATTTTCCTATGTTTTTGGGTCAGAAAAACACTTTTCACTTTTTCCCCCCAGATTTTTAGGAGTTTTCCGTTCTTTTTATTTTTTTATGTAGATAACTCAATTTTTTTAAAAAATCCGTAGGAAAAGGATAAAAAAAAAGGACTTGTAGGTTCGGTGGATAACGCTGTTTGTAAAACTGTCCCTTTGATCTAATCGAGAGAAAAAGAATCTTGGAGAGAGTTGCATTTTACCAGAGGATTTTCCTTTCTTCACCGCCGAAAACCCCATGCAAATGGCTTATTTTACACAAAAATTCAGCCTTCAAAGGCCTTTTCCGGTATGTAACGGAATAAAAAGTGTTTCCACTTTTGTTTCAAAGGACTTTGAGCAACTCGAGCTTGATTAGAAAACTTTTTTGTTAAAGCTTCCGTGTTTAAAAGATTTTTGTATGGGGTGAAAAAAAAATTATCACCTATTTCAAGGTTGGAAAAGCAATTTTTCACGTACAAAAGTCGTGTTTCCATCACGCTATTTTTTGATTTTTCCGTCTTTTTAGATCATTTTTATGGCGTGACGGATCGATTCTGGACTGTGAAAATCTAAAATGGGTGACGGAAATTCTACTTTTTTATATTAAAAAAATTGTGTTTATATTTTTTAAGATGTTTTGTACTCTCAAGGGACTTTAGGTTTAACTTTTAGCCAAAAGTTCGGTCATTCAGGGACACTAGTTTCTAAGTAGCTGACTTAGCATAAACTCAAATTACAACTTTAGAAAAAAAAACTTTTTTTTTCGACTACTTCATTAAAATTTGTTTATGTTAAAATCAATCCTCAATTTTTTGACTTAAAGACACCCTTTTTATCAAATTTTCCTCAATTTTTTGACTTAAAGACACCCTTTTTATCCAATTTTCCTCTATTTTTTGACTTAAAGACACCCTTTTTTTATCAAATTTTCATCAATTTTTTGACTTAAAGACACCCTTTTTATCAAATTTTCATCAATTTTTTGACTTAAAGACACCCTTTTTATCAAATTTTCATCAATTTTTTGACTTAAAGACACCCTTTTTATCAAATTTTCATCAATTTTTTGACTTAAAGACACCCTTTTTATCAAATTTTCATCAATTTTTTGACTTAAAGACACCCTTTTTATCAAATTTTCATCAATTTTTTGACTTAAAGACACCCTTTTTATCAAATTTTCATCAATTTTTTGACTTAAAGACACCCTTTTTATCAAATTTTCCTCCTTTAGAAAAAAAAAACTTTTTTTTCGACTACTTCATTGAAATTTGTTGATGTTAAAATATAATCAATTTATTAACATTTTGTTATTTATTTGAGGGTTTAAGGTTGTTTATGTTAAGTCAAGAGGATGTTCATCAAATAGACAAATAGATGGAGGGGTAAATGTTATCTTAAATTCCCTTTATAGATGTTGAACGTGAGTTAATCTTGTTTGATGTTTTCACAAGAAGGTTGGTCGTGTGGGGAGGAGTTTTGAAGAGGGTCCTTACGAATGTGAATTGTGATCTTTGTCGTTGAGAGTAGCAGATGTATCGGGGTACCTGGTAAAGTGGATATAATGGAGTTGCTAGGGTCTTTTTCTTTTTTATTCGCTTCTTCATTACTCAGTGGTTGAAGGGAGAAGTCCGTTTTTGTCCGTGTGAGTTACCGTGGAGTGCACAAAACCTCGTATACAGAGACGGTCCGTTAGCCTCTTAACCTATTGTGTTACATTCCGGTTTGAAAGATATCACTTTGAAACGCTCCCAGCGTGAAATCTCATTCTTGAAGAATCCTCGATTTTTTTTAAACCAAAAAAGGACTCCTAGCTAGTCCAGAAAAATTACTCCGAAAAAGAGAAATTGGTGTAGCATTGCTAATTTGGAAGAAAGAAATGACTGATAATGACGTGTGTCGATGGTGGCTCTATCTCTTGGAGAAACATAGCAACTGATTCAAGGGAACAGCTTGATCCATGAAGTCTCGATGGGGTTATGATCACAGTAAAAAGATAAGATAATTTTTTCAAACCAAAGTACTGGTTTGAAGAGCTTCCAACGAAAACTTCCTTGAAGAGAAGTATCTATATAGGAGGGGGAAGTATAACGGAGTGGGAAGTATATGGAAGGGGAAGTATAAGTGAGGGGTAGTATAAAAGAGGGTGAAGTATAACGCAGGGAGAAGTATAAGGGAACGAAAGTATTACGGAAGGGGATGTAGTAGGGAGGTAAAGTATAAAGGAGAATTTTCCAAGTTTGTTTTTTCAAAAATTTTCTGGGTTTTCCTTTTTTTTTCGAAAAATTTTTTAAGTTTTTTTGTCAAAAAAAATTTTTTTTTTTCAAAAAATTTTCCGGGTTTTCTTTTTTTTTTTTTCGAAAAATTTACCAAGTTTTTTGTTCGAAAATTTTTTCAAGTGTCAAGGTAGAAATAATGGGCTCTTTGGCCTAGGGATGTGCCTCTCGTAAAGGGTAGAAGTACGAAATTTCTCCCTACTAAAAAAAATTAATAATTAAAAAGTGGCAATTTTTTTTACACCAAAATTCTTAAAAAATTTAATGAGTCTTTGGTGATAATTTGGTGAAAATCGGACCAACGGTTCGGCCGCAGCGAATTTTTTAAAATTTCAAACAGACATATCTCCGCCATTTTTTCGAAATTCAAAAATCGCCCTCGTTACATTCTTCTTCACCGGCTTAAGAAATTTGTGTGAAAATTTGGTGAAAATCGGATGAAAACTTTGGCCGTAAAGTGTATCGGAAAAAAATGCTACGGCCGGCCGGAACCACAGACAAAGTTGAGATCGGTGTAGATCACAATCACTTCTTTAAGGAAGTTAAAAAGTACTCCCAGCTAGTCTAAATAAATTACCCCGAAAAAGTGAAATTGGTGTAGCATGGCTAATTTGGGCTGCTGAAGAAAGAAATGACTGATAATGACGCGTGTCGATGGTGGCTCTATCTCTTGGAGAAACATGGCAACTGTTTCAAGGGAACAGCTTGATCCATGAAGTCTCGATGGGGTTATGGTCACAGTAAAAAAAAAATGATTGTGGCAGATGGATATTTTTGGTTGAAAAACACGTGTGGCTTAGATCTCGTTCTGCATGATTGAAAAAAAAGTGTGGAACACATTTTATTTTGAATGGTTTGAGGTAGGTCTTTTTCTTAGAAAAAGGGAAACCTTTACATTTTTAAAAGTACAATAGACACCTTTTAGGTTTCCCCACTTGAAATCAAAATAATACCCATGATGAATGAATAGCTTTTGAGAAGAGACCCTTCACACACCCTCCGGCTTATTCAGCCAATGAAAACGGGCCCGACAGTGATGAAAATCTGAAAAGATAAGCGCGCCACCTTTCATTTTATCTAAACCATCTTGTCAAGTAATATCTCATTTTTGTCTTTCATCTTTCAATCCACCCCCTCTATTTATAGAACGAAATTGAAACTTAAGTTGAGAAATCCCATTAATAATTTACTCTTCACCTCAGGATTGTAGTTCAAAATTTTTTTAAAAACTTCAAAATTTTCTGCGTGTGAAATCCTTGACCGTTTGTCAAAGGGTTTAAAGGCGTCGGGGGCGTCCCTTCCACCACCTTTAAAGAGGCTAACTAATGCATGAAAGCTCCGAGAGCCTGTAGAAACTAGAAAAGCCGGCAAACAGCTTTTAGCTCCATCAAACTTTCATCCAGTCTTTTATCCTCCCCGCTGCAGCTTCCATCTTTATTAGGCTTAAATCAGACAGACTTCTAATGCAAGTGGTTGCGGACAAAAGGGACTTTTAAGGATTAAACTTTATGTTTGAATAGTGTTAAAAAACGCCTTTTTTCTCTCCCTTTATCCTTTGTTTTCAAACAGCATTTATAAAATTAACTTTTTTCAAATAACCCCTTATTTTTAGTTCAAAAAGTCAACGAAAATCGTTTAATGAGGAAGTTTTTAGGCCAAAAAACACGAAAAATTCCACAATAACCAAGGAAAAAGCTCAGAAATTTAGTAAACGGTAATTTTCGGCAATAAAAAATAGAAATCGAAAATTAAGAAAATGCCTGAAAATCCTGTACAAAAGGGGCTTAAATTTCCTAAAAGTAGATTTATAGATCAAATACTGCACCAATTTGGTAGATTTTCGGAAAGAAAGACGTCTGGGAGAGCGTTAAAAAGGTGGTTTTATGAAAAAAAAAGTTAAATTTAAACCCCCTAATTTAAATCAAAGAATTTGATGGTGTAGTTTAAAATGCGTTTGGATATACAGGGTGCCCCCAACAGAAACTAACTACGTTATTTCAAATGAGAACCCCTATTTTTTATTTCAGATTCGTAAACTACGCAAAATTTCTAGTAGACTAGACTATTTTTATAACCATTTTCGACAACTTTAAAAAAGGTCAAATTTTAGCGTTTTTTTGCGCTAAAATCCGTTAAAATCGACGTAGGAGACTAATTTTTTTTTTAATTCCACTTATTTATTTCCGAAGATTCCAACCGTCACAAATTCGAGCATCTTCGCATTCTGCATCACGAGATTTCGTCGCTAATGGCCTTTTTTCAAGTTAGAACCCAAATTTTTAGTTCAGAAATGAAAATTAGCGGTTGTTAAAAGGAATTTTTCTTTCGGACCACAAATTTTGAAAGAGCTACAGCGTCTTTTGTGATTGTGATTCAAAAATTAAAATTCCGATAACAAATCGCTAATTTTCATTTCTGAAGTAAGAAATTTGGGTTTTAACTTATAAAAAGGCCGTTAGTGACGAAATCTCGTGATGCCGAATGCGAAGAAGCTCGAATTTGTTACAGTTGGATTCTTCGGAAAAAAATAAGTGGAGTTTAAAAAAAATGAGGCCGCTTTTAACGGATTTTAGCACAACAAACGCTAAAATTTGACATTTTTCAAAGTTGTCGAAAATGGTCATAAAAATAGTCAAATCTACTTGAAATTTTGCGTAGATTACGAATCTCTAAAATAGGGGTTCTCATTGAAATAACGAAGTTAGGTTCTGTTTGGGACACCCTGTATATCCAAACGCATTTTAAACTACACCATCAAATTCTTTGATTTAAATTAGGGGGGTTCACATTTAACTTTTTTTCATAAAACCACTTTTTAAGGTTCTCCCAGACGTATGCCATGTGTTTCCGGACACCCTGTATACCAAAATAAAATACGCAAATTTTGAAAACGCCAAAAAAATTTATATACCTAAAAGGGCCTTGAAAAAATCTTATTTAGTACCTTAGGCCTTCAATCGGCCAAAATACACTTAATGAACATAAGCGGCTTTAAGACCTTTCTCAGAATATAAATTATTCACATCTCCTTACAGCCTTTAAGTAATTGAGTTTTAACGTATAATCAATAGATTCCTAATTATTTTAAACTTTTAAAAAGATACTACAACGCAAAACTTCCGGGATGAACGGGATTGCCTAACTAGCGCCTTAAACAACTGCGGTCTTCTTTTTTTTTCCCACCCCTCTACAGGCGTTCTAAGCCGTGTTCATTTATTATTAAAACTGTTTGAAAGCCTCCAAGCGCACCCTTCTCCTTCACGGATATGCCATTTTAACGCATTACGCCACATAAAATCTACGCTTATAAAGAAACTTTTGACACAAAATTTTTTTTAAGTGTCTTTTTAAAATTTAACTTTAGTCTTACCTGTTCGGGTGATTTGGCGAGAAAAGCGTGGCAGTACTGCTGGCTAAAATGTGCTCTTGGCTCCCGGGCGATGAAACTGAACTGTGACTGACTTGGCTCGCAGGTTGCGTACGAAATACGCCTTAAAGCGTGTGCCATACACACTTCCTGAAAAAAAATATTTAAAAAATTATTTTCAACATCAAAAATCATTTTCTCCCTCCTAAGAAAATAAATTACAATATTTCAAGAAAAGCTATTAAAAGAAGAAGCGGCAATAAATTTCCCTTTTTGAAAAGGCCATTATATGCAGAGGTGTCCGAAAAATAGGGGTTGGAGGCGGTTATGGGTTGGAAGGTTTCCCGTGAGGGAGGAAGGGGACGATCAGACAATGCTTAGAATGGGGGTTAAACGTTTTATATCCTACGGGCGGCGCTTAAAACTGCGGTCGCCCATGGTGGCGTTTCAAAAAGGAGTTTGTTTTGTTGTCAACCTCCCTCAGTTGTAATTGGGTCAAGTGAATTTAAACTGTGTACGATTGTTTAGGAAATGCTTTGTCTTTTTTCTGTGGGATTAAATGAATTCAAAGGTTTTAAAAAGCTAATTTTGCCATTTTTTTTCAATCCTCTGTCCTAAAACAAAAGTAAGTAGTCCCATCCAAACATAAATTTTATTGTTTTATATGAAACATATAAAATGGGCTCAATATCTAACTTAAAATTTCTGCCCGTTTATAATGGACGGTCAAAAAAAATGTTTCTTTTGATTTTTTCGGTGAAAGGGTTTCGACAGCTCTAAAAAAAATTTATAAGAAAAAAAAATTTTTTTTCTCCCTTTCTAAATAAAAATATTTTTTTTCTGGGGTCCTTTTTACTCCACATGTAAAATGACATGATGAATGGCCCAATGTTGGCAAGCTTTTTCTCTTTTCTGTAGAGTACATTTATACATAAATCTTTCTACACTTTTCACCTCTTCGGATTCTACCGTCTGTTCAAAATGACAATTTATACGCCCCAAACGTTCCATACATTTTTGCTCTTTAAAAAATTGTTGAAAAACAGATCCTAAAGTATATTTTCGCGTGTAGGCTTATCAAACGTTTATAAAAATGGGACAAAGTGAAAAAACAGGCTAATCATCTCTTAAGCCTTCGTAGGGCGATATGTTCGCTCCAATACGTCAAACTCGCTTGACTAACAGCTCTTTTTAAATTTATACGCACCCTTATCTCGTCACACATGATTTCATATTTAAAAAGGGTAGATTTATTGCGTAAGTACGACACCCTTTTCCTTAAACGGGAGCCACCCTTGAAAATCCCCCTTTTAAAACGTTTAGGGCTCAAGACGTAGATTTATGAAGAAAATTGATAGGCCAATTAGTTTTTTTTTTCCTCACGACTTCTTCCTATCTTGTTATAAAATTCCCAGAAATCAAATCTCAAATTCAAGAGGCGTCCCTAAGGCGGAAAAAACTGAGAATTGGAAAACGATTGGCTTTCACCTGACTCAGCCATGTGTTGAACCGTGGCCCGAGGTCTCGAGGAAAAGTATATTGCTTAAGTCTTTTCATATTTTCGCCCTATATCGTCATTTTCCTTTATGCATTCCCTTCAGTCAGCTATAAACCTTTTTCATACCCCACACCTTTTTTTTTTTTACAACTTGCGACCACTTTCTACGAAGAAATTTCATTTAGAGGTTGCAATATCGAAAATATTTTTATGAAAAATGATACGGAAAATATTAAGGCGCAAAAGTTAGACCCACAATACTTCCGGGTCATGCGGGTTTACGGTTAGTCGTGCGTTATTCACGATAACCAAATATAGGCTCCATTTCAGACCTTTCTCTTCTGGAAAATTCTACATTTCAGGCCTTTTTCTTCCTATCATTTTAGCCAGATTTCAAGCCCCGAAAAAACGAATGTTTCACTAATCGAAAGGAGTTAGATCAGTAGAACGCTAATCTTATAAAACCGAGGAAAACTACCCAAAATTAGGGATGGGCGATATATTATATCGATATATTTGTGCCGATATCGGTTTTCTTCCGATATTATCGGATTTTTTTTTTTAAATATGTACCTATGACCGTCCGTTATACCTGTACGTCAATTTGGGTCAAAAAACACTACTTTATTTTGAATATACGAGGAAAACTACCTCGTAAATATCTACCTCGTAAATATATATATTTTGAACGTTAGTGCATAAATTACGTATGAACGCAAATTTTAATAGATAATCGCATGCGGCATTTTTGACCAAAAATCGCCTTTAAAGGCGTTTTTCACAGTTTTTGTCTAAGAAAAACCGTTTGACTAGATTTTCTGGTGTTTTTTTACGGTGTTCTCGTCAAGATTACATTACTGTTTATGGAATTTCACCTAAAAACACCCATTTCACCGGATTTTTGGTGTTTTCCTCGATATTTTCACCGAGGCTCTAGAGAACTTCTACTTTTTCCAGTATTTTGGGCAAAAATCGTCGAAGTTATTAGCGTATATTTCAGGTATTTTTACATTTGCATATTACATGGCTTATTTTGTCAATTTTTTGAGCATTAAAGTCCAATATTAATGAAGGTCGGGGATTTTCTTGGTGGGGCAGAAAGCTGCCGCGTTCCTAGATAATACTTTCCTCCGATATATCGATATATTTCTTCCGATATATTGGTGCCACCGATATATTTCTTCCGATATATTGGTGCCACTGATATATTTCTTCCGATATATTGGTGCCACTGATATATATTTCTTCCGATATATTGGTGCCACCGATATATTTCTTCCAATATATTGGTGCCACCGATATATTTCTTCCAATATATTGGTGCCACCGATATATTTCTTCCGATACATTGGTGCCACCGATATATTTCTTCCGATTATCGGTTAACCTATACTTTCTTCCGATATATCGGTTAACCTATACGTTTCTTCCGATATATCGGTTGACCTATACGTTTCTTCCGATATATCGGTTGACCTATACGTTTCTTCCGATATATCGGTTGACCTATACGTTTCTTCCGATATATCGGTTGACCTATACGTTTCTTCCGATATATCGGTTGACCTATACGTTTCTTCCGATATATCGGTTGACCTATACGTTTCTTCCGATATATCGGTTGACCGATATATTTCTTCCGATATATCGATATATTTTATATATCGCCCATCCCTACCCAAAATACGGTTAAAACGCAAGAGTTTTTGGGTGCTACTAATGAACGAGTAGCTTGAAAACTATGACGTAAAATGCAATTAGTGAAATCTGCCCAAACACGTATTTTATCTCTAAATCCCTTATAATTTCTAAGTCTTGGTTAACTTAATTTTTGTTTTGCATTATCGATTTTCATAAAGTTGATTAATGATACTTTAGAATGCTCTTTAAAGTTTTGCCCGGATAAGGAGGCTTTTGTTAAGTTTATCGCTTCCAAGTTTTCCGGGACGTCACCGATGCAATTATAGAATAATCATTCCGGAGCTCGAGAAAGTATTTAAGTGACAATAAGTTGGATTTCTCGACCCAGTTCTGACGAACTCGGAAGTTCATAACTGCGGTACCGGGAATAGCCCAGGTTGACTAACGGCGGTTTACAGCCAGTTTCCGCCCTCTCCGCAAATAAACCCGAACAATAACGCACAACTTTCTAATTCCCGTAAGTGCGAACTTGGATACTAGAGGAAAATTAAAAACTTGCGGGAAAATAAAAAGTCTTTCCTAAACGTTCTCTGACCTAATGATGGGAATCGGAGGAAGTAGCTTTAAAGTCGTAAAGTAGGTTAGCGCGAGTTGAATTCGGAAAAAGGTTTTTAAGGGAGGCTGTTATCAGGTCGAATGTTTTCGGGGAGGGGGTTATCGGGGTTATGTGCTCTACGTGGCCGACGGACAATCAGCTGCCCGTTTTTCGGAAAACGTCTCACGTCCGCCTGAGGTCAAATCCAGTCCTCCCGACAATCTGGCCGCCTCACAACTTTAAAACCCCCTTCATACGTAATGTATGATCTAATACTTATTCATAGGAGATTTCCACTTTAAACAAGAAAATACACTAAATCTAAATTAAAGAGACTAAGTAATTGGCTAACCTCGAGTTGGTTCTTCGCCAAAACTCCGTGATTACAAAAGATTATAAAAAGGGGACTTGACGGAGTTTAACTCGACCCAGCGGGAATCTTGTTTTTCCTAAAAACATAACGAATGGCTGCGGTAGCTTAAGCAGGAAACTTTCATATTGTTTTTCCGCTTCCAAAAAAACTCAGATTTATCTTCTTGAGGTTTTTAGAAGCCAAAATTGATTTTTTTAAAATGGCGAACAAAGAAGAAATTTTAATTTCAACCTCATATGCGAAGCCAAAAAAAGTCCTTTTTATGAAATGACGACAAAGGGCGTTTTGAGAATAGGATGGGGAATGTAATAAATACGGGATTAGAGGCCGGGTTTAATATGGACTGTGACAGTTTTTGTCATGTGTTTAATCCTCGGGATTGTTTTGAAAATGAAGGTAGGGGGTGTGGGTGGCGGGTTGAAGTTGGATTATTGTTTTTTAACGTTGGGTTTCGGGGAAAGTTCCAAAGAAGAGAAAGGGTTGATGCATGATGATGTATGAGCCTGATGGGGGAGAAAAAGGTGATGAATCGGGTTTCGGAGACTCCTTTTTTAACCGATTACTTTTCTTGCAGACATAAAAAACTCCGTTTTGTTTAACATGCAGATCTTTAACACAATTTGGAAATTTTCAGCAGAATAAGCAAGGAAAACGCCGAAAAATTTTATAAATCAGGGACCTCTTAGATGAAAGTCGTGATCCGACAACAACGCTGGAAACGCCCCGAAAACTCTTTACGTTGTTGTAAAGAAGACCGCGAAAAACATCGGTTCTCGGTATAAAATGAGAAAAACGCTCGAAAATCCGCTAAAACTGGTGATTCTGGGATCATAAACCATGGAAAACGCTTAAAAATCTGCTAAAGATCCTCTAGAAAGGGTGTTTTTCTAAAGAAGACCGCGAAAAAACATCGGTTCTCGGTATATAATGAGAACAACGATCGAAAATCCGCTAAAACGGGTGATTCTGGGATCATAAACCATGGAAAACGCTTAAAAATCAGCTAAAGATCCTCTAGAAAGGGTGTTTTTCTAAAGAAGACCGCGAAAAAAACGTCGGTTCTCAGTACATAACGAGAATAACGCTCGAAAATCCGCTAAAACGGGTGTTTATGGGATCATAAACCATGGAAAACGCTTAAAAATCAGCTAAAGATCCTCTAGAATGGGTGTTTTGGTAAAGAAGACCGCGAAAAAACTACGGTTCTCGGTATGTAACGAGAATAACGCTCGAAAATCCGCTAAAACGGGTGTTTCTGGGATCATAGACCATGGAAAACGCTTAAAATCTGCTAACACGGATATTATACGGACTAAGGTCCGTAAAAATCGCTCAAAAGGGTATTCTAGATGGAAAGACTGAAAAGAACGTTCTCAACCCCCTAAAACTCCGTAAAAATCGCTCAAAAAGTCAGAAAACTTGAAGAAAAGTTAAGATCCTCTAGAATGGGTGTAAGGAAGACCGCGAAAAAACTTCGGTTCTCGGTATGTAAGGAGAATAACGCTCGAAAATCCGCTTAAACGGGTGTTTCTGGGATCGTAAACCATGGAAAACGCCTAAAAATCTGCTAAAACGGGTGTTATACGGACAAAGCTCCATAAAAATCGCTCAAAAAGGGTATTCCTAGTCGGAAATACTGAAAAGAACGTTCTCAACCCCCTGCAACTCCGTAAAAATCGCGATCTAATTCTTGGCAGAAAAACAGTGAAAAACGCTCGAAATAACGCTCAAAACGGGTGTTTCATTGGTTTGCAGAAAACGAAAAAAATTAATAATTTTTGGAAGGAAATCGAGAAAAAAACTCACAAAAATCTAAGGAAATCGCATATTTTGTGTCGACCACTTAATTGGCAACTATCAAAATAATGTTTTTTTTCTTCATTTGCCATTCTAATTAGGATGTGAAAAAAATTAATTCTCCTTCTCGGGACTGTGAAACGCTGAGGAATTATTTAATAAGAAAAAGCCCATAAAACGGCTCCTTTCCGCTCTAATGAAATCATATTAATTAGAGGTCAGATGGTGTGGGGATTTCGAGAAAGGGAGGGGTCAAATATTAAACGGAAGGGAACGTGTATTTTAACCTAGGCCCCTTTTCAGTCGTCACCTGACGCGTGGAATTTCAAGTTTAATAACACATAACAAAATACCGGAATAATTAAATTCTAGACCAAATATTTTAAGCTTTTTTATTAGTAATGTTTCGCCAGACTTCAATTAGCATAATAGAGGAGGATAAACGGTTTGAAAAGTACTGACAGTGTGGTTTTCAACGTTTCCCCGGACGATAAAACGTCAGAGCAAGCATTCCCTTTCGAGCCGTGTAATTAGTGCCCCCCTTCTCCGGTCCAATAACATGTGGAGTTGGCGATTTACCAAAAACATGATCAAAATCTTTTAAAAGAAATTTAAGATAAAAAATATTTAAAGTTGCACTTCGTAAATTAAAAACCTTAATGGGTTCTATGCACGGCATAACTTATCATAGAAGCCTATAAATTTTGTGGCAGTAAATTTTAATAATTACAATAATTAAATAAATTGCTCCGCCATTTTATTGTAGAGTAAGCGATTTTCGGAATAAATCAAATGTCAGGATGATACAGTTTGGAGGTTGTCAAAAAGTGTGGGGAAGGTGAAAAAAAAACTTCGTTAGTCGCGGTCTGACATTTTTTTCCCCCATGAACTGTCGTTATGCCTATTTTATGCCCAGGGCGCTCTCAAAATGGAATTTCCCGGTCAAATCAACTTTTTAATTGACGTCCCGCTCATTCGATTTTCTATTCAAATTTTCACCCTGAATAAACTTAAAAATTTAAGGTTTTATATTATTCAAAATCTTTTTTATGAGAAAAAAAAATTTTACTTTTGCCTTATGTTAAGTATCGTACTTGTTTGAAGAGCTACCAACGAAAACTTCCAAAAAAGAATTAAAAATATAGGAGGGGGAAGTAAAAGGGAGGGAGAAGTATAACGGTGGGGGGAGTATAAGGGAGGGGGAGTATAACGGTGGGGAAAGTATAAGGGAGGGGAAGTATAAGGGAGGGGAAATATATCGGAGGGGGAAGTATAAGGGAGGGGGTATAAGGGAGGGGAATATAACGGAGGGGGAAGTATAAGGGAGGATAAGTATAACGGAGGGGAAGTATTTTTAGGGGAACCTTTTTAGGGGAAGTTTTTTTTTTATTTTTAAAAATTTTATTTTATTTTTTTGGAAATTTTTTTAAGTATCAAGGTAGAAATTACGGGATTTTTGGCCATGAGAGGTCCCTCTCGTTAGGCGTGGAAGTATGCAATTTATGCCTACTAAATGATAAGTAATGTAAAAAAATTGATAATAATTTTTTTAAACAAAAATTTTGAAAAATATAAGGAAATTGGTGAAAATTTGGTGTTTCAGGCAACTGCATATCGCATCATTCAAGGCTCTATCGAGGTCGCTTTTAATCTAATAAGGATGATTCCCAACCCCCGCTATTGGACACTAGGAATGACCTAACTCAGGTAAATTTCAAATTAATCCCTTAATCCTCTTAATTTCTGTACCTAAAGTATTAGATAGATAAAGAATTAATCATCATTACCTATTTACAATAAGAGAAAAAATAATAACTTCTTTAAGTTAAAAATTATTTCCTATATGGAAATTACTTTTTCCAAAACCTAAAAAAAAATTCATGTTACCAACATGGTACTAGGTATACTGTCTGTTGGTAGTTCTGCTTAAAAAGGTCTTATTGAAGGATATTATTTTTTCAGTTCAGAATTCAACAATATTTAAATTACTATTATTATTTAAATTCAATATTTATTACTATTATTATTTAAAAACCGGCTCCGTGGCTGGGGGGTTCAGTCTCTGACTCACACCACGGAAGACCGGGGTTCGATCCCAGGTTGGGTATAGGGATTTTTGGTTGGAAGTAAAATTCCAATTAAAAATATCCCTCTACAAAATCTGTGGATAATTTAGTTAGGCCACTACTCTGGTAGTTGGCCCAAAAGGGCGCCATGGCATTATGGCGAAAGCCCCCGCCTGGGTCTGATCCCCTCCCCCTTTGTAACAAGCCCTGGGCTTAATACAATTAAAACAAAAAAAGAGTAGATTGACCAATAGTAAGAGTAAGCCTCTTGCATTGGTCATATCTACTTCTTTAAAAAAAAAAAAAAAAAAAAAAAAAAAAAACAATATTTAAATTACCTGATGAATTGATAAACTTTTAAATCGCTTAAAAATCTCCCAAAAGAGGCAAATGTTATCTTTTATGAAGATTTGTATGCCCACGCTCCCTAGTGGTTAAAATTTTAAATCCGCTTTTGGGCTTGAAGGTGCTTTTGTGGCGCCTCTAGGCCGTCCCGCCGTCGGTGACATATGAAAGTGTATATGTCACCTACATACTACTTTCATGGAAAATTTTCCTTTTACGTACTTTCCAAAAAGCTCCTTTTACCCCATTAGGCATTTCCAAATAGTTTTTATCATTTAACGCTCTTGTCCAATATTTTGGCTCGTAGAATAAAAACAGAAAGAGCCCAAAGGAGGCCATCAATTTATTCGAAATATGGCTAGTAGTAACTCCTCAAAATATCAATGTACCTAAATTACTTTAAAAATCATGAAGGCACTGAATTAAAACAATTGGTTAACTTTAAAAACCATGAAGGCATTGAATTAAAACAATATTGGTTAACTTGAAAAATCACGAAGGCACTGAATTAAAACAATTGGTTAACCAGTTAAGGTTAGATTACCGTGATAGTTTCTTTGTATATCAAGAAGGAATTAACTAGTAATCCCCATTATTTTTATAATGCTTTCTTAAATCCTTTGAATACCTGGAATTTATGGTTTTCCCGGAATAGAAGTACCTAGAGATTTTTGCCTTTATCCAGGTATACGATTCATTTTGCACTTAGGCAAATTTTAGCTTGTTGATACTAAGACCGTTTGTTTGTTTAGACTGCTTTACATTTGGCGGTGAGGACGTCGCAGTCTCGTATCGTCCGGAGACTTGTGGTCGCCGGAGCGAATACAAGAATCGTCGACAACACTGGTAACACGGCCCTTCATCTCGCGACCCTCGCCGGCGACCTCCTCTGCGTTAAAGCCCTCACAGAACGCGTTTCCTCCGCCGAAGTTGCCGCCGCACAACTCCGTTACGTCCCTGAACACCGACAACTACATCCTCCAGAACTAGACATGAACAACTACGAAGGTAAATCACAAGTCATAACTAATCATAGATTAAATATCGATGACATAACTTTTTTTCTTAACTTTAAAATCCTTTGTTATGATTCATATTGACGTTAATCTTTTGGAATTCCCCCTTTTTTTATTGCGATCTGTCGTGTAAGAAATACGTACTTAAGGAAATTTTTTTCCCCTCGCTCAAAATGTGGCCTCAAAATTAACCACCTAAGATTTCGCTTTTAAAGAATGAACAAAATAATCTTTGTTATCGAAAATAAGAGAGGATTAGGGAATAATTTATCAAGATAATCCTCTGGATTATTTTTTTACCCCCTTGGGAACCCGTTAATCCCGAATTGAAAGCCCCTTTGTGAAAGGCAAGGTCGTAAAAATCCTTCCGGGGGGAAAACCTAATTGGATAACGGCCTTTCTCTTTGTTAGATGCCGCGATCTGTCCAGAGATCACGAAAGCAACGAGGAAGAAAGTTGAGAGAAACAAATTTTTTAAAGTTCGATATTTAAATAGGGGAAAACGTCCCACACTTCGTACTCGGGGGATTCCCGAATCCAACTTTAGAACTCGCGGACTATTCTAAAACTCTTTCTGACCCGGTATTCTTAGCTCGGATTTATTTTCGTATGCTACCTTAATTGGTAAAGAGACTTCAGAGGCGTCTGCCGCTTATTTATTCCTCAAAATTTTAATCTTAAGTACCTTCTCAAGACTTAAGATTTTTTTTCCGGAACCTTCTTAGGTGGTTTTCTTGGTAAAACCTTATCCGGATTTTTCAAATTACAGGTTTTCAATACCTGACCATTTTCAGATTTTCTACTTTCTTCTAAATTTTTCCGATTTTAAATTTTTAAATCTTCTCGACAAGAAAACTGAATTTAAAAAAAACATTTTTTTTTTGTCAAAATAAACCATCACAATGCACAATATTATCATTTAGAAAATTGAAAAATTATTCTGCTTATTTTACTTACAATAGAGTAGGAAAATCCCGTCTTTGTCGAGGTTTGGGTAAAACCCAAGCAATTCTTTGACCTCCTAAACGAAAGGTCATTTCCCCACTCTGCACGGTCATTTTTTTTCTCCTTAAATCTGATTTTTATTTATTTTTTTCAGGTTTGACATGTCTTCATATGGCTCTCATTACTCGAAATATGGCCGTTTTAAAATACCTTGTAGGTTTTGGAGCTGACATTAATGCACAAGTAAGTTATCTTTTATTTTTTGAATTATGAGGATATTTATTGTTTTTTTTTTAGGAGTATAAATGTGGAAGGACTTGTCTTCATCTTGCCGCTGAGCTAGGTGATGAAAAACTAGCGTATATGCTTCTTCAGGATTTACACGCTGATCCTGAAGTCCCAAATTATGCTGGCCACACTCCATACCAAACAGCAAGAAGAAACCCATCATTCATGCGTTCGCTGGTTGCATTCGGCGCTCCTGAAGAAGATGAATATTTTTCGTCCGACGACGACGAAGACGAATTTATGCCCGAATTAAGAAACAACGGAGTTTTCGTCAACGCCACTGCCTAACTCTGTACAAAAACCTATTAAAAATAATAAAACCAAAATAAAAAAATTAATAATTAAAAAATGTATAAAGACAAATGTATATAGTGATACCAAATTTTCATGTATTTATTTTTATTATGTATATTGTTAACTTCAGTCAAAGGTTTTTGGATTGAATGACTACGTTAACCAATTTTCATCCTTAACTTTGTAATCAAAGTTTATGTTAATTATACCTTTTTAAAGTTGAAGTTTCTGTTTTTAAACCTCCTCCCACTCTGGAGGAAAATAACTCCAGGAAGAAAGATTTTTTTTTAAATATTTATTTTATTTGTATTTATTTTAGTCAGAACAATCGTGATTCATATATTTATTTCTGTCGACCACCAAAAGAGGAGCGGGCAGACTGTATTTGCATTCCATGGTATTTTGCCAATTTTATTTTTAAATCAAATTTCCCCCCTACGTTTTAAAGTAATTTTTTAAAGGTCGTTTTGTGTACGTTGGTTCTTTTAGTGAGACTTATAAGTTTAAAATAAATCAAGTCGCAAACATAGTAAAAAAATAATAAAATTATTGGTGATGAATTTATTTACAACAAGATCAATGTTGACCTGCAGCATTTTGCTTATAAATAGTAGAAAATACACTCGGGAGCAAAATTTTGGAATCACATACTTGAAATTGGTTCCGCGCAATCTTGCTTACTAAATATTTTTATTCATCAAAGAAATGTCATCGTTTTAAAGGTTCAACTGTTAACTTTAAATTGATAAAATGATGACATTTTTATGATGGATACCAAATATTTTGCAAGCAAAATCGCGCAGAACCAATTTCAAGTATGTGATTCCAAACTTTTGCTCGTGAGGGTAGATCTCTAGAGACCGCAAAGAAAGAAAATAATTATTTTCAAAAGAAACAGTATAAAAATGATAATCAAATGTAAAAATTCTACTTCAACGAAAAATTCACTTCTTTACATTAGTCTGAGGAGGGGCCTAAATTGATGCCCGAAACAAGTTATATAAAAAAAATTGATATGTCCGAATAGTCATTTTTAAAAAACCAAATAAATGTAGATAAAAAAATACAGACCCTAAAATGGAATGGACCTAAGGGTAGCGAAATATTGGCTACTAACTATTCCCCCTAAATTGTTTTTAGTAAGTATAATGTGAAGAAAAATTATTGCAATAAGTTTTCTTTAATTAATAAAGGTTTTAAATAGACTTTGCAAGGTAATAAACTAATAAAAACCATAAGACAGTAAACGAGAACAAAAAAATTAAAATTTTACTACTACTTCTCTCCCTAAAAAAAACCCCCGAAGGCCTAAAATCCCCCCAAATTTAGGGGGGAAACCCTTGATCTGTCAACACTGGTGGTACCGTTCCCATCTCACATTCAGAAGGTCCTGAGTTCCTGGAGTTCGGAACGCCATAAGGGTTTTGAGTTGGGATTTTTTTTCTTTTTTTTTTGGGGGTGTGGGTGTCGTAAAAGTATAAATAATACGCTTGAACGATCGTCCACAACACCATTCATTTGGCAGTAGCTTTCGTTCAGGTCAGGAAATAAATCTGAGGAATAGAAAAAACAATAAACAGAAATATTTTAAATAAAACTTCTAATTTTAAAGTAATTAAGTGCTAAAAACAATAAAATTGATAAGTGCACATACAAGGCGAAATAAAACATTGTTGAGAAAAGTCGACAGAAAATGTTTGACCTTAATTAAACCAAAATATAAAAATATTTTGATTGTTTCGTTTTTTCTTCGTCTTTTTAAATGCCAATTGATAATCCTTAAATGCTAAATAGGCCATCAAATGTCCTTAGTACGCATTTATCTGACGCTGCTTTTCGACCTCGCTTGAAAAAATGTTTGTTTCTTTTTATCAGAAGGTACTGAGGTAGGCCTTGCGACCGTCTTCATGTACTGGCCCAAAAGCCTTTTCAAATAATCGTTTTCTTCTAAATAATTTGCGTAGTACGCTTCCAAATTCGTCACCTCAACTTGTAATACGCCAAATTTCCTCCAAAAATGTGTCATTTCAATCAAAGGAACCTAAAAAAAAAAAGCAGCGCTTATTGTTCGTTTACGAAATATTTTTTGGTATCGAGGGAGAAAAAATGAAAGACTTCTAACAGCAAGGTCATACAGAACGGGCGAGAAGGTTTACTCCCAGCGCTTCCCAGTTCGGCGCCTGTGATTTTATTACCTTTGCCCTATTTTAGGGCCCATTCTCTTTGAGGATTAAAAGATACTAAACCATATGACCTACAAGTCATGCAGGTTTAACAGAGCATCTATCAACAGGCGTTGTTTTTCTTCCATTAATAATTCTAGTTTTTCAAATCCAACTTACACCATCTTTCACGTCAGTTTCAACGTCGGGCAAATTGATCTCCTTTTCATTCAGATATTTTTTACAAAGTTCTGAATAGTGTCCAATCGAATCAACAGTTTTTTCCAAATCCTTCAAATCCTGTAAAAAAATAAATGTTGACTTCTTTACTCCTAGAGTGAATTTTACTTCAATGGTAGCATTGCTGTGCATGGATAGATGTTTTAACATTTTTTCTGCCTCGCTGGCCTCTTTTCCTAGTTCTTTTTTTATTTTTAAATACTCCATTTTAACCTCTTTTATTTCAGCTTCAAGTTTCTCTACCTCAAGTTCTTTCGCCTTTTTGTTCTCATCGACTTCGACTTTCAATTTTTTTACCATTTCCTGCATAAAATTTTGTTTTAATAGTACATAACATAAAGCTTTTACTTCGTATTCGTTTATGATTTTGCAGTTCTTTTTATAATTTTCAATATTCTTTTTATCAGAAGCGATCAGTTCTTTGTAATGAGACTGAAACGGTTCGAATTTTTTATGATATTCGTTCAAAACGGACTGCATATCTTTTTTGAGTTTTTCCATCTCCAAATTTCCTTGAATTTCAAGTTCACGGGTTTCACTCATAAGCTAAAAATAATTTTTAAAAGTAATAAAGGTATCATTTTTCCTTTACTTGGTGCATAACGTCGTTGCGATAATCGAGGGATTTTTTCTTAAGGCTTTCGTCGTTTTTTTCGTTGCAGATTTCTTCCCAGTGGATCATCGTTTCTAAAGATTCTTTATCGGTTTTGAAGTTGTTTTCTAACCTTTCTCTTTCATTAGACGCCTGAGACATTTTTCGATCTCTGGTCGAATTGTAGTTTTCCGATAGGGTGTCCATTCTTCCGGAACGAATGCCTGATAACAGAAAGTGGAGAGTTGTATGTTCCTTGGTAGAAAGCCCAAAAATTGAGGTACCAACTCAAAATTTTATCAATGGCGATTAAATGCGTCTTGACAGCCAGACTGTGTTGTTTTTCTGAATTGTCCAAGTCGCCCATTAAATTTTCGATTATTTTGTTCTTCGTTTTAAGCGCAATCTCAAAAACTTGACGCAAAGTCTAAAATTGAAAATGAAAAGTGAAAAATTTAATTTTTTTTACTTCAGTTGCGTCATGCAGTTCTTTGTTTTTGATCTGCCTCAAAGTCTGACGCCATTGCTGATTGATTTTGGCCGTGTTGAGTCTTGTGAATGCTTCTTCGTGTTTTAGTTTATTCTTAAATTTTTTTCAAAATTAGATTCTATCTTTTATATTTTTAGAAACCTTCATGTATGAAGAAATTATATGTTCTTTTCTTCTTTTAGCTTCTTCTTCTATGGCAGCTCTGTGCTGTAAATATCTCAGCTTCTCCTCCTCTGACATACGTGCGAGTTTATTCGCTTTTCCTTTCTTTTTAGGCGGCATTTTGATTAAAATTTAAAAACAAATTACAGTTCAAACTTTCACTTTGTTCTCAAAAACTCTGGGCAACTGATAAACAAATCGTTTCTTATGGCAACTGGCCAGATCCAACCCCTTGGTGACGAAGGAACGGATGTGGTCATAGCAACTCCAGAAACATTATTTCAGTCATATGAACGCTTTTTGAAATTTTAAATAAATTTTTTTTCTTTTTTTGGAGGTCGTTTGAGTCTTCCTGGGGAAAAAGAAACAAAGAATGAACTTGATGGAAAGACATAATTGAGATCAAAAAACCCGAAGAAAGGCCCTTTTAAAAAAACAACCCTCTCGGGAATTGCAATATTTTTCTTTTTAATAAGATTAATAAAATGAAATTTTAATAAATTTACTTTATTTCATGAAAAAATACACATATTTACACATTTTATTTAAAATTATTCATTTCTTCCCATAGCGCATATTAATGTAAAACGGTTGTGGGGACTTGGTCGTGGTCGTGGTCGTCGTCGTCGTTGTTGAGTTTGACCTATCTTGCAGAAGGTATTGCAATTGCTAAAAAAAAATAAAATAAAAAATTAATAATTTTAGAGGGGGAAAAAAGGTTATTACTTACCATAAATACAGCAATGGTCATCAATAAGTGAAGGAGCTTGTAAAAGATCATTTTCTTGATCCTAACCTAAAACAATTAAAAATTTATTAAAATTTTATTGTTGGGAACTTGAATTATTGTGTTTTATCAAGAAAATTAAGTAAAATAGTCTTTAGTCCGGGAGGTTGAAATTTTAAATCAAATAAAAAGAGTCTCTGAAAGAACGTTTTTTGAACTATTCACATTTCGTGCGATTAAAAACTACATAAAATAAATAAATAAATAAAGAAGGGACTTTTGTAATTCAACAATTTTTTTGTTCTGTGTAGAAAATAATTCTTTAGTAGTAATTTTGTAATAAAGGAAATAGCGTACCTGACAAGTCTTTTTAAAACTGAAAAGTTCTTCGTTTCTTCGAAGTGAATAAAAAACAAGATGTGAAGAACTTTTGCTAATGAAGAAGTCGATGGCTGCTGACAGCAAGACCGAAGACGATGAGAAGGAAGACAGGGAGGGTAACTTTGGTTAGAATAACTTGAGGGTGAACTGGACGCTCTGACCTCAAGACCGAAAGTGCCTTTAGGGTTGGGACGCTTTCCTATTTATTAAAACTCGGTACTACCTTTTTTCAGCTTCAGAACAAAATGGTGGTCGGGAAAGACTGCGAATTCTTAGGGTATGAATTTGCCATCGAAAAAAAAAAAAAAAGTTTAATGTTAACCTTCGTTCGCAATTTTGGTGGATTGGAAAAAATATAATGAAGGGATTTTTTTCGGGCGTGTTCGTTACAGCAAAAATGGAAAGATCCGCGCCACCGAATTTGGCATGAGCGGAGCCCCTGTCGTTCGCGAAGGAAAGCCTTTGGTATCTACGCCGAAAGAATAGACGATGACGATCTTATCATTTTTTATAGTCTTGAAGATGAAAATAAACTTTCAGAAGGAGTCATCAATGCAAAAATGATGCAAGGTAGATTTCGATGGAATATATAAGGATAATAAAGAAAAACTCTCCTCTGCCGTCATAAAGCCACCAGACGTCGACATATCTTCCTTTGTACTTTTTATCGAATATTCTCATATTATCAAGGCTGTTTTTTTTTCAAGCTTTGCCTCTTCTGGACATCTGAGAAATCAAACTAAAACAGTTAAATTTATTAGAAATAAACAAATTAAGCACAAGTCGTGAAGTATCTGATTAGCGGTCGCTTTTATTTAATTTCAGCACATTCAATTGGCTTTTATTCTTCGCGTTGTCGCTTAGGAACGACGGCCTAACTTCAGGTTTGCTTCCTAAAAAAATCATGGAGATTAAAAATTTAAAAAGGTATTTTGTTTTTATTTTACATGGGATTGTCAACGATGATTGAGAGAGGACGTTTGATTCAGTTGTTTCCGTTTCCGTTGGTGAAGTCCATGAATTTCTTAGGTCGGCCAAAGCTGATATTTGGCTCAATAATATTGTTCATCAATAATGGATAAATGGTTCTCGTGTTGTTATTTTCGAAGGAACCAAATTAAACTTCACACCATTAAGGCGTTTTCCATCGAAAAACACACTGTTTCTACGGGTTTTTCTTCACCCGTTTTATTGAATTTCCAGGCATTTTTGGGGGTTTACGACAGTGTTCGCTTATTTTATTTTTTTTTTCTTTAAATGTTTTAGAAAGGCGAATAAAGGTGACCTGGGAAACCTAGGACAGAAGGGCAATCACCTTACAATACTTTAATAGCAAGATTAGGGTTAGAAAAAGCCAAGAGCCAAGGGAATAAAAGAAACTTACCTAGCTATAGAAAAAAGATTAAGATATTGGACACTCGGCCCCCTTCGCCTTCGTCCCCAAAAAATAATGGAAAAAAAATAACTAAAAAAGTATATTGAAACATCTGATTTAAATTAAGAGAGTGAGTTAAAAGAGTGAGTTCAAAGAATAAATGTGTTGAAGAAACATAAATTTTTATTATTCTTAACATTTGGTGTCAGAAGTGTATCAGAATCCTACGCCATGGATGAAAATCGGTCAGGTTCGTCAACGGGTTCTACACCATGGTCGTCGACTTGGCGATCTTTGCCATCGCCTATTCCACCGCCTATTCCCCCACGTCAAAATCTCCGTCCTCCCCTACGTCCGGCATTTCGAACATTTCGGTCGTAAGAGATTGGGTTGCCTCCTCTTCTAGACCATCAGGCGAAAAGATTTCACATCTCAGCACTGTCATCAAGTCTCTTTGGGCTGTGTTCAACTATCTGAAGATAAAAGAAGGGGTTTTGGTGCGTTGTTGGGAGAGCTTGGATGGTAAATCTTTCGTTGAACAAAAGGTCGTACCGAGGTCTCTTGTTCAACAGATTCTTTCGGAAGCGCATACGCAAGCGCATTTTGGTTCCCGACGAATGGTACACTTTCTTCGAAAACAATTCTATTGGATCGGCATGAGCCGTGATATTCGGGAATATGGCAAGTCATGTGAAGTTTGCGCCAGAAAGGGGCCTAAAACAAGGAATGTTAAAGCACCGATGCGTTCATACACGGTGGGTTGTCCGTTTGATCTTCGCAGCAAAATACCCCATTTTCAACCCGGCGACCAGGTCTTTGTTTTTCTTCCGAAAAGGTCCGTCGGAAAATGCCCCAAATTACAAAGCGACTGGAAGGGACCGTACCGAGTTGAAAAGATGATAAACGACGTCATCGCAAAAATTACACTTCCAAATGGGAAAATTAAGATCTTACATGTCGACAAGTTGTCCCGGTGCCATTCTCGATCGTCGTTCCCCCCCCCCCCCCCGGAAAGGAGTAATGAAACATCTGATTTAAATTAAGAGAGTGAGTTAAAAGAGTGAGTTCAAAGAATAAATGTGTAGAAGAAACATAAATTTTTATTATTCTTAACAATATCCTGTAAAAATCCAGTGATTTTCGCGATCTCTCTATCGAGAAACACCTTTTTTGGACAATATTCACAAACATTTTGTCGAAAAACACCAAATTTAGTGTACATAATATTTCGTCGCATTAGTTCTATCACCGGAAAAGTAATTTTTCCAAGGTTTTCAGGAGAGCCAAAATACGGATTCATTCTCATTTGAATCAATGCATTACCTGCTGGCTAAATCGTGAACTACGCGTTTTCTGTTGGTAATAGGGCTAAACTACCAACGGAATTCGATCATCCACAAAATTGACCATCAAAAACAATGCCTTACTCAAAATTGTTAAAAAATGACTTATCCGGTGTTAGAACTAACGCGACGATTTATGAAAGGTTTAGAGAATCGTAATTTACTGCATTGTTTTGAAGCACATTTGCCAAGTCTTCATCATTAAAGTTAAATTTCGAATTATTGAGTTTTTGAATTAACAAGATATTCGAATTATTGAGAGGCTGAAAAAAATGATTCGAATTACCAAACGCTTTTGGAAGAGTGAGAAAAAACAAACGAAAATTCGAATTACAGAACGTTATGAAAAAAGTAATTTCGAAATACTGAGCGCTTTTACTCTTATTTTTAATAGACACAGAAAAAAATTCCTGATAAAACTTGAAATTCGAATTGTAGAACGTACGAAGGGAAAAATTTCGAATTATAGAACGTTTTACTCTTTCTTTTCGAGACAACTGATTTCGAATTATCGAGCGTATCCAAATACACAGGATTTTTTCGATTTACCTACCGAAGTTAAGTTAAGTTAGTTAGTTAGTTCGAATTACTGAAAAATTCGAATTATCGAGTTTCGAATTAACAAGAGTCGACTGTATTATATAATTTTATATTTTTGTTTTATTAAGTTTTGGTTTTATTTTCTTTCTTCTTTTTCTTTTTCCGTCGTTTTAATTCTATAAGTATCGTAAAGGATGTCTTCTTATTTTGAACAATCGACGCAAGTTTTTTATTCTTTATTTTGTTAGAACATGTTTCGAGAGCGATTTGCTCTATTACGATTATTATTATTTTGTATTATTATTTTTATATATTAATTACGATTTTGGTTTTATTATTTTGGTTTTATAAGATTTTATTACCTTTGTCCTATTTTAGCGCTCATTCTTTTTGAGGCTTAAAAGATTCTAAACCATCATGACCTACAAGTCATGTAGGTTTAACAGAGCGTTTGTCAAAAAGGCGCTGTTTTTTTCTACCAAAACAAGGTAGGCGTATTCCTGTTTTTCAAATCCAACTTATACCTTCGTTCATATCTGTTTCAGCGTCAGGAAAACTGAGCTCGTTTTCATTCAGATATTTCTCACAAAGTTCTAAATAATGTCCAATCGAATCAACAGTTTTGTTTCCAATTCCTTTAAATCCTGTAAAAATCATAAAAGTTGACTTGTTTTCTCTTAGATTGAAATTACATTAATGGCAGCATTGCTGTGCATGGATAGATGTTTTAACATTTTTTCTGCCTAACACTGGCCTCCTTTCCTAGATCTTTTTTAATTTTCAAATACTCCATTTTAACCTCTTTTTTTCAGCTTCAAGTTTTTCCACCTCAAGTTCTTTCGCCTTTTTGTTCTCATCCAATTCGATTTTCAATGTTTTTCTCATTTTTTTATTTACTTCGTATTCGAAAAAAAAAACTGATAAACGGTTTGTTTAGGCGGTTTGCCTCTTGTGGCACCTCACAGCCAGATCCAACCCCTGGTGACGAAAATACGGATGTGGCCATAGCAACCCCAGAAACATTAATTCAATCATATGAACGCATTATTTCTATTTTAAAAAATTTATTTTTCATGTTTTGGATTTTGATAACATTAATAGTTGATTATCTTCTATCCGCAGATTGCGTGGGACATTCAAAGCCTGTCTTCTTCACTAAAGACTATTACGTTGAAGCACGTTTTGTACATGAAGCAAAATATGAACATATCATCGGAATTTTCAGCATCAAACAAAATTTCGTGGAATGTACCGGCTTCGTGGTCACCGAAAGCAGAGCTGTGACGGCTGGAGGATGCTTCGAGTTCGCGTCCAGACAGACACTGAGCTGTTCGTCAACGTTAAGTTTCTTAGGGTCTTTCCCGGAAATAGGACCATCAAAAGTGTTTTTTTGGATACTAAAAGAAGACTTGTCACCGATTCCGTTTATATGGTCGGTTTATCTATTGTCGAAGTTGATAAGCATTTTAAAACTGGATTATCTTTCGTTAACCTCTTGGACAAAGATAAAAACTCGTTTATAACTTCTTTGAATAAATTTAAAGGGGGAAAAGCCTGCGAATTCTTAGGGTATGAATATAACATCGAAAAAAACGTTTCCATGTTAACCCTCGTCCCCGTAGTTTTGGAGGATTCGAAAAAATGCAAGGAAGGGATGTTTTGCGGGCGTGTTCGTTACAGCAAAAATGGAAAGATCCGCGCCACCGAATTTGGCATGAGTGGAGCCCCTGTCGTTTGCAAAGGAAGTCTCTTTGGTATCTACGCCGAAAGAATAAATGATGACGATCTTGTCCTTTTTTATAGTCTTGAAGACGAAAATAAACTTTCAGAAGGAGTCATCAATGCAAAAATGATGCAAGGAAATATTTTCATCCACAGTCTTTCCAACGTCCGTAAACCATTTATTCCTCTTTTTTTTCTTCTTCTTTTTCCATTCTAAATAAAAAATTTGAATCCAAGATGTTTTTTAAAATTTTAAATAACTTTTTTTTTCATTTTTCGGAGGTAAAGCGTTTGAGTCTTCCAGGAAGAAAAAGAAACATAACTAAAAGGACATAATTAATGGAGATCAAAAAACTAAAAGAAAGAGATCTAAAATTCTCTTTCAAAAATCATCCCTTTCGGGAATTGCAATAACTTTCTTCTTGGCGAGATTAACGAAATACAAAATTTAATACAATATAATTTTATTTCATGAAAAATTACAATTATTTACATTTTATTTAAAATTATTTATTACTTCCCATAGCGCATATTAATGTAAAACGGTTGCGGGGTCGTGGTCTTCGTTTTTGCGCTCGATCTACCTTGCAGTACTAATTGCGATTGCTAAAAAAAATAATGGAAAAATGAGTAATTTTAGAGGGGGGGAAAATCATTATTACTTACCATAAGCACAGCAATGATCATCAATAAATGGAGCAGCTTGTAAAGCATCATTTTCTTGATGGTAACCTGAAACCATTAAAAATTTATAAAAATCTTATTGTTGGGCTCTTAAACTATTGTGTTTTATCAAGAATATAGTTTTTAGTCAGCGAGGTTTGAAATTTTTAATCAAAAATAGGAGGCTTTGAAATTCGAAAAATTTTTAACTCTTCACATGTGCGATTAGAAGCTACACAAAATAAATAAAAAAGAGGGGACTCGTGTTATTCGACAATTTTTTTTTCTGTATAAGTAGTAAATAATTCTTTAATAAAAGAAATAGCGTACCTGATTAGTCTTTTTAAAACTGAAAAGAGTCTTCGTTTCTTCGACGTAGATGTCAGAAGTGAATAAAACAAGATGTGAAGAGCCTTTGCTGGCGAAGAAGTCGATGAGAAGAAGTAAGACTGGGAGAGTAACTTAGGGTAGAATAACTTGAGGGTGAACTGCACGCTCTGAGCTCAAGACGAAAAGTGCCTTCAGGGTTGTCCCGCTCCTCTATATAATAGAACCCAGGAAAAGCCGTTACAATTTTCTTTTGATTTTAGGCCCCCCTGCTACCTGTTTAATTGTGTTCTTTACGGTTTGGCCCAGGCGACCATTACCTGATTGACCCTTTTAAAGTTTTAAGGGATTTTCTATATCCGCTTTCGATTTAAACGGATTCCAATTGGCTTTTCTCTGCGGCTAACGGTACTTGTAGGGGGAAAAAAACTTTTTTAGAACATTATTTTATTAATATTATTTTATTAATTAATACTGTTTAAATAATTTCAAGGTAGATTAGTCACAAAATGTTTATCAAAACTTAATATTCAATTCGTAAAACTAGTCACAAAACCTATTTACAACAATATATTAAAGCTAAATTATTGTATTTAAGATCTTTAGATTAAAAAAAAATTTAACAGCGTATAAATTGGCAAACTGTTGAAATCCTGGGGTCGATTTAAGAATAGAAAGTGATGACCGGAGTTTGATTTCCACGTACGAGCAAAAACGGCGGCATGTCTTTCGTGAGGGCTTCCAGCCACGCCATGTATATCGGTGCTGGTACTAAACCCTTTCTTGGCATAGGCAGAGACCTGAACAAAATTTAAAAATATGAAGAGAGTAAATAATTAAATCCTTACATTACGACGAGATTTGCTTCTTTGGAATGTCTTAAAAGCAATTCTCTCAGCCTCAATTGCCTATCAGTCTTTTCGCTTAGAGTTGTCAACTCTTCATCTGTGACTTTGAAACCTAAAAATAAAAAATAATATTTACCCATAAAATTGATTTTTTTCTTACCATTATTTCTTGTTTTAAAGCTTGAGAGAAGGTCGTTGAAGAAAATGACGGTTTTCTTATCGGGTTCTTCCATGATGTCGTTGATCATGGTGAGGCTTTCATAGGTTATCCTGAATTTTGCCAAAAGATTGGCCATGCTGTAAAAAGGCTGATACTTAGAATTCGGCTGAAATTCAATTTTTCAATCTTACTTGGCTTTTTCTTCTTTCAAATCGTGGTTTCGATTCGCCAAAGCGAAGATTCTAAGTTTGCAACTCGAAAAGACCGTCCGGGTGCTCAAAATGTACGGCAAGAGAATGGTCAAGCCTAAAAAGAATATTAAAGAAAAATAAAAAAATAAAAACTCACCTCCGTCGTCATAAAGCCACCAGACATCGACATATCCATCTTTGTACTTTTTATCAAATATCCTCATATTATCAAGGGCTGATTTTTCAAGCTTTTCCCCTCCCGGAAATCTGAGAAATCACACTAAAACAGTTAAGTTTATTATAAATAAAATAATTAAGCATTACTCGTGAAGTATCTGATTAGCGGTCGCTTTCTTTTTATTTTTCAGCATATTCAACGGGCTTTTATTCTTCGCGTTATCGCTTAGGACAGAGGGCCTAACTTCTGGTTTGCTTCCTAAAAAAATCAGTATAAACATTTGAAAGGCATTTTATTTTAATTTTACCAGGGATAGTCAACGATGATTGAGAGAGGACGTTTGATTCAGTTGCTTTGTTTAAATGTAAGTTCCCGTTGGTTAAGTCCATATATGAATTGCTTAGGTCATCCAATGCTGATATTTGGCTCAAAAATTGGTTCTCTTGATGGTTATTTTGGACGGAGTAGTCTAAACCTCCAGGCGTTCTTAATATAGCGACGGCCAGTCTATTGGCAAATGCTTCGCTAAAAATGAGAAAAATTCGGTCTTTAATTTCTAAAGCTTTCTCAGCTCACTAAACTTCACACCATTAATGCGTTTTCCATCAAAAAACACCCTGTTTCGACGGGTTTTTACATTTTCTACGCCCGTTTTGTTGAATTTCTCTGCATTTTTTGTCGTTTACAACATTTTATTTATTTATTTTTTTTTCTTTCCAAAAATGGCCTAGGAAATCACCCTATAATCCTTTAATTGCAGGATTAGGGCAGAAAAAAGCCAAAAACGAAGGAAATAAAAGAAACGTACCTACCTAGCCAAAGAAAAGAAGATTAAGATATTGGACACTTGGCCCCCTCCGCCTTAGTCTCCACAAAATAATGGGGAAAAAAATAGAATATCCTATGAAAATCGGTGATTTTCGCAATCTATCGAGAAACACCTTTTTTCGACAATATCCACAATCTTTATGTCGAAAAACACCAAGTTTAGAGTGTTTTGTCCATGAATTTTAACTGCATTATATGGAATTTCCATATCTTTTTTTATCAAAAGTCGCCCTTTTTTGCATTTTTACATTTTCGTACAGATCTATAATAAAAAGTTTTGACAGTAACTTACTGCAGTGTATTGAAGTACATTTCCAAGTCTTCATCTTTACAACTTTGCCAGTCAGCTTTGTATCCCATAAGTAAGACGTTAGGTCTCAATTTGCCAACACCGGCAATTTGCATCATCGCTTTAGCCGCATTTTCCATCTTCAGACCATCAGTGACGACAAAAAATCCTTTAATTTTTTTCATATTGAACCATTCATATCCCGATTGTATTTTCGCCATTCGAGCTTTATAATGAATTTGATCCTGAAAATAAAATAAATATATTTTTTTAGATTTTTTTTTAAATTTACGCCAGTGACTTCAGCGCAGACAAGAAGAGAATTTCCTTTTGTGATTAAATTTGCAAGATCGATCAATGCAGGGCGGTTTTGTGGTGGACCTGTAAGTGCTAGAACCTGGGGCTGATAGTTCTTCACGTGTTCGTTACTCGTGGCAAGCTTTTGTACCGTCAGCAAGGCCGTTTTGTACGTCTGAGCTTGTGTCGATGATCCCCAGTTGGCATCTGAAATTTTCGTTGCTTCATAACTCCAACGTATGATTTTTATTTACCTGGCTTTCTGTAAGCAACAATGACATATAAAACGAAGAAAACTGCAAAAGTGATCAAAGATGTTCTCCAGTCTATCAAAAACATTATCGTGACGCACATGAAGAAGCCGAATAGCGACACCCACATGTTGTAATACTGCAAATGAATAAAGTAACCGAGAAGTTCAAATTTTCAGCTTACTTTGAACGAAGGTCTCCATCCAAGAGGTTTAACGAGCGCAGCGTGAAATGTACAAAAATTTATCAAAGCGTATGAAGCCAAATAAAAGTTGGAAATCAGCGGAGCAATCACGTTAAGATTGGCTAAAAAAAATTCAATAATCACAAAAGCATTAATTTATATATTTTACCAATTATAACGAATGCTGCAGAAATGAAGAATGTCAGAACATAGCCACGATAAGGCTCCCCTGATTTTCCGTAGCCTTTCGAAAAGAAAATTAGCCCTGGGTAGATATGGTCGATTCCGAGAGCTTGAATAAGCCTTGGGACTGAAAGAAGATTTGTGAGCGCAGTCGATAAAGTTGCTGCAAAGCATCCGGCGTAGGTGATACCCCCGACGACTGACATTAGCTGCATTATCTGTAAACATCAAAATAAATTTTTTCTTCTTTTTTTTCTATTCTAATCTTACGTTATAATTATTATGAAGACCGTATTCACACGTGTGGTTTAACGCACAGGGAAATGCTAAATTCGAGTTGAGCTCAGTGACGTTTCCGCTAGCATCTCTCAATGCAGCTCCACCGGCGAAAACGACAAAAAGGCAATACGAAAACATGGAAATCAACAAAGAAAGAAGCGTCCCTTTTGGTATAGCTTCAGCTGGATCTTTAAGGTCACCAGAAATATTAGCTCCTGCTTGTATTCCGGTTACGGAAGGAAAAAATATTGAGAAGACAGAAAAAAAATTTTGGGCCGAATTTTCACTATACCGGTAATCCGATCCCCAGTTTTCTTTCAGAAGGCTGACTAAAAAATAAAAAGCAAAATGTTAATCGAAAGCCAATTTTGAGTTTTTAGTCACCAAAAAATTCACTTACAACTTAAGCCATGAAAACCTTGCGCTTGAGCTTCTTCCGTCCTCGGACCGATACTGGCCCCGATCAAAAAATTTCCTATCGCCGCAACAATTATGACGACCAAAAAGTTTTGTGCCTAAACTCTTCATTAGCAAAAGAAAAATTATGATTTCGTTTACCTTCGATTCCCATTCCATTCCTACAGCGCAGATGACAACCATAATTAATAAAGCGATTACGCCAATAAGTCTTGTATCGTTCGATGGGTCTTCGAAAATCTTTAAACCGTTTTCTCTCAAAAGGCTATTCAACGAATCACAAAAACCAATCGTATTCATAGAAGCTGCCACTGCGTTTGCGAACGCGAGTATAAGACCGACCGAAGCTCCAAACTCAGGGCCCAATGATCTCGAAATTATGTAGTATACTCCTCCTTGAAAAAAGTGTTATACTGAAAGAAAAAATGTTTTCGTTTACCTCCTTTGACTTCTCCGTTGGTACTTATGGCTGATAAAGAAAGCGTTGTGATCACGCAGACTGTGGCCGAAATCGCGATAATAATGAGAGATTCGAAAATCCCAGCTTGGGAGACCACCCAGGAAAGCCTGAGAAAGAGCATAACGCCCCAAATATTCAGAAGGCATGGTATCAGTACTCCTACAATCCATCCTAGTTTGATTCCGTGCCCTTCGCCAAGTTTTACTTCTTTTTTCTTCTTCACCGGCTCCTCATCCTGCAAAAGAACCTTGATGTGAAATTTGCTGATTTACTTATACAAGATTTTTATTGTTATTCGAATGAGCATAAATTATGTTAATTGGAAACCTTGTTTCGAACTTATCTATCCGCCGGGGGTCTCCTCGCCCTTGCACTCCTAAAAGGAATTTCTCATCGTCTACTCTTTAAAGGTACAGATCGCGACCTTAATCGTCATTATAATGAAGGCTGAATGATTTACGTGCTATGCATTTTTCATTGTGCATTGAAGTTCCAAAATAGAAAAATTGGGCTACACAGTAAAAAAAAGGAGTACAAAAAAATTAGCAAGTTGACATTGGCTAATTACCACGCATACGGTATTAACATAGTTGGGACTAAAGTCGGCTTTGAAAATCCGGTAAAGACCGGAGTCGTCCAGATTATTTGAGAAGAGATAAAAACGAGTGGTTTTTCTCTCATTGTTTGCTCTTATTGAATAATCCTTTGCGTTTGACTGTTATGTAAATTAATCTCGAAACGTCAGCTTACAAAAATTTTTACGCGGATCGATTCAGTAGTAGTTGTGGCCTTCCTCCGTTGAAAAAAATTTGATAAGAATAATTAAAGAATTATTACCAAAATAAAATCTATCAGGTAATTAATGTAACTTCAAAAAACCGAGAAACCGCCTGAAAAAGGTGTTTTGAAAAAAAAATCATTGAAAACACCCTCAAAAAGTATCTAAGTTAAAATATCATGGGAAACCAGTAAAAAGGGTGTTTCTTATAGCAAAAAATTGGAAGGTTGATTCGGGGTCTTTCTTTTAATTTTCAACACCAAATAGTCTTTGGGCAAAACGATCGAAAATCTGGATTTCAAAAGCTGTAAAATAAAGTTCCTTTTGGTTTAAAAATAATTTAAAATAATTAATTACTTAATATTCGTTATTGTGTTTGGTACGCCAGTAGGTATCAAATATCGCCTTTTCTAGCCTTGAAACGACAAAAACCACGACTGTTTATAGTTTATATCTACTCAAAGTGAAATAAAATTAACTTTTACGAAACTCGTACTGCCAAATGTGATAGAGGTATGTACTTAAAAAATAACATCTTTAAGGAAGTTAAAAATAAACGATTTAAAAATAACCAATTGTGGATATAAAATACATCAGAGGGAGAGAGAAACAATAAATATTTCACATTTTCATTGCTTTAATTTGATTAAAAATAACTCAGTTCCGGATTGATAAGAATAAATCAATAAAATTTCATTAATAACAGAAAAAAATCAATTAATGTCTTATTTTCTGTGGTTAGATAGTCGAAATTTGCTATTTTTAACTTCCACAAAGAGATTGTGACACCATGATCATAAAGTTGTCTATTGTGCCGGCCGTCCGTCCGTCGCATTTTTTTAGTGTGAAATGGTACTTTTTTGAGCCTAAAATACTACATAAGAAACTGTACCCGTCAATAGAGTTGAATAATTCCCAGTTCCCGCTTAAAAAATGACATTATAATAATTATATTTTACATAATAGTTCTATTACCACACAAATAAAAGAAAAATAAACATCTTTAAGTACCTAACTATCTCTTTATTATAGATTATAAGTCAATATCATCATAGAATTCATTGTAAGTAACAATAAAAGAAATAAAAATGAACCCTGCGGGAATTCATAAGTTGATTTTGACTCGAAGTTTTTTTAATTTTTTTATATGGAATCTTTTAAAGGTCGCATTCTTGTATAGTTTTCATAATTTAAAACGGCTTAACGCTCGCAGAATTTTAAAGACTTTTATTTTGAAGATTTTTTGTTGTTTAATAAACGTGGAGGGTATCACAATAACTTCTTTAAGGAAAAAGCACCTTCAAATAACTGGACAAATCAAAATCGGTTTATAGGTTGCAGAAAAAAATTTTTTTTTGCAAAACGTTACAAGCTTATGGCGTTATATTTCTTTTTTTACGACGGCACCGGTTCTATAAAATTTGGAGAGAAATCCATGTCACCATTAAAAAAAAAGTTACCTTTATTTTTCGAACAAAAATAACAACATAGAAATTTTAAAAAAGCTTGTATGCTGTTAGAAAACAATTTCACTGATAAAGCACGAAGTAGCAGAAACAAAAAAGAAAAAAAACCGGACGAATAGGTTTTTCCCGGGCTCTTCAATTTCTTAAGGCACTAATTTAATCGTAAAAGATAATCTCTTATCGATATTAGCATGGATGAAAGGATTAAGAAAAAAGTTAAATCGGATACTTTTAAAAAACTAAATCAAAAATTAAACTTTTATCATTTTAATTTTTTTTTAATCAGCATGGAAAGAAGACCATTTTGAAACATTTTTTGCGAATTTCACACACAAAAAAAAAGCCCCTGACATTTTCGAGGTATTTACAAAAGGATTGGCGAAAATTTGGAAATTTTGGCTGAAAAAAATGGCAGCGAACGTCATGTTCCCAAAGACAAACTTAAGATCTTTAATGACCGTTAGTCCAATTGACTCAAAGGGGTCTTAATGACCCATTTCGGAGGGTATCACAGTAACATTTTTTTTTAAGAATGTTAAAATCGTCGTTATATCTCGTAGGTTCGTGATCAGGACTCTGGAACATTCCCAGACATACTTTCTCGTCAATAATTAACTTCCCAACCAATTGGTTCTTTTGACCCTTCGAGGTCATAGAGACCCCAATGGGTCAATTCGACCGTCTAAGTTCTGAAGAGGAAGGATCAACGTATTTTTTTAATCATTATTATTGATTAATAGTCACTTAAAATCATTAAATGGGGGTGAAAGGTTTATACCGCATTTTATGAGCATTAATCTGAGCGCCCAAATTTTATGGCTTTTCATCGTATTTTTAGCCAAAATAAAGTAATTTCATGTTTACATGAAAAAAAATTAATTTAGTAAAATTAGATATTAGATAGATTTTGTAAAGTATGCCCGAAGATTAAAGCAATGCCGGTTGTTGTCGGATTTTGGAAATGATATACCAATTGTAGGATGAATTAACGTACAGTTTTGATGAATGCTGGTTCACCATGAAGTTCTCCTAAAGACGGTCTTTTGTTTAACCCTTTGATGTTGCTGTATGAATCAAGCCTCGGTAAAGATTCGAGGGTTAACGTACAAAAAGAATTCCTTTCCCTCGTCAAAGGCTTCGGTTTCGAATCGTTCGACGGACGATATTCACCGTCGAGGCTAAGCCCCGGATTCTCGTAGCCGCCTCCGGGGCTTTGACTCACTCGTTTATTCACGTCGAACCGACCGCTCATCTCAAAACGAACTGGCTTCACTCTTCCGTTTCTTTACCTTACGAGACCTTTCGTCGGCACCCCTTATCATCAACCGTGGAAGGGAGACCACACTCCCCCACCAATATTAACAATATTACTGTCAATATTTTCACAACTGACACATTGACAGTTTTTCTCATTATATTAGACAAAACAAAAATTTAATTAAAAGTTCTACTTTATGACATATAGACACTTAAAATAAAGAGCTCTTAACCCTTCCCCCTTTTAAAAAAAAATCCAAAACACTCTCAACAATCCCTTACACAGTAAGTAAGAATCAGGAACTTAATATGCTCAGGTACTTTATATACTCAAAGTACTTCACATACTCAGGTACTTTATCCTTTTTTTAAAAAAATCCAAAACACTCTCAACAATCCCTTACACAGTAAGTATGAATATATCCAATATTAGGCAGATTTCTTTTCTTCGAAATCTAAATTTTTTTTTTTTCTTTCAACAACTTTAAAATAGAACCAAAAATAACCTAAATCTCAAATTTTTACTTAACACCATGGATTTTTTTTTCATTAATTACAACATTTAGAATAGTATTCAATTATTTATTATTGCGAACAGGTACATCTCAGGCTTGTTATCTTTAGGTTCGGTTCACCTCGGCCTAGTATTATTTTATTATGTAGGTATACAAAATGACCTTTCCTTATACACCGCTTCTTGAATAAAATAATACCATTTCATCATTTTCTGCGTACATATGAAGAGCAGAATAATAATTTTTTCATCCATCTAGGACGTTTCAATAAAAGGTATTTTTTTTTTTTTTAAATCTCAAAAAGTACTTTTTTGGGGGGATTAAGTAGTAAGAAATAAATGAAAGTCATCGCCCAGCCAGGCCACACGAAACAAAAAACTAAATTTGGTGATGTGGGGTCTGGAAAATCCTCTCCAGGGGTGAGGAAATAATACAATAACTTCTTTTGGAGGGAGTTTAAAATAATAAATAGTCAATCAATTAAAAGTTATATTGAGAATAGGTAGACAGACATTTGGAGTACCTTCCTCTGAAGTTATTTTTTATTTTCAACTTCCGGTTTTTCGTTCACGGTTTTCACAGTTACTTATTGCATTTTTTCAAGCTCTCCTGTATCAAAATTTATGCCATTTAAGCCAAGAAGTACCTTAATTGAGCGAAAAAACGGAACAATTTTGACCTTCTCGATGGTAAGAAGCCGTTGACCTAGATACAACATTAATCTGGATATCGATAAACAATACCTAATTTCCTTCCTGAGTTAAATAATTAGCAAGGTAACCTTTTGACATTTTTAACACGACGGTTCGCGGTGTAAAGTAGAAGAGAAGAAAAAAAAAGAGCAACCTTGACAATTACATAACTTTCTATGTGTCGCGGTCGGCCCGTTTACCCCGAGGCAAGTCCTCGATAAGCTCGAAAGGCAAGTTCAAGTCAACTGAATTCATTATCCGCGAGATCGTCTCACTCGAGGGATCAACGTTTTCCCTCACATACACCTTTCAACCTTAAAAATTTTCATTGAAATAAAAATTTTCTCTTTAACCACAGTCACTAACCATGAACACCTTTTTTTTGGAAATCTCAAGCGGCCTAATTTATAAAAGCATTAATTTCTGACCGTGATAAAAGTTATAAAAATAGTCATAAAGATGAATTTGGGAGAACTTGTAATTATAGGGATCCATAAACACGAGGACGTCGATGATCTCGTTCTTTTCCATAGATAACACGTCGAGTTCTCTATTTTCAAGGCTTTTTTTTTTTCCAAAAAAATTACAATCGCTATAATTAACTTATAATCTGAAAAGTCAATTCTTTGATTGACACGTTTTATTAACTATTTTAAGTGCTTGTTTTTGTTCTATCGTTGCGTACGTTTGTGAAATTTCAACGAGATGTATCGCAAGTCCAAGGTTTCCGTAAATTCAAGTACTGACCCCAAACTTCTGTTTGATTTTTCTACCCAATAAGATCGAAGGAGAGAAAAAAAATAATAACAATAAAAAAAATTGTGGTATCATTTTCAGAACTTATTTGATACAATTGTTGGGGCTTATCTTTCAAGTCTGGCCTGAATTTAGAGACCCCTAATTCACGAACGCCGGTTTTTAAAATTGAAAATCTTAGGTATCTTAAGGTTCGCCGATGTTAATGTTTCCCCTCGAAATTAATAATTTGTTGATAAATACAAGGGGGTCTTCTAAATGAGTATTTCCTTTTCAAAAACACATATTATTGAGAAATAGTTTTGACCCACTTTTGAAAATTATACCTGATAAAAAAAATTTTTCCTTGTTTTGATTATTTTAAGATCCTATTAATCTTTAACCTTCAAAAATTTAATGTTCGTAAAAAAAATGATGCGTGCCCCTGAAAAATTTTAAAACTGGGCTTCGTATATGCAACTCGAACTTACCTCGATTTGAACCGCTTTCAGCCAGATATTTAAATAGTCGAAAAATCACTTTCAACTTTTCGCGACCGTAAAAAAAAAGGCCGAATCTAAATTACGATAATAACGTCGAGACCAAGGTGGGAAGAAAAAAATTAGGAAAAATCGAGGTTCACACAAAAGAATTTAAAATATATTTAAACGCTTCCGACGCTTTTCTTCAAAAGTTGTGTCAAAATAACATTTACCATTGTTTTCTTACTGGTTCAAACCAGAAGGTAAACTTATTCATGAAATAATTGGAACCTTTAAAAAAGCTCAAGTGCCAACACGGAAACATTAGTAATGAGAGAAAAAAAAACATGGGGTCAAACAAAATGTATTCTTTAGAGAATGGCTTCATTGCTACTTGAATCACTTTCATTGATAGGTTGAAAACTTTTTTTTAGCTTTTTCACTAGTTGGTACTTCTGACGTACTATTGAACCAGGAAAAAAAACTCCTCATTATGCCAAAACGTGAACTGATTTATGATTTTATATTGGTCATATTCAGTTTGAACTGGAAAAAATTAGTATTTCCTTTCAAGGTATTTCAAGTGTCACAACGTCTTGATTTTTTCCAAGTAAATCCCCTTGAGTCGATACCGTTAAAATTCATTATTCCAAAGTTATTTTTATTGTTTTTTTATTTTTATAGAAAAATGATAATTTTTTTCATATTTTAGTCTATTATGTCGTCATCTTTCAATAACTCCTTGAAGCTGAAAGCGGCGAAGATGATTCCTGTTCCGGAAAAAAATTTACTTTGAAATTCCATCCTAAAATAAAAAAATTAATAATTTCTTTTTGAGTCCGAAAAATAAAAAGCTGGAGGGAAAAAACGTTTACTCCATCTTGATCAGCAGCAACCGTCAAGGTTTTAAGAAATGGAAAAAAACGTTTTTTCCTTGGGCCCTCTTATTTTAGTACCAATGAAGCCGTAAAGCGTGTAAAAATGCGGAAAGACCCTCCATCAACACGAGAATACCGACAGTAAGAGCAGACCAGATAAAAAGATGAAGTAAACTATGATCCAATTTAGTCCAGTCAAGTCTTTCGCAGTTGTATACGAAATCGTTAACACCATGCTCCATAAAACCTCAGATAGCTCTGAAAAAAAATTACATTATGGACAAATAATTTGAAAATTACGAGCATGTGCTAAAGATAAAGCCCACAATCTAAGGTATGATGCTGTGTAGCTGATACAACCCAAAACGAATTCGATTGTGTGAATGCACGAATTGACAATAATATCCATGACGCCTTCTTCATAATCCTGGCCGCTTTCGTCCTTTAAAAAAATTGTGGCTTTACTTTAGAATATGGTGAATTTGAAAGCAGTAACTGGGTAAAATCCAAAGAAAAGTCGGCTTACTTTCTTTTCAATCGCGGTTTCTGATTTACTTTGGACTTTACTCAGCGCTCTTTTTTCCGCCATTTTCTTTTTACGTCTCATCAGTAGAACTGTTGGTTTTACAATCAACATCCATGGGACACATAAAAGAGCTATTACTATAAGAACAGGTTGAACGATTGACTAAAAAAAATATTAGCACGAAGCAAAATATTAGATTTTAAGTCACCTGCCCAGGATAAAATTCTTCTGCGCAGTTAGGCTTTTTTTCGTAACTTTTGAAAAGCATCATGTTGATAAATGTGATCAAAACGGAAGGAGCGCAAGCACTACTGTGGTCATCGCCTAAAAATATTTAGTTTTACAATAAAATCCACGGCCTTTGCAATCTACGGTTAGTATTGCAGCAATCATTAGAAAAACCGAATCAACTAAGAAACCTATTTTCATAATTTAATCCTCTCTTACCATTTCCTGGTCCGTAAAAAATCCATTTGTAAAAAACCAAAAATATCAAATATCCAAAAAGACTTGTGAAAAATATTAATCTTGGAATAAACTCAGCGAATATATTTAACGTCTGTTTAAAATATCTGAGGGGAAAAATTAAATTAAATTAAAAAAAACTTGCAGATCGTTAAAAAGGCTTAAGAAAAGTCCCAATTCCATTTGCAAAACACCAAATATTATGGCTGTTTTCATTTTAAAGCTGTTTTGAAAATCTATTTTATTTTTGGACAGCTAGAAATGAAAGGTTTTATCCATTTTTCAAAAAATGACGTTTTCTTACCACCCAAATAGGATCGAGGCCGAAAGGATATGGCGTTTCAAGAAAATCTTTAGTCGGGTCCAATTCTAACATCGGGTTAGCATTTACTGTACTCTTATCATAATTTATACGCCATCTTGATCCGAAACTGATAGCGTTTCCGAAAAGATCCGTGTACAGCGCACCGGCGTAATAGAAAACGCTCCCATTAGTAGGACGATGTATCTTCCTCCAAAAAGCATCGTCCAAATCTGATGAAAAGGAAAATTTGACTTGAAAAGTTAAGTTGGCATACTTCATTTTTTATTTTCATCTCTTTTAAACGTTTTTCGTAAATGACAACTGCCAAAGCCGCAAAAAACATGATCGAACCGTGTCCGATATCGCCAAACATCACACCGAATAAAAACGGAAAAGTTATTATAACGAACGGAGCTGAAAATTCGTTGCTCAAATGGATTTGTATTCCAATTTTATATTACTTGGGTTGATTTCTTGATAACTAGGAACACCGTAAGCATCATTATATTCTGAAATGCTTGAGTGAATTTATTTTGTTCAAAGTATGTCGGAATTGTGCCTTCAGGCTCTAAAACTCTAATACTAGGTTCTGAGTTTCCTTTCCATGACTAAATTGAAAAGTATTTTAAAAAAATTAAATGAAATCTTACACTTGTATTAACTGTTTCAGCTAGCTTAGGTACGTTTTTCTTCGCCACCCATCCCTCGCTTTGGTGACGTTTCGAAAAGAATCGTCCATACCGTTTAGGACGTTGTAAATCGCTTTGGTCTTCTTCAACTGTTTCCTCCAGCAGTCGTGCTGCTTCGCTGCTTGCTGGAGCTCATGGTTCAGCATATCCGAGGCCAAAGCAAGCGCCTCTTTTAGATCCTCGATATCCTTCTCCAACTCTCCAATAATCCTTTCGCATTTCGTTTTCCGATTTGGCAGACGAAACGTTGTCTCGCGGAAAGACTTCCCTAATTTCTCTATTTTCGATAATATATTTGTGCCATGACAGAAAACGATATATTCTGTTTTCGACTCCTTTCAGATCAAAAATCGAATTAAATTTTTTAAGTATATGACTCACGCCTTGATCTTTTTCTGTGATATGTGGAGACGTGTAGACATGAATATTCATGCCGTAAGATCTAACCAAAATTGTTTCAAAAGTGTAAGCTCTATTTGTAGGCATGATACCTCCTATCGCTCTACAAAATAGCATAACAAGTGCTTCTTTCATATGAAACTTTTATTACTTACTCAATTACAACGCCATCTCCTATTTGCTTACTCATATCTTGAAAATGAACGCTTTGAGCACTCCCCTGTCAAAAAATTATTTTAATTAAAACGGCTTTTTATACTCTTACCTCTGACATAAATTTTAAAGCCAATTCATAAACACTTTTAATATCTTGCTTTTCTTCCAATCTTGCTTTCAACATCTCCACAGATTTGTTGACTCTGTCTACTTTTTTGGCGACGCTCTGAAGTCAATAATCATAAAAAAATTTTGCCTGAAGCTAATGGGAAGTGGCAAGGGCAAGGGCATCATAAAGGGCATAAAGGGCACCAAAAAGGCACTAACTTCATGACTCATGAGTCATGAGTCTTAATACTTGTTTTTAAAATTTTAATCACGATAGTTTATTTTTAAAAATCTGGGATCCCCGAGAATCGAACCTATGATCTACAAGGCAGCCACACTTTAACGATTACTTACAAGAAGATTTTCTTGCTTTTTGCTCACAAACATATTCCCTTCCTAAAACTAAATAATTGATCCTTTTTCAAACTAAAATATTAACTTTAAGCTCTTTGGTAGTAAATGGGACCACGTTTGTATCACATTCAGGTATTTTGATTTTGTTATTTTTTAAATGCTTTGACAAATTGGCCAAAAGCCCTTCCAAATAGAAGATAGTCTTGATTTGTGAAGCGTATTTTCTATTGTGCGCCAGTTCATCGCCGTTCATCTACAAAAAGATAGCTGCTATGATATTTTGCCAATGGGATGATGACTGCTGTAGCACCTAGGGCAATGGAAAATCACTTACGTCTATAAACTGGACTAATCCAGCTTCACCCAAGTCATTAACGGTGTCGAAAGCGGTTGCAGAATCAAGTACGATTTCGACTTGTTCCATAGGCTCGCTTCGCCAAAAATTCATTCCGCAACAATTCATTTTGTTTTGATAAAAAAAAACTTGCTAAATAAATTTTTTTTTAACAGATGAGTACATATAGAGTAAAAACTGCAAAATCTCGTCCATTTTTCTTTTTCTCCCGGCTCCCCTTTCTGAGATCCCATTGACCCTTGAGACCTTCCATCCTTTTTAATGGAACAGAATTATCATCCCAAATTTGGTAAAGTCCGATAAACTGTGGTATGGAATGCCGGGTTCGCACACAACCGGTTTTGAGAGACCGCAACATTTTTCAGCGTGCTTCACAAACATGGAATCTCATCCCTTAGCAATTTTTTATCTTCCTAACTTGACCTTTCTTTAAGATTAAAAAGAAAAAATTATTTAAAATAAAATCATTCATTAATGCCAAATAATGGCCTTCCAATTCTTCAATGGGTCAGTACACCTTGAAGGATCCTTTGATTTTTAATAACTAATTATGTATGAACTTTCGAATCGGAAGTCCAAATTACACAGGGAACAATGAAGTTTTTTGCTCAATTTTGTTGTCTATTTAACTTCATTAAAAAGACGACTTCCGCGAAAATTATAAGCATCATGAAATGGACGCCTTCTGCCGCTTCTTGTACAGACAATAAGTGGCCGTCGGTGGCTTCTAAAAGAGCAGAAAAAAAGATCAAAATCCAAGAAGACCGTACAACTCATCAAAGTACGGCTCCCTCAACTTTTACGATCTCGGATATCCTTTTATGACGCTTACATTTTTCTTTTTAAAATATTTATCTTTGAAAACGCTTAATTTTGAAGAAATTCATTTTTTTATGGCATGATAATTTTATTGATTTTAAAAGGATCGGCTCCGCTTTTCAAAATATTTGAAATTTTTTTTTATTGTTGTTTACATCAAAATGAGGATTTGGGAAAATTTAGTGAGATATCTTTTAACTTAATCGTTTTAAATAAGATAAAGAGTTGTTAAAAAATTCGATAATTCAAGGTAAATTAGTACAGATATTCTAAACCCAAAAAAGACCCCCAATGCATAAAACCATTTCCTTTTGACATTTTTCTTTTCTTACATCATCTTTATTTTTCCATTCATATATTCGTACCGGCCGGGCAACTTTCTTGTTCGACCACCCCTCAATTCCCGTTCTTAAGAAGGTTGATGGATCTTTATAAATCGTAACTGACCAAGGACTCTCATAATGTGTGAGAATTAATCAAGATTTCGATTAATCACCCATAACTCAAAAATTAATCCATGAGCAAAAATTATGTATTCAGGTTATCTCATTTTAAAATCGAGTTTTTCAATAAAATATTGACTTTGCAAGGATTTTAAGATTTACGAAAACGCTATTCGCGTTTTAGCTTATGGAAATGTCCTTAGAAAAATGTACTACTTGTATTAATTAGATAATGGTTCACATTATTTAAACAGTCTTTTTCAGGGACTTAAAGAAGGACGTTTTTCTACAAGCCTCTCAGTGAAGGCTTGTTTTAAATGTAGCACCGTTTCTTGAAGTCATCGATCTTGAGTCCGTCAAAATTGATAACAAAGGGTAGTTTGAGAAACTGATAACAGTATTTTGGTACTTCAAAAATAAAAATTTTATTATGTACACAATAGTTTTTAATTAATTTATAAATGAGTCTTTTTATGCTTCAATACTTCAACAGGAGTTAAATAAAGTGTTTTTCGGCACTGATCGCATTCGTATTTCATGGCATTAGGATTTTTCACATCATCATCCACCTCGTATTTTTTCTCTCCTAAAAATAAAGAATTTTAGAACATCAGAAAGACAAAAAAGTCTCACCTTCCGAAGATTCAGGAGCACAGAGTTTTAAATGCCTTATCCTTTCTAAAGCATTGTAGGGCAGTTCGATATCACAGTGTTCACAATTTAAATTAAAGGCGGCGAATCATCATCAAGACTAAAATAAATGAAGAATTTTCTTTTTCTTGTATTTAACTCACCTGTTGAACGTAAAATAAGAGGTGATTTCAGTCCCGCCAACTTTTCGTTGGGCTTCATTTGGTAATCGCTAAGTGGATTTTCGCCGTTGTAAACATTAAGACCAGGGCCGACAAACATAACTTTTAAATCTGCCGCCAAAACTCTTTTTAGTGAATATTCAGTTTTAAACGTCATAAAAGAAATCAGGCCTTTGGTCAGTTCTTTTTGAATATTTCTTGCAGTCGAGTTATCTTTAAAAAAAATAAATTAAAATAACAATTATTAAAATTTACTTTGTTTATATTGTAGGTTAATATTTGTTCCCATTGTGATCTCAGTTTGATGACACGTTTGATGAAACTTTCAGCAGTGGTCGGATTGCGAAATCGAAATTGAATCCATGAATCGCATAAAAGTCTACAAAAATTGAAAATGAAGCATTAGTTTGTAGTTAATTTTGAAGTTACCTTGTAAAGTCAGAATTACTATGAATCTCATTGGCGAATAAAATAATAGAATGTGCGGCAGGCATTCTCATAGTGTGGACTAAGTAAGGACGATTAGTTTCTAAAAGGGTCCTAAAAAAATTGTTTAAGTTTTATGAGGTTTGATGTTTTTTACATGTAAAAGAGGACTTGGTGGTATGAACTGAACGGAGCTTTTGCATCAAACTTAGGATCTGTTTCCATTTGTGATGAATCCAGTTGTAGAACTTCAGGATGGTTTCCAAAATAGCTCAATGGATGAAGAAAAACATAAGGTTTATCTTTAGTATGAAAAAGATACTCGCTTACACCCTGAAATATGTTTTAAGTCAAACATAAAAGACAAAAACAACATACTTTGTGATAATTAACTCATCAGGAATAGCAACTTGAGGATAAAGTCCACTGCAAAGAATTAACTTTAAAATAGTAAGATCGGTGTATTTACAGGCTGAAGATGCGATAATAAGCCCTTGAATTTTCGATTGGTTGTTTTTAAGTCTAAATTCGATATCGCGAACGTCCGTTTTTTTCGCATTTCCATCTTCATCTTTGCCGTCAGGTCTTAAAAACTTACGACGTTTCTCTTCTTCGCTATTGGCCGCCCTTTTCATCTCTCGGAGTATTTTGAGGTCACCAATTCTCAAAATTCGATCTGCACTCGAAGCAAACTCTTCATGTTTAGAAGTCAATGTTGAACCAAATTCCTAAAAATTGATATAGAAAAAAAAACAATGATATTGAAAACTGACATTTAGATGATCTTGAAATTGGGCTCGGATTTTACACATTTCGTAAAAGCGCTGCTCTTCTAGTCCTAGCGATGAGCACCACTGGCGGGTGTTTGAGTGTTTTTTATGAGCGTTTTTTTCTTCAAGCCAAGCACGAAGACAATTAAGAAGTGTTATTGGATCTCCATGATCAGATTCATAATTCCGACGTGCTCTCTAAAAAATATTATTTCACAATTTGAGTTTCTCTCCATAACTTACTTCACATGATTCATCCCTGTAGGCATTATTCGTAAATGGAGTTTGAACAGAAAGTGTGGCAGCCAGAGAAAGAGCAAGTTCAAGCTGTTCAAACATTGCTCCGCTAATTAACATCTTCCCAATTGGAATATCAACAGGAAGTTTTGACAAAGTTTCACCAATTGGAGTTAATTTTTCATCATTCGTTAAAGCACCCTATAAAATATAATTATAATATGATATTTTAAAAAACTTACATGTTGTTTTAAAGCTGTAATAGTGTTTTCAAGACTTTCTTCATCGGGAGGTTCACGAATGGGAATTTCCGAGCGTCCGGTAAACCTAAAGTGATCATTTGAAGTACAAGAATCAAGTGGGACTCTTTTGATTTCAGGAGTTGTATAATCATCGAAAGCATCGTAGTCTTTCTTTGTGTAAAGTCTAAAGCAGACGCCAGGGCCTGTTCTTCCCGCTCGACCTTTTCTTTGTTCAGCACTCGCTTTACTCACGACAACTTCTTTTAGACGACTTATCTTACATGTCGGGTCATAGCTCATTTCCTTCATCAACCCACTGTCGATAACAAAACGTATTCCATCAATTGTCACCGAGGTTTCAGCAATATTAGTTGAAATGACACATTTTCTAAATCCAGTCGGGGCATAATTAAAAACCTTATTTTGATCTGCCAGCGACAAAGAGCTATGAAGAGGAAGAGGAATCCACATTTTTGAACCTTCATTGTATTCTTTTATACTAGAAATCAAACTTTCAATTTCTCCAATACCACTCACAAATACAAGAACATCTCCTCTTTCAGTTTCTAAAAAAAAAAAAATAATAATAATAATAAAATAAATTGTATGACAAACTTGGATATTTATTTTCAATGGACCGCAAAATTTTAATGTAAGGTTCAGGATTTATTTTTGATTTTGAACGATCTTTTTCAGCGGTTTTTCAGCAAGTGGACTTCGATAGGGAAAAGCCTTCCTGGAACCTAATATTTTTCAATATTTTAATCATATAACAGGATTCTTATCAACCTGAATAATGTTAGCAACATCTTTAAAGTAGTCAGCGAATAATGAAATGTTTATCGTGGCAGACATAAGGACGATTTTGAGGTCTTTTCGTTGATAACTGAGACATTTGAGGACCCCTAAAAGGAAATCCATATGAAGGTTCCTTTCATGGACTTCGTCTAATATTATTACATCATAATCAGAAAGCATTCCATCAAGAGCGACCTAAAATACAACTTTCATAAATCCACTGTTTTCAATAAAAATTTCTGGAGGATAGAATGAATCTTAGTACTTCCGAAATATCAAGAATCTATATGACGTCGTTGAAGATGCAACATGTACTATCTGCCTTTTGGCTACTTTTCAAGGGAGATCATTTTTGGCGGTTGAACTGCTTTCTGAAGAGTTTTTTTACAAAACTAAGATACTTGCCGCGGTAGATTCAATAAAAATCTCATTTTGCCCATTAGCACATGTTGCATCTTCAACGACGATAACACAATGCATTACTTGACGTAGTAGCAACCCTTCAGTAATAAAAATGATTTTGGTATCCTGATTTCTTTTACGCTCGAATCGAATTTGGTAGCCGATTTTGTCACCAAATTTATTTTGAGTCTCATAAGCAACTCGTTTTGCCAACGCCATACATGCTATCCTCCTCGGTTGAGTACAAGCTATAAAATAAAAATAAAAAATAATTTAACATAAATAATTACCAATTCTGCTGTACTCTGCATCCATAAGATACTGAGGTACTTGTGTTGATTTACCACATCCAGTATCACCAGCGATTATGGTGATTTGATTTTTTGCCACAGATTCAACAATTTCATTTCTAAAAAAAATAAACTACATTTTAGCATAAAATAACTTACCTAAATGCTGCCACAGGTAAGTTTGCCTGAGATTCCTTTAATGCGTTTAGTTTTTTTTCTTTTTCTTTTTTTCTAAATAATAAATAGCTGAGAATAGATACTCGAAAACGTTCAAGATCTTCTTTGGGAAGACGAGCTTTTTTGTTTTCATAATCAAGCTTTTTAACTTCTTCTTCTGTTAATTCCAATGCAGATTTAACTTTTTCAAAGAATTTCTTGTCAGCTAAAATTAAAATTAATGACTGCAGAAAAAAAAGTGTAACGTACAATTTTTATCTTTGCCTTCTAATTTCGCTTTTTCTTTGACTCCATCGAGCACTTTAAGATAAGTCGTGAAGTCATCAAAGTCGTCGATGAAATGTCGAAGAGAGAAGATTCCTTTGAGTTCGTAGGAATTCTTTTTAAAATATGAAAGCTGACTCGACATTTTGGACTTCTACTTGAAAATTTAAAAGTGAAAAATTCGAAGAAAAACGTCAGATACTCCACTCAAAACAATTTTTTTAACCACTGTTTATGTTTTGTTGATACTACATAACCTTCTTGGTTTTGATAAAAGTGATAACAGCTATCAACGAAACGTGAATGATAAAAAGAGAGCCTGTAGAATCCATTTTTCAAGAATAAACTTGCCTACCCAAAAAATTTTTATGAGACATTAGACCTGCATGACAAGGACTTCTTCCTCCGTCGAAGACTTCAGGAACAACAGCTCTTTCGGTTTTTGGCCCAAAAATTCCTTTTGAATTAGATAGTAGCTTTTTTAGTAAAGGCACCATTTTCATCGGACTTACAAGCGTTTCCTTAGTCTTTGCTCAAGAAACCTACTTTTAAACCTTAAGGACGTTAATTTCTATTTTTGCCAAAAAAACATCAAATTTTACTCGTTTTTTAATTGTATTCTTCAGTCTTTCGGACGAAAAACTCCTAATTTCCCAAATTTTGGGCGTTTTCTTTGACCTTTCGCTTCACCCTGAAAATCCACTTAGCTCATTCCCCTATTTTCAAAATTTCTGGCCTTTTTGATCTTCAGGAACAACTCCTAAAAGGCGTTAATTGGGGGGGATTCAAAATAAAATTTAATCTGGGTTATATGTCGCTTATCTGTGGACTTTGTTATCATAAGAGGTCAAATCTGAACAAAATCTCAGTTTTCGTAAAGCGATGAATACTCAAGCTGCAAAATCTGCTATAAGAGCTGAACTAAATTCAGTTTTAAAAACTTTAAAAAACGAGAACATCAAGGAACAATCAGAACATGTTTTTAACTCAGTAAGCTTGATAGAACTTTTTTTTTAAATTTTTATAATTTTTTTAAGTTGATTTTATTGGAAAAATATAAAAAGAGCCAACGAATTGGTGTTTATTTAAGTATGCCGCTGGAACTTCAAACGACCTGATAGTAAAGCATGCCCTGGAAAGTGGGAAAGATTGTTTTATACCAAGGTTTGGATTTTAAATTATTTTGTTTTTATTCAAAATATTTTAGATACAACAAAAGAGAAATGGTAATGGTTAAATTAAATTCGTTACAAGATTTTGAAACATTGCCCAAAACAAAATGGAACATAAGGCAGCCGTTGGAGTCAGAAAAAAGAGAGGATGCAGTTGAAAAGGTAAAAAATTTAAAAAATAATTAAAATTTTATGATCTTTTCTTATTTTAGGGGGACTGGATTTGATACTTGTTCCAGGCCTAGGATTTTCTGAACGTGGTGAAAGACTGGGAAGAGGTAAAGGATACTACGATCGATATTTACACAATATGGACTCAATACGAAAGAAAAAGGGCTTAGTTTATACACGATTGGTTTAGCGTTTAAAGAACAGATTAAACCTCAAATACCAACTGATTCTAACGATTACATCCTAAACGAAATATTGTTTAAAAAGAATTAAAAGTTTTTATACCTCATTTACCTTTTTTACAATTTATTTATTTTCACGAATTTTATTCCTCCTTCTACAGCAGCCAGAAAAAGTTATGATATCAACTTCTCCGCCCTATGATGTAAACTGAAGAGAAAGATGAAGCGCCCATGCTCCCGTTTTCTAAGCTCCCCTTGGCGGCGTCTGAAATGCTTTTTATCAGAGATAACACAGTTTTTAAAAATGTTTAGAATACCGAGGAAGGAAGCCCTACGACAAGCCTCTTTTCAGAAATTTTAAGGATTTCAGAGTAATCAATAACATATCTAACTAGTCAGAAATCACTGATTAATATATTACATACCTGTAAACAAGGATTTCGGGATGCCGCCAAGGGGAGCTTTGAAAACGGGAGCAAGGGCGCTTCATCTCTCCTCTTTCTCTTCAGTGTACATCGGAGGGTGGCGAAGTTGATATCATACCGTTACCGGCTGCTGGAGAAGGATTTTTTACATGATATATTCAAAAAATTAATTATGATGTTCAAGAGAAATTAAAGCTAATAAAATAATCCCAAATGTAGGTTGCTTCTTCACTCTTGGTGCCATCAACTAAAATGGTGGGAAAATGTGTCATTGGCCCACACTCCTGAAGAACTTAGCAATGTAAAACCATATGAAAAAATTTATTTATTTTTTGGCATAAAATTTGATTTTTTTTTCTTGTAGTTATTTGAAAAATCGGTTCGGTTATTTTAGAGGGATATAAAAGATGACCCAAATCGGCGAAAACAACTTCTACAGTAATTTTTGTCTTGAAAATAACTATTCAGTTGAACCAAGCGTGAAAAAAGCATTGAAAAACGCCAGGTACTAAAAGAGAAAAGTGTTGTGAATTTTTGTTTTGAAGTGTTGTAGGCGAGTTTGATATTTCGGGTCGCCCTTTGGCGAAGGAATCATGCGAGGCGATCGCCCAAATTCTTTCCAACTCTCGAAATTTGATCTCCCTCAATTTCACAGACTGCATGCTCAACACAGAATCGTTAATTTTGATTTGGAATCATTAGAAAGAAACAAAAGCGTTCAAGAGTTGAATTTATATGGAAACAACATCACTTCGATCGGAACTGCCAAACTTGGAAAACTCCTCAGTTTAAATTCAAGTATCAAAAAGTAATAAATAATTTTTTAAAATATTTTAAAAAGAAAAACAATTTAAGATTATTATTAAAATGGAACAACATAGGAGGTTCTGTCGACTCATTTATGACATTTTGCGACGGCATCAAAGAAAACAGAACTCTTGAAATATTAGATTTGAGAAATAATCAAATAAGTCAAGACTCCGCTAAAGACATCGCAGACTTAATCATTTCAAATACTTCACTAAAACATTTAGGTTCATTTACTAGATAAAATATAATTATTTAATTAATCAATTAGATTTAAGGTGGAATTCTATCCAAAATGAAGGAGCTGAAGAAATTTTAAAAAGCTTGAAGGAAAACAAAACTTTAGAAATACTTTCATTAAAAGGAAACTTTATTAGAAAAGATATTTTGGAATCAATAGGCAAGTTTTTTCAACATTTTAAACTCTTTTAACTGAAGAAAAATTTATTTTAGAAGAAAAGATTAATAATAATGTGTTGATGTCTAAACTGAACCCGGAGCAAATGTCCACTTCGAACGTTTTTATAGATCGAATAAAAAGTCTTGAAGAAAAAAATGCAAAACAGCTATCCAAAATCACTGAAGCCGCCAGCAAGCATATGAAGTACATTTTAATTATAATATATATAATTTTATTGAGTACAGAGAAGCTGAAAAACGTTTGTCGGAGACAATGGAAGAAAACCGAAATTTACAATTGAAAATGAACGAGTTAGAAGAAGAAGTTTTTACGCTTAAAACAAAACTAAAAAACGAAATTCAAAAAGAAGAATCTTTCGACGAAGTCCTTAAAGAAAAAGAGCTCTCGCATCAGCTTCAAATTGCAGCTTATCAATCAAAAATCGACAATTTACAAAAAGTAATATCCAAAAAGTTCTATCGTTTAAAATAAAATTTATATAGTCAATGCAGTTTGATGAAATAAACATCAATAATTCAGATAAACAATTAATTGTTGAACTTGAGGAAGAATTAATTTTTGAAAAACAAAATAGTTTTGCTCTTCAGACAGAACTGGATAGTACAAGAAACCAAAGTGAATCCAGAATTAAACAACTTGAAGGTACATCAATTTTTTAAAAAAATTTGAAAAAACTTTTTAGATAAATTGAAAATGAGAAAAGAATTTGGATGGAAAAATACAAAATTTAGAAGATGCATATAGTATTAAAATAGAAAAACAAAAGGCCTTATCGCAAGAAAAGCTACAAAATTTGGAAAATACGATATATGAGTTGACAGAAAAACAAGTAAATTAAAGCCGATTTTGTGGTATTCATTGATTTTTAGACAAGTAAAGTTTTGATGATAAATGATCGTGTTGAAAAAATGAAGCATGAAAGACGGCAGATTGAAGAAAATCTGAATGCGGCTCAAGCTACAGTTTTACAGCTTCAAAGAGAAAATGCGGATTTGTTTTCTCAAGTCACTGAGCCAACACGGAAACTCACCAGCCTTCTCGAAGTATGCAATATTTCTAAATTTACTAACCAAAAAATTAGGAGTTGTCTAATGAAAAAATGCTCAACCAACAACTTAAACATGAGAAGTTAGAAGAAAAGAAAAGATGTGAAATTCTTGAAAACAATTTAGAAATCGAAAGAAGAGACAAATTAGCGATTAAAAACCAGATTAAAAATCAAGAAGAACATTTTGAGCAGATTATTCATGATTTAAAACATCGTTGTAGGCATCTTGAAGTCAAAATTGAAGAAAAAGAGAGAAAAATTGGAACTATTAGGTACATTTATGATCTTAACCTATCAGAAAAGACTTCCAGAAATGCTGGGGATTTTTCTCTGATGGTTGAAACTCATAGACAAAATTTGAGTATCAAATTTGTACTGCTGTAAGGAGTTCTGGGGGTTTTCTGCTCATTTTTGTCTATGAATTCCACCAATGGGAAAATTTTTTTGACCAGAAACATTGTAAGAAAGGTGGCTTCTAGGACTCCAGTGTCCAGATACCCGTTAAAATACCACCGAAGACTCTGATTATCCGCATAAATTCTTTTAGTCAATAAAAACTTAATCGATTTTTTTAGGGTATTTTATTTGGTGGCGATGACTTCATTGATTTCGCTTTGTTCTTTGTCATATTTCATGAATAAATTTTTATAGTTAATTTGTGTGCAAAATTAAGGACATTGAAGATAAATAAATTTATTGAAAATTGTTACATTTTTGTAACTTTTTTTAAGCCTAGAATATTGAAACACTGTTCCATAATTAAAGCTGTTATTTCAGTCAAAGAAGTCGATCTTTATGGACGACTTTGATGTTTCCTAAAATAAAATTTTAAAATTAACCCTTTTTGTCCAATAGTTTATTTTACCAGAAGAATCTTTCTCAATGCAGTAACATTTGTCATAAAATTCTGTGAAAGCAGTGGCGATGTCGTATACATAGTCGCAGAGATGATGCAAACATAAATCTTGAGATATCTTTTTCAAAATATCATTAAATCTCAATAAAACCTGAAAAAACATTAAAAAAAGTCTTTTAAAAAATAATCTTTACTTTAACAAGGTTCCATTCTTTGGGATGATCGACAGCAATTTTACCGCCGGTTTCCACAAATTTTTTCAGCTCATCTCTGGATACGTTGGCATTGCATGCAATGGAGCTTATCCTGGTGTAAGCATAAAGCATATAAACTGCTGTATTTCCTTTATCTTCAAGCATCTAAAATGAAATTTGTATTTTTTGTTTTTTTGATTTAAAAAATACTTTGTCAAAAGAAAAAACGTAGTCGTTGGTCCTAGAACAGCTTAAATCAGCATATTTTATACATCCGTATGCGACGGCTTCTTGCGCAGCTTTGAGTTCTTCTTCGGATAAAACCGTGTGGCGGTTTTTCTCTTTTAGTTTTTCTTCCGAACGTTTCAAACCTTCGTCGAGAAGATCGATGAGTTTGACCGTTTCGCCCGAACGGGTTTTGAACTTTTTTTATCCTCGCCCAAAACTACGCCAAAACCGACGTGATCAATTCGGACTTTTCTGGCTCCCAAATTCCAAGCTTTTGAGCGACGCTGTATAAAAGTTTAAAATGTGTCGCCTAAAAACGAAATTACAAAAGGGAAAAGAAGACAATTTTTTATTACCTGTCCTAGGTCAGTAACGTAAATTAGCCAATCGCATTTTTCTTCATGGATTCTCTGCTTGATGGCAGCCAAATCAGAAGTATCATACGTATAACCACCATCAGATTTAACTATTGTCATCGGTATTTGACCCTCTTCCAAGCCAAAAATTATTTTCCTCCCTTCATCATAAATTAACAAATCTAAAAATAAAAATTACGATAAATTTTAAGAAAATAATAATAAGTAATAACAATAATAACCTTTTTCTTCAAGTTCTTTGACAATCTTTTCCATTCTTGTTTGATAAAAAGACTCTCCTCTTTCAATTAATTTAATATCAAGACGATCGTAGACTTTTTGAAATTCTAAAATAGAAATTAATAACACCCCAAAAACTCTAATTTAAAGGTTTTTACCTTTTCGGGAAGCTTCGCATATAAGCTGCCATGCTTTGATAAAATCGCTTTCGAATTTTTGCAGTTTTACAACACAATTGTAGGCGCGACTTTTAAAATCTTCATCTTCGTCAAAACGTTTTTTTGATTCTTTATAGAATGCTTGGAGATCCTCAATTGAGGGCGACACTTTTTTAAAATTTGGAAACTTATCTTGAAGATGAGCTATCAACATTCCAAATTGAGTACCCCAGTCGCCAACGTGGTTTATACGAAGGACATCATGTCCTAAAAATTCTAAGAGACGCGAAATACTTTCGCCGATAATCGTCGACCTAAGATGTCCAACATGCATTTGCTTAGCAATATTCGGAGATGAGAAATCGACCAAAATTCTCATCTTTTTATCCAAAGGAGGCGGTTTTACTCCATTTAAATAAGGCATAAGTCGATCCCTACAATGTTCTTTGTTCAACCAAATATTTATATAACCTGGAGGAACAGTTTCTACTTTTTCTATAATCCCATCATAACTTATTTCAGCAACGATTCTTTTGGCGATCTCCAACGGGGGCAATTTTTGCCCTAAAAAATTAATAAATTAAATGAAATATTAAACGACAAAATTACCTAAACGTTTGAGCATTTCACCCATTTGAAGAGGCGCATTAAATTGATAGTCGCCAAACTGAGGTTTAGAAGAAGGGACGACCGACTGAAGATTTCCTTGGACATCTGGAAACGCTTTTTTGACAGCTTCTAAGCAAATTTCTGTCAAACTCTCACTCGGGCTGATAAAAACGTCGTTTCTTTTAGGTTTTTTGTTTTTATCTTCATACTCAGCTATCGCCTATAAACAAAATATAAGAAAACAAAAATCATACACAAACAGACCCTTTTCAATATGCCAAGACGATACTCCAACTTTGAGTTCTCCAATTTTATTTGCTGAAGCTCAGGCGATGGATCAGATGAAAAATCTTGATTTGTCACTTTCCCTGCTTTGAAGTCTTCAATCCTTTGAAAGAGTTCAGAAACACGATTTTCCTGATAAAATTAAACAAAAATAAGAGGAAAAACTCAAAAAATAAATTAAAACTTACAGCTTGTTCCGTTTCAGAGGATATTTCATTTAAGTCCATGTTTTATATGGAAAATGGACAATTTGAATGATAAATTCGTATTATCGTCGACACGCGTGGTATCTCGTGGTGACTGGTTATATAGAAAGAAGTTTAAAATTTTAGTTACAGGTTCAACAACATGGGGAAAATGGGCAGAAAGGAATAAATTAAGTCACAAAATAAAGATTATATTCTTTCTGCTGTCTATTCCTTTATAGCAAAGACATTATTTAAAAAGATCTCCATTTTAAAACTGAAAATTCAAAATTTAGAGAAGTTAGACATATCATAACCTCTTGATGTCTCCTGCCATTGAAGAACTGTCAAAACAAAGTCGGGGATCTTAATTTTTATATTTATAGATGAATTTAGTATACAATCATGGATAAGTTAACAATGATATCAGGGACGTTATTTCTAGTAGCTGATATATTCGCTATTGTCAGTTTAGCAACTCCTGATTGGATAATTACCGATGTTGGAGGTATATTGTACATAGGTATTTTAGTTTATAAGTAAATGATTTTGTAGGTGATACTCGACTGGGTTTAATGTGGACGTGCATGACAGTTTATAATAGGCCACAGGTTTGCTTTACACCAGATCTTCAGCCAGAATGGACGATGGCCCTGATTGTATATTTATTGGATGTATCTGTATTACTACGACAATAATATTATTGATAACGTCACAGTGGGACAGAAACGTCATTCCTTATGCCCGATGGGTCGGATTTACCGCAAGTAAGGATAATTTTTTATGTATGTCTAAATTTGTCGTAGTGGTTCTTTTTTGTTAGCGGCAGTTTTATTTCCGATGGGTTTTCACATCGACGAAATCGGCGGGCAGCCTTATCAACTTCCCAACAGCCACCAAGTTGGAATCTCATATATTCTATTCGTCCTCTCATTATGGGTGACTGTTATGTCGGAACTTTTCGCCGGAAAAGTTTGCCTCCCTCATTTTTAAACGAGTCTTTCATTTTTGTAAATTAAAAATTTTTATGTTGTAAATTTGTAATAAAACTGTATTTAATGTTCAACATTTAGTGATTTATTTCAAAACATTTAGAAAAACTTCCAAGTTTGATCAACTTAGTTCTTCCATTAAATCTAGTAAATCGAATTGTGATTGGTCCTTTGGTATCGTTGGTTGCATCTCGGCCAATATTTTACTTAAAGCATCTGCATGTTGATTGGATGCTACAGCTTCTTCTTCTTCTTCGACTGATGGCTGCCTTTCAGTTGTTTGCCTAAAAGATTTGTTTTTTAATTTTAGTTAAAAATAAATCTTACTGATGTTCTTCATTAGTGAATAGTTGCAAATTGAACGATTCTTCAGGCAAATCGACATTTTCTTGACCTAGTTGGGCGACCAATAAATTGATCTCTTTCCTGTAACTTTCTTGGCCATCATAGTTGATTTCTGGAGGTTCTGAATCTGTTCTTGATGCACTGTATCTAAATAAGATTAAGTATTAACAATATTGTTTTTTAAAAATTACATATTTGTGCCGAGAAGAGTGTTGCGAATACCACGGAGTTCCGTTGATGGTGGTTGGCTGGCTACTGTGTATTTGCCTCCTGGATAAAAGCTTATCAAATCAACTGGGATTCCTTCTCTTGAATAAACTTTTATTTTTCCCGGCGTTTCACTCCCTTAAAGAAAAGTAAGAAAGTAATTTTTGATGTCATAATTACCATAGAATAATTGTAAATTGGTAGGAATGATGAAACTTCCGTCTGGATTTTGAAGGCGTTGTCGCAGCAAAAGGGAAACTCGTATTCTGACGTCTTGCAAAAAATTAAGTAAAGAGTATCTCACTCGTTGGAGTTCTCCACAGGTCATTTGCCCATAAGTCTTTTTTTAATTAATTAATTTTAATATTAATAAATGGTTACCTTTATGAACATAAAATAAGCTGAGTCAAGCTGTTTCTGTGTGTTCTGGCATGATATTAATGACCTCATTGTGTCAAGATGATTGAGCGTTATTAAAATCAGCTCACGAGGATGCGATGCTCCAAAAACTTGCCATTTGAAAACCATCGTCATCAAATCATAAAGTTTATTCATGCTCGTTTCGTTAAGCCTCATAATCGAAGCATGGGCTAAATCATGAAATAAAGCCTTAAGTGCGCCTTTGTTGTAAATTTCCTGCGGTTTAAAAAGCTCCTCCATAAAACGATGGTTGAACATAATCCTCACAATATCATTCAAACTGAAAAATCTATAAATTAAACAGCTTAGGCATTTATCTCACCCTTTTTGGCTTTTTCAGCAGCTATGTTCTGCGCACGGAGTCTTTGATCAAGTATGTAGACCATTTCACCCCCTAAATTGATGAAGAGAAAGGGGAGAGTGTATTGTGTCATTTTGATCTAATGATAATTTTTTTTCTGAAACGCTTTTCTATTCCAGGGCGTTCGCAATGTTTTGGCTTTGCCATTGATCTGTTACCATGACACTTGGAACACAAACAAAGCCTAAATTATTTTGCTCACCTCCTTTTTTTTCCCCTCAGAACTTAACACTTAAAAACTTACAAGAAAATGTAAAAACCTAAATCAGTTCCTACTTTTTTTTTATTTCTCAAGGTGGCTGTCATTTCTACATGGGAGACCTCCCTAATCCCTCTGCCCAGCAGTTCAAAAGAAAATTTAATTTTGAAACTAAAGTACTGGTTTGAAGAGCTTCCAACGAAAACTTCCTTAAAGAGAAGTAACAATATAGGAGGGGAAAGTATAACGGAGGGGACGTACAAGGGAGGTGGAAGTATATGGGAGGGGAAGTATAAGGAACGAAAGTATGACGGAGGGATGTATAAGGGAGGGAAAGTATAAAGGAGGGGGTAAAGGGAGAGGAAGTAAACGGAGGGGAAGTTTTTTTTTTAATTTTCCGGGTTTTTTTTTTAAATTTTAGTTTTTTTTTTCCGAAAAATTTTGTAAATTCTTTTTTTTCGAAACTTTTTCTAAGTGTCAAGGTAGAAATAATGGGCTCTTTGGCCTAGGGATGTGCCTGTCGTAAAGGGCAGAAGTATGAAATTTCTCCCTCCTATAAAAAATAATAATTAAAAAGTGGCAATTTTTTTTCACCAAAAATTCGTAAAAAATATAAGGAGTCTTTGGTGAAAATCGGACCAAACGGTTCGGCCGCAGCGAATTTTTAAAAATTTCAAACAGACATATCTCCGCCATTTTTTTGAAATTCAAAAATCGCCCCCGTTACATTCTTGTTCACCGGCTAAAGAAATTAGTGTGAAAATCGGTTGAAAACAGTGGCCGTAAAGTATTCCGGAAAAAAATGCTACGGACGGCCGGCCGGCACCACAGACAAAGTTGAGATCAATTTGACCCTCTGGGGTCAGGAAGACCCCTCCTCAAAAACCTGACGTGGAGGGTACCACAATAACTTCTTTAAAAAAACTATAAAAACCAGAATTTTTAAAATTAAAAATAAATTAAGCTTGATTTTGAAAGCTTTATTACTTAATGAAAGACGATTTACATATTACATTGTCCCCCCTAAGCCAGCTCCAAATATTACAAGTGAAGGAAAAATAGAAAAAAACAAAATAAATTTTTAATTAAATTATGTTTTGATACAAGATTAGCTGGTTTTTAACCTAAAGTCGATGATATATTTGCTCCAGAGAATCCTTTAGGATTTGTTATTGTCTCAAGGGCGCTATTATATTCGTTTAGCGGAATCAATTTGTGTGCAGGAGCTTTTAATTTTTGGTTTGACATCAACTCCATAATTTCTTTCAACATTGTCTTTCTGACTTCAGAGTTGCGATTCTCTTTTGTCCATCTTGTCATCCAAATCCTCTGACCGATATGTCCTAAAATTCAAATTATAAAAAGAAATAAAAGGGGAAATAACTTACTTTAAATATGAGCTGAGAAGTGGGAACAATGACAGGTTCTCTTGACATTCCGCCATAGGTTACGATGACGCCTTTTTTTCCAAGGTGGCGCATCAACTCAGTAGAACTTTTACCGCCTACACAATTGAGAGCCAATTTCGGTGCAGGAAGTTCACCTTCTTTAAACATTTTAGTCGATCTAGGAAGACGTTAAATAAATTTTTAAGAAATAAGCTAAACAACCTCATTTCTTCTTCAGTGAGTACAACATCAGCACCAATGGACTTTAAATAGCTTTTTAGTTTATCGATATCAGATCTATCTCTGACGATTGACAGATTTTAAACCCCAAGCTTTACATAATTGAATCACATTCTGACCAGCAGCACTGTTACCACCATTTTGTAAAACAGTATCCCCTGGTTCTAAAGGTACGAAATCCTTAGCATCCTGTACGCAGTACTACAATTGCTCATTATTCCAGCGACTTCGACCAAAGGGACATCACTCGGTATCTGAAGAATATATAAAACATTTTTATAAGATTTAATGAAATATACTTTGAGAAGTTGGTCAGCAGAGATGACACGATGAGTTTGCCAAGTTCCGAAGTTTTCAGTATTCGGCATGACTAAATCGTCGACTTTTAAGTCGTTGACGTTGTCCCCAACACTCAGGACTTTGCCGACACCTTCGTTTCCGGGGACACCAGGCAATGCCGGCTTGATAGGATACGTCCCTTGGATTGTGTTTATGTCTGCTGGGTTCATCGACGCAACCAACATTTCAACTAAAACCTGAAATTAGAAAACAAATGATCAGAAAGACTACTCGATATCAGCTAGGATCAACTTTATGCATTTAAAAAATCGGTTTCTGGTCCTTTAAGCCTTAGCATCCAGAAAAAAGGAATTTCTTGCCTGATAACTTGAGGAAAGCGCATGAAATTCCTACAATGATATAATGAAAATATCGTAAACAGAGAATTTCTTGTACAAGAATCCATAGAAACCATTAAAAAATCCAGAAAAAAGGGAGTTTCTTGGCTGCTCGAGGAAGGAGCATGAAGGTCCAGTAAAAATAGACATTCGTGGCACTGAAAACCAGAAAAATGGGTTTTTATGGCACTGAAAAACCAGAAAAATGGGGTTTCATGGCAGATAACTTAAGGGAAGCACCTGAAAGTACAGAAAGAAGGTGGTTTCTCGGCTGCTCAACGAAGGAGCCTAACGATCCAGTTAAAATGGAGTTTCGTGGCATTGAAAACCAAGTAAAAATGGCGTTTCATGGCACTGAAAATCCAGAAAAAACGGGGTTTCATGGCAGATAACTTGAGGAAAGCACCTGAAAGTACAGAAAGTGGTTTTTCAGCTGCTCAAGGAAGGAGCCTGAAGATCCAGTTAAAATGGAGTTTCGTGGCATTGAAAACCAAGTAAAAATGGCGTTTCATGTCACTGAAAATCCAGAAAAATGGGATTGGCAGATAACTCGAGGGAAGCACCTGAAAGTACAGTAAGAAGGTGGTTTCTCGGCTGCTCAATGAAGGAGCTTGAGAGTCCAAAAAAAAATGTTTCTTGCCTTGTAACTTGAGGAAAGCCAATGAAAATTCGGTAAGAAAAGAGTTTTCTTGGCTGTAATTCGAGGAAAGCCTAAAAATCGAGTAAAAAGAGGGTTTCTTGACATAAACTACTGAAAAAATTTAGTCTGAAAATGTTATCTCACTTCTCCAGGTCCTGGGCATTCCGTTTCACCCTGTTCTAGTTTCACAACGCTTTTTGGATCTCCAAATTCTTTGATGACAAGCCGCGAAGAAATAACACTCAAACTTCTTTTACACATCTTTAAATTGCTGTAAATGGACGAAGCATTTTTCGCAAATATATTTCCTAAGTACGACATTTTTTCGTTTTTAAAAGCTGAAATCCAACAAATGTACAATTTAATTTTTAATCTGAAGTTTTTCGATTGATTGATGCAATACGATAACTGTTGAGGTAGGTTATTTGATATCAGCGGTTTAACGTCCTTATCTTTGGATGGCTTGCACAAGAGCCCCTTTGGCGGTAAAAAGTTCATGTCCCCTTTTGCTGGAGCCTGCCCTACGATAGTCCCTTTTGTCCCATGAGTTTGAAATCTTTATTTCCTATCATTTGTAGTTCTAATTTAGAGTAATTCGTTCTATTTAATTACCTAGTTCATACTGTGAGTATTCTTGTAGTTCTAGTTTTTATTTTGTCTTACCCATGTTTCCTGCCCACTCTTAATTTTGGTGTTTTCTCATCAAACACAGAATGTTTATCTATCATTTTTTGTTTCAATTGCAATGGAAAAATAATATTCTTTTCTCCAGGTTAATAATGCCTGATAAGACTAAGAAAGCAAAAGCTAAACCAGCAGTGAACCGAAAGAAAAAAGCCAATGGATACGATTTTCCAGATAAACTCCCAGAAGGTGAAATTCTGCATGATCCTACGAAAAAGGAATGGATCCTAGGATCTTCCATTGGCAAAGGAGGTTTCGGAGAAATTTACAGTGGTTTGTATTTTCAGCAATATTTCTACGTTATAGTTTATTCGATTATTTTTTCAGCTTCTGAATACAAGGATGGGAAATACGATAAAAGCTATCCATTTGTCATTAAAATAGTGAGTTCTGAAGTTTTTCAATTTAGACTTAATCTCTTTTTAGGAGCCGCACGAAAATGGCCCTCTTTTTGTTGAGAAGAACTTCTATATTAGAGTCGCCAAAAAGGATTTAAGTCAGTAGAAAATGAATTATTTTGATTAAATTTAACCGTTTATTGTTTAGTCGATGAATGGAAGTCAAAGGAAAAAAGGACCTTGGAATACCCTCTTATATCTCATCAGGTACTCATAAGTACCAAGAGAAAAATTACAGATTCCTTGTTATGGAACGTTTTGGAAAAGACCTTTGGAATTTGTTTCTTCAAAATAATAGGAAGTTCCCGGTTGAAACTGTCTACAAGTGCGCCATACAAATCGTAAGAAAATTAAAATAAGAAGCTGGATTACCATGGCAGTATGGCATACGCCAGAAGCTGGATGCCTTGGCAGTATGGCATAAGCCAGAAGCTGGACTGCCTTGGCAGTATGGCATAAGCCAGAAGCTGGATTGCCTTGGCAGTATGGCATAGCCAGAAGCTGGTGCATGGCAGTATGGCAAGCCAGAAGCTGGATTGCAGTGGCAGTATGGCAGCCAGAAGCTGGATTGCAGTGGCAGTATGACATAAGC